>NW_019167827.1:15011798-16361556 GCF_002303985.1 Durio zibethinus
GACTCTGATACCACTTGTCACGGTCGAGACTCAAGCTCCGAAGCCGCGCGGCTTCGAGACCGGGCATTCACCCTTCCGGCGTCCCGAATCAGCCTGACCGCCACGGTTCACACCCTTGTGAGGTATTGTTGCTCTGGCCCCCTGGCCTCACGGTTTTGTCCTATAAAAGGTGCCTCACAAGGCGGAGATGGTGTGAACCTTTTTATACCCCAGGGACCCTCCTATTATGTTCGATGTGGGATTCAGGACTCTTTCGATGGCCTGATGAAGCCAGCATCAACTAACTCTTTGAGCTGCTTCCTCAACTCCTCCAACTCTGGTGGAGACATTCGGTAAGGGGCTCTGGCTGGTGGCTTGGCCTCGGACACCAGCTCGATCTTGTGGTCCACCTCCCTCTTAGTGGTAGCTTGCTAGGCAGCTTTGCGGGCATCACATCACTAAAGGTCTTCAACACCTTTAGCACCTCCAAGGGTGACTCGGTCTCCTTCTCCCTTGGCTCATCATATTTCAGGGCTGCCAAGAAGGTGTCTTCTTGTCTGCTTACCGCCTTGGCAGATTGGATGGCTGACACCACCCGCGACCCAACTCCAGACCCTCTCCTCAATGGTACTAGGCATTGGCACCGTGCATCCAAGATGCAAACACAATCGGTAAAAGGCACAAGGAGGGCGTTAATCCGAACAAGGAAATCCAACCCAATCACAAACTCATAGTCGTCAAGGGGTATTACCTCAATGGTCTCTTTGCCTTTCCAGTCTCCAAGCTGCAACTCCACTCCCCGTGCTACTCCAATGGCTGGAACTTCCTTGGTGTTCACCGTCTTAATGGTACCAGTCTCTTTCTGCACCTTCAGTTCGAGCTTTCGGGCTCCATCACCTGAAATAAAAAATGTGAGGCACCTGTCACCAACTCATGAGAGCAAGGCCTGGCATTTGGACTGCCCGCACCACATCCAGAAGGGCCCAAGGTGCTGGATACGCAAGGGAAGCTTCTGGAACCAGGCAGGATCAGTATCAGCATCCTGGCAGATTTGGTTGACCCTGAAAATCAGGAACCAGCATCTTGATTAATTGTAATCCCATGATTGTAGCCTTTATTTTAGGGATTTGCCATTAAGTTGTAGCTGGAGCCTCAACTATAAATAGAGGGCTGCTCCACCCTCATTTGTACACCATCAAACACTTCTGTTTCAGTGAATACAAGAGCATTTCTAGAATTCTGTTTTCCTATCCTGTTTCTCTTTAACTTGCGTAATCAGCCCTTCCCTTTGTTCTAGTGCCCGCACGCTTGTGTTTTAGGTTGACTTAGGCATAAAGGACGAGATTCCAAGCCTAAGGCCGCACGGATTCTGAGTCTAAGGTCGGAGCCCGTGACAGTTGGTATCAGAGCCAGCCCTAAACCGTTCGATCCACGCCGAGCGCCTCGAGGGAGGTAGGCAGGGTGGCCGGCCTCCGTGACGAGGGCGTCACGAGGTTGGGTGCGGGAGAATGTCACGGAGCTAAGGGGGAGTCCTGAATCCCACATCGAACATAATAGGAGGGTCCCTGGGGTATAAAAGGGTTCACACCATCTCCGCCTTGTGAGGCGCCTTTTATAGGACAAAACCGTGAGGCCAGGGGGCCAGAGCGGACAATACCTCACAAGGGTGTGAACCGTGGCGGTCAGGCTGATTCGGGACGCCGGAAGGGTGAATGCCCGGGTCCTGGAGCCGCGCGGGTTCAGAGCTTGAGTCTCGACCCGTGACAAGTGCTATCAGAGCCAGCCCTAAACCGTTCGATCCACGTCGAGCACCTCGAGGGAGGTAGGCAGGGTGGCCGGCCTCCGTGACGAGGGCGTCACGAGGTTGGGTGCGGGAGAATGTCACGGATCTAAGGGGGAGTCCTGAATCCCACATCGAACATAATAGGAGGGTCTCTGGGGTATAAAAGGGTTCACACCATCTACGCCTTGTGAGGCACCTTTTATAGGACAAAACCGTGAGGCCAGGGGGCCAGAGCGGACAATACCTCACAAGGGTGTGAACCGTGGCGGTCAGGCTGATTCGGGACGCCGGAAGGGTGAATGCCCGGGTCCCGGAGCCGCGCGGGTTCAGAGCTTGAGTCTCGACCCGTGACAAGTGGTATCAGAGCCAGCCCTAAACCGTTCGATCCACGTCGAGCGCCTCGAGGGAGGTAGGCAGGGTGGCCGGCCTCCGTGACGAGGGCGTCACGAGGTTGGGTGCGAGAGAATGTCACGGACCTAAGGAAGAGTCCTGAATCCCACATCGAACATAATAGGAGGGTCACTGGGGTATAAAAGGGTTCACACCACCTTTGCCTTGTGAGGCGCCTTTTGTAGGACAAAACCGTGAGGCCAGGGGGCCAGAGCGGACAATACCTCACAAGGGTGTGAACCGTGACGGTCAGGCTGATCCGGGACGTCGAAAGGGTGAATGCGCGGGTCCCGGAGCCGCGCGGGTTCGGAGCTTAAGTCTCGACCCGTGACACCCGCACGCTCATTTCGTGGGTTGACTTAGGCATACGGAGTTCATTCCTAGTCTAAGATCGGTCTGGACCGAAGGTTGCGGCAGCACATGCTGGGCTCGGGCATGTGCTGGTGCCGTATTTTTCTTCGTCGGGGCACCATCGTCGGAGAACCTGACCGACGGCATTGGGGTTCCAGTGATCGGGGGGCCCGGGGGGGTGTGCGCACATGATGTGTTATGGGTGCTTGTACTTGGCCCTTATATTGGCCCCCTATCCCTCATCAAACCTTAAGAACTCACACCCCCTTAAAGAGCATTTGAGATTTAACAGGTTTGCTGCCAGTAGCTATTAAAGTGTCTGAAATGGGGATATTTTTTTCAAATTGTCACAAAATCTTGTACACTTCGAGTTTTTAGCTGATTTTTTTTGTGCATGCCAAAAAAAATACAAGGATCATGTCTACCAAGTTTGGGGCCAAAACTCCTTCCAAAAAAATTTTAAAAAATCCCGAACCGTAAAAAGTTTTGAAAATCGTAAAAAATAGAAAACGAGTGTCTTGCCATGAAACTTCACGTGAAGGCTTAAGGGACCATTGTATGAATTTACAAGCCATAAAAATGGTATTGGCACGTAGAAATATGAAGATGTGCCTAAACCCACCTACCACCCTATCGATCCACGACTTGCGCATCCCATCTCTCTAGCCGGCGTAGTGCCCGCCCACCTGCTCGTTTCATCGGTTCGTTTAGGCATACGAAGTTCATTCCCAGTCTAAGATAAGACCAAACTAAGGGTTGCGGTAGCAGGATCGACAGCACGCAGAGGGGGACCCGATCGACCCCCAGTGTCATGAGCCAACCTTGTATAGGGCCGTGACAGAGACTTAGGTTGCCATGTGCCACCCATGTATATGGCCATGGCCGGGTAGATCCATTGTGCTAGGAAAAGTGTCCCCATTTCAAACATTGTAACAGTTACTGGTAGCATAGCTCTAAGATCTCTAAGGCTCTTTAGAGGGGGTGAGCCGGCAGCGTAGTGTTGGGTTGTCTGACCGGGTGCTATGTGAGCTTAGGCCATCCACCAAGGGTTGCCCCCTGGCCCTGATGATGGTGGGAGGCCCCGATGTATGATTCCCGTTTTTAATAAAATTCACCCCGATTGAATGCCTCGAATGTTCTTCGATGTGTTTCTTTCTTTCTTGATGCGAATGTGCCTTGTTGTGTGTGTGCTTGAGATTGATCTTGATATATTGTGCCTTATTGTGAATGCTTGGGATTAACCATGGTTTATGGTTGTTTGTTCAGATATCGACCTATTGAAGGCTGACTTGGGTGGAAGCGTCCATTCGAGTGCCGCACGGTCTATTGCTTGTTGAGAGAAAGCATAGTCTGTGACACGTGGTATCAGAGCATGGTTGAGAAGTGCTAGAAGATGGATGAGATGGCCACAAGTGGTGGACCTGATCATCAGCAGAGAATTGAGGAACTGGAGGCCGCGGTGGCCGTAATGAAAGCTCACATGGTGACTAAAGACCGAGTGAGGGAGATCGAGACAACCCAACGGGAGTTGTCTGATACTCTCCACAACGTGAGCGAGGACGCTAGAGATGCCTTGAATATTCTCCAAAAAGAGTTTGAAGAGCTCAGAGCACAGGTAAGCATCTTACAAATGGCTGTGACCATGTCGACCTCGAGCTCGATGGAAAGGGGGAGAAGACCAAAGGTGCCAGAGCCTCGATGTTATGAGGGGGCAAGGGATGCTAAGGAACTTGAGAATTTCTTATTTGACATGGAGCAGTACTTTCAGGCTGTACACACGGATTCAGAGGAAGACAAGGTAGCAATGGCATCGATGTACCTCACAGGAGATGCCAAGCTTTGGTGGCGCTCCAAGTTTGTCAATGACGAGTGCCCAATTAAGACTTGGACAGACCTGAAGCAGGAATTGAAAAACCAATTTTTCCCTAAGAATGTTGAGTATATGGCTCGAAGGAGACTCCGAGAACTGGTGCAAACAGGGACGGTGCGAGAGTTTGTAAGGAACTTCTCTACCTTGATGTTAGATATTTGAGACATGTCTGAGAAGGACAAGATGTTCTATTTTCTTGAGGGCCTCAAGCCTTGGGCCAGAACAGAACTACAAAGACAAAAAGTGCAAGACGTGGCCACGGCCATGGCTGCAGCTGAACGTCTCCACGACTATAATGATGGCTTCTTGAAACAGAAAAATCCTCCATCAGCTGGCAGTAGCTTCAACTTTAGGAGTAGGGGAAAGATGATTAGGCTAGACCGACCCTCTAGTAAGGGATCAGATAGGAGGTCCTTCGATCGAGATAGCACCCAACCCAGAACAAACAACGCAGTGACTTTTAAGCCTAGACAACCATTGGCTTGCTTTCTTTACAAGGGGCCGCATCGGGTGGCCGAATACCCGCATAGAGGAGCCCTTAATGCTTTGAGAACCTCATCTCAAGAGTCGGCAAAAGTGCCAGAGAGCGTTGAAGAGATTAAGGAGGAGCCAGCCAGGATGGGCTCAATAAAGTTCCTCAATGCCCTCCACACCCAACTGAACACTATAAGAAAAGAGCAAAGTAGAGGCTTGATGTATGTGAACCTAATTATCAATGAGAAGGCCACCAAAGCCATGGTGGATATGGGTGCAACTGATACTTTCATCACGCCAGAAGAAGCAAAGAGGTGTGGTCTTCAAGTTAACAAAGATTGTGGATGAATGAAGGCGGTTAATTCACCAGCCTTTGTGATCAGTGGAAGCTCCAAGGGTGTGATAACCAAATTAGGGCCGTGGGAAGGGAAGGTAGACTTTACAGTCTCCCCTATGGATGACTTCGATGTTGTTCTCGAATTGGATTTCATGATGTTGGCTCAGGCCCGTATCCCCTACTGCTGCTTGTGTTTGTTGTTTTAGGGGAACACCCATGTGTGGTGGCTGCCAATATCTTGCCAAAGAGTGGGAAGAAAATGATTTCGGCTTTGCAATTCAAGAAAGAGGTAAGGAGAGGGGAACCTCTTTTGTGGCCATGCTGATCTACAAAGAAGGGTCAGAAGTAGAACCAATACCGATGGCATGAAAAAAAATGCTGGAAGAGTTTGAAGAGGTGATGCCAGAGATATTGCCTAAGTTCTACCCCTCGACGAGCAGTGGACCATGAAATTTGAACTCCTCCTAGAAGCAAAACCCCCTTGCTAGAGCCCCTTATCGCATGGCCCCGCCAGAGTTGGCTGAGCTAAGGAAACAATTTAGATGAAACTTTTACAAGCCGAATTTATCAGACCATCAAAGGCTCTTTTCAGAGCGCCTGTGCTATTTCAGAAGAGCAGCATGATGGAAGTCCTACGCTTATTGTGTTGACTACAGGGCCTGAACAACGTCATCATAAGAAAAAATACCCATTCCTTCTGATAGCAGAACTTTGTTTAACCAATGGAGCTGGGCCAGAGTACTTTTCCAAACTGGACCTGAGATCTGGATACCCATCAGATCAAAATCATTGATGGAGATTGAACCGAAGACCACTGTGTAACACGTATGTGCATTTGAATTTTTTTATGCCTTTGACTAAACCAATGCTCCTGCCACATTTTGTCATTTAATGAATCAGTGTTCCCATGCACTACCTAGACAAATTTGTAGTCATCTATTAGATGATTATAGTGGATATGCCCACAATGGAGAACATCAAGACACCTACGCCAGGTTTTCAATTAAGGGACCCATCTTATATGTAAAAAGGAGAAGTGTGGCATTTGCTCAGACACAAATCCATTTTTCCCGATGCGTATTGTCGAATGTGGCCATATCCGAATGGACATGGAAAAGGTTAGGGCCATCAAGGAGTGGACAACACCAAAGAATGTTAGTGAGCTTCGCTCATTTTTGGGGCTAGCCAACTATTATAGAAGGTTTGTAGAAGGGTACTCTCGCAAGACCACGGCCCTCACGGAGCTATTAAAGAAGGAGCACAAATGGTGTTGGATGAATGAGTGCCAAGAGGCCTTTGAGGGATTGAAGGATGCTATTATGAAGGATCCCATCTTAGCTCTCCCTGATATTGAAAAGCCTTTCAAAGTTCAGATGGATGCATCTGATTTTGCCATTGGAGGTGTGCTTTTACAACAACATCACCCGATAGCATTTGAAAGTAGGAAACTGAGCGAAGCTGAAAGGAAATATACGGCCCAGGAAAAAGAGCTCCTTGCGGTGGTTCACTGCTTGAGGGCTTGGCGACATTACTTGTTGGGTTTGTATTTTGTCATGAAGACAGACAATGTAGCCGTTAGCCATTTTCTCACCCAACCAAGGCTCACGACGAAACAAGCTAGGTGGCAGGAATATCTAGCGGAGTTTGACTTTTGTTTTGAGCATACCGCTGGAAAGACCAATCAAGTGGCGGATGCCTTGAGCAGGCGACCAGAGTTAGCAGCCCTTAAAAGAATGGTTCCAATGGTGGCTAGCAGAGCCACTACAGGCATTCATAAGTTGATTGGAGATCATCTAGGGAAGGACCGGTAAGCCTGTGCCATTCTGAAGCTAGTGGAAGAAAGGAAGTCCAAATACTTTTGGCAAGAAAATGGGGTCTTGTGGACTAAGGGGCCTCGAGTGTTTGTACCAATAGCAAGAGGTCTGAGATAGATGCTGATGAGGGAATGTCATGACACCCCATGGGCGGGACACCCGGGCTGGTAACGCACTTTGGCGTTATTGAAACAGGGATACTATTGGCCTCAAATGCGACAAGATGTGATGAAATATACGAAGACTTGCCTCATTTGCCAACAAGACAAAGTCAAAAAGAGGAAACCCGTAGGCATGCTTGAACCATTGTCGGTACCCACCAAATCGTGGGAAAGCATCTCCCTTGATTTCTTCTCGAGCCTACCCAAGGTTGGTGATCTTGGAGCTATCTTGGTGGTGATTGACCGATTCTCTAAGTATGCCACATTCATTCCCACTCACAAGTATTGCACAGCGGAAGACACAGCTCGACTATTGTTCAAACATATGGTCAAATATTGGGGGCTCCCTCAAAGCATTGTCAGTGATAGAGATCCGAGATTCACAGGGTCTTTTTAGAAAGAACTTTTCAAGATTTTGGGGTCCCAACTCAACATCTCCTCAAGCTATCACCCTCAAATTGATGGCCAAACGGAATGGTTCAATGGATTATTAGAGGAATACTTGAGGCACTTTGTCCAAGCCAACCAGAAAGACTGGCCTTCATTATTAGACGTTGCCCAACTCTGCTTTAATTCCAACAAAAGCTCTTCCACCAATAAGAGCCCATTTGAGGTGGTCACCGGATAACTACCAAGGCTACCCCACACTTTCTTGGAACAATATGGAGGAAAGAATCTGAGAGCCTTCAACCTCAACAAGGAGTGGAAATAAAACACGGAGATTGTACAAGCCTACCTGGAGAAAGCATCAAAACGGATGAAGAAATAGGTAGACAAGGGTCGTAGAGTTCAGCAATTCCAAGTTGGGGATTTGGTTCTGGTTTGACTAGTTCCTGAACAGACTAGGTTCTTAAGAAAGAGAGATCGGAGACTGGTGTTCAAATATGAAGGTCCAGTAAGGGTCCTTTCCAACGTGGGGAATGCTTATTACAAAATCAACCCTCCGAAATGGATGAAGGTGCACCCAGTATTTCATGTGAGCAACCTGAAGCAGTTCCATGTAGATCCTACAGATGCTAGCTGAACGGAGCCAACCAGAGCCGCCATCACCATGAAACCACCCTCAGAGCGTCGAGTCGAAGAGATCTTAGTTGACAGGGAAACCAAGATATCTCGAAGACTAGTTCGGGAATACTTAGTAAAGTGAGAGGGATTAGGCCTAGAAGAAACCAGCTGGGAGAGAGACAACGACCTCCAGAGATTTCAAAGGAAGATTGAAGAATTTCAAGCCAGCAAGTCGATGAGGACATCGATAGAATAGGTGAGGGAAGATGTCATGACCTAACCTTGTATAGGGCCATGACAGAGACTTAGGTTGCCATGAGCCACCCATGTATAGGGCCATGGTCGGGTAGATCCATTGTGCTAGGAAAAGTGTCCCCATTTCAAACATTGTAACGGTTACTGGTAGCATAGCTCTAAAATCTTTAAGGCTCTTTAGGGGAGGTGAGTCGGCAGCGTAGTGTTGGGCTGTCTCACCGGGTGCTATGTGAGCTTACGCCACCCATCAAGGGTTACCCCCTGGCCCTGGTGAAGGTGGGAGGTCCCGAAGTGTGATTCCCATTTTTAATAAAATTCACCCCGATTGAATGCCCCGAATGTCACCTCGATGTGTTTCTTTCTTTCTTGATGCGAATCTGCCTTGTTGTGTGTGTGCTTGAGATTGATCTCGATATATTGTGCCTTATTTCGAATGCTTGGGATTAACCATGGTTTATGGTTGTTTGTTCAGATATCAACCTATTGAAGGCTGACTTGGGTGGAAGTGTCCATTCGAGTGCCGCACGGTCTATTGCTTGTTGAGAGAGAGCATAGTCCGTGACACCCAGCTTGCCCATCCTGCCCCTCTGGCCGGCTGAGCGCCCGCATGCTTGTTTCGTGGGTTAACTTAGGCATATAGAGTTCATTCCCAGTCTAAGCACACGAAGTTCATTCCTAGTCTAAGATCGGACTGGATCAAGGGTTGCGGTAGCACATGCTGGGCTCGAGCATGTGCTGGTGCCGCATTTTTCTTCGACGAGGCACCATCGCCGGAACATGACCGGAGAACCTAACCGACGGCATTGGGGTTCCGACGATCGGGGGAGCCGGGGGGTTTGCGCACATGATGTGCGATGGGTCCTGGTACTTGGCCCTTATATTGGCCCCCTATCCCTCATCAAACTTGGAGAACTCACACCCCCTTAAAGAGTATTTGAGATTTTACAGGTTTGCTGCCAGTAGCCATTAAAGTGTCTAAAATGGGGACACTTTTTTCAAATGGTCACAAAATCTTGTACAGTTCGAGTTTTTAGCTGAATTTTTTTGTGCATGCCAACAAAAATGCAAGGATCACGTCTACCAAGTTTGGGGCCAAAACTCCTTCCAAAAAAATTTTAGAAAATCCTGAACCGTAAAAAGTTTCCAAAATCATGAAAAATAGAAAATGAGTCGTCTTGCCATGAAACTTCACGTGAAGGCTTAAGGGACCATTGTATGATTTTACATGCCATAAAAATGGCATTGGCATCCAGAAATATGAAGATGTGCCTAAACCCACCTACCACCCTATCGATCCACGGCTTGCGCATCCCGTCCCTCTGGCCGACGTAGTGCTCGCCCGCCCGCCCTTCCGCTCATTTCGTCGGTTGGCTTAGGTAGACAGAGTTCATTCCCAGTCTAAGATCAGACCAGACTGAGGGTTGTGGTAGCAAGATCAGCAGCACATAGAGGGGGACTCGACCGATCCCTGGCTTGCGCATCTCGCCCCTCTGGCTGGCTGAGTGCCCGCACGCTCGTTTCGTGGGTTGACTTCGGCATATGGAGTTCATTCCCAATCTAAGCATACGGAGTTCATTCCCAGTCAAAGATCAGACCGGACCAAGGGTTGCGGCTGCACATGCTAGGCTCGAGCCTGTGCTGGTGCTGTATTTTTCTTCACTGAGGCACCATCACCGGAGCATCATCGGAGAACCTGACCGGTGGCATTGGGGTACCGACGACATTAGGGTTCCGGCGATCGGGGGGCCGAGGGGGGTGTGCACACAAAATCTTGTACACGTCGAGTTTTTAGCTGAATTTTTTTATGCACGCCAATAAAAATTCAAGGATCACGTCCCAAAACTCCTTTCGAAAAAATTTTCAAAAATCCCAAACCGCAAAAAGTTTAAAAAATCGTGAAAAATAAAAAACAAGTCGTCTTGCCATGAAACTTCACATGAAGGCTTAAGGGACCATTGCGTGAATTTACAAGCAATAAAAATGGCATTGGCACATAGAAATATGAAGATGTACCTAAACCCACGTACCACCCTATCGATCCACGGCTTGCGCATCCCGCCTCTCTGGCCGACGTAGTGCCCGCTCGCCCGCCCGCTCGTTTCATCGATTGGCTTAGGCGTACGGAGTTCATTCCCAGTCTAAGATCAGACCAAACCGAGGGTTGCAGCAGCAGGATCGACAGCACGCAGAGTGGGACCTGGCCGATCCCCCGCTTGCACATCCCTCCCCTCCGGCCGACTGAAAGCCTGCACACTCGTTTCGTGGGTTGACTTAGGCATACGAAGTTCATTCCTAGTCTAAGCATACGAAGTTCATTCCCAGTCTAAGATCAGACCAGACTGAGGGTTGCGGCAGCACATGCTGGGCTCAGGCATGTGCTGGTGCCACATTTTTCTTCGCCGGGGCACCATCGAAGGAGATCATCAGAGAACCTGACCGACAGCATTTGGTTTCCAGCGATCAGGGGGGCCTGGGGGGTGTGCGCACATGATGTGCGATGGGTGCTGGTACTTGGCCCTTATTTTGACCCCCTATCCCTCAACAAACCTCGAGAACTCACACCGCCTTCAAGAGCATTTGAGATTTTACAGGTTTGCTGCCAGTAGCCTTTAACATGTCTGAAATGGGGACTCTTTTTTCAAATGGTCACAAAATCTTGTGCACTTCGATTTTTTAGATGAATTTTTTTGTACAAGCCAACAAAAGTATAAGGATCACGTCTACCAAGTTTGGGGCCAAAACTCCTTCTGAAAAAATTTTAAAAAATCCCGAACCGCAAAAAGTTTTGAAAATCATGCAAAATAAAAAACAAGTCATCTTGCCATGAAACTTCACGTGAAGGCTTAAGGGACTATTGTATGAATTTACAAGCCATAAAAATGGCATTGGCACCCAGAAATACGAAGATGCGCCTAAACCCACCTACCACCCTATCGATCCAAGGCTTGCACATCCCGTCTCTCTGACTGACGTAGTGCCCGCCCGCCCGCCCGCCCGCTCGTTTCGTCGGTTGGCTTAGGCATACGGAGTTCATTCCCAGTCTAAGATCAGACCGGAAGGAGGGTTGCGGCAGCAGGATCGGTAGCACGCAGAGGGGGACCTGGCCGATCCTCGACTTGCGCATCCCGCCCCTCTGGCCGGCTGAGTGCCTGCACGCTCGTTTCGTAGGTTGACTTAGGCATACGGAGTTCATTCCCAGTCTAAGATCGAACCAGACCAAGGGTTCTGGCAGCACATGTTGGGCTCGGGCATGTGCTGGTGCCGCATTTTTCTTCGCCGGGGCACCATCACCAGAGCATCACTAGAGAACCTGACCGGTGGCATTTTGGTTCCGACGATCGGGTGGGTCGGGGGGTGTGCGCACATGATGTGCGATGGTTGCTGGTACTTGGCCCTTATATTGGCCCCCTATCCCTCATCAAACCTCGAGAACTCACACCCCCTTAAGGAGCATTTGAGATTTTACAGGCTTGCTGCCAGTAGCCATTAAAATGTCTGAAATGGGGACACTTTTTTCAAATGGTCACAAAATCTTGTACACTTCGAGTTTTTAGCTGAATTTTTTTGTGCATGCCAACAAAATTACAAGGATCACATCTACCAAGGTTGGGGCCAAAACTCCTTCCAAAAAAATTTAAAAAAATCTCGAATCGTAAAAAGTTTTAAAAATCGTGAAAAATAGAAAACGAGTCATCTTGCCATGAAACTTCACGTGAAGGCTTAAGGGACCATTCTATGAATTTACAAGCCATAAAAATGGCATTGGCACACAAAAATATGAAGATGCACCTAAACCTACCTACCACCCTATCGATCCCCAGCTTGTGCATCCCATTTCTCTGGCCAGTGTAGTGCCCGCCCGCCTGCCCGCCTGCTCGTTTCGTCGGTTGGCTTAGGCATACGGAGTTCATTCCCAGTCTAAGATTGGACTGGACCGATGGTTCCGGTAGCAGGATCGGTAGCATGCAGAGGGGGACACGACCGATCCACGGCTTGTGAATCCTGCCCCTCTGGTCGGTTGAGCGCCCGCACGCTCGTTTCGTGGGTTGACTTAGGCATACGGAGTTCATTCCCAGTCTAAGATCAGATCAGACCGCGTGTTGTGGCAGCACATCTGGGCTCGGGCATGTGCTCGTGCCAAATTTTTCTTCGCTAGGGCTCCATCGCCAGAGCATCGCTGGAGCATCACCAGAGAACCTGACCGACGACATTGAGGTTTCGGTGATCGGGGGGGCCGAGGTGGTGTGCGCACATGATGTGCGATTGGTGCTGGTACTTGGCCCTTATATTGGCCCCCTATCCCTCATCAAACCTCGAGAACTCACACCCCCTTAAAGAGCATTTGAGATTTTACAAGTTTGCTGCCAGTAGCCATTAAAGTGTCTGAAATGGGGACACTTTTTTCAAATGGTCACAAAATCTTGTACACTTCGAGTTTTTAGCTGAAGTTTTTTATGCAAGTCAATAAAAATACATGGATCATTTCTACCTAGTTTGGAATTAAAACTCCTTCCAAAAAAATTTTAAAAAATCCCGAACCGCAAAAAGTTTCAAAAATCATGAAAAAGAGAAAACGAGTCGTCTTGCCATGAAACTTCGCGTGAAGGCTTAAGGGACCATTGTATGAATTTACAAGCCATAAAAATGGCGTTGGCACGCAGAAATATAAAGATGTTCTTAAACCCACCTACCACCCTATCGATCCACGGCTTGCGCATCCTGTCTCTCTAGCCGACATAGTGCCCGCCCGCCCGCCCGCTCGTTTCGTCGGTTGGCTTAGGCATACGGAGTTCATTCCTAGTCTAAGATCGGACCGAACTGAGGGTTGTAGCAGCAGGATTGGCAGCATGCAGAGGAGGACCCAGCCGATCACCGGCTTGCGCATCCCGCCCCTCTGGTCGGCTGAGTGCCCGGACGTTCGTTTCGTGGGTTGACTTAGGCATACGAAGTTCATTCCCAATCTAAGCATACGGAGTTCATTCCCAGTCTACGATCGGACTGGATCGAGGGTTGTGGCAGCACATGCTGGGCTCGGGCATGTGCTGGTGCTGCATTTTTCTTCATCGGGGCACCATCGTCGGAGCATCGTCAGAGAACCTGACCGACGACATTGGGGTTCCGGCGATCGAGGGGGCCCGGGGGGGTGTGCACACATGATGTGCGATGGTTGCTGGTACTTAGCCCTTATATTGGCCCCCTAACCTTCATCAAACCTCAAGAACTCACACTCCCTTAAAGAGCATTTGAGATTTTATAGGTTTGCTGCCAGTAGCCATTAAAGTTTTTTCAAATGGTCACAAAATTTTGTACACTTTGATTTTTTAGCTGAATTTTTTTGTGCATGCCAACAAAAATACAAGGATCACCTCTACCAAGTTTTGGGCCAAAACTCCTTCGAAAAAAATTTTAAAAAATCCCGAACCACAAAAAGTTTCAAAAATCGTGAAAAATAGAAAATGAGTCGTCTTGCCATGAAACTTCACATGAAGGGTTAAGGGACCATTGTATGAGTTTACAAGCCATAAAAAAGGCATTGGCAGGCAGAAATATGAAGATGTGCCTAAACCCACCTACCACCCTATCGATCCACGGCTTGCGCATCCCGTCTCCCTAGCCGACGTAGTGCCCGCCCGCCCGCGCACCCGCACACCTGCGCACCCGCGCACCCGCCTGCTTGTTTCGTCGGTTGGCTTAGGCATACGAAGTTCATTCCCAGTCTAAGATCAGACCAGATCAAGGGTTACGGCAGCACATGCTAGGCTCGGGCATGTGCTGGTGCCGCATTTTTCTTCGCCAGAGCATCGCCGGAGAACCTGAACGGCGACATTAGGGTTCCGGCGATCGGGGGGGCCGGGGGGGTGTGCGCACATGATGTGCGAAGGGTGATGGTACTTGGCCCTTATATTGGCCCCCTATCCTTCATCAAACCTCGAGAACTCACACCCCCTTAAAGAGCATTTGAGATTTTACAGGTTTGCTGCCAGTAGCCATTAAAGTGTCTGAAATGGGGATAGTTTTTTCAAATGGTCACAAAATTTTTACACTTCGAGTTTTAGCTGAATTTTTTTTGTTGCATACCAACAAAAATACGAAGGGATCACCTCTACCCAATTTTGGGCCAAAAAATCCTTCCAAAAAATTTTTAAAAAATCTCGAACCGTAAAAAGTTTCAAAATCATGAAAAAATAGAAATGCAGTCGTCGCCAGCGAAACTTCACGTGAAGGGTTAAGGGACCATTGTATAGTTTACAAGCCATTAAAAAGGCATTGGCATGCAGAGAAATATGAAGATTGTACCTAAACCCACCTACCACCCTATCGATCCACGGCTTGCGCATCCCGTCTCTCTAGCCGACGTAGTGCCCGCCCGCCCGTCCACCCGCCTGCTTGTTTCGTCGTTTGGCTTAGGCATACGGAGTTCATTCCCAGTCTAAGATCGGACCGGATCGAGGGTTACGGCAGCACACGCTAGGCTCGGGCATGTGCTAGTGCCGCATTTTTCTTCGTCGGAGCATCGTCGGAGAACCTGAACGGCGGCATTAGGGTTCCGGCGATCGGGGGGGCCGGGGGGGTGTGCGCACATGATGTGCGATGGGTGCTGGTACTTGGCCCTTATATTGGCCCCCTATCCTTCATCAAACCTCGAGAACTCACACCCCCTTAAAGGGCATTTAAGATTTTACAAGTTTGATGCCAGTAGCCATTAAAGTGTCTGAAATGGGGACACTTTTTTCAAATGGTCACAAAATCTTGTACACTTCGAGTTTTTAGCTGAATTTTTTTATGCATGCCAATAAAAAAGCAAGGATCACGTCTACGATGTTTGGGGCCAAAACTCCTTCCGAAAAAATTTTAAAAAATCAGGAACCACAAAAAGTTTTGAAAATCGTGAAAAATAGAAAACGAGTCGTCTTGCCATGAAACTTCACGTGAAGGCTTAAGGGACCATTGTATGAATTTACAAGCCATAAAAATGGCATTGGCACGTAGAAATGTGAAGATGTACCTAAACCCACCTACCACCCTATCGATCCACGACTTACGCATCCCGTCTCTCTGGTCGACGTAGTGCCCGCCATCTCGCCCGGCCGCTCGTTTTGTCAGTTGGCTTAGGTATACGGAGGTCATTCCCAGTCTAAGATCAGAATGGACTGAGGATTGCGGTAGTAGGATTGGTAGCACGCAGAGGGGGACCCGATCGATCCTCGACTTGCGCATCCCATCCCTCTGGCCGACTGAAAGCTCCCACGCTCGTTTTGTGGGTTGACTTAGGCATACGGAGTTCATTCCCAGTCTAAGCATACGGAGTTCATTCCCAGTGAAAGATCGGACCGGACCGAGGGTTGTCGCAGCACATGCTGGACTCGGGCATGTGCTGGTGCCACATTTTTCTTCACCGGGGCACCATCGCCGGAGCATCGCTGGAGAACCTGACCAGCGACATTGGGGTTCCGACGATCGGGGGGCCGGGGGGTGTGCGCACATGATGTGCGCTGGTGCTGGTACTTGGCCCTTATATTGGCCCCCTATCCCTCATCAAACCTCGAGAACTCACACCCCCTTAAAGAGCATTTGAGATTTTACAGGTTTGCTGCCAGTAGCCATTAAAGTGTCTAAAATAGGGACATTTTTTTCAGATGGTCACAAAATCTTGTACACTTTGATTTTTTAGCTGAATTTTTTTATGCATGCCAAAAAAAAATACAAGGATCACGTCTACCAAGTTTAGGGCCAAAACTCCTTCTGAAAAAATTTTAAAAAATCCCAAACCGTAAAAAGTTTTGAAAATTGTGAAAAATAGAAAACGAGTCACCTTGCCATGAAACTTGACGTGAAGGCTTAAGGAACCATTGTATGAGTTTACAAGCCATAAAAATGGCATTGGCACGTAGAAATATGAAGATGTGCCTAAACCAACCTACCACCCTATCGATCTACGGCTTGCGCATCCCGTCTCTCTGGCGTGCGTAGTGCCCCCCCGCCTGCCCGTCCGCTCGTTTCGTCGGTTGGCTTAGGCATATGGAGTTCATTCCCAGTCTAAGAATGGATCGGATCGAGAGTTGTGCTAGCCGGATCAGCAATACGTAGAGGGGTACCAACCGATCCCCGGTTTGCGCATCCCGTCCCTCTGGCCTGCTGAGCGCCTGCACGGTTGTTTCGTGGGTTGACTTAGGCATACAGAGTTCATTCAAGTCTAAGATCGGACCGAACCGAGGGATACGGTAGCACATGCTAGGCTCAGGCATGTGCTGGTGTCGTATTTTTCTTCACCGGCACTCATTCGTATGGGCACAATCGTCGGGGCATGTGCTAACCAGCGGCATTGGGGTTCCGACGATCGAGGGGGCCGGGGGGGTGTGTGCACATGATGTGCGATGGGTGTTGGTACTTAGCCCCTATATTGGCCCCCTATCCCTCATCAAACCTCGAGAAGTCACACCCCCCTAAGGGACCATTGTATGAATTTACAAGCCATAAAAATAGCATTGGAATGCAGAAATATGAAGATGTGCCTAAACTCGCCTACCACCGTATCGATCCACAGCTTGCACATCTCGTCTCTCTGGCCGGCGTAGTGCCTGCCCGCCTGCTCGTTTCATCGTTTGGCTTAGGCATACGGAGTTCATTCCCAGTCTAAGATCGGACCAGACCGAGGGTTGTGGTAGCAGAATCGGCAGCACGTAGAGGGGGACCAGTAGATCCCCGGCTTGCGCATCCCGCCTCTCAAGTCGGTTGAGCGCCCGCACACTCGTTTCGTGGGTTGACTTAGGCATACGGAGTTCATTCCCAGTCTAAGAGTGGACTGGATCGAGGGTTGTGATAGCACATGCTAGGCTCGGGCATGTGCTGGTGCCACATTTTTCTTCCCCGGGCACCATTGTCCGAGCATCGCCGGAGAACTTGACCGGCGGCGTTGGGGTTCCGGTGATCGGGGGAGCCGGAGCAGGTGTGCACACATGATGTGCGATGGGTGCTGGTACTTGGCCCTTATATTGGGCCCCTATCCCTCATCAAACCTTGAGAACTCACACCCCCTTAAAGAGCATTTGAGATTTTACAGGTTTGCTGCTAGTAGCCATTAAAGTGTCTAAAATGGGGACACTTTTTTCAAATGGTCACAAAATCTTGTACACTTCGAGTTTTTAGCTAATTTTTTTTGTGCATGCCAAAAAAAATACAAGGATCACGTCTACCAAGTTTGGGGCCAAAGCTCCAACCAAAAAAATTGTAAAAACTCCCGAACCGCAAAAAGTTTCAAAAATCGTGAAAAAAAGAAAACGAGTTGTCTTGCCATGAAACTTCACGTGAAGGCTAAAGGGACCATTGTATGAATTTACAAGCCATAAAAAAGGCATTGGCATGTAGAAATATGAAGATGTGCCTAAACCCACCTACCAACCTATCGATCCACGACTTGCGCATCCCGTCTCTCTGGCCGGCGTAGTGCCCGCCTGCCCGCCCGCCCGCTCGTTTCGTTGGTTGGCTTAGGCATACGAAGTTCATTCCTAGTCTAAGATCGGAATGCACCGAAGGTTGCGGCAGCAGGATCGGCAACACACAGAAGGGACCCGGCCAAACCCCGGCTTGCGCATCCCACCCCTCTGACCGGCTGAGCGCCCGTACACTCGTTTCATGGGCTGACTTAGGTATACGAAGTTCATTCCCAGTCTAAGCGTACGGAGTTCGTTCCCAGTCTAAGATCGGACCAGACAGAGGGTTGCGGTAGCACATGCTGGGCTCGGGCATGTACTGGTGCCGCATTTTTCTTCGTCGGGGCACCATCGTCGGACCATCGCCAGAGAACCTGACCGGTGGCATTGGGGTTCCGGCGATCGGGGGGGTCGGGGAGGTGTGCGCACATGATGTGCGATGGGTGCTGGTACTTGGCCCTTATATTGGCCCCTATCCCTCATCAAACCTCAAGAACTCATACCCCCTTAAAGAGCATTTGAGATTTTTCAGGTTTGCTACCAGTAGCCATTAAAGTGTCTGAAATGGGGACACTTTTTTCAAATTGTCACAAAATCTTGTACACTTTGAGTTTTTAGCTGATTTTTTTTGTGCATGCAAAAAAAAATACAAGGATCATGTCTACCAGGTTTGGCGCCAAAACTCCTTTCGAAAAAATTTTCAAAAATCTCGAACCGTAAAAAGTTTCAAAAATCATGAAAAATAGAAAACGACGCATCTTGCCATGAAACTTCACGTGAAGGCTTAAGGGACCATTGTATGAATTTACAAGCCATAAAAATGGCATTGGCACATAAAAATATGAAGATGTACCTAAACCCACCAACCACCCTATCAATTCACGGCTTGCGCATACCGTTTCTCTGGCCGGCGCATTGCCCGCCCGCCCGTCCACCCGCTCATTTCATCGGTTGGCTTAGGCATACGGAGTTCATTCCCTGTCTAAGATCAGACTGGACCGAGGGTTGCGGCAGCACATGCTGGGCTCAGGCATGTGCTGGTGTCGTATTTTTCTTCACTGGGGACCATCGCCAGAGCATCGTCGGAGAACCTGACCGGCGGCATTGGGGTTCCGACAATCGAGGGGGCCGGGGGGTGCGCACATGATGTGCGATGGGTGCTGGTAGTTGGCCCATATATTGGCCCCCCATCCCTCATCAAACCTAGAGAACTCACACCCCCTTAAAGAGCATTTGAGATTTTACAGGTTTGCTGCCAGTAGCCATTAAACTGTCCGAAATGGGGACACTTTTTTCAAGTGGTCACAAAATCTTGTACACTTCGAGTTTTTAGCTGAATTGTTTTGTGCATGCCAACAAAAATACAAGGATCACGTCTACCAAGTTTGGGGCCAAAATCCTTCCAAAAAAATTATAAAAAATCTCGAACCGTAAAAAGTTTCAAAAATCGTGAAAAATAGAAAACGAGTCGTCTTGCCATGAAACTTCACGTGAAGGCTTAAGGGACCATTGTATGAATTTACAAGCCATAAAAATGGCATTGGCACATAGAAATATGAAGATGTGCCTAAGCCCACTTACCACCCTGTCGATCCACGGCTAGCGCATCCCGTCTCTCTGGCCGGCGTAGTGCCTGCCCGCCCGCTTGTTTCGTCGGTTGGCTTAGGCATACGGAGTTGAATCCCAGTCTAAGATCAGACCAGACTAAGGGTTACGGCACCAAGATCGGTAGCACATAGAGGGGGCCCCGATCGATCCCCGGCTTGCACGTCCCGCCCCTATGGTCGGCTTAGCGCCCGTACGCTCGTTTCATGGGTTAACTTAGGCATATGGAGTTCATTCCCAGTCTAAGCATACAGAGTTCATTCCCAGTCTAAGATCAGAGCGAACCGAGGGTTGCGACAGCACATGCTGGGCTCAGGCATGTGCTGGTGTCGTATTTTTCTTCATCGGGGCACCATCATTGGAGCATCACCGGAGAACCTGACCGACGGCATTGGGGTTCCGGTGATCGGGGGGGCCGGGGGGTGTGCGCTCATGATGTGCGATGGGTGTGGGTACTTGGCCCTTATATTTGCCCCCTATCCCTCATCAAACCTCAAGAACTCACACCCCCTTAAAGAGCATTTGAGATTTTACAGGTTTGCTGCCAGTAGCCATTAAAGTGTCTAAAATTGGGACACTTTTTTCAAATGGTCACAAAATCTTGTACACTTCGAGTTTTTAGATGATTTTTTTTGCATGCCAATAAAAATACAGGGATCACATCTACCAAGTTTGGGGCCAAAAATCCTTCCGAAAAAATTTGAAAAAATCTCGAACCGCAAAAAGTTTTAAAAATCATGAAAAATAAAAAAACGAGTCGTCTTGCCATGAAACTTCACGTGAAGGCTTAAAGGACCATTGTATGAATTTACAAGCCATAAAAATGGCATTGGGACATAGAAATATGAAGATGTGCCTAAACCCATCTACCACCCTATTGATCCACGGCTTGCACATCCCGTCTCTCTGGCCGGCGTAGTGCCCGCCCGCCCGCCCGCTCGTTTCGTTGGTTGGCTTAGGCATACAGAGTTCATTCCCAGTCTAAGATTTGACCAGACCAAGGGTTACGACAGCAAGATCGATAGCACGTAGAGGGGGACCCGACCGATCCCCAGCTTGCGCATCTCGCCCCTCTGGCCGGCTGAGCGCCCGCACGCTCGTTTCCTGGGTTGACTTAGTCATGTGGAGTTCATTCCCAGTCTAAGCATACGGAGTTCATTCCCAGTCTAAGAATGGACCAGACCGAGGGTTACAGCAGCACATGCTGGGCTCGGGCATGTGCTAGTGCCGCATTCTTCTTCGTCGAGCCACCATCGTCGGAGCATCGCCGGAGAACCTGACCGAAGGGGTTGGGGTTCCGGCGATCGGAGGGGCCGGGGTAGGTGTGCACACATGATGTGCGATGGGTGCTGGTACTAGGCCCTTATATTGGCCTCCTATCCCTCATCAAACCTCGAGAACTCACACCCCCTTAAAGAGCTTTTGAGATTTTACAGGTTTGCTGCCAGTAGCCATTAAAGTATCTAAAATGGGGACACTTTTTTCAAATGGTCACAAAATCTTGTACACTTCGAGTTTTTAGCTGATTTTTTTTGTGCATACAAAAAAAAATACAAGGATCACGTATACCAAGTTTGGGGTTAAAACTCCATCGGAAAAAAGTTTAAAAAATCCCAAACCACAAAAAGTTTCAAAAATCGTGAAAAATAGAAAACGAATCGTCTTGCCATGAAGCTTCAGGTGAAGGCTTAAGGGACCATTGTATGAATTTACAAGCCATAAAAATGGCATTGGCACATAGAAATATGAAGATGTGCTGATCCGACCACCCGTCCATCCGACTACTCATTTCGTCGGTTGGCTTAGGCATATGGAGTTCATTCCTAGTCTAAGATCAGAATGAACTGAAGGTTACGGCAGCACATGCTGGGCTCGGGCATGTGCTGGTGCCACATTTCTCTTCGTCGGGCCACCATCACCGGAGCATCGCCAGAGAACCTGACCGACGACATTGGTGTTTCGGCGATCCGGGGGGCCAGGCGGTGTGCGCACATGATGTGCGATGGGTGCTGGTACTTGGCCCCTATATTGGCCCCCTATCCCTCATCAAACCTCGAGAACTCACACCCCTTTAAAGTGCTTTTGAGATTTTATAGGTTTGCTGCCAGTAGCCATTAAAGTGTCTGAAATGGGGACACTTTTTTCAACTGGTCACAAAATCTTGTACACTTCGAGTTTTTAGTTGAATGTTTTTGAGCATGCCAACAAAAATACCAGGAGCATTGGCACGTAAAAATATGAAGATGTGCCTAAACCCACCTACCACCCTATCGATCCACGGCTTGCGTATCCCGTCTCTCTGGCCGGCGTAGTGCCCGCTCGCCCGCCCTCTTGTTTTGTCGGTTGGCTTAGGCATAGGGAGTTCATTCCCAGTCTAAGATTGGACCAGACCGAGGGTTGCGGCAGCAGGATTGGCAGCACACAGAGGGGGACCCGACCGATCCCCGGCTTGCACATCCCGCCCCTCTGGCCAGTTGAGCACCCGCACGCTCGTTTCGTGGGTTGACTTAGGCAGACGGAGTTCATTCCCAGTCTAAGCATGCTTAGTTCATTCCTAGTCTAAGATTGGAGTGGATCGAGGGTTGCGGCAGCACATGTTGGGCTTGAGCATGTGCTGGTGTCGTATTTTTCTTCATCGGGGCACCATCGCCGGAGCATCACCGGAGAACCTGACCGACGGCATTGGGGTTCCGGTGATCGAGGGGCCGGGGGGGTGTCCGCACATGATGTGCGATGGGTGCTAGTACTTGGCCCTTATATTGGCCCCCTATCCCTCATCAAACCTTGAGAACTCACACCCCCTTAAAGAGCATTTGAGATTTTACGGGTTTGCTGTCACTAGCCATTAAATTGTTTGAAATTGGGACACTTTTTTCAAATGGTCACAAAATCTTGTGCACTTCAAGTTTTTAGCTGAATTTTTTTGTGCAAGCCAACAAAAATAGAAGGATCACGTCCACCAAGTTTGGGGCTAAAATTCCTTCTAAAAAAATTTTAAAAAATCCCGAACCGTAAAAAGTTTTGAAAATCGTGAGGAACAGAAAATGAGTCTTCTTGCCATGAAGCTTCACATGAAGGCTTAAGGGACCATTCTATGAATTTACAAGCCATAAAAATGGCATTGAAAAACAGAAATATGAAGATGCGCCTAAACCCACCCACCACCCTATCGATCCACGGTTTGCGCATCCCTTCTCTCTGGCTGACGTAGTGCCCGCCCACCCGCCCGCTCGTTCCGTCGGTTGGCATAGGCATACAGAGTTCATTTCCAATCTAAGATTGGATTGAACCAAGGTTTGCGGTAGCAAGATCGGCCGCACGCAGAGGCGGACCCGATCGATCCTCGGCTTGCGCATCCCGCCCCTCTGGTCGGCTGAACGCTCGCACGCTCATTTCGTGGGTTGACTTAGTCATACGGAGTTCATTCCCAGTCTAAGATCAGACCAGACTGAGGGCTGCAGCAGCACATACTTGGCTCGGGCATGTGCTGGTGCCGTATTTTTCTTCGCTGGGGCACCATCGCCGGAGCATCACCGGGGAACCTGACCGGGGGCATCGGGTTCCGGCGATCGGGGGGGCCGGGGGGTGTGCGCACATGATGTGCGATGGGTGCTGGTACTTGGCCCTTATATTGGCCCCCTATCCCTCATCAAACCTCGAGAACTCACCCCCCCTTAAAGAGCATTTGAGATTTTATAGGTTTGCTGCCAATAGCCATTAAAGTGTCTGAAATGGGAACACTTTTTTCAAATGGTCACAAAATCTTGTACACTTCGAGGTTTTAGCTAAAGTTTTTTGTGCATGCCAACAAAAATACAAGGATCACGTCTACCAAGTTTAGGGCCAAAAATCCTTTCGAAAAAATTTTAAAAAATCTCGAACCGCAAAAAGTTTTGAAAATTGTGAAAAATAGAAAATGAGTCGTCTTGCCATGAAACTTCACGTGAAGGCTTAAGCGACCATTGTATGAATTTACAAGCCATAAAAATGGCATTGGCATGCAGAAATATGAAGATGTACCTAAAGCCACCTACCACCCTATCGATCCATGGCTTACGATCCCGTCTCTTTGGCCGGCGTAGTGCCCGCACGCTCACCTGCCCGCTCGTTTCATCGATTGGCTTAGGCATACGGAGTTCATTCCCAGTCTAAGATTGGATCGGATCAAGGGTTGCGATAGTAGTATCGGCAGCACGCAGAGGGGGACCTGGCCGATCCCCGGTTTACGCATCCCTCCCTTCTGACCGACTGAGCGCCCGCACGCTCCTTTCGTGGGTTGACTTAGGGATATGGAGTTCATTCCCAGTCTAAGATCAGACCGGACAGAGGGTTGCGGCAGCACATACTGGACTCGGGCATGTGCTGGTGCCACATTTTTCTTCCTCGGGGCACCATCACCGGAGAACTTGACCGACGGCATTAGGGTTCCGACGATCAGGGGGGCCGGGTAGGTGTGCGCACATGATGTGGGATGGGTGCTGGTACTTGGCCCTTATATTGGCCCCCTATCCCTCGTCAAACCTCGAGAACTCACACCCACTTAAAGAGCATTTGAGATTTTACAGGTTTGCTGCCAGTAGCCATTAAAGTGTCTGAAATGGGGACATTTTTTTCAAATGGTCACAAAATCTTGTACACTTCGAGTTTTTAGCTGAATTTTTTTGTGCATGCCAAAAAAAAAATACAAGGATCATGTCTACCAAGTTTGGGGCCAAAACTCCTTTCGAAAAATTGTAAAAAATCTCGAACCGTAAAGAGTTTCAAAAATTATGAAAAATAGAAAACGAGTTGTCTTGCCATAAAATTCACGTCAAGGCTTAAGGGACCATTGTATGAATTTACAAGCCATAAAAATGGCATTGGCACACAAAAAATTGAAGACGTACCTAAACCAACCTACCACCCTATCGATCCATGGCTTGCACATCCTGTCTCTCTGGCCGGCGTAGTGCCCACCCGTCCGCTCGTTTCGTGGGTTGGCTTAGGCATATGGAGTTCATTCCCAGTCTAAGATCAGACCGAACCAAGGGTTGTGGTAGCAGGATCAGCAGCACGTAGAGGGGGACCCGGCCGATCCCCGGCTTGCGCATCCTGCCTCTCTGGTTGGCTAAGCGCCCGCACCCTCGTTTCGTGGGTTGACTTAGAAAAATGAAGTTCATTCCCAGTCTAAGCATACGGAGTTCATTCCCAGTCTAAGATCGGACTGGACCGAGGGTTGCGGCAGCACATGCTGGGTTCGGGCATGTGCTGTTGCCGCATTTTTTTTCATTGGGGCAACATCGTCGGAGCATCGCCAGAGAACCTGACCGGCTGCATTACGGCTCCGGCGACCGGGGGGGTCGGGGGGGTGTACGCACATGATGTGCAATGGGTGCTGGTACTTGGCCCTTATATTGGGCCCCTATCCTTCATCAAACCTCGAGAACTCACACCTCCTTAAAGAGCATTTGAGATTGTACAGGCTTGCTGCCAGTAGCCACTAAAGTGTCTGAAATGGGGACACTTTTTTCAAATGGTCACAAAATCTTGTACACTTCGAGTTTTTAGCTAAATTTTTTTGTGCATGCCAAAAAAAAATACAAGGATCATGTCTACCAAGTTTGGGGCCAAAACTCCTTTCGAAAAATTTTAAAAAATCTCGAACCGCAAAGAGTTTGAAAAATCGTGAAAAATAGAAAACGAGTCATCTTGCCATGACACTTCACGTGAAGGCGTAAGGGACCATTGTATTAATTTACAAGCCATAAAAATGGCATTGGCATGTGAAAATATGAACATGTGCCTAAACCCACCTACCACCCTATCGATCGACGGCTTGCTTATCCCGTCTCTCTGGCCGACGTAGTGCCCGCCCGCCCACTTGCCCGCTTATTTCATCGGTTGGCTTCGGCATACGGAGTTCATTCCCTGTCTAAGATCAGACCGGACCGAGGGTTGCATCAACACATGCTAGGCTTGGGCATGTGTTGGTGCCGTATTTTTCTTCGTTGGGGCACCATCGTCGAAGCATCTCCAGAGAACCTGACCGGCGGTATTGGGGCTCCAACGATCGGGGGGCCAGGGGGGATGTGCGCACATGATGTGGGATGGGTGCTGGTACTTGGCCCTTATATTGGCCCCTATCCCTCATCAAACCTCGAGAACTCACACCCCCTTAAAGAGCATTTGAGATTTTATAGGTTTGCTGGTGGTAGCCATTAAAGTGTCTAAAATGGGGACACTTTTTTCAAATGGTCTCAAAATCTTGTACACTTCGAGGTTTTAGCTAAAGTTTTTTGTGCATGCCAACAAAAATACAAGGATCACGTCTACCAAGTTTGGGGCCAAAAATCCTTTCGAAAAAATTTTAAAAAATCCTGAACCGCAAAAAGTTTTGAAAATTGTGAAAAATAGAAAATGAGTCGTCTTGCCATGAAACTTCACGTGAAGGCTTAAGCGACCATTGTATGAATTTACAAGCCATAAAAATGGCATTGGCATGCAGAAATATGAAGATGTACCTAAAGCCACCTACCACCCTATCGATCCACGGCTTACGATCCCGTCTCTTTGGCCGGCGTAGTGCCCGCACGCTCACCTGCCCACTCATTTCATCGATTGGCTTAGGCATACAGAGTTCATTCCCAGTCTAAGATTGGATCAGATCAAGGGTTGCGATAGTAGTATCGGCAGCACGCAGAGGGGGACCTGGCCGATCCCCAGCTTACGCATCCCTCCCCTCTGACCGACTGAGCGCCCGCACGCTCCTTCCGTGGGTTGACTTAGGGATATGGAGTTCATTCCCAGTCTATGATCAGACCGGACAGAGGGTTGCGGCAGCACATACTGGGCTCGGGCATGTGCTGGTGCCACATTTTTCTTCCTCGGGGCACCATCACCGGAGAACTTGACCGACGGCATTAGGGTTCCGACGATCAGGGGGGCCGGGTAGGTGTGCGCACATGATGTGGGATGGGTGCTGGTACTTGGCCCTTATATTGGCCCCCTATCCCTCGTCAAACCTCGAGAACTCACACCCACTTAAAGAGCATTTGAGATTTTACAGGTTTGCTGCCAGTAGCCATTAAAGTGTCTGAAATGGGGACATTTTTTTCAAATGGTCACAAAATCTTGTACACTTCGAGTTTTTAGCTGAATTTTTTTGTGCATGCCAAAAAAAAAATACAAGGATCATGTCTACCAAGTTTGGGGCCAAAACTCCTTTTGAAAAATTGTAAAAAATCTCGAACCGTAAAGAGTTTCAAAAATTATGAAAAATAGAAAATGAGTTGTCTTGCCATAAAATTCACGTCAAGGCTTAAGGGACCATTGTATGAATTTACAAGCCATAAAAATGGCATTGGCACACAAAAAATTGAAGGCGTACCTAAAGCAACCTACCACCCTATCGATCCATGGCTTGCACATCCCGTCTCTCTGGCCGGCGTAGTGCCCACCCGTCCGCTCGTTTCGTGGGTTGGCTTAGGCATACGGAGTTCATTCCCAGTCTAAGATCAGACCGAACCAAGGGTTGCGGTAGCAGGATCAACAGCACGTAGAGGGGGACCCGGCCGATCCCCGACTTGCGCATCCTGCCTCTCTGGTCGGCTAAGCGCCAGCACGCTCGTTTCGTGGGTTAACTTAGAAAAATGAAGTTCATTCCCAGTCTAAGCATACGGAGTTCATTCCCACTCTAAGATCGGATTGGATCGAGGGTTGCGGCAGCACATGCTGGGTTCGGGCATGTGCTGTTGCCGCATTTTTCTTCATTAGGGCAACATCGTCGGAGCATCGCTAGAGAACCTGACCGGCTGCATTGCGGCTCCGACGATCGGGGGGGTCGGGGGGTTGTGCGCACATGATGTGCAATGGGTGCTGGTACTTGGCCCTTATATTGGGCCCCTATCCTTCATCAAACCTCGAGAACTCACACCTCCTTAAAGAGCATTTGAGATTGTACAGGCTTGCTGCCAGTAGCCACTAAAGTGTCTGAAATGGGGACATTTTTTTCAAATGGTCAAAAAATCTTGTACATTTCGAGTTTTTAGCTAAATTTTTTTGTGCATGCCAAAAAAAAATACAAGGATCATGTCTACCAAGTTTGGGGCCAAAACTCCTTTCGAAAAATTTTAAAAAATCTCGAACCGCAAAGAGTTTGAAAAATCGTGAAAAATAGAAAATGAGTCATCTTGCCATGACACTTCACGTGAAGGCTTAAGGGACCATTGTATTAATTTACAAGCCATAAAAATGGCATTGGCATGTGAAAATATGAACATGTGCCTAAACCCACCTACCACCCTATCGATCGACGGCTTGCTTATCCTGTCTCTCTGGCCGACGTAGTGCCCGCCCGCCCGCTTGCCCGCTTATTTCATCGGTTGGCTTCGGCATACGGAGTTCATTCCCAGTCTAAGATCAGACCAGACCGAGGGTTGCATCAGCACATGCTGGGCTTGGGCATGTGCTGGTGCCGTATTTTTCTTCGTCGTGGCAACATCGTCGAAGCATCTCCAGAGAACCTGACCGGCGGTATTGGGGCTCCAACGATCGGGGGGCCGGGGGGGATGTGCACACATGATGTGGGATGGGTGCTGGTACTTGGCCCTTATATTGGCCCCTATCCCTCATCAAACCTCGAGAACTCACACCCCCTTAAAGAGCATTTGAGATTTTATAGGTTTGCTGGCGGTAGCCATTAAAGTGTCTAAAATGGGGACACTTTTTTCAAATGGTCTCAAAATCTTGTACACTTCGAGTTTTTAGCTGAATTTTTTGGTGCTTGCCAAAAAAAAAAATGGATCATGTCTATCAAGTTTGGGGCCAAAACTCCTTCCGAAAAAATTTTAAAAAATCTCGAACTGCAAAAAGTTTTAAAAATCATGAAAAATAGAAAACGAGTCATCTTGCAATGAGACTTCACGTCAAGGCTTAAGGGACCATTGTATGAATTTACAAGCCATAAAAATGGCATTGGCACGCAGAAATATGAAGATGTGCCTAAACCCACCTACCACCCTATCGATCCACGGCTTGCGCATCCCGTCTCTCTGGCCGGTGTAGTGCCCGCCTGCCCGCCCGCTCATTTTTTCGGTTGGCTTAGGCAAACGGAGTTCATTCCCAGTGTAAGATTGGATTGGAGTGAGGGTTATGACAGCAAGATCGGTAGCACGCAGAGGGGGACCCGACCGATCCTCGGCTTGTGCATCCCGCCCTTTTGGCCGGCTGAGCGCCCGCAAGCTCGTTTTGTGAGTTGACTTAGGCATACGGAGTACATTCCCAGTCTAAGCATACGGAGTTCATTCCCAGTCTAAGATCGTACCAGACCGAGGGTTGCGGCAGATCATGCTGGGCTCGAGCATGTGCTGGTGCCACATTTTTCTTCGTCATGGCACCATCGTCGAAGCATTGCCGGAGAACCTGACCGGTGGCATTGGGGTTCTGACGATCGAGGGGGCCGAGAGGGTGTGCGTACATGATGTGCGATGGGTGCTGGTACTTGGCCCTTATATTGGTGCCCTATCCCTCATCAAACCTTGAGAACTCACACCCCTTAAAGAGCATTTTAGATTTTACAAGTTTGCTGCCAGTAGCCGTTAAAGTGTTTGAAATGGGGACACTATCTTCAAATGGTCACAAAATCTTGTACACTTTGAGTTTTTAGCTGATTTTTTTTGTGCATGCCAACAAAAGTACAAGGATCATGTCTACCAAGTTTGGGGCCAAAACTGCTTCCAAAAAACTTTTAAAAAATCTCAAACCGCAAAATGTTTTGAAAATCGTGAAAAAAAGAAAACGAGTCGTCTTGCCTTGAAACTTCACGTCAAGGCTTAAGGGACCATTGTATGAATTTACAAGCCATAAAAATGGCATTGGCATGCAGAAATATGAAGATGTACCTAAACCCACCTACCACCCTATCGATCCACGGCTTGCGCATCCCGTCTCTCTGGCCGACGTAGTGCCCTCCCGCCCGTCCGCTCGTTTCGTTGGTTGGCTTAGGCATACGAAATTCATTACCAGTCTAAGATTGGACAAGATTGAGGGTTGCGGCAGTAGGATCGGCAGCATGTAAAGTGGGACCCAGCCGATCTTCGGCTTGCCTATCCTGCCCCTCTGGCCGACTGAGCGCTTGCACGCTCATTTCGTGGGTTGACTTAGGCATACAGAGTTCATTCCCAGTCTAGGCATACAGAATTCATTCCCAGTCTAAGATCGGACCAGACCGAGGATTGCGGTAGCACATGCTAGGCTCCGACATGTGCTGGTGCCACATTTTTCTTCGTCGGGGCACCATCGTCGGAGCATCATCGAAGAACCTGACCGGCGGCATTGGGGTTCAAGCGATCGGGGGGGCCGGGGGGGTGTGCGCACATGATCTGCGATGGGTGCTGGTACTTGGCCCTTATATTGGCCCCTATCCCTCATCAAACCTTGAGAACTCACACCCCCTTAATGAGCATTTGAGATTTTACAGGTTTGCTGCCAGTAGCCATTAAAGTGTCCGAAATGGGGACACTTTTTTAAAATGGTCACAAAATCTTGTACACTTTGAGTTTTTAGCTGAATTTTTTGTGCATGCCAACAAAAATGCAAGGATCACGTCTACCAAGTTTGGGGCCAAAACTCCTTTCGAAAAAATTTTAAAAAATCCTGAACCACAAAAAGTTTCGAAAATCGTGAAAAATAGAAAACGAGTCGTCTTGCCATGAAACTTCGCGTGAAGGCTTAAGGGACCATTGGATGAATTTACAAGCCATAAAAATGGCATTGGCACGCATAAATATGAAGATGTGCTGAAACACACCTACCACCCTATCGATCCACGCCTTTCGCATCCCGTCTCACTGGCCGGCGTAGTGCCCGCCCGCCCGCCTGCCCGTTGGTTTCATCGGGTTGGCTTAGGCATACGGAGTTCATTCCCAGTCTAAGATCAGACCGGACTGAGGGTTACGGTAGTAGGATCGGCAGCACACAAACGGGGACCCGGTCGATCCCTGGCTTGTGCATCCCACCCCTCTGGCCGACTGAATGCCCACACGCTCGTTCCGTGGGTTGACTTAGGCATACGGAATTCATTCCCAGTCTAAGATCAAACCGAACCGAGGGTTACGGTTGCACATGCTGGGATAGGGCATGTGCTGGAGTCGCATTTTCTTTGCCGAGACACCATCGCCTGAGCATCGTCGTAGAACCTGACCGGCGGCATTGGGGTTTCGACGATCGGGGGGCGGGGGGTGTGTGCGCACATGATGTGTGATGGGTGCTGGTACTCAGCCCTTTTATTGGCCCCCTATCCCTCATCAAACCTCAAGAACTCACATCCCATTAAAGAGCATTTGAGATTTTACAGGTTTGCTGCCAGTAGCCATTAAAGTGTTTGAAATGGGGACACTTTTTTCAAATGGTCACAAAATCTTGTACACTTCGAGTTTTTAGCTGAATTTTTTTGTGCATGCTAGCAAAAATACAAGGATCACGCCTTCCAAGTTTGGGGCCAAAAATCCTTTTGAAAAAATTTTAAAAAATCACGAACAGCAAAAAGTTTCAAAAATCGTGAAAAATAGAAAACGAGTCGTCTTGCCATGACACTTCACGTGAAGGCTTAAGGGACCATTGTATGAATTTACAAGCCATAAAAATGGCATTGGCACGCAGAAATATGAAGATGTGCCTAAAGCCACCTACCACCCTATCAATCTACGGCTTGCGCATCCCGTCTCTCCGACCGGTGTAGTAGCCATTAAAGCGTTTGAAATGGGGACTCTTTCTTCAAATGGTCACAAAATCTTGTACACTTTGAGTTTTTAGCTAAATTTTTTTGTGCATGTCAAAAAAAATACACGGATCCCTTCTACCAAGTTTGGAGCCAAAACTCCTTCCAAAAAACTTTTAAAAAATCCTGAACCGTAAAAAGTTTCAAAAATTTTGAAAATAAGAAGAAAACGACGTTTCCACGAAATCACGTGAAGGGTTAAGGGACCATTGTTGTATTACAAGCCATAAAAATGGCACTTGGATGAAAAATATGGAAGATGTGCCTAAACCAACCTACCACCCTATCGATGCACAGCCTTCGCATACTCGTCTCTGCTGGCCGGGCGTCAGTGCCTGCCCGCTCCGCTCGTTTCGTCGGTTGCTTAGGCATATGGAGTTCATTCCCAGTCTAAGATCAGACCAGACCGAGGGTTGCAGCACCAGGATCGACAGCACACAAATGGGGACCCGATCGATCCCCGGCTTGTGCATCCCTCCTCTCTGGCCGACTGAGCGCCCGCACGCTCGCTTCATGGGTTGACTTAGGCAAACGGAGTTCATTCCCAGTCTAAGCATACGGAGTTCATTCCTAGTCTAAGATTAGACCAGACCGAGGGTTAAGCAGCACATGCTGGGCTCGGGCATGTGCAGGTGCCGTATTTTTCTTCACCGGGGCACCATTGTGGGAGCAACGCCGGAGAACCTAACTGACGGCATTGGGGTTTCGACGATCGGGGGGGCCGGGGGGTGTGCGCACATGATGTGCGATGGGTGCTGGTACTCAGCCCTTATATTGGCCCTTATCCCTCATCAAACCTCGAGAGCTGACACCCCCTTAAAGAGCATTTGAGATTTTACAGGTTTGCTGCCAATAGCCATTAAAGTGTCTGACATGGGGACACTTTTTTCAAATGGTCACAAAATGTTGTACACTTCGAGTTTTTAGCTAAATTTTTTTGTGCATGTCAAAAAAAATACAAGGATCACGTCTACCAAGTTTGGAGCCAAAAATCCTTCTGAAAAAATTTAAAAGAATCCCGAACCGCAAAAAGTTTCGAAAATCATGAAAAATAGAAAATGAGTCGTCTTGCCATGAAACTTCACGTGAAGGCTCAAGGGACCATTGTATGAATTTACAAGCCATAAAAATGGCACTGGCACACAGAAATATGAAGATGTGCCTAAACCCACCGGCAACCCTATCGATCCACGACTTGCACATCCTATTTCTCTGGCCGGTGTAGTGCCCGCCCGCCCGCCCACCCGCTCGTTTCATCGATTGGCTTAGGCATACGGAGTTCATTCCCAGTCTAAGATCATATCGGACCGAAGGTTACGATAGTAGGATTGGCAGCACATAGAGGGGCACCCAGCCGATCCCCGGCTTGTGTATCCCGTCCCTCTGGCCGATTGAGCGCTCGCACGCTCGTTTCATCGGTTGACTTAGGCATACGGAGTTAATTCCCAGTCTAAGATTGGATTGGACCGAGGATTGTGGCAGCACATACTGGGCTTAAGATTGTGCTGGTGCCGTATTTCTCTTCGTCGGGGCACCATCGCCAGAGCATTGCCGGAGAACTTGACCGACGACATTGGGGTTCCGGCGATCGGAGGGCCGGGGCGGGTGTGCGTACATGATGTGCGATGGGTGCTAGTACTTGGCCCTTATATTGGCCCCCTGTTTCTCATCAAACCTTAAGAACACACACCCCCTTAAAAAGCATTTGAGATTTTATAGGTTTGCTGCCAGTAGCCACTAAAGTGTCTGAAATGGGGACACTTTTTTCAAATGGTCACAAAATCTTGTACACTTTGAGTTTTTAGCTGAATTTTTTTTGCAGGCCAACAAAATTATAAGGATCACGTCTACCAAGTTTGGGGCCAAAACTCCTTCCAAAAAAATTTTTAAAAATCCCAAATCGCAAAAGTTTAAAAAATTATGAAAAATAGAAAACGAGTCGTCTGGCCATGAACCTTCACGTGAAGGCTTAAGGGACCATTGTATGAACTTACAAGCCATAAAAATGGCATTGGCACGTAGAAATATGAAGATGTGCCTAAACCCACCTACCACCCTATCGATCCACGGCTTGCGCATCCCGTCTCCCTGGCTGGCGCAGTGCCCGCCCGCCTGCCTGCCCGCTTCTTTCGTCGGTTGGCTTAGGCATACGGAGTTCATTCCCAGTCTAAGATCAGACCGGACCGAGGGTTGCGGTAGCAGGATCGACAGCACACAGAAGGGGACCCGATCGATCCCCGACTTGCGCATCCCATCCCTCTGGCCGGTTGAGCGCCCACAAGCTCTTTTTGTGGGTTGACTTAGGCATACGGAGTTCATTCCCAGTCTAAGATCGGATCGGACTGAGGGTTGCGGACATGTGCTAGTGCTGTATTTTTCTTCGTCGGGGCACCATCGGCGGAGCATCGCCGGAGAACCTGACCGACGGCATTGGGGTTTCGATGATCGGGGGGGCCGGGGGGGTGTGCGCACATAATGTGCGATGGGTGCTGGTACTTGGCCCTTATATTGGCCCCCTATCCCTCATCAAACCTCTAGAACTCAGACCCCCTTAAAGAGCATTTGAGATTTTACAGGTTTGCTGCCAGTAGCAATTAAAGTGTCTGAAATAGGGACACTTTTGTCAAATGGTCACAAAATCTTGTACACTTCTAGTTTTTAGCTGAATTTTTTTGTGCATGCCAAAAGAAATACATGGATACGTCTACCAAGTTTGGGGCCAAAACTCCTTCTGAAAAAATTTTAAAAAATCTCGAACAACAAAAGGTTTCAAAAATCATGAAAAATAGAAAATGAGTCGTCTTGCCATGAAACTTCACGTGAAGGCTTCAGGGACCATTGTATGAATTTACAAGGCATAAAAATGGCATTGGCATGCAAAAATATGAAGATGTGCCTAAACCCACCTACCACCCTATCGATCAACGGCTTGCGCATCCAGTCTCTCTGGTCGGTGTAGTGCTTGCCCGCCCGCCCGGCTGCTTGTTTCATCAGTTGGCTTAAGCATACGGATTTCATTCCCAGTCTAAGATCGGACCAGACCAAGGGTTGTGGCAGCAAGATCGACAGCACGTAGAGGAGGACCTGGCTGATCCCCGGCTTGTGCATCCCACCCCTCTAGTCGGTTGAGCACCCACAAGATCGTTTCATGGGTTGACTTAGGCATACAGAGTTCATTCCCCGTCTAAGCATACGGAGTTCATTCCCAGTCTAAGCATACAGAGTTCATTCCCAGTCTAAGATCGGACCGGACCGAGGGTTGCGACAGCACATGCTGGGCTCGAGCATGTATTGGTGTCGTATTTTTCTTCACCGAGGCACCATCATCGGAGCATCATCAGAGAACTGATCGGCGGCATTGGGGTTCCGACGATTAGGGGGGCCGGGTGGGGGGTGTGCATGAAAAATAGAAAATCGTAAAAAGTTTCAAAAATCGTGAAAAATAGAAAACAAGTCATCTTGCCATGAAACTTCACGTGAAGGCTTAAGGGACCATTGTATGAATTTACAAGCCAAAAAAATGGCATTGGCACGTGAAAATATGAAGATGTGCCTAAACCCACCTACCACCCTATCGATCCATGGCTTGGTTATCCCGTCTCTCTGGCCGGCGTAGTGCTTCGGCCCGCTCATTTCGTCGAACTTAGCTCCTTATATTGGATCCCTCATCAAACCTTAGAACTCACACCACTTAAAGGGCATTGAGATTTTGTAGGTTGCTTGGCAGTAGCCCATTTAAACAGCTTGAAATGGCGGACACTTGTTCAAATTTCCAAAATCTTGTACACTTGAGTTCTAGGTTTTTTGAGCATGCCAACAAAAATTACAGATCATGTCTACCAAGTCTGGGGCGCAAACTCCTTCCGAAAAGTCCATCTTGAACCGTAAAAAGTTCAAAAATTACTAGAAAGAGTCGTCTTGCCATAAAGCTTCACGTGAAGCCTTAAGGGACCATTATACGTATTTTCAAGCCATAAAAATGGCATTGGCACGTAGAAATATGAAGATATGCCTAAACGAACCTACCACTCTATCGATCCACGGCTTGCGCATCTCGTCTCTTTGGCCGGCGTAGTGCCCGCCCGTCCGCCCGCTCGTTTCGTCGGTTGGCTTAGGCATACGGAGTTCATTCCAATCTAATATCAAACCCGATCGAGGGCTACGACAGCACACAAAGGTGGACCCAGTCGATCCCCGGCTTGCGCATCCCGCCTCTCTGGCCGACTGATCACCCGCACGGTCGTTTCGTGGGTTGACTTAGGCATACAGAGTTCATTCCCAGTCTAAGCATACGAAGTTCATTCCCAGTCTAAGATCGGACCAGACCAAGGGTTGCGGCAACACATGCTAGGCTCGGGTATGTGCTGGTGCCGCATTTTTCTTCGTCTGGGCACTATCGCCGGAGCATTGTCGGAGAACCTGACCGGCAGCTTTGGGGTTCCAGCCATCGGGGGGGCCGGGGGGGTGTGCGCACATGATGTGTGATGGGTGCTGGTACTTGGCCCTTATATTGGCCCCTTATCCCTCATCAAACCTCGAGAACTCACATCCCGTTAAAGAGCATTTGAGATTTTACAGGTTTCCTGCCAGTAGCCATTAAAATGTCTAAAATAGGGACACTTTTTTCAAATGGTCACAAAATCTTGTACACTTTGAGTTTTTAGCTGAATTTTTTTGTGCACACCAACTGTAAAAAGTCTACCAAGTTTGGGGCCAAAAATCCTTTCGAAAAAATTTTAAAAAATCCCGAACTGTAAAAAGTTTCGAAAATCATGAAAAATAGAAAACAAGTCCTTTTGTCATGAAACTTCACGTGAAGGCTTAAGGGACCATTGTATGAATTTACAAGCCGTAAAAATGGCATTGGCTCATAGAAATATGAAGAAGTGCGTAAACCCACCTACCACCCTATCGATCCACGGCTTGCGCATCCCGCCTTTCTAGCTGACGTAGTGCCCACCCGCCCGCTCGTTTCATCGATTGGATTAGGCATACGAAATGCATTCCCAGTCTAAGATCAGACCGGATCGAGGGCTACGCCAGCAAGATCGGTAGCACGCAGAGAGGGACCCGATCGATCCTCGGCTTGCGCATCCCGCCCCTCTAGCCGACTGGGCACCCACACGCTCGTTTCGTGGGTTGACTTAGGCATACAGAGTTCATTCCTAGTCTAAGCATACAGAGTTCATTCTCAGTCTAAGATCGGACCGGATTGAGGGTTACGGCAGCACATGCTGGGCTTTGGCATGTGCTGGTGCTGTATTTTTCTTCGCTGGGGCACCATCATCGGAGCATCGCCAGAGAACCTGACCGGCGGCATTGGGGTTCTGGCGATCGGGGGGGCGGGGGGTGTGCGCACATGATTTGCATTGGGTGCTGGTGCTTGTCCCGCATATTGGCCCCCTATCCCTCATCAAATCTGGAGAACTCATACCCCCTTAAAGAGCATTTGAGATTTTACAGGTTTGCTGCCAGTAGCCATTAAAGTGTCTGAGATTGGGACACTTTTTTCAAATGGTCACAAAATCTTGTACACTTTGAGTTTTTAGCTGAATTTTTTGTGCATGCCAACAAAAATACAAGGATCATGTCTACCAAGTTTGGGGCCAAAACTCCTTCCGAAAAAATTTTAAAAAATCCTAAACCGCAAAAAGTTTCGAAAATCATGAAAAATAGAAAACGAGTCGTCTTGCCATGAAACTTCACGTGACGGCTTAAGGGACAATTGTATGAATTTACAAGCCATAAAAATGGCATTGGCACGCATAAATATGAAGATGTACCACCCTATCGATCCACGCCTTCCGTATCCCGTCTCACTGGCCGGCGTAGTGCCCGACCGCCCACTTGTTTCGTGGGTTGAATTAGGCATACGGAGTTCATTTGCAGTCTAAGATCAGACCAAACCGAGGGTTACGGTAGCACAAGCTGGGCTAGGGCATGTGCTGGAGTCACATTTTCTTCACCGAGGCACCATCGCCGGAGCATCGTCGTAGAACCTGACCGGCGGCATTGGGGTTCCGACGATCGGGGGGGCCGGGGGGGTGTGCGCACATGATGTGTGATGGGTGCTGGTACTTGGCCCTTATATTGGCCCCCTATCCCTCATCAAACCTCGAGAACTCACACCCCCTTAAAGAGCATTTGAGATTTTACAGGTTTGCTGCCAGTAGCCATTAAAGTGTTTGAAATGGGGACACTTTTTTCAAATGGTCACAAAATCTTTTACACTTTGAGTTTTTAGCTGAATTGTTTTGTGCATGCCAACAAAAATACAAGGATCATGTCTACCAAGTTTGGGGCCAAAACTCCTTTTGAAAAAATATTAAAAAATCACGAACAACAAAAGGTTTCAAAAATCGTGAAAAATAGAAAACGAGTCGTCTTGCCATGACACTTCACGTGAAGGCTTAAGGGACCATTGTATGAATTTACAAGCCATAAAAATGGCATTGGCATGCAGAAATATGAAGATGTGCCTAAAACCACCTACCACCCTATCATATGGCTTGCGCATCCCGTCCTCCGACCGGTGTAGTCCGTACGCAAATCTCATTTCTGGTGCTTAGGCAAGAAGTTATTCCCAGTCTAAGTTAGACGAAACCTGGTTCGAAGTAGGATCTTAGCACGCAGAGGGGACTCCGATCGATCACTGGCTTGAAGGGCTCCTATCTAGGTGCTAGCACGATCCGCACGTCTTTGTGGGGATTCATACAAGGCATTCCCAATCTTCAGCCGATCAGGGTCGCACCACATACGGGCTCATGTCTGCCTGCCGATTTTTCAAACTTGTCAGCTGGCACCATCGCTAGACTTAGGAGAGTTCTCGGTGGCATGGAGTTCGACGATCGTCTAGGGCGTTGCAGCACATGCGTGCGATCGATGCGGATTTGGCCCATTGGGAAGTATCCCCATCAAACCTCAAGAACTCACCTCCCATTAAAGAGCATTTGAGATTTTACAGGTTTGCTGCCAGTAGCCACTAAAGTGTCTGAAATGAGGACACTTTTTTCAAATGGTCACAAAATCTTGTACACTTCGAGTTTTTAGCTGAAATGTTTTGTGCATGCCAACAAAAATATAAGGATCACGTCTACCAAGTTTGGGGCCAAAACTCCTTCCATTCGCCCGTCCGCTCATTTCGTCGGTTGGCTTAGGCATACGTAGTTCATTCCCAGTCTAAGATCGGACTGGATCGAGGGTTGCAGTAGCAGGATCAGCAGTACGTAGAGGGGAACCCGGCCGATCCCCGGCTTACGTATCTCGCCCCTCTGGCATGCTGATCGCCCGCACGCTCGTTTTGTGGGTTAACTTAGGCATACATAGTTCATTCCCAGTCAACCATATGGAGTTCATTCCCAGTCTAAGATCGGATCAGACCGAGGGTTGCAGCAGCACATGCTGGGCTCAAGCATGTGCTGGTGCCACATTTTTCTTCACCAGGGCACCATCGCCAGAGCATCACCGAAGAACCTGATTGGCGGCATTGGGGTTCCGACGATCGGGGGGGCTGGGGGGTGTGTGCACATAATGTGCGATGGGTGCTGGTACTTGGCCCTTATATTGGCCCCCTATCCCTCATTAAACCTTGAGAACTCACCCCCCCTTAAAGAGCATTTGAGATTTTACAGGTTAGCTGCCAGTAGCCATTAAAGTGTCTGAAGTGGGGTCACTTTTTTCAAATGGTCAAAAAATCTTGTACACTTCGAGTTTTTAGCTGAATTTTTTTGTGCGTGCCAACAAAAACACAAGGATGACGTCTACCAAGTTTGTGGCCAAAACCCCTTTCGAAAAAATTTTAAAAAATCTTGAACCGTAAAAAGTTTCAAAAATCATGAAAAATAGAAAACGAGTCGTCTTGCCATGAAACTTCACATGAAGGCTTAAGGGACCATTGTATGAATTTACAAGCCATAAAAATGGCATTGGCATGCAGAAATATGAAGATCTGCCTAAACCTACCTACCACCCTATCGATCCACAGCTTGCGCATCTCGTCTCTCTGGCCGGCGTAGAGCCCGCCCGCCCGCCCTGTCCGCTCGTTTCGTCGGTTGGCTTAGGCATAGGTAATTCATTCCCAGTCTAAGGTCGGACTGGACTGAGGGTTGTGGTTATAGGATCAGCAGCACGTAGAGGGGAACCCGGTCGATCCCCGGCTTACGCATCCCACCCCTCTGGTCGGTTGATCGCCCGCACGCTCGTTTCGTGGGTTGACTTAGGCATACATAGTTCATTCCCAGTCTAACCATACGGAGTTCATTCCCAGTCTAAGATCGGATCGGACCAAGGGTTGCGACAGCACATGCTGGGCTCAGGCATGTGTTGGTGCCGCATTTTTCTTCACCGGGGCACTATCGCCAGAGCATCACCGGAAAACCTGACTGGCGGCATTGGGGTTCCGACGATCGGGGGGGCCGGGGGGGGTGTGCACATGATGTGCAATGGGTGCTGGTACTTGGCCCTTATATTGGCCCCCTATCCCTCATTAAACCTTTTGAACTCACACCCCTTAAAGAGCATTTGAGATTTTACAGGTTTGCTGCCAGTAGCCATTAAAGTGTCTGAAATGGGGACACTTTTTTCAAATGGTCACAAAATCTTGTACATTTCGAGTTTTTAGCTGAAGATTTTTGTGCATGCCAACAAAAATACAAGGATCATGTCTACCAAGTTTCGGGGCCAAAACTCATCCTGAAAAAATTTTAAAAAATCAGGAACTGCAAAAGGTTTCAAAAATCGTGAAAAATAGAAAACGAGTCGTCTTGCCATGAAACTTCGCGTGAAGGCTTAAGGGACAATTGCATGAATTTACAAGCCATAAAAATGGCATTGGCACATAGAAATATGAAGATGTGCCTAAACCCACCTACCACCGTATCGATCCACGGCTTGCACATCCCGTCTCTCTAGCCGGCGTAGTGCCCGCCCGCCCGCCCACCCGCTCGTTTCGTCGGTTGGCTTAGGCATATGGAGTTCATTCCCAATCTAAGATCAGACCAAATCGAGGGTTGCGGCAGTAGGATCGGTAGCATGCAGAAGGGGACCCGACCAATTCCCAGCTTGCGCATCTCACCCCTCTGGTCGGTTGAGTGCCCGCACGCTCATTTCGTGGGTTGACTTAGGCATATGGAGTTCATTCCCAGTCTAAGCATATGGAGTTCATTCCCAATCTAAGATCAGATCAGACCGAGGGTTGTGACAGCACATGCTAGGCTCGGGCATGTGCTGGTGTCGTATTTTTCTTCGTCGGGGCACCATCATTGGAGCATCGCCGGAGAACCTGACTGGTGGCATTAGGGTTCTGGCAATCGGGGGGGCCGGGGGGGGTGTGCGCACATGACGTGAGATAGGTGCTGGTACTTGGCCCTTATATTGGCCCCCTATCCCTCATCAAACCTCGACAACTCACCCCCCCTTAAAGAGCATTTGAGATTTTACAGGTTTGTTGCCTGTAGCCATTAAAGTGTCTGAAGTGGGGACACTTTTTTCAAATGGTCACAAAATCTTGTACACTTCGAGTTTTTAGCTGAAATTTTTTATGCATGCCAAAAAAAATACAAGGATGACGTCTTCCAAGTTTGTGGCCAAAACTCCTTTCGAAAAAATTTTAAAAAATCTCGAATCGTAAAAAGTTTTGAGAATCGTGAAATATAGAAAACGAGTCGTCTTGCCATGAAACTTCACGTGAAGGCTTAAGGGACCATTGTATGAATTTACAAGCCACAAAAATGGCATTGGCATGTAGAAATATGAAGATGTGCCTAAACCCACCTACCACCTTATCAATCCACAGCTTGCGCATCTCTTCTCTCTGATCGACGTAGTGCCCGCCCGCCCGCCCGTCCGTTCATTTCGTCGGTTGGCTTAGGCATACGGAGTTCATTCCTAGTCTAAGATCGGACTAGACCGAGGGTTACAGTAGCAGGATCAGTAGCACGTAGAGGGAAACCCGATCGATCCCCGTCGGGGGGGTGTGCGCACATGATGTGCGATGGGTGCTGGTACTTGGCCCTTATATTGGCCCCCTATCCCTCTTCAAACCTTGAGAACTCACACCCCCTTAAAGAGCATTTGAGATTTTAGTGGTTTGCTGCCAGTAGCCATTAAAGTGTCTGAAATGGGGACACTTTTTTCAAATGGTCACAATTTTTTCAAATGGTCACAAAATCTTGTACACTTCAAGTTTTTAGCTGAATTTTTTTGTGCATGCCAAGAAAAGTACAAGGATCACGTCTACCAAGTTTGGGGCCAAAACTCCTTCCAAAAAAATTTCAAAAAATCCCAAACCGCAAAAAGTTTCAAAAATCGTCAAAAATAGGTAACAAGTCGTCTTGCCATGAAACTTCACATGAAGGCTTAAGGGACCATTGGGTGTATTTACAAGCCATAAAAATGGCATTGGCATGCATAAATATGAAGATGTGCCTAAACCTACCTACCACCCTATCGATCGACGGCTTGCGCATCCCGTCTCTTTGGCTGGCGTAGTGCCCGCCCACCCGCACGCCCGTTCGTTTCATCGGTTGGCTTAGGCATACGGAGTTAATTCCCAGTCTAAGATTGGATCAGACTGAGGGTTGCGGCAGTAGGATCGTCAGCACAAAGAGGGGGACCCGGCCGATCCCTAGCTTAAGCATCCCCCCCCTCTGGCCGGCTAAGCATCCCCACATTCATTTCGTGGGTTGACTTTTGGCATACGGAGATCATTCCCAGTCTAAGCGCACGGAGTTCATTCCCAGTCTAAGATCGGACCGGACCGAGGGTTGCGGCAGCACATGCTGGGCTCGAGCATGTGCTGGTGCCATTTTTTTCTTCACCAGAGAACCTGACCGACGGCATTGGCGTTCCGGCGATCGGGGGGGCCGAGGGTGTGCGCACATGATGTGCGATTGGTGCCGATACTTGGCCCTTATATTGGCCCCCTATCCCTCATCAAAACTCGAGAACTCATACCCTTTTAAAGAGCATTTGAGATTTTACAGGTTTGCTGCCAGTAGCCATTAAAGTGTTTGAAATGTGAACATTTTTTTCAAATGGTCACAAAATCTAGTACACTTTGAGTTTTTAGCTGAATATTTTTGTGCATACCAACAAAAATACAAGGATCACATCTACCAAGTATGGGACCAAAACTTTTTCCGAAAAAATTTTAAAAAATCCCGAACCGTAAAAAGTTTCAAAAATCATCAAAAATAGAAAACGAGTCGTCTTGCCATGAAACTTCACGTGAAGGCATAAGGGACCATTGTATGAATTTACAAGCCATAAAAATGGCATTGGCACACAGAAATATGAAGATGCGCCTAAACCCACCTACCACCCTATCGATCCACGGCTTGCGCATCCCGTCTCTCTGGCCGGCGTAGTGCCCGATCGTCCGCCCGCCCGCTCGTTTCGTCAGTTGGCTTAGGCATACGGAGTTCATTCCCAATCTAAGATCGGACCGGACTGAGGGCTACAGCAGCAGGATCGGCAACACGTAGAGGGGGACCCGATTGATCCCCAGCTTGCGCATCCCGTCCCTTTGGCCGGCTGAGCGCCCGTACGCTCGTTTCGTGGGTTGACTTAGTCATACGGAGTTCATTCCCAGTCTAAGCGCACGGAGTTCATTCCCAGTCTAAGATCGGACTGGACCGAGGGTTACGGCAGCACATGCTAGGCTCGAGCATGTGCTTGTGCTGCATTTTTCTTCATCGGGGCACCTTCGTCGGAGCATCACCGGAGAACCTGACCGGCGGCTTTGGGGTTCCGGCCATTGGGGGGCCGGGGGGTGTGCGCACATGATGTGCGATGGGTGCGGGTACTTGGCCCTTATATTGGCCCCCTATCCCTCATCAAATCTTGAGAACTCACCCCCCTTTAAAGAGCATTTGAGATTTTACAGGTTTGCTGCCAGTAGCCATTAAAGTGTCTGAAATGGGGACAGTTATTTCAAATGGTCACAAAATCTTGTACACTACGAGTTTTTAGCTGATTGTTTTTGTGCATGCCAAAAAAAATACAAGGATCACATCTACCAAGTTTGGGGCCAAAACTCCTTCCAAAAAAATTTTAAAAAATCCCGAACCGCAAAAAATTTTTGAAATCGTGAAAAATAGAAAACGAGTCGTCTTGCCGTGAAACTTCACGTGAAGGCTTAAGGGACCATTGTATGAATTTACAAGCCATAAAAATGGCATTGGCACACAAAAATATGAAGATGTGCTAAACCCATCTACCACCCTATCGATCCACGGCTTGCGCATCCTGTCTCTCTGGCCGTCGTAGTGCCCGCCCGCCCGTTTCGTCGGTTGGCTTAGGCATACGGAGTTCATTCCCAGTCTAAGATCTGATTGGACCGAGGGTTGTGGCAGCACATGCTAGGCTCGGGCATGTGCTGGTGCCCCAATTTCCTTCGTCGGGGCACCATCGTCGGAGCATCTTCAGAGCATCGTCGGAGAACCTGACCGACGGCATTGGGGTTTCGACGATCGGGGGGGCTAGGGGGTGTGCGCACATGATGTGCGATGGGTGCTGGTACTTGGACCTTATATTGGCCCCCTATCCCTCATCAAACCTTGAGAACTCACACCCTCTCAAAGAGCATTTGAGATTTTACAGGTTTGCTGCCAGTAGCCATTAAAGTGTTTGAAATGGGGACACTTTTTTCAAATGATCACAAAATCTTGTACACTTCGATTTTTTAGCTGATTTTTTTTGTGCATGCCAACAAAAATACAAGGATCACTTCTACCAAGTTTGGGGCCAAAACTCCTTCCAAAAAAATTTTAAAAAATCCTGAATCGTAAAAAGTTTCAAAAATCGTGAAAAATAGAAAACGAGTCGTCTTGCCATGAAACTTCACGTGAAGGCTTAAGGGACCATTGTATGAATTTACAAGCCATAAAAATGGCATTGGCACGCAGAAATATGAAGATGTGCCTAAACCCACCTACCACCCTATCGATCCACAGCTTGCGCATCCCGTCTCTCTGGCCGGCATAGTACCCGCCCACCCGCTCGCCCGCTCATTTCATCGATTAGCTTAGGTATACGGAGTTCATTCCCAGTCTAAGATCGGATCGGATTGAGGGTTGTGGCAGCAAGATTGGTAGCACGCAAAGGGGGACCTAACTGATCCTCGACTTGCACATCCCGCCCCTCTGGCCGGTTGAACGCCCGCACTGTCGCTTCATGGGTTGACTTAGGCATACGGAGTTCATTCCTAGTCTAAGCATCTCGGGCATGTGCTAGTGCCGCATTTTTCTTCATCGGGGCACCATCGCCAGAGCATCGTCGGAGAACCTGACCGACGACATTGGGGTTTCGACGATCAGAGGGGTCGGGGGGTGTGCGCACATGATGTGCGAAGGGTGCTGGTAGTTGGCCCTTATATTGGCCCCCTATCCCTCATCAAACCTTGAGAACTCACACCCCTTTAAAGAGCATTTGAGAGTTTACAGGTTTGCTGCCAGTAGCCATTAAAATGTCTAAAATGGGGACACTTTTTTCAAATGGTCACAAAATCTTGTACACTTTGAGTTTTTAGCTGAATGTTTTTGTGCATGCCAACAAAAATACAAGGATCACGTCTACCAAGTTTAGGGCCAAAACTCCTTCCCAAAAAATTTTAAAAAATCTTGAATCGTAAAACATTTTGAATGTCGTGCAAAATAGAGAACGAGTCGTCTTGCCATGAAACTTCAAGTGAAGGCTTAAGGGACCATTGAATGAATTTACAAGCCATAAAAATGGCATTGGCACGCAGAAATATGAAGATGTGCCTAAACCCACCTACCACCCTATCGATCCACGGCTTGCCCATCCCGTCTCTCTGGCCGACGTAGTGCCCACCCCCCCCACCCACCCGCTCATTTTGTTGGTTGGCTTAGGCATACGGAGTTCATTGCCAATCCTCGGCTTGCGCATCCCGCCCCTCTGGCCTGCTGAGCGCCCGCACGCTCGTTTCATGGGTTGACTTAGGTATACGGAGTTCATTCCCAGTCTAAGCATGCGGAGTTCATTCCCAGTCTAAGATTGGACCGAACTGAGGGTTGCGACAGCACATGCTAGGCTCAGGCATGTGCTGGTGCTGTATTTTTCTTCCTCAGGGCACCATCGTCGGAGCATCGCCGAAGAACCTGACCGACCGCATTGGGGTTCTGGCGATCGGGGGGGCTGGGGGGTGTGCGCACATGATGTGCGATTGGTTCTGGTACTTGGCCCTTATATTGGCCCCCTATCCCTCATCAAACCTCAAGAACTCACACCCCCTTAAAGAGCATTTGAGATTTTACAGGTTTGCTACCAGTAGCCATTAAAGTGTCTGAAATGGGGACACTTTTTTCAAATGGTCAGAAAATCTTGTACACTTCGATTTTTTCACTAAATTTTTTTGTGCATGCCAAAAAAAATACAAGGATCACGTCTACCAAGTTTGGGGCCAAAACTCCTTCCGAAAAAATTTTAAAAAATCCCGAACCGAAAAAAGTTTCAAAAATTATGAAAAATAGAAAACAAGTCGTCTTGCCATGAAACTTTACATGAAGGCTTAAGGGACTATTGTATGAATTTACAAGCCATAAAAATGGCATTGGAAAATAGAAATATGAAGATGTTCCTAAACCCACCTACCACCCTATCGATCCACGGCTTGCGCATCCCCTCTCTGGCCGGCGTCGTGCCCGCCCGCCTGCTTGTTTCGTCGGTTGGCTTAGGCATACGGAGTACATTCCCAGTCTAAGATTGGACCCGACTGAGGGTTGCGGTAGTGGGATTGGCAGCACACAGAGGGGGACTCGACCGATCCCCGACTTGTGCAACCCGCCCCTCTGGTCGGCTGAGCACCCGTACGCTCGTTTCGTGGGTTGACTTAGGCATACGGAGTTCATTCCCAGTCTAAGCATACGGAGTTCATTCCCAGTCTAAGAACGAACCGGACCGAGGGTTACGGCAGCACATGCTAGGCTCGGGCATGTGCTGGTGCCACATTTTTCTTCGTCAGGGCACCATCGCCGGAGCATCATCGAAGAACCTGACCAGCGGCATTGGGGTTCCGACGATCGGGGGGGCCGGGGAGTTGTGCACACATGATGTGCGATGGGTGCTGGTACTTGGTCATTATATGGGCCCCCTATCCCTCATTAAACTTCAAGAACTCACACCCCTTAAAGAGCATTTGAGAGTCGTCTTGCCATGAAACTTCACGTGAAGGCTTAAGGGACCATTGTAGGAATTTACAAGCCATAAAAATGTCACTGGCACACAGAAATATGAAGATGTGCCTAAACCCACCTACGACCCTATTGACCCACAGCTTGCACATCACGTCTCTCTGGCCGACGTTGTGCGTGCCTGACTGCCCGCCCGCTTGTTTCGTTGGTTTGCTTAGGCATACGGAGTTCATTCCTAGTCTAAGATCGGACTGTACCGAAGGTTGCGGCATACTCAGTTCATTCCCAGTCTAAGTATACGAAGTTCATTCCCAGTCTAAGCATACTTAGTTCATTCCCAATCTATGATCGGACCGGACTGAGGGTTGCGGCAGCACATGCTTGGCTCGGGCATGTGCTGGTGTCGTATTTCTCTTTGCTGGGGCACCATCGCCGGAGCATCGCCGGAGAACCTGACCGGCAGCATTGGGGTTCCGACGATCGGGGGGAACGGAGGGGGTGTGCGCACATGATGTGCGATGGGTGCTGGTACTTGGCCCTTATATTGGCCCCCTATCCCTCATCAAACCTCGAGAACTCACACCCCCTCGAAGAGCATTTGAGATTTTGAAGGTTCGCTGCCAGTAGCCATTAAAGCGTCTGAAATGGGGACACTTTTTTCAAATGGCCATAAAATCTTGTACACTTCGAGTTTTTAGCTGAAATTTTTTGTGCATGCCAACAAAAATGCAAGGATCGTGTCTACCAGGTTTGGGGCAAAACTCCTTCCAAAAAAATTTTAAAAAATCTCGAACCGTAAAAAGTTTCAAAAATCGTGAAAAATAGAAAACGAGTCGTCTTGCCATGAAACTTCACGTTAAGGCTTAAAGGACCATTGTATGAATTTACAAGCCATAAAAATGGAATTGGAATGCAAAAACATGGAGATGTGCCTAAACCCACCTACCACCCTATCGATCCACAGCTTACGCAACCCGTCTCTCTGGCCGACGTAGTGCCCACCCGCCCGTCCGCTCGATCATTTTGTCGGTTGGCTTAGGCATACGGAGTTCATTCCCAGTCTAAGATCAGACCAAACTGAGGGTTGCTGCAGTACATGCTGGGCTCGAGCATTTGTTGGTGCCGCATTTTTCTTCGTCAGGGTACCATCGCCGGAGAACTTGACCGACGGTATTGGGGTTCCGATAATCAGGGGGGCCGGGGGGGTATGTGCACATGATGTGCGATGGGTGCTAGTACTTGGCCCTTATATTTGCCCCCTATCCCTCATCAAACCTCGAGAACTCACACCCCCTTAAAGAGCATTTGAGATTTTACAGGTTTGCTCCCAGTAGCCATTAAAGTGTCTGAAATGGGGACATTTTTTTCAAATGGTCACAAAATCTTGTACACTTCAAGTTTTTAGCTGATTTTTTTTGTGCATGCCAACAAAAATACAAGGATCACGTCTACCAAGTTTGGGCCAAAACCCCTTCCGAAAAAATTTTAAAAAATCCTAAACCGTAAAAAGTTTTAAAAATCATGAAAAATAGAAAACGAGTCGTCTTGCCATGCAACTTCACGTGAAGGCTTAAGGGACCATTGTATGAATTTACAAGCCATACAAATGGCATTGGCGTGTAGAAATATGAAGATGTGCCTAAACCCACCTACCACCCTATCGATCCATGTCTTGTGTATCCCGTCTCTCTGGACGACGTAGTGCCCGCCCACCCGCCGCTCGTTTCGTCCGTTGGCTTAGGCATACGGAGTTCATTCCCAGTCTAATATCAGACCAGACCGAGTGTTGCGGTAGCAGGATCGGTAGCACTCATAGGGGGACCCGACGATCCCCAACTTGCGCATCCCGCCCCTCTGGCTGACTGAGCGCCCACACGCTCGTTTCGTGGGTTGACTTAGGCATACGGAGTTCATTCCTAGTCTAAGCATACGGAGTTCATTCCCAGTGTAAGATTAAACCAGACCGAGGGTTACGATAGCACATGCTGGGCTCAGGCATGTGGTAGTGCCGCATTTTTCTTCATCGGGGCACCATCGTCGGAGCATCGTCGGAGAACCTGACCGGCGGCATTGGGGTTTCGACGATCGGGGGGGCCGGGGGATGTGCGCACATGATGTGCGATGGCGCTGGTGCTTAGCCCTTATATTGGCCCCCTATCCCTCATCAAACCTTGAGAACTCACACCCCCTTAAAGAGCATTTGAGATTTTAAAGGTTTGCTGCCAGCAGCCCTTAAAGTGTCTGAAATGGGGACGCTTTTTTCAAATGGTCACAAAATCTTGTACACTTCGAGTTTTTAGCTGAATGTTTTTGTGCATGCCAACAAAAATACAGGGATCACGTCTACCAAGTTTGAGGATGAAACTCCTTCCGAAAAAATTTAAAAAATCTCGAACCGTAAAAAGTTTCAAAAATCGTGAAAAATAGAAAACGAGTCGTCTTGCCATGAAACTTCACGTGAAGCCTTAAGGGACCATGGTATGAAATTACAAGCCATAAAAATGGTATTGGCATGCAGAAATATAAAGATGTGCCTAAACCCACCTACCACCCTATCGATCCACGGCTTTCGCATCCAGTCTCTCTGGCCGACGTAGTGCCCGCCCGCCCGCCCGCTCGTTTCATCGGTTGGCTTAGGCATACGGAGTTCATTCCCAGTCTAATATTAGACCAGACTGAGGGTTGCGGTAGTAGGATCGGCAGCACGCATAGGGGGACCCGATGATCCCCAGCTTGTGCACCCTGCCCTTTTGGCCGGCTGAGCGCCCGCACGCTCGTTTCGTGGGTTGACTTGGGCATACGGAGTTCATTCCTATTCTAAGCATACGGAGTTCATTCCCAGTCTAAGATTGCATCAGACCGAGGGTTACGGTAGCACATGCTGGGCTCAGGCATGTGCTGGTGCCGCATTTTTCTTCACCGGGGCACCATTATCGGAGCATCGCCGGAGAACCTGACTGGGGGCATTAAGGTTCCAGCGATCGGGGGGGCCGGGGGGGGTGTGCGCACATGATGTACGATGGTGCTGGTGCTTAGCCCTTATATTGGCCCCCTATCCCTCATCAAACCTTGAGAACTCACACCCCCTTAAAGAGCATTTGAGATTTTATAGGTTTGCTACCAGTAGCCATTAAAGTGTCTGAAATGGGGACACTTTTTTCAAATGGTCACAAAATCTTGTACACTTCGAGTTTTTAGCTAAATGTTTTTATGCATGACAACAAAAATAGAAGGATCACGTCTTCCAAGTTGGGGGCCAAAACTCCTTCCAAAAAAATTTTAATCTCAAACTGCAAAGAGTTTTGAAAATCGTGAAAAATAGAAAACGAGTCGTCTTGCCATGAAACTTCACGTGAAGGCTTAAGTGACCATTGTATGAATCTACAAGCCACGCAGAAATATGAAGATGTACCTAAACCAACCTACCACCCTATCAATCCACGGCTTATTGATCTCGTCTCTCTGGTCGGCGTAGTGCCCGCCCGCCCACCCGTCCGCTCGTTTCGTCGGTTGGCTTAGCATATGAAGTTCATTCCCAGTGTAAGATTGGTCCAGACCGAGGGTTGCAGTAGCAGGATCGGCAGCACGTAGAGGGAGACCCAGTCGATCCCCGGCTTGCGCATGATGTACGATGGGTGCTGGTACTTGGCCCTTATATTGGCCCCTTATCCCTCATCAAACCTTAAGAACTCACACCCTTTTAAAGAGCATCTGAGATTTTACAAGTTTGTTGCCAGTAGCCATTAAAGTGTTTGTAATGGGGACACTTTTTTCAAATGGTCACAAAATCTTATACACTTTGAGTTTTTAGCTGAATTTTTTTAAGCAAGCCAAAAAAAATACAAGGATCACGTCTACCAAGTTTGGTGCCAAAACTCCTTCCGAAAAAATTTTAAAAAATCTCGAACCGTAAAAAGTTTCAAAAATTGTGAAAAATAGAAAACGAGTCGTCTTGCCATGAAACTTCACGTGAAGGCTTAAGGGACCATTGTATGAATTTACAAGCCATAAAAATGGCATTGGCATAGAGAAATATGAAGATGTGCCTAAACCCACCCACCACCCTATCGATCCACGGCTTGCACATCCCGTCTCTTTGGCCGTCGTAGTAACCGCCCACCCGCCCGCCCGGTCGTTTCGCCGGTTGGCTTAGGCATACGGAGTTCATTCCCAGTCTAAGATCAGATCGAACTAAGGGCTGTGGCAGTAGGATCGACAGGATGCAGAAGGGGACCAGGTCGATCGCCGACTTGCGCATCCCGCCCCTCTTGCCGACTGAGCACCCGTATGCACATTCCATGGGTTGATTTAGGTGTACGGAGTTCATTCCCTGTCTAAGCATACAGAGTTCATTCCCAGTCTAAGATCGGATCGGACCGAGGGTTGCGGCAGCACATGCTAGGCTTGGCCATGTGCTGGTGTCATATTTTTCTTCGTCGAGGCACCATCACTGGAGCATCGCCGGATAACCTGACCGGCGGCATTAGGTTTCCGATGATTGGGGGAGTCGGGGGGTGTGCGCACATGATGTGCGATGGGTGCTGGTACTTGGCCCTTATATTGGCCCCCTATCCCTCATCAAACCTCAAGAACTGACAACCCCTTAAAGAGCATTTGAGCTTTTACAGGTTTCCTGCAAGTAGCCATTAAAGTGTTTGAAATGGGGATACTTTTTTCAAATGGTCACAAAATCTGGTACACTTCGAGTTTTTAGCTGAATTTTTTTGTGCATGCCAACAAAAATAAAAGGATCATGTCTACCAAGTTTGGGGCCAAAACTCCTTCTGAAAAAATTTTAAAAAATCTCGAACCACAAAAGATTCAAAAATCATGAAAAATAGAAAACGAGTCGTCTTGCCATGAAACTTTACGTGAAGGCTTAAGGGACCATTGTATGAATTTACAAGCCATAAAAATGGCATTGGCACGCAGAAATATGAAGATGTGCCTAAACCCACCTACCACCCTATCGATCCACGGCTTGCGCATCCCGTCTCTCTGGCCGGCGTAGTGCCCGCCCGTACGCTCGTTTCGTCCGTTGGCTTAGGCATACGGAGTTTATTCCCGATCTAAGATTAGACCGAATCGGGGGTTGTGGTAGTAGGATCACTAGCATGCAGTGAGGGACCTGGCCGATCCCCGACTTACGCATCCCGTCCCTCTGGCCGGTTGAGCGCCAACATGCTCGTTTCGTGGGTTGACTTAGGCATACGAAGTTCATTCTCAGTCTAAGCATACGGAGTTCATTCTCAGTCTAAGATCGGACCAGACTGAGGGTTACGGCAGCACATGCTGGGCTCGAGCATATGCAGGTGCCGCATTTTTCTTCATCGGGCACCATCGTCGAAGCATCGTCGAAGAACCTGACTGGCGACATTGGGGTTTCGACGATCGGGGGGGCCGGGGGGGTGTGCACACATGATGTGTGATTGGTGCTGGTATTTGACCCTTATATTAGCCCCCTATCCCTCATCAAACCTCAAGAACTCGCACCTCCTTTAAAAGCATTTGAGATTTTACAAGTTTGCTGCCAGTAGCTGTTAAAGTGACTGAAATGGGGACACGTTTTTCAAATGGTCACCAAATCTTGTACACTTCGAGTTTTTGGCTGAATTTTTTTGTGCATGCCAACAAAAATACAAGTATCACGTCTATCAAGTTTGGGGCCAAAATCCTTTCGAGAAAATTTTAAAAAATCTCGAATCGTAAAAAGTTTCGAAAGTCGTAAAAAATAGAAAACGAGTCGTCTTGCCATGAAACTTCACGTGAAGGATTAAGGGACCATTGTATGAATTTACAAGCCATCAAAATGGCATTGGCACACAGAAATATGAAGATGTGCCTAAACCCACCTATCACCCTATCGATCCACGGCTTGCGCATCCCGTCTCTCTCACCGGCGTAGTGCCCTCCTGCCCGCCCGCCCGCCCACTCGTTTCGTCGGTTGGCTTAGGCATACAAAGTTCATTCTCAGTCTAAGCATCAAATCGGACCGAGGGTTACGATAGCACATGCTGGGCTTGGGGCATGTGCAGGTGCCTCATTTTTCTTCATCGGGCACCATCGTCGGAGCATCGCCGAAGAACCTGACGGGGGGGTGTGCGCACATGATGTGCTATGGGTGCTAGTACTTCACCCTTATATTGGCCCCCTATCCCTCATCAAACCTCAAGAACTCACACCCCCTTAAAGAGCATTTGAGATTTTACAGGTTTGCTGCCAGTAGCTGTTAAAGTGACTGAAATGGGGACACGTTTTTCAAATGGTCACAAAATCTTGTACACTTCGAGTTTTTAGCTGAATTTTTTTGTGCATGCCAACAAAAATACAAGGATCACGTCTACCAAGTTTGGGGCCAAAAATCCTTTCGAGAAAATTTTAAAAAATCTCGAACCGTAAAACGTTTCGAAAGTCGTGAAAAATAGAAAACGAGTCGTCTTGCCATGAAACTTCACGTGAAGGCTTAAGGGACCATTGTATGAATTTACAAGTCATAAAAATGGCATTGCCACACAGAAATATGAAGATGTGCCTAAACCCACCTATCACCCTATCGATCCACGGCTTGCGCATCCCATCTCTCTCGTAGCGTAGTGCCCTCCTTCCCGCCCGCCCACTCATTTCGTTGGTTAGCTTAGGCATACAGTGTTCATTCCCAGTCTAAGCATCAAACTGGACCGGGGGTTACGGTAGCACATGCTGGGCCCGGGCATGTGCAGGTGCCTCATTTTTCTTTATCGGGCACCATCGTCGGAGCATCGCCGAAGAACTTGACGGGGGAGGTGTGCGCACATGATGTGCGATGGGTGCTAGTACTTGGCCCTTATATCGGCCCCCTATCCCTCATCAAACCTTGAGAACGCACACCCCCTTAAAGAGCATTTGAGATTTTACAGGTTTGCTGCCAGTAGCCATTAAAGTGTATGAAATGGGGACACTTTTTTCAAATGGTCACAAAATCTTGTACACTTCGAGTTTTTAGCTGAATTTTTTTGTGCATGCCAACAAAAATACAAGGATCACATCTTCCAGGTTTGGGGCCAAAACTCCATCCAAAAAAAATTTGAAAAATCCCGAACCGCAAAAAGTGTCAAAAATCGTTAAAAATAGAAAACGAGTCGTCTTGCCATGAAAATTCACGTGAAGGATTAAGGGACCATTATATGAATTTACAAGCCATAAAAATGGCATTGGCATGCAGAAATATGAAGATTTGCCAAACCCACCTACCACCCTATCGATCCACGGCTTGCGCATCCCGTTTCTTTGGCCGACATAGTGCCCGCCGGCCTGTCCGCTCATTTCGTCAGTTGGCTTAGGTATACGGAGTTCGTTCGCACTCTAAGATCAGATCAGACCGAGGGTTGCAGTAGCACATGTTGGGCTCGGGCATGTGCTGGTGCCACATTTTTCTTCGTCGGTGCACCATCGTCGGAGCGTCGCCAGAGAACCTAACAGGCGGCATTGGGGTTCCGGCGATCGGGGGGCCTGGGGGTGTGCACACATGATGTGCAATTGGTGCTGGTAGTTCACCCTTATATTGGCCCCCTATCCCTCATCAAACCTCGACAACTCACACCCCGTTAAAGAGCATTTGAGATTTTACAGGTTTGCTTCCAGTAGCCAATAAAGTGTCTGAAATGGGGACACTTTCTTCAAATGGTCTCAAAATCTTGTACACTTTGAGTTTTTAGCTGAATTCTTTTGTGCATGCCATCAAAAATACAAGGATCACATCTACCATGTTTGGGGCCAAAACTCCTTCTGAAAAAATTTTCAAAAATCCCAAACCGTAAAAAGTTTCAAAAATTGTAAAAAATAGAAAACGAGTCGTCTTGCCATGAAACTTCACGTGAAGGCTTAAGGGACCATTGTATGAATTTACAAGCCATAAAAATGGCATTGGCACGTAAAAATATGAAGATGTGCCTAAACCCACCTACCACCCTATCGATCCACGGCTTCCGCATCCCGTCTCTCTCATTGGTTGGGTTAGGCATACGGAGTTCATTCCCAGTCTAAGATCAGACCGGACTGAGGTTTACGATAGCAGGATTGGCAGCACATAGAGGGGGACCCGACCGATCCCCAGCATGCGTATCCCGCCCCTCTGGCCAGCTGAGCACCCACACGCTTGTTTCGTGGGATGACTTAGGCATACGGAGTTCATTCCCAACATAAGCATAAGGAGTTCATTCCCAGTCTAAGAGCGGACCAGACCGAGGGTTGCGGTAGCACATGCCGGGCTCGAGCATGTGCTGGTGCCACATTTTTCTTCGTCGGGGCACCATCGGCGGAGCATCGTCGAGAACCTGGCCAGCGGCATTGAGGTTCCGGCGATCGGGGGGCCGGGGGGGGTGTGCGCACATGATGTGCGATGGGTGCTGGTACTTGGCCCTTATATTGGCCCCCTATCCCTTATCAAACCTCGAGAACTCACACCCCCTTAAAGAGCATTTGAGATTTTACAGGTTTGCTGCCAGTAGCCATTAAAGTATCTGAAGTGGGGATACTTTTTTCAAATGGTCACAAAATCTTGTATACTTCGAGTTTTTAGCTGAATTTTTCTGTGCATGCCAACAAAAATACAAGGATCATGTCTACCAAGTTTGGAGCCAAAACTCCTTCCGAAAAAATTTTAAAAATTCCCAAACCGTAAAAAGTTTCAAAAATCATGAAAAATAGAAAACGAGTCGTCTTGCCATGAAACTTCACGTGAAGGCTTAAGGGACCATTGTATGAATTTACAAGCCATAAAAATGGCATTGGCAGGCAGAAATATGAAGATGTGCCTAAACCCACCTACCACCCTATCGATCCACGGCTTGTGCATCCCGTCTCTCTGGCCTGCGTAGTGCCCGCCCGCCCGCCAGCCCGCTCGCTCGTTTCGCCAGTTGGCTTAGGCATACGGAGTTCATTCCCAGTCTAAGATTGAACCAGACCGAGGGTTGCAGCAGCAGGATTGGTAGCATGCAGAGGGGGACCCGATCGATCCTCGGCTTGCGCATCCCGCCCCTCTGGCTGACTGAGCGCCCGCACCCTCATTTCGTGGGACTTAGGCATACGGAGTTCATTCCCAGTCTAAGATCGGACCAGACCGAGAGTTGCAGCAGCACATGCTGGGCTCAGGCATGTGCTGGTGCCGCATTTTTCTTCGTCGAGGCACCATCACCGGAGCATCACCGGAGAACCTGACCGACGACATTGGGGTTCCGACGATCGGGGGCCGGGGGGGAGTGCGCACATGATGTGTGATGGGTGCTGGTTCTTGGCCCTTATATTGGCCCCCTATGCCTCATCAAACCTTGAGAACTCACACCCCCTTGAAGAGCATTTCAGATTTAACAGGTTTGCTGCCAGTAGCCATTAAAGCGTCTAAAATGGGGACACTTTTTTCAAATGGTCACAAAATCTTGTACACTTCGAGTTTTTAGCTGATTTTTTTTGTGCATGCCGAAAAAAATACAAGGATCACATCTACCAAGTTTGGGGCCAAAAATCCTACCGAAAAAATTTTAAAAAATCCCGAACCGCAAAAAGTTTTAAAAATCGTGAAAAATAGAAAATGAGTCGTCTTGCCATGAAACTTCACTTGAAGGCTTAAGGGACCATTGTATGAGTTTACAAGCCATAAAAATGGCATTGGAACACAGAAATACGAAGATGTGCCTAAACCCACCTACCACCCTATGGATCCACGGCTTCCACATCCCGTCTCTCTGACCGATGTAGTGCCCGCCCACCCGCTCGTTTCATCGGTTGGCTTAGGCATACGGAGTTGATTCCAGTCTAAGATTAGATCGAACCAAGGGATGTGGCAGTAGGATCGGTAGCATGCAGAGGGGGACCCGACCGATCTCCGGCTTGCGCATCCTGCCCCTTTGGCCGGTTGAGAGCCCGCACGGTCGTTTCGTGAGTTGACTTAGGCATACGGAGTTCATTCCAGTCTAAGAATACGGAGTTCATTCCCAGTCTAAGATCAGACCAGACAGAGGGTTGCGGCAGCACATGCTTGGGCTCGGGCATGGCATTGGCATGTAAAAATATGAAGATCTGCCTAAACCCACCTACCACCCTATCGATCCACGACTTGCGCATCCCATCTCTCTGGCCGGCGTAGTGCCCACCCGCCCGCCCGTTCATTTTGTCGGTTGGCTTAGGCATACGGAGTTCATTCCCAGTCTAAGATTGGATCGGACCGAGGGTTGCGGCAGTAGGATTGGTAGCACGCAGAGGGGGACCCAATCGATCCCCAGCTTGCGCATTCTACCCCTCTGGCCGGCTGAGCGCCTGCACGCTCGTTTCGTGGGTTGACTTAGGCATACGGAGTTCATTCCCAGTTTAAGCATACGGAGTTCATTCCCAGTCTAAGATCGGACCAGACCGAGGGTTACGGTAGCACATGCTGGGCTCGAGCATGTGCTGGTGATGCATTTTTCTTCACCGGGGCACCATCGCCGGAGCATCATCGGAGAACCTAACTGGCGGCATTGGGGTTCCAGTGACCGGGGGTTCCGGGGGGGTGTGCACACATGATGTGCGATGGGTGCTGGTACTTGGCCCTTATATTGGCCCCCTATCCCTCATCAAACCTCGAGAACTCACACCCCCTTAAAGAGCATTTGAGATTTTACAAGTTTGCTGCCAGTAGCCATTAAAGTGTCTAAATCGAGACACTTTCTTCAAATGATCACAAAACCTTGTACACTTTGAGTTTGTAGCTGAATTTTTTTATACATGCCAACAAAAATACAAGGATCATGTCTACCAAGTTTGGGCCAAAACTTCTTCCAAAAAAATTTTAAAAAATCCTGAACCATAAAAAGTTTCAAAAATCATGAAAAATAGAAAACAAGTCGTCTTGCCATGAAACTTCACGTGAAGGCTTAAGGGACCACTGTATGAATTTACAAGCCATAAAAATGGCATTGGCATGCAGAAATATGAAGATGTGCCTAAACCCACCTACCACCTTATCGATCCACGACTTGTGTATCCCATCTCTCAGGCCGGTGTAGTGCCTGCCCGCCCATCCGCCCGCTCATTTCGTCGGTTGGCTTAGGCATACGGAGTTCATTCCTAGTCTAAGATTGGGTCAAACCGAGGGTTGCAGCAGTAGGATCGGTAGCACGCAGAGGGGGACCCAGTCGATCCCCAGCTTGCGCATCCTACCCCTCTGGCCGGCTGAGCGCCCGCACGCTCGTTTCGTGGGTTGACTTAGGCATACGGAGTTCATTCCCAGTTTAAGCATACGGAGTTCATTCCCAGTCTAAGATTAGACCGGACCGAGGGTTGCGGCAGCACATGCTGGGCTCAGGCATGTGCTGGCGTTGCATTATTCTTTGTCGGGGCACCATCGTCGGAGAACCTGACCGGTGGCATTGGGGTTTCGGCGATCGGGGGAGCCGGGCGGGGTGTGCAGACATGATGCACGATGGTTGCTGGTACTTGGCCCTTATATTGGCCCCCTATCTCTCATCAAACGTTGAGAACTCACACCCCCTTAAAGAGTGTTTGAGATTTTATAGGTTTGCTGCCAGTAGCTATTAAAGTGTCTGAAATGGGGACACTTTTTTCAAATGGTCACAAAATCTTGTACACTTCGAATTTTTAGCTGAATTTTTTGGTGCATGCCAATAAAAATAAAAGGATCACGTCTACCAAGTTTGGGGCCAAAAATCCTACTGAAAAAGTTTTAAAAAATCCCGAACCGTAAAAAGTTTCAAAAATCATGAAAAATAGAAAACGAGTTGTCTTACCATGAAACTGCACGGGAAGGCTTAATGAACCATTGTATGAATTTACAAGCCATAAAAATGACATTGGCACGTAGAAGTATGAAGATGTGATTAAACCAACCTACCACCCTATCGATCCACGGCTTGCGCAAACCATCTCTCTGGCCGACGTAGTTCCCGCCCGCCTGCCCGTTCGTTTAATCGGTTGGCTTAGGCATACGAACTTCATTCCCAGTCTAAGATCAGACCGAACCGAGGGTTGTGGCAGCACATGCTGGGCTCGGGCATGTGCTGGTGCCGCATTTTTCTTCGTCGAGGCACCATCGCCGGAGCATCGCCGGAGAACCTGACTGGCGGCATTGGGGTTTCGACGCTAGGGGGCCAGAGGGGTTTGCGCACATGATGTGCGATGGGTGCTGGTACTTGGCCATTATATTAGCCCCTATCCCTCATCAAACCTCAAGAACTCACACCCCCTTAAAGAGCATTTGAGATTTTACAGGTTTGCTACCAGTAGACATTAAAGTGTCTGAAATGGGGACACTTTTTTCAAATGGTAATAAAATCTTGTACACTTCAAGTTTTTAGCTGATTTCTTTTGTGCATGCCAAAAAAAATACAAGGATCACATCTACCAAGTTTGGGGCCACAAATCCTTCCAAAAAAATTTTAAAAAATCCCGAACCGCAAAAAGTTTCAAAAATCATGAAAAATAGAAAACGAGTCGTCTTGCCATGAAACTTCACGTGAAGGCTTCAGGGACCATTGTATGAATTTACAAGCTATAAAAATGGCATTGGCATGCAGAAATATGAAGATGTGCCTAAACCCACCTACCACCCTATCGATCCACGGCTTGCGTATCCCGTCTCTCTAGCCGACGTAGTGCCCGTCTGCCCGCCCGCCCGCTAGTTTCGTCGGTTGGTTTAGGCATACGGAGTTCATTCCCATTCTAAGATCAGACCAGACCGAGGGTTGCAGCAACACATGCTGGGTTCGGGCATGTGCTGGTGCCGCATTCTTCTTCGCCAGGGCACCATCGTCGGAGCATCACCAGAGAAGCTGATTGGCGGCATTGGGGTTTCAGCGATCGGAGGGGCCGGGGGGTGTGCGCACATGATGTGCGATGGGTGCTGGTACTTGGCCCTTATATTGGCCCCCTATCCCTCATCAAACCTCGAGAACTCACACCCCCTTTAAGAGAATTTGAGATTTTACAGGTTTGCTGCAAGTAGCCATTAAAGTGTCTGAAATGGGGACACTTTTTTCAAATGGTCACAAAATCTTGTACGCTTCGAGTCTTTAGCGGAGTTTTTTTGTGCATGCCAACAAAAATACAAGGATCACGTCTTCCAAGTTTGGGGCCAAAACTCCTTTCGAAAAAATTTTAAAAAATCCCAAACCGCAAAAAGTTTCAAAAATCGTGAAAAATAGAAAACGAGTCGTCTTGCCATGAAACTTCACGTGAAGGCTTAAGGGACCATTGTATGAATTTACAAGCCATAAAAATGGCATTGGCATGCAGAAATATGAAGATGTGCCTAAACCCACCTAACACCCTATCGATCCACGGCTTGCGCGTCCTGTCTCTCTGACTAGCGTAGTGCCCGCCAGCCTGCCCGCCCGCTCATTTCGTCGGTTGGCTTAGGCGTACGGAGTTCATTTCCAGTCTAAGATCGGATCGATCCGAGGGTTGTGGTAGCACATGCTGGGCTCGGTTATGTGCTGGTGCCGTATTTTTCTTCCCCAGGGTACCATCGTCGGAGCATCGCTGGAGAACTTGACCGGCGACATTAGGGTTCTTGCGATCGGAGGGGCCGGGGGGTGTGCACACATGATGTGCGATGGGTGCTGGTACTTTGCCCTTATATTGGCCCCCTATCCCTCATCAAACCTCAAGAACTCACACCCCCTTAAAGAGCATTTGAGATTTTACAGGATTGCTGCCAGCAGCCATTAAAGTGTCTGAAATGGGGACACTTTTTTCAAATGGTCACAAAATCTTGTACACTTCGAGTTTTTGGTTGAATTTCTTTGTGCATCTTAACAAAAATACAAGGATCATGTCTACCAAGGTTGGGGCCAAAACTCCTTCCGAAAAAATTTTAAAAAATCTCGAACCGCAAAAAGGTTTGAAAATCGTGAAAAATAGAAAACGAGTCATCTTGCCATGAAACTTCACGTGAAGCCTTAAGGGACCATTGTATGAATTTACAAGCCATAAAAATGGCATTGGCACGCAGAAATATGATGATGTGCCTAAACCCACCTACCATCCTATCGATCGATGGCTTGCTTATCCTGTCTCTCTGGCCGGCATAGTGCTCGCCCACCCGCCCGCCTACTCGTTTCATTGGTTGGCCTACATTCCTAGTCTAAGATCGGATCGGACTGAGGGTTGCGGTAGCAAGATCGACAGCACACAGAGGGGGACCCAACCGATCCCCGGCTTGCGCATCCCGCCCCTTTGGTCGGCTGAGCGCCCGCACACTCGTTTCATGGGTTGACTTAGCCATATGGAGTTCATTCCCAGTCTAAGCATATGGAGTTCATTCCCAGTCTAAGATCAGACCAGACCGAGGGTTGCGGCAGCACATGCTGGGCTCAGGCATGTGCTGGTACTGTATTTTTCTTCGTCGGGGCACCATCATCGGAAAACCTAACTCCGTAGTGCCCGCCCCCCCGCCCGACTGGATCGAGGGTTGTGGCAGTGCATGCTAGGCTCGGGCATCTGCTGGTGTCGCATTTTTCTTCGCCGAGGCACCATCGCCAGAGCATCGTCGGAGAACCTGACCGGCGGCATTGGGGTTCCGACGATCAGAGGGGTCAGGGGGGGTGTACGCACATGATGTGCAATGGGTGCTGGTATTTGGCCCTTATATTGGGCCCTTATCCCTCATCAAACCTCGAGAACTCACACCCCCTTAAAGAGCATTTGAGATTTTACAGGTTTGCTGCCAGTAGCCATTAAAGTGTCTTAAATGGGGATAGTTTTTTCAAATGGTCACAAAATCTTGTACACTTCGAGTTTTTAGCTAAAGTTTTATTTGCAAGCCAACAAAAATACAAGGATCATGTCTACCAAGTTTCGTGCCAAAACTCCTTCCGAAAAAATTTTAAAAAATCCCGAACCGTAAAAAGTTTCAAAAATCGTGGAAAATAAAAAACGAGTTGTCTTGCCATGAAACTTCATGTGAAGGCTTAAGGGACCATTGTATGAATTTACAAGCCATAAAAATATCATTGGCACACAGAAATATGAAGATGTGCCTAAACCCACCTACCAGCCTATCGATCCACGGCTTGCGCATCCTGTCTTTCTAGTCGACGTAGTGCCCGCCCGCCCGCTCGTTTCGTCGGTTGGCTTAGGCATATGGAGTTCATTCCCAATCTAAGATCAGATCGGACAGAGGGTTGCGGCAGCACATGCTAGGGCTCGGGCATGGCATTGGCATGTAGAAATATGAAGATCTGCCTAAACCCACCTACCACCCTATCGATCCACGGCTTGCGCATCCCATCTCTCTGGCCGGCGTAGTGCCCACCCGCCCGCCCGTTCATTTTGTCGGTTGGCTTAGGCATACGGAGTTCATTCCTAGTCTAAGATTAGGTCAGACCGAGGGTTGCGGTAGTAGGATCGGTAGCACGCAGAGAGGGACCCGATCGATCCCTAGCTTGCGCATCCTACCCCTCTAGCCGGCTGAGTGCCCGCATGCTCGTTTCGTGGGTTGACTTAGGCATACGGAGTTCATTCCCAGTCTAAGATCAGACCGGACCGAGGGTTGCGGCAGCACACGCTGGGCTCGAGCATGTGCTGGTGATCCATTTTTCTTCATCGGGGCACCATCGCCGGAGCATCATCGGAGAACCTAACCGATGGCATTGGGGTTCCGGTGATCGGGGGTTCCAGGGGGGGTGTGCGCACATGATGTGCGATGGGTGCTGGTACTTGGCCCTTATATTGGCCCCCTATCCCTCATCAAACCTCGAGAACTCACACCCCTTTAAAGAGCATTTGAGATTTTACAGGTTTGCTGCCAGTAGCCATTAAAGTGTCTAAAATGAGGACATTTTTTTCAAATGGTCACAAAATCTTGTACACTTCAAGTTTTAAACTGAATTTTTTTGTACATGCCAACAAAAAAACAAGGATCATGTCTACAAAGTTTGGGGCCAAAACTCCGTCCGAAAGAATTTTTAAAAGTCCCGAACAGTAAAAATTTTTGAAAATTGTGAAAAATAGAAAACAAGTCGTCTTGCCATGAAACTTCACATGAAGGCTTAAGGGACCATTGTATGAATTTACAAGCCATAAAAATGGCATTGGCATGCAGAAATATGAAGATGTGCCTAAACCTACCTACCACCCTATCGATCCACGGCTTGCGCATTCCGTCACTCTGGCAGGCGTAGTGCCCGCCCGCCCGCCTGCCCGCTCGTTTCATCGGTGGGCTTAGGCATACGGAGTTCATTCCCAGTCTAAGATCGGACCGAACTGAGAGTTATGGTAGCACATGCTAGGCTCGGTCATGTGCTGCTACCGCATTTTTCTTCGTCGGGGCACCATCGTCGGAGCATCGTCAGAGAAACTTACCGACGACATTAGGGTTCCGGTGATTGGGGGGGCCGAGGGGCGTGTGCGCACATGGTGTGCGATGGGTGCTGGTACTTGGCCCTTATATTGGCCCCCTATCCCTCAACAAACCTCAAAAACTCACCCCCCCTTAAAGAGCATTTGAGTTTTTACAGGTTTGCTGCCAGTAGCCATTAAAGTGTCTGAAATGGGGACACTTTCTTCGCATGGTCACAAAATCTTGTACACTTCGAGTTTTTAGCTGATTTTTTTTGTGCATTCCAAAAAAAATACAAGGACCATGTTTACCAAGTTTGGGGCCAAAACTCATTCCGAAAAAATCTTAAAAAATCCTGAACCCTAAAAAGTTTCCAAAATCATGAAAAATAGAAAATGAGTCGTATTGCCATGAAACTTCACGTGAAGGCTTAAGGGACCATTGTATGAATTTACAAGCCATAAAAATGGCATTAACACGTAGAAATATGAAGATATGCCTAAACCTACCTACCACCCTATCGATCTACGGCTTGCGCATCCCGTCTCTCTGGCCGACGTAGTGCCTGCCCGCCCGCCCGCTCGTTAAGTCGGTTGGCTTAGGCACACAGAGTTTATTCCCAATCTAAGATCAGATCAAACTGAGGGTTGCGGCAGCACATGCCGGGGCACCATCACCGGAGCATCGCCGGAGAACCTGACCGACGTGTTGGGGTTTCGGCGATCGAGGGGGCTGGGGGGCTGGGGGGTGTGCGCGCATGATGTGCGATGGGTGCTTGTACCTGGCCCTTATATTGGCCCCCTATCCCTCATCGAACCTCTAGAAGTCACACCCCCTTAAAGAGCATTTGAGATTTTATAGGTTTGCTGCCAGTAGCCATTAAAGTGTCTGAAATAGGGACACTTTTTTCGATATGTCACAAAATCTTGTACACTTCGAGTTTTTAGCTGATTTTTTTTTTGCATGCCAACAAAAATGCAAGGATCACATCTACCAAGTTTGGGGCCAAAACTCCTTCCGAAAAATTTTAAAAAATCTCAAACTGTAAAAATTTTCGAAAATCATGAAAAATAAAAAAACGAGTCGTCTTGCCATGAAACTTTACGTGAAGGCTTAAGGGACCATTGTATGAATTTACAAGCCATTAAAATGGCATTGGCATGTAGAAATATGAAGATGTGCCTAAACCCACCTACCACCCTATCGATCCACGGCTTGCGCATCCTGTCTCTCTGGCCGGCGTAGTGCCCGCCCGCCTGCCCGCTCGTTTCGTCGGTTGGCTTAGGCATACGGAGTTCATTCCCAGACTAAGATCAGACCAGACCGAGGGTTGGGGGAGCACATGCTGGGCTCGGGCATGTGCTGGTTTCGTATTTTTCTTCGTCGGGGCACCATCATCGGAGCATCGCCGGAGAACCTGACTGGGGGCATTAGGGTTCCGGATATCGAGGGGGCCAGGTGGCGGGTGCGCACATGATGTGCGATGGGTGCTGGTACTTGGCCCTTATATTGGCCCCCTATCCCTCATCAAACCTTGAAAACTCACCCCCCCTTAAAGAGCATTTGAGATTTTACAGGTTTGCTGCCAATAGCCACTAAAGTGTCTGAAATGGGGACACTTGTTTCAAATGGTCACAAAATCTTGTACACTTTGAGTTTTTAGCTGATTTTTTTATGCATGCAAAGAAAAATAAAAGGATCAGTTCTACCAAGTTGGGGCCAAAACTCCTTTCAAAAAAAATTTAAAAAATCTCGAACTGCAAAAAGTTTCAAAAATCGTGAAAAATAGAAAACGAGTTGTCTTGCCATGAAACTTCACGTGAAGGCTTAGGGGACCATTATATGTATTTACAAGCCATACAAATGGCATTGGCACACATAAATATGAAGATGTGCCTAAACCCACCTACCACCCTATCGATCCACGGCTTGCGCATCCCGTCTCTCTGGCCGGCGTAGTGCCCACCCACCCGTCCGCCCACTCGTTTCATCGGTTGGCTTAGGCATACGGAGTTCATTCTCAGTCTAAGATCAGATCAGACTAAGGGTTATGGTAGCAGGATCAGCAGCACACAGAGGGGTATCCGACCGATCCTCGGCTTGTGCATCCCGCCCCTCTGGCTGACTGAGCCCCCGCACGCTCGTTTCATGGGTTGACTTTGGCATATGGAGTTCATTCCCAGTCTAAGGATGCGGAGTTCATTCCCAGTCTAAGATTGAATCGAACCAAGGGTTACGGTAGCACATGCTGGGCTCGGGCATGTGCTGGTGTCGCATTTTTCTTCACCGGGGCACCATCGTCGGAGCGTCACCGGAGAACTTGACCGGTAGCATTAGGGTTACGGCGATCGGGGGGGTCGGGGGGTATGCGCACATGATATGCAATGGGTGCTGGTACTTGGCCCTTATATTGGGCCCCTAACCCTCATCAAACCTCGAGAACTCACACCCTTTTAAAGAGCATTTGAGATTTTACAGGTTTGCTGCCAGTAGCCCTTAAAGTGTCTGAAATGGGGACACTTTTTTCAAATGGTCAAAAAATCTTATACACTTCGAGTTTTTAGCTGAATTTTTTTGTGCATGCCAACAAAAATAAAAGGATCATGTCTACCAAGTTTGGGGACAAAACCCCTTCCAAAAAAATTTTAAAAAATCTCGAACCGTAAAAAGTTTCAAAAATCATGAAAAATAGAAAACGAGTCGTCTTGCCATGAAGGCTTAAGGGACCATTTTATGAATTTACAAGCCATAAAAATGGCATTGGCATGCAGAAATATGAAGTTGTACCTAAACCCACCTACCACCCTATCGATCCACGGCTTGCGTATCCCGTCTCTCTGGCCGACGTAGTGCCCGCCTGCCTGCCCGCCCGCTTGTTTCATCGGTTGGCTTAGGCATACGAAGTTCAGTCCCAGTCTAAGATCAGACCAGACCGAGGGTTGCGGTAGTAGGCTCAGCAGCATGCAGAATGGGACCCGGCCGATCCTCGGCTTGCGCATCCCACCCCTCTGGCCGGCTGAGTGCCCGCACGCTTGTTTCGTAGGTTGACTTAGGCATACGGAGTTCATTCCCAGTTTAAGCGTACGGAGTTCATTCCCAGTCTAATATCGGACCAGACCAAGGGTTGCGGCAGTACATACTGGGCTCATGCATGTGCTGGGGCCGCATTTTTCATCGTAGCGGCACCATCGTCGGAGCATCACTGGAGAACCTGACCGGCGACATTGGGGTTTCGGCGATCGGGGGTGCCGGGGGAGGTGTACGCACATGATGTGCGATGGGTGCTAGTACTTGGCCCTTATATTGGCCCCCTATCCCTCATCAAACCTCGAGAACTCACACCCCCATAAAGAGCATTTGAGATTTTACAGGTTTGCTGCCAGTAGCCATTAAAGTATCTAAAATGGGGACACTTTTTTCAAATGGTCACAAAGTCTTGTACACTTCGAGTTTTTAGCTGATTTTTTTTATGCCTACCAACAAAAATACAAGGATCATATCTACCAAGTTTGGGGCCAAAAATCCTTCCGAAAAAATTTTAAAAAATCCCGAACCGTAAAAAGTTTTCAAAATCATGAAAAATAAAAAACGAGTCGTCTTGCCATGCAACTTCATGTGAAGGCTTGAGGGACCATTGTATGAATTTATAAGCAATAAAAATGGCATTGGCATGCAGAGATATGAAGATGTGCCTAAACCCACTACCACCCTATTGATCCACGGCTTGTGCATCCCGTCTCTCTGGCCGGCGTAGTGCCCGCCCGCCCGCCCGCTCATTTCGTCGGTTGGCTTAGGCATACAGAGTTCATTCCTAGTCTAAGATCAGACCGGACCGAGGGTTGCGGTAGCACATGCTGGGCTTGGGCATGTGCTGGGGCCACATTTTTCTTCACCGGGGCACCATCGCCGGAGCATCGCCGGAGAACCTGACCGACGACATTGGAGTTCCGATGATAGGGGGCCGGGGGGGTGTGCGCACATGATGTGCGATGGGTGCTGGTACTTTGCCCTTATATTGGCCTCCTATCCCTCATCAAACCTTGAGAACTCACACCTCCTTAAAGAGCATTTGAGATTTTACAGGTTTGCTGCCAGTAGCCATTAAAGTGTCTGAAATGGGGACACTTTTTTCAAATGGTAATGAAATCTTGTACACTCTGAGTTTTTAGCTGAATTTTTTTGTGCATGCCAACAAAAATGCAAGGATCACGTCTACCAGGTTTGGGGCCAAAACTCCTTCCGAAAAAATTTTAAAAAATCCCGAACCGTAAAAAGTTACAAAAATCGTGAAAAATAAGAAACGAGTCGTCTTGCCATGAAACTTCACGTGAAGGCTTAAGGGACCATTGTATAAATTTACAAGCCATAAAAATGGCATTGGCAGGCAGAAATATGAAGATGTGCCTAAACCCACCTACCACCCTATCGATCCACGACTGGCACATCCCGTCTCTCTGGTCGGCATACTGCCTGCCCGCTCGCCCGCCCGCTCATTTCGTCGGTTGGCTTAAGCATAAGGAGTTCATTCTTAGTCTAAGATCGGACCGGACCGAGGGTTACGGCAGCACATGCTTGGCTCGGGCATGTGCTGGTGCCGTATTTTTCTTAGTCGGGGCACCATCACCAGATCGCCGTCGGAGAACCTGACCGACGACATTGGAGTTTCGATGATCGGGGGGGCCGGGGGGTGTGCGCACATGATGTGTGATGGGTGCTGGTACTTGGCCCCTATATTGGGCCCCTATCCCTCATCAAACCTCGAGAACTCACACCCCCTTAAAGAGCATTTGAGATTTTACAGGTTTGCTACCAGTAGCCATTAAAGTGTCTGAAATGGGGACACTTTTTTCAAATGGTCACAAAATATTGTACACTTTGAGTTTTTAGCTGAATTTTTTTGTGCATGCCAACAAAAATACAAGAATCACGTCTACCAAGTTTTGGGCCAAAACTCATACCAAAAAAATTTTAAAAAATCCCAAACCGCAAAAAGTATCAAAAATCATGAAAAATAGAAAACAAGTCGTCTTGCCATGAAACTTCACGTGAAGGCTTAAGGGTCCATTGTATGAATTTACAAGCCATAAAAATGGCTTTGGCACGTAGAAATATGAAGATGTGCCTAAACCCACCTACCACCCTATCGATCCACGGCATGCGCATCCCGTCTCTCTGGCCGACGTAGTGCCCGCCCGCCTGCTCATTTCGTCGATTGGCTTAGGCATACGGAGTTCATTCCCAGTCTAAGATCAGATCGGTCCAAGGGTTACGACAGTAGGATTGGCAGCACGTAGAGGGGGACCTGGTTGATCCTCGACTTGTGCATCCTGCCCCTCTGGCCGGCTGAGCGCCCGCACGCTCGTGTCGTGGGTTGACTTAGGCATACAAAGTTCATTCCCAGTCTAAGTATATGGAGTTCATTCGCAGTCTAAGATCAGATCGGATCGAGGGTTGCGGTAGCACATGCTGGGCTCGGGCATGTGCTGGTGCCGCATTTTTCTTCATCGGGGTACCATCACCGGAGCATCGCCAGAGAACCTGATCGACGGCATTAGGGTTCCGACGATGGGGGGTCGGGGGGTGTGCGCACATGATGTGCGATGGGTGCTGGTACTTGGCTGTTATTATGGCCCCCTATCCCTCATCAAACCTTGAGAACTCACACCTCCTTAAAGAGCATTTGAGATTTTACAGGTTTGCTGCCAGTAGCCATTAAAGTGTCTGAAATGGGGACACTTTTTTCAAATGGTCACAAAATCTTGTACACTTCGAGTTTTTAGCTGAATTTTTTTGTGCATGCCAACAAAAATTTTAAAACTCCTTCCGAAAAAATTTGGGGCCAAAACTCCTTCCGAAAAAATTTAAAAAAATCTCAAACCGTAAAAAGTTTCGAAAATCATGAAAAATAGAAAACGAGTCGTCTTGCCATGAAACTTCACGTGAAGGCTTAAGGGACCATTGTATGAATTTACAAGCCATAAAAATAGCATTGGCATGCAGAAATATGAAGATATGCCTAAACCCATCTACCACCCTATCATTCCATGGCTTGCGCATCCCGTCTCTCTGGCCACTGTAGTGCCCGCCCGCCCACCCGCCCGCTCGTTTCGTCGGTTGGCTTAGGCATAGGGAGTTCATTCCCAGTCTAAGATTAGACTAGATCGAGGGTTGCTGTAGCAGGATCGACAGCACGCAGAGGGGGACCCGACCGATCCCCGACTTGCACATCTCGTCTTTCTGGCTGACTGAGCGCCCACACGCTCGTTTCGTGGGTTGACTTAGGCATACGGAGTTCATTCCCAGTCTAGGCATACGGAGTTCATTCCCAGTCAAAAATTGGACTGGACCGAGGGTTGCCATAGCACATGCTAGGCTCGGGCATGTGCTGGTGCCGTATTTTTCTTCGTCGGGGCACCATCACCGGAGAACCTGACCAGCGGCATTGGGGTTTCAGGGATCGGGGGGGTCGGGGGGGTGTGCGCACATGATGTGCGATGGGTGCTGGTACTTGGCCCTTGTATTGGCCTTGTCTCTCTGGCCAGCGTAGTGCCTACCCGCCTGCCAGCCCGCTTGTTTCGTCGGTTGGCTTAGGGATACGGAGTTCATTTCTAGTCTAAGATTAGACCGAATCGAGGGTTGCAGCAGTAGGAATGGCAGCATGCAGAGGGGGACCCGGTCGATCCCCGGCTTGCACATCTAGCCCCTCTTGCCGGCTGAGCGCCCGCACACTCATTTTGTGTGTTGACTTAGGCATACAGAGTTCATTCCTAGTCTAAGCATACGGATTTCATTCCCAATATAAGATCGGACCGGACCGAGCGTTGTGGCAGCACATGCTGGGCTCGGGCATGTGCTGGTGCCGCATTTTTTTTCATCGGGGCACCATCGTCGGAGCATCGCCAGAGAACCTAACCGGCGGCAATGGGGTTCCGACGATCGGGGGGGCCGAGGGGGTGTGCGCACATGATGTCCGATGGGTTATGGTACTGGGCCCTTATATTGGCCCCCTATCCCTCATCAAACCTCGAGAACTCACACCCCCTTGAAGAGCATTTGAGATTTTACAGGTTTGTTGCCAGTAGCCATTAAAGTGTCTGAAATAGGGTCACTTTTTTCAAATGGTCACAAAATCTTGTACACTTTGAGTTTTTAGCTGAATTTTTTTAAGCATGCCAACAAAAATACAAGGATCACGTCTGCCAAGTTTGGGACCAAAAATCCTTTCGAAAAAATTTTAAAAAATCCCAAACCGAAAAAAGTTTCAAAAATCATGAAAAATAGAAAATGAGCCGTCTTGCCATGAAACTTCACATGAAGGCTTAAGGGACCGTTGTATGAATTTACAAGCCATAAAAATGTTATTGGCACATAGAAATATGAAGATGTGCCTAAACCCACCTACCACCCTATCGATCCATGACTTGCACATCCTGTCTCTCTGGCCGGCGTAGTGCCCGCCCGCCCGTCAGCCCACTCATTTCATCGGTTGGCTTAGGGATACGGAGGTCATTCCCAGTCTAAGATTAGACCGGACCGAGGGTTGCGGTAGCAGGATCGGCAGCACACAGAAGGGGACCCGACCGATCCCCGACTTACGCATCCTGTACCTCTGGTCGGTTGAGCACCCGCACGCTTGTTTCGTGGCTTGACTTAGGCATACAGAGTTCATTCCCAGTCTAAGCATATGGAGTTCACTCTCAATCTAAGATCGGACCGGACCAAGGGTTGCGGCAGCACATGCTGGGCTTAAGCATGTGCTGGTGCCGCATTTTTCTTCGTCGGGTCACCATCGCTTGAGCATCGTCGGAGCATGGCCGAAGATCCTGACCGACGACATTGGCTTAGGCATACAGAGTTCATTCCTAGTCTAAGATTGGTCCGGACCGAGGGTTGTGGCAGCAGCATCGACAGCACGCAGAGGGGGACCCGGTTGATCCCCGGCTTGTGCATCCCGTCCCTCTAGTCGGCTGAGCGCCTGTACGCTCGTTTCATGGGTTGACTTAGGCATACAAAGTTCATTCCCAGTCTAAGATCAGACCGGACCAAGGGTTGCAGCAGCACATGCTGGGCTCGGGCATGTGCTGGTGGCGCATTTTTCTTCGTCAGGGCACGATCGTCGGAGCATCGTCAGAGAACCTAATCGGTGGCATTGGGGTTTCAGCGATTGGGGGGGTGTGCACACATGATGTGTAATGGTGCTGGTTCGAGAACTCACACCCCTTTAAAGAGCATTTGAGATTTTACTGGTTTGCTGCCAGTAGCCATTAAAGTGTCTGAAATGGGGACACTTTTTTCAAATGGCCACAAAATCTTGTACACTTCGACTTTTTAGCTGAATTTTTTTGTGCATGCCAACAAAAATACAAGGATCACATCTACCAAGATTGGGGCCAAAACTTCTTCCAAAAAAATTTTAAAAAATCCTGAACCGTAAAAAGTTTTCAAAAATCGTGGAAAATAGAAAACGAGTCGTCTTGCCATGAAACTTCACATGAAGGCTTAAGGGACCATTGTATTAATTTACAAGCCATAAAAATGGCATTGGCACACAGAAATATTAAGATGTACCTAAACCCACCTTCCACCCTATCGATCCACGGCTTGCGTATCCCGTCTCTCTAGCCGACGTAGTGCCTGCCCGTCCGCCCACCCGCTCATTTCGCCGGTTGGCTTAGGTATACTTAGGTCATTCCCAGTCTAAGATCAGACCAGATCGAAGGTTGCAGCAGGAGGATCGACAACATGTAGAGTGGGACCCGATCGACCCCCGGCTTGCACGTCCCGCCCATCTGGTCGGTTGAGTGCCCACACGCTCGTTTCGTGGGTTGACTTAGGCATACGGAGTTCATTCCCAGTCTAAGCATACAAAATTCATTCTAGTCTAAGATCGGATCAGACCGAGGGCTGTGGCAGCACATGCTAGGCTCAGGCATGTGTTGGTCCCACATTTTTCTTTGTTGGGGCACCATCACCAGAGCATTGCCAGAGAACCTGACCGACGGCATTGGGGTTCCGGGGATCGGGGGGGCCGGGGGGTGTGCGCACATGATGTGCGATGGGTGCTGGTACTTGGCCATTATATTGTTCCCCTATCGCTCATCAAACCTCAAGAACTCACACCCCCTTAAAGAGCATTTGAGATTTTACAGGTTTGCTGCCAGTAGCCATTAAAGTGTCTAAAATGGGGACACTTTTTTCAAATGGTCACAAAATCTTGTACAATTCGACCTTTTAGCTGATTTTTTTTATGGATGCCAACAAAAATACAAGGATCACGTCTACCAAGTTTAGGGCCAAAACTCCTTCCGAAAAAATTTTAAAAAATCCCGGACCACAAAAAGTTTCAAAAATGGTGAAATATAGAAAATGAGTCATCTTGCCCTGAAACTTCACGTGAAGGCTTAAGGGACCATTGTATGAATTTACAAGCCATAAAAATGGCATTGGCATGCAGAAATATGAAGATGTGCCTAAACCCACCTACCACCCTATCGATACACGGCTTGCGCATCTCGTCTCTCTGGCCGTCGTAGTGCCCGCCCGACTGCCCGCCCGCTCGTTTCGTCGGTTGGCTTAGGCATACGGAGTTCATTCCCAGTCTAAGATCAGATCAGACCGAGGGTTGCGACAGCACATGCTGGGCTCGAGCATTTGCTGGTGCCGCATTTTTCTTCATCGGGGCACCATCACTGGAGAACCTGACCGACGGCATTGGGGTTCCCATGATCGAGGGGGGCGGGGGGTGTGCGCACATGATGTGCGATGGGTGCTGGTACTAGGCCCTTATATTGGCCCCCTATCCCTCATCAAACCTCAAGAACTCACACCCCCTTAAAGAGCATTTGAGATTTTACAGGTTTGCCGCCAGTAGCCATTAAAGTGTCTGAAATGGGGACACTTTTTTCAAATGGTCACAAAATCTTGTACACTTCGAGTTTCTAGCTAAATTTTTTTATGCATGCCAAAAAAAATACAAGGATCACGTCTACCAAGTTTGCGGCCAAAAACGCTTCCGAAAAAATTTTAAAAAATCCTGAACCATAAAAAGTTTCAAAAATCGTGAAAAATAGAAAACGAGTCGTCTTGCCATGAAACTTCACGTGAAGGCTTAAGGGACCATTGTATGAATTTACAAGCCATAAAAATGGCATTGGCATGCAGAAATATGAAGATGTGCCTAAACCCACCTACCACCGTATCGATCCACGGCTTGCGCATCCCGTCTCTCTGGTCGGCCTAGTGCCCGCTCGCCCGTCCGCTCGTTTTGTCAATTGGCTTAGGCATACGAAGTTTATTCCCAATCTAAGATCGGATCGGACCGAGGGTTATGGCAGCAAGATCGGCAGCACGTAAAGGGGGACCCGACCGATCCCCAGCTTGCGCATCCCACCCCTCTGGCCGGCTGAGCGCCCACGCCCTCGTTTCGTGGGTTGACTTAGGCATACGGAGTTCATTCCCATCTAAGATCGGACCAAACCGAGGGTTATGGCAGCAAATGTTGGGCTCGGGCATGTGTTGGTGCCGTATTTTTGTTCACTGGGGCACCATCGCTGAAGCATCGCCGAAGAACCTGACCGACGGCATTGGGGTTCTGACGATCGGGGGGCCGGGGGGTGTGCGCACATGATGTGCGATGGGTGCTGGTACTTGGCGCTTATATTGGCCCCCTATCCCTCATCAAACCTCCAGAACTCACACCCCCTTAAAGAGCATTTGAGATTTTATAGGTTTGCTGCCAGTAGCCATTAAAGTGTCTGAAATGGGGACACTTTTTTCAAATGGTTACAAAATCTTGTACACTTAGAGTTTTTAGCTAAATTTTTTTGTGCAGGCCAATAAAAATACAAGGATCACGTCTACCAAGTTTGGGGCCAAAAAACCTTCCAAAAAAATTTTAAAAAATCCCGAACCGCACAATGTTTCAAAAATCGTGAAAAATAGAAAACGAGTCATCTTGCCATGAAACTTCACGTGAAAGCTTAAGGGACTGTTGTATGAATTTACAAGCCATAAAAATGGCATTGGTACACAGAAATATGAAGATGTGCCTAAACCCACCTACCACCCTATCGATCCATGGCTTGCGCATCCTGTCTCTTTGGCCGGTGTAGTGCCCGCCTGCCCGTCCACTCGTTTCGTCGGTTGGCTTAAGCCTACAAAGTTCATTCCCAGTCTAAGATTGAACCGGACCGAGGGTTGTGGCAGCAGGATCGGTAGCATGCAGAGGGGGACCTGGTCAATCCCCGGCTTACGTATCCTGCCCCACTGGCCGGCTGAGCACCCGTACGTTCGTTTTGTGGGTTGATTTAGGCATACGAAGTGCATTCCCAGTCTAAGCATACAGAGTTCATTCCTATTCTAAGATTGGACCGGACTGAGGGTTGCGACAGCACATACTGGGCTCGGGCATGTGCTGGTGCCGCATTTTTCTTCATCGGGGCGCCATCATTGGAGCATCACAGGAGAACCTGACCGACGGCATTGGGGTTCCGACGATCGGGTGGGCCGAGGGGGTGTGCGCACATGATGTGCGATGGGTGCTGGTACTTGGCACTTATATTGGCCCCCTATTCTTCATCAAACCTTGAGAACTCACACCCTCTTAAAGAGCATTTGAGATTTTACAGGTTTGCTGCCAGTAGCCATTAAAGTGTCTGAAATGGGGACACTTTTTTTCGAATGGTCACAAAATCTTGTACACTTCGAGTTTTTAGCTGAATTTTTTTGTGCATGCCAAAAATAATACAAGGATCACGTCTACCAAGTTTGGGGCCAAAACACCTTCCAAAAAAATTTTAAAAAATCTTGAACCGCAAAAAGTTTCAAGAATTGTGAAAAATAGAAAACGAGTCGTCTTGCCATTAAACTTCACGTGAAGGCTTAAGGGACCATTGTATGAATTTACAAACCATAAAAATGGCATTGGCATGCAGAAATATGAAGATGTGCCTAAACCCACCTATCACCGTATCGATCCACGGCTTGCGCATCCCGCCTCTCTGGCCAGCGTAGTGCCCGGCCGCTCGTTTATCGGTTGGCTTAGGCTCACGGAGTTCATTCCCAGTCTAAGATTGGACCGGATCGAGGGTTGCGGCAGCAGGATCGGTAGCACGCAGAGAGGGACCCGATCGATCCCCGGCTTGCGCATCCCGCCCCTCTGGCCAGCTGAGCGCCCGTACGCTCGTTTCATGGGTTGATTTAGGCATACGGAGTTCATTCCTTTTCTAAGATCGGACCAGACCGAGGGTTGCGGCAGCACATGTTGGGCTTGGGCATGTGCTGGTGCCGCATTTTTCTTCGCTGGGGCGCAATCGTCGGAGCATCATCGGAGAACATGACTGGCGGCATTGGGGTTCTGGCGATCGGGGTGGTGGGGGGGTGTGCGCACATGATGTGCGATAAGTGCTGGTACTTGGCACTTATATTGGCCCCCTATCCCTCATCAAACCTCGATAACTCACACTCCCTTAAAGAGCATTTGACATTTTACAGGTTTGCTGCCAGTAGCCATTAAAGTGCCTAAAATGGGGACACATTTTTCAAATAGTCACAAAATCTTGTACACTTCGAGTTTTTAGCTGAATTTTTTTTTGCATACCAAAAAAAATACAAGGAGCATGTCTACCAAGTTTAGGGCCAAAACTCCTTTCGCAAAAATTTTAAAAAATCCCAAACACAAAAAGTTTCAAAAATCGTAAAAAATAAAAAACGAGTCGTCTTGCCATGAAACTTCACGTGAAGGCTTAAGGGACCATTGTATGAATTTACAAGCCATAAAAATGGCATTGGCATGTAGAAATATGGGGATTTACCTAAACCCACCTACCACTCTATCGATCCACGGCTTGCGTATCCTGTCTCTCTGGCCCGCGTAGCGCTCGCCCGCTCGGCCGCTCGTTTCGTCTGTTGGCTTAGGCATACGGAGTTCATTCCCAGTGTAAGATCAACCAAACTAAGGGTTGCAGTAGTAGCATCGACAGCACACAGAGGGGGACCTGGCCGATCCTCGGCTTGCGCATCCCGCCACTCTGGCCGGTTGAGCACCCACACGCTCGTTTCTTGGTTTGACTTAGGCGTACGGAGTTCATTTCAGTCTAAACATACGGAGTTCATTCCTAGTCTAAGAATGGACCGGATCAAGGGTTGTGGCTGCAGGATTGGCAGCACGCAGAGGGGGACCCGGTCAATCCCCAGCTTGCGCATTTCATCCCTCTGGCCGGTTGAGCGCCCGCACGCTCATTTCGTGGGTTGACTTAGTCATACGGAGTTCATTCCCAGTCTAAACACACAGAGTTCATTCCCATTCTCAGCACGCGGAGTTCATTCCCAGTCTAAGCACATGTTGGGCTCGGGCATGTGCTGGTGCCGCATCTTTCTTCGTCAGGGCACCATCGCCGGAGCATCACCGGAGAACCTGACCGACGGCATTGGGTTCCGGCGATCGGGGTGGCCGGGGGGGTGTGCGCACATGACGTGCGATGGGTGCTGGTACTTGGCCCTAATATTGGCCCCCTATCCCTCATCAAACCTCGAGAACTCACACCCCCTTAAAGAGCATTTTAGATTTTACCGGTTTGCTGCCAGTAGCCATTAAAGTGTCTGAAATGGGGACACTTTTTTCGAATGGTCACAAGATCTTGTATACTTTGAGTTTTTAGCTGAATTTTTTTGTGCATGCCAACAAAAATACAAGGATCACGTCTACTAGGTTTGGGGCCAAAACTCCTTCCGAAAAAATCCCGAACCGTAAAAAGTTTTGAAAATCATGAAAAATAGAAAACGAGTCGTCTTGCCATTTTCCCACCCGCCTACACGCTCGTTTCGTCGGTTGGCTTAGGCATATGGAGTTCATTCTCAGTCTAAGATCAGACCAGATCGAGGGTTGCAGCAGTAGGATCTGCAGCATGCAGAGAGGGACCCGACCGGTCCCCGGCTTGCGTATCTGGCCTCTCTGGTTGGTGAATTCTAGCACGCTTGTTTCGTGGGTTGACTTAAGCATACGAAGTTCATTCCCAGTCTAAGATCGGACCGGACTGAGGGTTCCAGCAGCACATGCTGGGCTCAGGCATGTGCTGGTGCCACATTTTCCTTCGCGGTGGCCCATCGTCGGTGGATCATCGGAGAACCTGACCGGCGGCATTGGGGTTCCAACGATCAGGGGGTCGGGGGGTGTGCGCACATGATGAGCAATGGGTGCTGGTACTTGGCCCTTAAATTGGCCCCCTATTTCTCATCAAACCTCGAGAACTCACACCCCCTTAATGAGCATTTGAGATTTTACAGGTTTGCTGCCAGTAGCCATTAAAGTGTCTGAAATGGGGGCATTTTTTTCAAACGGCCACAAAATCTTGTACACTTCCAGTTTTTAGCTGAATTTTTTTAGGCATGCCAACAAAAATACAAGGATCACGTCTACCAAGTTTGGGGCCAAAACTCCTTCCAAACAAATTTTAAAAAATCCAGAACCGTAAAAAGTTTCAAAAATCATGAAAAATAGAAAACGAGTCGTCTTGCCATTAAACTTCACGTGAAGGCTTAAGGGACCATTGTATGAATTTACAAGCCATAAAAATGGCATTGGCATGCAGAAATATGAGGATGTGCCTAAACCCACCTACCACGCTATCGATCCACGGCTTGCGCATCCCATCTCTCTGGTCGACGTAGTGCCCGCCCGCCCGCTCGCCTGCTCCTTTCGTCGGTTGGCTCAGGATGCGGGGGGAGTTCATTCCCAGTCTTAAGATCAGACCGGACATGCAGGGTTGCAGCAGCAGGATCGGCAGCACGCAGAAGGGGACCCGACCGATCCTTTGGCTTACGCATGCCCGCCCCTCTTAGCCGGTTGAGGCCCACACTCTCGTTTCGTGGGTGACTTAGGGCATGACGAAGTTTCATTCCAGTCTAAGATCGGACCAGACCGAGGGTTGCGGCAGCACATGTTGGGCTCGGGCATGTGCTGTTGCCGCATTTTTCTTCGTCGCGGCACCATCACCGGAGCATCGCCAAGGAACCTGACCGGCGGCATTGGGGTTCCGACGATCAGGGGCTCGGGGAGTGTGCGCACATGATGTGCGATGGGTGCTTTTAGTTGGCCCTTATATTGGCCCCCTATCCCTCATCAAACCTCGAGAACTCACACCCCCTTAAAGAGCATTTGAGATTTTACAAGTTTGCTGGCAGTAGCCATTAAAGTGTCTGAAATGGGGACATTTTTTTCAAATGGTCACAAAATCTTCTACACTTCGAGTTCTTAGCTGAAATTTTTTATGCATACCAACAAAAATACAAGGATCACGTCTAAAAAGTTTGGGTCCAAAACTCCTTCCAAAAAAATTTTAAAAAATCCCGAACCGTAAAAAGTTTCAAAAATCATGAAAAATAGAAAACGAGTCGTCCTACCATGAAACTTCACGTGAAGGCTTAAGGGACCATTGTATTAGTTTACAAGCCATAAAAATGGCATTGGCATGTAGAAATATGAAGATGTGCCTAAACCCACCTACCACCCTATCGATCCACGGCTTGCGCATCCCGTCTCGCTGGCCAGCGTAGTGCCTGCCCGCCCGCCCGCCCGCTTGTATCATCATTTGGCTTAGGCATACGAAGTTCATTCCTAGTCTAAGATCGGACCAGACCGAGGGTTGCGACAGCAGGATCGGCACCACGTAGAGGGGGACTCGATCGATCTCCAACTTACGCATCCCGTCTCTCTGGCCGGCTGAGCGCCCGCACGCTTGTTTCGCGGGTTGACTTAGGCATATGGATTTCATTCCCAGTCTAAGCATACGAAGTTCATTCCCAGTCTAAGATCAGACTGGACCGAGGGTTACGACAACACATGCTTGTGCCACATTTTTCTTCGTCAGGGCATCATCGCCGGAGCATCGTCGGAGAACTTGACCGACAGCATTAGGGTTCTGACGATCGGGGGGTGTGCGCACATGATGTGCGATGGGTTCTGGTACTTGGCCCTTATATTGGCCCCCTATCCCTCATCAAAGCTTGAGAACTCACACCCCCTTAAAGAGCATTTGAGATTTTACAGGTTTGCTGCCAGTAGCCATTAAAGTGTCTGGATGGGGACACTTTTTTCAAATGGTCACAAAATCTTGTACACTTCGAGTTTTTAGCTGAATTTTTTTGTGCATGCCAACAAAATACAAGGATCACGTCTACCAAGTTTGGGCCCAAAACTCATTTTGAAAAAATTAAAAAAAAACCCGAACCGCAAAAAGTTTCAAAAATCATTGAAAAATAGAAAACGAGTCGTCTTGCCGTGAAACTTCACGTGAAGGCTTAAGGGACCATTGTATGAATTTACAAGCCATAAAAATGGCATTGGCATGTAGAAATATGAAGATGTGCCTAAACCCACCTACCACCCTATCGATCCACGGCTGGTGCATCTCGTCTCTCTGGCCGGCGAAGTGCCCGTCGGCCCACCCGCCCCCTCGTTTCGTCGGTTGGCTTAGGCATACAGAGTTCATTCCCAGTCTAAGATCAGACCGGACCGAGGGTTGCGGTAGTAGGATCGGCAGCATGCAGAGGGGGGCTCGATCGATCCTCGGCTTACGCATCCTGCCCCTTTGGCCGGCTGAGCGCCCGCACGCTCGTTTCGTTTGTTGACTTAGGCATACGGAGTTCATTCCCAGTCTAAGCATTTGGAGTGCATTCCCAGTCTAAGATCGGCTTGGACCGAGGGTTACGACAGCACATACTGGGCTCGGGCATGTACAGGTGCCACATTTTTCTTCGTCAGGGCATCACGGGAGAACCTGACCGACGGCATTGGGGTTCCAGTGATCTGGGGGCTCGGGGGGGTGTGCGCACATGATGTGCGATGGGTGCTGGTACTTGGCCCTTATATAGGCCCCCTATCCCTTTTCAAACCTCGAGAACTCACACCCACTTAAAGAGCATTTGAGATTTTACAGGTTTGCTGCCAGTAGCCATTAAAGTGTCTAGATGGGGACACTTTTTTCGAATGGTCACAAAATCTTGTACACTTCGAGTTTTTAGCTGAAGTTTTTTGTGCATGCCAACAAAAATACAAGGATCACGTCTACCAAGTTTGGGGCCAAAACTCCTTCTGAAAAAATTTTAAGAAATCCCCAACCGTAAAAAGTTTCAAAAATCATGAAAAATCGAAAACGAGTCGTCTTGCCATGAAACTTCACGTGAAGGCTTAAGGGACCATTGTATGAATTTACAAGCCATAAAAATGGCATTGGCACATAGAAATATGAAGATGTGCCTAAACCCAGTGACCACCCTATCGATCCATGACTTACGCATCCCGTCTCTCTGGCCGACGTAGTGCCTGCCCGCCCTCCGACCCACTTGTTTCATCGGTTGGCTTAGGCATACAGAGTTCATTCCCAGTCTAAGATCAGATCGAACCGAGGGATGTAGTAGCAGGATCGACAGCACGTAGAAGGGGACTCGGTCGATCCCCGGCTTGCGCATCCTGCCCCTTTGGCTTCCCAGTCTAAGATCGGACCAGATCGAGGGTTGCGGCAGCACATGCGGGGCTCGGGCATGTGCTGGTGCCGTATTTTTCTTCACTGGGGCACCATTTCCGGAGAACCTGACCGACAGGATTGGGGTTCTGGCGATCGGGGGGGCCGGGGGGTGTGCACAAATGATGTGCGATGGGTGCTGGTACTTGGCCCTTATATTGGCCCCCTATGCCTCATCAAACCTGGAGAACTCACACCCCCTTAAAGAGCATTTGAGATTTTACAGGTTTGCTGCCAGTAGCCATTAAAGTGTCTAAAATGGGGATGCGTTTTTCAAATGGTCACAAAATCTTGTACACTTTGAGTTTTTCGCTAAATTTTTTTGTGCATGCGAAGAAAAATACAAAGATCACGTCGACCAAGTTTGGGGCCAAAACTCCTTCCAAAAAAATTTTAAAAAATCTCGAACCACAAAAAGTTTCAAAAATCGTTAAAAATAGAAAACGAGTCGTCTTGCCATGACACTTCACGTGAAGGCTTAAGGGACCATTGTATGAATTTACAAGCCAAAAAAATGGCATTGGCATACAGCAATATGAAGATGTGCCTAAACCCACCTACCACCCTATCGATCTACAGCTTGGGCATCCCGTCTCTCTGGTAGGCATAGTACCCGCCCGCCTGCCTGCCCGCTTATTTCGTCAGTTGGCTTAGGCATACGAAGTTCATTCCTAGTCTAAGATTGGATCGGACAGAGGGTTGCGGCCGCAAGATCGACAGCACGCAGAGGGGGACCCCACCGATCCCTGGCTTGCGTATCCCGCCCCTCTAGCTGGCTGATCGCCTGCACGCTCGTTTCATGGGTTGACTTAGGCATATGGAGTTCATACCCAGTCTAAGATGGACCGGACTGACAGTTGCGGCAGCACATGCTGGGCTCGGGCATGTTCTGGTGCCGTATTTCTCTTCACTGGGGCACCATCGCCAGAGCATCGCCGAAGAACCTGACCGACGGTATTGGGGTTTCGGCGATCTGGGGGGCCAGGGGGGTGTGCCCACATGATGTGTGATGGGTTCTGGTACTAGGCCCTTATATTGGCCCCCTATCCCTCATCAAACCTTGAGAACTCACACACCCTTAATAAGCATTTGAGATTTAACAGGTTTGCTGCCAATAGCCATTAAAGTGTCTGAAATGGGGACAATTTTTTCAAATGGTCACAAAATCTTGTACACTTTGAGTTTTTAGCTGAATTTTTTTGGGCATGCCAACAAAAATAAAAGGATCACATCTACCAAGTTTGGGGCCAAAACTCCTTCCAAAAAATTTTTTTAAGATCCCGAACTGCAAAAAGTTTCGAAAATCATGAAAAATAGAAAACGAGTCGGCTTGCCATGAAATTTCACGTGAAGGCTTAAGGGACCATTGTATGAATTTACAAGCCACAAAAATGGCATTGACATGCAGAAATATGAAGATGTGCCTAAACCCACATACCACCCTATCGATCCACAGCATGCGCTTCCCGTCTCTCTGGCCGGCGTAGTGCCCGCCCGCCCGCCCACCCGCTCGTTTCGTCGGTTGGCTTAGGCATAAGGAGTTCATTCCCTGTCTAAGATCGGATTGGATCGAGGGTTGCGGTAGCAGGATCGCCACCACACAGAGGGGGACCCGACCGATCCCCGGCTTGCGCATCCCGCCCCTCTAGCCAGCTGAGTGCCCGCACGCTTGTTTCGTGGGTTGACTTAGGCATACGGAGTTCATTCCCAGTCTAAGCATACGGAGTTCATTCCCAGTCTAAGATCGGACCGAATCGAGGGTTGCAGCAGCACATGCTGGGCTCGAGCATGTGTTGGTGCCGCATTTTTCTTCATCGAGGCACCATCGTCGAAACATCGTCGGAGAACCTGATCGACAGTATTGGGGTTCCGGCGATCGGGGGGCCGGGGGGTGTGCGCACATGATGTGCAATGGGTGATGGTACTTGGCCCATATATTGGCCCCCTATCCCTCATCAAACCTTAGAACTCACACCCCCTTAAAGAGCATTTGAGATTTTACTGGTTTGCTGCCAGTAGCCATTAAAGTGTCTGAAATGGGGACACTTTTTCGAATGGTCAAAAAATCTTGTACACTTCGACTTTGTAGCTGAATGTTTTTGGGCACACCAACAAAAATACAAGGATCACGTCTACCAAGTTTGGGGCCAAAATTTCTTCCGAAAAAATTTTAAAAAATCTCGAACCGTAAAAACTTTCAAAAATTGTGAAAAATAGAGAATGAGTCGTCTTACCATGAAACTTCACGTGAAGGCTTAAGGGACCATTGTATGAATTTACAAGCCATAAAAATGGCATTGGCACATAGAAATATGAAGATGTGCCTAAACCCACCCACCACCCTATCGATCCACGGCTTGCGCATCCCGTCTCTCTGGCCGGCGTAGTGCCCGCCCGCCCGCTCGTTTCATCGGGTGGCTTAGGCATAATGAGTTCATTCCCCGTCTAAGATTGGACCAGATCGAGGGTTGCGGCAGCACATGCTTGGCTCGGGCATGTGCTGGTGCCGCATTTTTCTTCGTCGGGGCACCATCGTCGGAGCATCGCCCGAGAACTTGACCGACGGCATTGGGGTTCCAGCGATCGGGGGGGCCGGGGGGTGTGCACACATGATGTGCGATGGGTGCTGGTACTTGGCCCTTATATTGGCTCCCTATCCCTCATCAAACCTCGAGAACTCATACCCCTTTAAAGAGCATTTGAGATTTTACAGGTTTGCTGCCAGTAGCCATTAAAGTGTCTGAAATGGGGACACTTTTTTCAAATGGTCACAAAATCTTGTACACTTTAAGTTTTTAGCTGAATTTTTTGGTGCATGCCACCAAAAATACAAGGATCACGTCTACCAAGTTTGCGGCCAAAACTCCTTCCAAAAATTTTTTAAAAAAACCAGAACCGTAAAAAGTTTTAAAAATTATGAAAAACAGAAAAGGAGTCGTCTTGCCATGAAACTTCACGTTAAGGCTTAGGGACCATTATACGGATTTCCAAGCCATAAAAATGGCATTGGCACATAGAGATATGAAGATGTGCCTTAACCCACCTACCACCCTATCGATCCACGGCTTGCGTATACCGTCTCTTTGGCCGGTGTAGTGCTTGCCCGCCTGCCCGCCCGCTCATTTCATCGGTTGGCTTAGGCATACGGAGTTCGTTCCCAGTCTAAGATCAGACCGGATCGAGGGTTGTGGCAGCAGGATCGGCAGCATGCAGAGGGGGACCCGATCGATCCCCAGCTTGTGCATCCCGCCCCTCTGGACTGCTGAGTGCCCGCACGCTCATTTCGTGGTCTGACTTAGGCATACGGAGTTCACTCCCAGTCTAAGCATATGGAGTTCATTCCCAGTCTAGGATCAAACCAGACCGAGGGTTGCGGCAGCACATGTTGGGCTCGAGCATGTGCTGGTGCCACATTTTTCTTCGACGGCATTAGGGTTTCGACGATCGGGGGGTCGGGGGGTGTGCGCACATGATGTGCGATGGGTGCTGGTACTTGGCCCTAATATTGGCTCCCTATCCCTCATCAAACCTCAAGAACTCACACCCCCTTAAAGAGCATTTGAGATTTTACAAGTTTGCTGGCAGTAGCCATTAAAGTGTCTAAAATGGGGACACTTTTTTCAAATGGCCACAAAATCTTGTACACTTCGAGTTTTTAGCTGAATTTTTTTCTGCAAGCCAACAAAAATACAAGGATCACATCTACCAAGTTTGGGGCTAAAACTCCTTCTGAAAAAATTTTTAGAAATCCCAAACCGCAAAAAGTTTCAAAAATCGAAAAAAATAGAAAACGAGTCGTCTTGCCATAAAACTTCACGCGAAGGCTTAACGGATCACTGTATGAATTTACAAGCCATAAAATTAGCATTGGCATGTAGAAATATTAAGATGTACCTAAACCCACCTACCACCTTATCGATCCACGACTTGCGTATCCCGTCTCTCTGGTCGGCACAGTGCCCGCCCGTCCGTTCATTTCGTTGGTTGGCTTAGGCATACGAAGTTCATTTCCAGTCTAAGATTGGACCAAACCGAGGGTTGTGGCAGTAGGATCGGTAGCACGCAGAGGGGGACCCGACCGATCCCCGACTTGTGCATCCCGCCCCTCTGGCTGGCTAAGCGTCCGCACTCTCGTTTCATGGGTTCACTTAGGCATACGGAGTTCATTCCCAGTCTAAGCATACGGAGTTCATTCCTAGTCTAAGATCAGACCGGACCGAGGGTTGCGACAGCACATGCTGGGCTCAGGCATGTGCTGGAGTCGCATTTTTCTTCACCGGAGACCATCGCCGGAGAACTTGACTGACGTCATTAGGGTTCCGACGATCGGGGGGGCCGGGGGGTGTGCGCACATGATGTGCGATGGGTGCTGGTACTTGGCCCTTATATTGGCCCCTTATCCCTCATCAAACCTCAAGAACTCACACCTCCTTAAAGAGCATTTGAGATTTTACAGGTTTGCTGCCAGTAGCCATTAAAGTGTCTGAAATGGGGACACTTTTTTCAAATGGTCACAAAATCTTGTACACTTCAAGTTTTTAGCTGAATTTTTTTGTGCAAGCCAACAAAAATACAAAGATCACATCTACCTAGTTTGGGACCAAAAGTCCTCCCGAAAAAATTTTGAAAAATCTCGAACCGTAAAAAGTTTCAAAAATCATGAAAAATAGAAACCGAGTCGTCTTGCCATGAAACTTCATGTGAAGGCTTAACGGACCATTGTATGAATTTACAAGCCATAAAAATGGCATTGGCACGTAGAAATATAAAGATGTTCCTAAACCCACCTACCACCCTATCGATCCACGGCTTGCACATCCCGTCTCTCTGGCCGGAGTAGTGCCCGACTGCCCGCCCGTTCGTTTCGTCAGTTGGCTTAGGCATACGGAGTTCATTCCCAGTCTAAGATCAGATCGGACCGAGGGTTGTGGCAGCACATGCTGGGCTCAGGCATGTGCTGGTGTCGCATTTTTCTTTGCTGGGGCACCATCGCCGGAGAACCCGACAGACGGCATTGGGTTTTCGACGATCGGGTGGGCTGGAGGGGTGTGCGCACATGATGTGTGATGGGTGCTGGTACTTGGCCCTTATATTGGCCCCCTATCTCTCATCAAACCTCGAGAACTCACATCCCCTTAAAGAGTGTTTGAGATTTTACAGGCTTGCTGCCAGTAGCCATTAAAGTGTCTGAAATGGGGACACTTTTTTCAAATGGTCACAAAATCTTGTACACTTCGAGTTTTTAGCTGAATTTTTTTGTGGAAGCCAACAAAAATACAAAAATCATGTCTACCTAGTTTGGGACCAAAAATCCTCCCGAAAAAATTTTGAAAAAGCCCGAACCGTAAAAAGTTTCAAAAATCATGAAAAATAGAAACCGAGTCGTCTTGCCATGAAACTTCACGTGAAGGCTTAACGGACCATTGTATGAATTTACAAGCCATAAAAATGGCATTGGCACACAGAAATATGAAGATGTGCCTAAACCGACCTACCACCCTATCGATCCATGGCTTGCGCATCTCGTCTCTCTGGCCGGCGTAGTGCCCGCCTGCCCGCACGCTCATTTCGTCGATTGGCTTAGGCATACGAAGTTCATTCGTAGTCTAAGATCGAACCAGATTGAGGGTTGCGGTAGTAGGATCGACAACACGCAGAGGGGGACCTGACCGATCCCCGGCTTGCGAATCCCACGCCTCTGGCCGGCTGAGCGCCCGCACGTTCTTTTCGTGGGTTTACTTAGGCATACAGAGTTCTTTCCCAGTCTAAGATCGGACTGGACCAAGGGTTACGACAGCACATGCTGGGCTCAGGCATGTGCTGGTGTCGTATTTTTCTTGACCGAAGCACGATCATCGGAGCATCACCGGAGAACCTGACCGGCGGCATTGGGGTTCTGACGATCGGGGGGCCTGGGGGGGTGTGCGCACAAGATATGCGATGGGTGCTGGTACTTGGCCCTTATATTGGCCTCCTATCCCTCATCAAACCTCAAGAACTCACACCCCCTTAAAGAGCATTTGAGATTTTACAGGTTTGCTATCGGTAGCCATTAAAGTGTTTGAAAAAGGGACACTTTTTTCAAATGGTCACAAAATCTTGTACACTTCGAGTTCTTAGCTGATTTTTTTTGTGCATGCCAACAAAAATACAAGGATCACGTCTACAAAGTTTGGGGCCAAAAATCCTTCCAAAAATATTTTTGAAAAATCCCGAACCGCAAAAGGTTTTGAAAATCATGAAAAATAGAATATGAGTCGTCTTGCCATGAAACTTCATGTGAAGGCTTAAGGGACCATTGTATGAATTTACAAGCCATAAAAACGGCATTGGCATGCAGAAATATGAAGATATGCCTAAACCCACCTACCACCCTATCGATCTACGGCTTGCACATCCCGTCTCTCTAGCTGGCGTAGTGCCTGCCCGGCCGCCCGCTCATTTCATCGGTTGGCTTAGGCATACGGAGTTCATTCCCAGTCTAAGATCGGACCGAACCGAGGGTTGTGGCAGCACATGCTGGGCTCAGGCATTTGCTGGTGCTGCATTTTTCTTCGCGGGGGCACCATCGTCGGAGAACCCGACCGGCAGCATTGGGGTTCAGACGATCAGGGCGGGCGGGGGGTGTGCGCACATGATGTGTGATGGGTGCTGGTACTTGGCCTTTATATTGGCCCCCTATCCCTCATCAAACCTCAAGAACTCACATCCCCTTAAAGAGCATTTGTGATTTTACAGGTTTGCTGCCAGTAGCCATTAAAGTGTCTAAAATTAGGACACTTTTTTCAAATGGTCATAAAATCTTGTACACTTCGAGTTTTGAGCTGAATTTTTTTGTGCATGCCAACAAAAATACAAGGATCAAGGCTACCAAGTTTGGGACCAAAAACGCTGCTGAAAGAATTTTAAAAAATCCTGAACTGTAAAAAGTTTCAAAAATCATGAAAAATAGAAACCGAGTCGTCTTGCCATGAAACTTCACGTGAAGGCTTAAGGGACCATTGTATGAATTTAGAAGCCATAAAAATGGCATTGGCATGCAGAAATATGAAGATGTGCCTAAACCCACCAACCACCATATCGATCGACGGCTTGCGCATCTCGTCTCTCTGGCCGACGTAGTGCCTGCCCGCCCGTCTGCCCGCTCGTTTCGTCGGTTGGCTTAGGCATACGGAGTTCATTCCTAGTCTAAGATTGGACCAGACTGAGGGTTGCGACAGCAAGATCGACAGCACACAGAGGGGGACTCGACCGATCCTCGGCTTGCGCATCCAACCCCTCTGGCCGACTGAGCGCCTGCACGCTCGTTTCGTGGGTTGGCTAAGGCATACGGAGTTCATTCCCAGTCTAAGCATACGGAGTTCATTACCAGTCTAAGATCGGATTGGACTGAGGGTTGCGGCAGCACATGTTGGGCTCGGGCATGTGTTGGTTCCGAATTTTTCTTCGTCAGGGCACCATCATCGGATAACCTGACCGACGGTATTGGGGTTTCGATGATCGGGGGGGCCGGGGGGTGTGCGCACATGATGTGTGTTGGGTGCTGGTACTTCCCCCTTATAGTGGCCCCCTATCCCTCATCAAAGCTCGAGAACCCACACCCCCTGAAAGAGCATTTGAGATTTTACAGGTTTGCCACCAGTAGCCATTAACGTGTCTAAAATGGGAACATTTTTTTCAAATGGTCACAAAATCTTGTACACTTCGAGTTTTTAGCTGAATTTTTTTTGCATGCCAAAAAAAAATACAAGGATCACGTCTACCAAGTTTGGGGCCAAAAGTCCTTCTGAAAAAATTTTAAAAAATCCCAAACCGTAAAAAGTTTTGAAAATCGTGAAAAATAGAAAGCGAGTTATCTTGCCGTGAAACTTCACGTGAAGGCTTAAGGGACCATTGTATGAATTTACAAGCCATAAAAATGGCATTGGCATACAGAAATATGAAGATGTGCCTAAACCCACCTACCACCCTATCGATCCACGGCTTGCGTATCCCGTCTCTCTGGGAGGCGTAGTGCCCGATCGCCCGCCTGCCCGCTCGTTTCGTCGGTTGGCTTAGGCATACGGAGTTCATCCCTAGTCTAATATCAAATCAGACTGAGGGTTGTGGCAGCAAGATCGGCAGCACGCAGAGGGTGACCCAACCGATCCCCTGCTTGTGCATCTCGGCCCTCTGGCCGGCTGAATACCCACACACTCGTTTCATGGGTTGCCTTAGGCATATGGAGTTCATTCTAAGTCTAAGCATACAGAGTTCATTCCCAGTCCAAGATCGGATGGGACCGAGGGTTGCGGCAGCACATGCTGGGCTCGGGCATGTGCTGGTGTCGCATTTTTCTTCGTCAGGGCACCATCGCCGGAGAACCTGACAGCAGCATTGGGGTTTCGACGATCGGGGGGGCCGGGGGGGGTGTGTGCACATGATGTGCGATGGGTGCTGGTACTTGGCCCTTATATTGGCCCCCTATCCCTCATCAAACCTCAAGAACTCACGCTCCCTTAAAGAGCATTTGAGATTTTACAGGTTTGTTGGCAGTACACTTTTTTCAAATGGTCACAAAATCTTGTACACTTCGAGTTTTTAGTTGAATTTTTTTGTACATGCAAAAAAAAATACAAGGATCACGTCTAACAAGTTTGGAGCCAAACCTCATTCCGAAAAAATTTTAAAAAATCCCGAACCAGAAAAAGTTTTAAAAATCATAAAAAATAGAAAACGAGTCATCTTGCCATGAAACTTCACGTAAAGGCTTAAGGGGCCATTGTATGAATTCACAGGCCATAAAAATGGCATTGGCACACAGAAATATGAAGATGTGCCTAAACCCACCTACCACCCTATCGATCCACGGCTTGCGCATCCCGTCTCTCTGGCCGACGTAGTGCCCGCCCGCTCGTTTCATCGGTTGGCTTAGGCATACGGAGTTCATTCCCAGTCTAAGATCAGCAGCACGCAGAGGGGGACCCGGCTGATCTTCGGCTTGCGCATCCCGCCCGTCTGGCCGGTTGAGTGCCCGCACTCTCATTTCGTGGGTTGACTTAGGCATACGGAATTCATTCCCAATCTAAGCATACGAAGTTCATTCCCAGTCTAAGATCGGACCGGATCGAGGGTTACGGTAGCACATGCTGGGCTTGGGCATGTGCTGGTGTCGCATTTTTCTTCGTCGGGGCACCATCACCGGAGCATTGTTAGAGAACCTGACCGACGGCATTGGGGTTTCGGTGATCGGGGGGGCCGAGCGGGGGGTGCGCACATGATGTGCGATGGGTGCTGGTACTTGGCCTTTATATTGGCCCCCTATCCCTCATCAAACCTCGAGAACTCACACCACCTTAAAGACCATTTGAGATTTTACAGGTTTGCTGCTAGTAGCCATTAAAGTGTCTGAAACGAGGACACTTTTTTCAAATGGTCACAAAATCTTGTACACTTAGAGTTTTTAGCTGAATTTTTTTATGCATGCCAACAAAAATACAAGGATCATGTGTATGAAGTTTGGGGCCAATATTTCGTGAAAAGTTTCAAAAATCGTGAAAAATAAAAAATGAGTCGTCTTGCCATGAAACTTCATGTGAAGGTTTAAGGGACCATTGTACGAATTTACAGGCCATAAAAATGGCATTGGCATGTAGAAATATGAAGATGCGCCTAAACCCACCTACCACCCTATCGATCCACGGCTTGCGCATCCCGTCTCTCTGGCCGATGGAGTGCCCGTCGTTCCACCCACTCGCTTCATCGGTTGGCTTAGGCATACGGAGTTCATTCCTAGTCTAAGATCAGACCGGACCCAGGGTTGCGATAGTAGGATCGACAGCATGGAGAGGGGGACCCGACCGATCCCCGACAACAGGACCCGTCCGCATGCTCGTTTCGTGGGTTGACTTAGGCATACGGAGTTCATTCCCAGTCTAAACATACAGAGTTCATTCCCAATCTAAGATCAGATCGGACCGAGGGTTGTGGTAGCAGTTGCTGGGCTCGGCCATGTGCTGGTGCCGCATTTTTCTTCGTCGGGGCACCATCGTCGGAGCATCGTCGGAGAACCTGACCGGCGGCATTGGGGTTCCGACGATTGGGGGGGCCGGGGCGGGTATGCGCACATGATGTGCATGGGTGCTGGTACTTGGCCCTTGTATTGGCCCCCTATCCCTCACAAACCTTGAGAACTCACACCCCCTTAAAGAGCATTTGAGATTTTACAGGTTTGCTGCCAGTAGCAATTAAAGTGTCTGAAGTGGGGACAGTTTTTTCAAATGGTCACAAAATCTTGTAGACTTTGAGTTTTTAGCTGAAATTTTTTGTGCATGCCAAAAAAAATACAAGGATCACGTCTACCAAGTTTGGGGCCAAAAAGCTTTCCCAAAAAATTTTAAAAAATCTCGAACTACAAAAAGTTTTGAAAATCGTAAAAAATAGAAAACGAGTCGTCTTGCCATGAAACTTCACGTGAAGGTTTAAGGGACCATTGTATGAGTTTACAAGCCATAAAAATGGCATTGGCATGTAGAAATATGAAGATGTGCCTAAACCCACCTACCACCTTATCGATCCACGGCTTCCGCATCCCGTCTCTCTGGCCAGCGTAGTGCCCGGTCGTCAGCTCGTCGGCTCGTTTCGTCAGTTGGCTTAGGCATACGAAGTTCATTCCCAGTCTAAGATCCAATTGGACCAAGAGTTGCGGCAGCATTCAGAGGGGGACCTGGCCAATCTCTGGCTTGCGCATCGTGCCCCTAACGTTCGTTTCGTGGGTTGACTTAGGCATACGGAGTTCATTCCCAGTCTAAGCATACGGAGTTCATTCCCAGTCTAAGATCGGACCGGACTGAGGGTTGTAGCAGCACATGCTGGGCTTAGGCATGTGCTGGTGCCGCATTTTTCTCCATCGGGGCACCATCGTCGGAGCATCAACGGAGAACCTGACCGGCAGCATTGGGGTTCCGACGATCAGGGGGGTCGGGGGGTGTGCGCACATGATGGGTGATGGGTGCTGGTACTTGGCCCTTATATTGGCCCCCTATCCCTCATCAAACCTCGAGAACTCAAACCCTGTTATCGAGCGTTTGAGATTTTACAAGTTTGCTGCCAGTAGCCATTAAAGTGTCTGAAATGGGGACACTTTTTTCAAATGGTCACAAAATCTTGTACACTTCGAGTTTTTAGCTGAATTTTTTTGTGCCTGCCAACAAAAATACAAGGATCACGTCTACCAATTCTGGGGACAAAATGCCTTATGAAAAAATTTTAAAAAATCTCGAACCGTAAAAAGTTTCAAAATTGTGAAAAATAAAAAACGAGTCATCTTGCCATGAAACTTCATGTGAAGGCTTAAGGGACCATTGTATGAATTTACAAGCCATAAAAATGGCATTGGCACGCACAAATATGTAGATGTGCCTAAACCCACCTACCACCCTATCGATCCACGGCTTGCCCGTTCGCCCGTCTGCCCGCTTGCTCGTTTCATCGGTTGGCTTAGGCATACAGAATTCATTCGCAGTCTAAGATCGGATCAGACTGAGGGTTGCAGCTGCAGGATCTATAGTAGGTAGAGGGGGACCCTTTCGATCCCCGACTTGTGCATTCCACCCCTCTGGCCGGCTGAGCATCGCACGCTCGTTTCGTGGGTTAACTTAGGCATACGGAGTTCATTCCCAGTCTAAGCATACGGAGTCCATTCTCAGTCTAAGATCAAATCAGACCGAGGGTTACGGTAGCACGTGCTGGGCTCGGGCATGTGTTGGTGCCACATTTTTCTTCGTCGGGGCACCATCGCCGGAGCATCGTCGGAGAACCTGACCGATGACATTAGGGTTCCGATGATCGGGGGGGCCGGGGGGGTGTGTGCACATGATGTGTGATCGGTGCTGGTACTTAGCCCTTATATTGGCCCCCTATCTCTCATCAAACATCGAGAACTCACACCCCCCTTAAAGAGCATTTGAGATTTTACAGGTTTGCTGCCAGTCGCCATTAAAGTGTCTGAAATGGGGACACTTTTTTCAAATGGTCACAAAATCTTGTACACTTCGAGTTTTTAGCTGAATTTTTTTGTGCATGCCAAAAAAATACAATGATCACGTCTAATAAGTTTGGGGCCAAAACTCCTTCCGAAAAAATTTTAAAAAATCTCAAACCGTAAAAAGTTTCAAAAATCATTAAAAATAGAAAACGAGTCGTCTTGCCATCAAACTTCACGGTGAAGGCTAGGGGACCATTGTTATGAATTTAGAAGCCCATTAAAATGCCATTGGCATGCAGGAAATATTGAGATGTGCGCCTAAACCCACTTACCACCCTATTGATCGATGGCTTGCGCATTCCCGTCTCTCTAGCCAACGTAGTGCCCGCCTGCCCGCTTCCCCGCCTGCTCGTTTCGTCAGTTGGCCTAGCCATACGGAGTTCATTCCCAGTCTAAGATCAGATCAGACCGAGGGTTATGGCAGTAGGATCGGTAGCACGCAGAGGGGGACCCGGTCAATCCCCGGCTTGCGCATCCCGCCCCTCTGGGCAGTTGAGCACCCGTACGCTCATTTCGTGGGTTGACTTAGGCATGGGGAGTTCATTCCCAGTCTCAGCATACGGAGTTCATTCATAGTCTAAGATCAGATCGGATCGAGGGTGGCGGTAGCACATGCTGGGCTCGGGCATGTGCTGGTGCCACATTTTTCTTCGTCAGGGCACCATCGTCAGAGGATTGTCGGAGAACCTGATCGGCAGCATTGGCGTTCTGACGATCGGGGCGGCCGGAGGGGTGTGGGCACATGTATGTGCGATGGTGCTGTACTTTGGCCCTGTATATTCACCCCTATTCCTCATCAAACCTCGCGAGAACTCACACCCCTTAAAGAGCATTGTGGGTGATTGTTTCAGGTTTGCTAGCCAAGTAGCCATTAAAATGTTGAAATTGGGACAGTTTTTTCAAATGGTCACAAAATCTTGTACACTTCAAGTTTTTAGCTGAATTTTTTGTGCATTCCAACAAAAATAAAAGGATCACGTCTACCAAGTTTGTGGCTAAAACTCCTTCCGAAAAAATTTTAAAAAATCTCGAACCGCAAAAAGTTTCCAAAATCGCGAAAAATAGAAAACGAGTCGTCTTGCCATGAAGCATCACGTGAAGGCTTAATTGACCATTTTATGAATTTACAAGCCATAAAAATGGCATTGGCACATAAAAATATGAAGTTGTGCCTAAACCCACCTACCACCCTATTGATCCACAGCTTGCGTATCCCGTCTTTCTGGCCGGCGTAGTGCTCGCCCGCTCGTTTCATCTGTTGGTTTAGGCATACGGAGTTCATTCCCAGTCTAGGATCAGACCGGACAGAGGGTTACGGTAGTAGGATCAGCAGCACGTAGAGGGGGACCTGACCGATCCCCGGCTTGCGCATCCCGCCCCTCTGGCCGGCTGAAAGCTCGTACGCTCGTTTCGTGGGTTAACTTACGTATACGGAGTTCATTCCCAGTTTAAGCATACAGACTTTATTCCCAGTCTAAGATCGGATCAGACTGAGGGTTACGGCAGCACATGCTGGGCTCGGGCATGTGCTGGTGCCGGATTGTTCTTCGTCGGGGTGCCATCAGCGGAGCATCATCGGAAAACATGATCGACGACATTGGGGTTCCGGCGATCGGGGGGGCTGGGGAGGGTCTGCTCACATGATGTGTGATGGGTGCTGGTACTTGGCCCTTATATTGGCCCCCTATCCCTCATCAAACCTTGAGAACTCACACCCCCTTAAAGAGCATTTGAGATTTTACAGGTTTGCTGCCAGTAGCCATTAAAGTGTCTGAAATGGGGACACTTTTTTCAAATGATCACAAAATCTTGTACACTTCGAGTTTTTAGCTGAATTGTTTTACGCATGCCAAAAAAAAATACAAGGATCATGTCTACCAAGTTTGGGGCCAAAACTCCTTCCAAAATTTTTTTAAAAAATCCCAAACCGATAAAAGTTTCAAAAATCATGAAAAATAAAAAACGAGTCGTGTTGCCATGAAACTTCACGTGAAGGCTTAAGGGACCATTGTATGAATTTACAAGCCATAAAAATGGCATTGGCATGCAAAAATATGAAGATGTGCCTAAACCCACCTACCACCCTATCGATCCACGGCTTGTACATCCCGTCTCTCTGGAAGGCGTAGTGCCCACCCGCCCGCCCGCCCGCTCATTTCATCGGTTGGCTTAGGCATACGGAGTTGATTCCCAGTCTAGGATTGGACCAGACCGAGGGTTGCGGCAGCAAGATCGGCAGCACGTAAAAGGGGACCCGACCGATCCCCGGCTTGCGCATCCCGCCCCTCTGGCCGACTGAGCGCTCACATGCTCGTTTCGTGGGTTGATTTAGGCATACGGAGTTCATTCCCAGTCTAAGCATACGAAGTTCATTCCCAATCTAAGTCAGATCGGACCGAGGGTTACGGTAGCACATACTGGGCTCGGGCATGTGTTGGTGTCGCATTTTTCTTCACCGGGGCACCATCGTCAAAGCATCGTCAGAGAACCTGATCGACGGTATTGGGGTTCCGACGATCGAGGGGGCGGGGGGTATGCGCACATGATGTGCGAAGGGTGCTGGTACTTGGTCCTTATATTGGCCCCCTATCCCTCATCAAACCTTGAGAACTCACACCCCTTAAAGAGCATTTGAGATTTTACAGGTTTGCTGCCAGTAGCCATTAAAGTGTCTGAAATGGGGACACTTTTTTCAAATGGTCACAAAATCTGGTAAACTTCCAGTTTTTAGCTGATTTTTTTTGTGCATGCCAACAAAAGAACAAGGATCACGTCTACCAAGTTTGGGGCCAAAACTCCTTCCGAAAAAATTTTAAAAAATTATGAAAAATAGAAACGAGTCATCTTGCCATGAAACTTCACGTGAAGGCTTAAGGGACCATTGTATGAATTTACAAGCCATAAAAATGAAATTGGCACGCAGAAATATGAAGGTGTGCCTAAACCCACCTACCACCCTATCGACCCACGGCTTGCGCATCTCGTCTCTATGGTCGGCATAGTGCCTGCCCGTCCGCTTGCTCGTTTCGTCAGTTGGCTTAGGTATACGGAGTTCATTCCCAGTCTAAGATCGAACCGAACTGAGGGTTGCGGTAGCAGGATCGGCAACACGCAGAGGGGGACCCGGCTGATCCTTCGCTTCCACATACCGCCCCTTTGGCCGGTTGAGCACCCGCACGCTCGTTTCATGGGTTGACTTAGGCATACGGAGTTCATTCCTAGTCTAAGATCGGACCAAATCGAGGGTTGTGGCAGCACGTGCTAGGCTCGGGCATGTGCTGGTGCCGCATTTTTCTTCGTCGCGGCACCATCGTCGGAGCATCACCGGAGAACCTGACCAGCGACATTGGGGTTTCGGTAATCGGGGGGGCCGGGGGGGGTGTGCGCACATGCTGTGCGATGGGTGCTGGTACTTGGCTCTTATATTGGCCCCCTATCCCTTATCAAACCTCGAGAACTCACACCCCCTTAAAGAGCATTTCAGATTTTATAGGTTTGTTGATAGTAGCCATTAAAGTGTCTGAAATGGGGACACTGTTTCCAAATGGTCACAAAATCTTGTGCGCGCCAACAATCGAGTTTTTAGCTGAATTTTTTTGTGCGCGCCAACAAAAATACAAGGATCACGTCTACCATGTTTGGGACCAAAACTCCTTCCGAAAAAATTTTAACAAATCCTGAACTGCAAAAAGTTTGAAAAATCATGAAAAATAGAAAACGAGTCGTCCTACCATGAAACTTCACGTGAAGGCTTAAGGGACAATTGTATGAATTCACAAGCCATAAAAATGGCATTGGCAAACAGAAATACGAAGACGTGCCTAAACCCACCTACCAACCTATCGATCCACGGCTTGTGCATCCCTTTTCTCTGGCTGGCGTAGTGCCCGCCTACCCACCCGCCCGCTCGATTCGTCAATGGGCTTAGGCATACGGAGTTCATTCCCAGTCTAAGATTGAATCGGACCGAAGGTTGCGACAGCAGGATCGGCAGCACGTAGAGGGGGTCCCGGCCAAACCCAGGCTTGCGTATCCCGCCCTTCTGGCCGGCTGAGCGCCCGCACGCTTGTTTTGTAGGTTGACTTAGGCATACAAAGTTCATTCCCAGTCTAAGATCGGACCGGACTGAGCGTTACGGTAGCACATACTAGGCTCGGACATGTGCTGGTGCTGTATTTTTCTTCGTCGAGGCACCATCGTCGGAGTATCGGGGGGGCCGGGGGGTGTGCACACATGATGTGCGATGGGTGCTGGTGCTTGGCCCTCATATTGACCCCCTATCCCCATCAAACCTCAAGAACTCACACCTCCTTAAAGAGCATTTGAGATTTTACAGGTTTACTGCCAATAGCCATTAAAGTGTTTGAAATCAGGACACTTTTTTCAAATGGTCACAAAATCTTGTACACTTCGAGTTTTTAGCTGAATTTTTTTGTACATGCCAAGAAAAATACAAGGATCAAGTCTAGTAAAGTTTGGGGCCAAAACTCCTTCTGAAAAAATTTTAAAATCGTGAAAATCGTGAAAAATAGAAAACGAGTCGTCTTGCCATGAAACTTCACGTGAAGGCTTAAGGGACCATTGTATGAATTTACAAGCCATAAAAATGGCCTTGGCATGCAGAAATATGAAGATGTGCCTAAACCCACCTACCACTCTATCGATCCACGGCTTGCGCATCCCTTCTCTCTGGCCAGCGTAGTGCCTGCCCGCCCGCCAGCCTGCTAGTTTCATCGGTTGGCTTAGGCGTACGAAGTTCATTCTCAGTCTAAGATTGTACTAGACCGAAGGTTGCGGTAGCAGGATTGGTAGCACGTAGAGGGGGACCCAACCGATCCCCGACTTGTGCATCCCGCCCCTCTGGCCGGCTGAGCACCCGTACGCTCGTTTCATGGGTTGACTTAGGCATACGGAGCTCATTCCTAGTCTAAGCATACGGAGTTCATTCCCAGTCTAAGATCGGATCAGACCAAGGGTTGCGGCAGCACATGCTGGGCTCGGGCATGTGTTGGTGTCGCATTTTTCTTCGTCGGGGCACCATCCCAGGAGCATCGTCGGAGAACCTGACCGGCGGTAATGGGGTTCTGGCGATGGGGGGCCGGGGGGTGTGCGCACATGATGTGCGATGGGTGCTGGTACTTGGCCCTTATATTGGCCTCCTATCCCTCATCAAACCTCAAGAACTCACACCCCCTTAAAGAGCATTTGAGATTTTATAGGTTTGCTACCAGTACCATTAAAGTGTCCGAAACGGGGACACTTTTTTCAAATGGTCACAAAATCTTGTACACTTCGAGTTTTTAGCTGAATTTTTTTGTGCATGCCAACAAAAATACAAGGATCACGTCTACCAAGTTTGGGGACAAAAATCCTTCCGAAAAAATTTTAAAAAATCTCAAACCGCAAAAAGTTTTGAAAATCATGAAAAATAAAAAACGAGTCATCTTGCCATGAAACTTCACGTGAAGGATTAAGGGACCACTGTATGAATTTACAAGCCATAAAAATGGCATTGGCACATAGAAATATGAAGATGTGCCTAAACCCACCGACCACCCTATCGATCCACGGCTTGCGCATCCCGTCTCTCTGGCCCTGTAAACGCACCCCCGCCGCTACTCAGTCAGTTGGCTTAGCCATACGAGTTCATTCAGTCTAAGATTGACCGGATTGAGGGTTACAGAAAAGATCAATAAACCAATTGCAAGAATGGGACCGACAGATCCCTGGCTTCGACCCCCCCTATGGCGCTGACCGCCAGCCACACTTGTTTCATGGTGACTTAGGCAAGTTGTTCATTCCAGTTTAAGCATAGGCAGTTTCATCCCAGTCTAAATCGAACGGACTGAGGTTCGCCAGCACATGCTGGCTTGGGCATGTGCTGGTCAGGTTCTTTGCCGGAGGCCCCACGGAGCTGCGAGAGAACATGAGCCCAGTTGGCTACGGAGGGCGGGCCGTAGTGCGACCAATAGATTGCTGGTGCTGTACTGCCTTATATTGACCCCCTATCCCTCATCAAACCTCGAGAACTCACACCCCCTTAAAAAGCATTTGAGATTTTACAGGTTTGCTGCCAGTAGACATTAAAGTGTCTGAAATGGGCACACTTTTTTCAAATGGTCACAAAATCTTGTACACTTCGAGTTTTTTTCAAAATTTTTTTGTGCATGCCAACAAAAATACAAGGATCACGTCTACCAAGTTTGGGGCCAAAAATCCTTCCAAAAAAATTTTAAAAAATCCCGAACTGTAAAAAGTTTCATCGTAGTGCCCGCCTGCCCGGCCGCTCATTTCGTCGGTTGGCTTAGGCATACGGAGTTCATTCCTAATCTAAGATCAGACCCGATCGATCCCCGACTTGCGTATCCCGCCCCTCTGGCCGGCTAAGCGCCCGCAGGCTCGTTTCGTGGGTTGACTTAGGCATACAGAGTTCATTCCCAGTCTAAGCATACGGAGTCCATTCCAGTCTAAGATCAAATCAGATCGAGGGTTGCGGCAGCATATGCTAGGCTCAGGCATGTGCTGGTGCCGTATTTCTCTTCGTCGGGGCACCATCATCGGGGCATCACTGGAGAACTTGACCAGCGGCATTGGGGGGCCGGGGGGGGTGTGGACACATGATGTGCGCTAGGTGCTAGTACTTGGCCCTTATATTGGCCCCTTATCCCTCATCAAACCTCGAGAACTCACACCCCCTTAAAGAGCATTTGAGATTTTACAGGTTTGCTGCCAGTAGCCATTAAAGTGTCTGAAATGGGGACACTTTTTTCAAATTGTCACAAAATCTTGTACGCTTCGAGTTGTTCGCTGATTTTTTTGTGCATGCCAAAAAAAATACAAGGATCACGTCTACCAAGTTTGGGGCCAAAACTCCTTCCGAAAAAATTTTAAAAAATCCCGAATCGTAAAAAGTTTTAAAAATCGTGAAAAATAAAAAACGAGTCTTTTTGCCATGAAACTTCACGTGAAGGCTTAAGGAACCATTGTATGATTTTACAAGCCATAAAAATGGCATTGGCACGCAGAAATACGAAGATGTGCCTAAACCCACCTACCACCCTATCGATCCATGGCTTGCGCATCCCGTCTCTCTGGTTGCCGTAGTGCCCGCCCGCCCGCTCATTTCGTCGGTTGGCTTAGGCATACGGAGTTCATTCCCAGTCTAAGATCGGACCAGACTGAGGGTTGTGGCAGCACATGCTGGGCCCAAGCATGTGCTGGTGCCGCATTTTTCTTCGCCGGGGCACCACCACCGGAGCATCGCCGGAGAACCTGACCGGCGGCATTGGGGTTCTGACGATCGGGGGGGCCGGGGGGTGTGCGCAAATGATGTGCGATTGGTGCTGGTACTTGGCCCTTATATTGGCCCCTTATCCCTCATCAAACCTCGAGAACTCACACCCCCTTAAAGAGCATTTCAGATTTTACAGGTTTGCTGCCAGTAGCCATTAAAGTGTCTGAAATAGGGACACTTTTTTCAAATGGTCACAAAATCTTGTACACATCGAGTTTTTAGCTGAATGTTTTTGTGCATGCCAACAAAAATACAAGGATCAAGTCTACCAAGTTTGGGGCCAAAACTCCTTTTGAAAAAATTTTAAAAAATCTCAAACCGTAAAAAGTTCAGAAAATCGTGAAAAATAGAAAACGAGTCCTCTTGCCATGAAACTTCACGTGAACGCTTAAGGGACCGTTGTATGAATTTACAAGCCATAAAAATGGCATTGGCACGTAAAAATATGAAGATGTGCCTAAACTCACCCATTATATTGGCCCCCTATCCCTCAACAAACCTCGAGAACTCACACCCCCTTAAAGAGCATTTGAGATTTTACAGGTTTGCTGCCAGTAGCCATTAAAGTGTCTGAAATGGGGAAACTTTTTTCAAATGGTCACAAAATCATGTACACTTCGAGTTTTTAGCTGAATTTTTTGTGCATGCGAACAAAAATACAAGGATCATGTCTACCAAGTTTGGGGCCAAAACTCCTTCCAAAAAAATTTTTAAAAATCCCAAACCATAAAAAGTTTCAAAAATCATGAAAAATAGAAAATGAGTCTTCTTGCCATGAAACTTCACATGAAGGCTTAAGGGACCATTGTATGAATTTACAAGCCATAAAAATGGCATTGGCATACAGAAATATGAAGATGTGCCTAAACCCACCTACCACCCTATCGATTCACGGCTTGCGCATCCCATCTCTGTTGCCGACGTAGTGCCCGTCCGCCCGCTCATTTCATCGGTTGTCTTAGGCATACAGAGTTCATTCCTAGTCTAAGATCAGGCCAGACTGAGGGTTGCGACAGCAGGATTGGCAGCACGTGGAGGGGGACCCGATCGATCCCCGGCTTGCACATCCCGCTCCTCTGGCCAGCTGAGCGCCCGCACGCTCGTTTAGTGGCTTGACTTAGGCATACGGAGTTCATTCCCAGTCTAAGATCAGATCAGACCGAGGGTTGCGGCAGCACATGCTGGGCTCGGGCATGTGTTGGTGCCGCATTTTTCTTTGTCGGGGCACCATCGCCGGACGGCATTGGGGTTCCGACGATCGGGGGGCCGGGGGGTGTGCGCACATGATGTGCGATGGGTGCTGGTACTTGGCCCTTATATTGGCCCCCTATCCCTCATCAAACCTCGAGAACTCACACCCCCTTAAAGAGCATTTAAGATTTTACAGGTTTGCTGCTAGTAGCCATTAAAGTGTATGAATTTGGGACACTTTTTTCAAATGGTCGCAAAATCTTGTACTGTTTGAGTTTTTAGCTGAATTTTTTTTTGCATGCCAAAAAAAATACAAGGATCACGTCTACCAAGTTTGGGGCCAAAACTCCTTCCAAAAAAATTTTAAAAAATCTCGAACCGTAAAAAGTTTCAAAAATTGTGAAAAATAGAAAACGAGTCGTCTGGCCATGAAAACTTCATGTGAAGCTTAAGGACCATTTGTATGCATTTCCAGCCATAAAAATTGGCATTGGCAGGCAGAATATTAAGATGTGCCTAAACCCACCTACTACCCTATCGATCCACGGCATGCGCATCCGCCTCTCTGGTTGGCGTAGTGCCCGCCTACCCGGCCGCCCGCTCATTTTGTATGTTGGCTTAGGCATACGGAGTTCATTCCCAGTCTAAGATCAGACCAGATCGAGGGTTGTGGCAGTAGGATCCGCAGCACACAGAGGGGGACCCAGTTGATCCCCGGCTTGCGCATCCCGCCCCTCTAGCCAATTGAGCGCCCGCACGCTCATTTCATGGGTTGACTTAGGCATACATAGTTCATTCCCAGTCTAAGCATACGGAGTTCATTCCCAGTCTAAGATCGGACCAGACCGAGGGTCACGGCAACACATGCTGGGCTGGACCATGTGCTGGTGCCGCATTTTTCTTCGCCGGGTCACCATCGTCGGAGCATCGCCGGAGAACCTGACCGACGGCATTGGGGTTCTGGCGATCGGAGGGGTCGAGGGTTGTCCGCACATGATGTGCGATGGGTACTGGTACTTGGCCCTTATATTGGCCCGCTATCCCTTTGCAAACCTCGAGAACTCACACCCCCTTAAAGAGCATTTGAGATTTTACAGGTTTCCTGCCATAGCCATTAAAGTGTCTGGAATGGGGACACTTTTTTCAAATGGTCACAAAATCTTGTACACTTCGATTTTTTAGCTGAATTTTTTTTTGCATGCCAACAAAAATACAAGGATCACATCTACCAAGTTTGGGGCCAAAAATCCTTCCGAAAAAATTTTCAAAAATCCTGAACCACAAAGAGTTTCAAAAATCATGAAAAATAGAAAACGAGTCGGCTTGCCATGAAACTTCACGTGAAGGCTTAAAGGCCCATTGTTTGAATTTACAAGCCATAAAAAAGGCATTGGCACACAGAAATATGAAGATGTGCCTAAACCCACCTACCACCCATTCGATCCATGACTTACGCATCCTGTCTCTCTGGCCGACGTAGTGCCCGCCTGCCCGCCCGCTCGTTTCGTTGGTTGGCTTAGGCATACGGAGTTCATTCCGAGTCTAAGACTAGACTGGACCACGGCTTACGGCAGCACATGCTGGGCTCGTGCATGTGCCGGTGCCATATTTCTCTTCGCCGGGGCACCATCGCCGGAGCATCACCGGGGAACCTGACTGGCGGCATTTGGGTTCCGACGATCGAGGGGCCGGGGGGTGTGCGCACATGATGTGCGATGGGTGCTGGTACTTGGCCCTTATATTGGCCCCCTATCCCTCATCAAACCTCAAGAACTCACACCCCCTTAAAGAGCATTTGAGATTTTACAGGTTTGCTGCCAGTAGCCATTAAAGTGTCTGAAATGGGGACACTTTTTTCAAATGGTCACAAAATCTTGTACACTTCAAGTTTTTAACTAAATTTTTTTATGCATGCCAAAAAAAATACAAGGATCATGTCTTCCAAGTTTGGGGACAAAAATCCTTCTGAAAAAATTTTAAAAAATCTTGAACCATAAAAAATTTCAAAAATCATGAAAAATAGAAAACGAGTCGTCTTGCCATGAAACTTCACATGAAAGCTTAAGGGACCATTGTATGAATTTACAAGCCATAAAAATGGCATTGGCATGTAGAAATATGAAGATGTGCCTAAACCCACCTACCACCCTATCGATCCAAGGCTTGTGCATCTCGTCTCTCTGGCCGGCGTAGTGCCTGCCCGCCCGTCCGCTCATTTCGTCGGTTGGCTTAGGCATACGGAGATCATTCCCAGTCTAAGATTGGATCGGATCGAGGGTTATGGCAGCAGGATCGACAGTATGCAGAGGGGGACCCGGTCGATCCCCAGCTTGCGCATCCCGCCGCTTTGGCTGGTTGAGCACCCGCACGCTCGTTTCGTGGGTTGACTTAGGCATACGGAGTTCATTCCCAGTCTAAGCATACGAAGTTCATTCCCAGTCTAAGATCGGACCAGATCGAGGGATACGACAGCACATACTGGGCTCGGGCATGTGCTGGTGCCGTATTTTTCTTCGTCGTGGCACCATCGTCGGAGCATCGCCGGAGAACCTGACCGACGGCATTAGGGTTTCGAGGATCGGAGGGCCCAGGGGGGTTGTGCGCACATGATGTGCAATGGGTGCTGATACTTGGCCCTTATATTGGCCCCCTATCCCTCATCCAACATCAAGAACTCACACCCCCTTAAAGAGCATTTGAGATTTTATAGGTTTGCTACCAATAGCCATTAAAGTGTCTAAAATGGGGACACTTTTTTCAAATGGTCACAAAATCTTGTACACTTCGAGTTTTTTGCTGAATGTTTTTGTGCATGCCAACAAAAATACAAGGATCACGTCTTCCAGGTTTGGGGCCAAAAATCTTTTCGAAAAAATTTTAAAAAATCCCGAACCGTAAAAAGTTTCAACAATCTTCAAAAATAGAAAACGAGTCCTCTTGCCATGAAACTTCACGTGAAGGCTTAAGGGGCCATTGTATGAATTTACAAGCCATAAAAATGGCATTGGCACATAGAAATATGAAGATGTACCTAAACCCACCTACCAACCTATCGATCCACGGCTAGCGCATCCTGTCTCTCTGGTCGGCGTAGTGCCCACCCGCCCGCCCGCGTGCTCGTTTTGTCGGTTGGCTTAAGCATACAGAGTTCATTCCCAGTCTAAGATTGGATCGGACCGAGGGTTGCGGCAGCAGGATTGGCAGCACGCAGAGGGGAACCCAACCGATCCCCGGCTTGTGCATCCTGCCCCTCTGGCCGGCTGAGTGCCCGCGCGCTCATTTCATGGGTTGACCTAGGCATACGGAGTTCATTCCCAGTCTAAGCATACGGAGTTCATTCCCAGTCTAAGATCGGACCAGACCGAGGGTTGCCGTAGCACATACTGGGCTCAGACATGTGCTGGTGTCGCATTTTTCTCCGTCGGGGCACCATCACCGGAGCATCACCGGAGAACCTGACCGGCGGCATTGGGGTTCCGACGATTGGGGGGTGTGCGCACATGATGTGCGATGGGTGCTGGTACTTGGCCCTTATATTGGCCCCCTATCCCTCATCAAACCTTGAGAACTCACACCCCTTTAATGAGCATTTGAGATTTTACAGGTTTGCTGCCAGTAGCCATTAAAGTGTCCGAAATGGGACACTTTTTTCAAATGGTCACAAAATCTTGTACACTTCGAGTTTTTGGTTGAATCTTTTTGTGCATGCCAACAAAAATGCAAGGATCACGTCTACCATGTTTGGGGTCAAAAATCCTTCCGAAAAAATTTTCAAAAATCCCGAACCGTAAAAAGTTTCAAAAATCTTCAAAAATAGAAAACGAGTCGTCTTGCCATTAAACTTCACGTGAAGGCTTAAGGGGCCATTGTATGAATTTCCAAGCCATAAAAAATGGCATTGGCACGTAGAAAGAAGAAGATGTACCTAAACCCACCTACCAACCTATCGATCCACGACTAACGCATCCTATCTCTCTGGTCGGCGTAGTGCCCGCCCGTCCGCCCGCACGCTCGTTTCGTCGATTGGCTTAGGCATACAGAGTTCATTCCCAGTCTAAAATCAGACCGGACCGAGGGTTGCGGCAGCAGGATTCGCAGCACGTAGAGGGGAACCCAACCGATCCCCGACTTGTGCATCCCGCCCCTCTAGCCGACTGAGTGCCCGAACGCTCATTTCGTGGGTTAACCTAGGCATACGGAGTTCATTTCCAGTCTAAGATCAGACCAGACCGAGGGTTGCGGCAGCACATACTGGGCTCGAACATGTGCTGGTGCCACATTTTTCTCCGTCGGGGCACCATCACCGGAGCATCGCCGGAGAACCTGATCGGCGGCATTGGGGTTCCGACGATCAGGGGGGCCGGGGGGTGTGCGTACATGATGTTCAATGGGTGCTGGTACTTGGCCCTTATATTGGCCCCCTATCCCTCATCAAACTTGGAGAACTCACACCCCCTTAAAGAGCATTTGAGATTTTACAAGTTTGCTGCCAGTACCCACTAAAGTGTCTGAAATGGGGATACTTTTTTCAAATGGTCACAAAATCTTGTACACTTCGAGTTTTTGGCTGAATCTTTTTGTGCATGCCAACAAAAGTGCAAGGATCACGTCTACCAAGTTTGGGGCCAAAAATCCTTCCGAAAAAATTTTCAAAAATCCCAAACCACAGAGTTTTGAAAATCGTGAAAAATAGAAAATGAGTCGTCTTGCCATGAAACTTCACGTGAAGGCTTAAGGGACCATTGTATGAATTTACAAACCATAAAAAAGGCATTGGCATGCAGAAATGTGAAGATGTGCCTAAACCCACCTACCACCCTATCGATCCACGGCTTACGCATCCCGTCTCTCTAGCAGACGTAGTGCCTGGCCGCCCGCCCGCCTACTCGTTTCGTTGGTTGGCTTAGGCATACAGAGTTCATTCCCAGTCTATGCTCGGATAGGACCAAGGGTTACGGCAGCACATACTGGGCTCGGGCATGTGCTGGTGCCACATTTTTCTTCGTCGGGGCACCATCGTCAGAGAACCTGACTGGCGACAATGGGGTTCCAGCGATCGGGGGGCCGGGGGGTGTGCGCACATGATGCGCGATGGGTGCTGGTACTTGGCCCTTATATTGGCCACCTATCCCTCATCCAACCCCAAGAACTCACACCCCCTTAAAGGGCATTCGAGATTTTACAGGTTTGCTGACAGTAGCCATTAAAGTGTCTGAAATGGGGACACTGTTTTCAAATGGTCACAAAATCTTGTACACTTCAAGTTTTTAGCTGAATTTTTTTGTGCATGCCAACAAAAATACAAAGATCACGTCTACCAAGTTTGGAGCCAAAAATCCTTCTGAAAAATTTTTAAAAGGTCCCAAACCGTAAAAAGTTTCAAAAATCGTGAAAAATAGAAAACGAGTCGTCTTGCCATGAAACTTCACGTGAAGGCTTAAGGGGCCATTGTATGAATTGACAAGCCATAAAAATGGCATTGGCATGCATAAATATGAAGATGTACCTAAATCCACCTACCACCCTATCGATCCACGGCTTGCGCATCCCGTCTCTCTGGTCGGCGTAGTGCCTGCCCACCCGCCCGCACGCTCGTTTCGTCGGTTGGCTTAGGCATACAAAGTTCATTGCCAGTCTAAGATCAGACCAGACCGAGGGTTGCAGCAACAGGATTGGCAGCATGCAGAGGGGGACCCGACCGATCCCCGACTTGTGCATCCCGCCCCTCTGGCCGACGGAGTGCCCGCACGCTCATTTCATGGGTTGACTTAGGCATATGGAGTTCATTCCCAGTCTAAGCATATGGAGTTCATTCCCAGTCTAAGATCGGACCGGACCGAGGGTTGTGGCAGCACATACTGGGCTCGGACATGTGCTGGTGCCGCATTTTTCTCCACCGGGGCACCATCACTGGAGCATCGTCGGAGAACCTGACCGGCGGCATTGGGGTTCCGACGATCGGGGGGCCGGGGGGGTGCGCACATGATGTGCGATGGGTGCTGGTACTTGGCCCTTATATTGGCCCCCTATCCCTCATCAAACCTTGAGAACTCACACCCCCTTAAAGAGCATTTGAGATTTTACAGGTTTGCTGCCAGTAGCCATTAAAGTGTCTGAAATGGGGACACTTTTTTCAAATGGTCACAAAATCTTGTACACTTCGAGTTTTTAGCTGAATTTTTTTGAGCATGCCAAAAAAAAGACTAGGATCACGTCTACCAAGTTTAGGGGCCAAAAATCCTTCCAAAAAAATTTTCAAAAATCCTGAACCACGAAGAGTTTCGAAAATCATGAAAAATAGAAAACGAGTCGTCTTGCCATGAAACTTCACGTGAAGGCTTAAGGGACCATTGTATGAATTTACAAGCCATAAAAAAGGCATTGGCATGCAGAAATACGAAGATGTGCCTAAACCCACCTACCACCCTATCGATTCACGGCTTACGCATCCCGTCTCTCTGGCCGACGTAGCGCCCACCCGCCCGCCCGCCTGCCCGCTCATTTTTTCCATTGGCTTAGGCATATGGAGTTCATTCCCAGTCTATGATCGGATCGGACCGAGGGTTACGGCAGCACATGCTGGGCTCGGGCATGTGCTGGTACCACATTTTTCTTCCCCGGGGCACCATCACCGCAGAACCTGACTGGCGGCATTGGGGTTCCAGCTATCGGGGGGCCAGGGGGTGTGCGCACATGATGCGCGATTGGTGCTGGTACTTGGCCCTTATATTGGCCCCCTATCCCTCATCAAACCTCAAGAACTCACACCCCCTTAAAGAGCATTTGAGATTTTGCAGGTTTGTTGCCAGTAGCCATTAAAGTGTCTGAAATGAGGATATTTTTTTCAAATGGTCACAAAATCTTGTACCCTTCCAGTTTTTAGCTGAATTGTTTTGTGCATGCAAACAAAAATAAAAGGATCACGTCTACCCAGTTTGGGGCCAAAAATCCTTTGAAAAAATTTTTTAAAAATCCCGAACCGTAAAAAGTTTCAAAAATTGTGAAAAATAGAAAACGAGTCGTCTTGCCATGAAACTTTACGTGAAGGCTTAAGAGGCCATTGTATGAATTTACAAGCCATAAAAATGGCATTGGCATGCAGAAATATGAAGATGTACCTAAACCCACCTACCACTCTATTGATCCACGGTTTGCGCATCCCGTCTCTCTGGTCGACGTAGTGCCCGCCCGCCCGCCCGCACGCTCGTTTCGTCGGTTGGCTTAGGCATACAGAGTTCATTCCCAGTCTAAGATCAGACAGGACTGAGGGTTGCAGCAGCAGGATTGGCAGTACGCAGAGGGGGACCTGACTGATCCTCGGCTTGTGCATTTCGCCCCTCTAGCCGGTTGAACGCCTGCACACTCATTTTGTGGGTTAACCTAGGCATACGGAGTTCATTGCCAGTCTAAGCACATGGAGTTGATTCCCAATCTAAGATCGGACCGAACCGAGGGTTGTGGCAGCACATACTGGGCTCGGACATGTGCTGGTGCTGCATTTTTCTCCATCGAGGCACCATCGTCGGAGCATCGGGGGGGCCGAGGGGTGTGCGCACATGGTGTGCGATGGGTGCTGGTACTTAGCCCTTATATTGACCCCCTATCCCCATCAAACCTCGAGAACTCACACCCCCTTAAAGAGCATTTGAGATTTTACAGGTTTACTGCCAGTAGCCATTAAAGTGTTTGCACATCCCTGGCTTGCACATCCCGCCCCTCTGGCCGGCTGAGCACCGTACGCTCGTTTCGTGGGTTGACTTAGGCATACGGAGTTTATTCCCGGTTTAAGCGTATGGAGTTCATTCCCAGTCTAAGATCAGACCGGATCGAGGGTTGTGGCAGCACATGCTAGGCTCGGGCATGTGCTGGTGCCGTATTTTTCTTCGTCGGGGCACCATCGCCGGAGCATCGCCAAAGAACCTGACCGACGGCATTTGGGTTCCGACGATCGGGACCCGGGGGGGTGTGCGCACATGATGTGCGATGGGTGGTGGTACTTGGCACTTATATTGGCCACCTATCCCTCATCAAACCTCAAGAACTCACACCCCCTTAAGGAGCATTTGAGATTTTACAAGTTTGCTGCCAGTAGCCATTAAAGAGTCTGAAATGGGGACACTTTTTTCAAATGGTCACAAAATCTTGTACACTTCGAGTTTTTAGCTGATTTTTTTTGTGAATGCCAACAAAAATATAATGATAACGTCTACCAAGTTTGGGGCTAAAAATCCTTCCGAAAAAATTTTAAAAAATCCTGAACTGTAAAAAGTTTCAAAAATCGTGGAAAATAGAAAACGAGTCGTCTTGCCATGAAACTTCACGTGAAGGCTTAAGGGACCATTGTATTAATTTACAAGCCAAAAATTTGGCATTGGAATGCATAAATATAAAGATGTACCTAAACCCACCTACCACCCTATCGATCCATGGCTTGCGCATCCCGTCTCTCTGGTCGACGTAGTGCCCGCCCGCCCACCCGCCCGCTCGTTTCGTCGGTTGGCTTAGGCATACGGAGTTCATTCCCAGTCTAAGATCGAACCAGACCGAGGGTTTTGGCAGCACATGCTGGGCTCGGGCAAGTGCTGGTGCCACTTTTTTCTTCATCGGGGCACCATCACCGGAGCATCACCGGAGAACCTGACCAGTTGCAATGGGGTTCCGGCGATTGGGCGGGCCGGTGGGGTGTGCGCACTTGATGTGCGATGGGTACTGGTATGTGGCCCTTATATTGGCCCCCTATCCCTCATCAAACCTTGAGAACTCACACCTCCTTAAAGAGCATTTGAGATATTACAGGTTTGCTACCAGTAGCCATTAAAGTATCTGAAATGGGGACACTTTTTTCAAATGGTCACAAAATCTTGTACACTTCGAGTTTTTAGCTGATTTTTTTTTGTGCATGCCAACAAAAATAAAAAGATCACATCTACCAAGTTTGGGGCCAAAACTCCCTCCAAAAAAATTTTAAAAAATCTCGAACTGCAAAACATTTGGAAAATTGTGAAAAATAAAAAATGAGCCGTCTTGCCATGAAACTTCACGTGAAGGCTTAAGGGACCATTGTAAGAATTTACATGCCATAAAAATGGCATTGGCATGCAGAAATATGAAGATGTGCCTAAACCCACCTACCACCCTATCGATCCATTGCTTGCGCATCCCGTCTCTCTGGCCAGCGTAGTGCCTGCCGGCCCGCCCGCTCGTTACGTCGATTGGCTTAGGCATACGGAGTTCATTCCCAATCTAAGATCAGAGTGGACTGAGGGTTACGGCAGTAGGATCGGCAGCACGCAGAGGGGGACCCGGTTGATCCCCGGCTTGCACATCCCTCCCCTCTGGCCGGCTGAGCGACCGCACACTTGTTTTGTCGATTGGCTTAGGCATACGGAGTTCATTCATAGTCTATGATCAGACCAGACAGAGGGTTGGGCAGCACATGCCAGGCTCGGGCATGTGCTGGTGCCGCATTTTTCTTCGCCGGGGCACTATCGCCGGAGAATCGTTGGAGAGCCTGACCGACGACATTGGGGTTCCGACAATCGGGGGGGCCGGGGGAGTGTGCGTACATGATGTGCGATGGGTGCTGGTACTTGGTGCCCCCTATCCCTCATCAAACCTCGAGAACTCACACCCCCTTAAAGAGCATTTGAGATTTTACAGGTTTGCTGCTAGTAGCCATTAAAGTGTCTGAAATGGGGACACTTTTTTCAAATGGTCAGAAAATCTTGTACACTTCGAGTTTTTGGCTGATTTTTTTTGTGCATGCCAACAAAAATACAAGGATCACGTCTACCAAGTTTGGGGCCAAACCTCCATCCGAAAAAATTTTTAAAAATTTTGAGCCGTAAAACATTTGGAAAATCATGAAAAATAGAAAACCAGCCGTCTTGCCATGAAACTTCACGTGAAGGCTTAAGGGACCATTGTGTGAATTTACAAGCCATAAAAATGGCAATGGCATGCAGAAATATGAAGATGTTCCTAAACCCACCTACCACCCTATCGATCCATGGCTTGCGCATCCCGTCTCTCTGGCCGGCGTAGTGCGCGCCCGCCCGCCCGTTCGTTTCATCCGTTGGCTTAGGCATAGGGAGTTCATTCCTAGTCTAAGATCAGACCAAACTGAGGGTTACGGCAGCAGGATCGGCAAAATGCAGAGGGGGACCCGGTCGATCCTCGACTTGCGCATCCCGCCCCTCTGGCCGGCTGAGTGCCCTCACACTCATTTCGTGGGTTAACTTAGGCATACGGAGTTCATTCCCAGTCCAAGCATACGGAGTTGATTCCCAGTCTAAGATCAGACTGGATCGAGGGTTGCGGTAGCACATGCAGGGCTCGAGCATGTGCTGGTGCCACATTTTTCTTCATCGGTGCACCATCGTCGGAGCATCGCCGGAGAACCTGACCGGCGGCATTGGGGTTTCGGCGATCGGGGGGGCCGGGGGGTGGTGTGCGCACATGATGTGCGATGGGAGCTGGTACTTGGCACTTATATTGGCCCCCTATCCCTCATCAAACCTCGAGAACTCACACCCCCTTAAAGAGCATTTGAGATTTTACAGGTTTTCTGCCAGTAGCCATTAAAGTGTCTGAAACGGGGACACTTTTTTCAAATGGTCACAAAATCTTGTACACTTCAAATTTTTAGCTGATTTTTTTTATGCATACCAACAAAAACACAAGGATCACGTCTACCAAGTTTGGGGACAAAACTCCTTTCGAAAAAATTTTAGAAAATCCCGAACCGTAAAAAGTTTCAAAAATCGTGAAAAATAGAAAACGAGTCATCTTGCCATTAAACTTCACGTGAAGGCTTAAGGGACCATTGTATGAATTTACAAGCCATAAAAATGGCATTGCCATGCAAAAATGTGAAGATGTGCCAAAACCCACCTGGCGTAGTGCTCACCCGCCCGTCCGCCCGTCTGCTCGTTTCGTCGATTGGCTTAGGCATACGGCGGTCATTCCCAGTCTAAGATCGGACCAGACCGAGGGTTGCGACAGCAGGATCAGCATCACACAGAGGGGGACCCAGCCGATCCCCGACTTGCGCATCCCGCCCCTTTGGCTGGCTGAGCGCCCGCACACTCGTTTCATGGGTTGACTTAGGCATACAGAGTTCATCCCCAGTCTAAGCATACGAAGTTCATTCCCAGTCTATGATCGGACCGGACCGAGGGTTGCGGCAGCACATGCTGGGCTCGGGCATGTGCTGGTGCCGCTTTTCTCTTCGTCGGGGCACCATCACCGGAGCATTACCAGAGAACCTGACCGACGGCATTGGTGTTCCGACGATCGGGGGCCCCGGGGGGGTGTGTGCACATGATGTGCGATGGGTACTGGTACTTGGCCCTTATATTGGCACACTATCCCTCATCAAACCTTGAGAACTCACACCCCCTTAAAGAGCATTTGAGATTTTGCAGGTTTGCTGCGAGTAGCCATTAAAGTGTCTGAAATGGGGACACCTTTTTCAAACGGTCACAAAATCTTGTACACTTCGAGTTTTTAGCTGAATTTTTTTGTGCATGCCAAAAAAAAAAACACAAGGATCAGGTCTACCAAGTTTACAGCCAAAACTCCTTCGAAAAAAATTTAAAAAAATCTCGAACAGTAAAAAGTTTCAAAATTTGTGAAAAATAGAAAACGAGTCGTCTTGCCAAGACACTTCACGTGAAGGCTTAAGGGACCATTGTATGAATTTACAAGCCATAAAAATGGCATTGGCATTTAAAAATATGAAGATGTGCCTAAACCCACCTATCAGCTTATCAATCCACAGCTCGTGCATCCTGTCTCTCTGGCCGGCGTAGTGCCCGCCTGCCCGCTCATTTCGTCAGTTGGCTTAGCTATACGGACTTCATTCCCAGTCAAGATTGGACTGGACCAAGGGTTGTGGCATAGGATCGGCAGCACGCAGAGGGGGACCCAAACGATCGCCGACATGCGTATCTCGCCCCTCTGGCTGGCTGAGCGCCCGCACACTGATTTCGTGGGTTGAATTAGGCATACGGAGTTCATTCCCAGTCTAAGATCGGATCGAACCGAGGTTTGTGGCAGCACATGTTGGGCTCGGGCATGTGCTGGTGCCGCATTTTTCTTCGCTGGGGCACCATCATCGGAGTATCGCCGGAGAACCTAACCGACGGAATTAGGGTTCCGGCAATCGGGGGGGGCCGGGGGGTTGTGTGCACATGATATGCGATGGGTGCTGGTACTTGGCCCTTATATTGGCCCCCTATCCCTCATCAAACCTCGAGAACTCACACCCCCTTAAAGAGCATTTGAGATTTTACAGGTTTGCTGCTTGTAGTCATTAAAGTGTCTGAAATGGGGACGCTTTTTTCCAATGGTCACAAAATCTTGTACACTTCGAGTTTTTGGCTGAATTTTTTTGTGCAAGGCAACAAAAATACAAGGATCACTTCTACCAAGTTTGGGGCCAAAACTTCTACCAAAAAAATTTTAAAAAATCTCAAACCAGAAAAAGTTTCAAAAATCATGAAAAATAAAAAACGAGTCATCTTGTCATGAAACTTCACGTGAAGGCTTAAGGGACCACTGTATGAATTTACAAGCCATAAAAATTGCATTGGCATTCAGAAATATGAAGATCGAACCAGGTCGAGGGTTGTGGCAGCAGGATCGACAGCCCGCAGAGGGGGACCCGGCCGATCCCCGGCTTACACATCCCGCCCCTCTTGCCGGCTGAGCACCCGCACACTTGTTTCGTGGGTTGACTTGGGCATACGAGGTTCATTTCCAATCTAAGGATATGAAATTCATTCCCAGTCTAAGATCAGACCAGATTGAGGGTTACGGCAGCAAATGCTGGAATCGGGCATGTGTCGCTGCCGTATTTTTCCTCACTGGGGCACCATTGCCAGAGAACATTACCGACAGCATTAGGGTTCCGACGATCGGGGGGGCCGGGGGGTATGCGCATATGATGTGCCATGGGTACTGGTACTTGGCCCTTATATTGGCCCCCTATCCCTCATCAAAGCTCAAGAACTCACACCCCCTTAAAGAGTATTTGAGATTTTACAGGTTTGGTGCCAATAGCCATTAAAGTGTCTGAAATGGGGACAATTTTTTCTAATGGTCACAAAATCTTGTACCGTTCGAGTTTTTAGCTGAATTTTTTTATGCATGCCAAAAAATATTCAAGGATCATGTCTACCAAGTTTGGGGCCAAAACTCCTTCCGAAAAAATTTTAGAAAATCCCGAACCGTAAAAAGTTTCAAAAATCGTGAAAAATAGAAAACGAGTCGTCTTGCCATGAAACTTCATGTGAAGGCTTAAGGGACCATTGTATGATTTTACATGTCATAAAAATGGCATTGGCATGCAGAAATATGAAGATGTGCCTAAACCCACCTACCACCCTATCGATCCACGGCTTGCGTATCCCGTTTCTCTAGGCGACATAGTGCCCGCTCGCCCTCTCGCTCGTTTCATCGGTTGGCTTAGGCATACGGAGTTCATTCCCAGTCTAAGATCAGACCGGACTGAGGGTTGTGCCAACAGGATTGGTAACACGCAGAGGGGGACCCGATCGATCCCTGGCTTGCGCATCCCGCCCCTCTGGTTGGCTGAGTGCCCGCACGCTCGTTTCATGGGTTGACTTAGGCATACGGAGTTCATTCCCAGTCTAAGCATACGGAGTTCATTCCCAATCTAAGATCGGACCGGATCAAAGGTTGCGATAGCACATGCTGGGCTCGGGCATGTGCTGGTGCCATATTTCTCTTCGTCGAGGCACCATCTCCGAGGCATCGCTGGAGAACCTGACCGACGGCATTAGGGTTCCGGCAATTCGGGGGCTGTGCACACATTATCTGCGATGCATGCTGGTACTTGGCCCTTATATTGGCCCTGTATCCCCCATCAAACCTCCAGAACACACACCCCCTTAAAGAGCATTTGATATTTTACAGGTTTCCTGCCAGTAGCCATTCAAGTGTCTGAAATGGGGACACTTTTTTCAAATGGTCACAAAATCTTGTACACTTCGAGTTTTTAACTGAATTTTTTTTTGCATGCCAAAAAAAGTGCAAGGATCACGTCTACCAAGTGTGGGGCCAAAACTCCTTCCAAAAAAAGTTTAAAAAATCCTGAACCATAAAAAGTTTCAAAAATCATGAAAAATAGAAAACGAGTCGTCTTGCCATGAAACTTCACGTGAAAGCTTAAGGGACCATTGTATGAATTTACAAGCCATAAAAATGGCATTGGCACATAGAAATAAGAAGATGTGCCTAAACCCACCTACCACCCTATCAATCAATGTCTTGCACATCCGTCTCTCTGGCCGACGTAGTGCCCACCCACCCGCCCGCTCGTTTCGTCGGTTGGCTTAGGTATGCAGAGTTAATTCCCAGTCTAAGATCAGATCAGACTGAGGGTTACGACAGCAGGATCGGCAGCACGCAAAGGGGGACCCGATCGATCCCCGGCGTGCGCATCCCGCCCCTCTGGTCGGCTGAGCACCCGCACGCTCGTTTCATGGGTTGACTTAGGCATACGGAGTTAATTCCCAGTCCAAGATTGGATCGGACCGAGGGTTGTGGTAGCACATGCTGGGCTCAGGCATGTGCTGGCGCCGTATTTTTCTTCGTCGGGGCACCAACGTCGAAGCATCATCGGAGAACTTGACCGATGGCATTGGGGTTCCGACGATCGGGGGGGTCGAGGGGGTGCGCACATGACATGCGATGGGAGCTGGTACTTGGCCCTTATATTGGCCCCCTATCCCTCATTAAACCTTGAGAAGTCACACCCCCTTAAAGAGCATTTGAGATTTTACAGGTTTGCTGCCAGTAGCCATTAAAGTGTCTGAAATGGGGACATTTTTTTCAAATGGTCACAAAATCTTGTACACTTCGAGTTTTTAGCTGAATTTTTTTGTGCATGCCAAGAAAAATACAAGGATCACGTCTACCATGTTTGGGGCTAAACTCCTTCCGAAAAAATTTTAAAAAATCCCGAACCGTGAAAAATAGAAAACGAGTCGTCCCGCCATGAAACTTCATGTGAGGGCTTAAGGGACCATTGTATGAATTTACAAGCCATAAAAATGGCATTGGCACGCAAAAATATGAAGATCTGCCTAAACCCACCTACCACCCTATCGATCCACGGCTTGCGCATCCTGCCTCTCTGACCGGCGTAGTGCCCGCCCGCCCGCCCACTCGATTCATCAGTTGGCTTAGGCATACGGAGTTCATTCCCTATCTAAGATCAGACAGGACCGAGGGTTGCGGTAGCAAGATCGGTAGCACGCAGAAGGGGACCCAGTCGATCCCCGGCATGCGCCTCTGGCTGGCTGAGTGCCTGCACGCTTGTTTCGTGGGTTGACTTAGGCATACGGAGTTCATTCCCATTCTAAGCATACAGAGTTCATTCCCAGTCTAAGATCAGACCAGACCGGGGGTTGTGGTTGCACATGCTGGGCTCGAGCATGTGCTGGTGCCTCATTTTTCTTCGTCAGGGCACCATCGCCGGAGCATCGGCGGACAACCTGACCGACGGCATTGGGGTTCCGATGATCGGGGGGGCCGGGGGGTGCGCACAAATGGTTTGCGATGGGTGCTGGTGCTTGGCCCTTATATTGGCCCGCTATCCCTCACCAAACCTCGAAAACTCACACCCCCTTAAAGGGCATTTAAGATTGTATAGGTTTGTTGCCAGTAGCCATTAAAGTGTCTGAAATGGGGACACTTTTTTCAAATGGTCAAAAAATCTTGTACACTTCGAGTTTTTAGCTAAATGTTTTTGTGCATGCAAACAAAAATACAAGGATCGTGTCTACCAAGTTTGGGGCCAAAACACCTTCCAAAAAAATTTTAAAAAATCCCGAACCGTAAAAAGTTTCAAAAATCATGAAAAATAGAAAACGAGTCGTCTTTCCATGAAACTTCACGTGAAGGCTTAAGGGACCATGTTATGAATTTACAAGCCATAAAAATGGCATTGGCACATAGAAATATGAAGCTGTGCCTAAACCCACCTGTCACCCTATCGATCCACGGCTTGCGCAACTCGCCTGTCTGGCCGGCATAGTGCTCGCCCGCCCGCCCACCCACTCGTTTCGTTGATTAGCTTAGGTATACAGAGTTCATTCCCAGTCTAAGATCAGACTGGACTGAGGGTTATGGCAGCAGGATTCGCAGCACACAGAGGGGGATCCGACCGATCCCCGGCTTGCGTATCCCGCCCTTCTGGCCAGCTGAACGCCCGCACGCTCGTTTCGTGGGTTGACTTAGGCATACGGAGTTCATTCCCAGTCTGAGATCGGATCAGACCGAGGGTTGCGGTAGCACATGCTGGGCTCAGCATGTGCTGGTGCCGTATTTTTCTTCCTCGGGGCACCATCGTCGGAGCATCGTCGAAGAACCTGACCGACGGCAATGTGGTTCCGGCAATAGGGGGCCGGGGGGTGTGCGCACATGATGTGTGATGGGTGCTGGTACTTGGCCCTTATATTGGCCCCCTATCCCTCATCAAACCTCGAGAACTCACACCCCCTTAAAGAGCATTTGAGATTTTACAGGTTTACTGCCAGTAGCCATTAAAGTGTCTGAAATGGGGACACTTTTTTAAAATGGTTACAAAATCTTGTTCACTTCGAGTTTTTGGCTGAATTTCTTTGTGCATGCCAAAAAAAATACAAGGATCACGTCTACCAAGTTTGGGGGCAAAACTCATTCCGAAAAAATTTTAAAAAATCCCGAACCGTAAAAAGTTTTGAAAATCGTGAAAAATAGAAAACGAGTCGTCTTGCCATGAAACTTCACGTGAAGGCTTAAGGGACCATTGTATGAATTTACAAGCCATAAAAATGGCATTGGCACACAGAAATATGAAGATGTGCCTAAACCCACCTGCCACAATATCGATCCACAGCTTGCGCATCCCGTCTCTCTGGCTGACGTAGTGCCCTCCCGCTTGTTTCGTCGGTTGGCTTAGGCATACGGAGTTCACTCCCAGTCTAAGATTGGACTGGATCAAGGGTTACGGAAGCAAGATCGACAGCACGTAGAGGGGGACCCAGCCGATCCCTGGCTTGTGCATCCTGCCTCTCTGGTCGGCTAAGCGCCCGCAAGCTCGTTTCGTGGGTTGACTTAGGCATACGGAGTTCATTCCCAGTCTAAGCATATGGAGTTCATTCCCAGTCTAAGATCGAACCGGACCGAGGGTTGCCGCAGCACATGCTGGGCTCGAGCATGTGCTGGTGCCGTATTTTTCTTCACCGGGGCGCCATCGCCGGAGCATCATCAGGGAACCTAATCGTCGACGTTAGGGTTTCGATGATCGGGGGGGCTAGGGGGTGTGAGCACATGATGTGCGATGGGTGCTGGTACTTAGCCCTTATATTGGCCCCCTATGATTCATCAAACCTCGAGAACTCACATCCCCTTAAAAAGCATTTGAGATTTTACAGGTTTGCTGCCAGTAGCAATTAAAGTGTCTGAAATGGGGACATTTTTTTCAAATGGTCACAAAATCTTGTACACTTCGAGTTTTTAGCTGATTTTTTTTTGTGCATGCCAACAAATGGAACTGTAAAAAGTTTCAAAAATTGTGAAAAATAGAAAATGAGTCGTCTAGCCATGAAACTTCACGTGAAAGCTTAAGGGACCATTGTATGAATTTACAAGCCACAAAAATGGCATTGGTACGTAGAAATGTGAAGATGTACCCAAACCCACCTACCACCCTATCGATCCACGGCTTGCGCATCCCGTCTCTCTGGCCGGCATAGTGCCAGCCCGTCCGTCTGCCTGCTCGTTTCGTCGGTTGGCTTAGGCATACGAAGTTCATTCCAGTCTAAGGTCAGACGGGATCGAGGGTTGCGATAGCACATGCTGGGCCCGGGCATGTGCTGGTGTCACATTTTTCTTCGTCGGGGCACCATCGACGGAGCATCACAGGATAACCTGACCGGCGGCATTGGGGTTCCGATGATCGGGGGGACTGGGGGGTGTACGCACATGATGTGCGATGGTTGCTGGTTCTTGGCCCTTATATTGGCCCCCTATCCCTCACCAAACCTCGAGAACTCACACCGTTAAGGAGCAATTGAGATTTTATAGGTTTGCTTCCAGTAGCCATTAAAGTGTCTGAAATGGGGACACTTTTTTCAAATGGTCAAAAAATCTTGTACTCTTCGAGTTTTTAGCTGAATTTTTTTGTGCATGCCAACAAAAATGCAAGGATCACGTCTACCAAGTTTGGGGACAAAACGCCTTCCGAAAAAATTTAAAAAATCCTGAACCACAAAAAGTTTCGAAAATCATGAAAAACAGAAAACGAGTCATCTTGCCATGAAACTTCACGTGAAGGCTTAAGGGACCATTGTATGAATTTACAAGCCATAAAAATGGCATTGGCATGCAGAAATATGAAGATGTGGATAAACCCACCTACCACCCTATCGATCCACGGCTTGCGCATCCCATCTCTCTGGTCGGCGTAGTGCTCGCCCGCCCGTTCGGTTCGTCGGTTGGCTTAGATATACGGAGTTCATTCCCATTCTAAGATTGGACCAGACCTAGAGTTGCGACAGTAGGATCGACAGCACGCAGAGGGGGACCCGATCGATCCCCGGCTTGCGTATCCCGCCCCTCTGGCTGGTTGAGTGCTCGCACGCTCGTTTCGTGGGTTGACTTAGGCATACATAGTTCATTCCCAGTCTAAGCATACGAACTTCATTCCCAGTCTAAGATCGGACTGGACCGAGGGTTGGGGTAGCACATGTTGGGCTCGAGCATGTGCTGGTGCCACATTTTTCTTTGTCGGGGCACTATCGTCGGGGAACCTAACCCACGACATTGGGGTTCCGACGATCGGGAGGGCCAGGGGGTGTGCTCACATGATGTGTGATGGGTACTGGTACTTGGCCCTTATATTGGCGCCCTATCCCTCATCAAACCTAAAGAACTCACACCCCCTTAAAGAGCATTTGAGATTTTACAGGTTTGCTACCAGTAGCCATTAAAGTGTCTGAAATGGAGACACTTTTTTCAAATGGTCACAAAATCTTGTACACTTCAAGTTTTTAGCTGAATTTTTTTGTGCATGCCAACAAAAATACAAGGATCACGTCTACCAAGTTTGGGGCCAAAACTCATTCTGAAAGAATCCCAAATTGTAAAAAGTTTCGTAAGTCATGAAAAATAGAAAACGAGTCGTCTTGCCATGAAACTTCACGTGAAGGCTTAAAGGACCACTGTTTGAATTTACACGCCATAAAAATGGCATTGGCACACAGAAAGATGAAGATGGGCCTAAACCCACCTACAACCCTATTGATCCACGGCTTGCGCATCCTGTCTCTTTGGCCGACGTAGTGCCCACGCGCCGGCCCGCCCGTTCGTTTTTGTCGGTTGGCTTAGGCATACAGAGTTCATTTCTAGTCTAAGATCAGTCCAGACTGTGGGTTGTGGTAGTAGGATCGGTAGCACGTATAGGGGGACCCGACCGATCCTCGGCTTGCGCATCCCGCCCCTCTGGCCAGTTGAGCACCCGCACGCTCATTTCGTGGGTTGACTTAGGCATACGGAGTTCATTCCCAGTCTAAGATCACACCGGATCGAGGGTTACGGTAGCACATGCTGGGCTCGGGCATATGCTACTGCCGTATTTTTCATCACCGAGTCACCATCGTCAGAGAACCTGACCGGCGGCATTGGGGTTCCGACGATCGGGGGTGCCGGGGGGTGTGCGCACATGATGTGCGATGGGTGCTGGTACTTGGCCATTATATTGGCCCCCTATCCCTCATCAAACCTCGAGAACTCACACCCCCTTAAAGAGCATTTGAGATTTTACAGGTTTGCTGCCAGTAGCCATTAAAGTGTCTAAAATCGGGACATTTTTTTCAAATGGTCACAAAATCTTGTACATTTCGAGTTTTTGGCAGAATTTTTTTTTGCATGCCAACGAAAATAAAAGGATCACGTCTACCAGGTTTGGTACCAAAACTCCTTCCGAAAAAACTTTAAAAAATCTCGAACCGCAAAAAGTTTCAAAAATCGTGAAAAATAGAAAACGAGTCGTCTTGGCATGAAACTTCACGTGAAGGCTTAAGGGACCATTGTATGATTTTACAAGCCATAAAAATGGCATTTGCACATACAAATATGAAGATGTGCCTAAACCCACCTACCACCCTATTGATCCACAGCTTGCGCATCCCGTCTCTCTGGCCGACGTAGTGCCCGCCCGCCCGCCCGCCTGCCTGCCCATTCCTTTTGTCGGTTGGCTTAGGCATACGGAGTTCATTCCCAGTCTAAGATCGGACTGGACCGAGGGTTGCAGCAGCACATGCTGGGCTCGAACATGTGCCGGTGCCACATTTTTCTTCGTCAGGGCACTATCATCGGAGCATCGTCGGAGAACCTGACCGGTGACATTGGGGTTCCGATGATCGGGGGGGCCGAGGGGGTGTGCACACATGATGTGCGATGGGTGCTGGTACTTGGCCCTTATATTGGCCCCCTATCCCTCATCAAAGCTCGAGAACTCACACCCCCTTAAAGAGCATTTGAGATTTTACAGGTTTGCTGCTAGTAGCCATCAAGGTGTCTTAAATGGGGACAATTTTTTCAAATGGTCACAAAATCTTGTACACTTCGAGTTTTTAGCTGATTTTTTTTGTGCATGCCAAAAAAAAGACAAGGATTATGTCTACTAAGTTTGGGGCCAAATTGCCTTCCGAAAAAATTTTAAAAAATCCAAAAACCACAAAAAGTTTTAAAAATCATGAAAAATAGAAAACGAGTCGTCTTGCCATGCAACTTCACGTGAAGACTTAAGAGGACCATTGTATGAATTTACAAGCCATAAAAATGGCATTGGCATGCAGAAATATGAAGATGTGCGTAAACCCACCTACCACCCTATCGATCCATGGCTTGCGCATCTCAACTCTCTGGCCGGCGTAGTGCCCGCCCGACCGCCCGACCGCTCGTTTCGTTGATTGGTTTAGTTATATGGAGTCCATTCCCAGTCTAAGATCAGATCGGACGAGGGTTGCGGCAGCACATGCTGGGCCCAGGCCATGTGCTTGATGCCATATTTTCTTCGCCGGGGCACCATCGTCGGAGCATCACCGGAGAACCTGGACCTTGGCGGCATTGGGTTTTCCGACGATCCGGGGGGCCGGGGGTGGCGCACATGATGGTGCGTATATGGGTGCTGGTACATTGGCCCTTATATTGGGCCCACTATCCCTCATGAACCTCAAGAACTCCACCCCCTTAAGAGCATTTGAGAATTTTACAGGTTGGCTGCTAGTAGCCATTAAAGTGTCTAAAATCGGGACACTTTTTTCAAAAGGTCACAAAATCTTATACATTTCGATTTTTTAGCTGAATTTTTTTATGCACACCAACAAAAATACAAGGATCATGTCTACCAAGTTTGGTGCCAAAACTCCTTCCGAAAAAATTTTAAAAAATCCTGAACCGCAAAAGGTTTCAAAAATCGTGAAAAATAGAAAACGAGTCCTCTTGGCATGAAACTTCACGTGAAGGCTTAAGGGACCATTGTATGAATTTACAAGCCATAAAAATGGCATTGGTACACAGAAATATGAAGATGTGCCTAAACCCACCTACCACCCTATCGATCCACGACTTGCACATCCCGTCTCTCTGGCCGGCATAGTGCCCGCCTGCCCGCCCGTTTATTTTGTCGGTTGGCTTAGGCATACGGAGTTCATTCCCAGTCTAAGATCGGACTGGACCGAGGGTTGTGGCAGCACATGCTGGGCTCGAGCATGTGCCGGTGCCGTATTTTTCTTCACCGGGGCACCATCGTCGGAGCATCGCCGGAGAACCTGATCGACGACGTTGGGGTTCTGGCGATCGGGGGGGCCGGGGGGGTGTGCACACATGATGTGCGATGGGTGCTGGTACATGGCCCTTATATTGGCCCCCTATCCATCATCAAGCCTCGAGAACTCACACCCCCTTAAAGAGCATTTGAGATTTTATAGGTTTGCCGCCAGTATCCATTAAAGTGTCTGAAATGGGGACACTTTTTTCAAATGGTCACAAAATCTTGTACACTTCGAGTTTTTAGTTGAATTTTTTTGTGCAAGCCAAAAAAAATACAAGGATCACGTCTACCAAGTTAGGGGCCAAAACTCCTTCCGAAAAAATTTTAAAAAATCCTGAACCGTAAAAAGTTTCAAAAATAGTGAAAAATAGAAAACAAGTCGTCTTGCCATGAAACTTCACGTGAAGGCTTAAGGGACCATTGTATGAATTTACAAGCCATAAAAATGGCATTGGCATGCAAAAATATGAAGATGTGCCTAAACCCACCTACCACCCTATCGATTCACGGCTTGCACATCCCGTCTCACTGGCCGTCGTAGTGCCTGCCCTCCTGCCCGCCCGCTCATTTCGTCAATTGTCTTACGCGTACGGAGTTCATTCCCAGTCTAAGATCGGATCAAACCGAAGGTTGCGGCAGCACATGCTGGGCTCAGGCATGTACTGGTGTCGTATTTTTCTTCGCCGGGCGCCATCGCCGGAGCATCATCGGAGAACCTGACCGGTGGCATTGAGGTTCCGATGATCGGGAGGGCCGGGGGGTGTACGCAAATGATGTGCAATGAGTGGTGGTACTTGCCCTTTATATTGGCTCCCTATCCCTCATCAAACCTCGAGAACTCACACCCCCTTAAAGAGCATTTGAGATTTTATAGGTTTGCTGCCAGTAGTCGTTAAAGTGTATGAAATGGGGACACTTTTTTCAAATGGTCACAAAATCTTGTACACTTCGAATTTTTAGCTGATTTTTTTTGTGCATGCCAAAAAAAATTCAAGGATCACGTCTACCTAGTTTGGGGTCAAAAATCCTTTCGAAAAAAATTTTAAAAAATCCTGAACCGTAAAAATTTTCAAAAATCATGAAAAATAGAAAACAAGTCGTCTTGCCATGAAATTTCACGTGATGGCTTAAGGGACCATTGTATGAATTTACAAGCCATAAAAATGGCATTGGCAGGCTGAAATATGAAGATGTGCCTAAACCCATCTACCACCCTATCGATCTAGGGCTTGCGCATCCCGTCTCACTGGCCGCCGTAGTGCTCGCCCTCTCGCCCACCCACTCATTTCGTCGATTGGCTTAGGCGTACGGAGTTCATTCCCAGTCTAAGATCGAATCAAACCGAGGGTTGTGCAGCACAAGCTGGGCTCAGGCATGTGCTGGTGCCGCATTTGTCTTCGTCGGGGCACCATCGTCGAAGAACCTGACCGGTGCCATTGGGGTTTCGATGATCGGGGGAGCCGGGGGTGTGCGCACATGATGTGCAATGGGTGCTGGTACTTGGCCCTTATATTGGCCCCCTATCGCTCGTCAAACCTCAAGAACTCACACCCCCTTAAAGAGCATTTGTGATTTTATAGGTTTGCAGCCAGTAGCTATTAAAGTGTCTGAAATGCGGACACTTTTTTCAAATGGTCACAAACTCTTGTACACTTCGAGTTTTTAGCTGAATTTTTTTGTGCATGCCAACAAAAATAAAAGGATAACGTCTACCAAGTTTACGGCCAAAACTCCTTCCGAAAAAATTTTAAAAAAATCTTGAACTGCAAAAAGTTTTGAAAATCGTGAAAAATAGAAAACGAGTTGTCTTGCCATGAAACTTCACATGAAGGCTTAAAGGACCATTGTTTGAATTTACAAGCCATAAAAATGGCATTGGCACACAGAAAGATGAAGATGTGCCTAAACCCACCTACAACCCTATTGATCCACGGCTTGCGTGTCCCGTCTCTCTGGTCGATGCAGTGCCCACCCGCCGGCCCGCCCGCTCATTTCGTCGGTTAGCTTAGGCATACGGAGTTCATTCCTAGTCTAAGATCAGACCAGACTGTGGGTTGCGGCAGTAGGATTGGTAGCACGTAGAGGGGGACCCGACCGATCCTCGGCTTGCGCATTCCGCCCCTCTGGCCAGCTGATCACCCCCACGTTCGTTTCGTGGGTTGACTTAGGCATACGGAGTTCATTCCCAGTCTAAGATCAGACTGGACCGAGGGTTGCGATAGCACATGCTGGGCTCAGGCATGTGCTGCTGCCGTATTTTTCTTCGCCGGGTCACCATCGCTGGAGAACCTGACCGACGACATTGGGGTTTCGACGATCGGGGGGGCCGGGGGGTGTGCGCACATGATGTGCGATGGGTACTGCTACTTCGCCCTTATATTGGCCCCCTATCCCTCATTAAACCTCAAGAACTCACACCTCCTTAAAGAGCATTTTAGATTTTACAGGTTTGCTGCAAATAGCCATTAAAGTGTCTGAAATGCGGACACTTTTTTCAAGTGGTCACAAAATCTTGTACACTTCGATTTTTTAGCTGAACTTTTTTGTGCATGCCAACAAAAATACAAGGATCACGTCTAAAAAGTTTGGGGCCAAAACTCCTACCGAAAAAATTTTAAAAAATCCCAAACCGCTAAAAGTTTTGAAAATCATGAAAAATAGAAAATGAGTCGTCATGCCATGAAACTTCACATGAAGGCTTAAGGGACCATTTTATGAATTTCCAAGCCATAAAAATGGCATTGGCATGCAGAAATATGAAGATGTACCAAAACCCGCCAACCACCTTATCGATCCACGGCTTGCGCATCCCGTCTCTCTGGCTGGCGTAGCACCCGCCCGCCCGTCCGCATGTTTCATCGGTTGGCTTAGGCATACGGAGTTCATTCCCAGTCTAAGATTAGACCGGACTGAGGGTTGCAGCAGTAGGATCGACAGCATGCAGAGGGGGACCCGATTGATCCTCGGTTTACGCATCCCGCCCCTCTGGATGGCTGAGCACCCGCACGCTTGTTTCGTGGGTTAACTTAGGCATACGAAGTTCATTCCCAGTCTAAGCATACGGAATTCATTCCCAGTCTAAGATCGGATCGGACCGAGGGTTGCGGCAGCACATGCTGGGCTTGGACAAGTGCTGGTGTCACATTTTTCTTTGTCGGGATACCATCGCCGGAGCATCATCGGAGAACCTGACCGACAGCATTGGGGTTCCGGCAATCGGGGGCGGGGGGGTGTGCGCACATGATATGCGATGGGTGCTGGTACTTGGCCCTTATATTGCCCCCCTATCCTTCATCAAACCTCGAGAACTCACACCCCCTTAAAGAGCATTTGAGATTTTGTAGGTTTGCTGTCAGTAGCCATTAAAGTGTCTGAAATAGGGACACTTTTTTCAAATGGTCACAAAATCTTGTACACCTCGAGTTTTTAGCTGAAATTTTTTGGGCATGCCAACAAAAATTCAAGGATCATGTCTACCAAGTTTGGGGCCAAAACATTTTCGGAAAAAATTTTAAAAAATCTCGAATCGCAAAAAGTTTCGAAAATCACGACAAATAGAAAATGAGTCGTCTTGCCATGAAACTTCATGTGAAGGCTTAAGGGACCATTGTATGAATTTACAAGCCATAAAAATGGCATTGGCACGTAAAAATATGAAGATGTGCCTAAACCCACCTACCACCCTATCGATCCACGGCTTGCGCATCCCTTCTCTCTGGCCGACGTAGTGCCCGCCCGCTCGGCCGCCCGCTTGTTTTGTCAGTTGGCTTAGTTATACGGAGTTCATTCCTAGTCTAAGATCAGTTTGGACTGAGGGTTGCAGTAGCAGGATCGGCAGCACACAGAGAGGGACCCGACCGATCCCTGACTTGCGCATCTCGCCCCTCTAGTCGGCTGAACGCCCGCACGCTCGTTTCGTGGGTTGACTTCGGCATACAGAGTTCATTCCCAGTCTAAGCATACGGAGTTCATTCCTAGTCTAAGATCAGACCGGATCAATGGTTGCGGCTGCCCATGCTGGGTTCGGGCATGTGCTGGTGCCGTATTTTTCTTCGTCAGGGTACCATCACCAGAGCATCGCCGGAGAACCTGATCGGTGGCATTGGGGTTCCGGCGATCGGGGGGCCGGGGGGGTGTGCGCACATGACGTGCGATGGGTGCTGCTACTTGGCCATTATATTGGGCCCCTATCCCTCATCAAACCTTGAGAACTCACACCCCCTTAAAGAGCATTTGAGATTTTACAGGTTTGCTGCCAGTAGCCATTAAAGTGTCTGAAATGGGGACACTTTTTTCAAATGGTCACAAAGTCTTATACACTTCGAGTTTTTGGCTGAAATTTTTTGTGCATGCCAACAAAAATACAAGGATCACGTCTACCAATTTGGGACCAAAACTCTTTCTGAAAAAATTTTAAAAAATCTTGAACCGTAAAAATTTTTGAAAATCATAAATAATAGAAAACGAGTCGTCTTGCCATGAAACTTCATGCGAAGGCTTAAGGGACCATTGTATGAATTTACAAGCCATAAAATTGGCATTGGCATGTAGAAATATGACGATGTGCCTAAACCCACCTACCACCCTATCGATCCACGGCTTGCGCATCCTGTCTCTCTGGTCGGCGTAGTGCCTGCCCGCCCGCCCGCTCGTTTCATCGGTTGGTTTAGTCATTCGGAGTTCATTCCCAGTCTGAGATCAGATCAAACCGAAGGTTGAGGCAGTAGGATTGGTAGTATGTAGAGGGGGACCCGACCGATCCCCGACTTGCGCATCCCGCCCCTCTAGCCGACTGAGCGCCGGGATGCTCGTTTCGTGGGTTGACTTAGGCATATGGAGTTCATTCCAAGTCTAAGCATACGAAGTTCATTCCTAGTCTAAGATCGGACCAGACCGAGGGTTGCGACAGCACATGCTAGGCTCAGGCATTTGCTGGTGCCACATTTTTCTTCGTCGGGGCACCATCACGGAGCATCGTCGAAGAACCTGACCGGCGGCATTGGGGTTCTGACGATCGGGGGGTCAGGGGGTGTGCGCACATGATGTGCGATGGGTGCTGCTATTTGGCCCTTATATTGGTCCCCTATCCCTCATCAAATCTTGAGAACTCACACCCCTTAAAGTGCATTTGAGATTTTACAGGTTTGCTGCCAGTAGCCATTAAAGTGTCTAAAATCGGGACACTTTTTTCAAAAGGTCACAAAATCTTATACATTTCGATTTTTTCGCTGAATTTTTTTGTGCACGCCAATAAAAATATGAGGATCATGTCTACCAAGTTTGGTGCCAAAACTCCTTCCGAAAAAATTTTAAAAAATCCTGAACCGCAAAAGGTTTCAAAAATCGTGAAAAATAGAAAACAAGTCGTCTTGGCATGAAACTTCACGTGAAGGCTTAAGGGACCATTGTATGAATTTACAAGCCATAAAAATGGCATTGGTACACAGAAATATGAAGATGTGCCTAAACCCACCTACCACCCTATCGATCCACGGCTTGCACATCCCGTCTCTCTGGCCGGCATAGTGCCTGCCCGCCCGCCCGTTCATTTTGTCGGTTGGCTTAGGCATACGGAGTTCATTCCCAGTCTAAGATCGGACTGGACCGAGGGTTGCGGCAGCACATGCTGGGCTCGAGCATGTGCCGGTGCCGTATTTTTCTTCACCGGGGCACCATCGTCGAAGCATCGCCGGAGAACCTAACCGGCGACGTTGGGGTTCCGGCGATCGGGGGGGCCGGGGGGTGTGCACACATGATGTGCGATGGGTGCTGGTACATGGCCCTTATATTGGCCCCCTATCCCTCATCAAGCCTCGAGAACTCACACCCCCTTAAAGAGCATTTGAGATTTTATAGGTTTGCCGCCAGTATCCATTAAAGTGTCTGAAATGGGGACACTTTTTTCAAATGGTCACAAAATCTTGTACACTTCGAGTTTTTAGTTGAATTTTTTTGTGCATGCCAAAAAAAATACAAGAATCACGTCTACCAAGTTAGGGGCCAAAACTCCTTCCGAAAAAATTTTAAAAAATCCCGAACCGTAAAAAGTTTCAAAAATAGTGAAAAATAGAAAACAAGTCGTCTTGCCATGAAACTTCACGTGAAGGCTTAAGGGACCATTGTATGAATTTACAAGCCATAAAAATGGCATTGGCATGCAGAAATATGAAGATGTGCCTAAACCCACCTACCACACTATCGATTCACGGCTTGCGCATCCCGTCTCACTGGCTGCCGTAGTGCCCGCCCTCCTGCCCGCCCGCTCATTTCGTCAATTGTCTTAGGCGTACGGAGTTCATTCCTAGTCTAAGATCGGATCAAATCGACGGTTGCGGCAGCACATGCTGGGCTCGGGCATGTACTGGTGCCGTATTTTTCTTCGTCGGGGCACCATCGCTGGAGCATCATCAGAGAACCTGACCGGTGGCATTGAGGTTCCGATGATCGGGGGGGCCGGGGGGTGTACGCAAATGATGTGCGATGAGTGGTGGTACTTGGCCTTTATATTGGCTCCCTATCCCTCATCAAACCTCGAGAACTCACACCCCCTTAAAGAGCATTTGAGATTTTATAGGTTTGCTGCCAGTAGTCGTTAAAGTGTCTAAAATGGGGACACTTTTTTCAAATGATCACAAAATCTTGTACACTTCAAGTTCTTAGCTGATTTTTTTTGTGCATGCCAAAAAAAATTCAATGATCACGTCTACCTAGCTTGGGGCCAAAACTCCTTTCGAAAAAAGTTTTAAAAAATCCTGAACCGTAAAAATTTTCAAAAGTCATGAAAAATAGAAAACGAGTCGTCTTGCCATGAAATTTCACGTGATGGCTTAAGGGACCATTGTATGAATTTACAAGCCATAAAAATGGCATTGGCACGCAGAAATATGAAGATGTGCCTAAACCCACCTACCACGCTATCGATTCACGGCTTGCGCATCCCGTCTCACTGGCTGCCGTAGTGCCCGCCCTCCTGCCCGCCCGCTCATTTCGTCAATTGTCTTAGGCGTACGGAGTTCATTCCTAGTCTAAGATCGGATCAAATCGATGGTTACGGCAGCACATGCTGGGCTCGGGCATGTACTAGTGCCGTATTTTTCTTCGTCGGGGCACCATCGCTGGAGCATCATCAGAGAACCTGACCGGTGGCATTGAGGTTCCGATGATCGGGGGGGCCGGGGGGTGTACGCAAATGATGTGCGATGAGTGGTGGTACTTGGCCTTTATATTGGCTCCCTATCCCTCATCAAACCTCGAGAACTCACACCCCCTTAAAGAGCATTTGAGATTTTATAGGTTTGCTGCCAGTAGTCGTTAAAGTGTCTGAAATGGGGACACTTTTTTCAAATGGTCACAAAATCTTGTACACTTCAAGTTCTTAGCTGATTTTTTTTGTGCATGCCAAAAAAAATTCAATGATCACGTCTACCTAGTTTGGGGCCAAAACTCCTTTCGAAAAAAGTTTTAAAAAATCCTGAACCGTAAAAATTTTCAAAAATCATGAAAAATAGAAAACGAGTCGTCTTGCCATGAAATTTCACGTGATGGCTTAAGGGACCATTGTATGAATTTGCAAGCCATAAAAATGGCATTGGCAGGCTGAAATATGAAGATGTGCCTAAACCCATCTACCACCCTATCGATCTAGGGCTTGCACATCCAGTCTCACTGGCCACCGTAGTGCTCGCCCTTCCGCCCCTCTGGATGGCTGAGCGCATCCCGTCTCAGTAGCCATTAAAGTGTCTGAAATCGGGACACCTTTTTCAAATGGTCACAAAATCTTGTACACTTCGAGTTTTTAGCTGAATTTTTTTGTGCATGCCAACAAAAATACAGGGATCACGTCTACCCAGTTTGGGGCCAAAACTCTTTCCGAAAAAATTTAAAAAAAATCCCGAACCGTAAAAACTTTTAAAAATCATGAAAAATTGAAAATGAGTCGTCTTGCCATGAAACTTCACGTGAAGGCTTCAGGGACCATTGTATGAATTTACATGTGATAAAAAAGGCATTGGCACAAAAAAATATGAAATGTTCCTAAACCCACCTACCACCCTATCGATCCATGGCATGCACATCCCGTCTCTCTGGTCGGCGTAGTGCCCGCCCACCCGTCCGCCCGCTCATTTCGTCGGTTGGCTTAGGCATACTGAGTTCATTCCTAGTCTAAGATCGGACCAAATCGAGGGTTACGGTAGCAGGATCGATAGCACGCAAAGGGGGACCCGATCGATCCCCGGCTTGCGCATCCCGCCCGTCTGGCCGGCTGAGCGCCCGTACGCTCATTTCGTGGATTGACTTTGGCATACAGAGTTTATTCACAGTCTAAGCATACGGAGTTCATTCCCAGTCTAAGATTGGACCGGACTGAGGCTTGCAACAGCGTATGCTGGGCTCGGGCATCTGCTGGTGTCGCATTTTTCTTCGTCGGGGCACCATCGTCGGAGCATCACGGAGAACCTGACGGGCGGCATTGGCGTTCCGGCGATCGGGGGGGCCGGGTGGTGTGTGCACATGATGTGCGATGGGTGCTGGTACTTGGCCCTTATATTGGCCCCCTATCCCTCACCAAACCTCGAGAACTCACACCCCCTGAAAGAGCATTTAAGATTTTACAGGTTTGCTGCCAGTAGCCATTAAAGTGTCTGAAATGGGGACACTTTTTTCGAATGGTCACAAAATCTTGTACACTTCGAGTTTTTAGCTGAATTGTTTTTTGCATGCCAACAAAAACACAAGGATCACATTTACCAAGTTTGCGGCCAAAACTCCTTTCGAAAAAATTTTAAAAAATCTTGAATCGCAAAAAGTTTCAAAAATTGTGAAAAATAAAAAAACGTGTCGTCTTGCCATTAAACTTCACGTGAAGGTTTAAGGGACCATTGTATGAATTTACAAGCCATAAAAATGGCATTGGCATGCAGAAATATGAAGATGTGCCTAAACCCACCTACCACCTTATCGATCCACGGCTTGCGCATCCCGTCTCTCTGGCCGGCGTAGTGCTCGCCCGCCCGCCCGCCCGTTCGTTTCATCGGTTGGCTTAGGCATACGGAGTTCATTCCAGTCTAAGCTTACAGAGTTCATTCTTATTCTAAGATCGGACCGAACCGAGGGTTACGGCAGCACATGCTGGGCTCGGGCATCTGCTGGTGCCGTATTTTTCTTCACCGGGGCACCATCACTGGAGCATCACCGGAGAACCTGACCGACGTCATTGGGGTTCCGACGATCGGGGGGGCCGGGGGGTGTGCGCACATGATGTGCGATGGGTGCTGGTCTTGGCCCTTATATTGGCCCCCTATCCCTCATCAATCCTCGAGAACTCACACTCCCTTAAAGAGCATTTGAGATTTTACAGGTTTGCTGCCAGTAGCCCTTAAAGTGTCTGAAATGGGGGCACTTTTTTCAAATGGTCACAAAATCTTGTACACTTGGAGTTTTTAGCTGAATTTTTTTATGCATACCATAAAAAATACAAGAATCACGTCTACCAAGTTCGGGGCCAAAACCCCTTTCAAAAAAATTTTAAAAAAGCCCGAACCGTAAAAATTTTCAAAAATCGTGAAAAATAGAAAACGAGTCGTCTTGCCATGAAACTTCACGTGAAGGCTTAAGGGACCATTATATGAATTTACAAGCCATAAAAATGGCATTGGCACGTAGAAATATGAAGATGTGCCTAAACCCACTTACCACCCTATCGATCCACGGCTTGCGCATCCGTATCTCAGGCCGACGTACTGCCTGCCTGCCCGCCCACTCGTTTCGTCGGTTGGCTTAGGCATACGGAGTTCATTACAATTCTAAGATCAGACCGGATCAAGAGTTGAGGTAGCAGGATCGGCAACACGCAGAGGGGGACCCGGTCGATCCCCGGCTTGTGCATCCCGCCCCTCTGGCCGGTTGAGCGCCCGCACGCTCGTTTCGTGGGTTGACTTAGGCATACGGAGTTCATTCTCAGTCTAAGATCAGACTGGACTGAGGGTTGCGGCAGCACATGCTGGGCTCGGGCATGTGCTGGTGCCGCTTTTTCTTCGTCAGGGCACCATCATCGGAGCATCGACGGAGAACCTGACGGGCGGCATTGGGGTTCCTACGATCGGAGGGCCGGGGGGGTGCACACTTGATGTGTGATGGGTGCTGGTACTTGGCCCTTATATTGGCCCCCTATCTCTCATCAAACCTTGAGAACTCACACCCCCTTAAAGAGCATTTGAGATTTTACAGGTTTGCTACCAGTAGTAATTAAAGTGTCTGAAATGGGGATACTTTTTCAAATGGTCACAAAATCTTGTACACTTTGGGTTTTTAGCTGAATTTTTTTGTGCATGCCAATAAAAATACAAGGATCACGCCTACCAAGTTTGGGGCCAAAACTCCTTCTGAAAAAATTTTAAAAAATCTCAAACCGTAAAAAGTTTCAAAAATCATGAAAAATAGAAAACGAGTCGTCTTGCCATGAAACTTCACGAGAAGGCTTAAGGGACCATTGTATGAATTTACAAGCCATAAAAATGGCATTGGCACGCAGAAATATGAAGATGTGCGTAAACCAACCTACCACCTTATCGATCCACGGCTTGCGCATCCTGTCTCTCTGACCGACGTAGTGCCCGCTCGCCCACTCGTTTCATCGGTTGGCTTAGGCATACGGAGTTCATTCCCAGTCTAAGATCGGATCAAACCAAGGGTTGCGGCAGCAGGATCCACAGCACGTAAAGGGGGTCCCGGCTGATCCCCGGCTTACGATCTCGCCCCTTTGGCCAGTTGAGCGCTCGCACGCTCGTTTCGTGGGTTGACTTAGGCATACGGAGTTCATTCCCAGTCTAAGCATACGGAGTTCATTCCCAGTCTAAGATCGGACCGCACCAAGGGTTGCAGCAGCACATGCTGGGCTGGAGCATGTGCTGGTGTCGCATTTTTCTTCACCGAGGCACCATCGCCTGTGAACCTGACCGACGGCATTGGGGTTCCGACAATCGGGTGGGTCGGGGGGGTATGCGCACATGATGTGCGATGGGTGCTGGTACTTGGCCCTTATATTGGCCCCCTATCCCTCATCAAACCTCGAGAACTCACACCCCCTTAAAGAGCATTTGAGATTTTACAGGTTTGCTGCCAGTAGCCATTAAAGTGTCTGAAATGGGGACACTTTTTTCAAATGGTCACAAAATCTTGTACACTTTGAGTTTTTAGCTGAAGTTTTTTGTGCATACCAACAAAAATACAAGGATCACGTCTACCAAGTTTGGGGCCAAAACTCCTTCCAAAACAATTTTAAAAAATCCCAAACCACAAAATGTTTCGAAAATCATGAAAAATAGAAAACGAGTCGTCTTGCCATGAAACTTCACGTGAAGGCTTAAGGGAGCATTGTATGAATTTACAAGCCATAAAAATGGCATTGGCATGCATAAATATGAAGATGTGCCTAAACCCACCTTCCACCCTATCGATTCACGGCTTGCGCGTCCTGTCTCTCTGGCCGATGTATTGCCCGCCTCCCACCTGCCCGCTCGTTTTGTCGGTTGGCTTAGGCATACAGAGTTCATTCCCAGTCTAAGATCGGATCAGACCGAAGGTTGCGGCAGCAGGATTTGCAGCACGTAAATGGGGACCCGATCGATCCCCAGCTTGCGCATCCCGTCCCTTTGGCCGGCTGAGCGCCCGCTTGCTCGTTTCGTGGGTTGCCTTAGGTATACGGAGTTCATTCCTAGTCTAAGCATACGGAGTTCATTCCCAGTCTAAGATTGGATCGAACCGAGGGTTACGGCAGCACATGCTGGGCTCGGGCATGTGCTGGTGCCACATTTTTCTTCACTCACCTTCACCGGTGCATCGTCGGAGAACCTGATCGGCGGCATTAGGGTTCCGATGATCGGGGCGGCCGAGGGTGGTGTGCGCACATGATGTGCGATGGGTGCTGGTACTTGTCCCTTATATTGGCCCCTTATCGCTCATTAAACCTCAAGAACTCACACCCCCTTACAAAGCATTTGAGATTTTACAGGTTTGCTGCCAGTAGCCATTAAAGTGTCTGAAATGGGGATAATTTTTTCAAAATGGTCACAAAATCTTGTACACTTCAAGGTTTTAGCTGAATGTTTTTATGCATGCCAACAAAAATACAAGGATCACGTTTAGCAGTTAGGGGCCAAAACCCCTTCCAAAAAAATTTAAAAAAATCTTGAATCGTAAAAAGTTTTAAAAATCGTGAAAAATAGAAAACGAGTCGTCTTGCCATGAAACTTCACGTGAAGGCTTAAGGGACCATTGTATGAATTTACAAGCCATAAAAATGGCATTGTCACACAGAAATATGTAGATGCGCCTAAACCCACTCACCACCCTATCGATCCACGGCTTGCGCATCCCGTCTCTCTGGCCTGTACTGCCCGCCCGCCCGCCAACCCGTTTGTTTCATCGGTTGGCTTAGGCATATGAAGTTCATTCCCAGTCTAAGATCAGACCAGATCGAAGGTTGTGGCAGCAGGATCGGCAACATGTAGAGAGGGACTCGGTCGATCCTCGGCTTGCGCATTCCGCCCTTCTGGCAGGCTGAGCACCCGCACTCTCGTTTCGTGGGTTGACTTAGGCTGTGCTCAAGCATGTGCTGGTGGCGATTTTTCTTCGTCGGGGCACAATCGTCAGAGCATCGTCGGAGAACCTGACGGGCGGCAATAGGGTTTCGATGATCGGGGCGCCGGGGGGAGTGTGCGCACATGATGTGTGATGGGTGTTGGTACTTGGCCCTTATATTGGCCCCCTATCCCTCATCAAACCTTGAGAACTCACACTCCCTTAAACGGCATTTGAGATTTTACAGATTTGCTGCCAGTAGCCAATAAAGTGTCTGAAATGGGGACACTTTTTTCAAATGGTCACAAAATCTTGTACACTTTGGGTTTTTAGCTGAATTTTTTTGTGCATGCCAACAAAAATACAAGAATCATGTCTACCAACTTTGGGGCCAAAACTGCTTCCGAAAAACTTTTAAAAAATCCCAAACCGTAAAACGTTTCAAAAATCTTGAAAAATAGAAAACGAGTCGTCTTGCCATGAAACTTCACGTGAAGGCTTAAAGGACCATTGTATGAATTTACAAGCCATAAAAATGGCATTGGCACGTAGAAATATGAAGATGAGCCTAAACCCACCTACCACCCTATCGATCGACGGCTTGCGCATCCCGTCTCTCTGGCCGGTGTAGCGCCCGCCCGCTTGTTTCATCGGTTGGCTTAGGCATACGGAGTTCATTCCCAGTCTAAGATCGGACTGCATCAAGGGTTGCGGTAGCACATGCTGGGCTCGGGCATGTGCTGGTGCCGTATTTTTCTTCATGGGGGCACCATCGTCGGAGCATCGCTGGAGAACCTGACCGGCAACATTGGGGTTCTGGCGATCGAAGGGGCTGGGGGGGTGTGCGCACATCATGTGTGATGGGTGCTGGTACTTGGCCCTTATATTGGCTCCCTATCCCTCATCAAACCTTGAGAACTCACACCCCCTTGAAGAGCATTTGAGATTTTATAGGTTTGCTGCCATTAGCCATTAAAGTGTCTAGAATGGGGGCACTTTTTTCAAATGGTCACAAAATCTTGTACACTTCGAGTTTTTACCTGAATTTTTTTGTGCATGCCAACAAAAATACGAGGATCACGTCTACCAAGTTTGGGGCCAAAACGCCTTTTGAAAAAATTAAAAAAAATCCCGAACCGTAAAAAGTTTCAAAAATCATGAAAAATAAAAAACGAGTCATCTTGCTATGAAACTTCACGTGAAGGCTTAAGGGACCATTGTATGAATTTACAAGCCATAAAAAAGGCATTGGTGTGCAGAAATATGAAGATGTCCCTAAACCCACCTTCCACCCTATCGATCCATGGCTTGCGCATCCCGTCTCTCTGGCCGGTGTATTGCCCGCCCGCCCGCCTGCCCGCCCGCTCGTTTTGTCGATTGGCTTAGGCATACGAAGTTCATTCATAGTCTAAGATCTGACCGGACCGAGGGTTGCGACAGCACACAGAGGGGGACCCGATCGATCCCTGGCTTACGCATCTCGCCCGTCTGGCCGGTTGAGCACCCGCACGCTCGTTTCGTGGGTTGACTTAGGCATACAGAGTTCATTCCCAGTCTAAGCATACGGAGTTCATTCCCAGTCTAAGATCGAACCGAACCGAGGGTTACGGCAACACATGCTAGGATCGGGCATGTGCTGATGCCGTATTTTTCTTCATCGGGGCACCATCACCGGACCATCATCGGAGAACCTGACTGGCGGCATTGGGGTTCCGACGATCGGGGGGCCGGGTGGGGGGTGTGCTCACATGATGTGCGATGGGTGCTGGTACTTGGCCCTTATATTGGCCCCCTATCCCTCATCAAACCCTGAAAACTCACACCCCCTTAAAGAGCATTTAAGATTTTATAGGTTTGCTACCAGTAGCCATTAAAGTGTTTGAAATGGGGACACTTTCTTCAAATGGTCACAAAATCTTGTACACTTCGAGTTTTTGGCTGAATGTTTTTGTGCATGCCAACAAAAATACAAGGATCACGTCTAAAAAGCTTGGGGCCAAAACTCCTTCCGAAAAAATTTTAAAAAATCCCGAACCGCAAAAAGTTTTAAAAATCATGAAAAGTAGAAAACGAGTCTTCTTGCCATGAAACTTCACGTGAACGCTTAAGGGACCATTGTATGAATTTACAAGCCATAAAAATGGCATTGGCACACAGAAATATGAAGATGTGCCTAAACCCACCTACCACCCTATCGATCCACAGCTTGCGCATCCCGTCTCCCTGGCCAACATAGTGCATGCCCACCCGCCCGCCGGCTCGTTTCGTCGGTTGGCTTAGGCATACGGAGTTCATTCCCAGTCTAAGATCAGATTGGATCGAGGGTTACGACAGCAGGATCGGTAGCACATAGAGGGGGACCCGGCCGATGCCCGACTTGTGCATTCCGCCCCTCTGGCCGCCTGAGCGCCCGCACGCTCATTTCACGGGTTGACTTAGGCATACGGTGTTCATTCCCAGTCTAAGATCGGACCAGATTGAGGGTTGCATCAGCACATGCTGGGCTCGGGCATGTGCTGTTGCCACAATTTTCTTCACCGGGGCACCATCACCAGAGAACCTGACCGGTGGCATTGGGGTTTCGACGATCGGGGGGGCCGAAGGGGGTGTGCACACATGATGTGCGATGGGTACTGGTACTTGGCCCTTATATTGGGCCCCTATCCCTCATCAAACCTTGAGAACTCACACCCCCTTAAAGTGCATTTGAGATTTTATAGGTTTGCTGCCAGTAGTTATTAAAGTGTCTAAAATGGGGACACTTTTTTCAAATGGTCACAAAATCTTGTACACTTCGAGTTTTTAGCTGAATCTTTTTGTGCATGCCAACAAAAATACAGGGATCACGTCTAAAAAGTTTGGGGTCAAAAATCCTTCCAAAAAAATTTTAAAAAATCCCGAACCGTAAAAAGTTTCAAAAATCATGAAAAATAGAAAACGAGTCATCTTGCCATTAAACTTCACATGAAGGCTTAAGGGACCATTGCACGAATTTACAAGCCATAAAAATGGCATTGGCATGCAGAAATATGAAGATGTGCCCAAACCCACCTACCACCCTATCGATCCACGGCTTGCGAATCTTGTCTCTCTGAACGGCGTAATGCCCGCCCGCCCGCCCGTACGCTCGTTTCGTCAGTTGGCTTAGGCAAACAGAGTTCATTCCCAGTCTAAGATCGGGCCAGACTGAGGGTTGCGGTAGCAGGATCGGCGGGATGTAGAGGGTGACCCGGTCAATCCCCGGCTTGCGCATCCCGCCCCTCTGGCCAGCTGAGCGACCGCACGCTAGTTTCGTGGGTTGACTTAGGCATATGGAGTTCATTCTCTATCTAAGCATACGGAGTTCATTCCCAGTTGAGGATCAGATAGGACTGAGGGTTGTGGCACCACATGCTGGGCTCGGGCATGTGCTGGGGCCACATTTTTCTTCGCCGGAGCATTGTCGGAGAACCTGACCGATAGCATTGGGGTTTCGACGATCGGGGGGCCGGGGGGGAGTGCGCACATGATGTGCGATGGGTGCTGGTACTTGGCTCTAATATTGGCCTCCTATCCCTCATCAAACCTTGAGAACTCAAACCCCCTTAAAGAGCATTTGAGATATTACAGGTTTGCTGCCAGTAGCCATTAAAATGTCTGAAATGGGGACACTTTTTTCAAATGGTCACAAAATCATGTACAATTCAAGTTTTTAGCTGAATTTTTTGCTCATGCCAACAAAAATACAAGGATCAAATCTACCAAGTTTGGGCCAAAAATCCTTCCGAAAAAATTTTAAAAAATCCTGAACCGTAAAAAGTTTGGAAAATTGTGAAAAATAGAAAACGAGTCGTCTTGCCATGAAACTTCATGAGAAGGCTTAATGGACCGTTGTATGAATTTACAAGTCATAAAAATGACATTGGCATGCAGCAATATGAAGATGTGCCTAAACCCACCTACCACCCTATCGATCCACGGCTTGCGTATCCCGTCTCTCTGGCCTAAGTAGTGCCTGCCCGCCTGCCTGCTAGCTCGTTTCGTCGGTTGGCTTAGGCATATGGAGTTCATTCCCAGTCTAAGATCAGACCGGGCCAAGGGTTGTGGTAGCACATGCTGGGCTCGGGCATGTGCTGGTGCCACATTTTTCTTCGCTGGGGCACTATCCCCGAAGCATCGTCGGAGAACCTGACCGGCGGCATTGGGGTTCCGACGATCGAGGGGGCTGGGGGGTTTTCGCACATGATGTACGATGGGTGCAGGTACTTGGCCCTCATATTGGCCCCCTATCCCTCATCAAACCCGAGACCTCACACCCCCTTAAAGAGCATTTGAGATTTTACAGGTTTGCTGCCAGTAGCCATTAAAGTGTCTGAAATGGGGACACTTTTTTCAAATGGTCACAAAATCGTGTACGCTTTGAGTTTTTATCTGAATTTTTTTGTGCATGCCAACAAAAATACAAGCATCACGTCTACCAAGTTTGGGGCCAAAACTCCTTCAAAAAAAGTTTAAAAAATCCTGAACCGTAAAAAGTTTCCAAATTCATGAAATATAGAAGATGAGTCGTCTTGCCATTAAACTTCATGTGAAGGCTTAAGAGACCATTGTATGAATTTACAAGCCATAAAAATGGCATTGGCACGTAGAAATATGAAGATGTGCCTAAACCCACCTACCACCTATCGATCCACGGCTTGCATATCTCGTCTCTCTGGCCGACGTCAGTGCCCACCCGCTCGCCCGCTCGTTTCGTCGATTGGCTTAGGTATACAGAGTTCATTCCCAGTCTAAGATCAGACCAGACTGAGGGTTGCGACAGCAGGATTGGCAACATGCAAAGGGGGACCCGGCCGATCCCCGGCTTGCACATCCTGCCCCTCTTGCCGGCTGGGCGCCCGCATGGCTCGTTTCGTGGGTTGACCTAGGCATACGAGTTGATTCCCAGTCTAAGATCAGACCGGTCTTGAGGGTTACGACAGCAACATGCTGGGCCTCGAGCATGCGCTTGTGCCATATTTTCTTTGCCGGGGTTGCCATCGTCGGAGCACCGCCGGAGAACCATAACCCGATGGCATTTAGGGTTTTAAGCGATTGGGGGGCCGGGGGGGTGTGCGCATATGATGTGCGATGGGTGCTGGTACTTGGCCCTTATATTGGCCCCCTATCCCTCATCAAACCTCAAGAACTCACACCCCCTTAAAAAGCATTTGAGATTTTACAGGTTTGCTACCAGTAGCCATTAAAGTGTCTGAAATGGGGACACTTTTTTCAAATGGTCACAAAATCTTGTACACTAAGAGTTTTGAGCTGAATTTTTTTGTGTATGCCAACAAAAAGACAAGGATCATGTCTATGAAGTTTGGGGCAAAAACTCATTCCGAAATAATTTTAAGAAATTTGAAACCGCAAAAACTTTCAAAAATCATGAAAAATAGAAAATGAGTCGTCTTGCCATGAAACTTCACGTGAAGGCTTAAGGGACCATTGTACGAATTCATAAGCCATAAAAATGGCATTGGCACGCAGAAATATGAAGATGTGCCTAAACCCACCTACCACCCTATCGATCCATGCCTTGCGCATCCCGTCTCTTTGGCTGGCGTAGTGCCAACCTGCCCGACCGCTCGTTTCGTCGGTTGGCTTAGGCATATGGAGTTCATTCCCAGTCTAACATCGAACCAGACTGAGGGTTACGATAGCAGGATTGGTAGCACACAGAGGGGGACCCGATCGATTCCCGGCTTGTGCATCTCGCCCCTCTGACCGGCTGAGCGCCCGCATGCTCGTTTCATGTGTTGACTTAGGCATACGGAGTTCATTCCCAGTCTAAGTATACGGAGTTCATTCCCAATCTAAGATCGGACCAGACCGACGGTTGCGACAGCACATGCTTGGCTTGGGCATGTGCTGGTGCCGTATTTTTCTTCACCGGAGCACTATCGCCGGAGCATCGCCGGAGAACCTGACGGGCGGCATTTGGGTTTCGATGATCGGGGGGGCTGGGTGGGTGTGTGCACATGATGTGCGATGGGTGCTGGTACTTGGCCCTTATATTGGCCCCCTATCCCTCATCAAACCTCAAGAACTCGCACCCCCTTAAAGAGCATTTGAGATTTTACAGGTTTACTGCCAGTAGCCATTAAAGTGTCTGAAATGGGGGCACTTTTTTCAAATGGTCACAAAATCTTGTACACTTCGAGTTTTTACCTGAATTGCTTTGTGCATGCCAAAAAAAATGCAAGGATCACGTCTACCAAGTTTGGGGCCAAAACTCCTTCCGAAATAATTTTAAAAAATCCAAAACCGTAAAAAGTTTCAAAAATCATGAAAAATAAAAAACGAGTCGTCTTGCCATGAAACTTCACATGAAGGCTTAGGGGACCATTGTATGAATTTACAAGCCATAAAAATGGCATTGGCATGCAGAAATATGAAGCTGTGCCTAAACCCACCTACCACCATATCGATCCATGGCTTGCGCATCTCGTCTCTCTGGCCGGCGTAGTGCCCGCCCTCCCGCCCGCTCATTTCCTCGGTTGAGGGTTGTGGCAGTAGGATCGACAGCACGCATAGGGGACCCGACCGATCCTCGGCTTGCGTATCCCACCCCTCTGGCCGGTTGACAGCCCGTACGCTCGTTTCGTGGTTTGACTTAGGCATACGGAGTTCATTCCCAGTCTAAGCATACGGAGTTCATTCCCAATCTAAGATCGGACCGGACCGAGGGTCACAGCAGCACATGTTGGGCTCGGGCATGTGCTGGTGCCACATTTTTCTTCGCTGGGGCACTATCACCGGAGCATCGCCAGAGAACCTGATCGGCGGCATTAGGGTTCCGACGATCGAGGGGGCCGGGGGGGTGTGCGCACATGATGTGCGATGGGTGCTGGTAGTTGGCTCTTATATTGGCCCCCTATCCCTCATCAAATCTTGTGAACTCACACCCTCTTAAAGAGTAATTGAAATTTTACAGGTTTGCTGCCAGTAGCCATTAAAGTGTCTAAAATGGGGACACTTTTTTCAAATGGTCACAAAATCTTGTACACTTTGAGTTTTTATCTGAATTTTTTTGTGCATGCCAGCAAAAATACAAGGATCATGTCTACCAAGTTTGGGGCCAAAACTCCTTCCAAAAAAGTTTAAAAAATCTCGAACTGTAAAAAGTTTCAAAAATCTTGAAAAATAGAAAACGAGTCGTCTTGCCATTAAACTTCACGTGAAGGCTTAAGGGACCATTTTATGAATTTACAATCCATAAAAATGGTATTGGCATGCAGAAATATGAAGATGTGCCTAAACCCACCTACCCCCCTATCGATTTACGGCTTATGCATCCTGTCTCCCTGGCCGGCGTAGCGTCCGCCAGCCCGCTTATTTCGTCGGTTGGCTTAGGCATACGAAGTTCATTCCCAGTCTAAGATCAGATCGGACCGAGGGTTGTGGCAGTAGGATTGGCTGCACGCAGAGGGGGACCCGACCAATCCCTGGCTTGTGCATTCTGCCCCTTTGGTCGGCTGAGTGCCCACACGCTCGTTTCGTGGGTTGACTTAGGCATACGGAGTTCATTCCCAGTCTAAGCATACGGAGTTCATTCCCAGTCTAAGATCGGACCAGACCGAGGGTTACGGCAGCACATGCTGGGCTCAGGCATGTGCTGGTGCCGCATTTTTCTTCGCTGGGGCACCATCGTCGGAGCATCGCCGGAGAATCTGACCGGCAGCATTGGGGTTTCGGCGATCAGGGGGTCGGGGGGTGTGCGCACATGATGTGCGATGGGTGCTGCTACTTGGCCCTTATATTGGCCCCCTATCCCTCATCAAACCTCGAGACTCACCCCCCCTTAAAAAGCATTTGATATTTTACAAGTGTGCTGCCAGTAGCCATTAAAGTGTCTGAAATGGGGACACTTTTTTCAAATGGTCACAAAATCTTGTACACTTCGAGTTTTTAGCTGAATTTTTTTGTACATGCCAAAAAAAATACAAAGATCACGTCTACCAAGTTTGGGGCCAAAACTCCTTCCGAAAAAATTTTAAAAATCCCAAACTACAAAAAGTTTAAAAAATCATGAAAAATAGAAAACTAGTCGTCTTGCCATGAAACTTCACGTGAAGGCTTAAGGGACCATTGTATGAATTTACAAGCCATAAAAATGGCATTGACACGCAGAAATATGAAGATGTGCCTAAACCCACTTGCCACCCTATCGATCCACGGCTTGTGCATCCCGTCTCTCTGGCCGACGTACTGCCCGCCCGCCCACCCGCCCGCTCGTTCCATCAGTTGGCTTAGGCATACGGAGTTCATTCCCAGTCTAAGATCGGACCAGACTGAGGGTTACAGCAGCACGCAGAGGAGGACCCGACCGATCCCCGACTTGCGTATCCTGCCCCTCTGGCCAGCTGAGCGCTCGCACGCTCGTTTCATGGGTTGACTTAGGCATACGGGGTTCATCCCCAGTCTAAGCATTCTGAGTTCATTCCCAGTCAAAGATCAGATCAGACCGAGGGTTGCGACAACATAAACTGGGCTCGGCCATGTGCTGGTGCTGTATTTTCCTTCATCGGGGCACCATCGTCGGAGCATCACCGGAGAACCTGATCGGCGACATTGGGGTTCCGACGATCGAGGGGGTGGGGGGTGTGCGTACATGATGTGCGATGGGTGCTGGTACTTGGCCCTTATATCGGCCCCCTATCTCTCATCAAACCTCGAGAACTCACACCCCTTTAAAGAGCATTTGAGATTTTACAGGTTCGCTACCAGTAGCCATTAAAGTGCTCTGAAATGGGGAACACTTTTTTTCAAATGGTCACAAAATCTTGTTACACTTCGAGTTTTTTAGCTTAATTTTTTTGTGCTTGCCAACAAAAATCAAGGATCCACGTCTAACCAAGTTTGTGACCAATACTCCTTCCGATAAAATTTTAAAAAACCCGAACCACAAAAAAGTTTTGAAAATCGCTGAAAAATAGAAACGAGTCGTCTTGCCATGAAACTTCACGTGAAGGCTTAAGGGACCATTGTATGAATTTACAAGGCACAAAAATGACATTGGCATGCAGAAATATGAAGCTGTGCCTAAACCCACCTACCACCCTATCGATCCACGGCTTACGCATCTCGTCTCTCTGGCCGGCGTAGTGTCCGCCCGCCCGCCCGCCCGTCCGCCCGCTCATTTCGTCGGTTGGCTTCGGCATACGGATTTCATTCCTAGTCTAAGATCAGACCAAATCGGACCGAGGGTTGCGGTAGCAGGATCGGCAGCACGCAGAGGGGGACTCGACCGATCCCTGGCTTTCGCATCCCACCCATCGGCCGACTGAGCGCTCGCACGCTCGTTTCGTGAGTTGACTTAGGCATACGGAGTTCATTTCCAGTCTAAGCATACGGAGTTCATTCTCACTCCAAGATCGAATCGAACAGAGGGTTACGGCAGTAGATGCTGGGCTCGAGCATGTGTTGGTGCAACATTTTTCTTCACCGGGGCACCATCGCCGGAGCATCGTTGGAGAACCTAACCGACGATATTGGGGTTCCGACGATCGGGGGGGTCGGGGGGTGTGCGCGCACATGATGTACGATGGGTGCTGGTACTTGGCCCTTATATTGGCCCCCTATCCCTTGTCAAACCTCAAGAACTCACACCCCCTTAAAGAGCATTTGAGATTTTACAGGTTTGCTGCCGGTAGCCATTAAAGTGCCTCAAATGGGGGCACTTTTTTCAAATGGTCACAAAATCTTGTAAACTTTGAGTTTTTAGCTGATTTTGTTTTGTGCTTGCCAACAAAAATACAAGGATCACGTCTACCAAGTTTGGCACCAAAACTCCTTTCGAAAAAATGTTGAAAAATCTCGAACCGTAAAAAGTTTCAAAAATCGTTAAAAATAGAAAACGAGTCGTCTTGCCATGAAACTTCACGTGAAGGCTTAAGGGACCATTGTATGAATTTACGATCCATAAAAATTTCTTTGGCATGCAAAAATATGAAGATGTGCCTAAACTCACCTACCACCCTATCGATCCATGGCTTGTGCATCCCGTCTCTCTGGCCGGTGTAGTGCCCGTCCGCCCTCCCGCCCGCTCGTTTCGTCAGTTGGCTTCGGCATACGGAGTTCATTCCTAGTCTAAGATCGAACTGAACCAGACCGAGGGTTGCGACAGTAGGATCGGCAGCACGCAGAGAGGGACCCAACCGATCCTCGGCTTTCGCATCCCACCCATCGGCTGGCTGAGCGCTCGTACGCTCGTTTCGTGGGTTGACTTAGGCATACGGAGTTCATTCCCAGTCTAAGCATATGGAGTTCATTCCCACTCTAAGATCGGACCGGACCGAGGGTTGCGGTAGCACATGATGGGCTCGGGCATGTGTTGGTGCAACATTTTTCTTCATCGGGGCACCATCGTCGGAGCATCATCGGAGAACCTGATCGACGGTAATAGGGTTCCGACGATTAGGGGGGCCGGGGGTGTGCGCGCATATGATGTGCGATGGGTGCTGGTACTTGGCCCTTATATTGGCCCCCTATCCCTCATCAAACCTCGAGAACTCACACCGCCCTTAAAGAGCATTTGAGATTTTACATGTTTGCTGGCAGTAGCCATTAAAGTGTCTGAAATGGTGACACTTTTTTCAAGTGGTCACAAAATCTTGTAAACTTTGAGTTTTTAGTTGATTTTTTTTTTGCATGCCAATAAAAATACAAGGATCACGTCTACCATGTTTGGGGCCAAAACTCCTTCTAAAAAAATTTTAAAAAATCCCGAACCGCAAAAAGTTTCAAAAATCATGAAAAATAGAGAACGAGTCGTCTTGACATGAAACTTCACGTGGAGGCTTAAGTGACCATTGTATGAATTTACAAGCCATAAAAATGGCATTGGCATGCAGAAATATGATGATGTGCCTAAACCCACCTACCACCCTATCGATCCACGACTTGCACATCCAGTCTCTCTGGCCGGCATAGTGCCCGCCCGCCCGCCCGCTCGTTTCGTCGGTTGGCTTAGGCATACGGAGTTCATTCCCAATCTAAGATTAGACTGGATTGAGGGTTACGGAAGCAGGATCAGCAGCACGTAGAGGGGGACCTGACTGATCCCCGACTTACGCATCCCGCCCCTCTGGTCGACTGAGCGCCCGCACGTTCGTTTCGTGGGTTGACTTAGGCATACAGAGTTCATTCCCAGTCTAAGCATACAGAGTTCATTCCCAGTCTAAGATCGAATCGGACCGAGGGTTGCGGCAACACATGCTGGGCTCGGGCATGTGCTGGTGTCGCATTTTTCTTCACCGAGGCACCATCGTGGGAGCATCGTCGGAGAACCTGAATGGCAGCATTTGGGTTCCTGCGTTCGGAGGGGCTGGGGTGGGGTGTGCACACATGATGTAAAATGGGTGCTGGTACTTGGCCCTTATATTGGCCCCCTATCCCTCATCAAACCTCAAGAATTCACACCCCCTTAAAGAGCATTTGAGATTTTATAGGTTTGCCGCCAGAAGCCATTAAAGTGTCTGAAATGGGGACACTTTTTTCAAACGGTCACAAAATCTTGTACACTTCGAGTTTTTAGTTGAAGTTTTTTGTGCATGCCAACAAAAATACAAGGATCACGTCTACCAAGTTCGGGGCTAAAACTCCTTCCGTAAAAACTTTAAAAATCTCGAATCGTAAAAAGTTTCAAAAATTGTGAAAAATAGAAAATGAGTCATCTTGCCATGAAACTTCATGTGAAGGCTTAAGGGACCATTGTATGAATTTACAAGCCATAAAAATGGCATTGGCACGTAGAGATATGAAGATGTGCCCAAACCCACCTACCACCCTATCGATCCACGGCTTGCGCATCCCGCCTCTCTGGCCGGCGTATTGACCGTCCGCCCGCCCGCCCACTCATTTCGTCGGTTGGCTTAGGCATACGGAGTTTATTCCCAGTCTAAGATCGAACTGGATTGAGGGTTGTAGCAGCAGAATCGGCAGCACATAGAGGGAGACCCGATCGATCCCTGGCTTACGCATCCCGTGCCTCTGGCCGGTTGAGCGCCCGCACGTTCGTTTCATGGGTTGACTTAGGTATATGGAGTTCATTCCCAGTGTAGGCATACAAAGTTTATTCCCAGTCTAAGATCAGACTGGACTGAGGGTTTCGACAGCACATGCTGGGCTTGGGCATGTGCTAGTGCCACATTTTTCTTCGCCGGGGTACCATCACCGGAGAACCTGATCGGCGGCACTAGGGTTCCGGCGATCGGGGGGGCCGGGGGGGTGTGCGCACATGATGTGCGATGGGTGCTGGTACTTGGCCCTTATATTGGCCCCCTATCCCGCATCAAACCTCAAGAACTCACACCCCCTTAAAAAGCATTTGAGATTTTACAGGTTTGTTGCCAGTAGCAATTAAAGTGTCTGAAATTGGGACACTTTTTTCAAATGGTCACAAAATCTTGTACACTTCAGGTTTTTAGCTGAATTTTTTTGTGCATGCCAAAAAAAATACAAGGATCACGTCTACCAAGTTTGGGGCCAAAACTTCTTTCGAAAAAATTTTAAAAAATCTCGAACCGTAAAAAGTTTCAAAAATCATAAAAAGTAGAAAACGAGTCGTCTTGCCATGAAACTTCACGTGAAGGCTTAAGGGACCATTGTATGAATTTACAAGCCATAAAAATGGCATTGGCATGCAAAAATATGAAGATGTGCCTAAACCCACCTGCCACCCTATCGATCCACGGCTTGCGCATCCCGTCTCTCTGGCCGACGTAGTGCCCACCCGTCTGTCTGCCCGCTCGTTTCATCGGTTGGCTTCGGCATACAGAGTTCATTTCCAATCTAAGATCAGACCAAACCGAGGGTTGCGGTAGCAGGATCAGCAGCATGCAGAGGGGGACCTGATCTATCCCCGGCTTGCGCATCCCACCCCTCTGGCCGGTTGAGCGCCCATACGCTCGTTTCATGGGTTGACTTGGGCATACGGAGTTCATTCCCAGTCTAAGCATACAGAGTTCATTCCCAGTCTAAGATCGGATTAGACCGAGGGTTACGCCAGCACATGCTGGGCTCAGGCATGTGCTGGTGCCACATTTTTCTTCATCGGGGCACCATTGCCGGAGCATCGTCGGAGAACATGACCGACGGCATTGGGGTTCCGTCGATCGGGGGGCCAGGTGGGTGTGCACACATGATGTGCGATGGGTGCTGGTACTTGGCGCTTATATTGGGCCCCTATCCCTCATCAAACCTTGAGAACTCACACCCCCTTAAAGAGCATTTGAGATTTTACCGGTTTGCTGCCAGTAGCCATTAAAGTGTTTGAAATTGGCACACTTTTTTCAAATGGTTACAAAATCTTGTACACTTCGTGTTTTAGCTGAATTTTTTTGCGCATGCTAACAAAAATACAAGGATCACGTCTACCAAGTTTGGGGCCAAAAATCCTTCCGAAAAAATTTTAAAAAATCCCAAACCGTAAAAAGTTTCAAAAATCATGAAAAATAGAAAACGAGTCGTCTTGCCATTAAAACTTCACGTGAAGGCTTAAGGGACCATCGTACGAATTTACAAGCCATAAAAATGTCATTAGCACGTAGAAATATGAAGATGTGCCTAAACCCACCTATCACCCTGTCGATCCACGGCTTGTGCATCCCGTCTCTCTGGCCGGTGTAGTGCCCGCCTGCCCGTCTGGCCACTCGTTTCGTCGGTTGCCTTAGGCATACTGAGTTCATTCCCAATCTAAGATCAGACTGGACCGAGGCTTGCAGCAGCAGGATCGACAGCAAACAAAGGGGGACCCGGCCTGTCCCCGACTTGTGCATCCCACCCCTCTGGCCGACTGAGCGCCCGCATGCTCGTTTCGTGGGTTGACTTAGGAATACGAAGTTCATTCCTAGTCTAAGCATACGAAGTTCATTCCCAGTCTAAGATCGGACCAGACCAAGGGTTGCGGCAGCACATGCTGGGCTCGGGCATGTGCTGGTGTCGCATTTTTCTTCGTCGGGGCACCATTACCAGAGCATCGTCGAAGAATCTGATCGGCGGTATTGGGGTTCCGACGATCGGGGGGGCCGGGGGGGTGTGCGGACATGATGTGCGATGGGTGCTGGTACTTGGCCCTTATATTGGCCCCCTATCCCTCATCAAACCTTGAGAACTCACACCCCCTTAAAGAGCATTTGAGATTTTACAAGTTTGCGACCAGTAGCCATTAAAGTGTCTGAAATGGGGACACTTTTTTCAAATGGTCACAAAATCTTGTACACTTCGAGTTTTTAGCTGATTTTTTTTGTGCATGCCAAAAAAAATACAAGGATCACATAAGTTTGGGGCCAAAACGCTTTCTAAAAAAATTTTAAAAAATCCCGAACCGTAAAAAGTTTCAAAAATCGTGAAAAATAGAAAACGAGTCGCCTTGCCATGAAACTTCACGTGAAGGCATTAGAGACCATTATATGAATTTACAAGCCATAAAAATGGCATTGGCATGAAGAAATACAAAGATGTGGCTAAACCCACCTACCACCCTATCGATCCACGGCTCGCGCATCCCATCTCTCTGGCCCGCACAGTGCCCGCTCGCCCGCTCGTTCGTCAGTCAGCTTAGGCATATGGAGTTCATTCGCATCCTCAGATCAGACCGGACTGAGGGTTACCGTAGCAGGATTGATAGCACACAGAGGGGGACCCGGCCCATCCCCGGCTTGCGCATCCCGCCCCTTTGGCCGACTGAGCGCCCGCACGCTCGTTCATGGGTTGACTTAGGCATACGGAGTTCATTCCCAGTCTAAGCTTGCGGAGTTCATTCCCAGTCTAAGATCAGACCAGACCGAGGGTTACGGCAGCACATGTTGGGCTCAGGCATGTGTTGGTGCCGTATTTTTCTTCGTCGGGGCACCATCGTCGGAGCATCGTCAGAGAACTTGACCGACGGCATTGGGGTTCTGGCGATCTGGGGGGCCGGGGGGTGTGTGCACATGATGTGTGATGCGTACTGGTACTTGGCCCTTATGTTGGCCCCCTATCCCTCATCAAACCTTGAGAACTCACACCCCGTTAAAGAGCATTTGAGGTTTTACAGGTTTGCTGCCTGTAGCCATTAAAGTGTCTGAAATGGGGACAATTTTTTCAAATGGTCACAAAATCTTGCACACTTCGAGTTTTTAGCTGAATTTTTTATGCATCCCAACAAAAATACAAGGATCATGTCTACCAAGTTTAGGGCCAAAACACCTTCCGAAAAAATTTTAAAAAATCCTGAACCGTAAAAAGTTTTAAAAATCGTGAAAAATAGAAAATGAGTCGTCTTGCCATGAAACTTCACGTCAAGGCTTAAGGGACCATTGTATGAATTTACAAGCCATAAAAATGACATTGTTAGGCAGAAATATGAAGATGTGCCTAAACCCACCTACCACCCTATCGATCCACGGCTTGCATATCCCGTCTCTCTGGCCGACGTAGTGCCCGCCTGCCCGTCCGCCCGCTCGTTTCATCGGTTGGCTTAAGCATACGGAGTTCATTCCCAGTCTAAGATTGGACTGGATTGAGCATTGCTGCAGTAGGATCGGCAGCACGTAGAGGGGGACCCGGCCGATCCCCGGCTTGTGCATCCTACCCCTCTGGCCGGCTGAGCGCCCGCACGCTTGTTTCATAGGTTGACTTAGGCATACGGAGTTCATTCCTAGTCTAAGCGTGCGGAGTTCATTCCCAGTCTACGATCGAACCAGACCGAGGGTTACAGTAGCACATGTTGGGCTCGAGCATGTACTGGTGCCGTATTTTTCTTCGCTGGGGCACCATTACCGAAGCATCGTCGAAGAACCTGATCGGCGGTATTAGGGTTTCGACGATCGGGGGGGCCAGGGGGTGTGCGGACATGATGTGCGATGGGTGCTGGTACTTGGCCCTTATATTGGCCCCCTATCCCTCATCAAACCTTGAGAACTCACACCCCCTTAAAGAGCATTTGAGATTTTACAAGTTTGCGGCCCAAACTCTTTCTAAAAAAATTTTAAAAAATCCCGAACCGTAAAAAGTTTCAAGAATCGTGAAAAATAGAAAACGAGTCGCCTTGCCATGAAACTTCACGTGAAGGCATAAGAGAACATGATATGAATTTACAAGCCATAAAAATGGCATTGGCATGCAGAAATATGAAGATGTGGCTAAACCCACCTACCACCCTATCGATCCACGGCTTGCGCATCCCATCTCTCTGGCCCGCGTAGTGCCCGCTCGCCCGCTCGTTCGTCGGTCAACTTAGGCATACTAAGTTCATTCCCATTCTCAGATCGGACCAGACTGAGGGTTATGGTAGCAGGATTGATAGCACGCAGAGGGGGACCCGGCCAATCCCCGGCTTGTGCATCCCGCCCCTCTGGATGACTGAGCGCCCGCACGCTCGTTTCATGGGTTGACTTAGGCATACGGAGTTCATTCCCAGTCTAAGCGTGCGGAGTTCTTTCCCAGTCTAAGATCAGACCAGACCGAGGGTTACGACAGCACATGTTGGGCTCAGGCATGTGCTGGTGCCACATTTTTCTTCGTCGGGGCACCATCGTCGGAGCATCGCCGGAGCATCGTCAGAGAACTTGACCGACGACATTGGGGTTCCGGCGATCTGGGGGGTCGGGGGTGTGTGCACATGATGTGCGATGGGTGCTGGTACTTGGCCCTTATATTGGCCCCCTATCCCTCATCAAACCTTGAGAACTCACACCCCGTTAAAGAGCATTTGAGATTTTTTAGGTTTGCTGCCAGTAGCCATTAAAGTGTCTGAAATGGGGACAGTTTTTTCAAATGGTCACAAAATCTTGTACACTTCGACTTTTTAGCTGAATTTTTTTGTGCATCCCAACAAAAATACAAGGATCATGTCTACCAAGTTTAGGGCCAAAACTCTTTCCGAAAAAAGTTTAAAAAATCCTGAACCGTAAAAAGTTTTAAAAATCGTGAAAAATAGAAAATGATCGTCTGCCATGAAACTTCACATGAAGGCTTAAGGGACCATTGTATGAATTTACAAGCCATAAAAATGACATTGTTAGGCAGAAATATGAAGATGTGCCTAAACCCGCCTACCACCCTATCGATCCACGGCTTACACATCCCGTCTTTCTGCCCGGGGCAGTGCCCGCCTGCCCGCCCGCCCGCTCGTTTCTCGATGGGCTTAGGCATACGGAGTTCATTCCCAATCTAAGATTGGATCGGACCGAGGGTTGCCACAGTAGGATCGGCATACGGATCCCGCCGCTCTGGTCGACTGAGCACCCGCACGCTCGTTTCATGGGTTGACTTAGGCATACGGAGTTCATTCCCAGTCTAAGATCGGTTCGGACTGAGGGTTGTGCGAAAGGACTATTGTATGAATTTACAAGCCATAAAAATGGCATTGGCACCCAAAAATATGAAGATGTGCCTAAACCCACCGACCACCCTATCGATCCACGGCTTGCGCATCCTACCTCTCTACCCGGCGTAGTGCTCGCCCGCCCGCCCGCCCGCTCGTTTCGTCAGTTGGCTTAGGCATACGGAGTTCATTTTCAGTCTAAGATTGGATCAGACTGAGGGTTGCGGCAGCAGGATCGACAGCACGTAGAGGTAGAGCCGGCCGATCCCCGGCTTGCGCATCCCGCCCCTCTGGCCTGCTGAGCACCCGCACGCTCGTTTCGTGAGATGACTCAGGCATACGGAGTCAATTCCCAGTCTAAGGATACGGAGTTCATTTCCAGTCTAAGATCGGACCGAACTGAGGGTTGCGGCAGCACATGCTGGGCTCGGGCATTTGCTGGTGCCGCATTTTTCTTCATCGGGGCACCGTCGCCAGAGAACCTAACCGGCGGCATTGGGTTTCTGACGATCGGGGGGCCGGGGGGTGTGCGCACATGATGTGTGATTGGTGCTGGTACTTGGCCCTTATATTGGCCCCCTATCCCTCATCAAACCTTGAGAACTCACATCCCCTTAAAGAGCATTTGAGATTTTACAGGTTTGCTGCCAGTAGCCGTTAAAGTGTTTGAAATGGGGACACTTTTTTCAAATGGTCACAAAATCTTGTACACTTCGAGTTTTTAGCTGAATTTTTTTGTGCATGCCAAAAAAAATACAAGGATCACGCCTACCAAGTTTGGGGCCAGAACTCCTTCCAAAAAAATTTTAAAAAATCTTGAACCACAAAAAGTTTCAAAAATCATGAAAAATAGAAAACGAGTCGTCTTGCCATGAAACTTCACGCGAAGGCTTAAGGGACCATTGTATGAATTTACAAGCCATAAAAAGGGCATTGGCACGCAGAAATATGAAGATGTGTTTAAACCCACCTACCACTCTATCGGTCCATGGCTTGCGCATCCTGTCTTTTTGGCCGGCATAGTTCCTGCTCGCCCGCCTGCCCGCTCATTTCGTCGGTTGGCTTAGGCATACGGAGTTCATTCCCAGTCTAAGATCGGACCGGACAGAGAGTTACGGCATCACATACTAGGCTCAGGCATGTGCGGGTGCCGCATTTTTCTTCATCGGGGCACCATCACCGGAGCATCACCGGAGAACCTGACCGGTAGCATTGGGGTTCCAGGGATCAGGGGGCCGGGGGGTGTGCGCACATGATGTGCGATAGTTGCTGGTACTTGGCCCTTATATTGGCCCCCTATCCCTCATCAAACCTCGAGAACTCACACCCCTTTAAAGAGCATTTGAGATTTTACAGGTTTGCTACCAGTAGCCATTAAAGTGTCTGAAATGGGGACACTTTTTTCAAATTGTAACAAAATCTTGCACACTTCGAGATTTTAGCTGATTTTTTTTTGTGCATGCCAACAAAAATACAAGGATCACGTCTACCAAGTTTGGGGCAAAAACTCCTTCCGAAAAAATTTTAAAAAATCTCAAAACATAAAAAGTTTTGAAAATCATGAAAAATAGAAAACAAGTTGTCTTGCCATGAAACTTCACGTGAAGGCTTAAGGGACCATTGTATGAATTTACAAGTCATAAAAATGGTATTGGCATGCAGAAGTATGAAGATGTGCCTAAACCCACCTACCACCCTATCGATCCATGGCTTACGCATCCCGTCTCTCTGGTCGACGTAGTGCCTGCCCGCCCGCCCGCTCGCTCGTTTGTTTCGTCGGTAGGTTTAGGCATACAGAGTTCATTCCCAGTCTAAGATCGGACTGGACCGAGGGTTGCGACAGTAGGATCAACAGCACGCAGAGGGGGACCCGATCGATTCCCAGTCTGAGATCAGATCGGACTGAGCGTTGCAGCAGCACGTGTTGGGCTCGAGCATGTGCTGGTGCCGCATTTCTCTTCACCGAGGCACCATCGCCGGAGCATCACCGGAGAACCTAACCGGCGGCATTAGGGTTCCGACGATCGGGGGGGCCAGGGGTGTGTGCACATGATGTGCGATGGGTGCTGGTACTTGGCCCTTATATTGGCCCCCTATCCCTCATCAAACCTCGAGAACTCACATCCCCTTAAAGAGCATTTGAGATTTTACAAATTTGCTACTAGTAGCCATTAAAGTGTCTGAAATAGGGACACTTTTATCAAATGGTCACAAAATCTTGTACACTTTGAGTTTTTAGCTGAATTTTTTTGTGCATGCCAAGAAAAATACAAGGATCACGTCTACCAAGTTTGGGGCCAAAACTCCTTCCAAAAAATTTTAAAAAATCTCAAACTGCAAAAAGTTTCAAAAATCGTGAAAAATAGAAAATGAGTCGTCTTGCCATGAAACTTCACGTGAAGGGTTAAGGGACCATTGTATGAATTTACAAGCCATAAAAATGGCATTGGCATGCAGTAATATGAAGATGTGCTTAAACACACCTACCACCCTATCGATCCACAGCTTGCGCATCCTGTCTCTCTGGCCGACGTAGTGCCCACCCGTCCGCCCGCCCGCTCGTTTCGTCGGTTGGCTTAGGCATATGGAGTTCATTCCCAGTCTAAGATCGGACCGGATTGAGGGTTACGGTAGCAGTATCGGCAGCACGCAAAGGGAGACCTAACCAATCCCCGACTTGCGCATCCCGCCCCTCTGGCCGGCTGAGCGTCCGCACGCTCGTTTCGTGGGTTGACTTTGGCATACGGAGTTCATTCCCAGTCTAAGCATACGCAATTCATTCCTAGTCTAATATCGGACCGGACCGAGAGTTACGGCAGCACATGCTGGAATTGGGCATGTGCTGGTGCCGTATTTTTCTTCGTCGGGGCACCATCACCGGAACATCGCTAGAGAACCTGACCGGTGGCATTTGGGTTCCAGCGATCAGGAGGGCCAGGGGGGGTGTGCGCATCCCGCCCCTCTGGCCGACTGAGTGCCCTCACACTCGTTCCGGGGTTGACTTAGGTATACAGAATTTATTCTCAGTCTAAGCAAATGGAGTTCATTCCCAGTTTAAGATCGAACCGGACTGAGGGTCGCGGCAGCACATGCTGGGCTCGGGCTTGTGCTGGTGCCGTATTTTTCTTCGCCGAGGCACTATCACTGGAGAACCTGACCGGCAACATTGGGGTTCCGACGATCGAGGGGGCCGCGGGGTGTGTGCATAAGATGTACGATGGGTGCTGGTACATGGCCCTTATGTTGCCCCCTATCCCTCATCAAACCTCGAGAACTCACACCCCCTTAAAGAGCATTTGAGATTTTACAGGTTTGCTGCCAGTAGCCATTAAAGTGTCTTAAATGGGGACACTTTTTTCGAATGGTCACAAAATCTTGTACACTTCGAGTGTTTGGCTGAATTTTTTTGTGCATGCCAACAAAAATACAAGGATCACGTCTACCAAGTTTGGCCAAAAGTCCTTCCGAAAAAATTTTAAAAAATCTCGAACCATAAAAAGTTTTGAAAATCGTGAAAAATAGAAAACGAGTCGTCTTGCCATGAAACTTCAAGTGAAGGCTTAAGGGACCATTGTATGAATTTACAATCCATAAAAATGGCATTGGCATGCAGAAATATGAAGATGTGCCTAAACCCATCTGCCACCATATCGATCCACGGCTTGCGCATCCCATCTCTCTGGTCGACGTAGTGCCCGCCCGCCCGCCCGCCTGCTCGTTTCGTCGGTTGGCTTAGGCATATGAAGTTCATTCTCAGTGTAAGATCAGAACGGACCGAGGGTTGCAGCAGCAGGATCGACAGGATGCAGAGGGGGACCCGACCGATCCTCAACTTGTGCATCCCGCCCCTCTGGCTGGCTAATCGCCCGTAAGCACGTTTCGTGGGTTGACTTAGGCATACGAAATTCAGTCCCCGTCTAAGCATGTGGAGTTCATTCCCAGTCTAAGATCGGATCGGACCAAGGGTTACGGTAGCACATGCTGGGCTTGGGCATGTGCTGGTGCCACATTTTTCTTCGCCGGGGCACCATCGTCGGAGCATCACCAGAGAACCTGACCGATGGCATTGGGGTTCCTGCGATTGAGGGGGCCGAGGGGGCTGTGCGCACATGATGTGCGATGGGTGCTGGTACTTGGCCCTTATATTGGCCCCCTATCCCTCATCAAACCTCAAGAACTCACACCCCCTCAAAGAGCATTTGAGATTTTACAGGTTTGCTGCCAATAGCCATTAAGGTGTCTGAAATGGGGACACTTTTTTCAAATGGTCACAAAATCTTGTACACTTCAAGTTTTTAGCGAATGTTTTTGTGCATGTCAACAAAAATACAAGGATCATGTCTACTACGTTTGGGGCCAAAACTCCTTCTGAAAAAATTTAAAAAAATCCTGAATCGTAAAAAAGTTTCAAAAATCATGAAAAATAGAAAATGAGTCGTCTTGCCATGAAACTTCATGTGAAGGCTTAGGGGACCACTGTATGAATTTACAAGCCATAAAAATGGCATTGGAACGTAGAAATATGAAGATGTTCCTAAACCCACCTACCACCCTATCGATCCACGGCTTGCGCATCTCGTCTCTCAGGCTGACATAGTGCCCGCCCGCCCGCTCGCTTGTTTTGTCGGTTGGCTTAAGCTTACGAAGTTCATTCTCAGTCTAAGATCAGATCAAACCGATGGTTGCGGTAGCACATGCTGGGCTTGGGCATGTGCTGGTGCCGTATTTTTCTTTATCGGGGCACTATCGTCGAAGCATCACCGGAGAACCTGACCGACAACATTGGGGTTCCGGCGATCGGGGGGGCTGGGGGGTGTGCACACATGATGTGCAATGGGTGCTGGTACTTGGCCATTATATTGGCCCCCTATCCCTTAGCAAACCTTGAGAACTCACACCCTATTAAAGAGCATTTGAGATTTTCCAGGTTTGCTGCCAGTAGCGATTAAAGTGTCTAAAATGGGGACACTTTTTTCAAATGGTCACAAAATCTCTCTGGTCAACGTAGTGCCCGCCCGCCCGCCGGCCGCTCGTTTCGTCGGTTGACTTAGGCATACAGAGTTCATTCCCAGTCTAAGATTAGACCGGACTAAGGGTTGCAGTAGCAAGATCGACAGCACACAGAGGGGGACCCGACCGATCCCCGGCTTGTGCATCTCGCTCCTCTGGCCGGCTGAGCGCCTGCACACTCGTTTCGTTGGTTGACTTAGGCATACGGAGTTGATTCCCAGTCTAAGCATACGGAGTTCATTCCCAGTGTAAGATCGGACTGGACCGAGGGTTGTGGCAGCACATGCTGGGCTCGGGCATGTGTTGGTGCCGCATTTTTCTTCACTGGGGCACCATCACCAGAGCATCACCGAAGAACCTGACCGACGGCATTGGGGTTTCTATGATCGGGGGGACTGAGGGGGGTGTGCGCAAATGATGTGCGATGGGTGCTGGTACTTGGCCCTTATATTAGCCCCCTATCCCTCATCAAACCTCGAGAACTCACACCCCCTTAAAGAGCATTTGAGATTTTACAGGTTTGCTGCCAGTAGCCATTAAAGTGTCTGAAATGGGGACACTTTTTTTCAAATGGTCACAAAAATCTTGTACACTTCGAGTTTTTAGCTGAATTTTTTTGTGCATGCCAAAAAAAATACAAGGATCACGAATATCAGGTTTGGGGCCAAAACTCCTTCCGAAAAAATTTTAAAAAATCTCGAACCGTAAAAAGTTTCCAAAAATCGTGAAAAATAGAAAACGAGTCGTCTTGCCATGAAACTTCACGTGAAGGCTTAAGGGACCATTGTATGAATTTACAAGCCATAAAAATGGAATCGGCATGCAGAAATATGAAGATGTGCCAAAACCCACCTACCACCCTATCGATCCACGGCTTGCGCATCCCGTGTTTCTGGCCGACGTAGTGCCCGCCCGCCCACCCGGCTGTTCGTTTCGTCAGTTGGCTTAGGCATACGATGTTCATTCCCAGTCTAAGATGTTACTGGATCGAGGGTTGCGGCAGCACATTCTGGGCTCAGCCATGTGCTGGTGCCGCATTTTTCTTCCTCGGGGCACCATCGTCGGAGAACCTGACCGCCAGCATTGGGGTTCCGGCGATCGGGGGGCCAGGGGGTGTGTGCACATATGTGCGATGAGTGGTGGTACTTGGCCCTTATATTGGCCCCCTATCCCTCATCAAACCTCGAGAACTCACATCCGCTTAAAGAGCATTTGAGATTTTACAGGTTGGCTGCCAGTAGCCATTAAAGTGTCTGAAATGGGGACACTTTTTTCAAATGGTCACAAAATGTTGTACACTTCGAGTTTTTAGCTGAATTATTTTATGCATGCCAACATAAATGCAAGGATCACGTCTACCAAGTTTGGGGACAAAATTCCTTCTGAAAAAATTTTAGAAAATCCCGAACCACAAAAGGTTTTAAAAATCATAAAAAATAGAAAACGAGTCGTCTTGCCATGAAACTTCACGTGAAGGCTTAAGGGACCATTGTATGAATTTACAAGCCATAAAAATGGCATTGGCACGCAGAAATATGAAGATGTGCCTAAACCCACCTACCACCCTATCGATCCACGGCTTGCGCATCCCATCTTTTTGGCCGGAGTACTGCCCGCCCGCCCACTCGCCCACCCGTTCGTTTCGTCAGTTGGCATAGGCATACGGAGTTCATTCCCAGTCTAAGATCAGACTAGACTGAGCTTTACGGTAGTAGGATCGGCAGCACGCAGAGGGGGACCCGATCGATCCCCGGCTTGCGCATCCCGCCCCTCTGCCCGCACGTTCGTTTCATGGGTTGACTTAGGTATACGGAGTTCATTCCCAATCTAAGCATACGAAGTTCATTCCCAGTCTAAGACCAAACCGGACCGAGGGTTACGACAGCACATGCTGGGCTCGGGCATGTGCTGGTGCCACATTTTTCTTCGTCAGGGCACCATCGCCGGAAAACCTGACCGACGGCATTGGGGTTCCGAGTAATCGGAGGGACCAGGGGTGTGCACACATGATGTGCGATGGGTGCTGGTACTTGGCCCTTATATTGGCCCTCTATCCCTCATCAAACCTTGAGAACTCACACCCCCTTAAAGAGCATTTGAGATTTTACAGGTTTGCTGCCAGTAGCTATTAAAGTGTCTGAAATGGGGACACTTTTTTCAAATGGTCACAAAATCTTGTACACTTCGAGTTTTTAGCTGAATTTTTTTGGCATGCCAACAAAAATACAAGGATCATGTCAACCAAGTTTGGGGCCAAAACTCCTTCCAAAAAAATTTTAAAAAATCCCGAACCGTAAAAAGTTTCAAAAATCATGAAAAATAGAAAATGAGTCGTCTTGGCATGAAACTTCACGTGAAGGCTTAAGGGACCATTGTATGAATTTACAAGCCATAAAAATGGCATTGGCATGGAGAAATATAAAGATGTGCCTAAACACACCTACCACCCTATTGATCCATGGCTTGCGCATCCCGTCTCTCTGGCCGGCGTAGTGCCCGCCCGTTCATTTCGTTGGTTGGCTTAGGCATACTGAGTTCATTCCCAGTCTAAGCTCAGACCAGACCGAGGGTTGCGGCAGCACATGCTGGGCTTGGGCAAGTGCTGGTGCCAGAATTTTCTTCACCGGGGCACCATAGTCGGAGCATCGCTAGAGAACCTGACCGACGGCATTGGGGTTCTGACGATCGGGGGGGCTGGGGGGTGTGCGTACTTGATGAGCGATGGGTGCTGGTACTCGGCCCTTATATTGGCCCCCTATCCCTCATCAAACCATGAGAACTCACACCCCCTTAAAGAGCATTTGAGATTTTACAGGCTTGCTGCCAGTAGCCATTAAAGTGTTTGAATTGGGGACACTTTTTTCACATGGTCACAAAATCTTGTACACTTCTGAGTTTTTAGCTGAATTTTTTTGTGCATGCCAAAAAAAATATAACGATCACGTCTACCATGTTTGGGGCTAAAACACCTTCTAAAAAAATTTAAAAAAATCCCGAACAACAAAAACTTTCAAAAATCGTAAAAAATAGAAAATGAGTCGTCTTGCCATGAAACTTCACGTGAAGGCTTAAGGGACCATTGTATGAATTTACAAGCCATAAAAAAGGCATTGGCATGAAGAAATATGAAGATGTGCCTAAACCCATATACGACCCCATCGATCCACGGCTTGCGCATCCCGTCTCTCTGGCCGACGTACTGCCCGCCCGCCCGCCCGCCCGCTCGTTTCATCGATTGGCTTAGGCATACGGAGTTCATTCCCAGTCTAAGATCAGATCGGACCGAGGGTTACGGTAGGAGGATCGGCAGCACGCAGAGGGAGACCTGACCGATCCCCCGCTTGCGCATCCCGTCCTTCTGGCCGGCTGAGCACCCGCACGCTCATTTTGTGGGTTGACTTAGGCATACAGAGTTGACTCCCAGTCTAAGCATACAGAGTTCATTCTCAGTCTAAGATTGGACCGGACCGAGGGTTGCGACAGCACATGCTGGGCTCAGGCATGTGCTGGTGCCGCATTTTTCTTCACCGGGGCACCATCGCCGGAGCATCGCCTGAGAACCTGACCGGCGACATTGGGGTTTCGGCAATCGGAGGGGCCGGGGGGGTGTGCGCACATGATGTGCGATGGGTGCTGGTACTTGGCCCATATATTGGCCTCCTATCCCTCATCAATCCTTGAGAACTCACACCCCCTTAAAGAGCATTTGAGATTTTACAGGTTTTCTGCCAGTAGCCATTAAAGTGTCTGAAATGGGGACACTTTTTTCAAACGGTCACAAAATCTTGTACACTTCGAGTTTTTAGCTGAATTTTTTTGTGCATGCCAACAAAAAAACAAGGATCACGTCTACCAAGTTTGGGGCCAAAACTCCTTCCAAAAAATTTTAAAAAATCTCAAACTGCAAAAAGTTTCAAAAATCGTGAAAAATAGAAAAGGAGTCGTCTTGCCATGAAACTTCACGTGAAGGGTTAAGGGACCATTGTATGAATTTACAAGCCATAAAAATGGCATTGGCATGCAGTAATATGAAGATGTGCTTAAACACACCTACCACCCTATCGATCCACAGCTTGCGCATCCCGTCTCTCTGGCCAACGTAGTGCCCACCCGTCCGCCCGCCCGCTCGTTTCGTCGGTTGGCTTAGGCATATGGAGTTCATTCCCAGTCTAAGATCGGACCGGATTGAGGGTTACGGTAGCAGTATCGGCAGCACGCAAAGGGAGACCTAACCGATCCCCGACTTGCGCATCCCGCCCCTCTGGCCGGCTGAGCGTCCGCACGCTCGTTTCGTGGGTTGACTTAGGCATACGGAGTTCATTCCCAGTCTAAGCATACGCAATTCATTCCTAGTCTAATATCGGACCGGACCGAGAGTTACGGCAGCACATGCTGGAATTGGGCATGTGCTGGTGCCGTATTTTTCTTCGTCGGGGCACCATCGCCTGAACATCGCTAGAGAACCTGACCGGTGGCATTTGGGTTCCAGCGATCGGGGGGGCCAGGGGGGGTGTGCGCACATGATGTGCAATGGGTGCTGGTACTTGGCCCTTATATTGGCCCCTTGTCCCTCATCAAACCTCAAGAACTCACACCCCCTTAAAGAGCATTTGAGATTTTACAGGTTTGCTGCCAGTAGCCTTTAAAGTGTCAGAAATGGGGACACTTTTTTCAAATGGTCACAAAATCTTGTACACTTCAAGTTTTTAGCTGAATTTTTTTGTGCATGCCAACAAAAATACAAGGATCACGTCTACCAAGTTTGGGGCCAAAAATCCTTTTGAAAAGTTTTAAAAAATCCCGAATCGCAAAAAGTTTCAAAAATTGTGAAAAATAGCGAACGAGTCATCTTGCCCTGAAACTTCACGTGAAGGCTTAAGGGACCATTGTATGAATTTACAAGCCATAAAAATGGCATTGGCACACAGAAATATGAAGATGTGCCAGAACCCACCTACCACCCTATCGACCCACGGCTTGCGCATCCTGTCTCTCTGGCCGGTGTAGTGCCCACCCGCCCGTCCGTCCGCCCGTCCGCCCGCTCGTTTCGTCGGTTAGCTTAGGCATACGGAGTTCATTCCCACTCTAAGGATACGGAGTTCATTCCCAGTCTAAGATCGGACCAGACCAAGGGTTGCGGCAGCACATGATGGGCTCAGGCATGTGCTCGTGACATATTTTTCTTCGCTGGGTCACCATCGCCTGAGCATCGTCGGAGAACCTAACTGGCGGCATTGGGGTTTCGACGATCGGGTGGGCTGAGGGGGGAGTGCGCACATGATGTAGGATGGGTGTTAGTACTTGGCCCTTATATTGGCCTCCTATCCCTCATCAAACCTCGAGAACTCACACCCCCTTAAAGAGCATTTGAGATTTTACAGGTTTGCTGCCAGTAGCCATTAAAGTGTTTGAAATGGGGACACTTTTTTCAAATGGTCACAAAATCTTGTACACTTCGAGTTTTTAGCTGAATTTTTTTATGGATGCCAACAAAAATACAAGGACCATGTCTACCAAGTTTGGGGCCAAAACTCCTTCCGAAAAAATTTTAAAAAATCTCAAACCGTAAAAAGTTTTGACAATCGTGAAAAATAGAAAACGAGTCATCTTGCCATGAAACTTCACGTGAAGGCTTAAGGGGCCATTGTATGAATTTACAATCCTTAAAAATGGCATTGGCATGAAGAAATATGAAGATGTGCCTAAACCCACATACCACCCTATCGATCCACGGCTTGCGCATCCCGTCTCTCTGGCCGACGTAGTGCCCGCTCGCCCGTTTGTTTCGTCGGTTGGCTTAGGCATACGGAGTTCATTCCCAGTCTAAGATCGGACCAGACCGAGGGTTGCAGTAGTAGGATTGGTAGCACGCAGATGGGGACCCGACTGATCCCCGCTTGTGCATCCCACCCCTTCGGCTGGCTGAGCGCCTACACGCTCGTTTTGTGGGTTGACTTAGGCATACGGAGTTCATTCCCATTCTAAGCATACAGAGTTCATTCCCGTCTAAGATCAGACCGGATCGAGGGTTCCGACAGCACATGCTAGGCTCGGGCATGTGCTAGTGCTGCATTTTTCTTCACCGGGGCACCATCGTCGGAGAACCTGACCGGTGGCATTGGGGTTCAAGCGATCGGGGGGCCGGGGGGGAGTGCGCACATAATGTGCGATGGGTGCTAGTACTTGGCCCTTATATTGGCCCCCTATCCCTCATCAAACCTCGAGAACTCACACTCGCTTAAAGAGCATTTGAGATTTTACTGGTTTGCTGCTAGTAGCCATTAAAAAATCCCGAACCGTAAAAAGTTTCAAAAATCATGAAAAATAGAAAACGAGTCGTCTTGCCCTTAAACTTCACGTGAAGGCTTAAGGGACCATTGTATGAATTTACAAGCCATAAAAATGGCATTGGTACGTACAATTATGAAGATGTGCCTAAACCCACCTAGCACCCTATCGATCCACGGCTTACGCTTCCTGTTTCTCTGGCCGGCACAGTTCCCGCCTGCCCGTCAGCCCGTCCGCCCGCCCGCTCGTTTCGTCGGTTGGCTTAGGCATACGGAGTTCATTCCTAGTCTAAGATCGGACCAGACCGAGGGTTGCGGCAGCAGGATCGGTAGCACGTAGAGGGGGACTTGATCGTTCCCCAGCTTGTGCATCTCGACCCTCTGGCTGGCTGAATGTCTGCACACTCATTTCGTGGGTTGACTTCGGCATACGGAGTTGATTCCCAGTCTAAGCATAAGGAGTTCATTCCCGGTCTAAGATCCGACCAGATGGAGGGTTGCGGTAGCACATGCTGGGCTCGGGCATGTGCTGGTGCCACATTTTTCTTCGTCAGGGAACCATCATCGAAGCATCGCCGGAGAACCTGACCGGTGGCTTTGGGGTTCCAGCGATCGGGGGGACGGGGGGTGTGTGCACATGATGTGTGATGGGTGCTGGTACTTGGCCCTTATAATAGCCCCCTATCCTTTATCAAACCTGGAGAACTCACACCCCCTTAAAGAGCATTTGAAATTCTACAGGTTTGCTGCCAGTAGCAATTAAAGTGTTTGAAATGGTGACACTTTTTTCAAATGATCACAAAATCTTGTACCCTTCGAGTTTTTAGCTGAATTTTTTTGTGCATGCCAAAAAAAATACAAGGATTACGTCTAAAAAGTTTTGGGCCAAAAATCCTTCCGAAAAAATTTTAAAAAATCCCGAACTGTAAAAAGTTTCAAAAATCATGAAAAATAGAAAACGAGTCGTCATGCCATTAAACTTCACATGAAGGCTTAAGGGCCCATTGTATGAATTTACAAGCCATAAAAATGGCATTGGCATGCAAAAATATGAAGATGTGCCTAAACCCACATACCACCCTATCGATCCACGGGTTGCGAATCCCGTCTCTCTGGCCGACGTAGTGCCCGCCCGTCTGCTCATTTCGTCGGTTGGCTTAGGCATACGGAGTTCATTCCTAGTCTAAGATTGGATCGAGCAGTGGGTTGTGGCAGTAGGATCGGTAGGACATGGAGGGTGACCAGGTCGATCCCCGGCTTGCACATCCTGCCCCTCTGGCCGACTGAGCGCCCGCACGCTCGTTTCGTGGCTGAACTTAGGCATACGGTGTTCATTCCCAGTCTAAGATCAGACCGGACCGAGGGTTGCAGCAGCACATGCTGGGCTCGGGCATGTGCTGGTGCCGTATTTTTCTTCGTCGGGGCACCATCGCCGGAGCATCACCGGAGAACCTAACTGACGGCATTGGGGTTCCAGCGATTGGGGGGTCGGGGGGTGTGCGCACAAGATGTGCGATGGGTGTTGGTACTTGGCCCTTATATTGGCCCCCTATCCCTCATCAAACCTCGAGAACTCACACCCCTTTAAAGAGCATTTGAGATTTTACAGGTTTGCTGCAAGTAGCCATTAAAATGTTTGAAATGGGGACATTTTTTTCAAATGGTCAAAAAATCTTGTACACTTTGAGTTTTTAGCTGAATTTCTTTGTGCATGCCAACAAAAATACAAGGATCACGTCTACCAAGTTTAGGGCCAAAACTCCTTCCGAAAAAATTTTAAAAAAGCTCGAACCGTAAAAAGTTTTGAAAATCATGAAAAAGAGAAAATGAGTCGTCTTGCCATGAAACTTCACGTGAAGGCTTAAGGGACCATTGTATGAATTTACAATCCATAAAAATGGCATTGGCACGTAGAAATATGAAGATGTGCCTAAACCCACCTACCACCCTATCGATCCACGGCTTACGCATCTCGCCTCTCTAGTCGGTGTTGTGCCCGCCCGCCCGTCCGCCCGTCCGCCCGCTCGCCAGCTCGTTTCGTTGATTGGTTTAGGCATACGGAGTTCATTCCCAATCTAAGATTGGACCAGACTGAAGGTTATAGTAGCAGGATCGACAGCACGTAGAGGGGGACCCGACCGAACACTAGCTTGCGCATCCCGCCCCTCTGGCCAGCTGAGCACCCGCACGCTCGTTTCATGGGTTGACTTAGGCATACGGAGTTCATTCCCAGTCTGAGATCGGATCGGACCAAGGGTTGCGAAAGCAGATGCTGGGCTCGGCATGTGCTGGTGTTGTATTTTTCTTCGTCGGGGCACCATCATCGGAGAACCTGACTGGCGGCATTGTGCTTCCGGTGATCAGGGGGGCCTGGGCGATGAGCGCACATGATGTCCGATGGGTGCTGGTACTTGGCCCTTATATTGGCCCCCTATCCCTCATCAAACCTTAAGAGCTCACACCCCCTTAAAGAGCATTTGAGATTTTTCAGGTCTGCTGCCAGTAGCCATTAAAGTGTCTGAAATGGGGACACTTTTTTCAAATGGCCCCAAAATCTTGTACACTTCGAGTTTTTAGCTGAATTGTTTTCTGCATGCCAACAAAAATACGAGGATCACGTCTACCAAGTTTGGGACCAAAACGCCTTCCGAAAAAATTTTAAAAAATCCCGAACTGTAAAAAGTTTCAAAAATCATGAAAAATAGAAAAACGAGTCGTCTTGGCATCAAACTTCACGTAAAGGCTTAAAGGACCATTGTATGAATTTATAAGCCATAAAAATGGCATTGGCACATAGAAATATGAAGATGTGCCTAAACCCACCTACCACCCTATCGATCCATCGCTTGCGCTTCCCGTCTCTCTAGCCGACATAGTGCCCGCCCGCCCGTTTGCCTGCTCATTTCGTCGGTTGGCTTAGGTACACGAAGTTTATTCCCAGTCTAAGATAAGACCAGACTGAGGGTTGTGGCAGTAGGATTGGCAGCACGCAGAGGGGGACCCAGTCGATCCCCGAGTTGCGCATCCCGCCCCTCTGGCCGACTGAGCGCCTGCACGCTCGTTTCGTGGGATGACTTAGGCATACGGAGTTCATTCCCAGTCTAACATCAAACCAGACCGAGGGTTGCGGCAGCACATGCTGGGCTCGGGCATGTGCTGGTGCCACATTTTTCTTCGTCGGGGCACCATCGCCAAAGCATCATCAGAGAACCTGATCGACGGCATTGGGGTTCCGGTGATCGGGGGGCCGGGGGGGTTTGCGCACATAATGTGCGATGGGTACTGGTACTTGGCCGTTATATTGGCCCCCTATCCCTCATCAAATCTCAAGAACTCACACCCCTTAAAGAGCATTTGGGATTTTACAGGTTTGCTGCCAGTAGCGATTAAAGTGTCTGAAATGGGGACACTTTTTTCAAATGGTCACACAATCTTGTACACTTCGAGTTTTTAGCTGAATTTTTTTGTGCATGCCAACAAAAGTACAAGGATCACGTCTACTAAGTTTGGGGCCAAAAATCCTTCCAAAAAAATTTTAAAAAATCCTGAACCCCAAAAAGTTTCAAAAATCGTGAAAAATAGAAAACGAGTCATCTTGCCATGAAACTTCACGTGAAGGCTTAAGGGACCATTGTATGAATTTACAAGCCACAAAAATTGTATTGGCATGCAGAAATATGAAGATGTGGCTAAACCTACCTACCACCCTATCGATCCACGGCTTACGCATCCCGTCTCTCAGGCCGGCATAGTGCCCGCACGCCCGCTCGTTTCATCGGTCGGCATAGGCATATGGAGTTCATTCCCAGTCTAAGATCCAACCAGACCGAGGGTTGTGGTAGTAGGATCAGTACCACGTAGAGGGGGACCCGGCCGATCCCCAGCTCGCAGATCCCACCCCTCTGGCCAGCTGAGTGCCCGTTCGCTCGTTTCGTGGGTTGACTTAGGCATACGGAGTTCATTCCCAGTCTAAGCATATGGAGTTCATTCCCAGTCTAAGATAAGACCGGACCAAGGGTTGCGGTAGCACATGCTGGGCTCGAGCATGTGCTGGTGCTGCATTTTTCTTCGTCGGGGCACCATCGTCGGAGCATCAACAAAGAACCTGACCGGCGGCATTGGGGTTCTGGCGATCGGGGGGGCCGGGGGGGTGTACGGAAATATGTAAGATGGGTGCTGGTACTTGGCCCTTATATTAGCCCCCTATCCGTCATCATACCTCAAAAACTCACACCCCCTTAAAGAGCATTTGAGATTTTACAGGTTTGCTGCCAGTAGCCATTAAAATGTCTAAAATGGGGACACTTTTTTCAAATGGTCACAAAATCTTGTACACTTCAAGTTTTTACCTGAATTTTTTTGTGCATGCCAACAAAAATAGAAGGATCACGTCTACAAAGTTTGGGGCCAAAACTCCCACCAAAAATATTTTAAAAAATCTTGAACCCCAAAAAGTTTTAAAAATTGTGAAAAATACAAAACGAGTCATCTTGCCATGAAACTTCACGTGAAGGCTTAAGGGACCATTGTATGAATTTACAAGCCACAAAAATGGCATTGGCATGCAGAAATATGAAGATGTGGCTAAACCTACCTACCACCCTATCGATCCACGGCTTACGCATCCCGTCTCTCTGGCCGGTGTAGTGCCCGCCGACCTGCTCATTTCATCGGTTAGCATAGGCATACGGAGTTCAATCCTAGTGTAAGATCTAACCAAACTGAGGGTTGCGGTAGTAGGATTGGTACCACGCAAAGGGGGACCCGATCGATCCCCGGCTTACGCCTCCCGCCCCTCTGGTCGGTTGAGCGCCCGCACGCTTATTTCATGGGTTGACTTAGGCATACGGAGTTCATTCCCAATCTAAGATCGGACCACATCGAGGGTTGCAATAGCACATGCTGGGCTCGGGCATGTGCTGGTGCCGTATTATTCTTCACCGGGGCACCCTTACCGGAGCATCGTCGGAGAACCTGACCGATGACATTGGGGTTCCGGCGATCGGGGGGCCGGGGGGTGTGCGCACATGATGTGCGATGGGTGCTGGTACTTGGCCCTTATATTGGCCCTCTATTTCTCATCAAACCTTGAGAACTCACACCCCCTTAAAGAGCATTTAAGATTTTACGGGTTTGCTGCCAGTAGCCATTAAAGTGTCTGAAATGTGGACAATTTTTTCAAATGGTCCCAAAATCTTGCACACTTCGAGTTTTTAGCTGAATTTTTTTGTGCATGCCAACAAAAATACAAGGATCACGTCTAGCAAGTTTGTGGCCAAAACTCTTTCCAAAAAATTTTTAAAACATCCCGAACCACAAAAAGTTTCAAAAATCATGAAAAATAAAAAACGAGTCGCTTGCCATGAAACTTCACATGAAGGCTTAAGGGACCATTGTATGAATTTACAGGCCATAAAAATGGCATTGGCATGCAGAAATATGAAGATGTGCCTAAACCCACCTACCACCCTATTGATCCACGGCTTGCGCATCCCATCCCTCTGGCCGACGTAGTGCCTGCCCGCCCGCCCGTCCGCTCGTTTCGTCGGTTGGCTTAGGCATATGGAGTTCATTCCCAGTCTAAGATCAGACCAGACCGAGGGTTGTGGCAGTAGGATAGGCAGCACATAAAGGGGGACCCGGCCGATCCCCGGCTTGTGCATCCCGCCCCTCTGGCCCGCTGAGCACCCACAAGCTCGTTTCGTGGGTTGACTTAGGCGTACAGAGTTCATTCCCAGTCTAAGCATACGGCGTTCATTCCCAATCTAAGATCGGACCAAACTGAGGGTTGCGATAGCACATGCTGGGCTAGGGCATGTGTTGGTGTCGCATTTTTCTTCGTCAGGGCACGATCACCGGAGCATCAATGGAGAATCTAACCGGCGGCATTGGGCTTCCGATGATTGGGGGGTGGAGGGGCTGTGCACACATGATTTGTGATTGGTGCTGGTACTTGGCCCTTATGTTGGCCCCCTATCCCTCATCAAACCTTGAGAACTCACTCCCCCTTAAAGAGCGTTTGAGATTTTACAAGTTTGCTGCCAGTAGCCATTAAAGTGTCTGAAATGGGGACACTTTTTTCAAATGGTCACAACTTTGCCAATAAAATGACAAGGATCACGCTACCAAGTTTGGGGCCAAAACTATTGCCAAAAAAATTTTTAAAAATCTCGAACCGTAAAAAGTTTTAAAAATTGTGAAGAATAGAAAACGAGTCGTCTTGCCATGAAACTTCACGTGAAGGCTTAAGGGACCATTGTATAAATTTACAAGCCATAACAAAGGCATTGGCATGCAGAAATATGAAGATGTGCCTAAACCCACCTATCACCCTATCGATCCACGGCTTGCGCATCCCGTCTCTCTGGCCGACGTAGTGCCCGCCCGCCTGCTCGTTTCGTCGATTGGCTTAGGCATACGAAGTTCATTCCCAGTCTAAGATCAGACCAGACTGAGGGTTGTGATAGTAGGATTGGCAGCACACAGAGGGGGACCCAGCCGATCCCCGGCTTGCGCATCCCGCCCCTCTGGCCGGCTGAGCGCTCGCACGCTCGTTTTGTGGGTTAACTTAGCCATACGGAGTTCATTCCCAGTCTAAGCATACGGAGTTCATTCCCAGTCTAAGATCAGACCAGACCGAGGGTTGCGGCAGCACATGCTGGGCTTGGGCATGTGCTGGTGCCGCATTTTACTTCACCGGGGTACCATCGTCGGAGCATCGCCGGAGAACCTGACCGGTGGCATTGGGGTTCCGACGATTGGGGGGGCTGGGGGGTGTACGTACATGATGTACGATGGGTGCTGGTGCTTGGCCCTTACATTAGCCCCCTATCCCTCATCAAACCTTGAGAACTCACACCCCCTTAAAGAGCATTTGAGATTTTACAGGTTTGCTACCAGTAGCCATTAAAGTGTCTGGAATGGGGACACTTTTTTCAAATGGTCACAGAATCTTGTACACTCCGAGTTTTTAGCTGAATTTTTTTGTGCATGCCAACAAAAATACAAGGATCGCGTCTACCAAGTTTGGGACCAAAAAACCTTCCGAAAATATTTTAAAAAATCCCAAACTACAAAAAGTTTCAAAAATCGTGAAAAATAGAAAACGAGTCGTCTTGCCATGAAACTTCACGTGAAGGCTTATGGGACCATTCTATGAATTTACAAGCCATAAAAATGGCATTGGCATGTAGAAATACGAAGATGTGCCTAAACCCACCTACCACCCTATCGATCCACGGCTTACGCATCCCGTCTCTCTGGCTGGCGTAGTGCCCAGCCGCCCGCTTGCCCGCTCATTTCGTCGGTTGGATTCCTAGTCTAAGATCGGACTAGACTGAGGGTTGTGGCAGCAGGATTGGCAGCATGCAGAAGGGGACCCGACCGATTCTCGGCTTGTGCATCCCGCCCCTCTGGTCGGCTAAGCGCCCGCACGCTCGTTTCGTGGGTTGACTTAGGCATACAGAGTTCATTCGCAGTCTAAGCATATGGAGTTCATTCCCAGTCTAAGATCGAACCAAACTGAGGGTTGTGGTAGCACATGCTAGGCTCGGGCATGTGCTGGTGTCGTATTTTTCTTCACCGGGGCACCATCGCCGGAGCATCGTCAGAGAACCTGACCGGCGGCATTGGGGTTCCGACGATCGGGGGGGCCGGGGGGTGTACGCACATGATGTGTGATGGATGTTGGTACTTGGCCCTTATATTGGCCCCCTATCTCTCATCAAACCTCGAGAACTCACACCCCCTTAAAAGGCATTTGAGATTTTATAGGTTTGCTGCCAGTAGCCATTAAAGTGTTTGAAATGGGGACACTTTTTTCACATGGTCACAAAATCTTGTACACTCGAGTTTTTAGCTAAATTTTTTTGTGCACGCCAACAAAAATACAAGGATCACGTCTACCAAGTTTGGGGCCAAAAATCCTTCCAAAAAAATTTTAAAAAATCTCGAACCGTAAAAAGTTTCAAAAATCGTGAAAAATAAAAAACGAGTCGTCTTGCCATGAAACTTCACGTGAAGGCTTAAGGGACCGTTGTATGAATTTACAAGCCATAAAAAGGGTAGTGGCATGTAGAAATACGAAGATGTGCCTAAACCCACCGACCACCCTATCGATCCACGGCTTGGGCATCCCGTCTCTCTGGCCAGCGTAGTGCCCGCTCGCCCGCCCGCTCGTTTTGTCGGTTGGCTTAGGCATACGGAGTTCATTCCCAGTCTAAGATCAGATCGAACTGAGGGTTATGGCAGCAGGATCGGCAGCACGCATAAGGGGACCCGACTGATCCTCGGCTTGCGCATCTCTTCTCTCTAGCCGACTGAGTGCCCGCACGCTTATTTCGTGGGTTGACTTAGGCATACGGAGTTCATTCCCAGTCTAGGCATACGAAGTTCTTTCCCAGTCTAAGATCGGACCAGATCGAGGGTTACGGTAGCACATGCTGGGCTAAGGCATGTGCTGGTGCCGCATGTTTCTTCATCGAGGCACCATCGTCGGAGAGCCTGACCGACAGCATTGACGTTCCGGCGATCGTGGGGTCGGGGGGTGTGCGCACATGATGTGCGATAGGTGCTGGTACTTGGCCCTTATATTGGCCCCCTATCCCTCATCAAACCTCGAGATCTCACACCCTCTTAAAGAGCATTTGAGAATTTACAGGTTTGCTGTCAGTAGCCATTCAAGTGTCTGGAATGGGGACACTTTTTTCAAATGGTCACAAAATCTTGTACACTTCGAGTTTTAGGTTGAATTGTTTTGTGCATGCCAAAAAAAATACAAGGATCACGTCTGCCAAGTTTGGGACCAAAACTCCTTCCGAAAGAATTTTAAAAAATCCCGAACCGTAAAATATTTCAAAAATCGTGAAAAATAGAAAACGAGTCGTCTTGCCATGAAACTTCACGTGAAGGCTTAAGGGACCATTGTATGAATTTATAAGCCATAAAAATGGTATTGGCATCCAGAAATATGAAAGATATGCCTAAACCCGCCTACACCCTACGATCATGGCTTGCGCATCTCGTCTCTCAGGCCGACATAGTGCCCGCCTGCCTGCCCACCCGCTCATTTCGTCGGTTTGCTTAGGCATACGGAGTTCATTTCCAATCTAAGATTGGATCAGACTGAGGGTTAACATAGCAGGACTGACAGCACGCAGAGGTGGACCCGGCCGATCCTCGGCTTGCGCATACCGCCCTTCTAGCTGGCTGAGCGCCCGCACGCTCGTTTCGTGAGTTGACTTAGGCATACAGAGTTCATTCCCAGTCTAAGCATACGAAGTTCATTCCCAGTGTAAGATCGGACCGGACCGAGGATTGCGACGGCACATGCTCGGCTCGGGCATGTGCTGGTGCCGCATTTTTCTTCGTCGGTGCACCATCACCAGAGCATCGTGGGAGAACCTGACCGACGGCATTGGGGTTCCGGCGATCGAGGGGGTCGGGGGGTGTGCGCACATGATGTGCGATGGGTACTAGTACTTGGCCCTTATATTGTCCCCCTATCCCTCATCAAACCTCAAGAACTCACACCCCCTTAGAGAGCATTTTAGATTTTACAGGTTTGCTGCCAGTAGTCATTAAAGTGTCTGAAATGGGGACACCTTTTTCAAATGGTCACAAAATCTTGTACACTTCGAGTTTTTAGCTGAATTTTTTTGTGCATGCCAAAAAAAATACAAGGATCACATCTACCAAGTTTGGGGCCAAAACTCCTTCCAAAAAAATTTTAAAAAATCTCGAACCGTAAAAGTTTTGAAAATCATGAAAAATAGAAAACGAGTCGTCTTGCAATGAAACTTCACGTGAAGGCTTAAGGGACCATTGTATGAATTTACAAGCCAATAAAATGGCATTTTCACGTAGAAAAATGAAGATGTGCCGAAACCCACCTACCACCCTAACGATCCACGACTTGCGAATCCCGTCTCTCTGGCCGACGTAGTGCCCACCCGCCCGCCCACTCATTTCATCGGTTGGTTTAGGCATACGGAGTTCATTCCTTGTCTAAGATCAGACCAGACTGAGGGTTACAGTACCAAGATGGGTAGCACGCAGAGGGGGACCCGACCGATCGCCGGCTTGCGCATCCCACCCCTCTGGCCGGCTGGAGCGGCCCCCACGCTCGTTTCCATGGGTTGACTTAGGCATACGGAGTTCATTCCCAATCTAAGCATACGAAATTCATTCACAGTCTAAGATCGGACCGGACCGAGGGTAGCGACAAGCAGCATGCTGGGCTTGGGCATGGTGGCTGGTGCCGCATTTTTCTTCATCGGGGCACCATCGTCGGAAGCATCGCTGGAGAACCTGCTGGCCGCATTGGGGTCCGAGCGATCGGGGGGCTGTGCGCACATGATGTTCGCACAACATGATGTGTGATGGGTGCTGGTATTTTCCCTTATATTGGCCCCCTATCCCTCATCAAACCTCAAGAACTCACACCCCTTAAAGAGCATTTGAGATTTACAGTTTGCTGCCAGTAGCCATTAAAGGATCTAAAATGTGGACACTTTTTTCAAATGTTCACAAATCTTGTACAACTTCGAGTTTTTTAGCTGAATTTTTTTGCATCAACAAAAATACAAGGATCACGTCTACCAAAGTTTGGGAGCAAAACTCCTGTCCAAAAAAATTTTACAAAATCCCGAATTGTAAAAACTTTCCAAAATCGTGAAAAATAAAAACGATCGTCTTGCCATGAAACTTCAAGTGAAGGCTTAAGGACCATTGTATGAATTACAAGCCATAAAAATGGCATTAGCACACAGAAATATTAAGATGTGCGTAAACAACCTATCCCCTATCGATCCACGGCATTGCGCATCCCGTCCTCTGTGGTATCCCGGCTCTGGCGCATTTCATTGGCTAGGCACGAAGTTCATTCCCAGTCTAGGATCAGACCAGACCGAGGGTTGTGGCAGCAAGATCGACAGCATGCAGAGAGGGACCCGATCGATCCCCTGCTTGCGCATCCCGCCCCTCTGGCCGGCAGAGTGCCCGTACGCTCGTTTCATTGGTTGAGTTAGGCATACGGAGTTCATTCCCAGTCTAAACATACGAAGTTCATTCCCAGTCTAAGATCAGACCAAAATGAGGGTTGCGGTAGGACATGCTGGGCTCGGGCATGTGCTGGCTCCGTATTTTGAGATTTTACAGCTTTGCTGCCAGTAGCCATCAAAGTGCTTGAAATGGGGACACTTTTTTCAAATGGTCACAAAATCTTGTACACTTCGAGCTTTTAGCTGAATTTTTTTGTGCATGCCAACAAAAATACAAGGATCATGTCTACTAAGTTTGGGGCCAAAACTCTTGCCGAAACAATTTTCAAAAATCTCGAACCGCAAAAAGTTTCACAAATCATGAAAAATAGAAAATGAGTCGTCTTGCCATAAAACTTGACTTGAAGGCTTAAGGGACCATTGTATGAATTTACAAGCCATAACAATAGCATTGGCATGCAAAAATATAAAGATGTACCTAAACCCACCTACCACCCTATCGATCCACATCATGTGCATCGTGTCTCTCTGGCCGGCATAGTGCCCGCCCGCTCGCTCGCCCGCTCGCCCGCCTGCTTATTTCGTCGGTTGGCTTAGGCATACGGAGTTCATTCCCAGTCTAAGATAGGACCAGACCGAGGGTTGCGGCTGCAGGATCGACAGCACATAAAGGGGGACTCGACCAATCCCCGACTTACGCATCCCACCCCTCTGGCCGGCTAAGTGCCCGTATGCTTGTTTCGTGGGTTGACTTAGGCATACGGAGTTCATTCCCAGTCTAAGCCTAAGGAGTTCATTCCCAGTCTAAGATAGGACCAGACCGAGGGTTGTGATAGCACATGCTGGGCTCATGCATGTGCTGGTGCCACATTTTTCTTCGTCGGGGCACCATCGCCGAAGCATCGCCGGAGAACCTGACCGACGGTATTGGGGTTCCGACAATAGGGGGCCGGGGGGGGTGTGCACACATGATGTGCGATGGGTGCTGGTAGTTGCCCTTATATTGGCCCCCTATCCCTCATCAAACCTCGAGAACTCACACCCCCTTAAAGAGCATTTAAGATTTTACAGGTTTGCTGCCAATAGCCATTAAAGTGTCTGAAATGGGGATACTTTTTTCAAATGGTCACAAAATCTTGTACACTTCGAGTTCTTAGCTGAATTTTTTTGTGCATGCCAAGAAAAATACAAGGATCACGTTCACCAAGTTTGGGGCTAAAACTCCTTTCAAAAAAATTTTAAAAAATCTCGAACCACAAAAAGTTTCAAAAATTGTAAAAAATAGAAAACGAGTCGTCTTGCCATGAAACTTCACGTGAAGGCTTAAGGGACCATAGTATGAATTTACAAGCCATAAAAATGGCATTGGCAAGAAAAAATATGAAGATGCGCCTAAACCCACCTACCACCCTATCGATCCACGGCTTGCGCATGCCGCCAATTTGGCCGGCTGAGCGCCCGCACGCTCGTTTCGTGGGTTTAGTTAGGCATACGGAGTTCATTCCCAGTCTAAGCATATAGAGTTGACTCCCAGTCTAATATCAGACCGAACCGAGGGTTGCGGCAGCACATGCTGGGCTCGAGCATGTGCTGGTGCCGTATTTTTCTTCGCTGGAGCACCATCGTCGGGGCATCGCCGAAGAACCTAACCGACGGCATTGGGGTTCCGACGATCGGGGGGATGGGGGGGTGTGTGCACATGATATGCGATGGGTGCTGGTAGTTTGCCCTTATATTGGCCCCCTATCCCGCATCAAACCTCGAGAACTCACACCCCTTAAAGAGCATTTGAGATTTTACAAGTTTGCTGCCAGTAGCCATTAAAGTGTCTGAAATGGGGACACTTTTTTCAAATGGTCACAAAATCTTGTACACTTCAAGTTTTTAGCTGAATTTTTTTGTGCATGCCAAGAAAAACACAAGGATCACATCTACCAAGTTTGGGGCCAAAACTCCTTCCGAAAAAATTTTAAAAAATCTCGAACCTGAAAAAGTTTTAAAAATCATGAAAAATAAAAAATAAGTCGTCTTGCCTTGAAACTTCACGTGAAGGCTTAACGGACCATTGTATGAATTTACAAGCGATAAAAATGGCATTGGCATGTAGAAAATATAATGATGTGCCTAAACCCACCAACCACCCTATCGATCCACAGCTTGCGTATCCCGTCTCTTTAGCCAGCGTAGTGCCCGCCCGCCCGTCCGCCCCCTCGTTTCGTCGGTTGGCTTAGGCATACGAAGTTCATTCCCAGTCTAAGATCAGACCGAACCGAGGGTTACGGCAGTAGGATTGGCAGCACACAGAGGGGGACTCACCGATCCCTGGCTTGCAAATCCCACTCCTTGGCCGGTTGAGCGCCCGTACGCTCGTTTCGTGGGTTGAGTTAGGCATACGGAGTTCATTCCCAGTCTAAGCATACGGAGTTCATTCCCAGTCTAAGATCAGATCGAGGGTTACGGCAGCACATGTTGGGCTCGGGCATGTGCTGGTGCCATATTTTTCTTCACCGGGGCACCATCGCCAGAGCATCGCCGGAGCATCACCGGATAACCTGATCGACGGCATTGGGGTTCCGACGATCGAGGGGGCTGGGGGGTGTGCGCACATGATGTGCGATGGGTGCTGGTACTTGGCCCTTATATTGGCCCCCTATCCCTCATCAAACCCTGATAACTCACACCCCCTCAAAGAGCATTTGAGATTTTACAGGTTTGCTGCCAATAGCCATTAAAGTGTCTGAAATGGGGACAGTTTTTTCAAATGGTCCCAAAATCTTGTACACTTCGAGTTTTTAGCTGATTTTTTTTGTGCATGCCAACAAAAATTCAAGGATCACGTCTATTACGTTTGGGACCAAAAATCCTTCTGAAAAATTTTAAAAAATCTCGAACCACAAAAAGTTTCAAAAATTATGAAAAATAGAAAACGATTCGTCTTGCCATGAAACTTCACGTGAAGGCTTAAGAGACCATTGTATGAATTTACAAGCTGTAAAAATGGCATTGGCATGCAGAAATATGAAGATGTGCCTAAACCCACCTACCACCCTATCGATCCAAGGCTTGCGCATCCAGTCTCTCTGGCCGGCGTAGTGCCTGCCCTCTCTTTTCGTCGGTTGGCTTACACATACGGAGTTCATTCCCAGTCAAGATCGAACTGGATCGAGGGTTGTGGCTGCACATGCTAGGCTTGGGCATGTGCTGGTGGCATAATTTTCTTCGTCGGGGCACCATTGCCGGAGCATCGCCAGAGAACCTGACCGGCGGCATTGGAGTTCCGATGATCGGGGGGATCGGGGGGGTGTGCGCACATGATATGCGATGGGTGCTGGTACTTGGCCCTTATATTCGCCCCCTATCCCTCATCAAACCTCGAGAACTCACACCCCTTAAAGAGCATTTGAGATTTTACAGGTTTGCTGCCAGTAGCCATTAAAGTGTCTGAAATGGGGACACTTTTTTCAAATGGTCACAAAATCTTGTACACTTTGAGTTTTTAGCTGAATTTTTTTATGCATGCCAACAAAAATACAAGGATCATGTCTACCAATTTTGGGGCCAAAACTGCTTCCGAAAAAATTTTAAAATATCCCGAACCGTAAAAAGTGTTGGAAATCCTGAAAAGTAGAAAACGAGTCATCTTGCCATGAAACTTCACGTGAAGGCTTAAGGGACCATCGTATGAATTTACAAGCCATAAAAATTGCATTGGCACACAGAAAATATGAAGATGTGCCTAAACCCACCTACCACCCTATCGATCCGCGGCTAGCGAATCCCGTCTCTCTACCCGGCGTAGTGCCTGCTCGCCATCCGCCCGCTCGTTTCGTCGGTTGGCTTAGGCATACGAAGTTCATTCCTAGTCTAAGATCGGACCAGACCGAGGGTTGCGGCAGCAGGATCGACAGCATGCAGAGGGGGACCCAGCCGATCCCCAGCTTGCGCATCCCGCCCCTCTGGCCAACTGAGCGCCCGTACGCTCGTTTCGTGTGTTGACTTAGGCATACGAAGTTCATTCCCAGTCTAAGCATATGGAGTTCATTCCCAGTCTAGGATCAGATTGGACCGAGGGTTGCGATAGCACATGCTAGGCTCGGGCATGTGCTGGTGTCGTATTTTTCTTCACCGGGGCACGATTGTCGGAGCATCGATGAAGAACATGACCGACGGCATTGGGGTTCTGGCGATCGGGGGGGCCGAGGGGGCGTGCGCACATTATGTGCGATTGGTGCAGGTACATGGCCCTTATATTGGCCCCTTATCCCTCATCAAACCTCGATAACTCACACCCCCTTAAAGAGTATTTGAGATTTTACAGGTTTGCTGCCAGTAGCCATTAAAGTGTCTAAAATGGGGACACTTTTTTCAAATGGTCACAAAATCCTGTACACATCAAGTTTTTCGCTGATTTTTTTGTGCATCCCAACAAAAATACAAGGATCATGTCTACCAAGTTTGGGGCCAAAACACCTTCCGAAAAAATTTTAAAAAATCCTGAACCACAAAAAGTTTCAAAAATCTTGAAAAATAGAAAATGAGTCGTCTTGCCAGGAAACTTCACGCGAAGGCTTAAGGGACCATTGTATGAATTTGCAAGCCATAAAAATGGCATTGGCATGCAGAAATATGAAGATGTGCCTAAACACACCTACCAGCCTATCGATCCACGGCTTGCGCATCCTGTCTCTTTGGCCGGCATAGTGCCCGCCCACCCGCCCACCCGCTCGTTTCGTCGGTTGGCTTAGGCATACGGAGTTCATTCCCAGTCTAACGTCAGACCAAACCGAGGGTTGTGGCAGCAAGATTGGCAGCACGAAGAGGGGGACCCGACCGATCCCCGGCTTGCGCGTCCCACCCCTCTGGTCGACTGAGCGCCCGTCTGCCCGCTCGTTTCGTTGGTTGGCTTATTCGTACGGAGTTCATTCCCAGTCTAAGATCAGACCGGACTGAGGGTTGCGGCAGCACATGCTGGGCTCAGGCATGTGCTGGTGCCGCATTTTTCTTCGTCGGGGCACCATCATCGGAGCATCGCTGGAGAACCTGACTGGCGACATTTAGGTTCCGACGATTGGTGGGGCCGGAGGGTGTGCGCACATGATGTGTGATGGGTGCTGGTACTTGGCCCTTATATTGGCCCCCTATCCCTCATCAAACCTTGACAACTCACACCCACTGAAAGAGCATTTGAGATTTTACAGGTTTGCTGCCAGTAGCCATTAAAGTGTCTGAAATGGGGACACTTTTTTCAAATTGTCACAAATTCTTGTACACTTCGATTTTTTAGCTGAAATTTTTTGTGCATGCCAACAAAAATACAAGGATCACGTCTACCAAGTTTGGGGCCAAAAATCCTTCCGAAAAAATTTAAAAAAATCTTGAACCGCAAAAATTTTTGAAAATCATGAAAAATAGAAAACGAGTCGTCTTGCCATGAAACTTCACGGGAAGGCTTAAGGGACGATTGTATGAATTTACAAGCCATAAAAATGGCATTGGCAAGAAGAAATATGAAGATGTGCCTAAACCCCCTACCACCCTATCGATCCACGGCTTGCGCATCCCGTCTCTCTGGCCGATATAGCGCCCGCCAGCCCTACCCCGTCCCGTCTGCCCACTCTCTTCGTTCGTCGGTTGGCTTAGGCATACGGAGTTCATTCCCAGTTTAAGATCAGACCAGATCGAGGGTTGCGGCAGCAGGATCGGCAACATGCAGAGGGGGACCCGGTCGATCCTCGGCTTGCGCATCTCGCCCCTATGGCCGGCTGAGCGCCCGTACGCTCGTTTCGTGGGTTGACTTAGGCATACAGAGTTCATTCCTAGTCTAAGCATACGGAGTTCATTCCCAGTCTAAGATCGAACTAGACTGAGGGTTACGGTAGCACATGCTGGGCTCGGGCATGTGCTCATGCCGTATTTTTCTTCGTTGGGGCACCATCGCCGGAGCATCGCCGGAGAACCTGACCGACTGCATCAGGGTTTCGACGATCGGAAGGGCCGAGGGTTGTGCGCAGATGATGTGAAATTGATGCTAGTACTTGGCCCTTACATTGGCCCCCTATCCCTTATCAAACCTCGAAAACTCACACCCCCTGAAAGAGCATTTGAGATTTTACAGGTTTGCTGCCAGTAGTCATTAAAGTGTCTGAAATGGGGACACTTTTTTCTAATGGTCACAAAATCTTGTACACTTCAAGTTTTTAGATGAATTTTTTTGTGCATGCCAACAAAAATACAAGGATCACGTCTACGATGTTTGGGGCCAAAACTCCTTCCAAAAAAATTTTAAAAAATCCCGAACCGTAAAATGTTTTGAAAAACATGAAAAATAAAAAACGAGTCGTCTTGCCATGAAACTTCACGTGAAGGGTTAAGGGACCATTGTATGAATTTAAAAGCCATAAAAATGGCATTGGCACGTAGAAATATGAAGATGTGCCTAAACCCACCTACCACCCTATCGATCCACGGCTTGCGCATCCCGCCTCTCTGGCCGGTGTAGTGCCCGCTCGCCCGCCTGCCCGCTCGTTTCTTTGGTTGGCTTAGGCATACAGAGTTCATTCCCAATCTAAGATTGGACCAGACCGAGGGTTGCGGCAGCACGCAGAGGGGGATCCGATCGATCCTCGGCTTGCGCATCCCGCCCCTTTGGCCGGTTGAGCGCCCGCACGCTCCTTTCGTGGGTTGACTTAGGCATAGGGAGTTCATTCCTAGTCTAAGCAGACGGAGTTCATTCCCAGTCTAAGATCAGACCGAACCGAGGGTTGCGGCAGCACATGCTGGGCTCAGGCTTGTGCTGGTGCCACATTTTTCTTCATCGGGGCACCATCGTCGGAGAACCTGACCGGTGACATTAGGGTTACGGCGATCGGGGGGGCCGGGGGGGTGTGCGCACATGATGTGCGATGGGTGCTGGTACTTGGCCCTTATATTGGCCCCGTATCCCTCATTAAACCTCAAGAACTCACACTCCCTTAAAGAGCATTTGTGATTTTACAAGTTTGCTGCCAATAGCCATTAAAGTGTCTGAAATGGGGACACTTTTTTCAAATGGTCACAAAATCTTGTACACTTCAAGTTTTTGGCTGAATTTTTTTGTGCCTGCCAACAAAAATACAAGGACCAAGTCTACCAAGTTTGGGGCCAAAACTCCATCCAAGAAAATGTTAAAAAATCCCGAACCGTAAAAAGTTTTGAAAATCGTGAAAAATAGAAAACGAGTCGTCTTGGCATGAAACTTCACGTGAAGGCTTAAGGGACCATTGTATGAATTTACAAGCCATAAAAATGGCATTGGCACATAGAAATATGAAGATGTGCCTAAACCCACCTACCACCCTATCGATCCACGGCTTGTGCGTCCCGCCTCTCTGGCCGGTGTAGTGCCCGCTCGCCCGCCCGCCCGCTCATTTCGTCGGTTAGCTTAGGCATACAGAGTTCATTCCCAATCTAAGATTGGACCAGACCGAGGGTTGCGGCAGTAGGATGACAGCATGCAGAAGGGGACCCGACCGATCCTCGGCTTGCACATCCCGCCCCTCTGGTCGACTGAGCGCCCGCACGCTCGTTTTGTGGGTTAACTTAGGCATAGGGAGTTCATTCCCAGTCTAAGCATATGGGGTTCATTCCCAGTCTAAGATCGGATCAAACTGAGGGTTGCGGCAGCACATGCTGGGCTCGGGCATGTGCTAGTGCCGCATTTTTCTTCGTCGGGGCACCATCGCCGGAGAACCTGACCAGTGACATTGGGGTTACGACGATCGGGGGGGCCGGGGGGTGTGCGCATATGATGTGCGATGGGTGCTGGTACTTGGCCCTTATATTGGCCCCCTATCCCTCATCAAACCTCGAGAACTCACACCCCCTTAAAGAGCATTTGAGATTTTGCAGGTTTGCTGCCGATAGCCATTAAAGTGTCTGAAATGGGGACACTTTTTTCAAATGGTCACAAAATCTTGTACACTTCAAGTTTTTAGCTGAATTTTTTTGTGCATGCCAAAAAAAATACAAGGACTACGTCTACCAAGTTTGGGGACAAAATACCTTCCAAAAAAATTTTAAAAAATCCCGAACCGCAAAAAGTTTCAAAAATCATGAAAAATAGAAAACGAGTTGTTTTGCCATGAAACTTCACGTGAAGGCTTAAGGGACCATTGTATGAATTTACAAGCCATAAAAATGGCATTGACATACAGAAATATGAAGATGTGCCTAAGCCCACCTACCACCCTATCAATACACAGCTTACGCATCCCGTCTCTCTGGCCGGCGTAGTGCCCGTCCGCTCGTTTCGTCAGTTGGCTTAGGCATACGGAGTTCATTCCCAGTCTATGATCAGACCAGATTGAGGGTTGCGGCAGCAGGATCGATAGCACGCAGAGAGGGACCCGATCGATCCCCGGCTTGCCTATCCCGCCCCTCTTACCGGTTGAGCACCCGAACGCTCGTTTTGTGGGTTGACTTAGGCATACAGAGTTCATTCCCAGTCTAAGATCGGACCGAACCGATGGTTGTGGCACCACATGCTGGGCTCGACCATGTGCTGGTGCCGTATTCTTCTTCATCGGGGCACCATCACCCGAGCATCGCCGGAGAACCTGACTGGCGGCATTGGGGTTCCGACGATCGGGAGGGCCTGGGGGGTTGTGCGCACATGATGTGCGATGGGTGCTGGTACTTGGCCCTTATATTGGCCCCCTATCCCTCATCAAACCTCGAGAACTCACACCCCCTTAAAGAGCATTTGAGATTTTACAGGTTTGCTGCCAATAGCCATTAAAGTGTCTCAAATGGGGACATTTTTTTCAAATGGTCACAAAATCTTGTACACTCCAAGTTTTTAGCTGAATTTTTTGTGCATACCAACAAAAATACAAGGATCACGTCTACCTAGTTTGGGGCCAAAAGTCCTTCCAAAAAATTTATTAAAAAATTCAAATCGCAAAAAGTTTTGAAAATCATGAAAAATAGAAAATGAGTCGTCTTGCCATGAAACTTCACGTGAAGGCTTAAGGGACCATTGTATGAATTTACAAGCCATAAAAATGGAATTGCCACGCAGAAATATGAAGATGTGCCTCAACCCACCTACCACCCTATCGATCGATGGCTTGCGCGTCCCGTCTCTCTTACAGGCGTAGTGCTCGCCCGCCCGCCCGCCCACTCGTTTTGTTGGTTGCCTTAGGCATACGAAGTTCATTCCCAGTCTAAGATCGAACCAGACCGAGGGTTGTGGCCACAGGATTGGCAGCATGCAGAGGGGGACCCGATCGATCCTTGGCTTGTGCATCTCGCCCCTCTGGCCGGCTGAGCGACCGCACTCTCGTTTCATGGGTTGACTTAGGCATACAGAGTTCATTCCCAGTCTAAGCAAACGGAGTTCATTCTCAGTCTAAGATCGGATCGGACCGAGGGTTGCGGTAGCACATGCTGAGGCTCAGGCATGTGCTGGTGCCGCATTATGTTGGGCTCGGGCTCCATCACCGGAGCATCATTGGAGGACCTGATCGGCGACATTGGGTTCCGGTGATCGGGGGGGCCGGGGGGATGTGCGCACATGATGTGCGATGGGTGCTAGTACTTGGCCCTTATATTGGCTCCCTATCCCTCATCAAACCTCGAGAACTCACACCCCCTTAAAGAGCATTTGAGATTTTACAGGTTCGCTGCCAGTAGCCATTAAAGTGTTTGAAATGGTGATACTTTTTTCAAATGGTCACAAATCTTGTACACTTCAAGTTTTTGCTGAATTTTTTTATGCATGCCAACAAAAATACAAGGATCATGTCTACCAAGTTTGGGGACAAAACTCCATCCGAAAAAATTTTAAAAAATTCCGAACCGGAAAAAGTTTTGAAAATCGTGAAAAATAGAAAACGAGTCGTCTTGCCATGAAACTTCACGTGAAGGCTTAAGGGACCGTTGTATGAATTTACAAGCCATAAAAATGGCATTGGCATGCAGAAATATGAACATGTGCCTAAACCTACCTACCAACCTATCGATCCACGGCTTGCGCATCCCGTGTCTCTAGCTGGCGTAGTGCCCGCCCCCTCGCCTGCCCGCTCGTTTCGTCGGTTGGGTTAGGCATACGGACTTTATTCCCAGTCTAAGATCGGATTGGACTGAGGGTTGTGGCAGCAAGATTGGTAGCACACAGAGGGGGACCCGACCGATCCGTGGCTTACGCATCCCGCCCCTCTGGCCGGCTGAGCGCCCTGCACGCTCGTTTCGTGGGTTGACTTAGGCATACAGAGTTCATTCCCAGTCTAAGCATATGGAGTTCATTCCTAGTATAAGATCGGACAGGACCGAAGGTTGCGACAGCACATGCTGGGCTCGAGCATGTGCTGGTGCCACATTTTTCTTTGTCAGGGCACCATCGTCGGAGCATCGCCAGAGAACCTGACCGGCGGCATTGGGATTCCGATGATCGGGGGGGCCGAGGGGGTGTGCGCACATGATGTGCGATGGGTGCTGGTACTTGGCCCCTATATTGGCCCCCTATCCCTCATCAAACCTTGAGAACTCACCCCCGCTTAAAGAGCATTTGAGATTTTACAGGTTTGCTGCCAGTAGCCATTAAAGTGTCTGAAATGGGGACACTTTTTGAAAATGGTCACAAAATCTTGTACACTTCAACCTTTCAGCTGAATTTTTTTGTGCATGCCAAAAAAAATACAAGGATCACGTCTACCAAATTTGGGGCCAAAACTCCTTCCGAAAAAATTTTAAAAAATCCCGAACCTTAAAAAGTTTCAAAAATCGTGAAAAATAGAAAACGAGTCGTCTTGCCATGAAACTTCACGTGAAGGCTTAAGGGACCATTGTATGAATTTACAAGCCATAAAAATGGCATTGGCACACAGAAATATGAGGATGTGCCTAAACCCACCTACCACCCTACCGATCCGTGACTTGCGCATCCCGTCTCTCTGGTCGATGTAGTGCCTACGCGCCCGCCCGCTCGTTTCGTCAGTTGGCTTAGATGTACGGAGTTCATTCCCAGTCTAATATCAGACTGGACTGAGGGTTGTGGTAACAGAATCGATAGCACGCAGAGGGGGACCCGACCGATCCCCGGCCTGCGCATCCCGCCCCTTTGGCCGACTAAGTGCCCGCACGCTCATTTCGTAGGTTGACTTAGGCATACGGAGTTCATTCCCAGTCTAAGCATACGGAGTTCATTCCCAGTCTAAGCATACGGAGTTAATTCCCAGTCTAAGCATATGGAGTTAATTCCAGTCTAAGCATACGGAGTTCATTCCTAGTCTAAGCATATAGAGTTAATTCCCAGTCCTAGATCGCACTAGACCGAGGGTTGCGGCAGCACATGCTGGGCTCGAGCATGTGCTGGTGCCACATTTTTCTTCGTCGGGGCTCCATCATCGAAGCATCGCTGGAGGACCTAACCGACGGCATTGGGGTTCCAGTGATCGGGGGGGCCGGGGGGGTGTGCGCACATGATGTGCGATGGGTGCTGGTACTTGGCCCTTATATTGGCTCCCTATCCCACATCAAACCTTGAGAACTCACACCCCCTTAAAGAGCATTTGAGATTTTACAGGTTTGCTGTCAGTAGCCATTAAAGTGCCTAAAATGGGGACACTTTTTTCAAATGGTGCCTAAAATCTTGTACACTTCAAGTTTTTAGCTGATTTTTTTTGTGCATGCCAAAAAAAATACAAGGATCACGTCTACCAAGTTTGGGGCCAAAGCTCCTTCCAAAAAAATTTTAATAAATCCCAAACCGCAAAAAGTTTCAAAAATCATGAAAAATAGAAAACGAGTTATCTTGCCATGAAACTTCACGTGAAGGCTTAAGGGACCATTGTATGAATTTACAAGCCATAACAATGGCATTGGAATGCAGAAATATGAAGATGTGCCTAAACCCACCTACCACCCTATCAATCCACGGCTTGCACATCCCGTCTCTCTGGCCGATGTAGTGCCCGCCCGCCCGCTTGTTTTGTCAGTTGGCTTAGGCATACGGAGTTCATTCCCAGTCTAAGATCAGACTAGATCGAGGGTTGTGATAGCAGGATCGATAGCACGTAGAGGGGGACCCAGCCGATCCTCGACTTGCGCATCCCGCCCCTCTGGTCGGCTGAGTGCCCGCACGCTCGTTTCGTGGGTTGACTTAGGCATACGGAGTTTATTTCCAGTCTAAGATCAAATCGGACCAAGGGTTGCAGTAGCACATGCTGGGCTCGGGCAAGTGCTGGTGCCATATTTTTCTTTGTCGGGGCACCATCGCCAGAGCATCATCGAAGAACCTGACCGACAGCATTGGGGTTCCGACAATCGGGGGTACCGGGGGGGTGTGCACACATGATGTGCGATGGGTGCTGGTACTTGGCCCTTATATTGGGCCTTTTGTCATCAAACCTCCAGAACTCACACCCCCTTAAGGAGCATTTGAGATTTTACAGGTTTGCCACCAGTAGCCATTAAAGTGTATGAAATGGGGACACTTTTTTCAAATGGTCACAAAATCTTGTACACTTCGATTTTTTAGCTGAATTTTTTTGTGCATGCCAAAAAAAATACAAGGATCACGTCTACCAAGTTTGGGGCCAAAACTCCTTCCGAAAAAGTTTTAAAAAATCCTGAACCACAAAAAGTTTCGATAAAAAAATGAAAAATAGAAAACGAGTCTTCTTGCCATGAAACTTCACGTGAATGCTTAAGGGACCATTGTATGAATTTACAAGCCATAAAAATGGCATTAGCACGCAGAAATATGAACATGTGCCTAAACCCACCTACCACACTATTGATCCACGGCTTGCGCATCCCGTCTCTCAGGCCGGTATAGTGCCCACCCGCCCGCCCACTCATTTCATCGGTTGGCTGTAGGCATACAGAGTTCATTCTACTAGTCTAAGAATTAAGAACCGGACCCAAGGGTTGTGGCAGCAGATGGCAGCGATGCAGGCGGTGACCCGATCGATCCTCGGCTTGCACATACCGCCTCTCTAGCCGGCTGACACCCGCACGCTCGTTTCATGGAGTTCATTCCCAGTCTAAGCATACGGAGTTCATTCCTAGTCTAAGATCGGACCGGACCGAGGGTTCCAGCAACACATGCTAGGCTCGGGCATGTGCTGGTGCCGCATTTTTATTCCTCGGGGCACCATCGTCATAGCATCGCCACAGAACCTGACCGACGACATTGGGGTTCCGGCGATCGAGGGGGCCGGGGGGGGTGTGTGCACATGATGTGTGATGGGTGCTGGTACTTGGCCCTTATATTGGCCCCCTATCCCTCATCAAACCTCGAGAACTCACACTCCCTTAAAGAGCATTTCAGATTTTACAGGTTTGCTGCCAGTAGCAATTAAAGTGTCCGGAATGGGGACACCTTTTTCAAATGGTCACAAATCTTGTACACTTTGAGTTTTTAGCTGATTTTTTTTTGCATGCCAAAAAAAATACAGGGATCACGTCTACCAACTTTGGGGCCAAAACTACTTCCAAAAAAATTTTAAAAAATCTCGAACCGTAAAAAGTTTCAAAAATCATGAAAAATAAAAAACGAGTCGTCTTGCCATGAAACTTCACGTGAAGGCTTAAGGGACAATTGTATGAATTTACAAGCCATAAAAATGGCATTGGCATGCAGAAACATGAAGATGTGCCTAAACCCACCTACCACCCTATCGATCCATGGCTTGCGCATCCCGTCTCTTTGGCCAGTGTAGTGCCCGCCGGCCGCCCGCTCGTTTCGTCAGTTGGCTTAGGCATACAGAGTTTATTCCCAGTCTAAGATCAGACTGGACCGTGGGTTACAACAGCAAATGCTGGGCTCGGGCTTGTGCTGGTGCCGCATTTTTCTTCGTCGGGGCACCATCGCCGGAGCATCGCCGAAGAACCTGACCGATGGCATTGGGGTTCCGGCGATCGGGGGGGCCGGAGGGGTGTGCGCACATGATGTGCGATGGGTGCTGGTACTTCACCCTTATATTGGCCCCCTATCCCTCATCAAACCTCAAGAACTGACACCACCTTAAAGAGGATTTGAGATTTTACAGGTTTGCTGCCAGTAGCCATTCAAGTGTCTGAAATGGGGACATTTTGTTCAAATGGTCACAAAATCTTGTACACTTTGAGTTTTTACCTGATTTTTTTGTGCATGCCAACAAAACTACAAAGATCACGTCTACCAAGTTTGGGGAAAAAACTCCTTCCGAAAAAATTTGAAAAAATCCCGAACCGCAAAAGGTTTCCAAAATCGTGAAAAATAGAGAACGAGTCGTCTTGCTATGAAACTTCACGTGAAGGCTTAAGGGACCATTGTATGAATTTACAAGCCATAAAAATGGCATTGGCATGTAGGAATATGAAGATGTGCCTAAACCCACCTACCACCCTATCGATCCACAGCTTGCGCATCCCGTCTCTCTGGCCGGCGTAATGCCTGCCTGCCTGCCCGCCCGCTCGTTTCATCGATTGGCTTAGGCATACGGAGTTCATTCCTAGTCTAAGATAGGACCAAACCGAGGGTTGCGGCAGCAGGATCGACAGCACATAGAGGGGGACCCGACCAATCCCCGGCTTACGTATCCCGCCCGTCTGGTCGGTTGAGCGCCCACATGCTCGTTTCGTGGGTTGACTTAGGAATACAGAGTTCATTCCCAGTCTAAGATCAGACCAGACAGAGGGTTACGGCAGCACATGCTGGGCTCGGCCATGTGTTGGTGTCGTATTTTTCTTCATCGGGCCACCATCATAAGAGCATCGCCAGAGAACCTGACCGACGGCATTGGGGTTCTGGCGATTGGGGGGGCCGAGGGGGGTGTGCGCACATGATGTACGATGGGTGTTGGTACTTGGCCCTTATATTGGCCACCTATCCCTCATCAAACCTCGAGAACTCACACCCCCTTAAAGTGCATTTGAGATTTTACAGGTTTGCTGCCAGTAGCCATTAAAGTGTTTGAAATGGGGACATTTTTTTCAAATGGTCACAAAATCTTGTACAATTCGAGTTTTTAGCTAAATTTTTTTGTGCATGCCAACAAAAATACAAGGATCACGTCTACCATGTTTGGGGCAAAAAATCCTTCCGAAAAAGTTTTAAAAAATCTCGAACCGCAAAAAGTTTCAAAAATCGTGAAAAATAGAAAACGAGTCGTCTTGCCATGAAACTTCACGTGAAGGCTTAAGGGACCATTGTATGAATTTACATGTGATAAAAATGGCATTGGCATGCAAAAATATTAAAATGTGCCTAAACCCACCTACCACCCTATCGATCCACGGCTTGCGCATCCCGTCTCTTTGGTCGGTGCGGTGCCCGCTCACCCGCCCGCCCACTCGTTTCGTCGGTTGGCTTAGGCATACGGAGTTCATTCCCAGTCTAAGATCAGACCAGACTGAGGGTTGCGGTAGCACGTAGAGGGGGACCCGATCGATCCTCGGCTTGCGTATCCCACCCCTCTGGCCGACTGAGCACCCGTACGCTCGATTCATGGGTTGACTTAGGCATACGGAGTTCATTCCCAGTCTAAGCATACAGAGTCCATTCCCATTCTAAGATCGGACCGGATCGAGGGTTGCGGTAGCACATGCTGGGCTCGGGCATGTGCTGGTGCCACATTTTTCTTCGTCGGGGCACCATCGTCGGAGCATCACCGGAGAACCTGACCGGCGGCGTTGGAGTTTCGGTGATCAGGGGGGCCGAGGGGGTGGGCGCACATGATGTGCGATGGGTGCTGGTACTTGGCCCTTATATTGGCCACCTATCCCTCATCAAACCTCTAGAACTCACACCCCCTTAAAGAGCATTTGATATTTTACAGGTTTGCTGCCAGTAGCCATTAAAGTGTCTGAAATGGGGAAACTTTTTTCGAATGGTCACAAAATCTTGTACACTTCGAGTTTTTAGCTGAAGTTTTTTTTGTGCAAGCCAAAAAAAATACAAGGATCACGTCTACAACGTTTGGGGCAAAAAATCCTTTCGAAAAAATTTTAAAAAATCTCAAACCCAAAAAGTTTCAAAAATCGTGAAAAATAGAAAATGAGTCATCTTGCCATGAAACTTCACGTGAAGGCTTAAGGGACCATTGTATGAATTTACATGCGATAAAAATGGCATTGGCATGCAAAAATATTAAGATATGCCTAAACCCACCTACCACCCTATCGATCCACGGCTTGCGCATCCCGTCTCTTTGGTCCACGTAGTGCCCGCCCGCCCGCCCACCCGTCCACTCGTTTCGTCGGTTGGCTTGGGCATATGGAGTTCATTCCCAGTCTAAGATCAGACCGAACCGAGGGTTGCGGTAGCAGGATCGGCAGCACACAAAAGGGAACCCGATCGATCCCCGGCTTGCGCATCCCGTCCCTCTGGCCGGCTGAGCGCCCGTACGCTCGTTTCATGGGTTGATTTAGGCATACGAAGTTCATTCCCAGTCTAAGCATACGGAGTTCATTCCCATTCTAAGATCAGACCGGATCGAGGGTTGCAGCAGCACATGCTGGGCTCGGGCATGGGCTGGTGCCGCATTTTTCTTCTCCGGGGCACCATCATCGGAGCATCACAGGAGAACCTAATCGACGACGTTGGGGTTCCGGCGATCGGGGGGGCCGAGGGGGTGTGCGCCCATGATGTGCGATGGGTGCTGGTACTTGCCCTGATATTTGCCACCTATCCCTCATCAAACCTCTAGAACTCACACCCCCTTAAAGAGCATTTGAGATTTTACAGGTTTGCTGCCAGTAGCCATTAAAGTGTCTGAAATGGGGAAACTTTTTTCGAATGGTCACAAAATCTTGTACACTTCGAGTTTTTAGCCGAATTTTTTTGTGCATGCCAACAAAAATACAAGGATCACGTCTACGACATTTGGGGCAAAAAAAACCTTTCGAAGGAATTTTAAAAAATCTCGAACCCAAAAAGTTTCAAAAATCATGAAAAATAGAAAACGAGTCATCTTGCCATGAAACTTCACGTGAAGGCTTAAGGGACCATTGTATGAATTTACATGTGATAAAAATGGCATTGGCATGCAAAAACATTAAGATGTGCCTAAACCCACCTACCACCCTATCGATCCACGGCTTGCGCATCCCGTCTCTCTGGTCGACGCAGTGCCCGCCTGTCCGCCCGCCCGTCCACTCGTTTCGTCGGTTGGCTTAGGCATACGGAGTTCATTCCCAGTCTAAGATCGGACCGAACTGATGGTTGCGGTAGCAGGATTGGCAGCACACAAAAGGGGACCCAGTCGATCCTCGGCTTGCTCATCCCGCCCCTCTGGCCGACTGAGCGCCCGTACGCTCATTTCATGGGTTGATTTAGGCATACGGAGTTCATTCCCAGTCTAAGCATACGGAGTTCATTCCCATTCTAAGATCACACCGGATCGAGGGTTGCAACAGCACATGCTGGGCTCGGGCATGTGCTGGTGCTGCATTTTTCTTCGCCGGGGCACCATCTTCGGAGCATCACAGGAGAACCTGACCGGCGACGTTGGGGTTCCGGCGATCGGGGGGGCTGAGGGGGTGGGCGCACATGATGTGTGATGGGTGCTGGTACTTGGCCCTGATATTGGCCACCTATCCGTCATCAAACCTCTAGAACTCACACCCCCTTAAAGAGCATTTGAGATTTTACAGGTTTGCTGCCAGTAGCCATTAAAGTGTCTGAAATAGGGAAACTTTTTTCGAATGGTCACAAAATCTTGTACACTTCGAGTTTTTAGCTGAATTTTTTTGTGCATGCCAACATAAATACAAGGATCACGTCTACCAAGTATGGGGCCAAAACTCCTTCCAAAAAAATTTTAAAAAATCCCGATCCATAAAAAGTTTCAAAAATCATGAAAAATAGAAAACGAGTCGTCTTGCCATTAAACTTCGCATGAAGGCTTAAGGGACCATTGTATGAATTTACAGGCCATAAAAATGGCATTGGCATGCAGAAATATGAAGATGTGCCTAAACCCACCTATCACCCTATCGATCCACGGCTTGCGCATCCTATCTCTCTGGCCGGCGTAGTGTTTGCTCGCCTGCCCGCCCGCTCGTTTCGTCGGTTGGCTTAGGCATACGGAGTTCATTCCCAGTCTAAGATTGGATCGGACCAAGGGTTACGATACCAGGATCGGCAGCATGTAGAGGGGGACCCAGTCGATCCCCGGCTAGCGCATCCCGCTTCTCGGGCAGGCTGAGCGCTCGCATGCTCGTTTCGTGGGTTGATTTAGGCATACTAAGTTCATTCCCATTCTAAGATCGGACCAGACCGAGGGTTGCGGCAGCACATGCTGGGCTCGGGCATGTGCTGGTGTCGTATTTTTCTTCGTCGGGGCACCATCGCCGGAGCATCACCGGAGAACCTGACCGACGGCATTGGGGTTCCGACGATCGAGGGGGCCGGGGGGGTGTACGCACATGATGTGCGATGGGTGCTTTTACTTGGCCCTTATATTGGCCCCCTATCCCTCATCAAACCTCGAGAAGTCACAACCCCTTAAAGAGCATTTGAGATTTTACAGGTTTGCTGTCAGTAGCTATTAAAGTGTCTAAAATGGGGACACTTTTTTCAAATGGTCACAAAATCTTGTACACTTCGATTTTTTAGCTTAATTTTTTTGTGCATGCCAACAAAAATACAAGGAACACGTCTACCAAGTTTGGGCCCAAAACTCCTTCCAAAAAAAGTTTAAAAAATCACGAACCGTAAAAACTTTCAAAAATCATGAAAAATAGAAAATGAGTCATCTTGCCATGAAACTTCCCGTGAAGGCTTAAGGGACCAATGTATGAATTTACAAGCCATAAAAATGGCATTGGCACATAGAAATATAAAGATGTGCCTAAACACACCTACCACCCTATCGATCCACGGCTTGCGCATCCTGTCTCTCTGGCCAGCGTAGTGCCCGCCTGCCCGCCCGCCTGCTCGTATCATCGGTTGGCTTAGGCATACGAAGTTCATTCCTAGTCTAAGATCAGACCAGATCGTGGGTTATGGTAGTAGGATCGGCACCACGAAGAGGGGGACTCCACCGATCCCCAGCTTGTGCATCCCGCCCCTATGGCCGGCTGAGATGGAGTTCATTCCCAGTTTAAGCATACGGAGTTCATTCTTAGTCTAAGATCGGATCGAACCAAGGGTTGCGGCAGCACATGCTAGGCTCGGGCATGTGCTAGTGCCGCATTTTTCTTCGTCGGGGCACAATCGTCGGAGCATCGTCGGAGAGCCTGACCGGCGGCATTGGGGTTCCGACGATCGAGGGGGCCAGGGGGTGTACGCACATAATGTGCGATGGGTACTATATTGTTCCCCTATCCCTCATCAAAACTCGAGAACTCATACCCCCTTAAAGAGCATTTCAAATTTTACAGGTTTGCTGCCAGTAGCCATTAAAGTGTCTGACATAGGGACACTTTTTTCAAATGGTCACAAGATTTTACAGGCTTAAGGGACCATTGTATGAATTTGCAAGCCATAAAAATGGCATTGGCATGCAGAAATATGAAGATGTGCCTAAACCAACCTACCACCCTATCGATCCACGGCTTGGGAATCCCGTCTCTTTGGTCGGTGTAGTACCTGCCTGCCTGCCTGCCCGCTTGTTTCATCAGTTGGCTTAGGCATACGGAGTTCATTCCCAGTCTAAGATCGGACCGGACTGATGGTTCCGACAATAGGATTGGCAGCACGCAGAGGGGGACCCGACCGATCCTCGACTTGCGCATCCCGCCCCTCTAGCCGACTGATCGCCTGCACGCTCGTTTCGTGGGTTAACTTAGGCATACGGAGTTCATTCCCAGTCTAAGATGGATCGGACCAATGGTTGCAGTAGCACATGCTGGGCTCGGGCATGTGCTGGTGCCATATTTTCCTTCATCGGGGCACCATCGCCAGAGCATCACCAGAGAACTTGACTGACGGCATTGGGGTTTCAGTGATCGAGGGGGCCGGGGGGGTGTGCGCACATGATGTGTGATGGGTACTGGTACTTGGCCCTTATATTGGCCCCCTATCCCTCATCAAACCTCGAGAACTCACACCCCCTCAAAGAGCATTTGAGATTTTACAGGTTTGCTGCCAGTAGTCATTAAAGTGTTTGAAATGGGGACACTTTTTTCAAATGGTCACAAAATCTTGTACACTTCGAGTTGTTAGCTGAATTTTTTTGGGCATGCCAAAAAAAAATACAAGGATCACGTCTACCAAGTTTGGGGTCAAAACTCGTTCCAAAAAATTTTTAAAAGATCTCGAACCGTAAAAAGTTTCAAAAATCTTGAAAAATAGAAAACGAGTTGTCTTGCCATGAAACTTCACGTGAAGGCTTAAGGGACCATTGTATGAATTTACAAGCCATAAAAATTGCATTGACACGCAGAAATATGAAGATGTACCTAAACCCACATACCACCCTATCGATCCACGGCTTGCGCTTCCCGTCTCTCTGGCCGGTGTAGTGCCCGCCCGCCCGCACGTTTCGTCAGTCGGCTTAGGCATATGGAATTCATTCCCAGTCTAAGATCGGACCAGACCGAGGGTTGCGGCAGCACATGCTGGGCTCGGGCATGTGCTGGTGCCGCATTTTTCTTCGTCGGGGCACCATCGTCGGAGCATCGTTGGAGAACCTGACCGGCGGCATTGGGGTTCCGACGATCGGGGGGGCCAGGGGGTGTACACACATAATGTGCGATGGGTGCTGGTACTTGGCCCCTATATTGGCCCCCTATCCCTCATCAAAACTCAAGAACTCACACCCCCTTAAAAAGCATTTGACATTTTATAGGTTTGCTGCCAGTAGCCATTAAAGTGTCTGAAATGGGGACACTTTTTTCAGATGGTCCCAAAATCTTGTACACTTTGAGTTTTTAGCTGACTTTTTTTGTACATGCCAACAAAAATACAAGGATCACGTCTACCAAGTTTGGGGCAAAAACTCCTTTCGAAAAAATTTTAAGAAAACCCGAACTATAAAAAGTTTCGAAAGTCATGAAAAATAGAAAATGAGTCATCTTGCCATGAAACTTCACGTGAAGGCTTAAGGGACCATTGTATGAATTTACAAGCCATAAAAATGGCATTGGCACGCAGCAATATGAAGATGTGCCTAAACCCACCTACCACCCTATTGATCCACGGCTTGCGCATCCCGTCTCTCTGGCCGGCGAAGTGCCCACCCGCTCGTTTCGTCGGTTGGCTTAGGCATACGGAGTTCATTCCCAGTCTAAGATCATACCAGACTGAGGGTTACGGCAGCAGGATCGATCACACGCAGAGGGGGACCTGACCGATCCCCGGCTTGCGTATCCCGACCCTCTGGCCGACTGAGTGCCACACGCTCATTTCGTGGGTTGACTTAGGCATACAAAGTTCATTCCCAGTCTAAGCATACGGAGTTCATTCCTAGTCTAAGATCGGACTGGACTGAGGGTTGCGGCAGCACATGCTAGGCTCAGGCATGTGCTGGTGCCGCATTTTTTTCATCGGGGCACCATCGCCGGGGCGTCGTCAGAGAACCTGACCGGCGGCATTGGGGTTCCGACGATCGGGGGGGCCGGGGTGTGTCGTACATCATGTGCAATGGGTGCTGGTACTTGGCCCTTATATTGGCCCCCTATCCCTCATCAAACCTCGAGAACTCACACCCCCTTAAAGAGCATTTGAGATTTTACAGGTTTGCTGCCAGTAGCTATTAAAGTGTCTGAAATGGGGACACTTTTTTCAAATGGTCACAAAATCTTATACACTTCGAGTTTTTAGCTGAATTTTTTTGTACCTGCCAACAAAAACACAAGGATCACGTCTACCAAGTTTGGGGCCAAATCTCCTTCCAAAAAATTTTTAAAAAATCCCGAACTGCAAAAAGTTTAAAAAATCGTGAAAAATAAAAAAAAGAGTCGTCTTGCCAATAAACTTCACGTGAAGGCTTAAGGGACCATTTTATGAATTTACAAGCCATAAAAATGGCATTGGCATGCAAAAATATGAAGATGTGCCTAAACCCACCTACCACCCTATCGATCCACGGCTTGCGCATCCCATCTCTCTGGCCGGCGTAGTGCCCGCTCGCTCGCACATTTCGTCGGTTGGCTTAGGCATACGGAGTTCATTCCCAGTCTAAGATCAGACTGGACCAAGGGTTACCACAGCACATGCTGGGCTCAGGATGTGCTGGTGATGCATTTTTCTTCATCGGGGCACCATCGTCGGAGCATCGCCGGAGAACCTGACCGATGGCATTGGGGTTCCAACGATCGGAGGGGCCGGGGGGGTGTGCGCACATGATGTGCAATGCATGCTGGTACTTGGCCGTTATATTGGCCCCCTATCCCTCATGAAACCTCGAGAACTCACACCCCCTTAAAGAGCATTTGACATTTTACAGGTTTGCTGCCAGTAGCAATTAAAGTGTCTAAAATGGGGACACTTTTTTCAAATGGTCACAAAATCTTTTACACTTCGAGTTTTTAGCTGAATTTTTTTGTGCATGCCAACAAAAATACAAGGATCACGTCTACCGAATTTGGGGCTAAAACTCCTTCCGAAAAAATTTTAAAAAATCCAGAACCGCAAAAAGTTTTGAAAATCGTGAAAAATAGAAAACGAGTCGTCTTGCCATGAAACTTCACGTGAAGGCTTAAGGGACCGTTGTGTGAATTTACAAGCCATAAAAATGGCATAGGCATGTAGGAATATGAAGATGTGCCTAAACCCACCTACCACCCTATCGATCCTCGGCTTGCGTATCCCGTCTCTCTGGTCGGGGTAGTGCCCGCCTGCCCGCCCGCTCGTTTCGTCGGTTGGCGTAGGCATATGATGTGCGATGGGTGCTGGTACTTGGCCCTTATATTGGCCCCCTATCCCTCATCAAACCTCGAGAACTCACACCCCCTTAAAGAGCATTTGAGATTTTACAGGTTTGCTGCCAGTAGTTACTAAAATGTCTGAAATGGGGGCACTTTTTTTCAATGGTCACAAAATTTTGTACACTTCAAGTTTTTTGCTCAATTTTTTTGTGCATGCCAACAAAAATACAAGGATCATGTCTACCAAGTTTGGGTCCCAAACTCCTTTCAAAATATTTTAAAAAATCCCGAACCGTAAAAAGTTTCGAAAATCATGAAAAATAGAAAATAAGTCATCTTGCCATGAAACTTCATGTGAAGGCTTAAGGGACCATTTTATGAATTTACAAGCCATAAAAATGGCATTGGCATGCAAAAATATGAAGATGTGCCAAAACCCACCTACCACCCTATCGATCCTCGGCTTGCGTATCCCGTCTCTCTGGTCGGGGTAGTGCCCGCCTGCCCGCCTGCTCATTTCGTCGGTTGGCGTAGGCATATGGTGTTCAATCCCAGTCTAAGATCAGATCAGACCATGGGTTGTGGCAGAAGGATTGGCAGCACGCAGAGGGGGACCCGGTCGTTCCCCGGCTTACACATCCCACCCCTCTGGCCCACTGAGCGCCCGTACGCTTGTTTCGTGGGTTGACTTAGGCATATGGAGTTCATTCCCAGTTTAAGCATATGGAGTTCATTCCAAGACTAAGATCGGACCGGACCGAGGGCTGCGGCAGCACATGCTGGAATCGGGCATGTGTCGGTGCTGCATTTTTCCTCGCCGGGGCACCATCGCCGGACAACCTTACCAGTGGTATTGAGGTTTCGATGATCGGGGGGAAGGGGGGGTGTGCGCACATGATGTGCGATGGGTGCTGGTACTTGGCCCTTATATTGGCCCCCAATCCCTCATCAAACCTCAAGAACTCACACCCCCTTAAAGAGCATTTGAGATTTTACAGGTTTGCTGCCAGTAGCCATTAAAGTGTCTGAAATTGGGACATTTTATTCTAATGGTCACAAAATCTTGTACACTTGGAGTTTTTAGCTGAATTTTTTTGTGCATGCCAACAAAAATACAAGGATCACGTCAACCAAGTTTGGGGCCAAAACTCATTTTGAAAAAATTGTAAAAAATCCCGAACCGTAAAAAGTTTCAAAAATCGTGAAAAATAGAAAACGAGTCGTCTTGCCATGAAACTTCACGTGAAGGCTTAAGGGACCACTGCATGATTTTACAAGCCATAAAAATGGCATTGGCATGCAGATATATGAAGATGTGCCTAAGCCCACCTACCACCCTATCGATCGACGGCTTGCGCATCCCGTCTCTCAGGCCGGCGTAGTGCCCGCCCCCCCACCCGCTCATTTCGTCGGTTGGCTTAGGTATACGGAGTTCATTCCTAGTCTAAGATTGGATCGGACTGAGGGTTGCGACAGCAGGATCGACAGCATGCAGAGGGGGACCCTGTCGATCTTCGGCTTGCTCATACCGCCCCTCTGGCAGGTTGGGCACCCGTATGCTCATTTCATGGGTTGATTTAAGCATACGGAGTTCATTCCCAGTCTAAGCATATGGAGTTCATTCCCAGTCTAAGATCGGACCAGACCGAGCGTTACGGTAGCACATGCTAGTCTCGGGCATGTGCTGGTGCTGTATTTTTCTTCCTCGGGGCACCATCGTCGGAGCATCACCGGAGAACCTGACAGGCGACATTGGGGTTTCGGCGATCGGGGGGGCCGGGGGGTGTGCGCACATGATGTGCGATGGGTGCTGGTACTTGGCCCTTATATTGGCCCCTATCCCTCATCAAACCTTGAGAACTCACACAGAGCATTTAAGATTTTACAGGTTTGCTGTGAGTAGCAATTGAAGTGTCTGAAATGGGGACACTTTTTTCAAATGATCACAAAATCTTGTACACTTCGAGTTTTTCGCTCAATATTTTTGTGCATGCCAACAAAAATACAAGGATCACTGTCTACCAAGTTTGGGGGCCAAAACTCCTTCCAAAAAAATTTAAAAAATCCCGAACCGCCAGGAAAGTTTCAAAAATCATGAAAAATAGAAAAATGAGTCGTCTTGCCATGAAACTTCATGTGAACGGTTAAGGGAACCATTGTATGGAATTAGAAGCCATAAATGGCATTGGCACACGAGAAATATGAAGATGTACCTAAACCCACCTACCCCCGTATCATCTACGGCTTGCCGCATCCCGCCTCTTGGCCCGGCGTACGTGCCCGCCCGTCCGGCCGCTCGTTTTGTCGGTTGTGTTAGGCATACGAAAGTTCATTCCTAGTCTAAGATCGAACCAAACCGAGGGTTGCGAGAGCAAGATCGGCAGCACGTAGAGGGGGACCCGTCCGATCCCCGACTTGCGCATCCCGCCCCTCTGGCCGATTGAGTGCCGTACACTCGTTTCGTGGGTTGACTTAGGCATGCAGAGTTCATTCACAATCTAAGCATATGGAGTTCATTCACAGTCTAAGATCGGACCAGACCGAGGGCTGCAGTAGCACATGCTAAGCTCGGGGATGTGCTGGTGCCGCATTTTTCTTTGCCGGGGCACCATCGCCGGAGCATCACTGGAGAACCTGACCGGCGGCATTAGGGTTCCGGTCATCGGGGGTGCCAGAGGGGTGTGCGCACATGATGTGCAATGGGTGCTGGTACTTGGCCCTTATATTGGCCCCCTATCCCTCATCAAACCTTGAGAACTCACACCCCCTTAAAGGGCATTTGAGATTTTACAGGTTTCCTACCAGTAGCCATTAAAGTGTCTGAAATGGGGACACTTTTTTCAAATGGTCACAAAATCTTGTACACTTCAAGTTTTTAGCTGAATTTTTTTATGCATGCCAACAAAAATACAAGGATCACATCTACCAAGTTTGGGGCCAAAAATCCTTCCAAAAAAATTTTAAAAAATCCCGAACCGCAAAAAGTTTCAAAAATCGTGAAAAATAGAAAACGAGTTGTCTTGCCATGAAACTTCACGTGCAGGCTTAAGGAACCGTTGTATGAATTTAAAAGTGATAAAATGGCATTGGCACATAGAAATATGAAGATGTGCCTAAACCCACCTACCACCTTATCGATCCACGGCTTGCGTGTCCCGTCTCTCTGGCCGACGTAGTTCCCGCCCGCCCACCCGCCCGCTCGTTTCGTCGGTTGGCTTAGGCATAGGGAGTTTATTCCCAGTGTAAGATCGGACCAGACCGAGGGTTGCGATAGCAGGATAGGTAGCACGTAGAGGGGGACCCAGTCGATCGTCGGCTTGCGCATCCCCCCTCTGGCCAGCTGAGTGCCCACACGCTCATTTCGTGGGTTGACTTAGGCATACGGAGTTCATTCCCATTCTAAGCATACGGAGTTCATTCCCAGTCTAAGATCAAACCAAACCGAGGGTTGCGGCTGCACATGCTGGGCTCGAGCATGTGCTGGTGTCGCATTTTTCTTTATCGGGGCACCATCGCCGGAGAACCTAACCGACGATATTAGGGTTTCGGTGATCTGGAGGGCTGGGGGGTGTGCGCGCATGATGTGCGATGGGTGCTGGTACTTGGCCCTTATATTGGCCCCCTATCCCTCATCAAACCTTGAGAACTCACACCCCCTTAAAGAGCATTTGATATTTTACAGGTTTGCTGGCTGTAACCATTAAAGTCTCTAAATTGGGCACACTTTTTTCAAATGGTCACAAAATCTTGTACACTTCAAGTTTTTAGTTGATTTCTTTTGTGCATGCCAACAAAAATACAACGATCACATCTACCAAGTTTGGGACCAAAACTCCTTCCGAAAAAATTTTAAAAAATCCCGAAATGCAAAAAGTTTCAAAAAATCGTGAAAAATAGTAAACAAGTCATCTTGCCATGAAACTTCACGTGAAGGCTTAAGGGACCATTGTTTGAATTTACAAGCCATAAAAATGGCATTGGCATGCAGAAATATGAAGATGTGCCTAAACCCACCTGCCACCCTATCGATCCACGGCTTGCGCATCCCGTCTCTCTGGCCGGCATAGTGCCCGCTCGCCTGCCCGCCCACTCGTTTCGTCGGATGGCTTAGGCAGACGGAGTTCATTCCCAGTCTAAGATTGAATCGAACCGAGGGTTGCGTGAGCAAGATCGGCAGCACGCAGAGGGGGACTCGATCGATCCCCGGCTTGTGCATCCCGCCCCTCTAGCCAGCTGAGCACCCGCACGCTCATTTCGTGGGTTGACTTAGGCATACAGAGTTCATTCCCAGTCTAAGCATACAGAGTTCATTCATAGTCTAAGATCGGACCAGGCCGGGGGTTGCGGCAGCAGGATTGGCAGCACGCAGAAGGGGACCCGATCGATCCCCGGCTTGCGCATCCCACCCTTCTGGCCGGCTGAGCGCCCGCACGCTCATTTCGTGGGTTGGCTTAGGCATACGGAGTTCATTCCCAGTCTAAGATCAGACCAGACAGAGGGTTGCGGCAGAACATGCTGGGCTCAGGCATATGCTGGTGCCATATTTTTCTTCGTCGGGGCACCATCGCTGGAGCATCGTCGGAGAACCTGACCGGCGGTATTGGGGTTCCGGTGATCGGGGGGGCCGGGGGGCTGTGCGCACATGTTGTGCGGTGGGTGCTGGTACTTCGCCCTTATATTGGCCCCCTATCCCTCATCAAACCTCGAGAACTCACACCCCCTTAAGGAGCATTTGTGAATTTACAGGTTTGCTGCCAGTAGCCATTAAAGTGTCTTAAATGGGGACACTTTTTTCAAATGGTCACAAAATCTTGTACACTTCGAGTTTTTAGCTGAATTTTTTTGTGCATGCCAACAAAAATACAAGGATCACGTCTACCAAGTTTGGGGCCAAAACTCCTTCCGAAAAAATTTTAAAAATCTTGAACCGCAAAAAGTTTCAAAAATCGTGAAAAATAAAAAACGAGTCGTCTTGCCATGAAACTTCACGTGAAGGCTTAAGGGACCATTGTTTGAATTTACAAGCCATAAAAATGGCATTGGCATGCAGAAATATGAAGATGTGCCTAAACCCACCTACCACCCTATCGATCCACTGCTTGCGCATCCCGTCTTTCTGGCCGACGTAGTGCCTGCTCGCCTGCCCGCCCGCTCAATTCGTCGGTTGGCTTAGGCATACGGAGTTCATTCCCAGTCTAAGATCAAACCAAATCGAGGGTTGTGAGAGCAAGATCGGCAGCACGTAGAGGGGGACCCGACCGATCCTCGGCTTGCGCATCCCGCCCCTCTAGCCAGCTTAGCACCCGTACGTTCATTTCGTAGGTTGACTTAGGCATACGGAGTTCATTCCCAGTCTAAGCATACGGAGTTCGTTCGTAGTCTAAGATCAGACCGGACCGAGGGTTGCAGAAGTAGGATCGGCAGCGCGTAGAGGGGGATCAGACCGATCCTCGACTTACGCAGCCCGCCCCTCTGGTCGACTGAGCGCCCGCACACTCGTTTCGTGGGTTGACTTAGGCATACGGAGTTCATTCCCAGTCTAAGCATACGATGTTCATTGCCAGTCTAAGATCGGACCGGACTGAGGGTTGCGGCAGCACATGCTGGGCTCGGGCATGTGCTGGTGCCACATTTTTCTTCGTCGGTGCACCATCGACGGAGCATCGCCAGAGAACTTGACCGACGGCATTGGGGTTCCGACGATAAGGGGCTGGGGGGTGTGCGCACATGATGTGTGATGGGTGCTGGTACTTCACCCTTATATTGGCCCCCTATCCCCCACCAAACCTCGAGAACTCACACCCCCTTAAAGAGCATTTGAGATTTTACAGGTTTGCCGCCAGTAGCCATTAAAGTGTCTGAAATGGGGACACTTTTTTCAAATGGTCACAAAATCTTGTACACTTCGAGTTTTTAGCTGAATTTTTTGTGCATGCCAACAAAAATTCAAGGATCACGTCTACCAAGTTTGGGTTCAAAACTCTTTTCGAAAAAATTTTACAAAATATCGAACCGCAAAAAGTTTCAAAAATCGTGAAAAATAGAAAACAAGTCATCTTGCCATGAAACTTCACGTGAAGGCTTAAGGGACCATTGTATGCATTTACAAGCCATAAAAATACCATTGGCATGTAGAAATATGAAGATGTGCCTAAACCCACCTACCACCCTATCGATGCAAGGCTTGCGCATCCCGTCTCTCTGGCCGGCGCAGTGCCTGCCTGCCCGCTCGTTTCGTCGATTGGCTTAGGCATATGGAGTTCATTCCTAGTCTAAGATCAGACCAGACTGAGGGTTACGATAGCAGGATTGGCAGCACGCAGAGGGGGACCCGGCTGATCCCCAGCTTGCGCATCTCGCCCCTCTAGCCGGCTGAGCGCCCGCACGCTCATTTCGTGGGTTGACTTAGGCATACAGAATTCATTCCTAGTCTAAGCATACGGAGTTCATTCCCAGTCCAAGATCAGACCAGATCGAGGGTTGCGACAACACATGCTGGGCTCGAGCATGTGCTGGTGTCGCATTTTTCTTCGTCGGGGCACCATCGTCAGAGCATCGCCGGAGAACCTAACCGACGACATTGGGGTTTCAACGATCGGGGGGCCGAGGGGGGTTGTACGCACATGATGTGCGATGGGTGTTGGTACTTGGCCCTTATATTGGCCCCCTATTCCTCATCAAACCTTGAGAACTCACACCCCCTCAAAGAGCATTTGAGATTTTACAGTTTTGCTGCCAGTAGCCATTAAAGTGTTTGAAATGGGGACACTTTTTTTTATGGTCACAAAATCTTGTACACTTTGAGTTTTTAGCTGAATTTTTTTGTGCATGCCAACAAAAATACAAGGATCACAACTACCAAGTTCAGGGCCAAAACAGCTTCCGAAAAAATTTTGAAAAATCCCGAACCGTAAAAAGTTTCAAAAATCGTGTAAAATAGAAAACGAGTGTCTTGCCATGAAACTTCACGTGAAGGATTAAGGGACTATTGTATGAATTTACAAGCCATAAAAATGGCATTGGCACACAGAAATATGAAGATGAGCCTAAACCCAACTACGACCCTATCGATCTACGGCTTGCGCATCTCGCCTCTCTGGTCGACTTAGTGCCTGCCAGCCCGCCCGCCCGCTCGTTTTGTCGGTTGGCTTAGCCATACCTAGTTCATTCCTAGTCTAAGATCGGACTGAACTAAGGTTTGCGGTAGAAGGATCGGTAACACGCAGAGGGGGACCCGACTGATCCCCGGCTTACACATCCCGCCCCTCTGGCCGGTTGAGCGCCCGCACGCTCATTTCGTGAGTTAACTTAGGCATACGGAGTTCATTCCCAGTATAAGCATACGGAGTTCATTCCCACTCTAAGATCGGATAGAATCGAAGGTTGCGGCAGCACATGCTTGGCTCGGGCATGTGTTGGTGCCGCATTTTTCTTCGCCAGGGCACCATCATCAGAGAACCTGACCGGCGGCATTAGGATTCCAACGCCCGGGGGGCCGGGGGGTGTGCGCACATGATGTGCGATGGGTGCTGGTACTTGGCCCTTATTTTGGCCCCCTATCCCTCATCAAACCTCGAGAACTCACACCCCCTTAAAGAGCATTTGAGATTTTACAGGTTTGCTCCCAATAGCTATTAAAGTGTTTGAAATGGGGACACTTTTTTCAAATGGTGACAAAATCTTGTACACTTCTAGTTTTTAGCTGAATTGTTTTGTGCATGCCAACAAAAATACAGGGATCATGTCTACCAAGTTTGAAGCCAAAAATCCTTCCGAAAAAATTTTAAAAAATCCCAAACCGTAAAAAGTTTCAAAAATCGTGAAAAATAGAAAACGAGTCGTCTTCCCATGAAACTTCATGTGAAGGCTTAAGGGACCATTGTATGAATTTACAAGCCATAAAAATGGCATTGGCATGCAGAAATATGAAGATGTGCCTAAACCTACCTACCACCCAATCGATCCACGGCTTGCGCATCCCATCTCTCTGCCCGACGTAGTGCCTGTCCGCCCGCTTGTTTCGTCGGTTGGCTTAGGCATACAGAGTTCATTCCCAGTCCAAGATCAGATCGAATCGAGGGTTATGACAATAGGATCAGCAGCACGCAGAGGGGGACCCGACCGACCCTCGGCTTACGCATCCTACCCCTCTGGCTGGCTGAGCCCCGCACGCTCGTTTCATGGGTTGACTTAGGCATACGGAGTTCATTACCAGTCTAAGCATACAGAATCCATTCCCAGTCTAAAATCAGACTGGATTGAGGGTTGCGACAGCACATGCTGGGCTCGGGCTTGTGCTGGTGGTGCATTTTTCGTCGTCGGGGCACCATCGACGGAGCATCACCGGAGAACCTGACCGACGGCATTGGGGTTCCGGCGATCGGGGGGGCCGGGGGGTGTGCGCACATGATGTGCAATGGGTGCTGGTACTTGGCCCTTATATTGGCCCCCTATCCCTCATCAAACCTCGAGAACTCACACCCCCTTAAAGAGCATTTGAGATTTTACAGGTTTGCTGCCAATAGCGATTAAAGTGTCTAAAATGGGGACACTTTTTTCAAATGGTCACAAAATCTTGTACACTTTGAGTTTCTAGCTGAATTTTTTTTTGCATGCCAAAAAAAAGACAAGGATCACGTCTACCAAGTTTGGGGCCAAAACTCCATCAAAAAAAATTTTAAAAACTCCCAAACCACAAAAAGTTTCAAAAATCGTGAAAAATAGAAAACTAGTTGTCTTGGCATGAAACTTCACGTGAAGGCTTAAGGGACCATTGTATGAATTTACAAGACATAAAAATGGCATTGGCATGCAGAAATATGAAGATGTGCCAAAACTCACCTACCACCCTATTGATCCACGGTTGCGCATCCCGTCTCTCTGGCAGGCGTAGTGCCCGCCCGTCCGCCTGTCCGCTCGTTTTGTCGATTGGCTTAGTCATACGAGTTCATTCCCAGACTAAGATCGGACCGGACTGAGGGTTACGGTAGCAGGATCGGCAACACGTAGAGGGGGACCCGATCGATCCCCGACTTGCGCATCCCACCCCTCTGGCTGGCTGAGCGCCCGCACGCTTGTTTCGTGGGTTGACTTAAGCATACGGAGTTCATTCCCAGTCTAAGCATGCGGAGTTCATTCCCAGGCTAAAATCAAACCGGACCAAGGGTTGAGGTAGCACATGCTGGGCTCGAGCATCTGCTCGTGACACCTTTTTCTTCATCGAGGCACTATCACTAGAGCATCACTGGAGAGCCTGATCGACGGCATTGGGGTTTCGATGATCGGGGGGGCGAGGGGTGTGTGCACATGATGTGCGATGGGTGCTCGTACTTGGCCCTTATATTGGCCCCCTATCCCTCATCAAACCTCGAGAACTCACACCTCCTTAAAGAGCATTTGAGATTTTACAAGTTTGCTGCCAGTAGCCATTAAAGTGTCTGAAATGGGGACACTTTTTTCAAATGGTCACAAAATCTTGTACACTTCGAGTTTTTATCTGAATTTTTTGTGCATGCCAACAAAAATACAAGGATCACGTCTACCAAGTATGGGGCCAAAACTCATTCCAAAAACGAGTCGTCTTGCCATGAAACTTCACGTGAAGGCTTAAGAGACCATTGTATGAATTTACATGAAATAAAAATGGCATTGGCATGCAGAAATATGAAGATGTGCCTAAACCCACCTACCACCCTATCGATCCATGGCTTGCACATCCCATCTCTCTGGCCGACGTAGTGCCTGCCCGTTCGCTCACTCGCTCGCTCATTTCGTCGGTTGGCTTAGGAATACGGAGTTCATTCCCAGTCTAAGATCGAACCGAACTAAGGGTTACGGCAGCAGGATCAGCAGCACTTAGAGGGGGACCCGGCTGATCCCTGGCTTGCGTATCCCGCCCCTCTGGCCGGCTAAGTGCCCGCACGCTTGTTTCCTGGGTTGACTTAGGCATACGGAGTTCATTCCCAGTCTAAGCTTACGGAGTTCATTCCCAGTCAAAAATCAGACTGGACCGAGGGTTTCGGTAGCACATGCTGGGCTCGTGCATGTGCTGGTGCCGCATTTTTCTTCGTTGAGGCACCATCGTTGGAGCATCGTCCGAGAACCTGACCGGCGACATTGGGGTACTGGCGGCAATGGGGTTCTGACGATCGAGGGGCTGAGGGGGGTGTGCGCATATGATGTGCGATGGGTGCTGGTACTTGGCCCTTATATTGGACCCCTATCCCTCATCAAACCTTGAGAACTCACACTCCCTTAAAGAGCATTTGAGATTTTACAGGTTTATTGCCAGTAGCGATTAAAGTGTCTGTAATGGGGACACTTTTTTCAATTGGTCACAAAATCTTGTACACTTCGAGTTTCCAGCTGAATTTTTTTGTGCGTACCAACAAAAATACAAGGATCATATCTACCAAGTTTAGGTCCAAAAATCCTTCCGAAAAAATTTTAAAAAATCACAAACCGTAAAAAGTTTCAAAAATCGTGAAAAATAGAAAACGAGTCATCTTGCGATGAAACTTCTCGTGAAGGCCTAAAGGACCGTTGTATGAATTTACAGGACATAAAAATGGCATTGGCATGCAGAAATATGAAGATGTGCCTAAACCCACCTACCACCCTATCGATACACGGTTGCGCACCCGTCTCTCTGGCCGATGTAATGCCCGCCCGCCCGCTCGTTTCGTCGGTTGGCTTGGGTATACAGAGTTCATTCCTAATCTAAGATCAAACCGGACCAAGGGTTGCAACAACAGGATCGGTAGCACGCAGAGGGGGACCCGACCAATCCTCGGCTTGAGCATCCCGCCCCTCTGGCTGGCTGAGTGCCCGCTTGCTCGTTTTGTGGGTTGACTTAGGCATACGGAGTTCATTCCTAGTCTAAGCATACGGAGTTCATTCCCAGTCTAAGATCGAATCAGACCGAGGGTTACGGTAGCACATGCTGGGCTTGGGCATGTGCTGGTGCCGTATTTTTCTTCGCGAGGGTACCATCGCCAGAGCATCGCCAGAGCATCACCGGAGAACCTGACCAGCAGCATTGGGGTTCCGGCGATTAGGGGTGCCGGGGGGCTGTGCGCACATGATGTGCGATGGGAGCTGGTACTTGGCCCTTATATTGGCCCCCTATCCCTCATCAAACCTCGAGAACTCACACCCCCTTAAAGAGCATTTGAGATTTTACAAGTTTGCTGCCAGTAGCCATTAAACTGTATGAAATGGGGACACTTTTTTCAAATGGTCACAAATATTGTACACATCGAGTTTCTAGCTGAATTTTTTTGTGTGTGCCAAAAAAATACAAGGATCATGTCTACCAAGTTTGGGGCCAAAACTCCTTCCAAAAAAGTTTTAAAAAATCCCCAACCGTAAAAAGTTTTGAAAATCGTGAAAAATTGAAAACAAGTCGTCTTGCCATGAAACATCACGTGAAGGCTTAGGGGACCATTGTATGAATTTACAAGCCATAAAAATGGCATTGGCATGCAGAAATATGAAGATGTGCCTAAACCCACCTACCACCCTATCGATCCATTGCTTGCGCATCCCGTCTCTTTGGCCGGCGTAGTGCTCGCCCTTCCACCCACCCGCTCGTTTCGTCGGTTGGCTTAGGCATATGGACTTCATTCCCAGTCTAAGATTGGACCAGACCGAGGGTTGCAGCCGCAGGATCAACAGCACGCAGAGCGGGACCCGGTCGATCCCCGACTTGCACATCCTGCCCCTCTGGCCGGCTGAGCGCCCGCATGCTCATTTCGTGGGTTGACATAGGCATACGAAGTTCATTCCCAGTCTAATTATACAGAATTCATTCCAGTCTAAGATCGGACCGGACCAAGGGTTGCGGCAGCAGATGCTAGGCTCGGGCATGTGCTGGTGCCGCATTTCTCTTCGTCGGGGCACAATCATCGGAGCATCATCGGAGAACCGGGCCAGCAGCATTAGGGTTCCAGTGATCGGGGGTGTGCGCACATGATGTGCGAAGGGTGCTGGTACTTGGCCCTTATATTGGCCCCCTATCCCTCATCAAACCTTGAGAACTCACACCCCCTTAAAGAGCATTTGAGATTTTACAGGTTTGCTGCCAGTAGCCATTAAAATGCCTGAAATGGGGACACTTTTTTCAAATGGTCACAAAATCTTGTACAATTCGAGTTTTTAGCTGAATTTTTTTATGCATGCCAAAAAAAATACAAGGATCACGTCTACCAAGTTTGGGGCCAAAACTCCTATTGAAAAATTTTCAAAAATTCTGAACTGTAAAAAGTTTTGAAAATTGTGAAAAATAAAAAACGAGTCGTCTTGCCATGAAACTTCATGTTAAGGCTTAAGGGCCCATTGTATGAATTTACAAGCCATAAAAATGGCATTGGCATGCAGAAATATGAAGATGTGCCTAAACCCACCTACCACCCTAACGATCCACGGCTTGCGCATCCCGTCTCTCTGGCCGACTTAGTGCCCGTCCGCCCGCCCGCTCGTTTGGTCGGTTGGCTTAGGCATACAAAGTTTATTCCCAGTCTAAGATCAGACTGGACTGAGGGTTGCAGCAGCAGGATCGACAGCACACAGAGGGGGACTCGGCCGATCCCCGGCTTGCGCATCCCACCCATCTGGCCGGCTGGGCACCCGCTCGCTCGTTTCGTGGGTTGACTTAGGCATACGGAGTTCATTCCCAGTCTAAGCATACGGAGTTCTTTCCCAGTCTATGATCGGACCAGACCGAGGGTTGTGGCAGCACATGCTAGGCTCGGGCATGTGCTGGTGTCACATTTTTCTTCATCGGGGCACCATCGTCGGAGCATCATCGGAGAATCTGACCGGTGGCATTGGGGTTTCGGCGATCGGGGGGTCGGGGGGGGTGTGCAGACATGATGTGCGGTGGGTGCTGGTACTTGGCCCTTATATTGGCCCCCTATCCCTCATCAAACCTCGAGAACTCACACCCCTTTAAAGAGCATTTGAGATTTTACAGGTTTGCTGCCAGTAGCCATTAAAGTATCTGAAATGGAGACACTTTTTTCAAATGGTCACAAAATCTTGTACACTTCGAGTTTTTAGCTGATTTTTTTTGTGCATGCCAACAAAAATACAAGGATCACATATACCGAGTTTGGGGCTGAAACACCTTTCAGAAAAATTTTAAAATATCCCGAACCGCAAAAAGTTTTTAAAATCGTGAAAAATAGAAAATGAGTCGTCTTGCCATAAAACTTCACATGAAGGCTTAAGGGAGCATTGTATGAATTTACAAGCCATAAAAATGGCATTGGCACACAGAAATATGAAGAGGTGCCTAAACCAACCTACCACCCTATCGATCCACGGCTCGCGCATTCCGTCTCTCCGCCCGCCCGCTCGTTTCGTCAGTTGGCTTATGCATACGGAGTTCATTCCCAGTCTAAGATCGGACTAGACCAAGAGTTATGGCGGCACATGCTGGGCTCGGGCATGTGCTGGTGCTGTATTTTTCTTCATTGGGACACCATCGTCGGAGCATCGCTGGAGAACCTGACCGGTGGCATTAGGGTTCCGACAATCAGGGGGGCCGGGGGGCGTGTGCGCACATGATGAGCGATGGGTGCGAGTACTTGGCCCTTATATTGGCCCCCTATCCCTCATCAAACCTCGAGAACTCACCCCCCCTTAAAGAGCATTTGAGATTTTACAGGTTTGCTGCCAGTACCATTAAAGTGTCTGAAATGGGGACACTTTTTTCAAATGGTCACAAAATCTTGTACACTTCGAGTTTTTAGATGATTTTTTTGTGCATGCCAACAAAAATACAAGGATCACGTCTACCAAGTTTGGGGCCAAAACTCCTTCCGAAAGAAATTTAAAAAATCCTGAACTGCAAAAAGTTTCAAAAATCATGAAAAATAGAAAATGAATCGTCTTGCCATGAAACTTAACGTGAAGGCCTAAGGGACCATTGTATGAATTTGCAAGCCATAAAAATGGCATTGGCATGCAGAAATATGAAGATGTGCCTAAACCCACCTACCACCATATCGATCCATGGCTTGCGCATCCCGTCTTTCTGGCCGGCGTAGTGCCTGCCTACCCGTCCGTCCGCTCGTTTTGTCGGTTGGCTTAGGCATACGGAGTTCATTCTTAGTTTAAGATTGGATCGGACCGAGGGTTGCGGCAGTAGGCTCGGCAGCATGCAGAGGGGGACCCGGCCGATCCTCGGCTTGCGCATCCCGCCCTTCTGGCCGGCTGAACGCCTGCACGCTTGTTTTGTGGGTTGACTTAGGCATACGGAGCTCATTCCCAGTCTAAGATCGGACTAGACCGAGGGTTGCGGAAGCACATGCTAGGCTCGGGCATGTGCTGGTGCCACATTTTTTGTCATCGTGGCACCATCGTCGGAGCATCGCCAGAGAACCTGACCAGTGGATTAGGGTTCGAACGATCGGGGGGGCCGGCGGGGGGGTGCGCGCACATGATGTGCGATGGGTGCTGGTACTTGCCCCTTATATTGGCCCCCTATCCCTCATCAAACCTTAAGAAATCACACCCCCTTAAAGAGCATTTGAGATTTTACTAGTTTGCTGCTAGTAGCCATTAAAGTATCTGAAATGGGGACACTTTTTTCAAATGGTCACAAAATCTTGTACACTTGGAGTTTGTAGCTGAATTTTTTTGTGCATGCCAACAAAAATACAAAGATCACATCTACCAAGTTTGGGGCCAAAAATTCCTCCGAAAAAATTTGAAAAAATCCCGAACCGCAAAAAGTTTCAAAATTTGTGAAAAATAGAAAACGAGTCGTCTTGCCATGAAACTTCACGTGAAGGGTTAAGGGACCATTGTATGAATTTACAAGCCATAAAAATGGCTTTGGTACGTAGAAATATGAAGATGTGCCTAAACCCACCTACCACCCTATCGATCCACGGCTTGCGCATCCCATCTCTCTGGCCGACGTAGTGCCCGCCTGCCTGCCTGTCCGCTCATTTCGCCAGTTGGCTTAGGCATACAAAGTTCATTCCCAGTCTAAGATCAGACCAGACCGAGAGTTGCAGCAGCAAGATCGGCAGCACACAGAGGGGGACCTGACCGATCCCCGACTTACGCATCTCACCCCTCTAGGCGGCTGAGCGCCTGCACGCTCGTTTCGTGGGTTGACTTAGGCATATGGAGTTCATTCCCAGTCTAAGATCAGACTGGACCGAGGGTTGCGGCAGCACATGCGAGGCTTGGGCTTGTGCTGGTTTGTCGCATTTTTCTTCCCTGGGTACCAATCGTCGGAGAACCTGACCGCTGGCATGGCTGGTTCGGCGATCGGGGGGGGCCGGGGGTTATTGCGCACATGAGTCATGGGTGCGTCACTTGCCCTATATTGGCACCCTATCCCTCATCAAACCTCAAGAGCTCACACCCCCTTAAAGAGCATTTGAGATTTTACAGGTTCGCTGCCAGTAGCCATTAAAGTGTCTGAAATGGGGACACTTTTTTCAAATGGTCATAAAATCTTGTACACTTCGAGTTTTTAGCTGAATTTTTTTGTGCATGCCAACAAAAATGCAAAGATCATGTCTAACAGGTTTGGGGCCAAAAATCCTTCCAAAAAAATTTTAAAAAATCCCAAACCGCAAAAAGGTTCGAAAATCATGAAAACTAGAAAACGAGTCGTCTTGCCATGAAACTTCACGTGAAGGCTTAAGGGACCATTGTATGAATTTACAAGCCATAAAAATGGCATTGGCATGTAGAAATATGGATATGTGCCTAAACCCACCTACCACCCTATCGACTCATGACTTGCGCATCCCGTTTCTCTCGCCGGCATAGTGCCCGCCCGCCCGTTCGCTCGTTTCATCGGTTAGCTTAGGCATACGGAGTTCATTCCCAGTCTAAGATCAGACCGGACCATGGGTTACGACAGCGCATGCTGGGCTCGGGCATGTGCTGGTGCTGCATTTTTCTTCCCCGAGGCACCATCGCCAGACCATCACCGGAGAACCTGACCGACGGCATTCGGGTTCCGGTGATCGGGGGGCCGGGGGGTGTACGCACATGATGTGGGATGGGTGCTGGTACTTGGCCCTTATATTGGCCCCCTATCCCTCATCAAACCTCAAGAACCCACACCCCCTTAAAGAGCATTTGAGATTTTACAGGTTTGCTGCCAGTAGCCATTAAAGTGTCTGAAATGGGGACACTTTTTTCAAATGGTCACAAAATCTTGTACACTTCGAGTTTTTAGCTGAATTTTTTTGTGCATGCCAACAAAAATAAAAGGATCACGTCCACCAAGTTTGGGGTCAAAACTCCTTCCGAAAAAATTTTTAAAAATCCCAAACAGTGAAAAGTTTCAAAAATCATGAAAAATAGAAAACGAGTCATCTTGCCATGAAACTTCACGTGAAGGCTTAAGGGACCATTGTATGAATTTACAAGCCATAATAATGGCATTGGCATGCAGAAATATGAAGATGTGCCTAAACCAACCTACCACCCTATCGATCCACGGCTTGTGCATCCCGTCTCTCTGGCCGGCATAGTGCCCGCCCGCCCGCCCACTCGCTCGTTTCGTCGGTTGGCTTAGGCATACGGAGTTCATTCCCAGTCTAAGATCGGATCAGATTGAAGGTTGTGGTAGCAGGATTGGCAGCACGCAGAGGGGGACTCGGTCGATCCCCGTCTTGCACATCCCGCCCCTTTGGCCGGCTGAGCGCCTGCACACTCATTTTGTGGGTTGACCTAGGCAAACAAAGTTCATTCCCAGTCTAAGCATACGAAGTTCATTCCTAGTCAAAGATCAAATCGGACCGACGGTTACGACAGCACAAGCTGGGTTCGGGCATTTGCTGGTGTCGTATTTTTCTTCATCGGGGCACCATCATCGGAGCATCGTCGAAAAACCTGACCGACGGCATTAGGGTTCCGACGATCAGGGGGGCCGGGGGGTGTACTCATGATGTGCGATGGGTGCTGGTACTTGGCCCTTATATTAGCCCCTTATCCCTCATCAAACCTCGAGAACTCACACCCCCTTAAAGAGCATTTGAGATTTTACAGGCTTACTGCCAATAGCCATTAAAGTGTCTGAAATGGGGACACTTTTTCCAAATGGACACAAAATCTTGTCCACTTCGAGTTTTTAGCTGAATTTTTTTATGCATGCCAATAAAAATATGAGGATCACGTCTACCAAGTTTAGGGCCAAAACTCCTTTCGAAAAAATTTTAAAAAATCCCGAACCGCAAAAAGTTTTGAAAATCAAGAAAAATAAAAAACGAGTCGTCTTGCCATGAAACTTCACGTGAAGGCTTAAGAGACCATTATATGAATTTACAAGCCATAAAAATGGCATTGGCATGCCGAAAGATGAAGATGTGCCTAAACCCACCTACCACCCTATCGATCCATGGCTTGCGCATCCTGTCTCTCTGGCCGACGTAGTGCCCGCCCGTCCGCCCGCCCACTCGTTTTGTGGGTTAGCTTAGGCATACGGAGTTCATTCCCAATCTAAGATTAGAACGGACCGAGGGTTGCGGTTGCAAGATCAGCAGCACGTAGAAGGGGACCCGATCGATCCCTGGCATGTGCATCCCACCCCTCTGGCCGGCTGAGCGCCCGCACGTTCGTTTCGTGGGTTGACTTAGGCATACAGAGTTCGTTCCCAGTCTAAGCATATTGAGTTCATTCCCAGTGTAAGATCAGACTGGACCGAGGGTTGTGGCAGCACATGCTGGGGTTGGGCATGTGCTGGTGCTGCATTTTTCTTCGTCGGGGCTCCATCGCCGGAGCATCGCTGGAGAACCTGACCGGTGGCATTGGGGTTCCGACGATCGGGGGGCTCGGGGGGGAGGTGTGCGCACATGATGTGCAGTGGGTGCTGGTACTTGGCCCTTATATTGGCCCCCTATCTCTCATCAAACATCGAGAACTCACACCCCCTTAAAGAGCATTTGAGATTTTACAGGTTTGCTGCTAGTAGCCATTAAAGTGTCTAAAATGGGGACACTTTTTTCAAATGGTCACAAAATCTTGTACACTACGAGTTTTTAGCTGCATTTTTTTGTGCATGCCAACAAAAATACAAGGATCATGTCTGCCAAGTTTCGGGAAAAAACGCCTTCCGAAAAAATTTTAAAAAATCCCTAACCTCAAAAAGTTTCAAAAATCGTGAAAAATAGAAAATGAGTCATCTTGCCATGAAACTTCACGTCAAGGCTTAAAGGACCATTGTATGAATTTACAAGTGATAAAAATGGCATTGGCATGTAGAAATATGAAGATGTGCCTAAACCCATGTACCACCCTATCGATCCACGGCTTGCACATCCCGTCTCTCTGGTCGGCGTAGTGCCCGCCCGCCCACCCGCTCGCTCGTTTCATCGGTTGGCTTAGGCATACGAAGTTCATTCCCAGTCTAAGATTGGATCAGACCGAGGGTTGCGACAGCAGGATCGACAGCACGCAGAGGGGGACCCTGCTAATCCTCAACTTACGCATCCCGCCCCTCTGGCCGGTTGAGTGCCCGTACGCTCGTTTCGTGGGTTGACTTAGGCATACAGAGTTCATTCTCAGTCTAAGATCGGACCGGATCAAGGGTTGCGGCAGCACATGCCACGCTCGGGCATGTGCTGGTGTCGCATTTTTCTTTGTTGGGGCGCATCGTCGGAGAACCTTACCGGCGGCATTGGGGTTCCGGTGATAGGGGGCCGGGGGGATGTGCGCACATGATGTGAGATGGGTGCTGGTACTTGGCCCTTATATTGGCACCCTATCCCTTATCAAACCTTGAGAACTCACACCCCCTTAAAGAGCATTTGAGATTTTACAGGTTTGCTACCAGTAGCGATTAAAGTGTCTGAAATGGGGACACCTTTTTCAAATGGTCACAAACTCTTGTACACTTCAAGTTTTTAGCTGAATATTTTTGTGCATGCCAAAAAAAATACAAGGATCACGTCTACCAAGTTTGGGGCAAAAACTCCTTTCGAAAAAATTTTAAAAAATCCTGAACCGCATAACGTTTCAAAAATCATGAAAAATAGAAAACGAGTCATCTTGCCATGAAACTTCACGTGAAGGCTTAAGGGACAATTGTATGAATTTACAAGGCATAAAAATGGCATTGGCATGCAGAAATATGAAGATGTGCCTAAACCCACCTACCACCCTACTGATCCACGGGTTGCGCATCCCGTCTCTCTGGCCGGCGTAGTGCCCGCCTGCCCGCCCGCCCGCTCGTTTCGTCGGTTGGCTGAGGCATACGAAGTTCATTCCCAGTCTAAGATCAGACCGGACCAAGGGTTACGGTAGCAGGATCAGCAGCACATAGAGAGGGACCCGGTCGATCGCCAGCTTGCGCATCCTGCCCCCATGCCCGGCTGAGCGCCCGTACACTCGTTCCGTGGGTTGACTTAGGCATACAGAGTTCATTCCCAGTCTAAGCATACGGAGTTCATTCCCAGTCTAAGATTGGACCGGACCAAAGGTTGCGGCAGCACATGCTAGGCTCAGGCATGTGCAGGTACCGTATTTTTTTTCGCCGGGGCACCATCACCGAAGCATTATCGGAGAACCTGACCGGCGGCGTTGGGGTTCCGACGATCGGGGGGGCCGGGGGGGTGTGCGCACATGATGTACGATGGGTGCTGGTACTTGGCCCTTATATTGGCCCTCAATCCCTCATCAAACCTCGAGAACTCACACCCCCTTAAAGAGCATTTGAAATTTTACAGGTTTGCTGCCAGTAGCCATTAAAGTGTCTAAAATGGGGACACCTTTTTCAAATGGTCACAAACTCTTGTACAGTTCGAGTTTTTAGCTAAATTTTTTTGTGCATGCCAACAAAAATACAAGGATCACGTCCACCAAGTTTAGGGAAAAACTCCTTCCGAAACAATTTTAAAAAATCCTGAACCGCATAATGTTTCGAAAATCATGCAAAATAGAAAACGAGTCGTCTTGCCATGAAACTTCAAGTGAAGGCTTAAGGGACCATTGTATGAATTTACAAGCCATAAAAATGGCATTGGCATGCAGAAATATGAAGATGTGCCTAAACCCACCTACCACCCTACCGATCCACGGGTTGTGCATCCCGTCTCTCTGGCCGGCGTAGTGCCCGCCCGACCGCCTGCCCGCTCGTTTCGTCGGTTGGCTTAGGCATACGGACTTCATTCCCAGTCTAAGATTGGATCAGGCTGAGAGTTGTGACAGCAGGATCGGCAGCACGCAGAGGGGGACCTGACCGATCCCCGGCTTGCGCTTGTCACCCCTCTGGCTGGCTAAGCGCCCGCATGCTCATTTTGTGGGTTGACTTAGGCGTACGGAGTTCATTCCCAGTCTAAGCATACGGAGTTCATTCTCAGTCTAAGATCGAACCGAACCGAGGGTTGCAGTAACACATGTTGGGCTCGGGCATGTGCTGGTGCCGCATTTCTCTTCCCCGGGGCACCATCGTTGGAGCATCGTCGGAGAACATGATCGGTAGCATTAGGGTTCCGGCGATCGGGGGGCCGGGGGGATGCACACATGATGTGCGATGGGTGCCAATACTTGGCCCCTATATTGGCCCCCTATCCATCATGAAACCTCGAGAACTCACACCCCTTAAAGAGCATTTGAGATTTTACAAGTTTGCTGCCAGTAGCCATTAAAGTGTCTGAAATGGGGACACTTTTTTCAAATGGTCACAAAATCTTGTACACTTCGAGTTTTTAGCTGAATTTTTTTTTGCAGGCCAACAAAATTATAAGGATCTCATTTACCAAGTTTGGGGCCAAAACTCCTTGCGAAAAAATTTTAAAAAATCCCGAACCACAAAATGTTTTAAAAATCGTGAAAAATAGAAAACGAGTCGTCTTGCCATGAAAGTTCGCGTGAAGGCTTAAGGGACCATTGTATGAATTTACAAGCCATAAAAGTGGCATTGGCATGCAGAAATATGAAGATGTGCCTAAACCCACCTACCACCCTATTGAACCACGGCTTGCTCATCCCGTCTCTTTGTTCGACGTAGTGCCCGCCCGCCCGTTTGTTCGTTTCATCGGTTGGCTCAGGCATACGGAGTTCATTCCCAATCTAAGATCGAACCGAACTGAGGGTTGTGGCAGCAGGATCAGCCACACATAGAGGGGGACCCGGTCGATCCCCGGCATGCGCATCCTGCCCCTCTGACCGGTTGAGCGCCCGCACGATCGTTTCGTGGGTTGACTTATGCATATGGAGTTCATTCCCAGTCTAAGCATACAGAGTTCATTCCTAGTCTAAGATCGGACTGGACCGAGGGTTGCGACAGCACATGCTGGGCTCGGCCATGTGCTGGTGCTGCATTTTTCTTCGTCGGGGCACCATCGCCGGAGCATAGTCGGAGAACCTGACCAGCAGCATTGGGGTTCCGACGATCGGGGGGTCCGGGGGTGTGCGCACATGATGTGCGATGGGTGCTGGTACTTGGAACTTATATTGGCCCCCTATCCCTCATCAAACCTCGAGAACACACACCTCCATAAAGAGCATTTGAGATTTTACAGGTTTGCTGCCAGTAGCCATTAAAGTGTCTGAAATGGGAACACTTTTTTCAAATGGTCACAAAATCTCGTACACTTCGATTCTTTTGCTGAAAGTTTTTGTGCATGCCAACAAAAATACAAGGATCACATCTACCATGTTTGGGGCCAAAACTAGTTCCGAAAAAATTTTAAAAAATCTCGAATCGCAAAAAGTTTTGAAAATCGTGAAAAATAGAAAACGAGTCGTCTTGCCATGAAACTTCACGTGAAGGCTTAAGGGACCATTGTATGAATTTACAAGCCATAAAAATGGCATTGGCACATAGAAATATGAAGGTGTGCCTAAACCCACCTACCACCCTATCGATCCACGGCTTGTGCATCTCGTCTCTCTGGCCGGCATTGTGCCCGCCCGCCCGTCCGCTCGTTTAATCGGTTGGCTTAGGCATACAGAGTTCATTCCCAATCTAAGATCAGACCAGACTGAGGGTTACGGTAGCAGGATCGATAGCATGCAGAGGGGACTCGGTCGATCCCTGGCTTGTGCATCCATCCCCTTTGGCCGGTTGAGCGCCCGTACGTTCGTTTTGTGGGTTGACTTAGGCATATCGAGTTCATTCCTAGTCTAAGCATACGGAGTTCATTCCCAGTCTAAGATCAGACCGGTCCGAGGGTTACGGCAGCACATGCTAGGCTCGGGCATGTGCTGGTGCCATATTTTTCTTCGTTGGGGCACCATCGTCGGAGCATCGCCGGAGAACCTGACTGACGGCATTGGGTTTTTGACGATCTGAGAGGTCGGGGGGGTGTGCGCACATGATGTGCGATGGGTGCTGGTACTTGGCCCTTATATTATCCCCCTATCCCTCATCAAACTTGGAAAACTCATACCCCCTTAAAGAGCATTTGAGATTTTATAGGTTTGCTGCCAGTAGCCATTAAAGTGTCTGAAATGGGGACACTATTTTCAAATGGTCAGAAAATCTTGTACACTTTGAGTTTTTAGCTGATTTTTTTATGCATGCCAACAAAAATACAAGGATCACGTCTACCAAGTTTGGGGAAAAAACTCCTTCCAAAAAAAATTTAAAAAATCTCAAACCGTAAAAAGTTTCAAAAATCGTGAACAATAGAAAACGAGTCGTCTTGCCATGAAACTTCACGTGAAGGCTTAAGGGACCATTGTATGAATTTACAAGCCATAAAAATGGCATTGGCATGTAGAAATATGAAGATGTGCCTAAACCCACCTACCACCCTATCGATCCACGGCTTGCGCATCCCGTCTCTCTGGCCGGCGTAGTGCCCGCCCGCCCACCTGCCCGCTCATTTCGTCGGTTGGCATAGGCATACGGATTTCATTCCCAGTCTAAGATCAGACCGGACTGAGGGTTGCGGCAGCAGGATCGGCAGCACGTAGAGGGGGACCCGACTGATCCCCGGCTTGCGCATCCCGCCCCTCTGCCCAGTTGAGCGCCCGCACGCTCGTTTCGTGGGTTGACTTTGGCATACGGAGTTCATTCCCAGTCTAAGCATACGGAGTTCATTCCTAGTCTAAGATCAGATCGGATTGAGGGTTGCGGCAGCACATGCTGGGGTCGAGCATCTGCTGGTGCCATATTTTTCTTCGTCGGGGCACCACCGCCGGAGAACCTGACCGGTGGAATTATGGTTTCGGCGATCGGGGGGCCGGGGGTGGGTGTGCGCACATGATGTGCGATGGGTGCTGGTACTTGGCCCTTATATTGGCCCCCTATCCCTTATCAAACCTCGAGAACTCACACCCGCTTAAGGAGCATTTGAGATTTTACAGGTTTGTTGCCAGTAGCCATTAAAGTGTCTGAAATTGGGACACTTTTTTCAAATGGTTACAAAATCTTGTACACTTCGACTTTTTAGCTGAATTTTTTTGTGCACGCCAAAAAAAATACAAGGATCACGTCTATCAAGTTTGGGGCCAAAGCTCCTTCCGAAAAACTTTTAAAAAATCACAAACCGCAAAAAGTTTTGAAAATCGTGAAAAATAGAAAATGAGTCGTCTTGCCATGAAACCTCACGGGAAGGCTTAAGGGACCATTGTATGAATTTACAAGCCATAAAAATGGCATTGGCATGCAGAAATATGAAGATGTGCATAAACCCACCTACCACCCTATCGATTCACGGCTTGCACATCCCGTCTCTCTGGCCAGCGTAGTGCCCGCCCGCCCGCTCGTTTCGTCGATTGGCTTAGGCATATGGAGTTCATTCCCAGTCTAAGATCAGATCGGACTGAGGGTTGTGACAGCAGGATGGGCAGCACGCAAAAGGGACCCAACCGATCCTCAGCTTACGCGTCCCTACCCTCTGGCCGGCTCAGCGCCCGCACGCTCGTTTCGTGGGTTGACTTAGGCATACGGAGTTCATTCCCAGTCTAAGCATACGAAGTTCATTCCCAGTCTAAGATCGGACCGGACCGAGGGTTGCGGCAGCACATGTTGGGCTCGGGCATGTGCTAGTGCCGCATTTTCTTCGTTGGGGCACTATCACCGGAGCATCGCCGGAGAACTTGACCGGCGACATTGGGGTTCCGGTGATCAGGGAGCAGGTGGGGGTGTGCTCACATGATGTGCGATGGGTGCTAGTACTTGGCCCTTATATTGGCCCCCTATCCCTCAACAAACCTTGAGAACTCACACCCGCTTAAAGAGCATTTGAGATTTTACAGGTTTGCTGCCAGTAGCCATTAAAGTGTCTGAAATGGGGACACTTTTTTCAAATGGTCACAAAAACTTGTACACTTCAAGTTTTTGGCTGAACTTTTTTGTGCATACCAACAAAAATACAAGGATCACGTCCACCAAGTTTGGGGCCAGAACTCCTTTCGAAAAAATTTTAAAAAATCTCGAACCGTAAAAAGTTTCAAAAATCATGAAAAATAGAAAACGAGTCGTCTTGCCACGAAGCTTCACGTGAAGGCTTAAGGGACCATTGTATGAATTTACAAGCCACAAAAATGCCATTGGCACACAAAAATATGAAGATGTCCCTAAACCCTCCCATCACCCTATCGATCCACGGCTTGCGCATCCCGTCTCTCTGGCCGACGTAGTGCCCGTCCGCCCGCTCGTTTTCTCGGTTGGCTTAGGCATACGGATTTCATTCCCAGTGTAATATCAGACCAGACCGAGGGTTGCGGCAGCAAGATCGACAGTACGCAGAGGGGGACCCGACCGATCCCCGGCTTGCGCATCCCACCCCTCTAGCTGGCAGAGCGCCCGCACGCTCGTTTCATGGGTTTGCTTACGCATACGAAGTTCATTCCCAGTCTAAGCATACAGAGTTCGTTCCCAGTCTAAGATCGGATTGGACCGAGGGTTGCGGTAGTAGATTCTGGGCTCGGGGATGTGCTGGTGCCACATTTTTCTTCACCGAGTCTCCATCGCTGGAGCATTGTCGGAGAACCTGACCGGCGGCATTGGCGTTCCGACGATAGGGGGGCCGGGGGGGGTGTGCACACATGATGTGCAATGGGTGCTGGTACTTGGCCATTATATTGGCCCCCTATCCCTCATCAAACCTCGAAAACTCACACCCCCTTAAAGAGCATTTGAGATTTTACAGGTTTGCTGCCAGTAGCCATTAAAGTGTCTGAAATGGGGACATTTTTTTCAAATGGTCACAAAATCCTTGTAACACTTTTGAGTTTAGCTGAATGTTTTTGCATGCCAACAAAATACAAGGTCACGTCTACCAAGGTTGCGCGGGCAAACAATTCCTTCAAAAAAATTTTAAAAAATCTCGAACCGCAAAAAGTTTTAAAAATCATGAAAATAGAAAAACGTGTCTTCTTGCCATGAAACTTCACGTGAAGACTTAAGGGACCATTGTATGAATTTACAAGCCATAAAAATGGCATTGGCATGCAGAATTATGAAGATGTGCCTAAACCCACCTACCACCCTATCGATCCACGACTTGCGCATCCCGTCTCTCTGGCCGGTGTAGTGCCCGCCCGCCCACCCGCTCGTTTCGTCGATTGGCTTAGGCATACGGAGTTCAATCCCAGTCTAAGATCGATCGAACCAATGGTTGTGGTAGCAGGATCAGCAGCACACAAAGTGGGACCCGGTCGATCCCCGACTTGTGCATCCCGCCGTTCGGCCGGTTGAGTGCCCGCACGCTAGTTTCCTGGGTTGACTTAGGCATACGGAGTTCTTTCCCAGTCTAAGCATACGGAGTTCATTCCCAGTCTTAGATCGGATTGGAGCGAGGGTTGTGGCAACACATGCTGGGCACGGAGTTCATACCCAGTCTAAGATCGGACCAGACCGAGGGTTACGGTAGCAGGATCGGTAGCACGTAAAGGGGGACCCGGTCGATCGTCGGCTTACGCATCCCACCCCTCTGGGCGGTGGAGTGCCCACACGCTCGTTTCGTGGGTTGACATAGGCATATGGAGTTCATTCCCAGTCTAAGCATACGGAGTTCATTCCCAGTCTAAGATTGGATCAGACCGAGGGTTGCGACCGCACATGCTAGGCTCGAGCATGTGCTGGTGTCACATTTTTCTTCGTCGGGGCACCATCGTCGGAGCATCACCGGAGAACCTAACCGGTGACATTGGGGTTCCGGTGATTGGGGGGGCCGGGGGGTATGCGCCCATGGTGTGCCATGGGTGCTGGTACTTGGCCCTTATATTGGCCCCCTATCCCTCATCAAACCTCGAGAACTCACACCCCCTTAAAGAGCATTTGAGATTTTACAGGTTTGCTGCCAGTAGCCATTAAAGTGTCTAAAATGGGGACACTTTTTTCAAATGGTCACAAAATCGTGTACACTTCGAGTTTTTAGCTGATTGTTTTTATGCATGCCAACAAAAATACAAGGATCACGTCTACCAAGTTTGGGGCCAAAACTCCTTCCGAAAAAATTTTAAAAAATCCCGAAACACAAAAAGTTTCAAAAATCGTGAAAAATAAAAAAAAAAGTCGTCTTGCCATTAATCTTCACGTGAAGGCTTAAGGGACAATTGTATGAATTTACAAGCCATAAAAATGGCATTGGCATGCAGAAATATGAAGATGTCCCTAAACCCACCTACCAACCTATCAATCCATGGCTTGCGCATCTCGTCTCTCTAGCCGGCGTTGTGTCCGCCCGCCCGCCCGCTCGTTTCGTCGGTTGGCTTAGGCATACGGAGTTCATTCCTAGTCTAAGATCGAACCGAATTGAGGGTTGTGAGAACAGGATCGACAGCATGTAGAGGGGGACCCGACTGATCCCCGACTTGCACATCCTGCCCCTCTGGCCGACTGAGCGCCCGCACGCTCGTTTCGTGGGTTGACTTTGGCATACAAAGTTCATTCCCAGTCTAAGCATACGGAGTTCATTGGTAGTCTAAGATCAGACCAGACCGAGGGTTACGGCAGCATATGCTAGGCTCGAGCATGTGCTGGTGCCGCATTTTTCTTTGCCAGGGCACCATCGCCGGAGCATCACTGGAGAACCTGACCGGCGGCATTGGGGTTCCGGTGATCGGGGGGGCCGGGGGGGTGTGTGCATATGATGTGCGATGGGTGCTAGTTCTTGGCCCTTATATTGGCCCCCTATTCCTCACCAAACCTCGAGAACTCACACCCCCTTATAGAGCATTTGAGATTTTACAGGTTTGCTGCCAGTAGCCATTAAAGTGTCTAAAATGGGGACACTTTTTTCAAATGGTCACAAAATCTCGTACACTTCCAGTTTTTAACTGAATTTTTTTATGCATGCCAACAAAAATTCAAGGATCATGTCTACCAAGTTTGGGGCCAAAACTCCATCCGAAAAAATTTTAAAAAATCCTGAGCTGCAAAAAGTTTTGAAAATCGTGAAAAATAGAAAACGAGTCGTCTTGCCATGAAACTTCACGTGAAGGCTTAAGGGACCATTGTATGAATTTACAAGCCATAAAAATGGCATTGGCACATAGAAATATGAAGATGTGCCTAAACCCACCTACCACTCTATCATCCACGGCTTGCGCATCCCGTCTCTCTGGCCGGCGTAGTGCCCGCCCGCCCGCCCGCTCGTTTCGTCGGTTGGCTTAGACATACGGAGTTCATTCCCAGTCTAGATCGGACTAGACCGAGGGTTGCGGTAGCCGGATTGGCAGCACGCAGTGGGGGACCCGGCCGATCTCCGGCTTGTGCATCCTGCCCTTCTGGCTGGCTGAGCGCCAGCACGCTCTTTTCGTGGGTTGACTTAGGCATACGGAGTTCATTACCAGTCTAAGCAGACGAAGTTCATTCCCAGTCTAAGATCGGACCGGACTGAGGGTTGTGGCAGCAGATGCTGGGCTCAGGCATGTGCTGGTGCCGCATTTTTCTTCATCAGGGCACCATCGCCGAAGCATCACCGGAGAACCTGACCGGTGGCATTAAGGTTCCAACGATCGGGGGGGTCGGGGGGTGTACGCACATGATGTGCGATGGGTGCCGGAACTTGGCCATTATATTGGCCCCTTATCCCTCATCAAACCTCCAGAACTCACACCCCCTTAAAGAGCATTTGAGATTTTACAGGTTTCCTGCCAGTAGCCATTAAAGTGTCTGAAATGGGGACACTTTTTTCAGATGCTCACAAAATCTTGTACACTTAGAGTTTTTGGCTGAATTGTTTTGTGCATGCCAACAAAAATACAAGGATCACGTCTACCATGTTCGGGGCCAAAAATCCTTTCAAAAAAATTTTAAAAAATCCCAAACCGTAAAAAGTTTTGAAAATCATGAAATATAGAAAACGAGTCATCTTGCCATCAAACTTCACGTGAAGGCTTAAGGGACCATTGTATGAATTTACAAGCCATAAAAATGGCATTGGCATAAAGAAATATGAAAATGTGCCTAAACCCACCTACCACCCTATTGATCCTCGGCTTGCGCATCCCGTCTCTCTGGCCGACGTAGTGCCCGCCCGCCCGCCCATTCGTTTCGTCGGTTGGCTTAGGCATACGGTGTTCATTCCCAGTCTAAGATCAGACTGGACCGAGGGTTGTGGTAATAGGATCGGTAGCACGCAAAAGGGGACCCGGCCGATCCCTGACTTGTGCATCCTGCCCCTCTGGCCGGCCAAGTGCCCGTACGCTCGTTTCATGGGTTGACTTAGGCATACATAGTTCATTCCCAGTCTAAGATCAGATCGGACCAAGGGTTACGGTAGCACATGCTGGGCTCGGACATGTGCTGGTGCCGTATTTTTCTTCACCGGGGCACCATCGTCGGAGCAACATCGAAGAACCTGACCGGCGGCATAGGGGTTCTGACGAAAGGGTGGGCCGGGGGGGTGTGTGCACATGATGTGCGATGGGTACTGGCACTTGGCCCTTATATTGGCCCCCTATCCCTCACCAAAGCTGGAGAACTCACACCTCCTTAAAGAGCATTTGAGATTTTACAGGTTTGCTGCCAGTAGCCATTAAAGTGACTAAAATGGGGAGACTTTTTTCAAATGGTCACAAAGTCTTGTACACTTTGAGTTTTTAGTTGAATTTTTTTGTGCATGCCAAAAAAAAAAACAAGGATCACGTCTACCACGTTTGGGGCCAAAACTCCTTTCGAAAAAATTTTAAAAAATCTCGAAGCGCAAAAAGTTTCAAAAATCGTGAAAAATAAAAAACGAGTTGTCTTGTCATGAAACTTCACGTGAAGGCTTAAGGGACCATTGTATGAATTTACAAGCCATAAAAATGGCATTGGTGTGCAGAAATATGAAGATGTGCCTAAACCCACCTACCAACCTATCGATCAACGGCTTGCGCATCCCGTCTCTCTTGCAGTCGTAGTGCCCGCCCGCTCATTCCGTCGGTTGGCTTAGGCAAACCGACCGATCCTCGGCTTACGCATACCGCCCCTCTGTCCGGCTGAGAGCCCGCACGTTCGATTCGTGGGTTGACTTAGGCATACGGAGTTCATTCCCAATCTAAGCTTATGGAGTTCATTCCCAATCTAAGGTCGGACCGGACCGAGGGTTACGGCAGCACATGCTGGGCTCGGACATGTGCTGGTGCTGCATTTTTCTTCGTCGAGGCACCATCGCCAGAGCATCATCAGAGAACCTGTCCGACGAGATTGGGGTTCCGACGATCGGGGGGCCAGGGGGTGTGCGCGCATGATGTGTGAATGGTGCTTGTACTTGGCCCTTATATTGGGCCCCTATCCCTCATCAAACCTTGAGAAGTCACGACCCCTTAAAAAGCATTTGAGATTTTACAGGTTTGCTGCCAGTAGCCATTAAAGTGTCTGAAATGGGGACACTTTTTTCGAATGGTCACAAAATCTTGTACACTTTGAGTTTTTAGCTGATTTTTTTTTATGCATGCCAAAAAAAATACAAGGATCACGTCTAACAAGTTTGGTGCCAAAATTCCTTTCGAAAAAATTTTAAAAAATCCCGAACCGCAAAAAGTTTCAAAAATCATGAAAAATAGAAAACGAGTGATCTTGCCATGAAACTTCATGTGAAGGCTTAAGGGACCATTGTATGAATTTACAAGCCACAAAAAAGGCATTGGCATGCAAAAATATGATGATGTACTTAAACCCACCTACCACCCTATCGATCCACAGCTTGCGCATCCCGTCTCTCTAGCCGGCGTAGTGCCCGCCCGCCCGTTCATTTCGTCGGTTGGCTTAGGCATACGAAGTTCATTCCCAGTCTAAGATCGGACTGGACAGAGGGTTACGGCAGCACATGCTGGGCTCAGGCATGTGCTGGTGCCGTATTTTTCTTTGTCGGGGCACCATCGCCGGAGCATCGTCAGAGAATCTGACCGACGGCATTGGGTTCCGACGATCGGGGGGGCCAAGGGGGTGTGTGCACATGATGTGCGATGGGTGCTGGTACTTGGCCCTTATATTGGCCCCCTATCCCTCATCAAACCTAGAGAACTCACACCCCCTTAAAGAGCATTTGAGATTTTACAGGTTTGCTGCCAGTAGCCATTAAAGTGTCTGAAATGGGGACACTTTTTTGAAATGGTCACAAATTTTTGTACACTTCAAGTTTTTAGCTGATTTTTTTGTGCATGCCAACAAAAATACAGGGTTCAAGTCTACCAAGTTTGGGCCCAAAACTCCTTCCGAAAAAATTTTAAAAAATCCTGAACTGCAAAACTTTTTGAAAATCGTGAAAAATAGAAAACGAGTCGTCTTGCCATGAAACTTCATGTGAAGGCTTAAGGGACCATTGTATGAATTTACAAGCCATAAAAATGGCATTGGCATGTAGAAATATGAAGATGTGCCTAAACCCACCTATCACCCTATCAATCCATGGCTTGCACATCCCATCTCTCTGGCCGGCGTAGTGCCCGCTCGACGGCTCGCCCGCTCGTTTCGTCGGTTGGCTTAGGCATACGGAGTTCATTCCCAGTCTGAGATTAGACCAGACTGAGGGTTGCGGCAGCAGGATCGACAGCACATAGAGTTGGACCCGGCCGATCCTCGGCTTGCGCATCCCGCCCCTCTGACCGACTGAGCGCCTGCACGCTCGTTTTGTGGGTTGACTTAGGCATACGGAGTTCATTCCCAGTCTAAGATCAGACCAGATCGAGGGTTACGGTAGCACATGTTGGGCTTGGGCATGTGCTGGTGCCACATTTTTCTTCACCGGGGCACCATCGTCGGAGCATCGCCAGAGAACCTGACCGACGGCATTGGGGTTCCGACGATCTGGGGGCCGGGGGGGTGTGCGCACATGATGTGCGGTGGGTGCTGGTACGTGGCCCTTATATTACCCCCTATCACTCATCAAACCTTGAGAACTCACACCCCCTTGAAGAGCATTTGAGATTTTATAGGTTTGCTGCCAGTGGCCATTAAAGTGTCTGAAATGAAGACACTTTTTTCGAATGGTCACAAAATCTTGTACACTTCGAGTTTTTAGCTGATTTTTTTTGTTCATGCTAACAAAAATAGAAAGATCATGTCTACCAAGTTTGGGGCCAAAACTCCTTCCAAAAAAATTTGAAAAAATCTTGAACTATAAAAAGCTTTAAAAATCGTAAAAAATAGAAAACGAGTCGTCTTGCCATGAAAGTTCACGTGAAGGCTTAAGGGACCATTGTATGAATTTACAAGCCATAAAAATGGCATTGGCACGCAAAAATATGAAGATGTGCCTAAACCCACCTACCACCCTATCGATCCACGGCTTGCGCATCCCGTCTCTCTGGCCGGCGTAGTGCCCGCCCGCCCGCTCGTTTCATCGATTGGCTTAGGCATACGGAGTTCATTCCCAGTCTAAGATCATACCAGACTAAGGGTTGTGGTAGCAGGATCGGTAGCACGTAGAGGGGGACCTGGCCGACCCTTAGTGTCATGAGCTAACCTTGTATAGGGCCATGACAGAGACTTAGGTTGCCATGAGTCGCCCATGTATATGGCCATGGTCGGGTAGATCCATTGTGCTAGGAAAAGTGTCCCCATTTCAAACATTGTAACGGTTACTGGTAGCATAGCTCTAAAATCTCTAAGGCTTTTTAGGGGGGTGAGCTGGCAGCGTAGTGTTAGGCTATCTCACCAGGTGCTATGTGAGCTTAGGCCACCCACCAAGGGCTGCCCCCCTGGCTCTGGTGATGGTGGGAGGTCCCGATGTATGATTCCCATTTTTAATAAAATTCACCCCGATTGAATGCCCCGAATGTTACCTCGATGTGTTTCTTTCTTTCTTGATGTGAATATGCCTTGTTGTGTGTGTGCTTGAGATTGATCTCGATATATTGTGCCTTATTGCGAATGCTTGGGATTAACCATGGTTTATGGTTGTTTGTTCAGATATCGACCTATTGAAGGCTGACTTGGGTGGAAGCGTCCTTTCGAGTGCCACATGATCTATTGCTTGTTGAGAGAAAGCATAGTCCGTGATAGGTGGTATCAGAGCATGGTTGAGAAGTGCTAGAAGATGGATGAGATGGCCACAAGTGGTGGACCTGATCATCAGCAGAGAATTGAGAAACTGGAGGCCGTAGTGGCCACAATGAAAACTCACATGGTGACTAAAGACCGAGTGAGGGAGATCGAGACAACCCAGCGGGAGTTGTCCGATACTCTCCACAACGTGAGCGAGGAGGCTAGAGATGCCTTGAATATTCTCTAAAAGGAGTTTGAAAAGCTCAGAGCACAGGTGAGAATCTTACAAATGGCTGTGGCCAGGTCGGCCTCGAGCTCGACGGAAAGGGGGGGAAGACCCAAGGTGCCAGAGCCTCGATGTTATGAGGGGGCAAAGGATGCTAAGGAACTTGAGAATTTCTTGTTTGACATGGAACAGTACTTTCGGGCTGTACACACAGATTTAGAGGAAGATAAGGTAGCAATGGCATCGATGTACCTCACAGGAGATGCCAAGCTTTGGTGGTGCTCCAAGTTTGTCAATGACGAGTGCCCAATTAAGACTTGGATAGACCTGAAGCAGGGATTGAAAAACCAGTTTTTCCCTGAGAATGTGGAGTATATGGCTCGAAGGAGACTCCGAGAACTGGTGCAAACAGGGACGGTGTGAGAGTTTGTAAGGAACTATTCTACCTTGATGTTGGATATTCGAGACATGTCCGAGAAGGACAAGATGTTCTATTTTCTTGAGGGCCTCAAGCCTTGGGCCAGAACAGAACTACAAAGACAAAAAGTGCAAGATGTGGCCATGGCCATGGCTGCAGCTGAACGTCTCCATGACTATAATGATGGCTCCTTGAAACGAAAAAATCCTCCATCAGCTGGCAGTAGCTTTAACTTTGGGAGTGAGGGAAAGATGACTAGGCTAGATCAGCCCTCCAGTGGGGGATCAGATAGGAGGTCCTTCAGTCGAGATAGCACCCAACCCAGAACAAACAACACAGTGACTTTTAAGCCTAGACAACCACTGGCTTGCTTTCTTTGCAAGGGGCAGCATCGGGTGGCTGAATGCCCGTACAGAGGAGCCCTTAATGCTTTGAGAACCTCATCTCAAGAGTCGGCAAAAGCGCCAGAGAACGTTGAAGAGATTGAGGAGCAGCCAGCCAGGATGGGCTCAATAAAGTTCTTCAATGCCCTTCACACCCAACTGAACACTATAAGAAAAGAGCAAAGTAGAGGCTTGATGTATGTGAACCTAATTATCAATGAGAAAGCCACCAAGGCCATGGTGGATACGGGTGCAACTGATACTTTCATCACATCGAAAGAAGCAAAGAGGTGTGGTCTTCAAGTTAACAAAGACTGTGGATGAATGAAGGCGGTCAATTCGCCAGCCTTTACGATCAGTGGAAGCTCCAAGGGTGTGATAACCAAATTGGGGCCGTGGGAAGGGAAGGTAGACTTTACAGTCTCCCCTATGGATGACTTCGATGTTGTTCTCGGATTGGATTTCATGATGTTGGCTCAGGCGATCCCTATCCTCGCTGCTAGCTGCTTGTTGTTCTTAGGGGAACACCCATGTGTGGTGCCTGCCAATATCTTGCCAAAGAGTGGGAAGAAAATGATTTCGGCTTTGCAATTCATGAAAGGGGTAAGGAGAGGGGATACCTCTTTTGTGGCCATGCCGATCTACAAAGAAGGGTCAGAAGTAGAACCAATACCCGATGGCATGAAGAAAGTGCTGGAAGAGTTCGAAGAGGTGATGCCAGAGATATTGGCTAAGGTTCTACCCCCTCGACGAGTAGTGGACCATGAAATTGAACTCCTCCTAAGAGCAAAACCCCTTGCTAGAGCCCCTTACCGCATGGCTCCGCCAGAGTTGGCCGAGCTAAGGAAACAATTAGATGAACTTTTACAAGCTGGATTTATCAGACCATCAAAGGCTCCTTTCGGAGCACCTGTGCTATTTTAGAAGAAGCATGATGGAAGTTTGTGCTTATGTGTTGACTACAGGGCCTTAAACAAAGTCACCGTAAGAAAAAATATCCTATCCCTCTGATAGCAGACTTGTTTGACCAATTGAGCCGGGCCAAGTACTTCTCCAAACTGGACCTAAGATCTGGATACCATTAGGTCAGAATCATTGAGGGAGATGAACCGAAGACCACTTGTGTAACACGATATGGTGCATTTGAATTTCTTGTTATGCCCTTTGGACTAACCAATGCTCCTGTCACATTTTGTACATTGATGAATCAGGTGTTCCATGACTACCTAGACAAATTTGTAGTCATCTATTTAGATGATATAGTGGTATATAGCTCCACATTGGAAGAACATCAAGAACACCTATGCCAGGTATTTCAAAGGTTACAGGACCACCGGTTATATGTAAAAAGGGAGAAGTGTGCATTTGCTCAGACACAAATCCATTTCTCCGATCACATTGTCGAACGTGGCCACATCCGAATGGACATGGAAAAGGTTAGGGCCATCAAGGAGTGGACAACACCGAAGAATGTTAGTGAGCTTCGCTCATTTTTAGGGCTAGCCAACTATTATAAAAGGTTTGTAGAAGGGTACTCTCGCAAGACCATGACCCTCACGGAGCTATTGAAGAAGAAGCACAAATGGTGTTGGATGAATGAGTGCCAAGAGGCCTTTGAGGGATTGAAGGATGCTATTATAAAGGATCCCATCTTAGCTCTCTCTGATATTGAAAAGCCTTTCGAAGTTCAGACGGATGCATTTGATTTTGCTATTGGAGGTGTGCTTTTACAACAACATCACCCGATAGCATTTGAAAGTAGAAAGCTGAGCGAAGCTGAAAGGAAATATACGACCCAGGAAAAAGAGCTCCTTGCGGTGGTTCATTGCTTGAGGGCTTGGCGAAATTACTTGTTGGGTTCGCATTTTGTCATGAAGACAGACAATGCAGTCGTTAGCCATTTTCTCACCCAACCAAGGCTCACGGCGAAACAAGCTAGGTGGCAAGAATTTCTAGCGGAGTTTGACTTTTGTTTTGAGCATACCGCTGGAAAGACCAATCAAGTGGCAGATGCCTTGAGCATGCGACCAAAGTTAGCGACCCTTAGAAGAATGGCCCTAATGGCAGCTAGCAGAGCCACTACAGGCATTCATAAGTTGATTGGAGATCATCTAAGGAAGGACCCGCAAGCCTGTGCCATTCTGAAGCTAGTGGAAGAAGGGAAGTCCAAATACTTCTGGCAAGAAAATAGGGTCTTGTGGACTAAGGGGCCTCGAGTGTTTGTACCAAGAGTAGGAGGTATGAGATAGATGCTGATGAGGGAATGTCATGACACCCTATGGGCAGGACACCCGGGCTGGCAATGCACTTTGGCATTATTGAAATAGGGATACTATTGGCCTCAAATAGGACAAGATGTGATGGAATATACGAAGACTTGCCTTATTTGCCAACAAGACAAAGTCGAAAAGAGGAAACCCACAGGCATGCTTGAACCATTGTCGGTACCTACCAAACCGTGGGAAAGCATCTCCCTTGATTTCATCTCGAGCCTACCCAAGGTTGGTGATCTTGGAGCTATCTTGGTGGTGATTGACCGATTCTCTAAGTATGCCACATTCATTCCCGCTCACAAGTATTGCACAGCGGAAGACACAACTCGACTATTGTTCAAACATGTAGTCAAATATTGGGGGCTCCCTCAAAGCATTATCAGTGATAGAGATCCGAGATTCACGGGGTCCTTTTGGAGAGAACTTTTCAAGATTTTGAGGTCGCAACTCAACATCTCCTCAAGCTATCACCCTCAAACTGATGGCCAAATGGAACGGTTCAATGGATTATTGGAGGAATACTTGAGGCACTTTGTCCAAGCCAACCAGAAGGACTGGCCTTCATTATTAGATGTTGCCCAACTCTGTTTTAATTCCAACAAATGCTCTTCCACTAATAAGAGCCCATTTGAGGTGGTCATCGGACAACTACCAAGGCTACCCCACACTTCGTTGGAACAATATAGAGGAAAGAATCCGAGAGCCTTCAACCTCAGCAAGGAGTGGAAACAAAACACGAAGATTGCACAAGCCTACCTGGAGAAAGCATCAAAGCGGATGAAGAAATGGGCAGACAAGGGTCGTAGAGTTCAGCAATTCCAAGTTGGGGATTTGGTTCTGGTTTGACTAGTTCTTGAACAGACTAGGTTCTTGAGAAAGAGAGATCAGAGACTGGTGCATAAATATGAAGGTCCAGTAAGGGTCTTTTCCAAGGTGGGGAATGCTTTTTACAAAATCGACCCTCCGAAATGGATGAAGGTGCACCCAATATTTCATGTGAGCAACCTGAAGCCGTTCTATGTAAATCCTACAGATGCTAGCCGAAGGGAGCCAACCAGAGCCGTCATCACCATGAAACCACCCTCAGAGCGTCAAGTCGAAGAGATCTTAGCTGACAGGGAAACCAAGATATCTCAAAAACTAGTTCAGGAATACTTAGTAAAGTGGGAGGGATTAGGCCTAGAAGAAACCAGCTGGGAGACAGAGAACAACCTCTAGAGATTTCAAAGGAAGATTGAAGAATTTCAAGCCAGTAAGTCGACGAGGACGTCGATAGAATAGGTAGGGGAGGATGTCATGACCCAACCTTGTATAGGGCCATGACAAGGACTTAGGTTGCCATGAGCCACCTATGTATAGGGCCATGGCTGGGTAGATCCATTGTGCTAGGAAAAGTGTCCCCATTTCAAACATTGTAACGGTTACTGGTAGCATAGCTCTAAAATCTCTAAGCACTTTAGGGGGGTAAGCCGGCAGCGTAGTGTTGGGCTGTCTCACCGGGTGCTATGTAAGCTTAGGCCACCTACCAAGGGCTGCCCCTGGCCCTGGTGATGGTGGGAGGTCCCGAAGTACGATTCTCATTTTTAATAAAATTCACCCCGATTGAATGCCCCGAATGTTACCTCGATATGTTTCTTTCTTTCTTGATGTGAATGTGCCTTGTTGTGTGTGTGCTTGAGATTGATCTCGATATATTGTACCTTATTGCAAATGCTTGGGATTAACCATGGTTTATGGTTGTTTGTTCAGATATCGACCTATTGAAGGCTGACTTGGGAGGAAGCATCCATTCGAGTGCCACACGGTCTATTGCTTGTTGAGAGAAAGCATAGTCCGTGACACCCGGCTTGCCCATCCTGTCCCTCTGGCTGGCTGAGTGCCCGCACGCTTGTATCGTGGGTTGACTTAGGCATACGGAGTTCATTCCCAGTCTAAGCATACGGAGTTCATTCCCAGTCTAAGATCGGATCGGACCAAGGGTTGCGGTAGCACATGCTGGGCTCGGGCATGCGCTGGTGCCGCATTTTTCTTTGTCGAGGCACCATCGCCAGAACATGATCGGAGAACCTGACCAACAGCATTGGGGTTCTGACGATCGAGGGGGCCGGGGGGAGAGTGCGCATATGATGTGCGATGGGTGCTGGTACTTGGCCCTTATATTGGCCCCTATATTGGCCCCCAATCCCTCATCAAAAATCGAGAACTCACACCCCCTTAAAGAGCATTTGAGATTTTACAGGTTTGCTGCCAATAGCCATTAAAATGTTTGAAATGGGGACACTTTTTTCAAATGGTCACAAAATCTTGTACACTATGAGTTTTTAGCTGAATTTTTTTATGCATGCCAACAAAAATACAAGGATCATGCCTACCAAGTTTGGGGCCAAAACGCCTTCCAAAAAAATTTTAAAAATCCCAAACCGTAAAAAGTTTCAAAAATCATGAAAAATAGAAAACGAGTCGTCTTGCCATGAAACTTCAGGTGAAAGCTTAAGGGACCATTGCATGAATTTACAAGCCATAAAAATGGCATTGTCACACAAAAATATGAAGATGTCCCTAAACCCACCTACCACCCTATCGATCCACGGCTTGCGCATCCCATCTCTTTGGACGGCGTAGTGCCCGCCCGCCCGCTCGTTTCATTAGTTGGCTTAGGCATACGGAGTTCATTCCCACTCTAAGATCAGATCAGACTGAGGGTTGTAGCAGCAGGATCGGCAGTACGTAGAGGGGCACCCGGCCGACCCCCGGCTTGCCCATCCTGCCCCTCTGGTCGGCTAAGCGCCCGCACGCTCGTTTCATGGGTTGACTTAGGCATACGGAGTTCATTCCTAGTCTAAGCATACGGAGTTCATTCCCAGTCTAAGCATATGGAGTTCATTCCCAGTCTAAGATCAGACCGGACTGAGGGTTACGATAGCACATGCTAGGCTCGAGCACATGCTGGTGCCACATTTTTGCTCATCGGGGTATCATCGTCGATGCATCAACGGAGAACCTGACCAACGGCATTGGGGTTTCGACGATCGGAGGGGCCAGGGGGGTGTGCGTACATGATGTATGATGGGTGCTGGTACTTGGCCATTATATTGGCCCCCTATCCCTCATCAAACCTCGAGAACTCACACCCCCTTAAAGAGCATTTGAGATTTTACAGGTTTGCTGCCAGTAGCCATTAAAGTGTCTGAAATGGGACACCTTTTTCAAATGGTCACAAAATCTTGTACACTTTGAGTTTTTACCTGAATTGTTTTGTGCGTGCCAAAAAAAATACAAGGATCATGTCTACCATGTTTGGGACCAAAACTCCTTCCGAAAAAATTTTAAAAAATCCCGAACTGCAAAAAGGATCCAAAATCGTGAAAAATAAAAAATGAGTCGTCTTGCCATGAAACTTCACGTGAAGGCTTAAGGGACGATTGTATGAATTTACAAGCCATAAAAATGGCATTGGCATGCAGAAATATGTAAATGTGCCTAAACCCACCTACCATCCTATCGATCCACGGCTTGCACATCCCGTCTCTCTGGTCGGCGTAGTGCCCACCCACCCACTCGTTTCGTCAGTTGGCTTAGGCATACGGAGCTCATTCCCAGTCTAAGATCGGACCAAGCTGAGGGTTGCGGTAGCAAGATCGGCTGCACGCAGAGAGGGACCCGATCGATCCCCGGCTTGCGCATCCCACCCCTCTGGCCGATTGAGCGCCCGCATGCTCGTTTCATGGGTTGACTTTGGCATACGGAGTTCATTCGCAGTCTAAGCATACGGAGTTCATTCCCAGTCTAAGATCGGATCGGACCAAGGGTTGTGGCAGCACATGCTGGGCTCGGTCATGTGCTGGTGCCGCATTTTTCTTCGTCGGGGCACCATTGCCGGAGAACCTAACCGATGGCATTGGGGTTCTAGCGATCGGGGCGGCCGGAGGGGGTGTGCGCACATGATGTGTGATGGGTGCTGGTACTTGGCCTTATATTGGGCCCCTATCCCTCATCAAACCACGAGAACTCATACCCCCTTAAAGGGCATTTGAGATTTTACAGGTTTGCTGCCAGTAGCCATTAAAGTGTCTGAAATGGGGACACCTTTTTCAAATGGTCACAAAATCTTGTACACTTTGAGTTTTTAGCTGAATTTTTTTGTGCATGCCAAAAAAAATACAAGGATCATGTCTACCATGTTTGGGGCCAAAAATCATTCTGAAAAAATTTTAAAAAATCCCGAACCACAAAAAGTTTCTAAAATTTTGAAAAATAGAAAATGAGTCGTCTTGCCATGAAACTTCACATGAAGGCTTAAGGGACCATTGTATGAATTTACAAGCCATAAAAATGGCATTGGCACACAAAAATATGAAGATGTGCCTAAACCCACCTACCACACTATCGATCCACGGCTTGCACATCCCGTCTCTCTGGCCGACGTAATGCCAACCCACCCGCCCGCCCGCTTGTTTCGTTGGTTGGCTTAGGCATACGGAGTTCATTCCAAGTCTAATTTCGGATCAGACCGAGGGTTACAGTAGCAGGATCGGCAGCATGTAGAGGGGCACCCAGCCGATCCCCGGCTTGCGCATCCCACCCCTCTAGCCGGCTGAGCGCCCGTACACTCGTTTCATGGGTTGACTTAGGCATACGGAGTTCATTCCCAGTCTAAGCATACGGAGTTCATTCCCAGTCTAAGATCAGACTGGACCGAGGGTTGTAGCAGCACATGCTGGGCTTGAGCATGTGCTGGTGCTGCATTTTTTTTTGTCGACGCACCATCTCGGAGCATCGCCGGAGAACTTGACTGACGGCATTGGGGTTCCGGCGATCAGGGGGGCCGGGGGGGTGTGTGCAAACGATGTGTGATGGGTGCTGGTACTTGGCCCTTATATTGGCCCCAAATCCCTCATTAAACCTCCAGAACTCACACCCCCTTAAAGAGCATTTGAGATTTTACAGGTTTGCTGCCTGTAGCCATTAAAGTGTCTGAAATGGGGACACTTTTTTCAAATGGTCACAAAATCTTGTACACTTCGAGTTTTTAGCTGAATTTTTTTATGCATGCCAACAAAAATACAAGGATCACGTCTACCAAGTTTGGGGTCAAAACTCCTTGCGAAAAAATTTTAAAAAATCCCAAACCGCAAAAAGTTTTGAAAATTATGAAAAATATAAAAAACGAGTCGTCTTGCCAGGAAACTTCACGTGAAGCCTTAAGGGACCATTGTATGAATTTAGAAGCCATAAAAATGGCATTGGCATGCAGAAATATGAAGATGTGCCTAAACCCACCTACCACACTATCGATCCACGACTTACGCATCCCGTCTCTCTGGCCGACGTAATGCCCGCCCGCCCGCTTGTTTCGTTGGTTGGCTTAGGCATACGAAGTTCATTCCAAGTCTAATTTCAGATCGGACCGAGGGTTATGGTAGCAGGATCGGCAGCACGCAGAGGGGCACCCAACCGATCCCCGGCTTGCGCATCCCACACCTCTGGCCGATTGAGCGACCACACACTCATTTCGTGGGTTGACTTAGGCATACGGAGTTCATTCCCAGTCTAAGCATATGGAGTTCATCCCCAGTCTAAGATCAGACCGGACCGAGGGTTACGGCAGCACATGCTTGGCTCAAGCATGTGCTGGTGCTCCATTTTTCTTCGTCGGGGCACCATCGCCGGAGCATCGTCGGAGAACTTGACCGACGACATTGGGGTTTCGGTGATCAGGGGGGCCGGGGGGGTGTGCACACATGATGTGTGATGGGTGCTGGTACTTGGCCCTTATAGTGGCCCCCTATCCCTCATTAAACCTCAAGAACTCACACCCCCTTAAAGAGCATTTGAGATTTTACAGGTTTGCTGCCTATAGCCATTAAAGTGTCTGAAATGGGGACACTTTTTTCAAATGGTCACAAAATCTTGTACACTTCGAGTTTTTAGCTGAATTTTTTTATGCATGCCACCTACTACATGAAGATGTGCAGAAATATGAAGATGTGCCTAAACCCACCTACTACACTATCGATCCACGGCTTGCGCATCCCGTCTCTTTGGCCGGCGTAGAGCCCACCCGCCCGCCCGCACGCTTATTTCGTCGGTTGGCTTAGGCATACGGAGTTCATTCCCAGTCTAAGATTGGATCAGATTGAGGGTTACGATAGCAGGATCGACCGTACGTAGAGGGGGACCCGATCGATCCTCGGCTTGCGCATCTCGCCCCTCTGGCTTGCTGAGCGCCCGCACGCTCATTTCGTGGGTTGACTTAGGGATACGGAGTTCATTCCCAGTCTAAGCATACAGAGTTCATTCCCAGTCTAAGATTGGACCAGACCGAGCATTGCGACAGCACATGCTGAGCTCGAGCATGTGCTGGTGCCGCATTTTTCTTCGTTGGGGCACCATCGCTGGTGCATCACCGGAGAACCTGATCGACGGCATTAGGGTTCCAGCAATCGGGCGGATTGGGGGGGTGTGCGCGCACATGATGTGCGATTGGTACTGGTACTTGGCCCTTATATTGGCCCCCTATACCTCATCAAACCTCGAGAACTCACACCCCCTTAAAGAGCATTTGAGATTTTACAGGTTTGCTGTTAGTAGCCATTAAAGTGTTTAAAATGGGGACACTTTTTTCAAAAGGTCACAAAAACTTGTACACTTCGATTTTTTAGCTCAATTTTTTTGTGCATGCCAACAAAAATACAAGGATCACATCTAACAAGTTTGGGGCCAAAACTCCTTCCAAAAAAATTTTAAAAAATCTCGAACTACAAAAAGTTTTGAAAATCGTGAAAAATAGAAAATTAGTTGTCTTGCCATGAAACTTCACGTGAAGGCTTAAGGGACCATTGTTGAATTTACAAGCCATAAAAATGGCATTGGCACACAGAAATATGAAGATGTGCCTAAACCCACCTACCACCTTATCGATCCACGGCTTGCGCATCCCGTTTCTCTGGTTGGCATAGTGCCCGCCCGCTCATTTCGTCGGTTGGCTTAGGCATACGGAGTTCATTCCCAGTCTAAGATCAGACCGGACCGAGGGTTGTGACAGCAGGATTGACAGCATGAAGAGGGGGACCCGGCCGATCCCTGACTTGTGCATCCTGCTCCTCTGGCCGGTTGAGCACCCGCGCGCTGGTTTCGTGGGTTGACTTAGGCATAGGGAGTTCATTCCCAGTCTAAGCATAGGGAGTTCATTCCCAGTCTAAGATCAGACTGGACCGAGGGTTGCAGGAGCACATATTGGGTTCGGGCATGTGCTGGTCCCGCATTTTTCTTCGCTGGGGCACCATCGTCGGAGCATCGCCGGAGAACCTGACCGGTGGCATTGGGGTTCCGACGGTCGGGGGTTTTGGGGGGGCTGTGCGCACATGATGTGCGATGGGTGCTGGTACTTGGCCCTTATATTGGCCCCGTATCCCTCATCAAAATTTGAGAACTCACACCCCTTAAAGAGCATTTGAGATTTTACAGGTTTGCTGTCAGTAGCCATTAAAGTCTCTGAAATGGGATACTTTTTTCAAATGGTCACAAAATCTTGTACACTTCGAGTTTTTGGCTGAATTTTTTTGTGCATGCCAGCAAAAATACAAGGATCACATCTACCAAGTTTGGGGCCAGAACTCCTTCCGAAAAAAGTTTAAAAAATCCTGAACTACAAAAAATTTTTGAAAATTATGAAAAATAGAAAATGGGTCGTCTTGCCATGAAACATCACGTGAAGGCTTAAGGGACCATTGTATGAATTTACAAGCCATAAAAATATCATTGGCACACAAAAATATGAAGATGTCCCTAAACCCACCTACCACCCTATCGATCCACGGCTTGCGTATCTCGTCTCTCTGGCCGACGTAGTGCCCGCCTGCCCGCCCACTAATTTCGTCGGTTGGCTTAGGCATACGGAGTTTATTCCCAGTCTAAGATTAGATCAGATCGAGGGTTGCGGTAGCAGGTAGTGGGGGACCTGGTCGATCCCCGGCTTGCGCATCCTGCCCCTCTGGCCGGCTGAGCGCCCGCACGCTCGTTTTGTGGGTTGACTTTGGCATACGAAATTCATTCCCAGTCTAAGCATATGGAGTTCATTCCCAGTTTAAGATCAGACCGGATTGAGGGTTTCGGTAGCACATGCTGGGCTCGGGCATGTGCTGGTGCCGTATTTTTCTTCAACGGGGTACCATCGCCAGAGCATCACCGGAGAACCTGATCGACGACATTGGGGTTCCGACGATCGGGGGTGGCGGGGGGTGCATGCACACATGATGTGCGATGGGTGCTGGTACTTGGCCCCTATATTGGCCCCCTATCCTTCATCAAACCTCGAGAACTCACACCCCCTTTAAGAGCATTTGAGATTTTACAGGTATTCTGCCAGTAGCCATTAAGGTGTATGAAATGGGGACACTTTTTTCGAATGGCCACAAAATCTTGTACACTTTGAGTTCTTAGCTAAATTTTTTTGTGCATGCCAACAAAAATACAAGGATCACGTCTACCAAGTTTGGAGCCAAAACTCCTTTCGAAAAAATTTTAAAAAATCCTGAACCACAAAAAGTTTTGAAAATCATGAAAAATAGAAAACGAGTTGTCTTGCCATGAAACTTCACAAAAAGGCTTAAGGGACCATTGTATGAATTTACAAGCAATAAAAATGGCATTGGAACATAGAACTATGAATATGTGCCTAAACCCACCTACCACCCTATCGATCCACGGCTTGCGCAGGATCGACAGCGCGCAGAGGGGGACCCGATCGATCCCCGGATTGCGCATCCTGCCCCTCTGGCCGACTGACAGCCTGCACGCTCGTTTCATGGGTTAACTTAGGCATACGGAGTTCATTCCCAGTCTAAGCATACGGAATTCATTCCCAATCTCAAATCGGATCGGACCGAGGGTTGCGGCAGCACATGCTGGGCTCGGGCATGTGCTAGTGCCACATTTTTCTTCATCGGGGCACCATCGCTGAAACATGATAGGAGAACCTGACCGACGGCATTGGGGTTCCGACGATCGGGGGGGCCGGGGGGTGCGCGCACATGATGTGCGATGGGTGCTGGTACTTGGCCTTCATATTGGCCCCCTATCCCTCATCAAACCTCGAGAACTCACACCCCTTAAAGAGCATTTGAGATTTTACAGGTTTGCTGCCAATAGCCATTAAAGTGTCTGAAATGGGGACACTTTTTTCAAATGGTCACAAAATCTTGTACAGTTCGAGTTTTTAGCTGAATTTTTTTGTGCATGCCAACAAAAATACAAGGATCACGTCTAACAGGTTTGGGGCCAAAACTCCTTCCAAAAAAATTTTAAAAAATCTTGAACCGTAAAAGTTTTAAAAATCATGAAAAATAGAAAACGAGTTGTCTTGCCATGAAACTTCACGTGAAGGCTTAAGGGACCATTGTTTGAATTTACAAGCCATAAAAATGTCATTGGCATGCAAAAATATGAAGATGTGCCTAAACCCACCTACCACCCTATCGATCCACAGCTTGCGCATCCCGTCTCTCTGGCTGGCGGAGTGCCCGCCCGCTCGTTTCGTCGGTTGGCTTAGGCATACAGAGTTCATTCCCAGTCTAAGATCAGACCGGATTGAGGGTTGCGGTAGCAGGATTGACAGCATGTAGAGGGGGACCCGACTGATCCCTGGCTTGTGCATCCCGCCCCTCTGGCTAGCTGAGCGCCCGGACGTTGGTTTCGTGGGTTGACTTAGGCATACGGAGTTCATTCCCAGTCTAAGATCGGACCGGACTAAGGGTTGTAGGAGCACATACTGGGTTCGGGCATGTGCTGGTGCTGCATTTTTCTTCGCTGGGGCACTATCACCAGAGCATCTTCGGAGAATCTCACCGGCGGCATTGGGGTTCCGACGATCGGGGGTTTCGGGGGGGTGTGCATACATGATGTGCGATGGGTGCTGGTACTTGGCCCTTATATTGGCCCCCTATCCCTCATCAAAATTTGAGAACTCACGCCCCCTTAAAAAGCTTTTGAGATTTTACAGGTTTGCTGTCAGTAGCCATTAAAGTGTTTGGAATGGGGATACTTTTTTCAAATGGTCACAAAATCTTGTACACTTCAATTTTTTAGCTGAATTTTTTGGTGCATGCCAGCAAAAATACAAGGATCACGTCTACCAAGTTGGGGCCAAAACTCCTTCCAAAAAAATTTTAAAAAATCTCGTACTGCAAAAAGTTTTGAAAATCATGAAAAATAGAAAACGAGTCCTCTTGCCATGAAACTTCACGGGAAGGCTTAAGGGACCACTGTATGAATTTACAAGCCATAAAAATGGCATTGGCACGCAGAAATATGAAGATGTCCCTAAACCCACCTAACACCCTAGCGATCCACGGCTTGCGCCTCTCGTCTCTCTGGCCGACGTAGTGCCCGCCCGCCTGCTCGTTTCGTCGGTCGGCTTAGGCATACAGAGTTCATTCCCAGTCTAAGATCAGATCGGATCGAGGGTTACGGCAGTAGGATCGACAGCATGTAGAGGGGGACCTGGTCGATCACCGGCTTGTGCATCCTGCCCCTCTGGCCGGCTGAGCCCCCACACGCTCGTTTCGTGGATTGACTTTGGCATACAGAATTTTTTCCCAGTCTAACCATATGGAGTTCATTCCAGTCTAAGATCAGACCGGATCGAGGGTTGCGGCAGCACATGCTGGGCTAGGGCATGTACTGGTGCTGCATTTTTCTTCAACGGGGCACCATCGTCGGAGCATCGCCGGAGAACCTGACTGGAGGTATTGGGATTCCGACGATCGAGGGTGGCGGGGGGGGCATGCGCACATGATGTGCGATGGGTGCTGGTACTTGGCCTTTATATTGGCCCCCTATCCTTCATCAAACCTCGAGAACTCACACCCCCTTAAAGAGCATTTGAGATTTTACAGGTATGCTGCCAGTAGCCATTAAAGTGTATGGAATGGGGACACTTTTTTCAAATGGTCACAAAATCTTGTACACTTCGAGTTCTTAGATGAATTTTTTTGTGCATGCCAACAAAAATACAAGGATTACGTTTGCCTAGTTTGGGGCCAAAACTCCTTTCGAAAAAATTTTAAAAAATCTTGAACCGCAAAAAGTTTCAAAAATCATGAAAAATAGAAAACAAGTCGTCTTGCCATGAAACTTCACGTGAAGGCTTAAGGGACCATTGTATGAATTTACAAGCCATAAAAATGGCACTGGCATGCAGAAATATGAAGATGTGGCTAAACCCACCTACCACCCTATCGATCCACGGCTTGCACATCCCGTCTCTCTGCCTGACGTAGTGCCCACCCACTCATTTTGTCGGTTGGCTTAGGCATATGCTGGTGTTGCATTTTCTTCGTCGGTGCACTATCGCCGGAGCATCATCGGAGAACCTGACCGGCGGCATTGGGGTTCCGATGATCGGGGGGGCTGGGGGGGTGTGCGATGGGTGCTGGTACTTGGCCCTTATATTGGCCCCCTATCCCTCATCAAACCTCTAGAACTCACACCGCCTTAAAGAGAATTAGAGATTTTATAGGTATGCTGCCAGCAGCCATTAAAGTGTATGAAATGGGGACACTTTTTTCAAATGGTCACAAAATCTTGTACACTTCGAGTTCTTAGATGAATTTTTTTGTGCATGACAACAAAAATACAAGGATCACGTTTGCCAAGTTTGGGGCCAAAACTCCTTCCGAAAAAATTTTAAAAAATCTTGAACCACAAAAAGTTTGGAAAATCATGAAAAATAGAAAACGAGTCGTCTTGCCATTAAACTTCACGTGAAGGCTTAAGGGACCATTGTATGAATTTACAAGCAATAAAAATGGCATTGGCACACAGAACTATGAAGATGTGCCTAAACCCACCTACCACCCTATCGATCCACGACTTGCGCAGGATCGGCAGCATGCAGAGGGGGACCCGATCGATCCTCGGCTTGCGCATCCTACCCCTCTGACCGACTGAGAGCCCGTACGCTTGTTTCATGGGATAACTTAGGCATACGGAGTTCATTCCCAATCTAAGCATATGGAGTTCATTCCCAGTCTAAGATCAGATTAGACCGAGGGTTACGACAGCACATTCTGGGCTCGGGCATGTACTGGTGCCGTATTTTTCTTCGTCGGGGCACCATCGCCGGATAACTTGACCGGCGGCATTGGGGTTCCGACGATTGGGGGTGCTGGGGGGGTGTGCGCACATGATGTGCGATGGGTGCAGGTACTTGGCCCTTATATTGGCCCCTTATCCCTCATCAAACCTCGAGAACTCACACCCCCTTAAAGAGCTTTTGAGATTCTACAAGTTTGCTACCATTAGCCATTAAAGTGTCTGAAATGGGGACACTTTTTTCAAATGGTCACAAAATCTTGTACACTTCGAGTTCTTAGCTGAATTTTTTTATGCATGCCAAAAAAAATACAAGGATCATATGTACCAAGTTTGGGGCCAAAACTCCTTCTGAAAAAATTTTAAAAAATCCCAAACCGTAAAAAGTTTCAAAAATCATGAAAAATAGAAAACGAGTCGTCTTGCCATGAAATTCACGTGAAGGCATAAGTGACCATTGTATGAATTTACAAGCCATAAAAATGGTATTGGCACGCAGAAATATGAAAATGTGCCTAAACCCACCTACCACCATATTGATCCACGGTTTGCGCATCCCGTCTCTCTGGTCGACGTAGTGCTCGCCCGCTCACTCGCCCGCTTGTGTCGTCGGTTGGCTTAGGCATACGGAGTTCATTCCCAGTCTAAGATTGGATTGGTAGCATGTAAAGGGGGACCCAATCGATCCCCGGCTTGCACATTCCGTCCCTCTGGTATGCTGAGCTCCCGCACGCTCGTTTCGTGGTTTTACTTAGGCATACGGAGTTCATTCCCAGTGTAGTCATACGGAGTTCATTCCCAATCTAAGATCAGATCGGATTGAGGGTTGCGGCAGCACATGCTAGGCCCAGGCATGTGCTGGTGCCACATTTTTTTTCCTTGGGGCACCATCCCCGGAGCATCGACGGAGAACCTGACCGGCGGCATTGGGGTTTCGACGATTTGGGGGGCCGGGGGGTGTGCGCACATGATGTGTGATGGGTGCTTGTACTTGGCCCTTATATTGGCCCCCTATCCCTCATCAAACCATGAGAACTCACACCCCCTTAAAGAGCATTTGAGATTTTACAGGTTTGCTGCTAGTAGCCATTAAAGTGTCTGAAATGGGGACATTTTTTTCAAATGGTCACAAAATCTTGTACACTTCAAGTTTTTAGCTGAATTTTTTTGTGCAAGCCAAAAAAAGCACAAGGATCACCTCTACCAAGTTTGGGACCAAAACTCCTTCCAAAAAAAGTTTAAAAAATCCTGAACCGCAAAAAGTTTCAAAAATCATGAAAAATAGAAAACGAGTCGTCTTGCCATGAAACTTCACGTGAAGGCTTAAGGGACCATTGTATGAATTTACAAGCCATAAAAATGGCACTGGCATGCAGAAATATGAAGATGTGGCTAAACCCACCTACAACCCTATCGATCCACGGCTTGCGCATCCCGTCTCTCTGGCTGACGTAGTGCCCACCCGCTCGTTTCGTCGGTTGGCTTAGGCATACGGAGTTTATTCCCAATCTAAGATCGGACCAGATTGAGGGTTGTGGTAGCAGGATCGGCAACACGTAGAGGGGGACCCGGAATCGATCCCCCGCTTGCTCATCCCAACCTTCTGGCCTGTTGAGCACCCGCACGCTCGTTTCGTGGGTTGACTTAGGCATACGGAGTTCATTTCCAGTCTAAGCATCTGGAGTTCATTCCCAGTCTAAGATGGACCGGATCGAGGGTTGCTGTAGCACATGTTAGGCTCGGGCATGTGCTGGTGCCGTATTTTTCTTCGTCAGGGCACCATCACCGGAGCATCGCCGGAGAACCTGACCGACGACATTAGGGTTCTGGCGATCGGGGGGGCCGAGGGGGTGTGCGCACATGATGTGCGATGGCTACTGGCACTTGGCCCTTATATTGGCCCCCTATCCCTCATCAAACCTTGAGAACCCACACCCCTTTGACAGCATTTAAGATTTTACAGGTTTGCTACTAGTAGCTATTAAAGTGTCTAAAATGGGGACACTTTTTTCAAATGGTCACAAAATCTTTTACACTTCAAATTTTTAGCAGAATTGTTTTGTGCATGCGAACAAAAATACAAGGATCACGTCTACCAAGTTTGGGGCCAAATCTCCTTTCGAAAAAATTTTAAAAAATCTCGAACCACAAAAAGTTTCAAAAATCATGAAAAATAAAAAACGGGCCGTCTTGCCATGAAAATTCCGTGAAGGCTTTAAGGGACCATTTGGTATGTAATTTACAATCCGTAAAAATGGCATCCCGTTCTTTCTGGCCGACATAGTGCCCGCACATTTTCGTCGGTTGTTAGGCCATCAGAGTTCATTCCTAATCAAGATCGCTACCAAACGGAGGGTTGCGGACAGTAGGATCGGCAGGCATGCAGAGGGAGACTCAGCCGATCCCCAGGCTGCGGCATCCCGCCCCTTCTAGCCGACTGAGCGGCCCGCCACGCTCGTTTTCATGGGTTGACTTAGGCAAACGGAGTTCATTCCCAGTCTAAGATCGAACCGGGCTGAGGGTTGCAGCGGCACATGCTGGGCTCGGGCATGTGCTAGTGCCGTATTTTTCTTCGGCAGGGCACCATCTTCGGAGAACCTTTCCGGCAGCATCGGAGGGGCCGGGGGGTGTATGCAAATGATGTGCGATGGGTCTGGTACTTGGCCCTTATATTGGCCCCCTATCCCTCATCAAACTTCGAGAACTCACATCCCCTTAAAGAGCATTTGAGATTTTACAGGTTTGCTGCCAGTAGCTATTAAAGTGTCTGAAATAGGGACAGTTTTTTCAAATGGTCACAAAATCTTGTGCACTTCGAGTTTTTAGCTGAATTGTTTTGTACATGCCAACAAAAATACAAGGATCTCGTCTACCAAGTTTAGGGCCAAAAATCCATCTGAAAAAATTTTAAAAAATCTCGAACCGTAAAAAGTTTTAAAAATCATGAAAAATAGAAAACGAGTCGTCTTGCCATGAAACTTCACGTGAAGGCTTAAGGGACCATTGTATGAATTTACAAGCCATAAAAATGGCATTGGCATGTAGAAATATGAAGATGTGCCTAAACCCACCTACCACCCTATCGATCCACGGCTTGCGCTTCCCGTCTCTCTGGTCGGGGTAGTGCCTGCCCACTCCTTTCGTCGGTTGGCTTCGGCATACGGAGTTCATTCCCAATCTAAGATCAGACCAGATTCAGGGTTGCGGTAGCAGGATCGATAACACACAGAGGGGGACCCGACCGATCCCCGGCATGCGCATCCTGCCCCTCTGGCCGGTTGAGCGCCCGTACGCTCGTTTCATGGGTTGACTTAGGTGTATGGAGTTCATTCCCAGTCTAAGCATAAGAAGTTCATTCCTAGCCTAAGATTGGATCAAACCAAGGGTTGTGATAGCACATGCTGGGCTTGGGCATGTGCTGGTGCCACATTTTTCTTCGTCGGGGCATCATTGCCGGAGTATCGCCGGAGAACCTGACCGACGGCATTGGGGTTCCGGTGATCGAGAGGCCGGGGGGTGTGCTCACATGATATGCAATGGGTGCTGGTACTTGGCTCTTATATTGTCCCCTTATCCATCATCAAACCTCGAGAACTCACACCCCTTAAAGAGCATTTGAGATTTTACAGGTTTGCTACCAGTAGCCATTAAAGTATTTGAAATGGGGACACTTCTTTCAAATGGTCACAAAATCTTGTACACTTCGAGTTTTTAGCTGAATTTTTTTGGGCATGCCAACAAAAATACAAGCATCACGTCTACCAAGTTTGGGGCCAAAACTCCTCTTGAAAAATTTTTACAGAATCTCGAACCGTAAAAATTTTGAAAATGGTGAAAAATAGAAAACGAGTCGTCTCGCCATGAAACTTCACGTGAAGGCTTAAGGGATCGTTGTATGAATTTACAAGCCATAAAAATGGCATTGGCATGCAGAAATATGAAGATGTGCCTAAACCCACCTACCACCCTACCGATCCACGGCTTGCGCATCCTGTCTCTCCGACTGGCGTAGAGCCCGCCCGCCTGCCCGTCCGTTCGCTCATTTCGTCGGTTGGCTTAGGCATACGGAGATCAGACCGGATTAAGGGTTGCGGCAGCACATGCTGGGCTTGGGCATCTACTGGTGTTGCATTTTTTTTCGTCGGGGCACCATCATCGGAGAACCGACCGATGGTATTGGGGTTCCGACGATCGAGGGGGCCGGGTGGGGGGTGTGCACACATGATGTGCGATGGGCGCTGGTACTTGGCCCATATATTGGCCCCCTATCCCTCATCAAACCTCGAGAACTCACACCCCCTGGAAGAGCATTTGAGATTTTACAGCTTTGCTGCCAGTAGCCATTAAAGTGTCTGAAATGGGGACACTTTTTTCAAATGGTCACAAAATCTTATACACTTCGAGTTTTTAGCTGAATTTTTTTGTGCATGCCAACAAAAATACAAGGATCACGTCTACCGAGTTTGGGCCAAAAATCCTTCCGAAAAAATTTTAAAAAATCTCGAACCGTAAAAAGTTTCAAAAATCATGAAAAATAGAAAACGAGTCGTCTTGCCATGAAACTTCACGTGAAGGCTTAAGGAACCATTGTATGAATTTACAAGCCATAAAAATGGCATTGGCATGCAAATATATAAAGATGTGCCTAAACCCACCTACCACCCTATCGATCCACGGCTTGCGCATCCCGTCTCTCTAGCCGACGTAGTGCCCGCCCGCCCGCTCATTTCGTCGGTTGGCTTAGGCATACGGAGTTCATTCCCAGTCTAAGATTGGACCAGACCGAGGGTTACGGCAGCTGGATCGGTAGCACGTAGAGGGGGACCCGGCCGATCCTCGACTTCCACATCCCACCCCTCCGGCCGACTGACCGCCCGCACGCTCGTTTCATGGGTTGACTTAGGCATACGGAGTTCATTCACAGTCTAAGCATACGGAGTTCATTCCCAGTCTAAGATCGGACCAGACCGAGGGTTGCGGCAGCACATGCTTGACTCGGTAATGTGCTGGTGCTTTATTTTTCTTCACCAGGGCACCATCATCGAAGCATCACCAGAGAACTTGACCGACGATCGGGGGGGCCGGGGGGGGTGCGCACATGATGTGCGATGGGTGCTGGTACTTGGCCCTTAGATTGGCCCCCTATCCCTCATCAAACCTCGACAACTCACACCCCCTTAAAGAGCATTTGAGATTTTACAGGTTTGCTGCCAGTAGCCATTAAAGTGTCTGAAATGGGGACACTTTTTTCAAATGGTCACAAAATCTTGTACACTTCGAGTTTTTAGCTGAATTTTTTTGTGCATGCCAAAAAAAAATACAAGGATCACGTCTACCAAGTTTAGGGCCAAAACACCTTCCAAAAAAATTTAAAAAAATCCTGAACCGTAAAAAGTTTCAAAAATTGTGAAAAATAGAAAACGAGTCATCTTGCCATGAAACTTCACGTGAAGGCTTAAGAGACCATTGTATGAATTTACAAGCCATAAAAATGGCATTCGCGCACAGAAATATGAAGATGTGCCTAAACCCACCTACCACCCTATCGATCCACGGCTTACGCATCCCGTCCCTCTGGTCGGCGTAGTGCCCGCCCGTCCGCTCGTTTCGTTGGTTGGCTTAGGCATACAGAGTTCATTCCCAGTCTAAGATTGGACCAGACCGAGGGTTGTGGCAGTAGGATCGGTAGCACGTAGAGGGAGACCCGGTCGATCCTCGGCTTGCGCATCTTGCCCCTCTGGCCGACTGAGCGCCCGCACGCTCGTTTTATGGCTTGACTTAGGCATATGAAGTTCATTCCCAGTCTAAGCATACGAAGTTCATTCCCAGTCTAAGCATACGGAGTTCATTCTCAGTCCACCAAGTTTGGGCCAAAAATCCTTCCGAAAAAATTTCAAAAAATCTCGAACCGTAAAAAGTTTCCAAAATCCTGAAAAATAGAAAACGAGTCGTCTTGCCATGAAACTTCACGTGAACGCTTAAGGGACCATTGTATGAATTTACAAGCCATAAAAATGGCTTTGGCATGCAAAAATATGAAGATGTGCCTAAACCCACCTACCACCCTATTGATCCACGGCTTGCGCATCCCCTCTCTCTGGCCGGCGTAGTACCCACCCGCCCGCCCGCCCGCCTGCTCATTTCGTCGGTTGGCTTAGGCATACGAAGTTCATTCCCAGTATAAGATTGGATTGGATGGAAGGTTACGACAGCAAGATCGACAGCACGCAAAGGGGGACCCGGTCGATCCCCGGCTTGCGCATCCCGCCCCTCTGGCCAGCTGAGTGCCCGCACCTTCATTTTGTGGGTTGACTTAGGCATACGGAGTTCATTCCCAGTCTAAGCATATGGAGTTCATTCCAAGTCTAAGATCGGACTGGACCAAGGGTTGCGGCAGCACATGCTTGGCTCAGGCATGTGCTGGTGCCGTATTTTTCTTCGTCGGGGCGCCATCGTCGGAGCATCGCCGGAGAACCTGACCGGTGGCATTGGGGTTCTGACGATCGAGGGGGCCGGGGGGTGTGCGCACATGATGTGCGATGGGTACTGTTACTTGGCCCTTATATTGGCCCTCTATCCCTCATCAAACCTCGAGAACTCACACCCTCTTAAAGAGCATTTGAGATTTTACAGGTTTGCTGCCAGTAGCCATTAAAGTGTCTAAAATAGGGACACTTTTTTCAAATGGTCACAAAATCTTGTACACTTCGAGTTTTTAGCTGAATTTTTGTGTGCATGCCAACAAAAATACAAGGATCATGTCTACCAAGTTTGGGGCTAAAACTCCATTCGAAAAAATTATAAAAAATCCCAAACCGTAAAAAAGTTTTGAAAATCATGAAAAATAGAAAACGAGTCGTCTTGCCATGAAACTTCATGTGAAGGCTTAAGGGACCATTGTATGAATTTACAAGCCATAAAAATGGCAATGGCAAGCAGAAATATGAAGATATGCCTAAACCCACCAACCATCCTATCGATCCACGGCTTGCGCATCCCGTCTCTCTGGCCGGTGTAGTGCCCGCCTGCTCATTTCGTCAGTTGGCTTAGGCATACGGAGTTCATTCCTAGTCTAAGATTAGACCAGACCGAGGGTTGTGGAAACAAGATCGGTAGCACGTAGAGGGGAACCCGACCGATGCCCAGCTTACGCATCCCGCCCCTCTGGCCGGTTGAGCGTCCGTACGCTAATTTTGTGGGTTAACTTAGGCATACGGAGTTCATTCCCAGTCTAAGCATACGGAGTTCATTCCCAGTCTAAGATCGAACCGGACCGAGGGTTGTGGTAGCACATGCTGGGCTCGGGCAAGTGCTGGTGCCGCATTTTTCTTTGTCGGGGCATCATCGTCGAAGCATCGCTCGAGAAGCTAACCGGCGGCATTGGGGTTCCGACGATCGGGGGCGCCGAGGGGGTGTGCGCACATGATGTGGGATGGGTGCTGGTACTTGGCCCTTATATTGGCCCCCTATCCCTCATCAAACCTTCAAAACTCACACCCCCTTAAAGAGCATTTGAGATTTTACAGGTTTGCTGCCAGTTGCCATTAAAGTGTCTGAAATTGGGACACTTTTTTCAAATGGTCACAAAATCTTGTACACTTCGAGTTTTGAACTGAATGCTTTTGTGTATGCCAACAAAAATACAAGGATTACGTCTACCAAGTTTGCAGTCAAAACCCCTTCCGAAAAAATTTTAAAAAATCCTGAACCCCAAAAAGTTTCAAAAATCGTGAAAAATAGAAAACGAGTCGTCTTGTCATGAAACTTCATGTGAAGGCTTAACGGACCATTGTATGAATTTACAAGCCATAAAAATGGCATTGCATGCAAAAATCTGAAGATGTGCCTAAACCCACCTACCCCCATATCGATCCACGGCTTGCGCATCCCGTCTCTTTGGCCTGCGTAGTGCCTGCCCACCCGCTCGTTCCGTCGGTTGGCTTAGGCATACGGAGTTCATTCTCAGTCTAAGATCGAACTGGTCTGAGGGTTGCGACAACAGGATCGACAGCACACAGAGGGGGACCTGGCTAATCCCCGACTTGCGCATCCTGCCCCTGTAGCTGGCTGAGCGCCCGCACGTTCGTTTCGTGGGTTGACTTAGGCATACGGAGTTCATTCCCAGTTTAAGTATACGGAGTTCATTACCAGTCTAAGATCGGACCAGATCGAGGGTTGCGGTAGCACATGCTGGGCTCGAGCATGTGCTGGTGCCGTATTTTTCTTCGCCAGGGCACCATCACCGGAGCATCACCGGACAACCTGACCGACGGCATTGGGGTTCCGATGATCGGGGGGGCCGGGGGGGTGTGCACACATGATGTGCGATGGGTGCTGGTACTTGGCCATTATATTGGCCCCTTATCCCTCATCAAACCTCAAGAACTCACACCCCCTTAAAGAGCATTTTAGATTTTACAGGTTTGCTGCCAGTAGCCATTAAAGTGTCTGAAATGGGGACACTTTTTTCAATGGTCACAAAATCTTGTACACTTCGAGTTTTTAGCTGAATTGTTTTTTGCATGCCAAAAAAAATACAAGGATCACGTCTACCAAGTTTGGGGCCAAAACTCCTTTCGAAAAAATTTTAAAAAATCTCGAACCGTAAAAGTTTCAAAAATCGTGAAAAATAGAAAATGAGTCATCTTGCCATGAAACTTCACGTGAAGGCTTAAGGGACCATTTTATGAATTTACAAGCCATATAAATGGCATTGGCACACAGAAATATGAAGATGTTCCTAAACCCACCTACCACCCTATCAATCCATGGCTTGCGCATCCCGTCTCTCTGGCCGACGTAGCGCCCGCCCGCCCGCCCATTCGTTTTGTCAGTTGGCTTAGGCATACGGAGTTCATTCCCAGTCTAAGATCAGACCGGATCGAGGGTTGTGCCAGCAGGATCGACAGCACGCAGAGGGGGACCCGATCGATCCCCAGCTTGCGCATCCCGCCCTTCTGGTCGGCTGAGCGCCCGCACGCTCGTTTCATGGGTTGACTTAGGCATACGAAGTTCATTCCTAGTCTAAGCATACATTGTTCATTCCTAGTCGAAAATCAGACCAGACCGAGGGTTAAGATAGGACATGCTAGCCTCGGGCATGTGCTGGTGTCGCATTTTTCTTCACCGGGGCACCATCGTCGGAGCATCGTAGGAGAACATGATCGGCGGCATTGGGGTTCTGGCGATCGGGGGGGCCAGGGGTGTGCGCACATGATGTGCGATGGGTGCTGGTACTTGGCCCTTATATTGGCCCCCTATCCCTCATCAAACCTCGAGAACTCACACCCCCTTAAAAAGCATTTGAGATTTTACATGTTTGCTGCCAGTAGCCATTAAAGTGTCTGAAATGGGGACACTTTTTTCAAATGGTCACAAAATCTTGTACACTTCAAGTCTTTGGCTGAATTTTTTTGTGCATGCCAACAAAAATACAAGGATCACATCTACAAAGTTTGGGACCAAAACTTCTTCTGAAAAAATTTTAAAAAATCCCGAACCACAAAAAGTTTTGAAAATCGTGAAAAATAGAAAACGAGTCATCTTGCCATGAAACTTAACGTAAAGGCTTGAGGGACCGTTGTATGAATTTATAGGCCATAAAAATGGCATTAGCATGTAGAAATATGAAGATGTGCCTAAACCCACCTACCACCCTGTCGATCCACGGCTTGCGCATCCCGTCTCTCTGGCCAGCGTAGTGCTCGCACGCCCGTCCGCTCGTTTCATCGGTTGGTTTAGGCATACGGAGTTCATTCCTAGTCTAAGATCAGACCGAACCAAGAGTTGTGGTAGCAGGATCGACAGCACGTAAAGGGGGACCCGACTGATCCCTGGCTTGCGCATCCCGCCCCTCTGGCCGGCTGAGCGCCCGCACGCTCGTTCCGTGGGTTGACTTAGGGATACAGAGTTCATTCCCTGTCTAAGCATACAGAGTTCATTCCCAGTCTAAGATCAGACCAGACCGACAGTTGTGACAGCACATGCTAGGCTCGAGCATGTGCTGGTGTCGCATTTTTCTTCATCGGGGCACCATCGCCAGAGCATCGTCGGAGAACCTGACCTGCGGCATTGGGGTTCCCGCGATCGGAGGGGCCGGGGGGTGTGCACACATGATGTGAGATGGGTGCTGGTACTTGGCCCCTATATTGGGCCCCTATCCCTCATCAAACCTCAGAAACTCACACCCCCTTAAAGAGCATATGAGATTTTACAGGTTCGCTTCTAGTAGCCATTAAAGTGTTTGAAATGGGGACACTTTTTTCAAATGGTCACAAAAACTTGTACACTTCGAGTTTTTAGCTGAATGTTTTTGTGCATGCCAAAAAAAAATACAAGGATCATGTCCACCAAGTTTGCGGCCAAAACTCCTTCCGAAAAATTTTTAAAAAATCCCAAACCACAAAAAGTTTCAAAAATTGTGAAAAATAGAAAATGAGTCATCTTGCCATGAAACTTCACGTGAAGGCTTAAGGGACCATTGTATGAATTCAAAAGCCATAAAAATGGCATTGGCACACAAAAATATGAAGATGTGCCTAAACCCACCCACCACCCTATCGATCCACGGATTACGCATCCCATCTCTCTGGCTGGCGTAGTGCCTGCCCGCCCGCTCGTTTCGTCGGTTGGCTTAGGCATACGGAGTTCAATCTCAATCTAAGATAGGACCAAACTGAGGGTTGTGGCAGCAGGATCGACAGCACGCAGAGGGGGACCCGGTCGATTCTCGGCTTGCGTATCCCACCCCTCTGGCCGACTATGCGCCCGCACGCTCGTTTTGTGGGTTGACTTAGGGACACGGAGTTCATTCCTAGTCTAAGCATACGGAGTTCATTACCAGTCTAAGATCGGATCAGACCGAGGGTTACGGCAGCACATGCTAGGCTCAGGCATGTGCTGGGGCTAGATTTTTCATCATCGGGGCACCATCGTAGGATAACCTGACCGACGGTATTGGGGTTCCGACGATCGGAGGGGCCGGGGGGGTGTGCGCACATGATGTGCGATGGGTGCTGGTACTTGGCCCTTATATTGGCCCCCTATCCCTCATCAAACCTCAAGAACTCACACCGCCTTAAAGACCATTTGAGATTTTACAGGTTTGTTGCCAGTAGCCATTAAAGTGTCTGAAACAGGGACACTTTTTTCAAATTGTCACAAAATTTTGTACACTTCGAGTTTTTAGCTGAATGTTTTTATGCATGCCAACAAAAATACAAGGATCACGTCTACAAAGTTTGGGGCCAAAACTACTTCCAAAAATATTTAAAAAAAAATTCGAATCCGTAAAAAGTTTCAAAAATCGTGAAAAATAGAAAATGAGTCATCTTGCCATGAAACTTCTTGTGAAGGCTTAAGGGACCATTGTATGAGTCTACAAACCATAAAAATAGCATTGGCATGCAGAAATATGAAGATCTGCCTGGCTGCCAGCTCGTCCGTTCGTTTCGTCAGTTGGCTTAGGCATACGGAATTCATTCCTAGTCTAAGATCAGACCAGACCGAGGGTTTCGGTAGTAGGATCGACAGCATGCAAAAGGGGACCCGGCCGATCCCCGGCTTATGCATCCCGCCCCTCTGGCCGGCTGAGCTCCCGTACGCTCATTTCGTGGGTTGACTTAGGGATACAGAGTTCATTCCCTATCTAAGCATATGGAGTTCATTCCCAATGTAAGATCGGATCAGACCGACGATTGTGGCAGCACATGCTGGGCTCGGGCATGTGCTGGTGCCGTATTTTTCTTTGTCGGGGCACCACCGCCAGAGCATCGTCGGAGAACCTGACCTGCGGCATTAGGGTTCCGGTGATCGGGGGGGTCGGGGGGTGTGCTCAAATGATGTGCGATGGGTGCTGGTACTTGGCCCTTATATTGGCCCCCTATACCTCATCAAACCTCAAGAACTCACACCCCCTTAAAGAGCATTTGAGATTTTACAGGTTCGCTGCCAGTAGCCATTAAAGTGTTTGAAATGGGGACACTTTTTTCAAATGGTCACAAAATCTTGTACACTTTGAGTGTTTGGCTAAATTTTTTTGTGTATGCCAACAAAAATACAAGGATCACGTCTACAAAGTTTGGTCCCAAAACTCCATTTGAAAAAATTTTAAAAAATCCCGAACCACAAAAAGTTTTGAAAATCGTGAAAAATAAAAAACGAGTCATCTTGCCATTAAACTTCATTTAAAGGCTTAAGGGACCGTTGTATGAATTTACAGGCCATAAAAATGACATTGGCACACAGAAATATGGAGATGTGCCTAAACCCACCTACCACCCTGTCGATCCATGGCTTGCGCATCCCGTCTCTCTGGCCGGTGTAGTGCCCACCCGCCCGTCCGCTCGTTTCGTCAGTTGGCTTAGGCATACGGAGTTCATTCCCACTCTAAGATCAGAGTGGACTAAGGGTTGCAGCAGCACACAGAGGGGGACTCGGTCGATCCTCGGCTTGCGCATCCCGCCCTTCTGGCCGACTGAGTGCCCGCATGCTCATTTCGTGGGTTGACTTAGGCATACGGAGTTCATTCCCAATCTAAGCATACGAAGTTCATTCCCAGTCTAAGATCAGACCAAACCGAGGGTTACGACAGCACATGCTGGGCTCGGGCATGTGCTGGCGCCATATTTTTCTACGCCGGGGCACCATCGTCAGAGCATCACCGGAGAACCTGACCAACTGCATTGGGGTTTCGATGATCGGGGGGGCCAGGGGGTGTGCGCACATGATGTGCGATGGGTGCTGGTACTTGGCCCTTATATTGGCCCCCTATACCTCATCAAACCTCGAGAACTCACACCCCCTTAAAGAGCATTTGAGATTTTACAGGTTCGCTGCCAGTAGCCATTAAAGTGTTTGAAATGGGGACACTTTTTTCAAATGGTCACAAAATCTTGTACACTTCGAGTGTTTGGCTGAATTCTTTTGTGTACGCCAACAAAAATACAAGGATCACGTCTACAAAGTTTGGGACCAAAACTCCTTCTGAAAAAATTTTAAAAAATCCCGAACCACAAAAAGTTTTGAAAATCGTGAAAAATAGAAAACGAGTAATCTTGCCATGAAACTTCACGTAGAGGCTTAAGGGACCATTGTATGAATTTATAGGCGATAAAAATGACATTGGCACACAAAAATATGAAGATGTGCCTAAACCCACCTACCACGCTATCGATCCACGGCTTGCGCATCTCGTCTCTCTGGCCGGTGTAGTGCCCCGCCTGCCCCTGTCCCGTCGTTTTCGTCAGTTGGCTTAGGCATACGGAGTTCATTCCCAATCTAAGATCAGACCAAACTAAGGGTTATAGTAGTAGGATCGGCAACACGAAGAGGAGGACCCAGCTGATCCCCGGCTTGCACATCCCGCCCTTCTGGCTGGCTGAGCACCTGCACGCTCATTTCGGGGGTTGACTTAGGCATACGGAGTTCATTCCCAATTTAAGCATACGAGGTTTCTTTCCCCAGCTAAGATCGGACCAAATCGAGGGTTGTTGGCAGCACATGCTGGGCTCGGGCATGTGCTGTTGCCACATTTTTCTGCGCCAGGCCACCATCATCGGAGCATCGTCGGAGAACCTGATCGACTGCATTGGGGTTCCGACGATTGGGGGGGCCGGGGGGTCGGTGCGACTATTGATGTGGGGATGGGTGCCGGTACTTGGCTCTTATATTGGCCCCTATCCCTCATCAAACCTCGAGAACTCACACCGTCTTAAAGACCATTTGAGATTTTACAGGTTTGCTGCCAGTAGCGATTAAAGTGTCTAAAACGGGGACACTTTTTCCAAATGGTCACAAAATCTTGTACACTTCGAGTTTTTAGCTGAATGTTTTTATGCATGCCAACAAAAATACAAGGATCATGTCTACCAAGTTTGGGGCCAAAACTGCTTCCGAAAATATTTTTAAAAAAATCCCGAAGCGTAAAAAGTTTGAAAAATCGTGAAAAATAGAAAACGAGTCATCTTGCCATGAAACTTCACGTGAAGGCTTAAGGGACCATTGTATGAGTTTACAAGCCATAAAAATGGCATTGGCATGCAGAAATATGAAGATGTGCCTAAACCCACCTACCACCCTATTGATCCACGGCTTGCCTATCCCGTCTCTCTGTCCGACGTAGTGCCCGGCCGCCAGCTCGCCCATTTGTTTCATCAGTTGGCTTAGGCATACGGAGTTCATTCCTAGTCTAAGATCAGACCAGACCGAGGCTTGCGATAGTAGGATTGGCAGCATGCAGAGAGGGACCCAATCGATCCCCGGCTTGCGCATCCCGACCCTTTGGCCGACTGAGCACCCGCACGCTTGTTTTATGGGTTGACTTAGGCATACGGAGTTCATTCCCAGTCTAAGCATATGGAGTTCATTCCCAGGCTAAGATCAGATCGAACCGAGGGTTACGACAGCAAATGCTGGGCTCGGGCATGTGCTGATGCCGCATTTTTCATCATCGGGAAACCATCATCGGAGCATCGTCGGAGAACCTGACCAGTGGCATTGGGGTTCCGACGATCGGGCGGGCTGGGAGGGTGTGCGCACATGATATGCGATGAGTGCTGGTACTTGGCCCTTATATTGGCCCCCTATCCCTCATCAAATCTCGAGAACTCGCACCCCCTTAAAGAGCATTTGAGATTTTACAGGTTTGCTACCTGTAGCCATTAAAGTGTCTGAAATGGGGACACTTTTTTCAAATGGTCACAAAATCTCGTACACTTAGAGTTTTTAGCTGAAATTTTTTGTGCATGACAACAAAAGTACAAGGATCACGTCTACCATGTTTGGGGCCAAAAATCCTTATGAAAAAATTTTAAAAAATCCCAAACCATAAAAAGTTTTAAAAATCATGAAAAATAGAAAATGAGTCGTCTTGCCATGTAACTTCACGTGAAGGTTTAAGTGACCATTGTATGAATTTACTAGTGATAAAAATGGCATTGGCAGGTAGAAATATGAAGATGTGCCTAAACCCACCTACCACCCTATCGATCTACGGCTTGCGCATCCCGTCTCTCTGCCGCGTAGTACCCGCCCGCCCGCCTGCCCGTTCGTTTCGTCAGTTGGCTTAGGCATACGGAGTTCATTTACAGTCTAAGATCAAACCGGACCGAGGGTTGCGGTAGCAGGATCGGCAGCACGCAAAGAGGGACCCGACCGATCCCCGGCTTGCGCATCCTGCCCCTCTGGCCGACTGAGCGTTCGTACGCTCGTTTTGTGGGTTGACTTAGGGATATGGAGTTCATTCCCTATCTAAGCATACGGAGTTCATTCCTAGTCTAAGATCGGACCAGACCGAGGGTTGCGGCAGCACATGCGGGGCTTGGGCATGTGCTGGTGCCGCATTTTTCTTTGTTAGGGCACCATCACCGGAGCATCGCCAGAGAACCTGACCGGTGGCTTTGGGGTTCCGGTGATCGGGGGGCCAGGGGGTGTGCGCACAAGATGTGTGATGGGTGCTGGTACTTGGCCCCCTATCCCTCATCAAACCTTGAGAACTCACACGCCCTTAAAGAGCACTTGAGATTTTACAGGTTTGCTGCCAGTAGCCATTAAAGTGTTCAAAATGAGGACACTTTTTTCAAATGGTCACAAAATCTTGTACACTTCGAGTTTTTGGCTGAATTTTTTTGTCCATGCCAACAAAAATACAAGGATCACATCTACCAAGTTTCGTGCCAAAACTACTTCCAAAAAAATTTTAAAAAATCCCAAACCGCAAAAAGTTTCAAAAATCATTAAAAATAGAAAACGAGTCATCTTGCCATGAAACTTCACGTGAAGGCTTAAGGGACCATTGTATCAATTTACACCATAAAAATGGCAATTTTTGCAGTATGAAGATTTCTAAAACTTTATCGAAGGAAGGCTTGGCTCCGTCTATCTGGCCAACGTATGCCTGCCCGTATCGTTTCGTCGGTGGCATACCATACGGAAATCCCAGTCTAAGAAACCACAAAGTGTGGTACAGATCGTTTGCACACTGAGAAGGACCCACCGATCCCCGACATGCGCATCCCGCCCCTCTGGCCAGCTGAGCATCTGCACGCCCGTTTCACGGGTTGACTTGGGATAAGGAGTTCATTCCCAATCTAAGCATGCGGAGTCATTCCCCGTCTAGATTGCGACAACCGGGGTTGCGCAGCACATGCTATGCTCTGGCATGTGCTGGTGCCGAATTTTTCTTTGTCGGGGCACCATCGCCGGAGCATCGCTTGAGAACCTGGCCGACGACATTGGGGTTCCGATGATCGGGGGGTGTGCGCACATGATGTGCGATGGGTTCTGGTACTTGGCCCTTATATTGGCCCCTTATCCCTCATCAAACCTCGAGAACTCGAACCCCCTTAAAGAGCATTTGAGATTTTACAGGTTTGCTGCCAGTAGCCATTAAAGTGTCTAAAATGGGGACACTTTTTTCAAATGGTCACAAAATCTTGTACACTTCAAGTTTTTAGCTAAATTTTTTTGTGCATGCCAACAAAAATACAAGGATGACATCTACCAAGTTTGGGGTCAAAACTCTTTTCAAAAAAATTTTAAAAAATCTTGAACCACAAAAAGTTTTAAAAATCGTGAAAAATAGAAAACGAGTTGTCTTGCCATGTAACATAAAGTGAAGGTTTAAGGGACCATTGTATGAATTTACAAGCCATAAAAATGGCATTGGCATGCAGAAATATAAAGATGTGCCTAAACCCACCTACCTCCTATTTATCCCCGGCTTGCGCATCCTGCCCCTTTGGCCGGCTGAGCACCTGCACGCTCGTTTCGTGGGTTGACTTAGGCATACGGAGTTCTTTCCCAGTCTAAGCATACGGAGTTCATTCCCAGTCTAAGCATACATAGTTCATTCCCAGTGTAATATCGGATCGAACCGAGGGTTGCGGTAGCACATGCTGGGCTCGGGCATGTGCTGGTGCTGCATTTTTCTTCGTCGGGGTACCATCATCGAAGCATCGTCGGAGAACCTGACCGGCGGCATTGGGGTTCAGGCGATCAGGGGGGTCGGGGGGGTGTGCGCACATGATGTGTGATGAGTGCTGGTACTTGGCCCTTATATTGGCCCCCTATCCCTCATCAAACCTCGAGAACTCACACCCCCTTAAACAGCATTTGAGATTTTACAGGTTTGCTGCCAGTAGCCATTACAGTGTCTGAAATGGGGACACTTTTTTGAAATGGTCACAAAATCTTGTACACTTCGAGTTTTTTGTTGAATTTTTTTGTGCATGCCAAAAAAAATAAAAGGATCACATCTACCAAGTTTGCGGACAAAACTCCTTCTGAAAAAATTTTAAAAAATCCCGAACCGCAAAAAGTTTCAAAAATCATGAAAAATAGAAAATTAGTCGTCTTGCCATGAAACTTCACGTAAAGGCTTGAGGGACCGTTGTATGAATTTACAAGCCATAAAAATGGCATTGGCACGTAGAAAGATGAAAATGTGCCTAAACCCACCTACCACCCTATTGATCCACAGCTTGTGCATCCCGTCGTTCTGGCCGGTGTACTGCCCGTCCGCCCGCCCGCTCTTTTCGACGGTTGGCTTAGGCATACGGAGTTCATTCCTAGTCTAAGATCAGACCCAACCGAGGGTTGCAGCAGCAGGATCGGTAGCACGTAGAGGGGGACCCTTTCGATCCCCGGCTTGCGCATCCTGCCCCTCTGTCCGGCTGAGCGTTCGCACGCTCGTTTCGTGGGTTGACCTAGGCATACGGAGTTCATTCCCAGTCTAAGCATACGGAGTTCATTCACAGTCTAAGATTGAACCTGACCGAGGGTTGCGGTAGCACATGCTAGGCATGGGCAGGTGCTGGTGCAGCATTTTTCTTCGTCGAGGCACCATCGCCGGAGAACCTGACCAGCGGCATTGGGGTTCCGACGATCGGGGGGTCAGGGGGTGTGCGCAAGTGATGTGCAATGGGTGCTGGTACTTGGCCCTTATATTGGCCCCTTATCCCTCATCAAACCTCGAGAACTCACACCCCCTTAAAGAGCATTTGAGATTTTACAGGTTTTCTGCTAGTAGCAATTAAAGTGTCTAAAATGGGGACACTTTTTTCAAATGGTCACAAAATCTTGTACACTTCGAGTTTTTAGCTGAATTTTTTTTTGCATGCCAAAAAAAATAGAAGGATCACGTCTACCAAGTTTGGGGCCAAAACTTTTTTCAAAAGGATTTTAAAAAATCCTGAACTGTAAAAAGTTTCAAAAATCATGAAAAATAGAAAACGAGTCGTCTTGCCATGAAACGTAAATTGAAGGCTTAAGGGACCATTGTATGAATTTACAAGCCATAAAAATGGCTTTGGCATGCAGAAATATAAAGATGTGCCTAAACCCACCTACCACCCTATTTATCCACGGCTTGCGCATCCCGTCTTTCTGGCCGACGTAGTGCCCGGCCGCCTGTTCGCCTGCTGCTTCGTCGGTTGGCTTAGGCATACGGAGTTCATTCCCAGTCTAAGATCAGAGCGGACCGAGGGTTGCGGCAGCAGGATCGGTAGCACGCAGAGGGGACCCGATCGATCCCCGGCTTGCGTATCCTACCCCTTTGGCCGACTGAGCGCCCACACGCTCGTTTCGTGGGTTGACTTAGGCATACTGAGTTCATTCCAAGTCTAAGCATACAGAGTTCATTCCCAATCTAAGATCGGATCGAACCGAGGGTTGCGGCAGCACATGCTGGGCTCGGGCATGTGCTGGTGCTGCATTTTTCTTCGTCGGGGTACCATCACCGGAGCATCACCGGATAACCTGACCTTCGACATTGGGGTTCCGACGATCGAGGGGGGTCAGAGGGGTGTGCGCACATGATGTGCGATGGGTGCTGGTACTTGGCCCTTATATTGGCCCCCTATCCCAGATCAAACCTCAAGAACTCACACCCCCCTTAAAAACCATTTCAGATTTTACAGTTTTGCTGCCAGTAGCCATTAAAGTGTCTGAAATGGGGACACTTTTTTCAAATGGTCACAAAATCTTGTACACTTGCAGTGTTTAGCTGAATTTTTTTTTGCATGCCAAAAAAAATACAAGGATCTCATCTACCAAGTTTGGGGCCATAACTCCTTTTGAAAAAATTTTAAAAAATCCCGAACCGTAAAAATTTCAAAAATCGTGAAAAATAGAAAACGAGTCATCTTGCCATGAAACTTCACATGAAGGCTTAAGGGACCATTTTATGAATTTACAACCCATAAAAATGGCATTGGCACACAGAAATATGAAGATGTGCCTAAACCCACCAACCACCCTATCGATCCACAGCTTGCGTATCCCGTCTCTCTGGCCGGCGTAGTGCCTGCTCGTCTGCCAGCCCGCTCATTTTGTTGGTTGGCTAAGGCATACGGAGTTCATTCTCAGTCTAAGATCGGACCAGACCGAGGGTTACGGCAGCATGATCGATAGCACGTAGAAGGGAACCTGACCGATCAGACCAGTCCAAGCACATGCTATCCTCGAGCATGTGCTGGTGCCGTATTTTTCTTCATCGGGGCACCATCGCCGGAGCATCAACGGAGAACCTGACCGATGGCATTGGGGTTCCGACGATCGGGGGGTTCGGGGGGGTGTCGCACATGATGTACGATGGGTGCTGGTACTTGGCCCTTATATTGGCCCCCTATCCCTCATCAAACCTCGAGAACTCGTACCCCTTAAAGAGCATTTGAGATTTTACAGGTTTGCTGCCAGTAGCCATTAAAATGTTTGAAATGGGGGCAGTTTTTTCAAATGGTCACAAAATCTTGCACACTTGGAGTGATTAGATGAATGCATGCCAACAAAAATACAAGGATCACGTCTACAAAGTTTGGGGCCAAAACTCCTTCCGAAAAAATTGTAAAAAATCTCGAACCGTAAAAAGTTTCAAAAATTATGAAAAATAGAAAACGAGTCGTCTTGCCATGAAACTTCACGTGAAGGCTTAAGGGACCATTGTATGAATTTACAAGCCATAAAACTGGCATTGGCATGCAAAAATATGAAGATATGCCTAAACCCACCTACCACCCTATCGATCCACGGCTTGCGCATCCCGTCTCTCTGGCCGACGTAGTGCCCGCCTGTCCACCTACTCGTTTCGTCGATTGGCTTAGGCATACGGAGTTCATTCCTAGTCTAAGATCGGACCGAACAGAGGGTTGTGGCAGCAGGATCGGCAGCACGCAGAGGGGGACCCGGCCGATCCCCGACTTGCGCATCCTGCCCCTTTGGCCTGCTGAGCGCCCGCACGCTCGTTTCGTGGGTTCACTTAGGAATATGGAGTTCATTCCCAGTCTGAGCATACGGAATTCATTCCCAATCTAAGACCGAACCAGACCGAGGGTTGCAACAGCACATGCTGGGCTCAGGCATGGGCTGGTGCTGCATTTTTCTACGCCGGGGCATCATCACCGGAGCATCACCGGAGAACCTGACCGGTGGCATTGGGGTTCCGGTGATCAGGGGGGCCGGGGGGTGTGCGCACATGATGTGCGATGGGTGCTGGTACTTGGCCCTTATATTGGCCCCCTATCCCTCATCAAACCTCGAGAACTCACACCCCCTTAAAGAGCATTTGAGATTTTACAGGTTTGCTGCCAGTAGCCATTAAAGTGTCTGAAATGGGGACACTTTTTTCAAATGGTCACAAATCTTGTACACTTCGAGTTTTTAGCTGAATTTTTTTGTGCATGCCAACAAAAATACAAGGATCACGTCTACCAAGTTTGGAGCCAAAAATCCTTCCAAAAAATTTTAAAAAATCTCGAACCATAAAAAGTTTTGAAAATCGTGAAAAATAGAAAACGAGTCGTCTTGCCATGAAACTTCACGTGAAGGCTTAAGGGACCATTGTATGAATTTACAAGCAATAAAAATGAAATTGGCATGCAGAAATATGAAGATGTGCCTAAACCCACCCAACACCCCATCGATCAACGGCTTGCGCATCCCGTCTCTCTAGCCGACGAAGTGCCCGCCCGTCCGCCCGCCTGCCCGCTCATTTCGTCGGTTGGCTTAAGCATACAGACTTCATTCCCAGTCTAAGATCAAACCGGACCGAGGGCTGCGGCAGCACATACTGGGCTCGGGCATGTGCTGGTGCCGCAATTCTCTTCATCGGGGCACCATTACCAGAGCATCACCGGAGAACTTGACCGGAGGCATTGGGGTTCCGACGGTCGGGGGGGCCGAGGGGGGTGTGCACACATGATGTGCGATGCGTGCTGGTACTTGGGCCTTATATTGGCCCCCTATCCCTCATCAAACCTCAAGAACTCACACCATGTACACTTCGAGTTTTTAGCTGAATTTTTTTGTGCATGCCAACAAAAATACAAGGATCACGTCTACCAAGTTTGGAGCCAAAAATCCTTCCAAAAAAATTTTAAAAAATCTCGAACCACAAAAAGTTTTGAAAATGGTGAAAAATAGAAAACAAGTCGTCTTGCCATGAAACTTCACGTGAAGGCTTAAGGGACCATTGTATGAATTTACGAGCAATAAAAATGAAATTGGCATGCAGAAATATGAAGATGTGCCTAAACCCCCCCAACACCCCATCGATCAACGGCTTGCGCATCCCGTCTCTCTAGCCGGCGAAGTGCCCGCCCGTCCGCCCGCCTGCCCGCTCATTTCGTCGGTTGGCTTAAGCATACAGACTTCATTCCCAGTCTAAGATCAGACCGGACCGAGGGTTGCGGCAGCACATACTAGGCTCGGGCATGTGCTGGTGCCGCAATTCTCTTCATCGGGGCACCATTACCAGAGCATCACCGGAGAACCTGACCGGAGGCATTGGGGTTCCGACGGTCGGGGGGGCCGAGAGGGGTGTGCACACATGATGTGCGATGCGTGCTGGTACTTGGGCCTTATATTGGCCCCCTATCCCTCATCAAACCTCAAGAACTCACACCCCCTTAAAGAGCATTTGAGATTTTACAGCTTTGCTGCCAGTAGCCATTAAAGTGTCTAAAATGGGGACACTTTTTTTCAAATGGTCACAAAATCTTGTAAACTTCGAGTTTTTAGCTGAATTTTTTTGTGCATGCCAAAAAAAATACAAGGATCACGTCTACCAAGTTTCGGCCTAAAACTCTTTCCAAAAAAATTTTAAAAAATCCTGAACTGCAAAAAATTTCAAAAATCGTGAAAAATAGAAAACGAGTCATCTTGCCATGAAACTTCACGTGAGGGCTTAAGGGACCATTGTATGAGTTTACAAGCCATAAAAATGGAATTGGCATGTAGAAATATGAAGATGTGCCTAAACATACCTACCACCCTATCGATCCATGGCTTGCGCATCCTATCTCTCTGGCCAGCGTAGTGCCCGTCCGCCCGCCCGCCTACTCATATCGTCGATTGGCTTAGGCATACAGAGTTCATTCCTAGCCTAAGATCAGACCAGACCGAGGGTTACGGCAGCTGGATCGACACCACGCAGAGGGGGACTCGATCGATCCTCGGTTTGTGCATCCTGCCCCTCTGGCCAGCTGAGATGGAGTTTATTCCCAGTCTAAGCATACGGAGTTCATTCCCAGTCTAAGATCAGACCAGACCGAGGGTTGCAGCACCACATGCTGGGCTTGGGTATGTGCTGCTGCTGTATTTTTCTTCGTTAGGGCACCATCGTCGGAGCATCGTCAGAGAACCTGGTCGACGGCAATGGGGTTCCGGCGATCGGGGGGCCAGGGGGTGTGCACACATGATGTGCAATGGGTGCTGGTACTTGGCCCCTATATTGGCCCCCTATCCCTCATCAAAACTCAAGAACTCACACCCCCTTAAAGAGCATTTGAGATTTTACAGGTTTGCTGCCAGTAGCCATTAAAGTGTCTGAAATGGGGACACTTTTTTCAAATGGTCACAAAATCTTGTACACTTCGAGTTTTTAGCTGAATTTTTTTGTGCATGCCAACAAAAATACAAGGATCACGTCTTCCAAGTTTGGGGCCAAAACTCCTTTCGAAAAAATTTTAAGAGAACCCGAACTACAAAAAGTTTCGAAAATCATGAAAAATAGAAAACGAGTCATCTTGCCATGAAGCTTCACGTGAAGGCTTAAGGGACCATTGTATGAATTTACAAGCCAGAAAAATGGCATTGGCACGCAGCAATATGAAGATGTGCCTAAACCGACCTACCACCCTATCCATCCACGGCTTGCGCATCTCGTCTCTCTGGCCGGCGAATTGCCCGCCTGCTCGTTTCGTCGGTTGGCTTAGGCATACGGAGTTCATTCCCAGTCTAAGATCAGACCGGAGTGAGGGTTGTAGTAGCAGGATCGGTAGCACGCAGAGGGGGACCTGACCGATCCCCGGCTTGCGCATCCCACCCCTTTGGCCGACTGAGTGCCCACACGCTCGTTTCGTGGGTTAACTTAGGCATACGGAGTTCATTCCCAGTCTAAGCATACGGAGTTCATTCGTAGTCTAAGATCGGACTGGACCGAGGGTTACGGCAGCACATGTTGGGCTCGGGCTTATGCTGGCATCGTATTTTTCTTCGTCGGGGCATCGTCGGAGAACCTGACCGGTGGCGTTGGGGTTCCGACGATCGGGGGGGCCAGGGGGGGTGTGTGCACACAATGTATGATGGGTGCTGGTACTTGGCCCTTATATAGGCCCCCTATCTCTCATCAAACCTCGAGAACTCACACCCCCTTAAGGAGCATTTGAGATTTTACAGGTTTGCTGCCAGTAGCCATTAAAGTGTCTGAAATGGGGACACTTTTTTCAAATGGTCACAAAATCTTGTACACTTCGAGTTTTTAGCTGAATTTTTTTGTGCTTGCCGACAAAAATACAAGGATCACGTCTGCCAAGTTTGGGGCCAAAATTCCTTCCGAAAAAATTTTAAAAAAGCCTGAACCGTAAAAAGTTTCAAAAATCGTGAAAAATAGAAAACGAGTCGTCTTGCCATGAAACTTCACATGAAGGCTTAAGGGACCATTGTACGAATTTACAAGCCATAAAAATGGCATTGGCACATAGAAATATGAAGATGTGCCTAAACCCACCTACACCCCATTGATCCAAAACTTACGCATCCCGTCTCTCTGGCCCACCCGCCCGCCCACCCGTCCGCCTGGTCGTTTCATCGGTTGGCTTAGGCATACGGAGTTCATTCCCAGTCTAAAATCAGACCCGACCGAAGGTTGCAGTAGCAGGATCGACAGCACGCAGAGGGGGACCCGCCGATCCCCGGCTTACGCATCCTGCCCTTCTGGCCGACTGAGCGCTCGTACGCTCATTTCGTGGGTTGACTTAGGCATACGGAGTTCATTCCCAGTCTAAGCATATAGAGTTCATTCCCAGTCTAAGATCAGACCAGATCGAGGGTTACGACATCACATGCTGGGCTAAGGCTTGTGCTGGTGCCGTATTTTTCATCGCTGGGGTACCATCTCCAGAGAACCTGACCGACGGTATTGGGGTTCCGACGATAGGGGGGCCGGGGGGTGTGCGCACATGATGTGCGATGGGTGCTGGTCGATCCCCTCTGGCCGGCTGAACGCCCACACGCTCGTTTCGTGGGTTGACTTAGGCATACGAAATTCATTCCCAGTCTAAGATCGGACCAGATCGAGTGTTGTGGCAGCACATGCTGGGCTCGGGCATGTACTGGTGCCACATTTTTCTTCACCAGGGCACCATCGTCGGAGCATCGCCAGAGAACCTGATCGGCGGCATTGGGGTTACGGAGATCAAGGGGGCCGGGGGGTGTGCGCACATGATGGGCGATCGGTGCTGGTACTTGGCCCTTATATTGGCCCCTATCCCTCATCAAATCTCGAGAACTCACACCCCCTTAAAGAGCATTTGAGATTTTGCAGGTTTGCTGCCAATAGCCATTAAAGTGTCTGAAATGGGGACACTTTTTATAGTGGTCACAAAATCTTTACACTTCGATTTTTTAGCTGATTTTTTTTTTGTATGCCAACAAAAATACAAGGATCATGTCTACCAAGTTTGGGGCCAAAACTCCTTCCAAAATAATTTTAAAAAATCTTGAACTGAAAAAGTTTCCAAAATCATGAAAAATAGAAAACGAGTCGTCTTGCCATGAAACCTCACGTGAAGGCTTAAGGGACCATTGTATGAATTTAAAAGCCATAAAAATGGCATTGGCAAGCAAAAATATGAAGATGTGCCTAAACCCACCTACCACCCTATCGATCCATGGCTTGCGCATCCCGTCTCTCTGGCCGACGTAGTGCCCGCCCGCACGCCCACCCGCACGTTTCGTCAGTTGGCTTAGGCATACAGACTTCATTCCCAGTCTAAGATCGGACCGGACCAAGGGTTGAGGCAGCACATGCTAGGCTTGGCATGTGCTGGTGCCGCATTTTTCTTCGTTGGGGCACCATCGCCGGAGCATCGCCGGAGAACCTAACCGACGGCATTGGGGTTCCCGCGATCGGGGGGGCCGGGGGGTGTGCACACATGATGTGCGATGGGTGGTGGTACTTGGCCCTTATATTAGCCCTCTATCCCTCATCAAACCTCAAGAACTCACACCCCCTTAAAGAGCATTTGAGATTTTACAGGTTTGCTTCCAGTAGCCATTAAAGTGTCTAAAATAGGGACACTTTTTTCAAATGGTCACAAAATCTTGTACACTTCGAGTTTTTAGCTGAATTTTTTTGTGGATGCCAAAAAAAATACAGGCATCACATCTACCAAGTTTGGGGCCAAAACGCCTTTCGAAAAAATTTTAAAAAATCCCGAACCGTAAAAAGTTTTGAAAATCATGAAAAAATAGAAAACGAGTCATCTTGTGATGAAACTTCACGTGAAGGCTTAAGGGACCATTGTTTGAATTTACAAGCCATAAAAATGGCATTGGCACGTAGAAATATGAAGATGTGCCTAAACCCACCTACCGCCCTATCGATCCACGACTTGCGCATCCCGTCTCCCTGGAGTGCTTATTGCCCGCCCACCCGTCCTTTCGCCCGCTCGTTTTGTCGATTGGCTTAGGCATACGGAGTTCATTCCCAGTCTAAGATCGGACCAGATTGAGGGTTGCAGCAGCAGGATCGACAACATACAGAGGGGGACCCAGTCGATCCCCGACTTTGCTTATCCCGCCCCTCTGGCCAGCTGAGCGCCCGCACGCTCATTTCGTGGGTTGACTTAGGCATACGGAGTTCATTTCCAGTCTAAGATCGGACCAGACCGAGGGTTGTGGCAGCACATGCTGGGCTCGGGCATGTGCTGGTGCCACATTTTTCTTTGCCAAGGCACCATCGTCGGAGCATCGCCGGAGAACCTGATCGGCGGCATTGGGGTTCCAGCGATCGGGGGGGCCGAGGCGGGTGTGCGCACATGATGTGCGATGGGTGCTGGTACTTGGCCCTTATATTGGCCCCCTGTCCCTCATCAAACCTCGAGAACTCACACCCCCTTAAAGAGCATTTGAGATTTTATAGGTTTGCTGCCAGTAGCCATTAAAGTGTCTAAACTGGGGACACCTTTTTCAAATGGTCACAAAATCTTGTACACTTCGAGTTTTTAGCTGATTTTTTTTATGCATGACAACAAAAATACATGGGTTGCATCTACCAAGTTTGGGGCCAAAAAACCTTCAAAAAAACTTTTAAAAAATCCTGAACTGTAAAAAGTTTGGAAAATCATGAAAAATAGAAAATGAGTCATCTTGCGATGAAACTTCACGTGAAGGCTTAAGGGACCATTGTTTGAATTTACAAGCCATAAAAATGGCATTGGCATGCAGAAATATAAAGATGTGCCTAAACCCACCTACCACCCTATCGATCCACGACTTGCGCGTCCCGTCTCCCTGGAGGGCTTAGTGCCCGCCCACCCGCTCGCCCGCCCGCTCGTTTCGTCAGTTGGCTTAGGCATACGGAGTTCATTCCCAGTCTAAGATCAGACCGGATCGAGGGTTGCGGTAGTAGGATCGACGGCATGCAGAGGGGACCCGATCGATCCCCGACTTTGCTTATCCCACCCCTCTGGCCGGTGAACGCCCACATGCTCGTTTTGTAGGTTGACTTAGGCATACGGAGTTCATTCCCAGTCTAAGATCAGACCAGACCGAAGGTTACGGCAGCACATGCTTGGCTCGGGCATGTGCTGGTGCCACATTTTTCTTCACCGGGGCACCATCGTCAGAGCATCGCCACAGAACCTGATCGGTGGCATTGGGGATACGCTGATCGAGGGGGCCGGGGGGGTGTGCGCACATGATAGGTGATGGGTGCTGGTACTTGGCCCTTATATTGGCCCCCTATCCCTCATCAAATCTTGAGAACTCACACCCCTTAAAGAGCATTTGAGATTTTATAGGTTTGCTGCCAATAGCCATTAATGTGTTTGAAATGGGGACACTTTTTTATAGTGGTCACAAAATCTTGTACACTTTGATTTTTTAGCTGATTCTTTTTGTGTATGCCAACAAAAATACAAGCATCACGTCTACCAAGTTTGGGGCCAAAACTCCTTCTAAAATAATTTTAAAAAATCTTGAACTGCAAAAAGTTTTCCAAAATCATGAAAAATAGAAAACGAGTCGTCTTGCCATGAAACTTCACGTGAAGCCTTAAGGGACCATTGTGTGAATTTACAAGCCGTAAAAATGGCATTGGCACACAGAAATATGTAGATGTGCCTAAACCCACCTACCACCCTATCGATTCACTGCTTGCGCATCTCGTCTTTCTGGCTGGCATAGTACCTACCTGCCCACCCGCCCACTCGTTTCGTCAGTTGGCCTAGGCATACGGAGTTTATTCCTAGTCTAAGATCAGACCGGATCGAGGGTTACGGTAGCAGGATCAATAGCACGCAAAAGGGGACCCAACCGATCCTCGGCTTGTGCATCCTGCCCCTCTGGTCGGCTGAGCGGCCACACGCTCGTTTCGTGAGTTGACTTTGGCATACAGAGTTCATTCTCAGTCTAAGCATACGGAGTTCTTTCCTAGTCTACGATCGGACCAGATCGAGGGTTACGACAGCACATGCTGGGCTCGGGCATGTGCTGTTGTCGCATTTTTCTTCGTCGGGGCACCATCATCGGAGCATCGTTGGAGAACCTGACCGACGGCAATGGGGATCTGGTGATCGGGTGGGCCGGGTGGGTGTGCGAACATGATGTGTGATGGGTGCTAGTACTTGGCCCTTATATTGGCCCCTTATCCCTCATCAAACCTCGAGAACTCACACCCCCTTAAAGAGCATTTGAGATTTTACAGGTTTGCTGCCAGTAGCCATTAAAGTGTCTAAAATAGGGACACTTTTTTCAAATGGTCACAAAATCTTGTACACTTCGAGTTTTTAGCTGAATTGTTTTGTGCATGCTAACAAAAATACAAGGATCACGTCTACCAAGTTTGGGGCCAAAATACAAGGCCCGCCCGTCCAGCCGCACGTTTCGTCGGTTGGCTTAGGCATACAGAGTTAATTCCCCGTCTAAGATCGGATCAGACCGAGGGTTACGGTAGCACATGCTGGGCTTGGGCATGTGCTGGTGCCGTATTTTTCTTCGTTGGGGCACCATCGTCGGAGCATCACCGGAGAACCTGACCGACGACATTGGGGTTCCAGTGATCGGAGCGACCGGTGGGGGTGTGCGCACATGATGTGCGATGGGTGCTGGTACTTGGCCATTATATTGGCCCCTATCCCCCATCAAACCTCGAGAACTCACACCCCCTTAAAAAGCATTTGAGATTTTACAGGTTTGCTACCAGTAGCCATTAAAGTGTCTGAAATGGGACACTTTTTTCAAATGGTCACAAAATCTTGTACAGTTCGAGTTTTTAGCTGAATTTTTTTGTGCATGCCAACAAAAATACAAGGATCACATCTACCAAGTTTGGGGCCAAAACTCCTTCTGAAAAAATTTTAAAATATCCCGAACCGCAAAAAGTTTCAAAAATTATGGAAAATAGGAAACAAGTCGTCTTGCCATGAAACTTCACGTGAAGGCTTAAGGGACCATTGTATGAATTTACAAGCCATAAAAATGGCATTGGCGCACAGAAATATGAAGATCTGCCTAAACCCACCTACCACCCTATCGATACACGGCTTGCGCATCCCGTCTCTTTGGCCGACGTAGTGCCCGCCCGCCCACCCGCCCGCTTGTTTCATCGGTTAGCTTAGGCATACGGAGTTCATTCCCAGTCTAAGATTGGACCGGACCGAGGGTTGCGGTAGCAGGATTGGCACCATGTAGAGGGGGACCCGATCGATCCCTGACTTGCGCATCTCATCCTTCTGGCCGGCTGAGCACTCGCTCGTTCGTTTCGTGCCTGAGCGCCCGCTCGCTCCTTTCATGGGTTGACTTAGGCAATCAGAGTTCATTCCCAGTCTAAGCATACGGAGTTCATTCCTAGTCTAAGATCAGACCGGACCGAGGGTTACAGCAGTACATGATGGGCTTGGGCATGTGCTGGTGCCACATTTTTCTTCACCGGGGCACCATCACCGACGCATCACCGGAGAACCTGACCGACGGCATTGGGGTTCCGACGATCGGGGGGCTGGGGGGTGTGCACACATGATGTGAAATGGGTGCTGGTACTTGGCCCTTATATTGGCCCCCTATCCCTCATCAAACCTTGAGAACTCACACCCCCTTAAAGGGCATTTGAGATTTTACAGGTATGCTGCCAGTAGCCATTAAAGTGTCTGAAATGGGGACACTTTTTTCAAATGGTCACAAAATCTTGTAAACTTTGAGTTTTTTGCTGAATTTTTTTATGCATGCCAACAAGAATACAAGGATCACGTCTAATAAGTTTGGGGCCAAAACTCCTTCCGAAAAAATTTTAAAAAATCTCAAACCGTAAAAAGTTTTGAAAATCCTGAAAAATAGAAAACAAGTCGTCTTGCCATGAAACTTCACTTCAAGGCTTAAGGGACCATTGTATGAATTTACAAGCCATAAAAATGGCATTGGCACATAGAAATATGAGGATGTTCCTAAACCCACCTACCACCCTATCGATCCACGGCTTGCGCATCCCGTCTCTCTGGCCGACGTAGTGCCCGCCCACCCGCCCGCTCGTTTCGTCGGTTGGCTTAGGCATACGGAGTTCATTCCCAGTCTAAGATCAGACCGGACCGAGGGTTGTGGTAGCAAGATTGGCACCATGCAGAGGGGGACCTGATCGATCCCTAGCTTGCGCATCCCGCCCCTCTGGTCGGTTGAGCGCCCGCACTCTCGTTTCGTTGGTTGACTTAGGCATACAGAGTTCATTCCCTATCTAAGATCGGATCAGACCGAGTGTTGCGGCAGCACATGCTGGGCTCGGGCATGTGCTGGTGCCATAATTTTCTTCCCCGGGGTACCATCGTCGGAGCATCGCCGGAGAACCTGACCTATGGCATTGGGGTTCCGACGATCGGGGGGCCGGGGGATGTACGCACATGACGTGCGATGGGTGCTGGTACTTGGCCCTTATATTGGCCCCTATCCCTCATCAAACCTTGAGAACTCACACCGCCTTGAAGAGCATTTGAGATTTTACAGGTTTGCTGCCAGTAGGCATTAAAGTGTCTGAAATGGGGACATTTTTTTCAAATGGTCACAAAATCTTGTACACTTCGAGTTTTTAGCTGAATGTTTTTGTGCATGCCAACAAAAATACAAGGATCATGTCTACCAAGTTTGGGGCCAAAAATCCTTTTGAAAAAATTTTAAAAAATCTCGAACCATAAAAAGTTTCAAAAATCATGAAAAATAGAAAACGAGTCGTCTTGCCATGAAACTTCACGTGAAGGCTTAAGGGACCATTGTATGAATTTATAAGCCATAAAAATGGCATTGGCATCCAGAAATATGAAGATGTGCCTAAACCCACCTACCACCCTATCATTCCCAGTCTAAGATCAGACCGGACCGAGGGTTGTGGTAGCAAGATTGGCAACACGCATAGGGGGACCTGACCGATCCCCGGCTTGCACATCCTGCCCCTCTGGTCGGTTGAGCGCCCGCACTCTCATTTCGTGGGTTGGCTTAGGCATACGAAGTTCATTCGCTATCTAAGATCAGATCGGACCGAGGGTTACGGCAGCACATGCTGGGCTGGGGCATGTGCTGGTGCCGTATTTTTCTTCGTCGGTGCACCATCGTCGGAGCATCACCGGAGAACCTGACCGGCGGCATTGGGGTTCTGACGATAGGGGGCTGGGGGGGTGTGCGCACATGATGTGTGATGGGTGCTGGTACTTGGCCCTTATATTGGCCCCCTATCCCTCATCAAACCTCAAGAACTCACACCCCCTTAAAGAGCATTTGAGATTTTACGGGTTTGCTGCCAGTAGCCATTAAAGTGTCTAAAATGGGGACACTTTTTTCAAATGGTCACAAAATCTTGTACACTTCGAGTTTTTAGCTGAATTTTTTGGTGTATGCCAAAAAAAATACAAGGATCACGTCTACCAAGTTTGGGGGTCAAAACTCCTTTCGAAAAAATTTTAAAAAATCTCGAACCTCAAAATGTTTCAAAAATTGTAAAAAATAGAAAACGAGTCGTCTTGCCATGAAACTTCCCATGAAGGCTTAAGGGACCATTGTATGAATTTACAAGCCATAAAAATGGCATTGGCATGCAGAAATATGAAGATGTGCCTAAACCTACCTACCACCCTATCGATCCACGGCTTGCGCATCCCGTCTCTCTGGCCCACGTAGTCCCGCCCGCCCGCCCGCCCGCCCGTTCGTTTTGTCGGTTGGCTTAGGCATACAGAGTTCATTCCTAGTCTAAGATCAGATCAGACCGAGGGTTGTGGCAGTAGGATTGGCAGCACGCAGAGGGGGACCTGGTCTATCCCCGACTTGCGCATCCCACCCCTCTGGTCGGCTGAGCGCCCCCACGCTCGTTTCGTTGGTTGACTTAGGCATACGGAGTTCATACCCAGTCTAAGCATATGGAGTTCATTCCCAGTCTAAGATCAGACTGGATCGAGGGTTGCGACAGCACATGCTGGGCTCTGGCATGTGCTGGTGCTGCATTTTTCTTCGTCGGGGCACCATCGTCGGAGCATCGCCAGAGAACCTGATTGACGGCATTGGGGTTCCGATGATCGGGGGGGCCGGGGGGTGTGTGCGCACATGATGTGCCATGGGTGCTGGTACTTGGCCCTTATATTGGCTCCCTATCCCTCATCAAACCTCGAGAACTAACACCTCCTTAAAGAGCATTTGAGATTTTATAGGTTTGCTGCCAGTAGCCATTAAAGTGTCTGAAATGGGGACACTTTTTTCAAATGGTCACAAAATCTTGTACACTTCAAGTTTTTGGCTGAATTTTTTTGTGCATGCCAACAAAAATACAAGGACCAAGTCTACCAAGTTTGGGGCCAAAACTCCATCCAAGAAAATTTTAAAAAATCCTAAACCGCAAAAAGTTTTGAAAATTGTGAAAAATAGAAAACGAGTCGTCTTGCCACGAAACTTCACGTGAAGACCTAAGGGACCATTGTATGAATTTACAAGCCATAAAAATGGCATTGGCATGCAGAAATATGAAAATGTGCCTAAACCCACCTACCACCCTATCGATCCACGACTTACGCATCTCGTCTCTCTGGCCGGCGTAGTGCCCGCTCGCCCACCCACCCACTCGTTTCATCGATTGGCTTAGGCATATGGAGTTCATTCCCAGTCTAAGGTCAGATCAGATCGAGGGTTACGGTGGTAGGATCGATAGCACGCAGAGGGGGACCCGACCGATCTCCGGCTTGTTCATCACGCCCCTTTGGCCGAATCGAGGGTTACGGTAGCACAAGCTGGGCTCGATCATGTGCTGGTGCCGTATTTTTCTTCGCCAGGGCACCATCGCCGGAGCATCGTCGGAGAACTTGACCGACGGCATTTGGGTTTCGACGATCGAGGGGGCCGGGGGGGGTGTGCACACATGATGTGCTATGGGTGCTGGTACTTGGCCCTTATATTGGCCCCCTATCCTTCATCAAACCTGGAGAACTCACACCCCCTTAAAGAGCATTTGAGATTTTACAGGTTTGCTGCTAGTAGCCATTAAAGCGTTTGAAATGGGGACGCTTTTTTCAAATGGTCACAAAATCTTGTACACTTCGAGTTTTTAGCTGAATGTTTTTGTGCATGCAAACAAAAATACAAGGATCACGTCTACCAAGTTTGGGGCTAAAACTTCTTCCGAAAAAATTTTAAAAAATCCCGAACAGTAAAAAGTTTCAAAAATCATGAAAAATAGAAAATGAGTCGTCTTGCCATGAAACTTCATGTGAAGGCTTAAGGGACCATTGTATGAATTTACAAGCCATATAAATGGCATTGGCACGCAAAAATATGAAGATGTGCGTAAACCCACCTACCACCCTATCGATCCACAGCTTGTGCATCCCATCTCTCTGGCCGGCTAAGTGCCCGCCCGCCCGCCCGCTCATTTCATCGATTGGCTTAGGCATACGGCCTAGTCTAAGGTCAGACCAAACCGAGGGTTACGGTAGTAGGATCGACAGCACGTAGAGGGGGACCCGACTGATCCTCGGCTTACGCCTCACACCCCTCTGGCCGGACCGAGGGTTGCAGTAGCACATGCTGGGTTCGAGCATGTGTTGGTGCCGCAATTTTCTTCGCCAGGGCACCATTGCCGGAGAACTTGACCGACGGCATTTGGGTTTCGATGATCGGGGGGCCGGGGGGGGTGTGCACACCTGATGTGCGATGGGTTCTGGTACTTGGCCCTTATATTGGCCCCCTATCCCTCATCAAACCTTGAGAACTCACCCCCCCTTAAAGAGCATTTGAGATTTTACAGATTTGCTGCCAGTAGCCATTAAAGTGTCTTAAATGGGGACACTTTTTTCAAATGGTCACAAAATCTTGTACACTTCGAGTTTTTAGCTGATTGTTTTTGTGCAAGCGAACAAAAATACAAGGGTCACGTCTACCATGTTTGGGGCCAAAACTCCTTCTGAAAAAATTTTAAAAAATCTCGAACCGTAAAAAGTTTCCAAAATCATGAAAAATATAAAACGAGTCGTCTTGCCTTGAAACTTCACGTGAAGGCTTAAGGGACCATTGTATGAATTTACAAGCCATAAAAATGGCATTGGCACTTAGAAATATGAAGATGTGCCTAAACCCTCCTACCACCCTATCGATCCACGGCTTGCGCATCCCGTCTCTCTGGCCGGCATAGTGCCCGCCCGTCCGCTCGTTTCATCGGTTGGCTTAGGCATACGGAGTTCATTCCTAGTCTAAGATCGGACCGGACTGAGGGTTGCAGCAGCAGGATCAACAGCACGCAGAGGGGGACCCGGTCGATCCCCGGCTTGCACCTTCTGCCCCTCTGGCTGACTAAGCGCCTGTACTCTCGTCTCGTGGGTTGACTTAGGCATACGGAGTTCATTCCCAGTCTAAGCGCACAGAGTTCATTCCCAGTATAAGATCGGACCGAAGCAAGGGTTACGACAACACATGCTAGGCTCGAGCGTGTGTTGGGGCCATATTTTTCTTCGTCGGGGCACCATCGCCGGAGCATCACCGGAGAACCTGACCGGCGGCATTGGGGTTCCGACGATCGGAGGGGCCGAGGGGTGTGCGCACATGATGTGCGATGGGTGCTGGTACTTGGCCCTTATATTGGCCCCCTATCCATCATCAAACCTCGAGAACTCACACCCCTTAAAGAGCATTTGAGATTTTACAAGTTTGCTGCGAGTAGCCATTAAAGTGTCTGAATTGGGGACACTTTTTTCAAATGGTCACAAAATCTTGTACACTTTGAGTTTTTAGCTGAATTTTTTTGTGCATGCCAAAAAAAATACAAGGATCACGTCTACCAAGTTTGGGGCCAAAACAACTTCCGAAAAAATTTCAAAAAAATCCCAAACCGTAAAAAGTTTTAAAAATTGTGAAAAATTGAAAACGAGTCGTCTTGCCATGAAACTTCACGTGAAGGCTTAAGGGACCATTGTATGAATTTACAAGCCATAAAAATGGCATTGCCATGCAGAAATATGAAGATATTCTTAAACCCACCTACCACCCTATCGATCCAGGGCTTGCGCGTCCCGTCTATTTGGCCGGCGTAGTGCCCGCCCGCTCGCCCGCTCGTTTCGTCGGTTGGCTTAGGCATACGGAGTTCATTTCTAGTCTAAGATCAAACCGGATTGAGGGTTGTGATAGCAGGATCGGCAGCACGCAGAGGGGGACCCGGCCGATCCCCAGCTTGCATATCCCGCCCCTCTGGCCGTTTGAGCGCCCGCACAGTCGTTTTGTGGGTTGACTTTGGCATACGGAGTTCATTCCCAGTCTAAGCATACAGAGTCCATTCCCAGTCTAACATCAGACCGAACCAAGGGTTCGAACAGTACATGCCAGGCTCGAGCATGTGCTGGTACCGTATTTTTCTTCGTCAGGGCACCATGGTCGGAACATCGTCGGAGAACCTGACCGGCGGCTTTGGGGTACTGGTGATCGGGAGGGCCGAGGGGGGGTGTGCGCACATGATGTGCAATTGGTGCTGGTACTTGGCCCTTATACTGGCCCCTGATTCCTTATCAAACCTCGAGAACTCACACCCCCTTAAAGAGCATTTGAGATTTTACAGGTTTGCTGCCAGTAGCCATTAAATTGTCCGGAATAGGGACACTTCAAGTTTTTAGCTTCGAGTTTTTAGCTTAATTTTTTTGTGCATGCCAACAAAAATACAAGGATCATGTCTACCAAGTTTGGGGCCAAAACTCCTTCTGAAAAAATTTTAAAAAATCCCGAACCGTAAAAAGTTTCAAATATCGTGAAAAATAGAAAACGAGTCGTCTTGCCATGAAACTTCACGTGAAGGCTTAAGGGACCATTGTATGAATTTACAAGCCATAAAAATGGCACTGGCATTCAGAAATATAAAGATGTGCCTAAACCTACCTACGACCCTATCGATCCACGGCTTGCGCATCTCGTCTCTCTGGCCGGCGTAGTGCCCGCCCGCCCGCCCGCCCACACGTTTCGTCGGTTGGCTTAGACATACGGAGTTTATTCCAGGTCTAAGATCGGATCAGATCGAAGGTTGTGGCAGTAGGATCGGCAGCACGTAGAGGGGGCTCGGCCGATCCTCGGCATGGGCATCTCGCCCCTCTGGCCGGCTGAGCCCCCGTACGCTCATTTCTTGGCTGACTTAGGAATATGGAGTTCATTCCCAATCTAAGCATAGGAGTTCATTCCCAATCTAAGATCAGACCGGACCGAGGGTTGCAGCAGCACATGCTGGGCTCGGGCATGCGCTGGTGCCTCATTTTTCTTCGTCGGGGCACCATCGTCGGAGCATCGCCGGAGAACCTGATCGGTGGCATTAGGGTTCCGACGATCGGGGGGGCCGAGGGGGTGTGCGCAGACGCTGTGCAATGGGTGCTGGTACTTGGCCCTTATATTAGCCCCCTATCCCTCATCAAACCTTGAGAACTCACACCCCCTTAAAGAGCATTTGAGATTTTACAGGTTTGCTGCAAGTAACCATTAAAGTGTCTGGAATGGGGACACTTTTTTCAAATGGTCACAAAATCTTTTTCACTTCGAGTTTTTAGCTGAATTTTTTGGTGCATGCCAACAAAAATACAAGGATCACGTCTACCAAGTTTGGGGCCACAACTCCTTCCAAAAAAATTTTAAAAATCTCGAATCGTAAAAAGTTTTGAAAATCGTGAAAAATAGAAAACGAGTCGTCTTGCCATGAAACTTCACGTGAAGGCTTAAGGGACAATTGTATAAATTTAAAACCAATAAAAATGGCATTGTCACATAGAAATATAAGATGTGCCTAAACCCACCTACCACCCTATCGATCCACGGCTTGCGCATCCTGTCTCTCTGACAGGCGTAGTGCCTGCCCGCCCGCCTGCTTGTTTGGTCGGTTGGCTTAGGCATACGGAGTTCATTCCCAGTCTAAGCATACGGAGTTCATTCCCAGTCTAAGATCGGATTAGACCGAGGGTTGCGGCAGCACATGCTGGGCTCGGGCATGTACTGGTGCTATATTTTTCTTCGTCGGGGTACCGTCGCCGGAGCATTGCCGGAGAACCTGACTGACGGCATTGGGGTTCCAACGATCGAGGGGGCCGGGGGGCGGGTTGTGCGCACATGATGTGCGATGGGTGCTGGTACTTGGCCCTTATATTGGCCCCCTATCACTCATCAAACCTCTAGAACTCACACCCCCTTAGAGAGCATTTGAGATTTTACAGCTTTGCTGCTAGTAGCCATTAAAGTGTCTGAAATGGGGACACTTTTTTCAAATGGTCACAAAATCTTGTTCACCTCGAGTTTTTAGCTGAATTTTTTTATGCATGCCAAAAAAAATACAAGGATCACGTCTACCAAGTTTGGGGCCAAAACTCCTACCAAAAAATTTTAAAAAATCTCGACTGCAAAAAGTTTCAAAAATCATGAAAAATAGAAAATGAGTCATCTTTCCATGAAACTTCACGTGAAGGCTTAAGGGACCATTGTATGAATTTACAAGCCATAAAAATGGCATTGGCATGTAGAAATATGAAGATGTGCCTAAACCAACCTACCACCCTATCGATCCACGGCTTGCGCATCCCGTCTCTCTGGTCGGCGTAGTGCCCGCCCGTCCGCCCACTCATTTCGTCGGTTGGCTTAGGCATACGGAGTTCATTCCTAGTCTAAGATCATACTGGACCGAGGGTTGCGGTAGCACATGCTAGGCTCTGGCATTTGCTGGTGCCGTATTTTTCTTCTCCGGGGCACCATCACGGAGCATCGCCGGAGAACCTGACCGGCGGCAATGGGGTTTCGACGATCGGGGGGGTCGGGGGTGGTGTGCGCACATGATGTGCAATGGGTGCTGGTATTTGGCCCTTATATTGGCCTCCTATCCCTCATCAAACCTCGAGAACTCACACCCCCTTAAAGTGCATTTGAGATTTTACAGGTTTGCTGCCTGTAGCCATTAAAGTGTCTGAAATGGGGACACTTTTTTTAAATGGACACAAAATCTTGTAGACTTCGAGTTTTTAGCTGAATTGTTTTGTGCATGCCAACAAAAATACAAGGATAACGTCTACCAAGTTCAGGGCCAAAACTCCTTCTGAAAAAATTTTAAAAAATTTGAACCGTAAAAAGTTTCGAAAATAATGAAAAATAGAAAATGAGTCATCTAGCCATAAAACTTCACGTGAAGGCTTAAGGGACCATTGTATGAATTTACAAGCCATAAAAATGGCATTGCATGCAGAAATATGAAGATGTGCCTAAACCCACCAACACCCTATCGATCCACGACTTGCGCATCCCGTCTCTCTAGCCGACGTAGTGCCCGCCTGCTCGCCTGCTTGTTTCATCGGTTGACTTAGGCATACAGAGTTCATTCCCAGTCTAAGATTGGATCAGACTGAGGGTTCAGTAGCAGGATCAGTAGCACGTAGAAGGGGACCCGACTGATCCCCGGCTTGCTCTTTCCGTCCCTCTGGCAGACTGAGCGCCCGTACGCTCGTTTCGTGGGTTGACTTAGGCATACCGAGTTCATTCCCAGTCTAAGCGTATGGAGTTCATTCCCAGTCTAAGATAGGACCGGACCGAGGGTTGCGACAGTACATACTAGGCTCGGGCATGTGCTGGTGCCGTATTTTTCTTCTTCGGGGCACCATCGCCGGAGAACCTGACCGGGGGTATTAGGGTTCCGACGATCGGGGAGACCGAGGGGGTGTGTGCACATGATGTGCGATGGGCGCTGGTACTAGGCCCTTATATTGGCCTCCTATCCCTCATCAAACCTTGAGAACTCACACCCCCTTAAAGTGCATTTGAGATTTTACAGGTTTGCTGCCTGTAGCCATTAAATTGTCTGAAATGGGGACACTTTTTTCAAATGGTCACAAAATCTTGTAGACTTCGAGTTTTTAGCTGAATTTTTTTGTGCATGCCAACAAAAATACAAGGATCACGTCTACCAAGCGGGGACAAAAATCCTTTCGAAAAAATTTAAAAAAATCCCAAAACCGCAAAAAGTTTCAAAAATCATGAAAAATAGAAAACGAGTCGTCTTGCCATGAAACTTCACGTGAAGGCTTAAGGGACCATTGTATGAATTTACAAGCCATAAAAATGGCATTGGCACACAAAAATATGAAGAGGTGCCTAAACCCACCTACCACCCTATCGATCCACGACTTGGGCATCCCGTCTCTCTGCCCGACGTAGTGCCAGGCCGCCCGCCTGCCCGCTCGTTTCGTCGGTTGGCTTAGGCATACGGAGTTCATTCTCAGTCTAAGATCGAACCGGACCAAGAGTTGTGGCAGTAAGATCGGCAGCACCAGAGGGGGACCCGGCTGATCCCTGGCATTCGCATCGCATTCTTTTTCCCGGTTGAGCGCCCGTACGCTCGTTTCGTGGGTTGACTTAGGCATACGGAGTTCATTCCCAGTCTAAGCATACAGAGTTCATTCTCAGTCTAAGATTAGATCGGACTGAGGGTTGCGGCAGCACATGTGGGCTCGGGCATGTTCTGTTACCACTTTTTTCTTCGTCGGGGCACCATCGTCGGAGCATCATCAGAGAACCTGACCGGCGGCATTGGGGTTCCGACGATCGGGGGGGTCGGGGGGGTGTGCGTACATGATGTGCGATGGGTGCTGGTACTAGGCCCTTATATTGGCCTCCTATCCCTCATCAAACCTCGAGAACTCACACCCCCTTAAAGTGCATTTGAGATTTTACAGGTTTGCTGCCTATAGCCATTAAAGTGTCTGAAATGGGGACACTTTTTTCGAATGGACACAAAATCTTGTAGACTTCGAGTTTTTAGCTGAATTGTTTTGTGCATACCAACAAAAATACAAGGATCACGTCTACCAAGTTTAGGGCCAAAACGCCTTCTGAAAAAATTTTAAAAAATTTGAACCGTAAAAAGTTTCAAAAATAATGAAAAATAAAAAACGAGTCATCTTGCCATGAAACTTCACGTGAAGGCTTAAGGGACCATTGTATGAATTTACAAGCCATAAAAATATCATTGCACGTAGAAATATGAAGATGTGCCTAAACCCACCTACCACCCTATCGATCCATGGCTTGCGCATCCCATCTCTCTAGCCGACGTAGTGCCCGCCTGCCCACCCGCTTGTTTCATCGATTGGCTTAGGCATACAGAGTTCATTCCCAGTCTAAGGTTGGATCAGACTGAGGGTTGCAGCAGCAGGATCAGTAGCACGTAGAAGGGGACCCAATCGATCCCCGGCTTGCCCTTCTCGTCCCTCTAGCCGACTGAGCGCCCGTACGCTCGTTTCATGGGTTGACTTAGGCATACGGAGTTCATTCCCAGTCTAAGCATATAGAGTTCATTCCCAGTCTAAGATAGGACCGGATCGAGGGTTACGGCAGCACATGCTGGGCTCGGGCATGTGCTGGTGCCGCATTTTTCTTCTTCGGGGCACCATCACCGGAGAACCTGACCGGTGGTATTGGGGTTTCGACGATCGGGGGGCCCGGGGGGGTGTGTGCACATGATGTGCGATGGGCGCTGGTACTAGGCCCTTATATTGGCCTCCTATCCCTCATCAAACCTTGAGAACTCACACCCCCTTAAAGTGCATTTGAGATTTTACAGGTTTGCTGCATGTAGCCATTAAATTGTCTAAAATGGGGACACTTTTTTCAAATGGTCACAAAATCTTGTAGACTTCGAGTTTTTAGCTGAATTTTTTTGTGCATGCCAAAAAAAATACAAGGATCACGTCTACCAAGTTCGGGGACAAAAATCCTTCCGAAAATATTTTAAAAAAATCCCAAACCGCAAAAAGTTTCAAAAATCATGAAAAATAGAAAACGAGTCGTCTTGCCACGAAACTTCACGTGAAGGCTTAAGTGTCCATTGTATGAATTTACAAGCCATAAAAATGGCATTGGCACACAGAAATATGAAGAGGTGCCTAAACCCACCTACCACCCTGTCGATCCACGACTTGCGCATCCCGTCTCTCTGGCCGATGTAGTGCCTGGTCGCCCGCCTGCCCGCTCGTTTCGTCGGTTGGCTTAGGCATACGGAGTTCATTCCCATTCTAAGATCGAACCAGACCAAGAGTTGTGGTAGCAAGATCGGCAGCGCCAGAGGGGGACCCGGCTGATCCCCGGTATTCGCATCACGACCCTTTTACCGGCTGAGCGCCCGCACGCTCGTTTCGTGGGTTGACTTAGGCATACGGAGTTCATTCCCAGTCTAAGCATACAGAGTTCATTCTCAGTCTAAGATTAGATCGGACCGAGGGTTGCTGCAGCACATGTGGGCTCGGGCATGTGCTGGTACCCCTTTTTTCTTCGTCGGGGCACCATTGCTGGAGCATCGTTAGAGAACCTGACCGACGGCCTTGCGGTTCCGACAATCGGGGGGTCAGGGGGGTGTGCGCACATGATGTGCGATGGGTGCCGGTACTAGGCCCCTATATTAGCCTTCTATCCCTCATCAAACCTCGAGAACTCACACCCCCTTAAAGTGCATTTGAGATTTTACAGCTTTGCTACCTGTAGCCATTAAAGTGTCTGAAATGGGGACACTTTTTTCAAATGGTCACAAAATCTTGTAGACTTTGAGTTTTTAGCTGAATTTTTTTGTGCATGCCAACAAAAATACAAGGATCACGTCTACCAAATTCAGGGACAGAACCCCTTCCGAAAAAATTTTAAAAAATCTCAAACCGTAAAAAGTTTCAAAAATCATGAAAAATAAAAAACGAGTCGTCTTGCCATGAATCTTCACGTGAAGGCTTAAAGGACCATTGTATGAATTTACAAGCCATAAAAATGGCAGTGGCACACAGAAATATGAAGAGGTGCCTAAACCCACCTACCACCCTATCGATCCATGGCTTGCGCATCCCATCTCTCTGGCTGGCGTAGTGCCCGGCCGCCCGCCTGCCCGCTCGTTTTGTCGGTTGGCTTAGGCACATGAAGTTCATTCCCAGTCTAAGATCGAACCAGACCAAGAGTTGCGGTAGCAATATCGACAGCACCAGAGGGGGACCCGGTTGATCCCCGGCATTCGCATCGTGCCCTTTTTGCCGGCTGAACGCCCGAATGCTCGTTTCTTGGGTTGGCTTAGGCATACGGAGTTCATTCCCAGTCTAAGCATACAGAGTTCATTCCCAGTCTAAGATTAGACCGGACCGAGGGTTGCGGCAGCACATGTGGGCTCGGGCATGTTCTGGTACCACTTTTTTCTTCGTCGGGGCACCATCGCCGGAGCACCAGACCGACGGCATTGGGGTTCCGACGATCGAGGGGGTCAGGGGGTGTGCGCACATGATGTGCAATGGGTGCTGGTACTAGGCCCTTATATTGGCCCCCTATCCATCCTCAAACCTCGAGAACTCACACCCCCTTAAAGAGCATTTGAGATTTTACAGGTTTGCTGCCAGTAGCCATTAAAATGTCTGAAATGGGGACACTTTATTCAAAAGGTCACAAAATCTTGTAAACTTCGAGTTTTTAGCTGAATTTTTTTGTGCAAGCCAACAAAAATACAGGGATCACGTCTACCAAGTTTGGGGCCGAAAATCCTTCCGAAAAAATTTTAAAAATCTCGAATAACAAAAAGTTTCAAAAATCATGAAAAATAGAAAACGAGTCGTCTTGCCATGAAACTTCATGTGAAGGCTTGAGGGACCATTGTATAAATTTACAAGCAATAAAAATGGCATTGGCAAGTAGAAATATAAGATGTGCCTAAACCCACCTACCACCCTATCGATCCACGGCTTGCGCATCCCGTCTCTCTAGCCGGCGTAGTGCCCGCCTACCCACTCGGCCGCTCGTTTCGTCAGTTGGCTTAGGCATACTGAGTTCATTCCCAGTCTAAGATCAGACCACACTAAGGGTTACGGTAGTAGGATCGGCAGTATGCAGAGGGGGACCCGACCAATCGTCGACTTGCGCATCCCGCGCCTCTGGCCGGCTGGGTGCCCGCACGTTCATTTCGTGGGTTGACTTAGGCAAACGAAGTTCATTCCCAGTCTAACCATATGGAGTTCATTGCCAATCTAAGATCGTACTGGACCGCGGGTTGCGGCCACACATGCTGGGCTCGAGCATGTGCTGGTGCTGCAATTATCTTCGTCGGGGCACCATCGTCGTAGCATCGCCGGAGAACTTGTCCGGCGGCATTGGGGTTCCGACGATCGACGGGGCCGGGGGGTATGCATACATGATGTACGATGGGTGCTGGTACTTGGCCCTTATATTGGCCCCCTATCCCTCATCAAACCTTGAGAACTCACATCCCCTTAAAGAGCATTTGAGATTTTACAGGTTTGCTGCCAGTAGCCATTAAAGTGTCTGAAATGGGGACACTTTTTTCAAATGGTCACAAAATCTTGTACACTTCGAGTTTTTAGCTGAATTATTTTGTACATGCCAACAAAAATACAAGGATCACGTCAGCCATGTTTGGAGCCGAAATTCCTTCCGAAAAATTTTTAAAAAATCTCGAACCGTAAAAAGTTTCAAAAATCGTGAAAAATAGAAAACGAGTTGTCTTGCCATGAAACTTCACGTGAAGGCTTTAAGGGACCATTGTGTGAATTTACAAGCCATAAAAATGGCATTGGCATGCAAAAATATGAAGATGTGCCTAAACCCACCTACCACCCTATGGATCCACGGCTTGCGCATCCCGTCTCTCTGGCCAGCATAGTGCCCGCCTGCCCGCCCGCACGCTCGTTTCGTCGGTTGGCTTAGGCATACGAAGTTCATTCGCAGTCTAAGATCGAACCAGACCGAGGGTTGCGACAGTAGGATCGGCAGCATGCAGAGGGGGACCCTACCGATCCTCGGCTTAAGCATCCCGCCCCTCTGGCCGACTGAGCGCCCGCACGCTCGTTTCGTAGGTTCACTTAGGCATATGGAGTTCATATCCAATCTAAGCATACGGAGTTCATTCCCAGTCTAAGATCGGACCGGACCGAGGGTTGCAGCAGCACATGCTGGGCTCAGTCATGTGTTGGTGCCGCTTTTTTCTTCGTCGGGGCACCATCACCAGAGCATCGCCGGAGAACTTGACCGACGACATTGGGTTCTGGCGATCAGGGGGCCGGGGGGTGTGCGCCCATGATGTGCGATGGGTGCTGGTACTTGGCCCTTATATTGGCCCCCTATCCCTCATCAAACCTCGAGAACTCACACTCCCTTAAAGAGCATTTGAAATTTTACAGGTTTACTGCCAGTAGCAATTAAAGTGTTTGAAATGGGGACACTTTTTTCAAATGGTCACAAAATCTTATACACTTCGAGTTTTTAGCTGAATTTGTTTTTGCATGCCAACAAAAATACAAGGATCACGTCTACCAAGTTTGGGGCCAAAACTCCTTCCAAAAAAATTTTAAAAAATCTCGAACCGTAAAAAGTTTCAAAAATCGTGAAAAATAGAAAATGAGTCGTCTTGCCATGAAACTTCACGTGAAGGCTTAAGGGACCATTGTATGAATTTACAAGCCACAAAAATGGCATTGGCATGCAGAAATATGAGGATGTGCGTAAACCCACCTACCACCCTATTGATCCATGGCTTGCGCATCCCGTCTCTCTAGCCGGCATAGTGCCCGGCCGTCCACTCGTTTCATCGGTTGGCTTAGGCATAGGAGTTCATTCCCAATGTAAGATCAGACCGGACCGAGGGTTGCAGCTACAAGATCGACAGCACGCAGAGGGGGACCTGGTAGATCCCTGGCTTGAGCATCCTACCCCATTGGCCGGCTGAGCGCTCGCACACTCGTTTCGTGGGTTGACTTAGCTATACAGAGTTCATTCCCAGTCTAAGCATATGGAGTTAATTCCCAGTCCAAGAACAGACCGGACCAAAGGTTGTGACAGCACAAGCTGGGCTCAGGCATGTGCTGGTGCCGTATTTTTCTTTGTCGAGGCACCATCACCGGAGCATCGTCGGAGAACCTAACCGGCGGTGTTGGGGTTCCGGTCATCGGGGGGCCCGGGGGGGTGTGCGCACATGATGTGCGATGGGTACTGGTACTTGGCGCTTATATTGGCCCCCTATCCCTCATCAAACCTCGAGAACTCACACCCCCTTAAAAAGCATTTTAGATTTTACAGGTTTGCTGCCAGTAACCATTAAAGTGTCTGAAATGGGGACACTTTTTCAAATGGTCTCAAAATCTTGTACACTTCGAGTTTTTAGCTGAATTTTTTTGTGCATACCAAAAAAAATACAAGGATCGCGTCTACAATTTTAGGGTCGAAACTCCTTTCGAAAAAATTTTAAAAAATCTTGAACCACAAAAAAAATACGGAGTTCATTCCCAGTCTAAAATCAGACTGGACCAAGGGTTGTGGTAGCACATGCTGGGCTCGGGCATGTGCTGGTGTCATATTTTTCTTGGCCGGGGCACCATCGCCAGAGTATCACCGGAGAACCTGATCGATGGCATTGGGGTTTCGATGATCGGGAGGTGTGCGCACATAATGTGCGATGGGTGCTGGTACTTGGCCCTTATATTGGCCCCCTATCCCTCATCAAACCTTAAGAACTCACACCCCCTTAAAGAGCATTTGAGATGTTACAGGTTTGCTGCCAGTAGCAATTAAAGTGTCTGAAATGGGGACACTTTTTTCAAATGGTCACAAAATCTTGCGCACTTCGAATTTTTGGCTGAATTATTTTGTGCATGCCAACAAAAATACAAGGATCACGTCTACCAAGTTTGGGGCAAAAACTCCTTCCGAAAATATTTTTAAAAAATCCCGAGCCGTAAAAAGTTTCAAAAATCATGAAAAATAAAAAATGAGTCGTCTTGCCATGAAACTTCACGTGAAGGCTTAAGGGACCATTGTATGAATTTACAAGCCATAAGAATGGCATTCGCATGTAGAAATATGAAGATGTGCCTAAACCCACCTACCACCCTATCAATCCACTGCTTGTGCATCCCGTCTCTCTGGCTGGCATAGTGCCCGCCCGCCCGTTCGTTTCATCGGTTGGCTTAGCCATAAGGAGTTCATTCCTAGTCTAAGATTGAACCAGACTAAGGGTTGTGCTAGTAGGATCGACAGCATGCATAGAGGGACCCGACCGATCCCCAGCTTGCGCATCCCACCCCTCTGGCCGGTTAAGCGCCCGCACGCTCGTTTCATGGGTTGACTTAGGCATACGGAGTTCATTCCCAGTCTAAGCATACGAAGTTCATTCCTAGTCTAAGATCGGACCGGACCGAGGGTTACGGCAACCCATGCTGAGCTCGAGCATATGCTGGTGCCACATTTTTCTTCGTCGGGGCACCCTCGCCGGAGCATCGCCGGAGAACCTGACCGACGGCATTGGGGTTCCGACGATCGGGGGGCGGGGGGGGGTGCGCACATGATGTGCGATGGGTGCTGGTACTTGGCCCTTATATTGGCTCCCTATCCCTCATCAAAGCTCAAGAACTCACACCCCCTTAAAGAGCATTTGAGATTTTACAAGTTTGCTGCCAGTAGCCATTAAAGTGTCTGAAATGGGGACACTTTTTTCAAATGGTCACAAAATCTTGTACACTTCGAGTTTTTAGCTGAATTTTTTTGTGCATGCCAAAAAAAAATACAAGGATGACGTCTACCAAGTTTGGGGCCAAACTAATTCCAAAAAAATTTTAAAAAATCCCGAACCACAAAAAGTTTCAAAAATCGTGAAAAATAGAAAACAAGTCGTCTTGCCATGAAACTTCATGTGAAGGCTTAAGGAACCATTATATGAATTTACAAGCCATAAAAATGGCATTGGCACGTAGAAATATGAAGATGTGTCTAAACCTGCCTACCACCCTATCGATCCATGACTTGCGCATCCCGTCTCTCTGGCCGGCGTAATGCCCGCCCGTCCGACCGCCCGCCCGACAGCCCACTCGTTTCGTCGGTTGGCTTACGCATACATAGTTCATTCCCAGTCTAAGATCAGATCGGACCGAGGGTTGTGGTAGCAGGATCGACAGCACGCAAAGGGGGACCTAGCCGATCCCTGGCTTGTGCATCCCGCCTCTCTGGCTGGCTGAGCACCCGCACGCTCGTTCCGTGGGTTGACATAGGCATACGAAGCTCATTCCTAGTCTAAGCATATGGAGTTCATTCCCAGTCTAAGATCGGACCGGACCGAGGGTTAAAACAGCACATGCTGGGCTCGGGCAAGTGCTGGTTCCGCATTTTTCTTCGCCGCGGCACCATCGCCAGAGAACCTGATCGACGGCGTTAGGGTTCCGGCGATCGAGGGGGCTGGGGGGTGTGCGCACATGATGTACGATGGGTACTAGTACTTGGCCCTTATATTGGCCCCCTATCCCTCACCAAACCTCGACAACTCACACCCCCTTAAAGAGCATTTGAGATTTTACAGGTTTGCTGCCAGTAGCCATTAAAGTGTCTGAAATGGGGACACTTTTTTCAAATGGTCACAAAATCTTGTACACTTCAAGTTTTTAGCTTAATTTTTTTTTGCATGCCAAGAAAAATACAAGGATGGCATCTACCAAGTTTGGCGACAAAACTACTTTCAAAAAAATTTTAAAAAATCCTGAACCGCAAAAAGTTTCAAAAATTATGAAAAATAGAAAACGAGTCGTCTTGCCATGAAGCTTCACGTGAAGGCTTAAGGGACCGTTGTATGAATTTACAAGCCATAAAAATGAAATTGGCACACAAAAATATGAAGAGGTGCCTAAACCTACCTACCACCCTATCGATCCACGGCTTGCGCATCCCGTTTCTCTGGCTGGCGTAGTGCCAGACCGGTCGCCCGCCTGCCCGCTCGTTTCGTCGGTTGGCTTAGGCATACAGAGTTCATTCCAGTCTAAGATTGAGCTGGACCGAGGGTTGTGGCAGTAGGATCGATAGCACACAGAGGGGGACCCGGCTGAGCGCCCGCACGCTCGTTTCATAAAATGGCATTGGCACGCAGAAATATGAAGATGTGCCGAAACCAACCTACCACCCTATCGATCCACGGCTTGCGCATCCCGTCTCTCTGGCCGACGTAGTGCCCGCCCGACCGCCCGCCCGCTCGTTTCGTCAGTTGGCTTAGGCATGCAGAGTTCATTCCCAGTCTAAGATCAGACCGGACCGAGGGTTGTGACAGCAGATGCTGGGCTCGGGCATGTGCTGGTGCCATATTTTTCTTCATTGGGGCACCATCACCAGAGCATCGCCAGAGAACCTAATCGACGGTATTGGGGTTCCGACGATCGGGGGGGACGGGGGGGTGTACGCCCATGATGTGCGATCGGTGCTGGTACTTGGCCCTTATATTGGTCCCCTATCCCTCATCAAACCTCGAGAACTTACACCCCCTTAAAGAGCATTTGAGATTTTACAGGTTTGCTGCCAGTAGCCATTAAAGTGTCTGTAATGGGGATACCTTTTTGAAATGGTCACAAAATCTTATACACTTCGAGTTTTTAGCTGAATTTTTTTGTGCATGCCAACAAAAATACAAGGATCACGTCTAACAAGTTTGGGGCCAAAAATCCTTCCAAAAAAATTTTAAAAAATCTCACACCGCAAAATGTTTCAAAAATCGTGAAAAATAGAAAACGGGTCATCTTGCAATGAAACTTCACGAGAAGGCTTAAGGGACCATTGTATGAATTTACAAGCCATAAAAATGGCATTGGCATGCAGAAATATGAAGATATGCCTAAGCCCACCTACAACCCTATCGATCCACGGCTTGCGCATCCCGTCTCTCTGGCCGATGTGGTGCCTGCCCGCCTGCCCACTCGTTTCGTCGGTTGGCTTTGGCATACGGAGTTCATTCCCAGTTTAAGATCGAACCGGACAGATGGTTGCAGTAGCAAGATCGGTAGCATGCAGAGGGGGACCCGATCGATCCCCGACTTACGTATCCCACCCATCTAGCCGGCTGAGCGCCCTTACGCTCGTTTCATGGGTTGACTTAGGCATACGGAGTTTATTCCCAGTCTAAGCATATGGAGTTCATTCCCAGTCTAAGATCGGACTGAATCGAGGGTTACGGTAACACATCTTGGGCTCGGGCATGTGCTGGTGCCGCATTTTTCTTCGTTGGGCCACCATCGCCGGAGCATCATTGGAGAACCTGACCGACGACATTGAGGTTCCATCGATCAAGGGGGTCAAGGGGTGTGCGCACAAGATGTGTGATGGGTGCTGGTACTTGGCCCTTATACTGGCCCCCTATCCCTTATCAAACCTCGAGAACTTACATGCCCTTAAAGAGCATTTGAGATTTTACAGGTTTGCTGTCAGTAGCCATTAAAGTGTCTGAAATGGGGACACCTTTTTCAAATGGTCACAAAATGTTGTACACTTTGAGTTTTTAACTTAATTTTTTTGTGCATGCCAACAAAAATAAAAGGATCACGTCTACCAAATTTGGGGCCAAAACAGCTTCCGAAAAAATTTTAAAAAATCTCGAACCCAAAAAGTTTCAAAAATCGTGAAAAATAGAAAACGAGTTGTCCTGCCATGAAACTTTACGTGAAGGCTTAAGGGACCATTGTATGAATTTACAAGCCATAAAAATGGCATTGACGTGAAAAAATATGAAGATGTGCATAAACCCACCTACCACCCTATCGATCCACGGCTTGCGCATCCCGTCTCTCTGGCCGACGTAGTGCCCGCCTGCCCGCCCGCCCGACCACCTGCTCCTTTCATCGGTTGGCTTAGGCATACGGAGTTCATTCCCAGTCTAAGATCGGATCGGACCGAGGGTTACGATAGCAAGATCGGTAGCACGCAGAGGGGGACCCGACCGATCCCCCGCTTGTGCATCCCGCCCCTCTGGCCGGCTAAGCGCCCGCACGCTTATTTCGTGGGTTGACTTAGGCATACAGAGTTCATTCCCAGTCTAAGCATACGGAGTTCATTCCCAGTCTAAGATCAGACCGGATCGAGGGTTGCGGTAGCCCATGCTGGGCTCAGGCTTGTGCTGGTGTCATATTTTTCTTCATCGGGGCACCATCACCGAAGCATCCCTGGAGAACCTAATTGGTAGCATTGGGGTTTCGACGATCGAGGGGGTCGGGGGGGTGAGCGCACATGTTGTGCGATGGGTGCTGGTACTTGGCCCTTATATTGGCCCTCTCGTTTCGTCGGTTGGCTTCGGCATACGGAGTTCATTCCCAGTTTAAGATCAGACCAGACTAAAGGTTGCAACAGCAAGATTGGTAGCACGCAGAGGGGGACCCGGTCGATCCCCGGCTTGCACATCCTGCCCCTCTAGCAAGCTGAGCGCCCGCAAGCTCATTTTGTGGGTTCACTTAGGCATACGGAGTTCATTCCTAGTCTAAGCATACGGAGTTCATTCCTAGTCTAAGATCGGACCGGACCAAGGGTTACGGCAGCATAAGCTGGGCTCGGGCATGTGCTGGTGTCGCATTTTTCTTCGTCGGGGTACCATCGTCGGAGCATCACCGAAAAACCTGACAGGCGACATTGGGGTTCAGGCGTTCGGGGGGCCCGAGGGGGTGTGCGCACAGGATGTGCGATGGGTGCTGGTACTTGGCCCTTATATTGGGCCCCTATTCCTTATCAAAACTTAAGAACTCACACCCCCATAAAGAGCATTTGAGATTTTACAGGTTTGCTACCAGTAGCCATTAAAGTGTCTAGAATGGGGACACTTTTTTCAAATGGTCACAAAATCTTGTACACTTCGAGTTCTTAGCTGAATTTTTTGTGCAAGCCAAAAAAAATACAAGGATCACGTCTACCAAGTTTGGGGCCAAAACTCCTTCCGAAAAAATTTTAAAAAATCTCGAACAGCAAAAAGTTTCAAAAATCATGAAAAATAGAGAACGAGTTGTCTTGCCATGAAACTTCACGTGAAGGCTTAAGGGACCATTGTATGAATTTACAAGCCATAAAATTGGCATTGGCATGCAGAATTATGAAGATGTGCCTAAACCCACCTACCACCCTATCGATCCACAGCTTGCGCATCCCGTCTCTCTGGCTGGCGTAGTGCCCACCCGCCCGCCTGCCTGCTCGTTTCGTCGGTTGGCTCAGGTGTACGGAGTTCATTCCCAGTCTAAGATCGGACCGGATCAAGGGGTTATGGCAGCAAGATCGGTAGCCCGCAGAGGGGGACCCGATCGATCCCTGGCTTGCGCATCCTGTCTCTCTGGCCGGTTGAGTGCCCGGACGCTCGTTTCGTGGGTTGACTTAGGCATATGGAGTTCATTCCCAGTCTCAGCTTACGGAGTTCATTCCCAGTCTAAGATTGGATGGAATTGAGGGTTGCGGCAGCACATACTGGGCTCGGGCATGTGCTGGTGCCGCATTTTTCTTCACCGGGGAACCATCGTCGGAGCATCATCGGAGAACCTGGCCGGTGGCATTGGGGTTCCGGCGATCGGGGGTCGGGGGGTGTGCGCACATGATGTGCGATGGGTGCTGGTACTTGGCCCTTATATTGGCCCCCTATCCCTCATCAAACCTCATGAACTCACACCCCTTTAAAGAGCATTTGAGATTTTACAGGTTTGCTGCCAGTAGCAATTAAAGTGTCTGAAATGGGGACATTTTTTTCAAATGGTCACAAAATCTTGTACACTTCGAGTTTTTAGCTGAATTTTTTCATGCATGCCAATAAAAATACAAGGATCATGTCTACCAGCCAAAACTCCTTCCAAAAAAATTTTAAAAAATCTCGAACCGTAAAAAGTTTTGATAATCGTGAAAAATAGAAAACGAGTCGTCTTGCCATGAACCTTCACGTGAAGGCTTAAGGGACCATTGTATGAATTTACAAGCCATAAAAATGGCATTGGCACTTAGAAAAGTTGAAGATGTGCCTAAACCCACCTACCCACCCTAGCGATCCCACGGCTTGCGCATCCCGCCTTCTCTGTCCGGCAATAGATGGCCCACTCGCCCGCTCATTTCGTTCGGTTCGGCTTAGATTACGGATTCATTCCCAGTCTAAGATCAGACCAGATCGAGGGTTGCGGCAGCAGGATCGGCAGTACGTAGAGGGGGAGCCAGTCGATCCCCGGCTTGCGCATCTCGCCCGTCTGGCTTGCTGAGGGCCCCGCGCTCGTTTCGTGGCTTGACTTAGGCATACGGAGTTCATTCCCAGTCTAAGGATAGGGAGTTCTTTCCCAGTCTAAGATCAGACCGGACCGAGGGTTACGACAGCACATGCTGGGCTCGAGCATGTGCTGGTGCTGCATTTTTCTTCGCCGGGGCACATTGTCGGACGACATTGGGGTTCCGGCGATCGGGGGTCGGGCGGGGTGTGCGCCATGGATGTGCGATGGGTGCTGGGTACTTGGCCCTTATATTGGCCCCCTATCCCTCATCAAACCTCGAGAACTCCACCCCCTTAAAGAGCATTTAGATTTTACAAGTTGCTGCCTGGTAGCGACAAAAAGTGTTTGAAAATGGGACACTTTTTTCAAATAGTCACAAATCTCGTACACTTCGAGTTTACTGAATTTTTTATGGCATGCCAACAAAAAATACAAGGATCAATCTACTAAGTTTGGGGCCAAAACCTTCGAGGCCAAATTATGAAGAGATGTGCTCTAAAACCCACCTACCACCCTATCAATCCACGGCTTGCGGCATCCCGTCTTTCTGGCCGGCTTAGGCATACGGGTTCATTCCCAGTCTAAGATTGGACCAAACTGAAGGTTGCAAGCAAGCAAAGATGTAGCACACAGTGTCGAGTTTAGCTGAATTTTTCTTGTGCATGCTCAACCAATAAAATACAAGGATCACGTCAAAAACAAGGTCTGGGGCCAAAATTCCTTTCGAAAAAAAATTTTAAAAAAATCTACAAACCGCAAAAAGTTTCAAAAAATCGTGAAAAAAAAAGAAAACAAGTCGTTCTTGCATGTCAACTTCACGAAGGCTTAAGGACCATAGATGAATTACAAGCCATAAAATAATCACTGGCATGCAGAAAATATGAAATTCCGAAACCACCTACACCTATCGATCCCGGCAGCACATCTACCTCTCTGTACGCGTAGTGCCCGCCTGTCCGCCCGCTCGTTTCGTCGGTTGGCTTAGGTATATGGAGTTCATTCCCAGTCTAAGATCAGACCGGATCGAGGATTGCGGCAGCAGGATTGGTAGCACACAAAGAGGGACTCGATCGATCCCCGGCTTGCGCATCTCGCCCCTCTGGCCGGCTAAGCGCCCATAGGCTCGTTTCGTGGGTTGACTTAGGCATGCGGAGTTCATTCCCAGTCTAAGCCCACGAAGTTCATTCCCAGTCTAAGATCATATCAGACCAAAGGTTGTGGCAGTACATGCTAGGCTCGAGCATCTGCTAGTGTCACATTTTTTTTCGTCGGGGCACCATCGCCGGAGCATCGCCAGAGAACTTGACCGGCAACATTGGGGTTCCGACGGTCGGAGGGGTCGGGGGTTGTGCGCACATGATGTGCGATGGGTGCTGGTATTTAGAACTTAAATTGGCCCCTTATCCCTCATCAAACCTCGAGAACTCACACCCCCTTAAAGAGCATTTGAGATTTTACAGGTTTGCTACCAATAGCCATTAAAGTGTCTTAAATACGGACACTTTTTTCAAATGGTCACAAAATCTTGTACACTTCGAGTTTTTAGCTAAATTTTTTTGTGCATGCCAACAAAAATACAAGGATCACGTCTACCAACTTTGGTGCCAAAACTCCTTCCAAAAGAATTTTAAAAAATCCCAAACCGGAAAAATTTTCAAAAATCATGAAAAATAGAAAACGAGTCGTCTTGCCATGAAACTTCACGTGAAGGCTTAAGGGACCATTGTATGAATTTACAAGCCATAAAAATATCATTGGCACACAGAAATATGAAGATGTGCCTAAACCCATGTACCACCCTATCGATCCATGGCTTGCGCATCCCGTCTCTCTGGCCGACGTAGTGCCCACCTACCCGCTCGTTTCGTCGGTTGGCTTAGGCATACGGAGTTCATTCCCAGTCTAAGATCAGATCAAACCAAGGGTTGCAGCAGCAAGATCGATAGCACACAAAGTGGGACCCGATCGATCCCCAGCTTGCGCATCCTGCCCCTCTGGCCGGCTGAACGCTCGCACGCTCATTTCGTGGGTTGACTTAGGCATACGGAGTTCATTCCCAATCTAAGCGTACAGAGTTCATTCCCAGTCTAAGATCGGACCAGACCACGTGTTGCGGCAGCACATGCTGGGCTCGGGCATGTGCTGGTGCCGCATTTTTCTTCGTCGAGGCACCATCGTCGGAGCATCGCCGGAGAACCTGACCGACGACAATGGGGTTCCGGCGATCGGGGGGGCCGGGGGGTGTGCGCACATGATGTGCGAAGGGTGCTGGTACTTGGGCCTTATATTGGCCCCCTATCCCTCATCAAACCTTGAGAACTCACACCCCCTTAAAGAGCATTTGAGATTTTACAGGTTTGCTGCCAGTGCCGATTAAAGTGTCTGAAATGGGGACACTTTTTTCAAATGGTCACAAAATCTTGTACACTTCGAGTTTTTAGCTGAAATTTTTTTGTGCATGCCAATAAAAATACAAGGATCATGTCTACCAAGTTTGGGGCCAAAGTCCTTCCAAAAAAATTTTAAAAAATCTCAAACCGCAAAAAGTTTCAAAAATCATGAAAAATAGAAAACGAGTCGTCTTGCCATGAAACTTCACGTGAAGGCTTAAGGGACCATTGTATGAAATTACAAGCCATAAAAATGGCATTGGGATGCAGAAATATGAAGATGTGCCTAAACCCACCTACCACCCTATCGATCCACGGCTTGCACATCCCGTCTCTCTGGCCGGCCTAGTCTCGCCAGCCTGTCCGCCCGCTCCTTTCATCGGTTGGCTTAGGCATACAGAGTTAATTCCAAAACTAAGATTAGACTGAACCCAGTTTTACGGTAGCAGGATTGGTAGCATGCAGAAGGGGACCCAGCCGATCCTCGGCATAAACATCCCACCCCTCTGGCCGACTGAACCCCCGCACACTCATTTCTTGGGTTGACTTAGGCATGCAGAGTTCATTCCCTGCCTAAGCATACGGTGTTCATTCCCAGTCTAAGATCGGACCGAACCAAGAGTTGTGGTAGCACATGCTGGGCTCGGCATGCGCTGGTGCCGTATTTTTCTTCATCGGGGCACCATCGCCGGAGCATCGCTGGAGAACCTGACCGGCGGCATTGGGGTTCCGACGATCGGGGGGGCCAGGGGGTGTGCGTACATGATGTGCGATGGGTGCTGGTACTTGGCCATTATATTGGCCCCCTATCCCTCATCAAACCTCAAGAACTCACACCCCCTATCCTTTCGAAATAATTTAAAAAAATCCTGAACCGTAAAAAGTTTCGAAAATCGTGAAAAATAGAAAACGAGTCGTCTTGCCATGAAACTTCACGTGAAGGCTTAAGGGACCATTGTATGAATTTACAAGCCATAAAAATGGCATTGGCACGTAGAAATATGAAGATGTACCTAAACCCACCTACCACCATATCGATCCACGGCTTACGCATCCCGTCTCTTTGGCCGACGTAGTGCCCGCCCGCCCGCCCGCCCACTCATTTTGTCGGTTGGCATAGGCATATGGAGTTCATTCCCAGTCTAGGATCAGAATAGACCAAGGGTTGTGGCAGCAGGATCGGCAACACGCAGAGGGGGACCCGGCCTATCCCCGACTTACGCATCCCCCCTCTGGCCGGCTGAGCACCCGTACGCTTGTTTCGTGGTTTGACTTAGGCATACAGAGCATTGCCGGTGCCCCTCTGACTGGCAGCATTGCGGTTCCGACGATCGGGGGGGCCGGGGGGGTGTGCGCACATGATGTGCAATGGGTGCTGGTACTTGGCCCTTATATTGGCACCCTATCCCTCATCAAACCTCCAGAACTCACACCGCCTTAAAGAGCATTTGAGATTTTACAGGTTTGCTGCTAGTAGCCATTAAAGTGTCTGAAATGGGGACACTTTTTTCAAATGGTCACAAAATCTTGTACACTTCAATTTTTTAGCTGAATTTTTTTTTTACATACCAACAAAAATACAACGATCACGTCAACAATGTTCGGGGCCAAAACTCCTTTCGAAAAAATTTGAAAAAATCCCGAACCACAAAAAGTTTCAAAAATCGTAAAAAATAGAAAACGAGTCGTCTTGCCCTGAAACTTCACGTCAAGGCTTAATGGACCATTATATGAATTTACAAGCCATAAAAACGGCATTGGCATGCAGAAATATTAAGATGTGCCCAAACCCACCTACCACCCTATCGATCCACGGCTTGTGCATCCCGTCTCTCTGGCCGGCGTAGTGCCCGCCCGTCAGCTCATTTCGTCGGTTGGCTTAGGCATATGGAGTTCATTCCCAATCTAAGATCAGACTGGATTGAGGGTTGTGGCAGTAGGATCGACAGCACCCAGAAGGGGACCCGACCGACCCCCGGCCTGCCCATCCCGTCCCTCTGGCCGACTGAGCACCCGCACGCTCGTTTCGTGGGTGGACTTAGGCATACGGAGTTCATTCCCAGTCTAAGCATATGGAGTTTATTCCCAGTCTAAGATTGGATTAGACCGAGGGTTACGACAGCACATGCTGGGCTCGAGCATGTGCTGGTGTCACATTTTTCTTCGTCGGGTCACCATCCCTGGAACATCACCGGAGAAACTGACCGACGACATTGGGGTTCCGACGATCGGGGGGGGCAGGGGGGTGTGCGCACATGATGTGCGATGGCTGCTGGTACTTGGCCCTTATATTGGCCAACAAAAATACAAGGATCACGTTTACCAAGTTTGGGCCAAAACTCCTTCTGAAAAAATTTTAAAAATTTCAGAACCCTAAAAAGTTTCAAAAATCGTGAAAAATAGAAAATGAGTCATCTTGCCATGAAGCTTCACGTGAAGGCTTAATGGACCATTGTATGAATGTACAAGCCACAAAAATGGCATTGGCACGCAGAAATATCAAGATGTGCCTAAACCAAGCTACTACCCTATCGATCCATGGCTTCCACATCCCGTCTCTCTGGCCGACGTAGTGCCCGCCCACTTGTTTCGTCAGTTGGCTTAGGCATACGAACTTCATTCCCAGTCTAAGATCGGATCAGACCGAGGGTTACGGTAGCACATGCTGGGCTCGAGCATGTGCTGGTGCCGTATTTTTCTTCATCGGGGCACCATCATCGGAGCATCGTCGGAGAATCTGACCGACGGCATTGGGGTTCCGACGATCGGCAGGGTCGGGGGGGTGTGCGCACATGATGTGCCGATTGGTGCTGGTACTGGCCCTTATATTGGCCCCCCTATCTCCCTCATCAAACCTGAGAACTACACCCGCTAAAGCAGGCATTTTGAGATTTTATAGGTTTCTGCCAATAGCCATTAAGTGTCTGAAATGGGACACTTTTTTCAAATAGCACAAAATCTTGTACAGTTTGAGTTTTTAGCTGATTTTTTTTTTTGCATGCCAACAAAATACAAGGATCACGTCTACCATTGTATGAATTTACAAGCCATAAAAATGGCATTGGCATGCAGAAATATGATGATGTGCCTAAATGCACCTGCCACCCTATCGATCCACGGCTTGCGCATCCCGTCTCTCTTTTCGTCGGTTGGCTTAGGCATACGGAGTTCATTCTCAGTCTAAGATCGGATCGGACCGAGGGTTACGACAGCACATGTTGGGCTCAGGCATGTGTTGGTGCCACATTTTTCTTCGTCGGAACATCGTCGAAGAACCTGACCAGCGGCATTGGGGTTCCGGTGATTGGGGCGACCGGGGGGGTGTGCGCACATGATGTGCGTTGGGTGCTGGAACTTGGACCTTATATTGGCTCCCTATCCCTCATCAAACCTCGAGAACTCACACCCCCTTAAAGAGCATTTGAGATTTTACAGATTTGCTGCCAGTAGCCATTAAAGTGTCTGAAATGGGGACACTTTTTTCAAATGGTCACAAAATCTTGTACAGTTTGAGTTTTTAGCTGATTTTTTTTTGCATGCCAACAAAATACAAGGATCACGTCTACCAAGTTTGGGGCCAAAACTCCTTCCGAAAAAATTTTAAAAAATCTCGAACCGTAAAAATTTTGAAAATTGTGAAAAATAGAAAACGAGTCGTCTTGCCATGAAACTTCACTTATAGGCTTAAGGGACCACTATATGAATTTAGAAGCCATAAAAATGGCATTGGCTTGCAGAAATATGAAGATGTGCCTAAACCCACCTACCACCCTATCGATCCACGGCTTGCGCATCCGGTCTCTCTGGCCGGCATAGTGCCTGCCCGCCCGCCCGTTCGCTCGTTTTGTCAGTTGGCTTAGGCATACGAAGTTCATTCCCAGTCTAAGATCGCATCAGACTGAGGGTTGCGGCAGCACATGCTGGGCTCGGGCATGTGCTGGTGCCATATTTTTCTTCGTTAGGGCACCATCTCCGGGGGGGTGTGCGCACATGACGTACAATGGGTGCTAGTACTTGGCCCTTATATTGGCCCCCTATACCTCATCAAACCTCGAGAACTTACACCCCCTTAAAGAACATTTGAGATTTTACAGGTTTGCTGCCACTAGCCATTAAAGTGTCTGAAATGGGGACACTTTTTTCATATGGTCACAAAATCTTGTACACTTCGAGTTTTTAGCTGAATTGTTTTGTGCATGGCAACAAAAATACAAGGATCACGTCTACGAAGTTTGGGGCAACAACTCCTTCTGAAAAAATTTGAAAAAATCCCAAATCGCAAAAAGTTTTAAAAATCGTGAAAAATAGAAAACGAGCCGTCTTGCCATGAAACTTCACGTGAAGGCTTAAGGGACCATTGAATGAATTTATAAGCCATAAAAATGGCATTGGCACACAGAAATATGAAGATGTGCCTAAACCCACCTACCACCCTATCGATCCACGGCTTGCGCATCCCGTCTCTTTGGTCGATTGGCTTAGGCATATGAAGTTCATTCCCAGTCTAAGATTGGACCGAACCGGGGTTACAGCAGCAGGATCAGCAACACGCAGAGGGGGACCCGACCGATCCCCGACTTGGGCATCCTGCCACTCTGGCCGGCTGAGCACCGCACGCTTGTTTCGTTGGTTGACTTAGGCATACAGAGTTCATTCCCAGTCTAAGCATACGAAGTTCATTTCCAGTCTAAGATCAGATCGGACCGAGGGTGGCGGCAGCACATACTGGGCTCGGGCATGTGCTGGTGCTGCATTTTTATTCGTCGGGGTACCATCGCTGGAGCACCAACAAAGAACCTGACCGGCGGCATTGGGGTTCTGGCGATCGGGGGGGCCGGGGGGGTGTGCACACATGATGTGTGATGGGTGCTGGTACCTGGCCCTTATATTAGCCCCCTATCCATCATCAAACCTCGAGAACTCACACCCCCTTAAAGAGCATTTGAGATTTTATAGGTTTGCTGCCAGTAGCCATTAAAATGTCTAAAATGGGGACACTTTTTTCAAATGGTCACAAAATCTTGTACACTTCAAGTTTTTACCTGAATTTTTTTGTGCATGCCAACAAAAATAGAAGGATCACGTCTACCATGTTTGGGGCCAAAACTCCTTCCGAAAAAATTTTAAAAAATCTCAAACCCCAAAAAGTTTCAAAAATCGTGAAATGTACAAAACGAGTCATCTTGCCATGAAACTTCACGTGAAGGCTTAAGGGACCATTGTATGAATTTACAACCCATAAAAATGGCATTGGCAAGCAGAAATATGAAGATGTGCCCAAACCCACTTACCACCCTATCGATCCACGGCTTGCACATCTCGTCTCTCTGGCCGACGTAGTGCCCGTCCGCCCGCTCGTTCCATCGGTTGGCATAGGCATACAGAGTTCATTCCAAGTCTAAGAACAGACCGAATGGAGGGTTGCAGTAGTAGGATCGATAGCACGCAGAGGGGGACCCGGCCAATCCCCAGCTTGCGCATCCCTCCTCTGGCCGGCTGAGTGCCCGCACGTTCATTTCGTGGGTTGTCTTAGGCATATGGAGTTCATTCCCAGTCTAAGCATACGGAGTTCATTCCCAGTCTAAGATCGGACCACACCGAGGGTTGCTGCAGCACATGCTGGGCTCGGGCATGTGCTGGTGCCACATTATTCTTCGTCGGGGCACCATCGTCGGAGCATCGTCGAAGAACCTGACCGGCGGCATTGGGGTTCCGACAATCGGGGGGGCCGGGGGGTGTGCGCACATGATGTGCGATGGGTGCTGGTACTTGGCCCTTATCCCTCATCAAAAATACAGAACTCACACTTCCTTAAAGAGCATCTGAGATTTTACAAGTTTGCTGCCAGTAGCCATTAAAGTGTCTGAAATGTGGACAATTTTTTCAAATGGTCCCAAAATCTTGTACACTTCAAGTTTTTAGCTGAATTTTTTTGTGCATGCCAACAAAAATACAAGAATCACGTCTACCAAGTTTGAGACCAAAACTCTGTCCAAAAAATTTTAAAAATTCCCGAACTCCAAAAAGTTTCAAAAATCGTGAAATATACAAAACGAGTCGTCTTGCCATGAAACTTCACGTGAAGGCTTAAGGGACCATTGTTTGAATTTACAAGCCATGAAAATGGCATTGACATGCAGAAATATGAAGATGTGCCTAAACCCACCTACCACCCTATCGATCCAGGCTTGCGCATCCCGTCTCTCTGGTCGGCGTAGTGCCGACCTGCCCGTCCGCTCGTTTCGTCGATTGGCTTAGGCATACGGAGTTCATTCCCAGTCTAAGATCGGACCAGACCGAGGGTTATGGCAGCAGGATCGGCAGCACGCAGAGGGGGACCCGACCGATCCCCGACTTGTGCATCCCGCCCCTCTGGCCGGTTGAGCACCCGCACGCTCGTTTCGTGGGTTGACTTAGGAGTACGGAGTTCATTCCTAGTCTAAGCATACGGAGTTCATTCTCAGTCTAAGATCAGACCAAACTGAGGGTTGCGGTAGCACATGCTGGGCTCGAGCATGTGCTGGTGTCACATTTTTCTTTGTCGGGGCACCATCGCCAGAGCATCGCCGGAGAACCTGACCAACGGCATTGCACTTCCGGCGATCGGGGGGCCGAGGGGGTGTGCACACATGATGTGCGATGGGTGCTGGTACTTGGCCCTTATATTGGCCCCCTGTCCCTCATCAAACCTCGAGAACTCACACCCCCTTAAAGAGCATTTCAGATTTTATAGGTTTGTTGCCAGTAGCCATTAAAGTGTCTGAAATGGGGACAGTTTTTTCAAATGGTCACAAAATCTTGTACACTAAGAGTTTTGGGCTGAATTTTTTTATGCATGCCAACAAAAGCACAAGGATCACGTCTACCAAGGCCAAAACTCCTTCCGAAAAAATTTTAAAAAATCTCGAACCGTAAAATGTTTCAAAAATCGTGAAAAATTGAAAACGAGTCGTCTTGCCATGAAACTTCACGTGAAGCCTTAAGGGACCATTGTATGATTTTACAAGCCATAAAAATGGCATTGGAACGCAGAAATATGAAGATGTGCCTAAACCCACCTACCACCCTATCGATCCATGGCTTGCGCATCCCGTCTCTCTGGCCGGCGTAGTGCCCGCCAGCCCGTCTGTCCGCTCGTTTTGTCGGTTGGCTTAGGCATACGGAGTACATTCCCAGTCTAAGATCAGATCGGGCCAACGGTTACAGCAGCAAGATAGGTAGCACCCAGAGGGGGACCTGGCTGATCCCCGGCTTGCACATCCTTCCCCTCTGGTCGACTGAGCACCCGCACGCTCGTTTCGTGGGTTGACTTAGGCATACGGAGTTCATTCCCAGTCTAAGCATACGGAGTTAATTCCCAATCTAAGATCAGGCCAAACCGAGGGTTACGATAGCACATGCTGGGCTTGGGCATGTGCTGGTGCCGTATTTTTCCTCATCGGGGCACCATCGTTGGAGTATCACTGGAGAACCTGACCGGTAGCATTGGGGTTCCGACGATCGAGGGGGCCGAGGGGTGTGCGCACATATGTGCGATGGGTGCTGGTACTTGGCCCTTATATTGGCCCTTGTCCCTCATCAAACCTCGAGAACTCACACCCCCTTAAAGAGCATTTGAGATTTTACAGGTTTGCTGCCAGTAGCCACTAAAGTGTCTAAAATGGGGACACTATTTTCAAATGGTCACAAAATCTTGTACACTTCGAGTTTTTAGCTGAATTGTTTTGTGCATGCCAACAAAAATACAAGGATCATGTCTATCTAGTTTTGGGCCAAAAATCCATCCGAAAAAATTTTAAAAAATCCTGAACCGCAAAAATTTTCAAAAATCGTGAAAAATAAAAAATGAGTCGTCTTGCCATGAAACTTCACGTGAAGGCTTAAGGGACCATTGTATGAATTTCGTAGCCATAAAAATGGCATTGGCACGTAGAAATATAAAGATTTGCCTAAACCCACCTACCACCTTATCGATCCACGGCTTGCGCATCCCATCTCTCTGGCCGACATAGTGCCCACCTGCCCGCCCGCCCGCTCGTTTCGTCAGTTGGCTTAGGCATACGGAGTTCATTCCCAATCTAAGATCAGACCGGACCGAGGGTTGCGACAGCAGGATCGGTGGCACACAGAGGGGGACCCAACCGATCCCCGGCTTGCGCATCCCGCCCCTCTGGCCGGCTGAGCGCCTGCACTCTCGTCTCATGGGTTGACTTAGGTATACAGAGTTCATTCCCAGTCTAAGCATGCGAAGTTCATTCCCAGTCTAAGATCGAACTGGACCGAGGGTTGCAACAGCACATGCTGGGCTCGAGCATGTGCTAGTGCCATATTTTTCTTCACCGGGCACCATCGTTGGAGCATCGTCGGAGAACCTGACCGGCGACATTGGGGTTCCGGCGATTGGGGGGGCCCGGGGGGTGTGCGCACATGATGTGTGATGGGTGCTGGTTCTTGGCCCTTATATTGCCCCCCTATCCCTCATCAAACCTCAAGCATTTACACCCCCTTAAAGAGCATTTGAGATTTTACAGGTTTGCTGCTAGTAGCAATTAAAGTGTCTGAAATGGGGACACTTTTTTTGAATGGTCACAAAATCTTGTACACTTCAACTTTTTAGCTGAATTTTTTTGTGCATGCCAAAAAAAAAAACAAGGATAACATCTACCAAGTTTGGGGCCAAAACTGCTTCCGAAAAAATTTTAAAAAATCCCGAATCGTAAAAAGTTTCAAAAATCATGAAAAATAGAAAACGAGTCGTCTTGCCATGAAACTTCACGTGAAGCCTTAAAGGACCATTGTATGAATTTACAAGCCATAAAAATGGCATTGGCACATAGAAATATGAAGATGTGCCTAAACCCACCTACCACCCTATCGATCCATGGCTTGCGCATCTCGTCTCTCTGGCCAACGTAGTGCCCGCCCGTCCACTCGTTTCGTCGGTTGGCTTAGGCATACGGAGTTCATTCCCAGTCTAAGATCAGACCAGACAAAAGGTTGCAACAGCAGTATCGACAACACGCAGAGGGGAACCCAGCTGATCCCCAGCTTGCACATCCCACCCCTCTGGCCGGTTGAGCGCCCGCACGCTCGTTTCGTCGGTTGACTTAGGCATACGAAGTTCGTTCCCAGTCCAAGCATACAGAGTTCATTCCCAGTATAAGATCGGACCAGACCGAGGGTTGCGGTAACACATGCTGGGCTCGGGCATGTGTTGGTGCCGCATTTTTCTTCGTGGGGGCACCATCGCCGGAGCATCGCCGGAGAACCTGACTAACGGCATTGGGTTTTCGGCGATCGGGGGGGTCGGGGGGGTGTGCGCACATGATGTGCGATGGGTGCTGGTACTTGGCCCTTATATTAGTCCTCTATTCTTCATCAAACCTTGAGAACTCACACCCCCTTAAAGAGCATTTGAGATTTTACAGGTTTGCTGCCAGTAGCCATTAAAGTGTCTGATATGGGGACACTTTTTTGAAATGGTCACAAAATCTTGTACACTTCGAGTTTTTATTTGAATTTTTTTGTGCATGCCAAAAAAAATACAAGGATCACGTCTAAAATGTTTGGGGCCAAAACTACTTCCAAAAAAATTTAAAAAAATCCCGAACCATAAAAAGTTTCGAAAATCGTGAAAAATAGAAAACGAGTCGTCTTGCCATGAAACTTCACGTGAAGGCTTAAGAGACCATTGTATGAATTTACAAGCCATAAAAATGGCATTGGCACGCAGAAATATGAAGATGTGCTAAACCCACCTACCATCTTATCGATCCACGGCTTGAGCATCCCATCTCTCTGGCCGGCGTAGTGCCTGCCCGACCGCCCGACCGCTCGTTTATCAGTTGGCTTAGGCATACGGAGTTCATTCCCAGTCTAAGATCAGATCGGATGGAGGATTGCTGCAGCAGGATCAACGGCACGTAGAGGGGGACCTGATCGATCCCCGACTTACGCATTTCGCCCCTCTTGCTGGCTGAGCACCCGCACGCTCATTTCGTGGGTTCACTTAGGCATATGGAGTTCATTCCCAATCTAAGCATACAGAGTTCATTCCCAGTCTAAGATTGGACCGGATCGAGGGTTACGGTAGCACATGCTGGGCTCGGGCATGTGCTGGTGCAGCTTTTTTCTTCGCCAGGGCACTATCGTCAGAGAACCTAACCGGCGGCATTGGAGTTTTGGTGGTCGGGAGGGCCGTAGGGTGTGCGCATATGATGTGCGATGGGTGCTCATACTTGGCCCTTATATTGGCCCCCTATCCCTCATCAAACCTCGAGAACTCACACCCCCTTAAAGAGAATTTGAGATTTTACAGGTTTGCTGCCAGTAGCCATTAAAATGTCTAAATTGGGGACACTTTTTTGAAATGGTCACAAAATCTTATGCACTTTGAGTTTTTACTTGAATTTTTTTGTGCATGCCAAAAAAAATACAAGGATCGCGTCTAAAATGTTTGGGAACAAAACTACTTCCAAAAAAATTTTAAAAAATCCCGAACCATAAAAAGTTTCAAAAATCGTGAAGAATAGAAAATAAGTGGACTTGCCATGAAACTTCACGTGAAGGCTTAAGGGACCATTGTATGAATTTACAAGCCATAAAAATGGCATTGGCACGCAGAAATATGAAGATGTGCCTAAACCCCTCTACCCTATCGATCTACGGCTTGCGCATCCCGTCTCTCTGGCCGGCGTAGTGCCCGACCGCCCGCCTACTCGTTTCGTCAGTTGGCTTAGGCATACGGAGTTCATTCCCAGTCTAAGATCAGACTGGATCGAGGGTCACAGTAGTAGGATTGGCAGCATGTAGAGGGGACCCGGTCGATCCCTGACTTGCGCTTCTCGCCCCTCTTGCTGGCTGAACTCCCGTAAGCTCGTTTCGTGGATTGACTTAGGCATACGGAGTTCATTCCCAATCTAAGCATACAGAGTTCGTTCCCAGTCTAAAATCGGACCAGATCGAGGGTTGCGGTAGCACATGCTGGGCTCGAGCATGTGCTGGTGCGGCTTTTTTCTTCGCCAGGGCACCATCGTCGGAGAACCTGACCGCCGGTATTGGAGTTCTGGTGGTCGGGGGGGCCGAGGGGTGTGCACATATGATGTGCGATGGGTGCTCGTACTTGGCCATTATATTGGCCCCCTATACCTCATCAAACCTCGAGAACTCACACCCCTTAAAGAGCATTTGAGATTTTACAGGTTTGCTACCAGTAGCCATTAAAGTGTCTGAAATAGGGACACTTTTTTCAAATGATCACAAAATCTTGTACACTCTGAGTTTTTAGCTGAATTTTTTTGTGCATGCCAAAAAAAATACAAGGATCACGTCTACCAAGTTTGGGGCCAAAAGATCATCCGAAAAAATTTTAAAAAGTCTCGAACCGTAAAAAGTTTCAAAAATTGTGAAAAATAGAAAACGAGTCATCTTGCCATGAAACTTCACGTGAAGGCTTAAGAGGCCATTCTATGAATTTACAAGCCATAACAATGGCATTGGCATGCAAAAATATGAAGATGTGCCTAAACCCACCTAACACCCTATCGATCCACGGCTTGCGCATCCCATCTCTCTGGTCGACGTAGTGCCCGCCCGCCCATCCGCCCGCTCGTTTCGTCAGTTAGCTTAGGCATACGGAGTTCAATCCTATTCTAAGATCGGACCAGACCGAGGGTTGCGGCAGCAAGATCGACAACATGCAGAGGGGGACACGTCCGATCCCCGGCTTGTGCATCCCGCCCTTCTGGCCGGCTAAGCGCCCGCACGCTCATTTCGTGGGTTGACTTAGGCACATAGAGTTCATTCCTAGTCTAAGCATATGGAGTTCATTCCCAGTCTAAGATCGGACTGGACCGAGGGTTGCGGTAGCACATACTGGGCTCAGGCATGTGCTGGTGTCACGTTTTTCTTCCCCGGGGCACCATCGTCGGAGCATCGCCAGAGAACCTGGCCGACGACATTGGGGTTCCGACGATCGGGGGGGCCGGGGGGTGTGCGCACTTGATGTGCGATGAGTGTTGGTACTTGGCCCTTATCTTGGCCTCCTATCCATCATCAAACCTCAAGAACTCACAGCCCCTTGAAAAAGCATTTGAGATTTTACAAGTTTGCTGCCAGTAGCCATTAAAGTGTCTGAAATGGGGACACTTTTTTCAAATGGTCACAAAATCTTGTACACTTTGAGTTTTTAGCTGAATATTTTTGTGCATGCCAACAAAAATACAAGGATCACGTCTACCAAGTTTGGGGCCAAAACTCCTTCCAAAAAAATTGTAAAAAATCTCAAACTGAAAAAGTTTCGAAAATCGTGAAAAATAGAAAACGAGTCGTCTTGCCATTAAACTTCACGTGAAGGCTTAAGGGACCATTTTATGAATTTACAAGAAATAAAAATGGCATTGGCATGTAGAAATATGAAGATGTTCCCAAACCCACCTACCACCCTATCGATCCACGACTTGCGTATCCCGTCTCTCTCGCCGATGTAGTGCCCGCTTGCCCGCCCCTCGTTTCGTCAGTTGGCTTAGGCATACGGAGTTCATTCCCAATCTAAGATCGGACCGGACTGAGGGTTGCCACAGCACGATCGGCAGCATGCATAGGGGGACTCGACCAATCCCCGGCTTGCGCATCTCGCCCCTCTGGCCGACTGAGCGCCCGCACGCTTGTTTCATGGGTTGACTTAGGCATATAGAGTTGATTACCAGTCTAAGCATACAGAGCTCATTCCTAGTCTAAGATCAGACCAGACCGAGGGTTACGGTGGCACATGCTGGGCTCGGGCATGTGCTGGTGCTGCATTTTTCTTCGCCGGGGCACCATCGCCGAAGAACCTGACCGACGACATTGGGGTTCCGACGATCGGGGGGGCTGGGGGGGTGTACGCACATGATGTGCGATGGGTGTTGGTACTTGGCCCTTATATTAGGCCCCTATCCATCATCAAACCTTGAGAACTCACACCCCCTTAAAGAGCATTTGAGATTTTACAGGTTTGCTGCCAGTAGCCATCAAAGTGTCTAAAATGGGGACAATTTTTTCAAATGGTCACAAAATCTTGTACACTTCCAGTTTTTAGCTGAATATTTTTGTGCATGCCAAAAAAAATACAAGGATCACGTCTACCAAGTTTGGGGCCAAAAATCCTTCCAAAAAAATTTTAAAAAATCCCGAACCGTAAAAAGTTTCAAAAATCGTGAAAAATAGAAAACGAATCCTCTTGCCATGAAACTTCACGTGAAGGCTTAAGGGACCATTGTATGAATTTACAAGTCATAAAAATGGCATTGGAACACACAAATACGAAGATGTGCCTAAACCCACCTACCACCCTATCGATCCATGGCTTACGCATCCCGTCTCTCTGGCCGACGTAGTGCCCGCCCACCCGCCCGCCCGCCCGTTTCATCGGTTGGCTTAGGCATACGGAGTTCATTCCCAGTCTAAGAGCACACCAGACCGAGGGTTATGGGCAGCAGGATTGGCAGCGCGTAGAGGGGGACGCGACCGATCCCCGAATTGGGCATCCTGCCGCTCTGGCCTGCTGAGCTCCCGCACTTTCGTTTTATGGGTTGACTTAGGAATACGGAGTCCATTCCCAATCTAAGCATACGGAGTTCATTCCCAGTCTAAGATCAGACCAGACCGAGGGTTACGGTAGCACATACTGGGCTCGGGCATGTGCTGGTGCCGTAATTTTCTTCATCCGGGCACCATCGTCGTAGCAACGCCGGAGAACCTGACCGACGACAGTGGGGTTCCGACGATCGGGGGGGCTGGGGGGTGTGCGCACATGATGTGCAATGGGTGCTGGTACTTGGCCCTTATATTGGCCCCCTATCCCTCATCAAACCTCGAGAACTCACACCCCTTTAAAGAGCATTTGAGATTTTACAGGTTTGCTGCCAGTAGCCATTAAAGTGTCTGAAATGGGGATACTTTTTTCAAATGGTCACAAAATCTTGTACACTTTGAGTTTTTAGCTGAATTTTTTTGTGCATGCCAACAAAAATACAACGATCACGTCTACTATGTTTGGGGCCAAAACTCCTTATGAAAAAATTTTAAAAAATCTCAAACTGTAAAAAGTTTCAAAAATCATGAAAAATAAAAAACAAGTTGTCTTGCCATGAAACTTCACGTGAAGGCTTAAGGGACCGTTGTATGAATTCACAAGCCATAAAAAAGGCATTGGCATGTAGAAAGTATGAAGATGCGCCTAAACCCACCTACCACCCTATCGATCCGCTGCTTGCGCATCCCGTCTCTCTGGCCGGCGTAGTGCCCGCCTGTCTGCCCGCCCGCTCGTTTCGTCGATTGGCTTAGGCATACGGAGTTCATTCCCAATCTAAGATCTGACCAGATCGAGGGTTGTGGCAGCAGGATTGACAGCACACAGAGGGGGTCCCGATCGATCCCCGGCTTGCGCATCCCGCCCCTCTGGTCGGCTGAACGCCCGCACGCTCGTATCATGGGTTAACTTAGGCATACGGAGTTCATTCCCAGTGTAAGCATACGAACTTCATTCCCAATCTAAGATCAGACCGGACCAAGGGTTGCACAGCACATGCTAGGCTCGAGCATGTGCTGGTGCCGCATTTTTCTTCGTTGGGGCACCATCGCAGGAGAAATTGACCAGCGGCATTGGGGTTCCGACGATCGGGGGGGTCGGGGGGGGTGTGCACACATGATGTATGATAGGTGCTGGTACTTGGCCTTTATATTGGCCCCCTATCCCTCATCAAACCTAAAGGACTCACACCCCTTAAAGAGCATTTGAGATTTTACAGGTTTGCTGCCAGTAGCCATTCAAGTGTCTGAAATGGGGACATTTTTTTCAAATGGTCGCAAAATCTTGTACAGTTCGAGTTTTTAGCTGAATTTTTTTATGCATGCCAACAAAAATACAAGGATCACGTCTACCAAGTTTGGGGCCAAAAATCCTTCCAAAAAAATTTTTAAAAATCTCGAACCGTAAAATGTTTCAAAAATCCTGAAAAATAGAAAACGAGTCGTCTTGCCATGAAACCTCACGTGAAGGCTTAAGGGACCATTGTATGAATTGACAAGCCATAAAAATGGCATTGGCAGGTAGAAATATGAAGATGTGCCTAAACCCACCTACCACCCTATCGATCCACGGCGTGCGCATCCCGTCTCTCTGGCCGACATAGTGCCCACCCGCCCGCCCGCTCGCACGCTCGTTTCGTCGGTTGGCTTAGGCATACGGAGTTCATTCCCAGTCTAATATTGGACCAGACTGAGGGTTACGGCAGCAGGATCAGTAGCACACAGAGGGGGACCCGGCTAATCCCCGGCTTGTGCATCTTGCCCCTCTGGTTGGTTGAACGCCCGTACTCTCGTTTTATGGGTTGACTTAGGCATACAGAGTTCATTCCAAGTCTAAGCATACGGAGTTCATTCCCAGTCTAAGATCAGACCGGACTGAGGGTTGCGACAGCACATGCTGGGCTCGGACATGTGCTGGTGCCACATTTTTCTTCACCGGAGCACCATCGTCGGAGCATCGCCGGAGAACCTGACCGGTGGCATTGGGGTTCCGGGGATCGGGGGGCCCGGGGGGTGTGCGCACATGATGTACGATGGGTGCTGGTACTTGGCCCTTATATTGGGGCCCTATCGCTCATCAAACCTTGAGAACTCACACCCCCTTAAAGAGCATTTCAGATTTTACCGGTTTGCTAGCAGTACCGTTAAAGTGTTTGAAATGGGGACACTTCTTTCAAATGGTCACAAAATCTTGTACACTTCCAGTTTTTAGCTGATTTTTTTTGTGCATGCTAACAAAAATACAAGGATCACGTCTACCAAGTTTGGATCCAAAACTCCTTCCGAAAAAATTTTAAAAAATCCCAAACCGTAAAATGTTTCAAAAATCATGAAAAATAGAAAACGAGTCGTCTTGCCATGAAACTTCACGTGAAGGCTTAAGGGACCATTGTATGAATTTACAAGCCATAAAAATGGCATTGGCACACAGAAATATGAAGATGTGCCTAAACCCACCTACCACCTTATCGATCCATGGCTTGCGCATCCCGTCTCTCTGGCCAGCGTAGTGCCCGCCCGTCCGCCCGCCCGCTCGTTTCGTCAGTTGGCTTAGGCATACGAAGTTCATTCCCAGTCTAAGATCAGACCGGACCGGGGGTTGCGACAGCACGCAGAGGGTGACACCGCTGATCCCCGGCTTGCGCATCCCGCCCTTCAAGCCGACTGAGCGCCGGCACGTTCATTTCGTGGGTTGACTTAGGCATACGAAGTTCGTTCTCAGTCTAAGCATATAGAGTTCATTCCCAGTCTAAGATCGGACTGGACCGAGGGTTGCGGCAGCACATGCTGGGCTCGGGCATGTGCTAGTGCTGTATTTTTCTTCGTCGGAGCACCATCGCCGGAGCATCGCCAGAGAACCTAGCCGGCGGCATTGGGGTTCTGACAATCGGGGGGGTCAGGGTGTGTGCGAACAAGATGTACGATGGGTGCTGGTACTTTGCCCTTATATTGGCCCCCTATCCCTCATCAAACCTCGAGAACTCACACCACCTCAAAGAGCATTTGAGATTTTATAGGTTTGCTGCCAGTAGCCATTAAAGTGTCTGAAATGGGGACACTTTTTTCAAATGGTCACAAAATCTTGTACATTTCGAGTTTTTAGCTGAATTTTTTTGTGCATGCCAACAAAAATACAAGGATGATGTCTACCAAGTTTGGGGCCAAAACTCCTTCCAAAAAAATTTTAAAAAATCCCAAACCGTAAAAAGTTTAAAAATCATGAAAAACAGAAAACGAGTCGTCTTGCCATGAAACTTCACGTGAAGGCTTATGGGACCATTGTATGAATTTACAATCCATAAAAATAGCATTGACATGTAGAAATATAAAGAAAATAGCATTGACATGTAGAAATATAAAGATGTGCCTAAACCCACCTACCATCCTATCGATACACGGCTCGCGCATCCCGTGTCTCTGGCCGACGTAGTGCCCGCCTGCCCACCCACCCACTCTTTTCGTCGGTTGGCTTAGGCATACGGAGTTCATTCCCAGTCTAAGATTGGACCAGACCGAGGGTTGCAGCAGCAGGATCAGTAGCACGCAAAGGGGGACCCGACCGATCCTCGGCTTGTGCATCCTGCCCCTCTGGCCGACTGAGCGCCCGCACGCTCGTTTCGTGGGTTGACTTAGGCATACGGAGTTCATTCCCAGTCTAAGCATACGGAGTTCATTCCCAGTCTAGGATCAGACCGGACCGAGGGTTGCGACAGCACATGCTGCTGCCGCATTTTTCTTCACCGAAGCACCATCGCTGGAGCATCGCCGAAAAACCTGACCGACGGCATTGGGGTTCCGACAATCGGGGGGGCCGGTGGGGGTGTGCGCACATGATGTGTGATGGTTGCTGGTACTTGGCTCTTATATTGGCCCCCTATCCCTCATCAAACCTTGAGAACTCACACCCCCTTAAAGAGCATTTGAGATTTTACAGGTTTGCTGCCAGTAGCCATTAAAGTGTCTGAAATGGGGACACTTTTTTCAATGGTCACAAAATCTTGTACACTTCGAGTTTTTAGCTGAATTTTATTATACATGCCAAAAAAATGCAAGGATACGTGTACCAAGTTTGGGGCCGAAACTCCTTCTGAAAAAATTTTAAAAAATCTCAAACCGTAAAAATTTTCAAAAATCATGAAAAATAGAAAACGAGTCGTCTTGCCATGAAACTTCACGTGAAGGCTTGAGGGACCATTGTATGAATTTACAAGCCATAAAAATGGCATTGGCATGCAGAAATATGAAGATATGCCTAAACCCACCTACCACCCTATCGATCTACGGCTTGCGCATCCCGTCTCTCTGGCCGGCGTTGTGCCCGCCCGCCCGTCTGCTCGTTTCGTTGGTTGGCTTAGGCATACGGAGTTCATTCCCAATCTAAGATCGGATTGAACCAAGGGTTGCGACGCAGGATCGGCAGCACGTAGAGGGGGACCCGGCTGATCCTCGGCTTGCGCATCCTGCCCCTCTGGCCGGCTGAATGCCCGTACGCTCATTTCGTGAGACTTAGGCATACAGAGTTCATTCCTAGTCTAGGCATACGGAGTTCATTCTCAGTCTAAGATCGAACTGAACCAAGGGTTGGGGCAGCACATGCTGGGCTCGGGCATGTGCTGGTGCCGTATTTTTCTTTGTCGGGGCACCATCACCGGAGCATCGTCGGAGAACCTGATCGACGATAATGGGATTCCGACGATCGAGGGGGCCGGGGGGGTGTGCACACATGATGTGCGATGGGTGCTGATTTTTGGCCCTTATATTGGCCCCCTATGCCTCATCAATCCTTGAGAACTCACACCCCCTTAAAGAGCATTTGAGATTTTACAACTTTGCTGCCAATAGCCATTAAAGTGTTTGAAATTGGGACACTTTTTTCAAATGGTCACAAAATCTTGTACACTTTGTGTTTTTGGCTGAATTTTTTTTATGCATGCCAACAAAAATACAAGGATTACGTCTACCAAGTTTGGGGCCAAAACTCCTTCTGAAAAAATTTTAAAAAATCCCGAACCGCAAAAAGTTTCAAAAATCATGAAAAATAGAAAACGAGTCGTCTTACCATGAAACTTCACGTGAAGGCTTAAGGGACCATTGTATGAATTTGCAAGTCATAAAAATGGCATTGGCATGCAGAAATATGAAGATGTGCCTAAACCCACCTACCACCCTATCGATCTACGGCTTGCGCATCCCGTCTCTCTGGCCGGCGTTGTGCCCGCCCGCCCGTCCACTCGTTTCGTTGGTTGGCTTAGGCATATGGAGTTCATTCCCAATCTAAGATTGGATCGAACCAAGGGTTGCAGTACAAGATCGGCAGCACGTAGAGGGGGACCTGACCGATCCTCGGCTTGCGCATCCCGCCCCTCTGGCCGACTGAATGCCCGTACGCTCATTTCGTGGGACTTAGGCATACGGAGTTCATTCCTAGTCTAGGCATACGGAGTTCATTCCCAGTCTAAAATCAAACCGGACCAAGGGTTGGGGCAGCACATGCTGGGCTCGGGCATGTGCTGGTGCCGTATTTTTCTTCACCGGGGCACCATCGCCGGAGCATCATCGAAGAACCTGATCGGCGGTAATGGGGTTCCGACGATCGGGGGGCCGGGGGGGTGTGCGCACATGATGTGCGATGGGTGCTGGTTTTTGACCCTTATATTGGCCCCCTATGCCTCATCAATCCTCGAGAACTCACACCCCTTTAAAGAGCATTTGAGATTTTACAAGTTTGCTGCCAATAGCAATTAAAGTGTCTGAAATTGGGACACTTTTTTGAAATGGTCACAAAATCTTGTACACTTTGAGTTTTTGGCTGAATTTTTTTTGTGCATGCCAACAAAAATACAAGGATCACGTCTACTAAGTTTGGGGCCAAAACTCCTTCTGAAAAAATTTTAAAAAATTCCAAACAGCAAAAAGTTTCAAAAATCATGAAAAATAGAAAACGAGTCGTCTTACCATGAAACTTCACGTGAAGGCTTAAGGGACCATTGTATGAATTTACAAGTCATAAAAATGGCATTGGCATGCAGAAATATGAAGATGTGCCTAAACCCACCTACCACCCTATCGATCCACGGCTTGCGCATCCCGTCTCTCTGGCCGGTGCAGTGCTCGCGCGCTCGTTCCGTCGGTTGGCTTAGGCATACGGATTTCATTCTCAGTCTAAGATTGAATTAGACCGAGGGTTATGGCAGCAGGATCGGCAGCACGCAGAGAGGGTCCCAGTCGATCCCCGACTTACGCATCCCGCCCATCTGGTCGGTTGAACGCCCGCACGCTCGTATCATGGGTTGACTTAGGCATACGGAGTTCATTCCCAGTGTAAGCATACGGACTTCATTCCCAGTCTAAGATCAGACCGGACCGAGGGTTGCACAGCACATGCTAGGCTCGAGCATGTGCTGGTGCCGCATTTTTCTTCGTTGGGGCACCATCGCAGGAGAAATTGACCAGCGACACTGGGGTTCCGGCGATCGAGGGGGTCGGGGGGTGTGCGCACATGATGTACGATAGGTGCTGGTACTTGGCCTTTATATTGGGCCCCTATCCCTCATCAAACCTAAAGAACTCACACCCCTTAAAGAGCATTTGAGATTTTACAGGTTTGCTGCCAGTAGCCATTAAAGTGTCTAAAATGGGGACACTTTTTTCAAATGGTCGCAAAATCTTGTACACATCGAGTTTTTAGCTGAATTTTTTTGTGCATGCCCACAAAAATACAAGGATCACGTCTACCAAGTTTGGGGCCGAAACTCCTTCCAAAAAAATTTTTATAATTCCCAAACCCCAAAAAGTTTCAAAAATCTTGAAAAATAGAAAACGAGTCGTCTTGCCATGAAACCTCACGTGAAGGCTTAAGGGACCATTGTATGAATTTACAAGCCATAAAAATGGCATTGGCAGGTAGAAATATGAAGATGTACCTAAACCCACCTACCACCCTATCGATCCACGGCGTGCGTATCCCGTCTCTCTGGCCGACGTAGTGCCCACCCGTCCGTCCGCCCGCACCCTCATTTTGTCGGTTGGCTTAGTCATAAGGGGTTCATTCCCATCTAATATTGGACCAGACTGAGGGTTGCGGTAGCAGGATCGGTAGCACACAGAGGGGGACTCGGTTGATCCCCGACTTATGCATCTCGCCCCTTTGGCTGGTTGAGCGCCCCCACTCTCATTTTGTGGGTTGACTTAGGCATACAGAGTTCATTCCCAGTCTAAGCATACAAAGTTCATTCCCAGTCTAAGATCAGACCAGACTGAGGGTTACGACAGCACATGCTAGGCTCGGACATGTGCTGGTGCCAAATTTTTCTTCACCGGGGCACCATCATTGGAGCATCATCGGAGAACCTGACCGACGGTATTGGGGTTCCGACGATCGGGGGGCCCGGGGGGTGTGCGTACATGATGTGCGATGGTGGTGGTACTTGGCCCTTATATTGGGCCCCTATCCCTCATCAAACCTTGGGAACTCACACCCCCTTAAAAAGCATTTGAGATTTTACAGGTTGCTGCCAGTAGCCCTTAAAGTGTCTAAAATGGGGACACTTTTTTCAAATGGTCACAAAATCTTGTACACATCGAGTTTTTAGCTGAATTTTTTTGTGCATGCCAACAAAAATACAAGGATCACGTCTACCAAGTTTTGGGACAAAACTCTTTTCGATAAAATTTTAAAAAATCTCGAACCGTAAAAAGTTTTGAAAATCATGAAAAATAGAAAACGAGTCGTCTTGCCATGAAACTTCACGTGAAGGCTTAAGGGACCGTTGTATGAATTTACAAGCCATAAAAATGGCATTGGCATGCAAAAATATAAAGATGTGCCTAAACCCACCTACCACCCTATCGATCCATGGCTTGCGCATCCCGTCTCTCTGGCCGACGTAGTGCCCGCCCGCCCGTTGGTTTGTTGGTTGGCTTAGGCATACAGAGTTCATTCACAGTCTCTCTAGTCGGCATAGTGCCCGCCCGCTCGTTTCGTCGGTTGGCTTAGGCATACGGAGTTCATTCCTAGTCTAAGATCGGACCGGACTGAGGGTTACGGCAGCACATGTTGGGCTTGGGCATGTACTGGTGCTGCACTTTTCTTCGTCGGGGCACCATCACCGAAACATCGTCAAAGAACCTAACCGGCGGCATTGGGGTTCCTGCGATCAGGGGGGTCGGGGGGGTGTGCGAACATGATATGCGATGGCTGCTGGTACGTGGCCCTTATATTGGCCCCCTATCCCTCATCAAACCTCGAGAACTCACCCCCCCTTAAATAGCATTTGAGATTTTACAGGTTTGCTGCCAATAGCCAATAAAGTATCTGAAATGGGGACACTTTTTTCAAATGGTCACAAAATCTTGTACACTTCGAGTTTTTAGCTGAATTTTTTTGTGCATGCCAAAAAAAAATACAAGGATCACGTCTACCAAGTTTGGGAATAAAACTCCTTCCAAAATAATTTTAAAAAATCCCGAACCTCAAAAAGTTTCAAAAATCATGAAAAATAGAAAACGAGTCGTCTTGCCATGAAACTTCACGTGAAGGCTTAAGAGCCATTGTATGAATTTACAAGCCATAAAAATGGCATTGGCACTCAGCAATATCAAGATGTGCCTAAACCCACCCACCACCCTATCGATCCACGACTTGCGCATCCTGTCTCTCTGGCCGGCGTAGTGCCCGCCCGCCCGCCCGTCCGCTCGTTTCGTCGGTTGGCTTAGGCATACGGAGTTCATTCCCAATCTAAGATTGGACCACATCAAGGGTTGTAGTAGCAGGATCAGCAGCACGTAGAGGGGGACCCGGTTAATCCCCAGCTTGCACATTCCGCCCCTCTGGACGGCTGAGCGCCCGCACGCTTGTTTCGTGTGTTAACTTAGGCATACGGAGTTCCTTCCCAGTCTAAGCATACAGAGTTCATTCCCAGTCTAAGATTGGACTGAACCGAGGGTTGCGGCAGCACATGCTGGGTTCGAGCATGTGCTGGTCCCGCATTTTTCTTCATCGAGGTACTATCGTCGGAGCATCGCTAGAGAACCTGACCGGTGGCATTGGGGTTCCGACGATCGGTGGGGTCGGGGGGTGTGCGCACATGATGTGCGATGGGTGCTGGTACTTGGCCGTTATATTGGTCCCCTAACCCTCATCAAACCTCGATAACTCACACCCCCTTAAAGAGCATTTGAGATTTTACAAGTTTGCTGCCAGTAGCCATTAAAGTGTCTGAAATGGAGACACTTTTTTCAAAAGGTCACAAAATCTTGTACACTTCGAGTTTTTAGCTGAATTTTTTGTCCATGCGAACAAAAATACAAGGATCACGTCTACCAAGTTTGGGGCCAAAACTCCTTCCTAAAAAATTTTAAAAAATCTCGAACCATAAAAATTTTAAAAAATCATGAAAAATAAAAACGAGTCGTCTTGCCATGAAACTTCACGTGAAGGCTTAAGGGACCATTGTATGAAATTACAAGCCATAAAAATGGCTTTGGCAGATAGAAATATAAAGATGTGCCTAAACCCACCTACCACCCTATCGATCCCCGGCTTGCGCATCCCGTCTCTCTGGCCGGCGTAGTGCCCGCCCCCCGCCCGCTTGTTTTGTCGATTGGCTTAGGCATACGGAGTTCATTCCCAGTCTAAGATCAGACCGGATTGAGGGTTGCAGTAGTAGGATCGGCAGCACACTGAGGGGGACCCGACCAATCCCCGGCTTGTGCATCCCGCCCCTCTGGCCGGTTGAGTGCCCGCACGTTTATTTCGTGGTTTGACTTAGGCATATGGAGTTCATTCCCAGTCTAAGCATACAGAGTTCATTCCTAGTCTAAGATCGGATCAGACCGAGGGTTACGGAAACACATGCTGGGCTCGGGCATGTGCTGGTGCCGCATTCTTCTTCGTCGGGGCACCATCACCGGAGCATCACCGGAGAACCTGACCAGCAGCTTTGGGGTTTCGACGATCGGGGGGGCCGGGGGGTGTGCGCACATGATGTGCGATGGGTGCTGGTACGTGGCCCTTATATTGGTACCCCATCCCGCATCAAACCTTGAGAACTCACACCCCCTTAAAGAGCATTTGAGATTTTACAGGTTTGCTGCCAGTAGCCATTAAAGTGTTTGTAATAGGGACACTTTTTTCAAATGGTCACAAAATCTTGTACACTTCAAGTTTTTAGCTGAATTGTTTTTTGCATGCCAACAAAAATACAAGGATCACGTGTACCCAGTTTGGGGCCAAAACTCCATTCGAAAAAATTTTAAAAAATCTCCAACCGTAAAAAGTTTCAAAAATCATGAAAAATAAAAAATGAGTCGTCTTGCCATGAAACTTCAAGTGATGGCTTAAGGGACCATTGTATGAATTTACAAGCCATAAAAATGGCATTGGCACGTAGAAATATGAAGATGTGCCTAAACCCACCTATCACCCTATCGATCCACAGCTTGCTTATTCTGTCTCTTTGGCCAGCGTAGTACCCACCCACCCACCTGCCCGCTCGTTTCGTCGGTTGGCTTAGGCATATGGAGTTCATTCCCAGTCTAAGATAGGAGCAGACCGAGGGTTGCAGTAGCAGGATCGGTAGCACGCAGAGGAGGACCCGACCGATCCCCAGCTTGTGCATCCTGCCCCTCTGGCCGGCTGAGCGCCCGCCGCTCGTTTTGTGTTTTGACTTAGGCATACGGAGTTCATTTTGAGTCTAAGATCGGACTGAACCGAGTGTTGCGATAGCACATTCTGGGCTCGGGCATGTGCTGGTGCTGTATTTTTCTTCGTCGGGGCACCATCGTCGGAGCATCGTCGGAGAACCTGACCGGCAGCATTGGGGTTCCAGCGATCGGGGGGGCTGGGGGTGTGCGCACATGATGTGCGATGGGTGCTGGTACTTGGCCCATATATTGGCCCCCTATCCCTCATCAAACCTCGAGAACTCACACGCCTTAAAGAGTATCTGAGATTTTACATGTTTACTGCCAGTAGCCATTAAAGTGTCTGAAATGAGGACACTTTTTTCAAATGGTCACAAAATCTTGTACACTTTGAGTTTTTAACTAAATTGTTTTGTGCATGCCAACAAAAATACAGGGATCACGTCTACCAAGTTTGGGGCCAAAACTCTTTCCAAAAAAACTTTAAAAAATCTCGAACCGTAAAAAGTGTCAAAAATTATGAAAAATAGAGAACGAGTCGTCTTGCCATGAAACTTCACGTGAAGGCTTAAGGGACCACTGTATGAATTTACAAGCCATAAAAATGGCATTGGCACACAGAAATATGAAGATGTGCCTAAACCCACCAACCCCCCTATCGATCCATGGCTTGCGCATCCCGTCTCTCTGGCTGGCGTAGTGCCCGCCCGCCTGCCCGCTCGTTTCATCGATTGGCTTAGGCATACGAAGTTCATTCCCAGTCTAAGATCAGACCAGATCGAGGGTTGTGGCAGTAGGATCGGCAGCAAGCAGAGGGGGACCCGATCGATCCCCGGCTTGCGCATCCCGCCCCTCTGGCCGACTGAGCGCCCGCACGCTCGTTTCGTGGGTTGACTTAGGCATACGGAGTTCATTCCCAGTCTAAGATCGGACCAGACCGAGGGTTACGACAGCACATGCTGGGCTTGGGCATGTGCTGGTGCTGTATTTTTCTTCGTCGGGGCACCATCACCGGACCATCGTCTGAGAACCATACCGGCGGCATTGGGGTTCCGGTGATTGGGGGGCCCGAGGGGGTGGGGCACATGATGTGCGATGGGTGCTGGTAGTTGGCCCTTATATTGGCCCCATATCCCTCATCAAACCTCGAGAACTCACACCCCCTTAAAGAGCATTTGAGATTTTACAGGTTTGCTGCCAGTAGCCATTACAGTGTCTGAAATGGGGACACTTTTTTCAAATGGTCTCAAAATCTTGTACACTTCGAGTTTTTAGCTGAATTTTTTTTGTGCATGCCAAAAAAAATACAAGAATCACGTCTACCAAGTTTGGGGCCAAAACTCCTTCCGAAAATATTTAAAAAAATCCTGAACCGCAAAAAGTTTTGAAAATCATGAAAACTAGAAAACAAGTCGTCTTGCCATGAAACTTCACGTGAAGGCTTAAGGGACCATTGTAGGAATTTACAAACCATAAAAATGGCATTGGCACACAGAAAAATGAAGATGTGCCTAAACCCACCTACCACCTTATCGATCCACGACTTGCGCATCCCGTCTCTCTGGTTGGCGCAGTACCCGCCCGCCCGCCCGCCGGCTCATTTCGTCGGTTGGCTTAGGCATACGGAGTTCATTCCCAGTCTAAGATCGGACCAGATAGAAGGTTGCGACAGTAGGATTGGCAGCACGTAAAGGGGGACCCGACCGATCTCCCGCTGGTGCATCCTGCCCCTCTGGCCGGTTGAGCGCCCGCATGCTCATTTCGTGGGTCGACTTAGGCATACGGAGTTCATTGCCAGCCTAAGCATACGGAGTTCATTCCTAGTCTAAGATCGGATCGGACCGAGGGTTGCGGTAGCACATTCTGGGCTCGGGCATGTGCTAGTGCCGCATTTTTCTTCTTCAGGGCACCATCGTCGGAGCATTACCGAAGAACCTGACCGGCGGCATTGGGGTTTCGGTGATTGGGTGGGCCGGGGGGTGTGCGCAAATGATGTGCAATGGGTGCTGGTACTTGGCCCTTATATTGGCCCCCTATCCCTCATCAAACCTCGAGAAATCACACCCCCTTAAGGAGCATTTGAGATTTTACAGGTTTACTGCCAATAGCAATTAAAGTGTCTAAAATGGGGACACTTTTTTCAAATGGTCAAAAAATCTTGTACACTTCGAGTTTTTAGCTGAATTGTTTTGTGCATGCCAAGAAAAATACAAGGATCACGTCTACCAAGTTTGGGGCCAAAACTCTTTCCGAAAAAATTTTAAAAAATCTCAAACCGTAAAAAGTTTCAAAAATCGTGAAAAATAGAAAACGAGCTGTCTTACCGTGAAACTTCACGTGAAGGCTTAAAAGACCATTGTAAGAATTTACAAGCCATAAAAATGGCATTGGCATGCAGAAATATGAAGATGTGCCTAAACCCACCTACCACCCCTATCGATCCACGGCTTGCGCATCCCGTCTCTCTGGTTGGCATAGTGATCGCCTGTCCGCCCGCCCGCTTGCTCGCCCGCTCGTTTCGTCGGTTGCCTTAGGCATATCGAATTCATTCCCAGTCTAAGATCAGATCAGATCAAGGGTTGGGGCAGCAGGATCAGCAGCACACAGTGGGGGACCCGATCGATCCCCAGCTTGCGCATCCTACCCCTCTGGCCGGCTGAGCGCCCGCACGCTCGTTTCGTGGGTTGACTTAGGCATACGAAGTTCCTTCCCAGTCTAAGATCAGACCGGACCGAGGGTTGCAACAACACATGCTGGGCTCGGGCATGTGCTGGTGTCACATTTTTCTTCATCGGGGCACCATCGTCGGAGCATGGTCAGAGAACTTGACCGACGACATTGGGGTTCCGGCGATCGGGGGGCCGGGGGGAGGGTGTGGGCACATGATGTGCGATGGGTGCTAGTACTTGGCCCTTATATTGGCCCCCTATCCCTCATCAAACCTCGAGAACTCACACCCCCTTAAAGAGCATTTCAGATTTTACAGGTTTGCTGCTAGTAGCCATTAAAGTGTCTAAAATGGGGACACTTTTTTCAAATGGTCCCAAAATCTTGTACACTTCGAGTTATTAGCTGAATTTTTTTGTGCATGCCAAAAAAAATACAAGGATCGCGTCTACCTAGTTTTGGGCCAAAACTCCTTCTGAAAAATTTTTAACAAATCTCGAACTGCAAAAAGTTTCAAAAATTGTGAAAAATAGAAAACGGGTCGTCTTGCCATGAAACTTCACGTTAAGGCTTAAGGGACCATTGTATGAATTTACAAGCCATAAAAATGGCATTGGAACATAGAAATATGAAGATGTGACTAAACCCACCTACCACCCTATCGATCCATGGCTTGCGCATCCCATCTCCCTAGTCGGTGTAGTGCCTGCCCGCCCACCCGCTCTTTTCGTCGGTTGGCTTAGGCATACGGAGTTCATTCCCAGTCTAAGATTGGACTGGACCAAGGGTTGTGGTAGCAGGATCGGCAGCACGTAGAGGGGACTCAGCCGATCCCTGGCTTGCGCATCCCACCCTTCTAGATAGCTAAGCGCCCGCATGCTCGTTTCGTGGGTTGACTTAGGCATACGAAGTTCATTCCCAGTCTAAGCATACAGACTTCATTCCCAGTCTAAGATCAGACCAGACCAAGGGTTACGGCAGCACATGCTGGGCTCGGGCATGTACTTGTGCCGCATTTTTCTTCGTCGGGGCGCCATCGCCGGAGAACCTGACCGGCGGCATTGGGGTTTCGGCGATCGGGGGGGCCAGGGGGTGTGCGCACATGATGTGTGATGGGTGCTGGTACTTGGCCCTTATATTGGCCCCCTATCCCTTATCAAACGTCAAGAACTCACACCCCCTTAAAGAGCATTTGAGATTTTACAGGTTTGCTGCCAGTAGCCATTTAAGTGTCTGAAATGGGGACACTTTTTTCAAATGGTCACAAAATCTTGTACACTTCGAGTTTTTAGCTGAATTTTTTTTTGCATGCTAACAAAAATACAAGGATCACATCTACCAAGTTTATGGCAAAAAATCCTTTCGAAAAAATTTTAAAAAATCTCAAACCGAAAAAAGTTTTGAAAATCGTGAAAAATAAAAAAAGAGTCGTCTTGCCATGAAACTTCACGTGAAGGCTTAAGGGACCATTGCTTGAATTTACAAGCCATAAAAATGACATTGGCACACAAACATATGAAGATGTGGCTAAACCCACCTGCCACCCTATCGATCCACGGCTTGCGCATCCCGTCTCTCTGGCCGGCGTAGTGCCCGACCGTCCGCCCGCTCGTTTCGTCGGTTGGCTGAGGCATACGGTGTTCATTCCCAGTCTAAGATCAGACCAGATCGAGGGTTGCGATAGCAGGATCGACAGTGTGCAAAGGGGGACACGATCGATCCCCAGGTTGCGCATCCCACCCTTCTGGCCGGCTGAGCGCCTGCACGCTCGTTATGTGGGTTGACTTAGGCATACAGAGTTCATTCCCAGTCTAAGATCGGACCGGACCGAGGGTTGCGGTAGCACATGCTAGGCTCGGGCATGTGCTGGTGCCATATTTTTCTTTGCCGGAGCACCATCACAGGAGCATCGTCGGAGAACCTGACAGGCAGCATTGGGGTTCGGATGATCTGGTGGGCCGAGGGGTGTGCGCACATGATGTGCAATGGGTACTGGTACTTGGCCCTTATATTGGCCCCATATCCCTCATCAAACCTGGAGAACTCACACCCCCTTAAAGAGCATTTGAGATTTTACAGGTTTGCTGCCAGTAGCCATTAAAGTGTCTGAATGGGGGACACTTTTTTCAAATGGTCACAAAATCTTGTACACTTCGAGTTTTTAGCTGAATTTTTTTTTGCATGCCAAAAAAAATACAAGGATCACGTCTACCAAGTTTGGGGCGAAAACTCCTTTTGAAAAAATTTTAAAAAATCTGAACAGTAAAAAGTTTCAAAAATCATGAAAAATAGAAACCGAGTCGTCTTGCCATGAAACTTCATGTAAAAAGGCTTAAGGGACCATTGTATGAATTTACAAGCCTTAAAAATGGCATTGGCATGCAGAAATATGAAGATGTGCCTAAACCCACCTACCACCCTATTGATCCACGGCTTGCGCATCTCGTCTCTCTAGTCGGCGTAGTGTCCGCCCGCTCGTTTCGTCGGTTGGCTTAGGCATACAGAGTTCATTCCCAGTCTAAGATCAGAACGGATTGAGGGTTGTGATAGCTGGATCGACAGCACGCAGAGGGGGACCCGACCGATCCCCGGCTTGCACATCCCACCCCTCTGGCCGGCTGAGCGCCCGCACGCTTGTTTCGTGGGTTGACTTAGGCATACGGAGTTCATTTCCAGTCTAAGATTGGATCGGACCGAGGGTTGCAGTAGCACATGTTGGGCTCAGGCATGTGCTGGTGCCATATTTTTGTTCGTTGGGGCACTATTGCCGGAGCATCGTCAGAGAACCTGACCACCGGCATTAAGGTTCCGACGATCGGGGGGGCCGGGGGGTGTGCGCACATGATGTGCGATGGGTGCTAGTACTTGGCCCTTATTTTGGCCCCTTATCTCTCATCAAACCTCGAAAACTCACACCCCCTTAAAGAGCATTTTAGATTTTATAGGTTTGCTGCCAGTAGCCATTAAAGTGTCTGAAATGGGGACACTTTTTTCAAACAGCCTCAAAATCTTGTACACTTTGAGTTTTTAGCTGAATTTTTTTGTGCATGCCAAAAAAAAACAAAAGGATCACGTCTACCAACTTTGGGGCCAAAACTTCTTCCGAAAAAATTTTAAAAAATCCCAAATCGTAAAAAGTTTCAAAAATCGTGAAAAATAGAAAATGAGTCATCTTGCCATGAAACTTCATGTGAAGGCTTAAAGGACCATTGTATGAATTTACAAGCCATAAAAATGGCATTGGCATGTACAAGGATCACGTGTACCCAGTTTGGGCCCAAAACTCCATTCGAAAAAATTTTAAAAAATCTCCAACCGTAAAAAGTTTCGAAAATCATGAAAAATAGAAAACGAGTTGTCTTGCCATGAAACTTCACGTGATGGCTTTAGGGACCATTGTATGAATTTACAAGCCATAAAAGTGGCATTGGCATGCAAAAATATGAAGATGTGCCTAAACCCACCTACCACCCTATCGATTCACGGCTTGCGCATCCCGTCTCTCTGGCGGGCGTAGTGCCCACCAGCCCGCTCGGTTCGTCGGTTGGCTTAGGCATACAGAGTTCATTCCCAGTCTAAGATCAAACCAGATCAAGGGTTGTGGTAGCAGGATCAGCAGCACGTAGAGGGGGACCCGATCGATCCCCGGCTTGGCATCCTGCCCCTCTGGCCGGCTGAGCACTCGCACGCTCGTTTCGTGGGTTAACTTAGGCATACGGAGTTCATTCCCAGTCTAAGATCTGATCGGACCGAGGGTTGCGGCAGCATATCCTGCGCTCGGGCATGTGCTGGTGTCGCATTTTTCTTCGTCAGGGCACCATCGCCGGAGCATCGTCAAAGAACCTGACTGGCGGCTTTAGGGTTCTGACGATCGGGGGGCCGGGGGGTGTACGCACATGATGTGCAATTGGTGCTGGTAGTTGGCCATTATATTGGCCCCTTATCCCTCATCATACCTTGAGAACTCACACCCCCTTAAAGAGCGTTTGAGATTTTACAGGTTTGCTGCCAATAGCCATTAAAGTGTCTAAAATGGGGACACTTTTTTCAAAAGGCACAAAATCTTGTACAGTTTGATTTTTTAGCTGAATTATTTTGTGCATGCCAACAAAAATAAAAGGATCACATCTACCAAGTTTGGGGCCAGAACACCTTTCGAAAAAATTTTAAAAAATCCCGAATCGTAAAAAGTTTCAAAATTTGTGAAAAATAGAAAACGAGTCGTCTTGCCGTGAAACTTCTAGTGAAGGCTTAAGGGACCATTGTATGAATTTACAAGCCATAAAAATGGCATTGGCACTCAGAAATATGAAGATGTGCCTAAACCCACCTACCACCCTATCGATCCACGGCATGCACATCCCGTCTCTCTGACCGGCATAGTGCTTGTCCGCCCGCCCGCCCGCTCGTTTCGTCGGTTGGCTTAGGCATGCGGAGTTCATTCCCAGTCTAAGATTGGACCGGGCCGAGGGTTACGACAGCACATGCTGGGCTCAAGCATGTGCTGGTGTCGCATTTTTAGTTGTCGGGGCACCATCGTCGGTGCATCGCTGGAGAACCTGACTGGAGACATTAGGTTTCCGATTATCAGGGGGGCCGGGAGGTGTGCGCACATGATGTGCGATCGGTGCTGGTACTTGGCCCTTATATTGGCCCCCTATCCCTCATCAAACCTCGAGAACTCACACCATCTTAAAGAGCATTTGAGATATTACAGGTTTGCTGCCAGTAGCCGTTAAAGTGTCTGAAATGGGGACACTTTTTTCAAATGGTCACAAAATCTTGTACACTTCGAGTTTTTCGCTAATTTTTTTTGTGCATGCGAAAAAAAATACAAGGATCATGTCTACCAAGTTTGGGGCCAAACCAAGTTCCAGAAAAATTTTAAAAAATCCCGAACCACAAAAAGTTTTGAAAATCGTGAAAAATAGAAAACGAGTCGTCTTGCCATGAAACTTCTCGTGAAGGCTTAAGGGACCATTGTATGAATTTACAAGCCATAAAAATGGCATTGGCACGCAGAAATATGAAGATGTGCCTAAACCCACCTACCACCCTATCGATCCACGGCTTGCGCATCCCGTCTCTCTGGCTGACGTAGTGCCCACCTGCCCGCTCATTTTGTCAGTTGGCTTAGGCATACGGAGTTCATTCCCAGTCTAAGATTGGACCAGACCGAGGGTTGCGGCAGCACATGCTGGGTTCGGGCATGTGCTGGTGCCACATTTTTCTTCGTCGGGGCACATCGTCGGAGCATCGTCGGGGAACCTAACCGGCGACATTGGGGTTCCAGCGATCGGTGGGCCGATGGGGTGTGCGCACATGATGTGCGATGGGTGCTGGTACTTGGCCCTTATGTTGGCCCCCTATCCCTCGTCAAACCTTGAGAACTCACACCCCCTTAAAGAGCATTTCAGATTTTACAGGTTTGCTACCAGTAGCAATTAAAGTGTCTAAAATGGGGACAATTTTATCCGATGGTCACAAAATCTTGTACACATCGAGTTTTAGCTGAATTTTTTTGTTCATGCAAACAAAAATACAATGATCACGTCTACCAAGTTTGGGACCAAACTCCTTCCGAAAAAATTTTAAAAAATCCCAAACCCCAAAAAGTTTAAAAAATCATGAAAAATAAAAAACGAGTCGTCTTGCCATGAAACTTTGCGTGAAGGCTTAAGGGACCATTGTATGAATTTATAGGCCATAAAAATGGAAATGGCATGTAGAAATATGAAGATGTGCCTAAACCCACCTACCATCCTATCGATCCATGGCATGCGCATCCCATCTCTCTGGCCGGCATAGTGCTCGTCCGCTCGCCCGCCTGCTCGTTTCAGCGGTCAGTTTAGGCATATGGAGTTCATTCCCAGTCTAAGATCGGACCAGACTGAGGGTTGCGGTAGCACATGCTGGGCTCGGGCATGTGCTAGTGCCGCATTTTTCTTCGCTGGGGCACCATCGCCAGAGAACCTGACCGGCGGCATTGGGGTTCCGGCAATCAAGGGGGTCGGGGGGGTGTGCGCACATGATGTGCGATGGGTGCTGGTAGTTGGCCCTTATATTGGCCCCCTATCCCTCATCAAACCTCGAGAACTCACACCCCCTTAAAGAGCATTTGAGATTTTACAGGTTTGCTGCCAGTAGCCATTAAAGTGTCTGAAATGGGGACACTTTTTTCAAATTGTCACAACATCTTGTACACTTCGAGTTTTTAGCTGAATTTTTTTGTGCATGCCAACAAAAATACAAGGATCATGTCTACCAAATTTGGGGCCAAAACACCTTCCGAAAAACTTTTAAAAAATCCTGAACCGTAAAAAATTTTGAAAATCATGAAAAATAAAAAACAAATCGTCTTGCCATGAAACTTCACGTGAAGGCTTAAGGGCCCATTGTATGAATTTACAAGCCATAAAAATGGCATTGTCACATAGAAATATGAAGATGTACCTAAACCCACCTACCACCATTTCGATCCACGGCTTGCGGATCCCGTCTCTCTGGCCTACGTAGTGCCCGCCTGTCTTCCCGCCCGCTCGTTTCGTAGGTTGGCTTAGGCATACGGAGTTCATTCCAAGTCAAAGATCGGACCCGGCCGAGGGTTGCGGCACCAGGATCGGCAGTATGCAGAGGGGGACCCGACTAATCCCCGGCTTGCTCATCCTGCCCCTCTGGCCGGTTGAGCACCCGCACATTTGTTTCATGGGTTGACTTAGGCATACGGAGTTCATTCCCACTCTAAGCATACGGAGTTCATTCCCAGTCTATGATCAGACCGGACTGAGGGTTGCGACAGAACATGCTAGGCTTGGGCATGTGCTGGTGCCACACTTTTTTTCACCGGGGCACCATCATCAGAGCATTTTCTTGAGAACCTGACTGACGGCATTGGGATTCCAACGATCGGGGGGGCCGGGGGGTGTGCGCACATGATGTGCGATGGGTGCTAGTACTTGGCCCTTATATTGGCCCCCTCTCCCTCATCAAACCTTGAGAACTCACACCCTCTTAAAGTGCATTTGAGATTTTACAGGTTTGCTGCCAGTAGCCATTAAAGTATCTGAAATTGGGACACTTTTTTCAAATGGTGACAAAATCTTGTACACTTCGAGTTTTTAGCTGAATTTTTTTGGGCAAGCCAAAAAAAATACAAGGATCACGTCTACCAAGTTTGGGGTGAAAACTCCTTCAGAAAAAATTTTAAAAAATCTAAACTTTAAAAAGTTTCAAAAATCATGAAAAATAGAAAACGAGTTGTCTTGCCGTGAAACTTCACGTGAAGGCTTAAGGGACCTTTGTATGGAATTTACGAGCCATAAAAATGGCATTGGCCATGCAGAAATATGAAGATTGCCCTAAAACCCACCTACCACCCTATCGATCCATGGCTTGCGCTTCCCGTCTCTCTGGCCGACGTAGTGCCCGCCCGTCTGCCTGCCTGCTCGTTTCATCTGTTGGCTTAGGCATACGGAGTTCATTCCCAGTCTAAGATCAGAACCGACTGAGGGTTGGGGCAGCAGGATCGACAGCACGCAGAAAGGGACCCAACCAATCCCCGACTTGTGCATCCCGCCCATCTGGCCGACTGGGCACCCGCACGCTCGTTTTACGGGTGGACTTAGGCATACGGAGTTCATTCCTAGTCTAAGCGTACGGAGTCCATTCCCAGTCTAAGATTGGACCGAAATGAGGGTTGCGGTAGCACATGCTGGGCTCGGGCATGTGCTGGTGCCACATTTTTCTTCGTCGGGGCACCATCGCCGGAGAATCGTCGGAGAACCTGACCGACGGCATTGGGGTTTCGATGATCGGGGGGGCCAGGGGGTGTGCGCACATGATGTGTGATGGGTGCTGGTACTTGACCCTTATATTGGTCCCCTATCCCTCGTCAAACCTCGAGAACTCACACCCCCTTAAAGAGCATTTGAGATTTTACAGGTTTGCTACCAGTAGCCATTAAAGTGTCTGAAATGGGGACACTTTTCTCATATGGTCACAAAATCTTGTACACTTCGAGTTTTTAGCTAATTTTTTTGTACATGCCAACAAAAATACAAGGATCACATCTACCAAGTTTGGGGCCAAAACTCCTTCCGAAAAAATTTTAAAAAATCCTGAACCGTAAAAAGTTTCAAAAATTATGAAAAATAGAAAACGAGTCGTCTTGCCATGAAACTTCACGTGAAGGCTTAAGGGACCATTGTATTAATTTACAAGCCATAAAAATGGCATTGGCATGTAGAAATATCAAGATATGCTTAAACCCACCGACCACCCTATCGATTCACGGCTTGCGCATTCCGTCTCTCTGGTCGGCGTAGTGCCCGCCCGCCCGCTCGTTTTGTCGGTTGGCTTAGGCATGCGGAGTTCATTCCCAGTCTAAGCATACGGAGTTCATTCCCAGTCTAAGATTGGACCAGACTGAGGGTTACGGTAGCACATGCTGGGCTCTAGCATGTGCTGGTGCCACATTTTTCTTCACTGGGCCACCTTCACCGGAGCATCGTCGGAGAACCTGACAGGCGGCGTTGGGGTTCTGGCGATCGGGGGGGCTGGGTGGGTGTGCGCACATGATGTACGATGGGTGCTGGTACTTGGCCCTTATATTGGCCCCCTATCCCTCGTCAATCCTCGAGAACTCACACCCCCTTAAAGAGCATTTGAGATTTTACAGGTTTGCTGCCAGTAGCCATTAAAGTATCTGAAATGGGGACACTTTCTTCAAATGGTCACAAAATCTTGTACACTTCGAGTTTTTAGCTGATTTTTTTGTGCATATCAAAAAATAATACAAGGATCACTCCTAAAAAGTTTGGGGCCAAAACTCCTTCCGAAAAAATTTCAAAAAATCCCGAACCGCAAAAAGTTTTGAAAATCGTGAAAAATAGAAAACGAGTCGTCTTGCCATGAAACTTCGCGTGAAGGGTTAAGGGACCATTGTAGGAATTTACAAGGCATAAAAATGGCATTGGCATGCAGAAATATGAAGATGTGCCTAAACCCACCTACCACCCTATTGATCCACGGCTTGCGCATCCCGTCTCTCTGGCCGGTGTAGTGCCCGCCCGCCCGTCCGCCCTCCCGCTCGTTTCGTCGGTTGGCTTAGGCATACGGAGTTAATTCCCAGTCTAAGATCGGACTGGACAGAGGGTTGGGGTAGCGCATGCTGGGCTCGGGCATGTGCTGGTGCGACATTTTTCTTCGTCGGGGCACCATCGCCGGAGAACCTGATCGGCGGCATTGGGGTTCCGACGATCGGGGGGGCCAGGGGGTGTGCGCACATGATATGCGATGGGTGCTGGTACTTGGCCCTTATATTGGCCTCCTATCCCTCATCAAACCTCGAGAACTCACACCCCCTTAAAGAGCATTTGAGATTTTACAGGTTTGTTGCCAGTAGCCATTAAAGTTTCTGACATGGGAATACTTTTTTCAAATGGTCACAAAATCTTATACACTTCGAGTTTTTAGCTGATTTTTTTTGTGCTTGCCAACAAAAATAAAAGGATCACGTCTACCAAGTTTGGTTAAAAAACTCTTTCTGAAAAAAGTTTAGAAAATCTCGAACCGCAAAACATTTGGAAAATGGTGAAAAATAGAAAACGAGTCGTCTTGCCATAAAACTTCACGTGAAGGCTTAAGGTACCATTCTATGAATTTACAAGCCATAAAAATTGCATTGGCATGTAGAAATATGAAGATGTGCCTAAACCCACCGACCACCCTATCAATCCACGGCTTGCGCATCCTGTCTCTCTGGCCGACGCAGTACCCACCCGCCTTTCCGCCTGCTCATTTCGTCAGTTAGCTTAGTCGTACGGAGTTCATTCCCAGTCTATTATCAGATCGCACCGAGGGTTGCAGCAGCACATGCTGGGCTTAGGCATGTGCTGGTGCCAAATTTTTCTTCGTCGGGGCTCCATCGTCGGAGCATCGGCGGAGAACCTGACTGGCAGCATTAGGGTTCCGACGATCGGGGGAGCCGGGGGGTGTGCGCACACGATGTGCGATGGGTGCTGGTACTTGGCACTTATATTGGCCCCCTATCCCTCATCAAACCTCGAGAACTCACACCCACTGAAAGAGCATTTGAGATTTTACAGGTTTGCTGCCAGTAGCCATTTAAGTGTCTGAAATGGGGACATTTTTTTCAAATGGTCACAAAATCTTGTACACATCGAGTTCTTAGCTGAATTTTTTTGTGCATGCCAACAAAAATACAAGGATCACGGCTACCAAGTTTGGGGCCAAAACTCCTTCCGAAAAAATTTTAAAAAATCATGAACCGTAAAAAGTTTTAAAAATTGTGAAAAATAGAAAATGAGTCGTCGTGCCATGAAACTTCACGTGAAGGCTTAAGGGACCATTATAGGAATTTACAAGGCATAAAAATGGCATTGGCATCCATAAATATGAAGATGTGCCTAAACCCACCTACCACCCTATCGATCCACGACTTGCGCATCCCGTCTCTCTGGCCGATGTAGTGCCCGCCCACCGGCTTGTTTCGTCGCTTGGCTTTGGCATACGGAGTTAATTCCCAGTCTAAGATCGGATTGGACCGATGGTTGCGGCAGCACATGCTGGGCTCGGGCATGTGCTGGTGCCACATTTTTCTTCATCGGGGCACCATCGTCGGAGGATCGTTAGAGAACTTGATCGACGGCATTGGGGTTTCGATGATCGGGGGGGTCGGGGGGGTGTGCGCACATGATGTGCGATGGGTGCTGGTACTTGACCCTTATATTGGCCCCCTATCCCTCATCAAACCTCGAGAACTCACACCCCCTTAAAGAGCATTTGAGATTTTACAGGTTTGCTGCCAGAAGCCATAAAGCATCTGAAATGGGGACACTTTCTTCAAATGGTCACAAAATCTTGTACACTTCGAGTTTTTAGCTGATTTTTTTTGTGCATACCAAAAAATAATACAAGGATCACTCCTACCAAGTTTGGGGCCAAAACTCCTTCCGAAAAAATTTCAAAAAATCCCGAACCGTAAAAAGTTTCAAAAATCATGAAAAATAGAAAACGAGTCGTCTTGCCATGAAACTTCGCGTGAAGGGTTAAGGGACCATTGTAGGAATTTACAAGGCATAAAAATGGCATTGGCATGCAGAAATATGAAGATGTGCCTAAACCCACCTACCACCCTATTGATCCACGGCTTGCGCATCCCGTCTCTCTGGCCGATGTAGTGCCCGCCCTCCCGCCCACTCGTTTCATCGGTTGGCTTAGGCATGCGGAGTTCGTTCCCAGTCTAAGATCGGACCGGACCGATGGTTGCGGCAGCACATGCTGGGCTCGGGCATGTGCTGGTGCCACATTTTTCTTCGTCGGGGCACCATCGCTGGAGCATCACCGGAGAACCTGACCGACGACATAGGGGTTCCAAAGATCGGGGGGGTGTGCGCACATGATGTGTGATGGGTGCTGGTACTTGGCCATTATATTGGCCCCTATCCCTCATCAAACCTCGAGAACTCACACCCCCTTAAAGAGCATTTGAGATTTTACATGTTTGCTGCCAGTAGCCATTAAAGTGTCTGAAATGGGGACACTTTTTTCAAATGGTCACAAAATCTTGTACACTTCGTGTTTTTAGCTGAATTTTTTTGTGCACGCCAACATAAATACAAGGATCACGTCTACCAAGTTTGGGGTAAAAACTCCTTCCGAAAAAATTTTAAAAAATAGTGAACCACAAAAATTTCAAAAATTGTGAAAAATAGAAAAGGAGTTGTCGTGCCATGAAACTTCACGTGAAGGCTTAAGGGACCATTGTATGAATTTACAAGCCATAAAAATGGCATTGACACACAGAAATATGAAGATGTGCCTAAACCCACCTACGACCCTATCGATCCACGGCTTGCGCATCCCGTTTCTCTGGCCGATGTAGTGCCCGCCCTCCTGCCCGCCCGCTCGTTTCGTCGGTTGGCTTAGGCATACGGAGTTCATTACCAGTTTAAGATCAGACCAGACCGAGGGTTGCAGTAGCAAGATCGATAGCACGCAGAGGGGGACCCGGTCGATCCCTGGCTTGCGCATCCTGCCCCTATGGCCAGTTGAGCGCCCGTACGCTCGTTTCGTGGGTTGACTTAGGCATACAAGTTCATTCCTAGTCTAAGCATACGGAGTTCGTTTGTAGTCTAAGATCAAACTGGACCGAGGGGTGCGACAGCAAATGCTGGGCTCGGGCATGTGCTGGTGCCGCATTTTTCTTCGTCGGGGCACCATCACCGAAGCAACGTCGGAGAACCTGACCGACTGCATTGGGGTTCCGATGATCGGGGTGGCCGGGGGGTGTGCGCACATGATGTGCGATCGATGCTGGTACTTGGTCCTTACATTGGCCCCCTATCCCTCATCAAACCTTGAGAACTCCCACCCCCTTCAAGAGCATTTGAGATTTTACAGGTTTGCTGCTAGTAGTCATTAAAGTGTCTGAAATGGGGACACTTTTTTCAAATGGTCACAAAATCTTGTACACTTCGAGTTTTTAGCTGATTATTTTTGTCCATGCCAACAAAAATACACGGATCATGTCTACCATGCTTGGGGCCAAAACTCCTTCCGAAAAAATTTTAAAAAATCTCGAACCATAAAAAGTTTCAAAAATCATGAAAAATAGAAAACGAGTCGTCTTGCCATGAAACTTCACGTGAAGGCTTAAGGGACCATTGTATGAATTTACAAGCCATAAAAATGGCATTGGCACGTAGAAATATGAAGATGTGCCTAAACCCACCTACCACCCTATCGATCCACGGCTTGCACATCCCGTCTCTCTGGCCAGCGTAATGCCTGCCCGCCCGCTCATTTCGTCGGTTGGCTTAGGCATACGGAGTTCATTCCCAGTCTAAGATTGGACCGAACCGAGGGTTAAGGCAATAGGATTGGCAGCATGCAGAGGGGGACCAGGTCGATCCCCGGCTTGCGCATCCCGCCCTTATGGCCGGTTGAGCACCCGCATGCTCGTTTCGTTGGTTGACTTAGGCATGCGGAGTTCATTCCCAGTCTAAGCATACGGAGTTCATTCCCAGTCTAAGATCGAACCAGACCGAGGGTTACGGTAGCACATGCTGGGCTTGAGCATGTGCTAGAGCTACATTTTTCTTCATCGGGGCACCATCGCGCGAGCATCGTCAGAGAACCTGACCAACGGCATTGGGGTTCCGACGATCGGGGGGGCGGGGGGTGTGCGCACATGATGTGCGATGGGTGCTGGTACTTGGCCCTTATATTGGCCCCCTATCCCTCATCAAACCTCGAGAACTCACACTCCCTTAAAGAGCATTTGATATTTTACAGGTTTGCTGCAGTAGCCATTAAAGTATCTGAAATGGGGACACTTTCTTCAAATGGTCACAAAATCTTGTACACTTCGATTTTTTAGCTGATTTTTTTATGCGTACCAAAAAATAATACAAGGATCACTCCTACCAAGTTTGGGGCCAAAACTCCTTCCGAAAAAATTTTAAAAAATCTCGAACCGCAAAAAGTTTTGAAAATCGTGAAAAATAGAAAATGAGTCGTCTTGCCATGAAACTTCGCGTGAAGGGTTAAGGGACCATTGTAGGAATTTACAAGGCATAAAAATGGCATTGGCATGCAAAAATATGAAGATGTGCCTAAACCCACCTACCACCCTATTGATACACGGCTTGCACATCCTGTCTCTCTAGCCGGTGTAGTGCCCGCCCGCCCACCCGCCCACTCATTTCGTCAATTGGCTTAGGCATACGGAGTTCATTGCTAGTCCAAGATCAAACCAGACCGAGGGTTGCGGCAGCAGGATCGGTAGCACGCAAAGGGGGACTCGACCTATCCTCGACTTGCGCATCCGCCCCTCTGGCGGCTGAGCGCCCACACGCTCGTTCCGTGGGTTGACTTAGGCATACGGAGTTCATTCCCAGTCTAAGCATATGAAGTTCATTCCTAGTCTAAGATCGGACCAGACCGAAGGTTGCGGTAGCACATGCTGGCCTTGTGCATGTGCTGGTGCCACTTTTTTCTTCATCGGGGCACCATCACCGGAGCATCGTAAGAGAACCTGACCGACGGCATTGGGTTCCGACGATTGGGGGGGTCGGGGCGGGTGTGCGCACATCATGTGCGATGGGTGCTGGTACTTGGCCCGCATACGGAGTTAATTCCAAGTCTAAGCATATGGAGATCATTCCCAATCTAAGATCAGATCGGACCGAGGGTTACGGCAGCACATGCTGGGCTCGGGCATGTACTGGTGCCGTATTTTTCTTCGCTGGGGCACCATTGCCAGAGCATCACTGGAGAACTTGACCGGCGGCATTGGGGTTCCGACGATCAGGGGGGTCAGGGGGGTGGGTGTGCGCACATGATGTGCGATGGGTGCTGCTACTTGGCCCTTATATTGGCCCCTTATCCCTCATCAAACCTCGAGAACTCACACCCATTGAAAGAGCATTTGAGATTTTACAGGTTTGCTGCTAGTAGCCATTAAAGTGTCTGAAATGGGGACATTTTTTTCAAATGGTCACGAAATCTTGCACACTTTGAGTTTTTAGCTGAATGTTTTTGTGCATGCCAACAAAAATACAAGGATCACGTCTACCAAGTTTGGGCCCAAAACTCCTTCCGAAAAAATTTTAAAAAATCCTGAACCGTAAAAAGTTTCAAAAATTCTAAAAAATAAAAAACGAGTCGTCTTGCCATGAAACTTCACGTGAAGGCTTAAGGAACCATTGTATGAATTTACAAGCCGTAAAAATGGCATCGGCACGTAGAAATATGAAGATGTGCCTAAACCTCCTACCACCCTATCGATCCATGGCATGCGCATCCCGTCTCTCTGGCTGACGTAGTGCCCGCCCACCCGCCCGCCCGCTCGTTTCGTCAGTTGGCTTAGGCATACGAAGTTCATTCGTAGTCTAAGACTGGACTGGACCAAGGGTTGCGACCGCAGGATCGGCAGCACGTAGAGGGGGACCCGACTGATCCTCGGCTTGCGCATCTCGCCCCTCTGGCCGGCTGAGCACCTGCACACTCATTTCGTGGGTGGACTTAGGCATACGGAGTTCATTCCCAGTCTAAGCATACAGAGTTCATTCCCAGTCTAAGATCAGACCGGACCGACGTGGTGCCGTATTTTTCTTCACCGGGGCACCATCGTCGGAGCATCGTCGGAGAACATGACCGGCGGCATTGGGGTTCTGATGATCGGGGGGGCCGAGGGGGGTGTGCGCACATGATGTGCGATGGGTGCTTGTACTTGGCCTTTATATTGGCCCCCTATCCCTCATCAAACCTCGAGAACTCCCACCCCCTTAAAAAGCATTTGAGATTTTACAGGTTTGCTTCCAGCAACCATTAAAGTGTTTGAAATGGAGACACTTTTTTCAAATGGTCCCAAAATCTTGTACACTTCGAGTTTTTAGCTGAAATATTTTGTGCATCCCAACAAAAATACAAGGATCACGTCTACCAAGTTTCAAGCCAAAACTCCTTCCAAAAAAATTTTAAAAAATCCTGAACCACAAAAAGTTTCTAAAATCGTGAAAAATAGAAAACGAGTCGTCTTGGCATGAAACTTCACGCGTAGGGTTAAGGGACCAATCTATGAATTTACAAGCCATAAAAATGGCATTGGCATGCAGAAATATGAAGATGTGCCTAAACCCACCAACCACCATATCGATCCACGGCATGCGCATCCCGTCTCTCTGGTCGGCGTAGTGCCCGCCCACCCGCCCGCCCGCTTGTTTCGTCAGTTGGCTTAGGCATACGGAGTTCATTCCCAGTCTAAGATTGGACTGGACCAAGGGTTGCGGCCGTAAGATTGGCAACACGAAGAGGGGGACCCGGTCGATCCCTGGCTTGCGCATCTCGCCCCTCTGGCCGACTGAGCGCCTGCATACTCGTTTCGTGGGTTGACTTAGGCATACGGAGTTCATTCCCAGTCAAGCATACGGAGTTCATTCCCAGTCTAAGATCAGACCGGACTGAGGGTTGCGGTAGCACATGCTGGGCTCGAGCATGTGCTGGTGTCGTATTTTTCTTCGTCGGGGCACCATTGTCGGAGCATTGTCGGAGAACATGACCGGCGGCATTGGGGTTCTGACGATCGGGGGGGCCGAAGGGGGTGTGTGCACATGATGTGCGATGGGTGCTGGTATTTGGCCCTTATATTGGCCCCCTATCCCTCATCAAACCTCAAGAACTCACACCCCCTTAAAAAGCATTTGAGATTTAATAGGTTTGCTGCCAGCAGCAATTAAAGTGTCTGAAATGGGGACACTTTTTTCAAATGATCCCAAAATCTTGTACACTTCGAGTTTTTAGCTGAATGTTTTTGTGCATCCCAACAAAAATACGAGGATCATGTCTACCAAGTTTCTTGCGAAAACTCATTCCGAAAAAATTTTAAAAAATCCTGAACCGCAAAAAGTTTCAAAAATCGTGAAAAATAGAAAACGAGTCGTCTTGGCATGAAACTTCACGCGAAGGCTTAAGGCACCATTGTATGAATTTACAAGCCATAAAAATGGCATTGGCATGTAGAAATATGAAGATGTGCCTAAACCCACCAACCACCCTATCGATCCAAGGCTTGCGCATCCCGTCTCTCTGGTCGGCGTAGTGCCCACCCGCCCGCTCGTTTCATCGGTTGGCTTAGGCATACGAAGTTCATTCCCAATCTAAGATCAAACCAGACTAAGGGTTGCGACGGCAAGATTGGTCACACGCAGAGGGGGACCCAGCCGATCCCCGGCTTGCGTATCCTGCCCCTCTGGCCGGTTGAGCGCCCGCACGCTTGTTTCATGGGTTAACTTAGGCATACAGAGTTCATTCCCAGTCTAAGCATGCGGAGTTCATTCCCAGTCTAAAATCGGATCAGACCGACGGTTGTGGCAGCACATGCTGGGCTCGAGCATATGCTGGTGCCGCATTTTTCTTCGTCGGGGCACCATCATCGAAGCATCGCCGGAGGACCTGACCGGCGGCATTGGGGTTCCGACGATCGGGGGGGCCAGGGGGTGCACGCACATGATGTGCGATGGGTGCACTTGGCCCTTATATTGGCTGCCTATCCCACATCAAACCTCGAGAACTCACACCCCCTTAAAGAACATTTGAGATTTTACAGGTTTGCTGCCAGTAGCCATTAAAGTGTCTGAAATGGGGACACTTTTTTCAAATGGTCACAAAATCTTGTACACTTTGCGTTTTTAGCTGAATTTTTTTGTGCATGCCAAGAAAAATGCAAGGATCACGTCTACCGAGTTTGGGGCCAAAACTCCTTCCAAAAAAATTTCAAAAAATCCCGAACTTTAAAAAGTTTCAAAAATTATGAAAAATAGAAAACGAGTCGACTTGCCAGGAAACTTCACGTGAAGGCTTAAGGGACCATTGTATGAATTTACAAGCCATAGAAATGGCATTAGCACGCAGATATATGAAGATGTGCCTAAACCCACCAACAACCCTATCGATCCACGACTTTCGTATCCCATCTCTCTGACCGGTGTAGCGCCGGCTCGCCCGCCCGCTTGCTCGTTTCGTCGCTTGGCTTAGGCATACGGAGTTCATTCCCAGTCTAAGATCGCCTAGACTAAGGGTTGCGGCAACAGGATGGGCAGCACGTAGAGGAGGACCCGACCGATCCTCGGCTTACGCATCCTGCCCCTCTAACCGGCTAAGCGCCCGTACGCTCGTTTCGTCGGTTGCCTTAGGGATACAGAGTTCATTCCCAGTCTAAGATCAGACCGGACCGAGGGTTGTGGCAGCAAGATCGGCCGCACGTTGAGGGGGACCCAACCGATCCCTGGCTTGCGCATCCCGCCCCTCTGGCCGGTCGAGCGCCCGTACACTTGTTTCATGGGTTAACTTAGGCATACGGAGTTCATTCCCAGTCTAAGCATATGGAGTTCATTCCCAGTTTAAGATCGGACCAGACTGAGGGTTGCGGTAGCACATGCTGTGCTCGAGCATGTGCTGGTGCCTCATTTTTCTTTGTCGGGGCACCATTGTCGAAGCATCGTTGGAGAACCTGACCGACGACATTGGGGTTCCAGCGATCGGGGGGGCCGGGGGGTGCGCGCACATGATGTTTGATGGGTGCTGGTACTTAGCCCTTATATTGGCCCCCTATCCCACATCAAACCTCGAGAACTCACACCCCCTTAAAGAGCATTTGAGATTTTACAGGTTTGCTGCCAGTAGCCATTAAAGTGTTTGAAATGGGGACATTTTTTTCAAATGGTCACAAAATCCTGTACACTTCGAGTTTTTAGTTGAATTTTTTTGTGCATGCCAACAAAAATAGAAGGATCACGTGTACCAAGTTTGGGGCCAAAACTCCTTCCGAATAAATTTTAAAAAATCCCGACCGTAAAAATTTTCAAAAATCATGAAAAATAGAAAACAAGTCGTCTTGGCATGAAACTTCACGTGAAGGCTTAAGGGACCATTGTATGAATTTACAAGCCATAAAAAAGGCATTGCCATGCAGAAATATTTAGATGTGCCTAAACCCACCTACCACCCTATCGATCCACGCCTTGGGCATCCCGTCTCTCTAAACAACATAGTACCCGCCCGCCCGCCCGCTTGCTTGTTTCGTCAGATGGCTTAGGCATACGGAGTTCATTGCCTGTCTAAGATCAGACCAGACTGAGGGTTGCGGCAGCAGGATCGGTAGCACGCAGAGGGGGACCCGATCGATCCCCGACTTGCGCATCCTGGCCCTCTAGCCGGTTGAGCGCCCGCACGCTCGTTTCATGGGTTGACTTAGGCATACTGAGTTCATTCCTAGTCTATGATCGGACCGGACTAAGGGTTGCGGTAGCACATGCTGGGCTCAGGCATCTACTGTTGCCGCATTTTTCTTTGTCGGGGCACCATCGCCAGAGCATCACCGGAGAACTCGACCGGCGGCATTGGGGTTCCGACGATCGGGGGGGCCAGGGGGGTGTGCGCACATGATGTGCGATGGGTATTGGTACTTGGCCCTTATATTGGCCCCCTATCCCTCATCAAACCTCGAGAACTCACACCCATTAAAGAGCATTTGAGATTTTATAGGTTTGCTGTCAGTAGCCATTAATGTGTCTGAAATGAGGACACTTTTTTCAAATGGTCACAAAATCTTGTATACTTCGAGGTTTTAGCTGAATTTTTTTGTGCATGCCAACAAAAATACAAGGATCATGTCTACCAAGTTTAGGACCAAAACTCCTTCCAAAAAAATTTTAAAAGATCCCGAACCGCAAAAAGTTTCAAAAATCATGAGAAATAGAAAATGAGTCGTCTTGCCATGAAACTTGACGTGAAGGCTTAAGGTACCATTGTATGTATTTACAAGCCATAAAAATGGCATTGGCACGTAAAAATATGAAGATGTGCCTAAACCCACCTACCACCCTATCGATCCATGGCTTGCGCATCCCGTCTCTCTAGTCGGCGTAGTGCCCGCCCGCCCGCTCGTTTCATCGGTTGGCTTAGGCATACGGAGTTCATTCCCAGTCTAAGATCGGATCGGATCGAGGGTTACGGCAGCACATGCTGGGCTCGGGCATGTGCTGGTGCCACATTTTTCTTCGCTGGGGCACCATCGTCGGAGCATCGCCGGAGAACCTGACCAACGGCATTGGGGTTCCGGCAATCGGGGGGACCGGAGGGGGTGTGCGCACATGATGTGCGATGGGTGCTGGTACTTGGCAATTATATTTGCCCCTATCCCTCATCAAACCTCGAGAACTCGCACCCCCTTAAAGAGCATTTGAGATTTTACAGGTTTGCTGTCAGTAGCCATTAATGTGTCTGGAATAAGGACACTTTTTTCACATGGTCATAAAATCTTGTACACTTCGAGTTTTTAGCTGAATTTTCTTGTACATGCCAACAAAAATACAAGGATCACGTCTACCAAGTTTAGGACCAAAACTCCTTCGAAAAAAATTTTAAAAGATCCCGAACCGCAAAAAGTTTCAAAAATCGTGAAAAATAGAAAATGAGTCGTCTTGCCATGAAAGTTCATGTGAAGGCTGAAGGGACCATTGTATGAATTTACAAGCCATAAAAATGGCATTGGCATGTAGAAATATAAAGATGTGCCTAAACCCACCTACCCGCCTACTGATCCACGGCTTGCGCATCCCGTCTCTCTGGCCGGGGTAGTGCCCGCCTGCCGGTCCGCCCGCTCGTTTCGTCGGTTCGCTTAGGCATACGGAGTTCATTCCCAGTCTAAGATCAAACTGGACTGAGGGTTGCGGCAGCACATGCTGGGCTCGGGCAAGTGCTGGTGCCGTATTTTTCTTTGTCGGGGCACCATCGCTGGAGAACCTGACTGGCGGCATTGGGGTTCGACGATCGGGGGGGCCGGGGGGGTGTGCGCACATGATGTGCGGTGGGTGCTGGTACTTGGCCCTTAGATTGGCCTCCTATCCCTCATCAAACCTTGAGAACTCGCAACCCCTTAAAGAGCATTTGAGATTTTACAGGTTTGCTGCCAGTAGCCAATAAAGTGTCTCAAATGTGGACACTTTTTTGAAATGGTCAAAAAATCTTGTACACTTCAAGTTTTTGGCTGAATTTTTTTGTGCATGAGAACAAAAATACAAGGATCACGTCTACCAAGTTTGGGACAAAAACTCCTTCCGAAAAAATTTTAAAAAATTTCGAACCACAAAAAGTTTTCAAAATCATGAAAAATAGAAAACGAGTTGTCTTGTCATCAAACTTCACGTGAAGGCTTAAGGGACAATTGTATGAATTTACAAGACATAAAATTGGCATTGACATGCAGAAATATGAAGATGTGCCTAAACCCACCACCACCCTATCGATACACGGCTTGCGCATCCCGTCTCTCTGGCCGACGTACTGCCCGCTCGCCCGCCCGCCCCCTCGTTTTGTCGGTTGGCTTACGCATACGGAGTTCATTCTCAGTCTAAGATCAGACCGGATCGAGGGTTGCGAAAGTAGGATCGACAGCACGTAGAGGGGGAGCCGGCTGATCCTCGACTTGCGCATCCCACCCCTCTGGCCGGATGAACGCCCACACGCTCGTTTCATGGGTTGACTTAGGCATACGGAGTTCATTCCCAGTCTAAGCATACGGAGTTCATTCCCAGTCTAAGATCCGACCAGACCGAGGGTTGCGGCAGCACATGCTGGGCTTGGGCATGTGCTGGTGCTGCATTTCTCTTCGTCGGGGCACCATCGCCAGAGCATCGCCGGAGAACCTGACCGACGGCATTGGGGTTCCGACGATCGGAGGGGCCGGGGGGTGTCTGCACATGATGTGCGATGGGTGCTGGTACTTGGCCCTTGTATTGGCCCCCTATCCCTCATCAAACCTTGAGAACTCACACTCCCTTAAAAAGCATTTGAGATTTTGCAGGTTTGCTGCCAGTAGCCCTTAAAGTGTCTGTAATGGGGACGCTTTTTTCAAATGGTCACAAAATCTTGTACACTTAGAGTTTTTAGCTGATTTTTTTTATGCATGCCAACAAAAATAAAAGGATTACATCTACCAAGTTTGGGTCCAAAACTCCTTCTGAAAAAATTTTAAAAAATCTCAAACCGTAAAAAGTTTTGAAAATCGTGAAAAACAGAAAACGAGTCATCTTGCCATGAAACTTCATGTGAAGGCTTAAGGGACCATTTTATGAATTTAAAAGCCATAAAAATTGCATTGGCACATAGAAATATGAAGATGTGACTAAACCCACCTACAGCCCTATCAATCCACGGCTTGCGCATCCTGTCTCTCTGGCCGGCGTAGTGCCCGCCCGCCCATCCGCCCGCTCGTTTCGTTGGTTGGCTTAGGCATATGGAGTTCATTCCCAATCTAAGATCGGATCAGACCAAGGGTTACGATAGCAGGATCGGCAGCACGTAGAGGTGGACCCGACCGATCCCTGGCTTGCGCATCCTACCCCTCTGGCCAGCTGAGAGCCCACACGCTCATTTCGTGGGTTGACTTAGGCATACGGAGTTCATTCCCAGTCTAAGAGCCCGCACGCTCATTTCGTGGGTTAACTTAGGCATACGGAGGTCATTCCCAGTCTAAGCTTATGGAGTTCATTCCCAGTCTGAGAGCCTGCACGCTAGTTTCGTGGGTTGCGGCAGCAGGATCGACAGCATGCAGAAGTGGACCCGATCGATCCCCGGCTTGCGCATCCTGCCCCTCTGGCCAGTTGAGAGCTCACACGCTCATTTCATGGGTTGACTTAGGCATACGAAGTTCATTCCCAGTCTAAGGTTACGGAGTTCATTCCCAGTCTGAGATCGGATCGGATCGAGGGTTACGGCAGCACATGCTAGGCTCAGGCATATGCTGGTGTCACATTTTTCTTCACCGGGGCACCATCATCAGAGCATCACCAAAGAACCTGACCGACGGCATTGGGGTTCCGGCAATAGGAGGGATCGGGGGGGTGTGCACACATGATGTGCGGTGGGTGCTTCTACTTGGCCCTTATATTGGCCCTTACAATGGTCACAAAATCTTGTACACTTCGAGTTTTTAGCTGAATTTTTTTGTGCACGCCAACAAAAATACAAGGATCACGTCTACCAATTTTGGGGCTAAAACTCCTTTTGAAAAAATTTTAAAAAATCCTGAACCGCAAAAAGTTTCAAAAATTACGAAAAATAGAAAACGAGTCGCCTTGCCATGAAACTTCACGTGAAGGCTTAAGGGACCATTGTATGAATTTACAAGCCATAAAAATGGCTTTGGCATGCAGAAATATGAAGATGTGCCTAAACCCACCTACCACCCTATCGATCCACGGCTTGCGTATCCCGTCTCTCTGGCTGACGTAGTGCCTGCCCTTCCACCTGCCCGCTCATTTCATCAGTTGGCTTAGGCATACGGAGTTCATTCCCAGTATAAGATTGGACTAGACCGAGGGTTGTGGCAGTAGGATCGACAGCACGCAGAAGGGGACCCGATCGATCCCCGGCTTGCGCATCCCACCCCTCTGGCCTACTGATCGCCCACACGCTCGTTTCGTGGGTTCACTTAGGCATATGGAGTTCATTCCCAGTCTATGATCGTACTGGATCGAGGGTTGTGGGAACACATGTTAGGCTAGGGCATGTGCTGGTGCCGTATTTTTCGTTGTCGGGGCACCATCGTTGGAGAACCTAACCGACGGCATTAGGGTTCCAGCGGGGGGTGTGCGCACATGATGTGCGATGGGTGCTGATACTTGGCCCTTATATTGGCCCCCTATCCATCATCAAACCTCGAGACCTCACGCCCCCTGAAAGAGCATTTGAGATTTTACAGGTTTACTGCTAGTAGACATTAAAGTGTCTGAAATGGGGACACTTTTTTAAAATTGTCAGAAAATCTTGTACACTTTGAGTTTTTAGCTGAATTTTTTTGTGCATGCCAAAAAAAATACAAGGATCACGTCTACCAAGTTTGGGGCCAAAAATCCTTTCAAAAAAATTTTAAAAAATCTCAAACCATAAAAAGTTTTAAAAATCATGAAAAATAGAAAACGAGTCGTCTCGCCATGAAACTTCACGTGAAGGCTTAATGGACCATTGTATGAATTTACATGCCATAAAAATGGCATTTGCATGTAGAAATATGAAGATGTGCCTAAACCCACCTACCACCCTATCGATCCATAGCTTGCGCATCCCATCTCTCTAGCCTGCGTAGTGCCCGCCTGCCCGCTCATTTCGTCGGTTGGCATAGGCATACAGAGTTCATTCCCAACCTAAGATTGAACTGGACCAAGGGTTGCAGCAGCAAGATCGCCAGCAAGCAGAGGGGGACCCGGTTGATCCCCAGCTTGCGCATCCCGCCCCTCTGGGCGATTGAGCGCCCGCACGCTCGTTTCGTGGGTTGACTTAGGCATACGAAATCCATTCCTAGTCTAAGCATACAGAGTTCATTCCCAGTCTAAGATTGGATCAGACCTACCACCCTATCGATCCATGGCTTGAAGCATTCCCTCTCTTGCTGCATAGTGCCCGCCGCCCTGCTCTTCGTGCGTTGGCTTAGGATACGGAGTTCATCCAGTCTAAGATTGGACCGCCAATTACGGCAGCAGCATCAGCAGCATGTAGCGGGGACTCGGCCGATCCTCAGGTATCGCATCGAACCCCTCTGGCCGACGAGCGCCCGCACATGCTCATTCTTGTGGGGAAAAAATGGCACCAGAGCATTCCCAGTCTAGCATACGAGTTCATTCCCATCTTTGATCAGATCGACTGAAGGGTTGTGCAGCAATGCAATGGAGCGCAGTGCTGGTGCCGCTCCTTCGTCGGCACCATCACCAGGAAGCCTGACCAGGTGGTGATTGGGTTCCGACGATCGGCCGGATTGGGGGTGTGCGCACATGATGTGCGATGGGTGCTTGTACTTGGCGCTTATCTTGGCCACCTATCCCTCATCAAACCTCGAGAACTCACACCCCCATAAAGAGCATTTGAGATTTTACAGGTTTGCTACCAGTAGCCATTAAAGTGTCTAAAATGGGGACACTTTTTTCAAATGGTCACAAAATCTTGTACACTTTGAGTTTTTAGGTGAATTTTTTTGTGCATGCCAAAAAAGATAAAAGGATCACGTCTACCAAGTTTGGTGTCAAAACTTCTTCCAAAAAAATTTTAAAAAATCCCGAACCGAAAAACGTTTCAAAAATCATGAAAAATAGAAAACGAGTCGTCTTGCCATGAAACTTCAAGTGAAGGCTTAAGGGACCATTGTATGAATTTACAAGCCATAAAAATGGCATTGGCAAGTAGAAATATGAAATGTGCCTAAACCCACCTACAACCCTATCGATCTACGGCTTGCGCATCCCGTCTCTCCGGATGGCTTAGTGCTCGCCTGCCTGCTCGTTTCGTCGGTTGGCTTAGGCATACAGAGTTCATTCCCACTCTAAGATCGGATCAGAACGAGGGTTACGATAGCACATGCTGGACTCGGGCATGTGCTGGTGCCGTATTTTTCTTTGCCGGGGCACCATCGTTGGAGCATGGCCGGAGAACCTGACCGGCGGCATTGGGGTTTCGGCGATCGGGGGGGTCGGGGGGTGTGCGCACATGATGTGCGATGCGTGCTGGTAATTGGCCCTTATATTGGCTCCCTACCCCTCATCAAACCTCGAGAACTCACACCCCCTTAAAGAGCATTTGAGATTTTACAGATTTGCTGCCATTAGCCGTTAAAGTGTCTAAAATGGGGACACTTTTTTCAAATGGTCACAAAACCTTGTACAGTTCTATTTTTTAGCTGAATTTTTTTGTGCATGCCAAAAAAAATACAAGTATCACATCTTTCAGGTTTTGGGCCAAAACTTCTTCCGAAAAAATTTTAAAAAATCCCGAACCGTAAAAAGTTTTAAAAATCGTGAAAAATAAAAAACGAGTCATCTTGCCATGAAACTTCATGTGAAGGCTTAAGGGACCATTGTATGAATTTACAAGCCATAAAAATGGCATTGGCACGCAGAAATATGAAGATGTGCCTAAACCCACCTACCACCCTATCGATCCACGGCTTGCGCATCCTATCTCTCTGGCCGACGTAGTGCCTGTCCGCCCACCCGCCCGCTCATTTCATCGGTTGGCTTAGGCATACGGAGTTCATTCCCAGTCTAAGATTGGACTAGACCAAGGGTTGTGGTAGTAGGATCGGTAGCACACAGAAGGGGACCCGATCGATCTTCGGCTTGCGCATCCCACCCCTCTGGCCGGCTGAGCGCCCACACGCTCGTTTCGTGGGTTCACTTAGGCATATGGAGTTCATTCCCAGTGTAAGCATACGGAGTTCATTCCCAGTCTATGATCGTACCGGATCGAGGGTTGTGGCAACACATGTTGGGCTCGGGCATGTGCTGGTCTCGCATTTTTCGTTGTCGGGGCACCATCGTTGGAGAACCTGATCGGCGGCATTGGGGTTCCGGTGGGGGGGTGTGCACACAAGATGTGCGATGGGTGCTGATACTTGGCCATTATATTGGCCCCCTATCCCTCATCAAACCTTGAGACCTCACACCCCCTTAAAGAGCATTTGAGATTTTACAGGTTTGCTGCTAGTAGCCATTAAAGTGTCTGAAATGGGGACACTTTTTTAAAATTGTCACAAAATCTTGTACACTTTAAGTTTTTAGCTGAATTTTTTTGTGCATGCCAAAAAAAATACAAGGATGACGTCTACCAAGTTTGGGGCCAAAAATCCTTCCGAAAAAAGTTTAAAAAATCCCGAACCATAAAAAGTTTCAAAAATCATGAAAAATAGAAAACGAGTCGTCTCGCCATGAAACTTCACGTGAAGGCTTAAGGGACCATTGTATGAATTTACAAGCCATAAAAATGCCATTTGCATGCAGAAATATGAAGATGTGCCTAAACCCACCTACCACCCTATCGATCCACAGCTTGCGCATCCCATCTCTCTGGCCGACGTAGTGCCCGCCCGCCCGTTCATTTCGTCGGTTGACATAGGCATACGGAGTTTATTCCCAACCTAAGATTGAACCGAACCAAGGGTTGCTGCAGCAGGATCACCAGCAAGCAGAGGGGGTCCCGGCTGATCCCCAGCTTACGCATCCCGCCCCTCTGGGTGACCAAGCGCCCGCACGCTCGTTTCGTGGGCTGACTTAGGCATACGGAGTGCATTCGTAGTCTACGCATACGAAGTTCATTCCCAGTCTAAGATCGGATCAGACCGAGGGTTGCAGCAGCACCTGCTGGGCTCTCGCATATGCTGGTTCCGTATTTTTCTTCGTCGGGGCACCATCGTCGGAGCATCGCCGAAGAACCTGACCGACGGCATTGGGGTTCTGGCGATCGGGGGGGTCGGGGGGGGGTGTGCCCACATGATGTGCGATGGGTGCTGGTACTTGGCCCTTATATTGGCATCTATCCCTCATCAAACCTCAAGAACTCACACCCCCTTAAAGAGAATTTGAGATTTTCCAGGTTTCCTGCCAGTAGCCATTAAAGTGTCTGAAATGGGGACACTTTTTTCAAACGGTCAAAAAATCTTGTACACTTCGAGTTTTTAGCTAAATTTTTTTATGCGTGCCAAAAAAAATACAAGGATCACGTCTACCAAGTTTGGGACCAAAACTCCTTTCGAAAAAATTTAAAAAAATCCCGAACCGAAAAAAGTTTTGAAAATCGTGAAAAATAGAAAACGAGTCGTCTTGCCATGAAATCACGTGAAGGCTTAACGGACCATTGTATGAATTTACAAGCCATAAAAATGGCATTGGCATGCAGAAATTTGAAGATGTGCCTAAACCCACCTACCACCCTATCGATCCACGGCTTGCGCATCCCGTCTCTCTGGCTGGCATAGTGCCTGCCCGCCCGCCCTCTCGTTTCGTCGGTTGGCTTAGGCATACGGAGTTCATTCCCAGTGTAAGATCAGAACGGACCGAAGGTTGGGGCAGCAGGATCGGCAGCACGCAGAGGTGGACCTGGCCACTCCCCGACTTACGCATCCCGTCCTTCTGGCCGGTTGAGCGCCCGCACGCTCGTTTCGTGGGTTGACTTAGGCATATAGAGTTCATTCCCAGTCTAAGCATACAGAATTCATTCCCAGTCTAAGATCAGACCGGATTGAGGGTTGTGGCAGCACATGCTGGGCTCGGCCAAAATGCAAAGGGGGACCCGACCTATCCCCAGCCTACGTGTCCCGCCTCTCTGGCCGACTGAGCGCCCGCATGCTCTTTTCGTGGGTTGACTTAGGCATACGGAGTTCATTCCCAGTCAAAGATCGGATCGAACTGAGAGTTGCAGGAGCACATGCTGGGCTCGAGCATGTGCTGGTGGCGCATTTTTCTTCTTCGTGACACCATCGCTGGAGCATCGTCGGAGAACCTGACCGAAGGCATTGGGGTTCCGATGATCGGGGGGGCCGAGGGGGGTGTGCGCACATGATGTGCGATGGGTGCTGGTACTTGGCCCTTATATTGGCCCCTTATCCCTCATCAAACCTCGAGAACTGACACCCCCTTAAAGAGCATTTGAGATTTTACAGGTTTGCTGCCAGTTGCCATTAAAGTGCCTGAAATGGAAAAACTTTTTTCAAATGGTCACAAAATCTTGTACACTTTGAGTTTTTAGCTGAATTTTTTTGTGCAGGACAAAAAAAATACAAGGATCAAGTCTATCAAGTTTGGGGTTAAAACTCCTTCCAAAAAAATTTTAAAAAATCTTAAGCCGCAGAAAGTTTTGAAAATCATGAAAAATAGAAAACGAGTCTTCTTGCCGTGGAACTTCACTTGAAGGCTTAAGGGACCATTGTATGAATTTACAAGCCATAAAAATGGCATTGGCACATAGAAATATGAAGATGTGCCTAAACCCACCTACCTCCCTATCAATCCATGACTTACGCATCCCGTCTCTCTGGCCGGTGCGGTGCCCGCCCGCCCGCCCGCTCGTTTCGTCGGTTGACTTAGGCATACGGAGTTCATTCCCAGTCTAAGATCGGATGGGTCCAAGGGTTGTGGCAGCAAGATTGGCAACACGCAGAGGGGGACCCGGTCGATCCTCAGCTTGCGCATCCCACCCCTCTGGCCGGCTGAGCACCTGTACGCTCGTTTCGTGGGTTGACTTAGGCATACAGAGTTCATTCCCTGTCTAAGCATACGGAGTTCATTCCCAGTCTAAGATCAGACCGGATCGAGGGTTGCGACAGCATATGCTAGGCTCAGGCTTGTGCTGGTGCCGCATTTTTCTTCGTCGGGGCACCATCGCCGAAGCATCGCCGGAGAACCTGACTGACGGCATTAGGGTTCCAGCGATCGGGGGGGCCGGGGGGGGTGTGCGCACATGATGTGGGATGGGTGCTGGTACTTGGCCCTTATATTGGCCCCCTATCCCTCATCAAACCTCGAGAACTCACACCCCCTTAAAAAGCATTTGAGATTTTATAGGTTTTCTGCTAGTAGCCATTGAAGTGTCTGAAATGGGGGCACTTTTTTCAAATGGTCACAAAATCTTGTACAGTTCGAGTTTTTAGCCGAATTTTTATGTGCGTACCAAAAAAAAATACAAGGATCATGTCTACCATGTTTGGGGCCAAAACTCCTTCCGAAAAAATTTTAAAAAATCCCGAACCGCAAAAAAGATCTAAAATTGTCAAAAATAAAAAACGAGTCATCTTGCCATGAAACTTCACGTGAAGGCTTAAGGGACCATTGTATGAATTTACAAAGGCATAAAAATGGTACTGGCACACAGAAATATGAAGATGTGCCTAAACTCACGTACCACCCTATCGATCCATGGCTTGCACATCCTGTCTCTCTGGCCGACGTAGTGCCCGCCTGCCCGGTCGCTCGTTTTGTTGGTTGGATTAGGCATACAAAGTTCATTCCTAGTCTAAGATCGGACCGAAATGAGGGTTACGACAGCAGGATTGGTAGCACGTAGAGGGGGACCCGACCGATCCCCGACTTGCGCATCCCACCCCTCTGGTCGGCTGAGCGCCCGCATGCTCGTTTCGTGGGTTAACTTACACATACGGAGTTCATTCCCAGTGTAAGATCGGATTGGACCAAGGGCTGCGATAGCACATGCTGGGCTCGAGCATGTGCTGGTGCCGCATTTTTATTCGTTGGGGCACCTAGTCGGAGCATCGCTGGAGAACCTGACCATTGGCATTGGGGTTCCGGTGATCGGGGGGGCCAGGGGGGTGTGCGCACATGATGTGCGATGGGTGCTGGTACTTGGCTCTTATATTGGCCCCCTATCCCTCATCAAACCTTGAGAACTAACACCCCCTTAAAGAGCATTTCAGATTTTACAGGTTTTCTACCAGTAGCCATTAAAGTATCTGAAATGGGGACACTTTGTTTAAATGGTCACAAAATCTTGTACACTTCGCGTTTTTAGCTGAAGTTTTTTGTGCATGCCAAAAAAAATACAAAGATCACGTCTACCAAGTTTGGGGCCAAAACTCCTTTCGAAAAAATTTTAAAAAATCCCAAACCACAAAAAGTTTCAAAAATCGTGAAAAATAGAAAACAAGTCATCTTGCCATGAAACTTCACGTGAAGGCTTAAGGGACCATTGTATGAATTTAAAAGCAATAAAAATGGCATTGGCATGTAGAAATATGAAGATATGCCTAAACCTACCTACCACCCTATCGATCCATGGCTTGAGCAACTCGTCTCTCTGGCCGGCGTAGTGCCCGCCCGCCCGCCCGCTTGCTCGTTTCGTCGGTTGGCTTAGGCATACGGAGTTCATTCCCAATATAAGATTGGACCAGACTGAGGGTTTCAGTAGCAGGATCAACAGCACGTAGAGGGGGACCCGACTGATCCTCAGCTTGCGCATCCCGCCCTTCTGGCCGACTGAGCGCCCGCACGCTTGTTTCGTGGGTTGACTTAGGCATACGGAGTTCATTCCCAGTCTAAGCATACGAAGTTCCTTCCCAGTCTAAGATCAGACCAGACCGAGGGTTGCGGCAGCACATGCTGGGCTCGGGCATGTGCTGGTGCCACATTTTTCTTCGCCGGGGCACCATCGCCAGAGCATCGTCAGAGAACCTGGCCGATGGCATTGGGGTTCTGACGATCAGGGGGGCCGAGGGGGGGTGTCCGCACATGATGTGCGATGGGTGCTGGTACTTGGCCCTTATATTGGCCCCCTATCCCTCATCAAACCTCAAGAACTCACACCCCCTTAAAAAGCATTTGAGATTTTACAGGTTTGCTGCCAGTAGCCATTAAAGTGTCTGAAATGGGGACACTTTTTCCAAATGGTCACAAAATCTTGTACACTTCCAGTTTTTAACTGAATTTTTTTGTGCATGCCAAAAAAAAACACAAGGATCACGTCTACCAAGTTTGGGGCCAAAACTCCTTTCGAAAAAATTTTAAAAAATCTCGAACCACAAGAAGTTTCAAAAATCGTGAAAAATAGAAAACGAGTCGTCTTGCCATGAAACTTCACGTGAAGGCTTAAGGGACCTTTGTATGAAATTACAAGCCATAAAAATGGCATTGGCACGTAGAAATATGAAGATGTGCCTAAACCCACCTACCACCCTATCGAGCCACGGTTTGCGCATCCCGTCTCTCTAGCCGGCGTAGTGCCCGCCCGCCTACCCGCCCACTCGTTTCGTCGGTTGGCTTAGGCATACGGAGTTCATTCCCAGTCTAAGAATGGACCAGACCAAGGGTAGCGGCAGTAGGATCGGTAGCACACAGAGGGGGACACGGTCGATCCTCGGATTGCGCATCCCGCCCCTTTTGGTCGGCTGAGCGCCTGCACGTTCGCTTCATGGGTTGACATAGGCATACGGAGTTCATTCCCAATCTAAGCATGTGGAGTTCATTGCCAGTCTAAGATTGGACCGGATCGACGGTTGTGAGAGCACATGCTGGGCTCAGACATGTGCTGGCGCCACATTTTTCTTTGCCAGGGCACCATTACCAGAGCATCGCCGGAGAACCTTACAGATGGCATTGGGGTTCTGACGATTAGGGGGGCCGGGTGGTGTGCGCAGATGATGTGGGATGGGTGCTGGTACTTGGCCCTTATATTGGCCCCCTATCCCTCATCAAACCTTGAAAACTCACACCCCCTTAAGGAGCATTTGAGATTTTACAGGTTTGCTGCCAGTAGCCATTAAAGTGTTTGAAATAGGGACACTTTTTTCAAATGGACACAAAATCTTGTACACCTCAAGTTTTTGGCTAAATTTTTTTGTGCATACCAACAAAAATACAAGGATCACGTCTTCCAAGTTTGGGGCCGAAACATCTTCTGAAAAAATTTTAAAAACTCTCGAATTGTAAAAAGTTTCAAAAATCTCAAAAAATAGAAAACGAGTCGTCTTGCCATTAAACTTCACGTGAAGGCTTAAGGGACCATTGTATGAATTTATAAGCCATAAAAATGGCATTGGCTTGCAGAAATATGAAGATGTGCCTAAACCCACCTACCACCCTATCGATCCACAGCTTGCGCATCCCGTTTCTCTAGCCGACGTAGTGCCCGCCCGCCCGTCCGCCCATTCGTTTTGTCGGTTGGCTTAGGCATTCGGAGTTCATTCCCAGTCTAAGATCGAATCGGACTGAGGGTTCTGATAGCAGGATAAGTAGCACACAATGGGGGACATAGTCGATCCCCGGCTTGTGCATCCCGCCCCTCGGGCCGATTGAGCACTCGTATGCTCGTTTCGTGGCTTGACTTAGGCATACGGAGTTCATTCCCAGTCTAAGATCGGACCGGACTGAGGATTGTGGCAGCACATGCTAGGCTCGGGCATGTGCTGGTGTCGCATTTCTCTTCGCCAGGACACCATCACCGGAGCATCGTCGGAGAATCTGACCGACGACATTCGGGTTCTGACGATCGGGGGGCCGGGGGGGTGTGCGCACATGATATGCGGTGGGTGCTGGTACTTGGCCCTTATATTGGCCCCCTATCCCTCATCAAACCTTGAGAACTCACCCCCCTTAAAGAGCATTTGAGATTTTACAGGTTTGCTAACAGTAGCCATTAAAGTGTCTGAAATGGGGACACTTTTTTCAAATGGTCACAAAATCTTGTACACTTTGAGTTTTTAGCTGAATTTTTTTGTGCATGCCAACAAAAATACAAGGATCACGTCTACCAAGTTTTGGCACAAGAAATCCTTTCGAAAAAATTTTAAAAAATCCCGAACCATAAAAAGTTTCGAAAATCATGAAAAATAGAAAACGAGTCGTCTTGCCATTAAACTTCACGTGAAGGCTTAAGGGACCATTGTATGAATTTACAAGCCATAAAAATGGCATTGGCATGCAGAAATATGAAGATGAAACCAAACCCACCTACCACCCTATCGATCCACGGCTTGCTTATCCCGTCTTTCTGGCCGACGTAGTGACCGCCCGCCAACCCGCTCGTTTCGTCAATTGGCTTAGGCATACGGAGTTCATTCCTAGTCTAAGATCAGACCGGATTGAGGGTTGCGACAGCAGGATCGGAAGCACGCAGAGGGGGACCCGACCGATCCCTGGCTTACGCATCCCACTCCTCTGGCCTGCTAAGCGCCCGCACGCTCGTTTCATGGTTTGACTTAGGCATACGGAGTTCATTCCCAATCTAAGCATACAGAGTTCATTCCCAATCTAAGATCGGACCAGACTGAGGGTTGCGGCAGCACATGCTGGGCTCGAGCATGTGCTGGCGCCACATTTTTCTTCGTCGGGACACTATTGCCGGAGCATCGTCGGAGCATCGTCGAAGAACCTGACCAACGGCATTGGGGTTCCGACGATCGAGGGGGCCGAGGAGGTGTGCGCACATGATGTGTGATGGGTGCTACTACTTGGCCCTTATATTGGCCCCCTATCCCTAATCAAACCTCAAGAACTCACACCCCCTTAAAGAGCATTTGAGATTTTACAGGTTTGTTGCCAGTAGCCATTAAAGTGATGAAATGGGGACACTTTTTTCAAATGGTCACAAAATCTTGTACACTTCAAGAGCATTTGAGATTTTACAAGTTTGCTGCCAGTAGCCTTTAAAGTGTCTGAAATGGGGACACTTTTTTCAAATGGTCACAAAATCTTGTACACTTCGAGTTTTTAGCTGAATTGTTTTATGGATGCCAACAAAAATACAATGATCACGTCTACCAACTTCATGGCCAAAACTCCTTCCGAAAAAATTTTAAACAATCCCGAACCGTAAAAAGTTTCGAAAATCATGCAAAATAGAAAACGAGTCGTCTTGCCATGAAACTTCTCGTGAAGGCTTAAGGGACCATTGTATAAATTTACAAGCCATAAAAATGGCATTGGCATGTAGAAATATGAAGATGTGCCTAAACGCACCTACCACCCTATCGATCCACGGCTTGCGCATCCCATCTCTCTGGCCGGCGTACTGCTCGCCCGCCCGTCCGCTCGTTTCATCGATTGGCTTAGGCATACAGAGTTCATTCGCAGTCTATGTCAGACCGGATAGAGGGTTGCGGTAGCAAGATCAGCAGCACGCAGAGGGTGACCCGACCGATCGCGAGCTTGCGCATCCCGCCCCTCTGGCCGACGATGTGCCCGTCCGTCCGCCCGTCCGCTCGTTTCATTGGTTGGCTCAGGCATACGGAGTTCATTCCCAGTCTAAGATCAGATCCGAGCAAGGGTTGTGGCAGCAGGATCGACAGCATGAAGAGGGGGACCCGACTGATCCCCGGCTTGCGTATCCCGCCCCTCTGGCTGACTGAACGCCCGCACACTCGTTTCGTGGGTTGACTTTGGCATACGAAGTTCATTCCTAGTCTAAGCATACTGAGTTCATTCCCAGTCTAGGATCGGACCGGACCGAGGGTTACGGCAGCACATGTTGGGCTCGAGCTTGTGCTGGTGTCACATTTTTCTTTGCCGGGGCACCATCGTTAGAGCATCGCCGGAGAACCTTACCGGCGGTAATTGGGTTCCGACGATCGGGGGGGTGTGCGCACATGAAACGCGATGGGTGCTGGTACTTGGCCCTTATATTGGCCCCCTATCCCTCATCAAACCTCGAGAACTCACACCCCCTTAAAGAGCCTTTGAAATTTTACAGGTTTGCTGCTAGTAGCCATTAAAGTGTCTGAAATGGGGACACTTTTTTCAAATGGTCATAAAATCTTGTACACTTCGAGTTTTTAGCTGAATTTTTTTGTGCATGCCAAAAAAAATACAAGGATCACGTCTACCAAGTTTGGGGTTAAAAATCCTTCCGAAAAAATTGTAAAAAATCCTGAACCCCAAAAAGTTTCAAAAATCATGAACAATAGAAAACGAGTTGTCTTGCCATGAAACTTCACGTGAAGGCTTAAGGGACCATTGTATGAATTTACAAGCCATAAAAATGGCATTGGCACGCAGAAATATGAAGATGTGCCTAAACCCACCTACCACCCTATCGATCCACGGCTTGCGCATCCCGTCTCTCTGGCCGATGTAGTGCCCGCCCGCCCGTTCGCCCGCCCGTTCGTTTCATCGGTTGGCTTAGGCATACAAAGTTCATTCCCAGTCTGAGATCAGATCAGACTGAGGGTTGTGGCAGCAGGATCAGTAGCACGCAAAGGGGGACTCGACCGATCCCCAGCTTGCGCATCCCGCCCCCCTGGCCGGTTGATCCCCCGCACGCTCGTTTTGTGCCTTGACTTAGGCATACGGAGTTCATTCCCAGTCTAAGATCAGACTGGACCAAGGGTTGTGGTAGCGCATGCTGGGCTATGGCATGTGCTGGTCTTGCATTTTTCTTCGTCGGGGCACCATCGTCGGACGGCATTGGGGTTCCGGTGATGGGGGGGCCGGGGGGTGTGCGCGCGTGATGTACGATGGGTGCTGGTACTTGGCCCTTAGATTGGCCCCCTATCCCTCATCAAACCTCTAGAACTCACACCCCCTTAAAGAGCATTCGAGATTTTACAGGTTTGCTGCCAGTAGCCATTAAAGTGTCTGAAATGGGGATACTTTTTTCAAATGGTGACAAAATCTTGTACACTTTGAGTTTTTAGCTGAATGTTTTTGAGCATGCCAACAAAAATACAAGGATCAGGTCTACCAAGTTTAGGGCCAAAACACCTTCCAAAAAAATTTTAAAAAATCTCGAACCGTAAAAAGTTTCAAAAATCGTGAAAATTAGAAAATGAGTCGTCTTGCCATGAAACTTCACGTGAAGGCTTAAGAGATCATTGTATGAATTTACAAGCCATAAAAATGGCATTGGCATGTAGAAATATGAAGATGTGCCTAAACCCACCTACCACCCTATCGATCCACGGCTTGCGCATCTCGTCTCTCTTGCCGGCGTAGTGCACGCCCGCCTGCTCATTTTGTCGGTTGGCTTAGGCATACGAAGTTCATTCCCAATCTAAGATTGGACCAGACTGAGGGTTGTGGCAGCAGGATCGGCAGCACGTAGAGGGGGACCCAGTCGATCCCCGACTTGCGCATCTCACCCCACTGAGCGAATGCACGCTCGTTTTGTGGGTTGACTTAGGCATACGGAGTTCATTCCCAGTCTAAGATCGGACCAGATCGAGGGTTACGGTAGTAGGATCGACAACACGCAGAGGGGGACCCGACTGATCCCTGGCTTGTGTATCCCACCCCTCCGGCTGGCTGAGCGCCCACACGCTCATTTCGTGGGTTGACTTAGGCATACGGAGTTCATTCCCTGTCTAAGCATACGGAGTTCATTCCCAGTCTAAGATTGGATCGGACCGAGGGTTGCAGTAGCACATGCTGGGCTCGAGCATGTGCTCATGCCACATTTTTCTTCGTCGTGGCACCATCACCGGAGCATTACCGTAGAACCTGACCAGCGGAATTGGGGTTCCGGCGATCGGAGGGGTCGAGAGGGTGTGCGCACATGATGTGCGATGGGTGCTGCTGCTTGTCCCTTATATTGGTGCCCTATCCCTCATGAAACCTCGAGAACTCACACCCCCTTAAAGAGCATTTGAGATTTTACAGGTTTGCTGCCAGTAGCCATTAAAGTGTCTGAAATGGGGACACTTTTTTCAAATGGTCACAAAATCTTGTACACTTCGAGTTTTTGGCAGAATTTTTTTGTGCATGCCAACAAAAATAAAAGAATCACTCCTACCAAGTTTGGGGCTAAAACTCCTTCTGAAAAAATTTTAAAAAATCCCAAACCGCAAAAAGTTTTAAAAATCATGAAAAATAGAAAACGAGTTGTCTTGCCATGAAACTTCACGTGAAGGCTTAAGGGATCATTGTATGAATTTACAAGCCATAAAAATGGCATTGGCATGCAGATATATGACGATTTGCCTAAACCCACCTACCACCCTATCGATCCATGGCTTGCGCATCCCATTTCTCTGGCCGACGTAGTGCTCGCCCGCCCGCCCACTCGTTCTGTCAGTTGGCTTAGGCATACGGAGTTCATTCCCAGTCTAAGATTGGACCCGACCGAGAGTTGTGGCAGCATGATCAGCAGCACGCAGAATGGGACCCGGCTGATCCCCGGCTTGCGCATCCTGCCCCTCTGGCCGGCTGAGCACTTGCACGCTCATTTCGTGGGTTGACTTAGTCATACGGAGTTCATTCCCAGTCTAAGCATACGGAGTTCATTCCCAGTCTAAGATTGGATCGGACCGAGGGTTGTGGTAGAACATACTGGGCTCGGGCATGTGCTGGTGCCGCATTTTTCTTCGTCGGGCCCCCATCGTCGGAGCATCATTGGAGAACTTGACCGGCGGCGTTGGGGTTCTAACGATTGGGGGGCTGGGGGGTTTGCGTGCATGATGTGCGATGGGTGCTGGTACTTGGCCCTTATATTGGCCCCCTATCCCCCATCAAACCTCGAGAACTCACACCCCCTTAAAGAGCATTTGAGATTTTACAGGTTTGTTGCCAGTAGCCAATAAAGTGTTTGAAATGGGGACACTTTTTTCAAATGGTCACAAAATCTTGTACACTTTGATTTTTTAGCTGAATTTTTTTGTGCATGCCAACAAAAATACAAGGATCACATCTACCACGTTTGGGGCCAAAACTCCTTCCGAAAAAATTTTAAAAGTTTTGCAAATAATGAAAACGAGTCGTCTTGCCATAAAATTGTATGAATTTACAATTGTAACAATTTACGAGCAATAAAATTGGCATTGGCACGCAGAAATATGAAGATGTGCCTAAACCCTCCTACCACCCTATGAACCCACGGCTTGCCCATCCCGACTCTCTGGCCGACGTAGTGCCCTCTCGCCCGTCCGCCCGCTCGTTTCATCGGTTGGCTTAGGCATAAGGAGTTCCTTCCCAGTCTAAGATCGGACCAGACCGAGGGTTACGGTAGCAAGATCGGCAGCACATAGAGGGGGACCCGGCCGATCCTCGGCTTGCGTATCCCATCCCTCTGGTCAGTTGAGCACCCGCACACTCGTTTCACGGGTGACTTAGGCATACAGAGTTCATTCTAGTCTAAGCATACAGAGTTCATTCCTAGTCTAACATCGGATCAAACCGAGGGTTACGGTAGCACATGCTAGGCTCGGGCATGTGCTAGTGCCGTATTTTTCTTCCTCATGGCACCATCACCGGAGAACCTGACTGACGGCATTAGGGTTCCGACGATCGGGGGGACGGGGGGGGTGCACACATGATGTGCGATGGGTGCTAGTACTTGGCCCGTATATTGGCCCCCCATCCCTCATCAAACCTCGAGAACTCACACCCCCTTAAAGAGCATTTGAGATTTTACATGTTTGCTGCCAGTAGCCATTAAAGTGTCTGAAATGGGGAAACTTTTTTCAAATGGTCACAAAATCTTGTACACTTCGAGTTTTTAGCTGAATTTTTTTGTGCATGCCAACAAAAATACAAGGATCACGTCTACCAAGTTTGGGGCCAAAACTCCTTCCAAAAAAATTTTAAAAAATCTCGAGCCGTAAAAAGTTTTGAAAATAATGAAAAATAGAAAACGAATCGTCTTGCCATAAAATTGTATGAATTTACAATTGTATGAATTTACAAGCCATAAAATTCGCATTGGCATGCAAAAATATGAAGATGTGCCTAAACCATCCAACCACCCTATCAACCCACGGCTTGCCCATCCCGACTCTCTGGCCGACGTAGTGCCCGCCCGCCCGTCCGCCCGTCCGCCCGCTCGTTTCATCGGTTGGCTTAGGCATAAGGAGTTCATTCCCAGTCTAAGATCAGACCAGACCGAGGGTTGCGGTAGCAAGATCGGTAGCACATAGAGGGGGACCCGGCTGATCCCCGGCTTGTGCATCCCGCCCCTCTGGCCGGTTGAGTGCCCGCACACTCGTTTCATGGGTTGACTTAGGCACACGGAGTTCATTCCAATCTAAGCATGCAGAGTTCATTCCCAGTCTAACATCGGATCAAACCGAGGGTTACGGTAGCACATGCTAGGCTCGGGCATGTGCTGGTGCTGCATTTTTCTTCATCGGGGCACCGTTGTCGGAGAACCTGACTGGCGGCATTAGGGTTCCGATGATCGGGGGGACCGGGGGATGCGCACATGATGTGCGATGGGTGCTGGTACTTGGCCCGTATATTGGCCCCCCATCCCTCATCAAACCTCAAGAACTCATACCCCCTTAAAGAGCATTTGAGATTTTACAGGTTTGCTGCCAGTAGCCATTAAAGTGTCTGAAATGGGGACACTTTTTTCAAATTGTCACAAAATCTTGTACACTTTGAGTTTTTAGCTAAATTTTTTTGTGCTTGCCAACAAAAATACAAGGATCACTTCTACCAAGTTTGGGGCCAACTCCTTCCGAAAAAATTTTAAAAAATCTCGAACCACAAAAAGTTTTGAAATCATGAAAAATTGAAAACGAGTCGTCTTGCCATGAAACTTCACGTGAAGGCTTAAGGACCATTGTATGAATTTACAAGCCATAAAAATGGCATTGACACGCAGAAATACGAAGATGTGCGTAAACCCTCCTACCACCCTATTAATCCACAGCTTGCGCATCCCGTCTCTCTGGTCGAATAGTGCCCGTTCGTCCGCTAGTTTCATCAGTTGGCTTAGGCATACGAAGTTCATTCCCATTCTAAGATCAGACCGAATCGAGTGTTGTGGCAGCAGGATCGACAGCACGCAGAGGGGGACTCGGTCGATCCCCGGCTTTCACATCCCGCCCCTCTGGCCTGCTGAGCGCCTGCACGCTCGTTTCGTGGGTTGACATAGGCATACGGAGTTCATTCCCAATCTAAGCATACGGAGTTCATTCCTAGTCTAAGATCGGACCAGACTGAGGGTTGCGGCAGCACATGCTAGGCTCGGACATTTGCTGGTGCCACATTTTTCTTCGTCGGGGCACCATCGCCGGAGCATCGTCGAAGAACAAGACCGGTGGCTTTGGGGTTCCGACGATCGGGGGGGCCGGGGGGGTGTGCGCACATGATGTGGGATGGGTGCTGGTACTTGGCCCTTATATTGGCCCCCTATCCCTCATCAAACCTCAAGAACTCACGCCCCCTTAAAGAGCATTTGAGATTTTACAGGTTTGTTGCCAGTAGCCATTAAAGTGTCTGAAATGGGGACGTTTTTTTCAAATCGTCACAAAATCTTGTACAATTTGAGTTTTTAGCTGAATTTTTTTGTGATTGCCAACAAAAATACAAGGATCATGTCGGGCAAGTTTGTTGCCAAAACTCCTTCCGAAAAATTTTTAAAAAATCCCGAACCTTAAAAAGTTTCTAAAATCATGAAAATAAAAAATGGGTCGTCTTGCCATGAAACTTCACGGGAAGGCTTAAGGGACCATTGTATGAATTTACAAGCCATAAAAATGGCATTGGCACACAGAAATATGAAGATGTGCCTAAACCCACCTACCACCCTATCGATCCACGGCTTGCGCATCCCGTCTCTCTGGTCGGCGTAGTGACCGCCTGCCTGCCCGTCCGCTCGTTTTGTTGGTTGGCTTAGGCATACGGAGTTCATTCACAATCTAAGATTGGACCAGACTGAAGGTTGTGGCAGCAGGATCAGCAGCACGGAGTGTGGGACCCGGTTGATCCCTGGCTTGTGCATCCCACCCCTCTGGCCAGCTGAGCGCCCGCACGGTCATTTCGTGGGTTAACTTAGGCAAAAGGAGGTCATTCCCAGTATAAGCATACGAAATTCATTCCTAGTCTAAGATCGGACTGGACCGAAGGTTACGGCACCACATGTTGGGCTCGAGCATGTACTGGTGCCGCATTTTTCTTCATCGGGGCACCATCGTCGGAGCATCATCGGAGAACCTGACCAGCGGCATTAGGGTTCTGACGATCGGGGGGGCCAGGGGGTGTGCGCACATGATGTGTGATGGGTGCTGGTACTTGGCCCTTATATTGGCCCCCTGTCCCTCATCAAACCTTAAAAACTCACACCCCCTTAAAGAGCATTTGAGATTTTACAGGTTTGCTGCCAGTAGCCATTAAAATGTCTAAAATTGGGACACTTTTTTCAAATGGCCATAAAATCTTGTACACTTTGAGTTTTTAGCTGAAGTTTTTTATGCATGCCAACAAAAATACAAGGATCATGTTTACCAAGTTTGGGGTGAAAACTCCTTCCGAAAAAATTTTAAAAAATCCCGAACCAGAAAAAGTTTCAAAAATCCTGAAAAATAGAAAACGAGTCGTCTTGCCATGAAACTTCACGTGAAGGCTTAAGGGACCATTGTATGAATTTACAAGCCATAAAAATGGCATTGGCACGTAGAAATATGAAGATGTGCCTAAACCCACCTACCACCTATCGATCTACGACTTGCGCATCCCGTCTCTCTGGCCGGTGTAGTGCCCACACGCCCGCCCACCCGCTCGTTTCGTCGGTTGACTTAGGCATACAGAGTTCATTCCCATTCTAAGATTGGATCAAATCGAGGGTTGTGGCAGTAGGATCGACAACACGCAGGAGGGGGACCCGGACGATCCCCGGCTTGCGTAGCTCGCCCATCTGGCCTGCTGAGCGCCTGCACGTTCGTTTCGTGGGTTGACTTAGGCATACAGAGTTCATTCCTAGTCTAAGCATACGGAGTTCATTCCCAGTCTATGATCAGACCAGACCGAGGGTTGCCGCAGCATATCTAGGCTCAAGCATGTGCTGGTGCCACATTTTTCTTCGCCGAGGCACAATCGTCGGAGCAACGTCAGAGAACCTGACCGGCGACATTAGGGTTTTGGCGATCGGGGGGGCCGGGGGGTGTGCACACATGATGTGCGATGGGTGCTGGTACTTGGCCCTTATATTGGCCCCCTATCCCTCATCAAACCTTGAGAACTCACAGCCTCTCAAATAGCATTTGAGATTTTACAAGTTTGCTGCCATTAGCCATTAAAGAGTTTGAAATGGGGACACTTTTTTCCAATGGTCACAAAATCTTGTACACTTCGAGTTTTTAGCTGAAGTTTTTTGTGCATGCCAACAAAAATACAAGGATCACGTCTACCAAGTTTGGGGCAAAAAATCCTTTCAAAAAAATTTTAAAAAGTCCCGAACCACAAAAAGTTTCCAAAATCATGAAAAATAGAAAACGAGATGTCTTGCCATGAAACTTCACGTGAAGGCTTAAGGGACCACTGTATGAATTTAAAAGCCATAAAAATGGCATTGGCATGAAGAAATATGAAGATGTGCCTAAACCCACCTACCACCCTATCGATCCATGGCTTGCACATCCCATCTCTCTGGCCGGCATAGTCCCCGCTCGCCCGCCCTCTCGTTTCATTGGTTAGCTTAGGCATACGGAGTTCATTCCCAGTCTAAGATCAGACTAGACCAAGGGTTGTGGCAGCACATGCTGGGCTTGGGCATGTGCTGGTGCCACATTTTTCTTCATCGGGGCACCATCGTCGGAGCATCGTCGAAGAACCTGACCGGCAGCATTGGGGTTCCGACGATCGGGGGGGCCGGTGGGGTGTGCGCACATGATGTGCGATGGGTGCTGGTACTTGGCCCATATATTGGCCCCCTATCCCTCATCAAACCTCGAGAACTCACACCCCCTTAAAGAGCATTTGGGATTTTACAGGTTTGCTGCCAGTAGCCATTAAAGTGTCTGAAATGGGGACACTTTTTTCAAATGGTCACAAAATCTTGTACACTTTGAGTTTTTAGCTGAAGTTTTTTGTGCATGCCAACAAAAATACAAGGATCACGTCTACCAAGTTTGGAGTGAAAACTCCTTCTGAAAAAATTTTAAAAAATCTCGAACCACAAAAAGTTTCAACAATCGTGAAAAATAGAAAACGAGTCGTCTTGCCATGAAACTTCACGTGAAGGCTTAAGGGACCATTGTATGAATTTACAAGCCATAAAAATGGCATTGGCATGCAGAAATATGAAGATGTGCCTAAACCCACCTACCACCCTTTCTATCCACGGCTTGCGCATCCCGTCTCTCTCCGCTCGTTTCGTCGTTTGGCTTAGGCATACAGAGTTCATTATCAGTCTAAGATCAGACCGGACAGAGGGTTATGGTAGCAGGATCGGTAGCACGCAGAGGGGGACTCGGTCGATCCCCGGCTTGCGCATCCCGCCCCTCTGGCCGGTTGAGCGCCTGCACACTCGTTTCGTGGGTTGACTTAGGCATACGGAGTTCATTCACAGTCTAAGCATATGGAGTTCATTCCCAGTCTAAGATCGGACCGGATCGAGGGTTGTGGCAGCACATGCTGGGCTCGAGCATGTGCTGGTACCGCATTATTCTTCACCGGGGCACCATTGTTGAAGTTTTGAAAAGTCCTTCTGAAAAAATTTTAAAAAATCCTGAACCGTAAAAAAGTTTTAAAAATCGTGAAAAATAGAAAACGAGTCGTCTTGCCATGAAACTTCACGTGAAGGCTTAAGGGACCACTATATGAATTTACAAGCCATAAAAAAGGCATTGGCATGCAGAAATATGAAGATGTGCCTAAACCCACCTACCACCCTATCGATCCACGGCTTGCGCATCCCATCTCTCTGGCCGGAGTAGTGACCGCTCGCCCGCCCCCTCGTTTCGTCGGTTGGCTTAGGCATACGGAGTTCATTTCCAGTCTAAGATTGGACGGTACCGAGGGTTACTGTAGCAGGATCGGCAGCACGCATAGGGGGACCCGACCGATCCCCGGCATGCGCATCTCGCCCCTCTGGCCGACTGAGCACCGCACACTCGTTCCATGGGTTGACTTAGGCATACGGAGTTGATTGCCAGTCTAAGCATACAGAGTTCATTCCTAGTCTAAGATAGGACCAGACCGAGGGTTGCAGCAGCACATGCTGGGCTCAGGCATGTGCTGGTGCCGTATTTTTCTTCATCGGGGCACCATCGTCGGAGAACCTGACCGACGGCATTGGGGTTCCGACGATCGGGGGTGCCGGGTGGTGTGCGCACATGATGTGCGATGGGTGCTGGTACTTGGCCCTTATATTGGCCCCCTATCCGTCATCAAACCTCGAGAACTCACACCCCCTTAAAGAGCATTTGAGATTTTACAAGTTTGTTGCCAGTAGCCATTAAAGTGTCCAGAATGGGGACACTTTTTTCAAATGGTCACAAAATCTTGTACACTTCGAGTTTTTAGCTGAATATTTTTGTGCATGCCAACAAAAATACAGGGATCAGGTCTACCAAGTTTGGGGCCAAAACTGCTTCCAAAAAAATTTTAAAAAATCCCGAACGGCAAAAAGTTTTGAAAATCATGAAAAATAGAAAACGAGTCCTCTTGCCATGAAACTTCACGTGAAGGCTTAAGGGACCATTGTATGAATTTACAAGTCATAAAAATGGAATTGGCACACACAAATACGAAGATGTGCCTAAACCCACCTACCTCCTTATCGATCCATGGCTTGCGCATCTCGTCTCTCTGGCCGACGTAGTGCCTGCCCATCCGCCCTCTCGCTCATTTCGTCGGTTGGCTTAGGCATCCGGAGTTCATTCCCAGTCTAAGAGCACACACGAACCGAGGGTTGCTGCAGCAGGATTGGCAGCACGTAAAGGGGGACCCGGCCGATCCCCGACTTGGGCATCCCACCTCTCTGGCCGGCTGAGCACCCGTACGTTCGTTTTATGGGTTGACTTAGGAATACGGAGTCCATTCCTAGTCTAAGCATACAAAGTTCATTCCCAGTCTAAGATCAGACCGGATCAAGGGTTCCGGCAGCACATGCTGGGCTCGGGCATGTGCTGGTGCCGTATTTTTCTTCATCGGGGCACCATCGCCGGAGCAACGCCGGAGAACCTGACCGACGGCATTGGGGTTCCGGCGATTGGGGGGGCCGGGGGGTTGTGTGCACATGATGTGCGATGGGTTCTGGTACTTGGCCCTTATATTGGACCCCTATCCCTCATCAAACCTCGAGAACTCACACGCCCTTAAAGAGCATTTGAGATTTTATAGGTTTGCTGCCAGTAGCCATTAAAGTGTCTGAAATGGGGATACTTTTTTCAAATGGTCAGAAAATCTTGTACACTTTGAGTTTTTAGCTGAATTGTTTTTTGCATGCCAACCAAAATACAAGGATCACGTCTATTATGCTTAGGGCCAAAACTCCTTCCGAAAAAATTTTAAAAAATCTCGAACCGTAAAAAGTTTTGAAAATCGTAACAAATAGAAAACAAGTCATCTTGCCATGAAACTTCACGTGAAGGCTTAAGGGACCGTTGTATGAATTTACAAGCCATAAAAATGGCATTGGCACGTAGAAAGTATGAAGATGCGCCTAAACCCACCTACCACCCTATCGATCCATGGCTTGCGCATTCCGTCTCTCTGGCCGGCGTAGTGTACGCCCTCTCGTTTCGTCGGTTGGCTTAGGCATACGGAGTTCATTCCTAGTCTAAGATCAGACCGGATCGAGGGTTGCGGCATCAGGATTGGCAGTAGAAAGCGGGGGACCCGACTGATCCCCGGCTTGCGCATCCCGCCCCTCTGGCCGGCTGAGCGCCCGCACTCTCGTTTCGTGGGTTGACTTAGGCATAGGGAGTTCATTCCCAATCTAAGCATACGGAGTTCATTCCCAGTCTAAGATCGGACCAGACCGAGGGTTACGACAGCACATGCTGGGCTCGGGCATGTGCTGGTGCCGCATTTTTCTTCACCGGGGCACCATCGTCGGAGCATCGCCGGAGAACTTGATCGGCGGCATTGGGGTTCCGACGATCGGGGGGCCGGGGGGGTGTGCGCACGTGATGTACGATGGGTGCTGGTACTTGGCCCTTATATTGGCCCCCTATCCCTCTTCAAACCTCGAGAACTGACACCGACTTAAAGAGCATTTGAGATTTTACTGGTTTGCGGCCAGTAGCCATTAAAGTGTCTGAAATGGGACACTTTTTTCAAATGGTCACAAAATCTTATACACCTCGAGTTTTTGGCTGAATTTTTTCGTGCATGCCAACAAAAATACAAGGATCACAGCTACTATTTTTAGGGCCAAAACTCATTCTGAAAAAATTTTAAAAAATCTCGAACTGCAAAAAGTTTTAAAAATTGTAAAAAATAGAAAACGAGTCGTCTTGCCATGAAACTTCACGTGAAAGCTTAAGGGACCATTGTATGAATTTACAAGCCATAAAAATGGCATTGGCATGTAGAAATATTAAGATGTGCCTAAACCCACCTACCACCCTATCGATCCACGGTTTGCGCATCCCGTCTCTCTGGCCGGCATAATACCCGCCCGCCCGTCTGCCTGCTCGTTTTGTCGGTTAGCTTAGGCATACGGAGTTCATTCCCAGTCTAAGAATGGATCGGACCGAGGGTTGCAGCAGCAGGATCGATAGCATGCAGAGGGGGACCCGGTCGATCCCCGGCTTGCACATCCCGCCCCCCTGAGCGGCCGCACGCTCGTTTCGTGGGTTGACTTAGGCATACGAAGTTCATTCCCAGTCTAAGCATACGAAATTCATTCCTAGTCTAAGATCAGACCGGACTGAGGGTTACGGCAGCACATGCTGGGCTTGGGCATGTTCTGGTGCCACATTTTTCTTTTTCAGGGTACCATCGCCGGAGCATAGCCGGAGTACCTGATCGGCGGCATTGGGGTTCCGATGATCGGGGGGGGCCAGGGGGGTGTGCGCACATGATGTGCGATGAGTGCTGGTACTTGGCCCTTATATTGGCCCCTTATCCCTCATCAAACCTCGAGAACTCACTCCCCCTTAAAGAGCATTTGAGATTTTACAGGTTTGCTGCCAGTAGCCATTAAAGTGTCTGAAATGGGGACACCTTTTTCAAATGGTCACAAAATCTTGTACACTTCAAGTTTTTGGCTGAATTTTTTAGTGCTTCCCAACAAAAATACAAGGATCACGTCTACCAACTTTGGGGCCAAAAATCCTTCCGAATATATTTTAAAAAATCCTGAACCGTAAGAAGTTTCAAAAATCGTGAAAAATAAAAAACGAGTCGTCTTGCCATGAAACTTCACGTGAAGGCTTAAGGGACCATTGTATGAATTTACAAGCCATAAAAGTGGCATTGGCATGCAGAAATATGAAAATGTGCCTAAACTCACCTACCACCCTATCGATCCACGGCTTGCGCATCCCGTCTCTCTGGCCGACGTACTGCCCACCCGCCCGTCCGCTCGTTTCGTCGATTGGCTCAGGCATACGGAGTTCATTCCCAATCTAAGATCAAACCAGACTGAGGGTTGTGGTAGCAGGATCGACAGCGCGTAGAGGAGGACCCGACAGATCCCCGACTTGCACATCCCGCCCCTCTGGCCGACTGAACGTGCGCATGCTCGTTTTGTGGGTTGACTTAGGCATACAGAGTTCATTCCCAGTCCAAGCATACGGATTTCATTCCCAGTCTAAAATCGGACCAGACTGAGGGTTGCGGCAACACATGCTGGGCTCGAGCATGTGTTGGTGCCGTATTTTTTTTCACCGAGGCACCATCGCCGGAGTACCTATCGGTGGCATTGGCGTTTCGGTGATCGGGGGGGCCGGGGGGAGTGTGCACAGATGATGTGCAATGGGTACTGGTACTTGGCCCTTATATTGGCCCCTATCCCTCATCAAACCTCAAGAACTCACACCCCCTTAAAGAGCATTTGAGATTTTACAGGTTTGCTGCCAGTAGCCATTAAAGTGTCTGAAATGGGGACACTTTTTTCAAATGGTCACAAAATCTTGTACACTTCGAGTTTTTAGCTGAATTTTTTTGCGCATGCCAACAAAAATAGAAGGATCACGTCTACCAAGTTTGGGGCCAAAACTCCTTCCGAAAAAATTTTAAAAAATCTTGAATCACGAAAAGTTTTGAAAATCGTGAAAAATAAAAAACGATTCGTCTTGCCATGAAACTTCATGTGAAGGCTTAATGGACTATTGTATGAATTTACAAGCCATAAAAATGGCATTGGCACGTAGAAATATAAAGATGTGCCTAAACCCACCTACCATCCTATAGATCCACGGCTTGCGCATCCCGTGTCTCTGGCCGGCGTAGTGCCCGCCTGCCCGCCCACCCGCTCTTTTCATCGGTTGGCTTAGGCATACGAAGTTCATTCCCAATCTAAGATTATACCAAACCGAGGGCTATGGCAGCAAGATCGGCAGCACACAGAGGGGGACCCGACTGATCCCCGGCTTGCGCATCCCGCCCCTCTGGCCGGCTAAGTGCCCGCACGCTCGTTTCATGGGTTGACTTAGGCATACGGAGTTCATTCCTATTCTAAGTATACGGAGTTCATTCCCAGTCTAAGATCAGACCAGACCGAGGGTTGCGACAGCACATGCTGAGCTCAGGCATGTGCTGGTGCCGCATATTTCTTCATCGGGGCACCACCATCAGAAAACCTGACCGACAGCATTGGGGTTCCGACGATCGGGGGGCCCGGGTGGGTGTGCGCGCATGATGTGCGATGGGTGCTGGTACTTGGCCCTTATATTAGCCCCCTATCACTCATCAAACCTCAAGAACTCACACCCCCTTAAAGAGCATTTGAGATTTTACAGGTTTGCTGCCAGTAGCCATTAAAGTGTCTGAAATGGGGACACTTTTTTCAAATGGTCACAAAATCTTGTACACTTCGAGTTTTTAGCTGAATTTTTTTGCGCATGCCAACAAAAATAGAAGGATCACGTCTACCAAGTTTGGGGCCAAAACTCCTTCCGAAAAAATTTTAAAAAATCTTGAATCACGAAAAGTTTTGAAAATCGTGAAAAATAAAAAATGATTCGTCTTGCCATGAAACTTCAAGTGAAGGCTTAATGGACCATTGTATGAATTTACAAGCCATAAAAATGGCATTGGCACGTAGAAATATAAAGATGTGCCTAAACCCACCTACCATCCTATAGATCCACGGCTTGCGCATCCCGTGTCTCTGGCCGGCGTAGTGCCCGCCCGCCCACCCGCTCTTTTCGTCGGTTGGCTTAGGCATACGGAGTTCATTCCCAGTCTAAGATTACACCAAACCGAGGGCTACGGCAGCAGGATCGGCAGCACACAGAGGGAGACCCGACCGATCCCCGACTTGCGTATCCCCCCCTCTGGCTGGCTGAGCGCCCGCACGCTCGTTTCATGGGTTGACTTAGGCATACGGAGTTCATTCCTAGTCTAAGTATACGGAGTTCATTCCCAGTCTAAGATCAGACCGGACCGAGGGTTGCGACAGCACATGCTGAGCTCAGGCATGTGCTGGTGCCGTATTTTTCTTCATCGGGGCACCACCATCAGAGAACCTGACCGACAGCATTGGGGTTCCGACGATCGAGGGGCCCGGATGGGTGTGCGCGCATGATGTGCGATGGGTGCTGGTACTTGGCCCTTATATTAGCCCCCTATCGCTCATCAAACCTCGAGAACTCACACCCCCTTAAAGAGCATTTGAGATTTTACAGGTTTGCTGCCAGTAGCCATTAAAGTGTCTAAAATGTGGACACTTTTTTCAAATGGAGATTTTACCGGTTTGCTGGCAGTGCCATTAAAGTGTCTGACATGGGGACACTTTTTTCAAATGGTCACAAAATCTTGTACACTTTGAGTTTTTAGCTGATTTCTTTTGTGCATGCCACAAAAAATAAAAGGATCACGCCTACCAAGTTTGGATCCAAAACTCCTTCCAAAAAAATTTAAAAAAATCCCAAATCGTAAAATGTTTTGAAAATCGTGAAAAATAAAAAATGAGTCATCTTGCCATCAAACTTCACATGAAGGCTTCAAGGACCATTGAATGAATTTACAAGCCATAAAAATGGCATTGGCACGTAGAAATACGAAGGTGTGCCTAAACCCACCTACCACCCTATCGATCCATGGCTTGTGCATCCCGTCTCTCTGGCCGACGTAGTGCCCGCCCACCCGCCCACTCGTTTCATCGGTTGGCTTAGGCATACAAAGTTCATTCCCAGTCTAAGATTAGACCAGACTGAGGGTTGCGGTACCAGGAACGATAGCACATAAAGGGGGACTCGGTCGATCCCTAGCTTACGCATCCATCCCCTCTGGCAGGCTGAGTGCCCGTACGCTCGTTTTATGGGTTAACTTAGGCATACCGAGTTCATTCCCAATCTAAGCATACGAAGTTCATTCCCAGTCTAAGATCGGACTTGACCAAGGGTTGTGGCAGCACATGCTGGGCTCAGGCATGTGCTGGTGCCGCATTTTTCTTCGTCGGGGCACCATCGCCAGAGCATCGCCAGAGCATCATCAGAGAACCTGATCGACGGCATTAGGGTTCAGGCGACCGGGGGGGCGGGGGGTGTGCGCGCATGATGTGTGGTGGGTACTTGTACTTGGCCCTTATATTGGCCCCCTATCACTGATCAATCCTTGAGAAGTCACAACCCCTTAAAGAGAATTTGAGATTTTACAGGTTTGCTGCCAGTAGCCATTAAAGTGTCTGAAATGGGGACAGTTTGTTCGAATGGTCACAAAATATTATACTCTTGGCATACGGAGTTCATTCCCGATCTAAGATCAGACCAGACCGAGGGTTGCGGTAACAGGATCGGCAGCACGTAGAGGGGGACCTGATCGATCCCCGGTTATGCATCCTGCTCCTCTGGCAGGTTGAGTGCCCGTACGCTCATTTCGTGGGTTGACTTAGGCATACGGAGTTCATTCCCAGTCTAAGATCGATCCAGACTGAGGGTTGCGACAGCATATGCTGGGCTCGGGCATGTGATGGTGCCACATTTTTCTTCGTCGGGGCATCATCATCGGATCATCATTGGAGAACCTGACCGACGGCATTGGGGTTCTGGCGATCGGGGGCACCGGGGGGGTGTGCGTATGCGATGGGTGCTGGTACTTGGCCCTTATATTTGGCCCCTATCCCTCATTAAACCTCGAGAACTCACACCCCCTTAAAGAGCATTTGAGATTTTACGGGTGTGCTGCCAGTAGCCATTAAAGTGTCTGAAATGGGGACACTTTTTTCAAATGGTCACAAAATCTTGTGATGGGTGCGAGGGTTGTGGCAGCAGGATTGGCCGCACGTAGAGGGGGACCCGACCGATCCCTGGCTTACGTATCCCGCCCCCCTGGCCGATTGAGTGCCCGCACGCTTGTTTCATGGGTTGACTTAGGCATACGGAGTTCATTCCCAGTCTAAGATTGGATCGGATTAAGGGTTGCAGCAGCACATGCTGGACTCGAGCACCGTCGCCGGAGCATCGCCAGAGAACCTGACTGGCGACATTGGGGTTTCGATGATCGGGGGGACCGGGGGGTGTGCGTACATGATGTGCGATGGGTGCTGGTACTTGGCCCTTATATTGGACCCCTATCCCTCATCAAACCTCGAGAACTCACACCCTCTTAAAGAGCATTTGAGATTTTACAGGTTTGCTGCCAGTAGCCATTAAAGTGTCTAAAATGGGGACACTTTTTTCAAATGGTCACAAAATCTTGTACACTTTGAGTTTTTAGCTGAATTTTTTTGTGCATGCCAAAAAAAAAAAGCATCACGTCTACCAAGTTTGGGGCCAAAAATCCTTTCGAAAAAATTTTAAAAAATCTCAAACCGCAAAAAGTTTCAAAAATCATGAAAAATAGAAAACGAGTCGTCCTGCCATGAAACTTCACGTGAAGGCTTAAGGGACCATTGTATGAATTTACAAGCCATAAAAATGGCATTGGCACATAGAAATATGAAGATGTGTTTAAACCCACCAATCACCCTATCGATCCACGGCTTGTGCATCCCGTCTCTCTGGCCGTTGCAGTGCCTGCCACCCCCGCCCGCTCGCCCGTTTCATCGGTTAGGTTAGTCATACGAAGTTCATTCCCAGTCTAAGATTGGACCGGACTGAGGGTTACAGTAGTAGGATCGGCAGCATGCAGAGGGGGACCCGGTCGATCCCCAGCTTGCGCATCCCGCCCCTCTGGCCGGCTAAGCGCCGGTACGCTCGTTTTGTGAGTTGACTTAGGCATACGGAATTCATTCCCAGTCTAAGCATATGGAGTTCATTCCCAGTCTAAGATTGGACTGGACCGAGGGTTGCGGCAGCACATGCTGGGCTCGGGCATGTGTTGGTGCTGCTTTTTTCTTCGTCGGGGCACCATCGTCGGTGAACTTGACCGGCGGCATTGGGTTTCTGACGATCAGGGGTTCGGGAGGTGTGTATACATGACGTGCGATGGGTGCTGGTACTTGGCCCTTATATTGGCCCCCTATCCCTCATCAAACCTCGAGAACTCACACCCCTCAAATATCATTTGAGATTTTACAGGTTTGCTGCCAGTAGCCATTAAAGTGTCTGAAATGGGGACACTTTTTTCAAATGGTCATAAAATCTTGTACACTTTCAATTTTTAGCTGAATTTTTTTGTGCATGCCAACAAAGAAACAAGGATCACGTCTACCAAGTTTGGGGCCAAAAATCCTTCCAAAAAAATTTTAAAAAATCCCGAACCGTAAAAAGTTTTAAAAATCATAAAAAATAGAAACGAGTCGTCTTGCCATGAAACTTCATGTGAAGGCTTAAGGGACCATTGTATCAATTTACAAGCCATAAAAGTGGCATTGGGATGCAAAAGTATGAAGATGTGCCTAAACCCACCTACCACCCTATCAATCTTGTACACTTCGAGTTTTTAGGTGAATTTTTTTTTGCATGCCAATAAAAATACATGGATAACGTCTTCAAAGTTTGGGACCAAAACTCCTTCCAAAAAAATTTTAAAAAATCCCGTACCGCAATATTCCAAAATTGTGAAAAATAGAAAACGAGTTGTCTTGCCATTAAACTTCACGTGAAGGCTTAAGGGACCATTGTATGAATTTACAAGCCATAAAAATAGCATTGGCATGCAGAAATAAAAACATGCGCCTAAACCCACCTACCACCCTATCGATCCACAACTTACGCATCCCGTCTCTCTGGCCGACGTAGTGCACGCCCGTCCACCTGCCCGCGAGCTCGTTTAATCAGTTGGCTTAGGCATACGAAGTTCATTTGCCAGTCTAAGATCAGACCGGACTAAAGGTTGCGGTAGCAGGATCGGTAGCATGCAGAGGGGGACCCAATCGATCCTCGGCTTGCGCATCCCGCCCCTCTAGCCGACTGAGCACCCGCACGCTCATTTCATGGGTTGACATAGGCATATGGAGTTTATTCCCAGTCTAAGATTACGGAGTTCATTCCTAGTCTAAGATTGGACAGGACCGAGGGTTGCGACAGCATATGCTGGGCTCGGGCATGTGCTGGTCCTCCCGCCCGCTCGTTTCATCGGTTGGCTTAGGCATACGGAGTTCAGTCCTAGTCTAAGATCAGACCAAATCGAGGGTTGTGGCAGCAGGATCCGCAGCACATAGAGGGGGACCTGGTCGATCCCCGACTTACGCATCCTGCCCCTCTAGCCGGCTGAGCGCCTGCACGCTTGTTTCGTGGGTTGACATAGGCATACGGAGTTCATTCCCAATCTAAGATCGGACCGGACCGAGGGTTGCAGCAGCACATGCTGGGCTCGAGCATGTGCTGGTGCCACATTTTTCTTCATCGGGGCACCATCATCGGAGTATCGTCGAAGAACTTAACCAGCGGTATTGGGGTTCCGATGATCGGGGGGGCCGGGAGGGTATGTGCACATGATGTTCAATGGGTGCTGGTACTTGGCTCTTATATTGGCCCCCTATCCCTCATCAAACCTGGAGAACTCACACCCCTTAAAGAGCATTTGAGATTTTACAGGTTTACTGCCAGTAACCATTAAAGTGTCTGAAATGGCGACACTTTTTTCAAATGGCCACAAAATCTTGTACACTTCGAGTTTTTAGCTAAACTTTTTTGTGCATGCCAACAAAATACAAGGATCACGTCTACTAAGTTTGATGCCAAAACTCCTTCCGAAAAAAGTTTAAAAAATCTCGAATTGCAAAAAGTTTCAAAAATCATGAAAAATAGAAAACGAGTCGTCTTCCCATGAAACTTCACGTGAAGGCTTAAGAGACCACTGTATGAATTTAGAAGCCATAAAAATGGCATTGGCGCACAAAAATACGAAGATGTACCTAAAGCCACCTACCACCCTATCGATCCACAGCTTGCGCATCCCGTCTCTTTGGCCGATAGAGTGCCCGCCCGCCCGCCCGCCCATTCGTTTCGTCGGTTGGCTTAGGCATACAAAGTTCATTCCCAGTCTAAGATCGAACCAGACAGAGGGTTACAGCAGCAGGATCAGCAGCACGTAGAGGGGGACCCGACCGATCCTCGGCTTGCACATCCCACCCATCTAGCCGGCTGAGCGCCCGCACGCTCGTTTTGTGGGTTGACTTAGGCATACGGAGTTCATTCCCAGTCTAAGATTGGACCAGACCGAGGGTTACAGTAGCACATGCTGGGCTCAGGCATGTGCTGGTGCCGTAATTTTCTTTGTCGAGGCACCATCGTCGGAGCATCGTCGGAGCATCACCGGAGAACCAAACCGGCGGCATTGGGGTTTCGACGATCGGGGGGGCCGGGGGGTGTGCGCACATGATGTGCGATGGGTGCTGGTACTTAGCCCTTATATTGGCCCCCTATCACTCATCAAACCTCGAGAACTCACACCCCCTTAAAGAGCATTTGAGATTTTACAGGTTTTCTGCTAGTCGCCATTAAAGTGTCTGAAATGGGGACACTTTTTTCAAATGGTCACAAAATCTTGTACACTTTGAGTTTTTAGCTGAAGTTTTTTGTACATGCCAACAAAAATACAAGGATCACGTCTACCAAGTTTGGGGCTAAAACTCCTTTCGAAAAAATTTTAAAAAATCTCAAACTGTAAAAAGTTTCAAAAATCGTGAAAAATAGAAAACGAGTCGTCTTGCCATGAAACTTCACTTGAAGGCTTAAGGGACCATTATATGAATTTACAAGCCATAAAAATGGCATTGGCATGCAGAAATATGAAGATGTGCCCAAACCCACTTACCACCCTATCAATCCACGGCTTGCGCATCCCATCTCTCTGGCTGGCGTAGTGCTTGCCAGCCCGCCCACCCGCTCGTTTCGTCGGTTGGCTTAGGCATATGGAGTTCATTCCCGGTCTAAGATCGGACCGGATCGAGGGTTACGGTAGTAGGATCGATAGCACGTAGAGGGGGACCCGATCGATCCCCGACTTGTACATCCCGCCTCTCTGGCCGGTTGAGTGCCCGCGCGCTTGTTTCGTGGGTTGACTTAGGCATACGTTGTTCATTCCATGTCTAAGCATATGGAGTTCATTCCCAGTCTAAAATCAGATCGGACCGAGGGTGTGCGCATATGATACGTGATGGGTGCTGGTACTTGGCCCTTATATTGGCCCCCTATCCCTCATTAAATTTTGAGAACTCACACTCTCTTAAAGGGCATTTGAGATTTTACAAGTTTGCTGCCAGTAGCCATTAAAGTATCTAAAATGAGGACATTTTTTTCAAATGGTCACAAAATCTTGTACACTTCGAGTTTTTAGCTGAATGCTTTTGTGCATGCCAACAAAAATACAGCGATCACGTCTACCAAGTTTGGGGCCAAAACTCCTTCTGAAAAAATTCTAAAAAATCTCGAACCGTAAAAAGTTTCAAAAATCATGAAAAATAGAAAACAAGTCGTCTTGCCATGAAACTTCATGTGAAGGCTTAAGTGACCATTGAATGAATTTACAAGCCATAAAAATGGCATTGGCTTGTAGAAATATGAAGATGTGCCTAAACCCACCAACCACCCTATCGATCCGCGGCTTGCGCATCCCGTCTCTCTGGCCGACGTAGAGCACGCCCGCCCGCTCGCCCGTCCGTTCAATTCGTCGGTTGGCTTAGGAATACGAAGTTCATTCCTAGTCTAAGATTGGATCGGACCGAGGGTTGCGGCAGCACGTAGAGGGGGACCTGGCCGATCCCTGACTTGCGCATCCCGCCCCTTTAGCCAGCTGAGCGCCCGCACGCTCGTTTCGTGGGTTGACATAGGCATACGGAGTTCATTCCCAGTCTAAAATCTGATTGGATTGAGGGTTACGGTAGCACATGCTGGGCTCGGGCATGTGCTGGTGTTGCATTTTTCTTTATCGAGGCACCATCGTCGGAGAATCGTCTGAGAACCTGAACGGCGGCATTGGGGTTCCGACGATCGGGGGGTCAGGGGGTGTGCGCACATGATGTGCGATGGGTGCTGGTACTTGGCCCTTATATTGGCCCCCTATCCCTCATCAAACCTCGAGAACTCACACCCCCTTAAAGAGCATTTGAGATTTTACAGGTTTGCTGCAAGTAGCCATTAAAGTGTCTGAAATGGGGACACTTTTTTCAAATGGTCAAAAATCTTGTACACTTCGAGTTTTTAGCTGAATTTGTTTGTGCATGCCAACAAAAATACAAGGATCACGTCTACCAAGTTTGGGGCCAGAACTCCTTCCAAAAAAATTTAAAAAATCCCGAACGGTAAAAAGTTTCAAAAATCGTGAAAAATAGAAAACGAGTTGTCTTGCCATGAAACTTCACGTGAAGGCTTAAGGGACCATTGTATGAATTTACAAGCCATAAAAATGGCATTGGCACACAAAAATATGAAGATGCGCCTAAACCCACCTACCACACTATCGATCCACGGCTTGCGCATCTCGTCTCTCTGGCCGAAGTAGTGCCTGCCTGCCCGCCCGCTTGTTTCGTTGGTTGGTTTAGGCATACGAAGTTCATTCCCAATCTAAGATTGGACTGAACTGAGGGTTGCGGTAGAAGGATTGACAGCACATAGAGGGGGACCCGGCTGATCCTCGGCTTGCGCATCCCGCCCTTCTGGCCGGCTGAGCACCCGTACGCTCGTTTCGTGGGTTGACTTAGGCATACGGAGTTCATTCCCAGTCTAAGCATACGGAGTTCATTCCCAATCTAAAATCAGACTGGACTGAGGGTTACGGCAGCACATGCTAGGCTCGAGCATGTGCTGGTGCCGCATTTTTCTTCGTCGGGGCACCATTACCGGAGGATCGCCGTAGAACTTGACCGACGGCATTGAGGTTTCGACGATCGGGGGGGCCGGGGGGCTGTGCGCACATGATGTGCGATGGGTGCTGGTACTTGACTATTATATTGGTCCCCTATCCATCATCAAACCTCAAGAACTCACAGCCCCTTTAATAGCATTTGAGATTTTACAGGTTTGCTGCCAGTAAAGTGTCTAAAATGGGGACACTTTTTTCAAATGGTCACAAAATCTTGTACACTTCGAGTTTCTAGCTGAATGTTTTTGTGCATGCCAACAAAAATACAAGGATCACGTCTACCAAGTTTGGGGCCAAAACTCCTTTCGAAAAAATTTTAAAAAATCCCAAACCGCAAGAAGTCTCAAAAATCATGAAAAATAGAAAACGAGTCCTCTTGCCATGAAACTTCATGTGAAGGCTTAAGGGACCATTGTATGAATTTACAAGCCATAAAAGTGGCATTGGGATGCAAAAGTATGAAGATGTGCCTAAACCCACCTACCACCCTATCAATCCACGGCTTGCGCATCCCGTTTCTCTGGCCCGCGCAGTGCCCGCCCGCCCGCCTGCTCATTTCGTCGGTCGGCTTAGGCAAACGGAGTTCAATCCCAATCTAAGATCGAATCGGATCAAAGGTTGCGGGAGTAGGATCGACAGCACGTAGAGGGGGACTCGGTTGATCCTCGGCCTGCGCATCCCCGCCCCTCTGGCCACCTGAGCGTCCGCACACTCGTTTTGTGGGTTGACTTAGGCATACGGAGTTCATTCCCAGTCTAAGCATACGGAGTTCTTTCCCAGTCTAAGATCAGACTGGACCGAGGGTTGCGGCATCACATGCTGGGCTCGGGCGTGTGCTGGTGCCACATTTTTCTTCATCGGGGTAGCATCGCCGGTGAACCTGACCGACGGCATTAGGGTTCTGACGATCGGGGGGGCCGGGGGGTGTGCGTAAATGATGTGCGATGGGTGCTGGTACTTGGCCCTTATATTGCCCCTATCCTTCATCAAATTTTGAGAACTCGCATCCCCTTAAAAAGCATTTGAGATTTTACAAGTTTGCTGCCAGTAGCCATTAAAGTGTCTGAAATGGGGACACTTTTTTCAAATTGTCACAAAATCTTGTACACTTCGAGTTTTTAGCTGAATTGTTTTGTGCATGCCAACAAAAATACAAGGATCACGTCTACCAAGTTTCGGGATAAAACTCTATCTGAAAAAATTTTAAAAAATCCCGAACCCTAAAAAGTTTCGATAATCATGAAAAATAGAAAACGAGTCGTCTTGCCATGAAACTTCACGTGAAGGCTTAAGGGACCATTGTACGAATTTACAAGCCACAAAAATGGCATTGGCATGCAGAAATATGAAGATGTGCCTAAACCCACCTACCACCCTATCGATCCACGGCTTGCGCATCCCGTCTCTCTGGCTGATGTAGAGCCCGCCCGCCCACCCGCTCATTTCGTCAGTTGGCCTAGGCATACGGAGTTCATTCCCAGTCTAAGATCAGACCGGACCGAGGGTTACGACAGCACGCAGAGGGGGACCCGGTCGATCCTTGGCTTGCGCATCCCGTCCCTCTGGCAAGCTGAGCGCCTGCACGCTCGTTTCGTGGGTTCACTTAAGCATATGGAGTTCATTCCCAGTCTAAGCATACAGGGTTCATTCCCAATCTAAGATTAGACCGGACCGAGGGTTGCGGCAGCACATGTTGGGCTCGGGCATGTGCTGGTGCCACATTTTTCTTCCTCTGGGCACCATCGCCGGAGCATCGCTGGAGAACCTGGCCGGCGGCATTGGGGTTTCATCGATCGGGGGGACCGGGGGGTGTGCGCACATGATGTGTGATGGGTGCTGGTACTTAGACCTTATAGTGGCCCCCTATCCCTCATCAAACCTCGAGAACTCAAACCCCTTTAAAGAGCATTTGAGATTTTACAGGTTTGCTGCCAGTAGCCATTAAAGTGTCTAAAATGGGGACACTTTTTTCAAATGGTCACAAAAATCTTGTACACTTCGAGTTTTTAGCTGAATTTTTTTGTGCAAGCCAACAAAAATACAAGGATCATGTCTACCAATTTCGGAGCCAAAACTCCTTCCGAAAAAATTTTAAAAAATACCAAACCGTAAAAAGTTTTAAAAATCGTGAAAAATAGAAAACGAGTCATCTTGCCATGAAACTTCACGTGAAGGCTTAAGGGACCATTGTATGAATTTACAAGACATAAAAATGGCATTGGCATGTAGAAATATGAAGATGTGCCTAAACCCACCTACCACCTTATCGATCCGCAGCTTACGTATCTCGCCTCTCTGGTCGGCGTAGTGCCCGCCCGTCCGCCCGCTTGCTTGTTTCATCGGTTAGCTTAGGCATATGGAGTTCATTCCCAGTGTAAGATCGAACCAGATAGAGGGTTGCGATAGCAGGATCGGCAGCACGTAGAGGGGTACCCTTTCGATCCCCGGCTTGCGCATCCCATCCCTCTGGCCGACTGAGCGTCCGCACGCTCGTTTCGCAGGTTGACTTAGGTATACGGAGTTCATTCCCAGTCTAAACATACGGAGTTCATTCCCAGTCTAAACATACGGAGTTCATTCCCAGTCTATGATCAGACCTGACCGAGGGTTGCGGCAGCACATGCTGGGCTTGGGCAGGTGCTGGTGCTGCATTTTTCTTCACTAGGGCACCATTGTCGGGGCATCGCCTGAGAACCTGACCGACGGCAATGGGGTTCCGACGATCGGGGGGCCGGGGGGTCTGTGCACGTAATGTGCGATGGGTGCTGGTACTTGGCCCTTATATTGGCCCCCTATCCCTTATCAAACCTCGAGAACTCACACACCTTTAAAGAGCATTTGAGATTTTACAGTTTTGCTACCAGTAGCCATTAAAGTGTTTGAAATGTGGACACTTTTTTCAAATGGTCACAAAATCTTGTACACTTCGAGTTTTTAGCTGAATTTTTTTTGTGCATGCCAACAAAAATACAAGGATCACCTCTACCAAGTTTAGGCCAAAACTCCTTCCAAAAAAATTTTAAAAAATCTCAAACCCCAAAATGTTTCAAAAATCATGAAAAATAGAAAACGAGTCGTCTTGCCATGAAACTTCACGTGAAGGCTTAAGGGACCATTGTATGAATTTACAAGCCATAAAAATGGCATTGGCATGTAGAAATATGAAGATGTGCCTAAACCCACCTACCACCCTATCGATCCACGGCTTGTGCATCCCGTCTCTCTGGCTGATGTAGTGCCCGTCAGCCCGTCCGCTCGTTTAATCAGTTGGCTTAGGCATACGGAGTTCATTCCCAGTCTAAGATTGAACCAGACTGAGGGTTGCGGCAGCAAGATCGGTAGCGCGCAGAGGGGGTCCCGACCGATTCCAGGCTTGCGCATCCCGCCCTTATGGCCGGCTGAGCGCCTGTACGCTCATTTCATTGGTTGACTTAGGCATACGGAGTTCATTCCATGTCTAAGGATGAAGAGTTCATTGCCAATCTAAGATCAGACCAGACCGAGGGTTACGGTAGCACATGCTAGGCTCGAGCATGTGCTGGTGTCGCATTTTTCTTCGTCAGGGCACAATCACCGGACGGCATTGGGGTTCCGGTGCTCGGGGGGGCCGGGGGGTGTGCACACATGATGTGCAATGGGTGCTGGTACTTGGCCCTTATATTGGCCCCCTATCCCTCATCAAAGCTCGAGAACTCACACCTCCTTAAAGAGCATTTCAGATTTTACAGATTTACTGCCAATAGGCATTAAAGTGTTTGAAATGAGGACACTTTTTTCAAATAGTCACAAAATCTTGTACATTTTGAGTTTTTAACTGAATTTTTTTGTGGATGCCAACAAAAATACAAGGATCACGTCTACCATGTTTGGGTTCAAAACTCCTTCCAAAAAAATTTTAAAAAATCCCGAACCACAAAAAGTTTTAAAAATCGTGAAAAATAGAAAACGAGTCGTCTTGCCATGAAACATCACGCGAAGGCTTAAGGGACCATTGTATGAATTTACAAGCCATAAAAATGGTATTGGCATGTAGAAATATGAAGATGTGCCTAAACCCACCTACCACCCTATCGATCCATGCCTTGCGCATCCCGTCTCTCTGGCTGGCGTAGTGCCCACCCGCCCCTCCGCCCACTCGTTGCATCGGTTGGCTTAGGCATATGGAGTTCATTCCCAATCTAAGATCAGACCAGACTGAGGGTTGTGGTAGCAGGATCAGCAGCATGCAGAGGGGGACCCGACTGATCCCTGGCTTGTGCATCCCGCCCCTCTAGCCGGCTGAGCCCCCGCACGTTCGTTTCATGGGTTGACTTTGGCATAGGGAGTTCATTCTCAGTCTAAGCATACGGAGTTCATTCACAGTCTAAGATCAGACCAGTTCGATGGTTACGACAGCACATGCTGGGCTCGGGCATGTGGTGGTGTCGCATTTTTCTTGGGGACATTGTATGAATTTACAAGCCATAAAAATGGCATTGGCACGTAGAAATATGAAGATGTGCCTAAACCCACCTACCACCCTATCGATCCACGGCTTGCGCATCCCGTCTCTCTGGCCGACGTAGTGCCTGCCCGCCTGCTCATTTCGTCGATCGACTTAGGCATGCGGAGTTCACTCCCAATCTAAGATCAGATCGGACTAAGGGTTACGGCAGTAGGCTCGGTAGCACACAGAGGAGGACCCGATCGATCCTCGACTTACGCATACCGCCCCTCTGGCTGACTGAGCACCCGCACATTTGTTTCGTGGGTTCACTTAGGCATACGGAGTTCATACCCAGTTTAAGCATACGGAGTTTATTCGCAGTCCAAAATCGGATCAGATCGAGGGTTTCGAAAGCACATGCTGGGCTTGGGCATGTGCTGGTGCCACATTTTTTGTCACCGGGGCACCATCGTCGGAGCATCGCTAGAGAACCTGGCCGGTGGCATTGGGGTTTCGGCAATCGGGGGGGCCGGCGGAGGGGTGCGTGCACATGATGTACGATGGGTGCTGGTACTTGGCCCTTATATTGGGCCCCTATCCCTCATCAAACCTTGAGAACTCATGTGAAGGCTTAAGGGACCATTGTAGGAATTTACAAGCCATAAAAATGGCATTGGCACGTAGAAATATGAAGATGTGCTTAAACCCACCTACCACCCTATCGATCCACAGCTTGCGCATCTCGTCTCTCAGGTCGGCGTAGTGTCCGTCCGCCTGCCTACCCGCTCATTTCGTCGGTTGGCTTAGGCATATGGAGTTCATTCCCACTCGAAGATCGAACTGGACCAAGGGTTGCAACAGCACATGCTGGGCTCGAGCATGCGCTGGTGCCATATTTTTCTTCGTCGGGGCACCATCGCCGGAGAACCTGACCGGCGACATTGGGGTTCCGACGATCGAGGGGGCCGGGGGGTGTGCGCACATGATGTGCGATGGCTGCTGGTACTTGGCCCCTATATCGGCTCCGTATCCCTCATCAAACCTCGAGAACTCACACCCCCTTAAAGAGCATTTGAGATTTTACAAGTTTGCTGCCAGTAGCCATTAAAGTGTCTGAAATGAGGACATTTTTTTCAAATGGTCACAAAATCTTGTACAGTTCAAGTTTTTAGCTGAATTTTTTTGTGCATGCCAACAAAAATACGAGGATCACGTCTACCAAGTTTGGGGCCAAAAACTCCTTCTGAAAAAATTTTAAAAAATCTTGAACCACAAAAAGTTTTAAAAATCATGAAAAATAGAAAACGAGTCGTCTTGCCATGAAACTTCACGTGAAGGCTTAAGGGACCAGTGTATGAATTTACAAGCCATAAAAAAGGCATTGGCACACATAAATATGATGATGTGCCTAAACCCACCTACTACCCTATCGATACACGGCTTGCGCATCCCGTCTCTCTGGCTGACGTAGTGCCCGCTCGCCTGCTCATTTCGTCGGTTGGCTTAGGCATACGGAGTTAATTCCCAGTCTAAGATCAGACCAGACAGAGGGTTGCAGCAGCACATGCTGGGCTCGGGCATGCGCTGGTGCCGTATTTTTCTTCGTCGGGGCACCATCGTCGAAGAACCTGACCGATGACATTGGGGTTCCGACGATCGGGGGGGCCGAGGGGGTGTGCGCACATGATGTGCAATGGGTGCTGGTACTTGGCCCTTATATTGGCCCCCTACCCCTCATCAAACCTCGAGAACTCACACCCCCTTAAAGAGCATTTGAGATTTTACAGGTTTGCTGCCAGTAGCCATTAAAGTGTCTGAAATGGGGACACTTTTTTCAAATGGTCACAAAATCTTGTACACTTCGAGTTTTTAACTAATTTTTTTTTGTGATTGCCAATAAAAATACAGGGTTCATGTCTACCAAGTTTGGGCCCAAAACTCCTTCTGAAAAAATTTTAAAAAATCCCGAACCGTAAAACTTTTTGAAAATCGTGAAGAATAGAAAACGAGTCGTCTTGCCATGAAACTTCACGTGATGGTTTAAGGGACCATTGTATGAATTTTCAAGCCATAAAAATGGCATTGGCACGTAGAAATATGAAGATGTGCCTAAACCAACCTACCACACTATCGATCCACGGCTTGCGCATCCCGTCTCTCTGGCCGACGTAATGCCCGCCCGTCCACCCGCCCGCTTGTTTTGTTGGGTAGCTTAGGCATACAAAGTTCATTCCCAATCTAATTTCAGACTGGACCGAGGGTTGTGGCAGCAGGATCGATAGCACGCAGAGGGGCACCCAGCCGATCCTCGGCTTACGCATCCCACCCCTCTGGTCGGTTGAGCGCCCGCACACTTGTTTCATGGGTTGACTTAGGCATACGGAGTTCATTCCCAGTCTAAGCATATGGAGTTCATTCCCAGTCTAAGATCAGACTGGACCGAGGGTTGCGGCAGCACATGCTGGGCTCGATCATGTGCTGGTGCTTCATTTTTCTTCGTCGGGGCACCATCACCGGAGCATCGCCAGAGAATTTGACTGACGGCATTAGGGTTTCGGCGATCGGGGGGGCCGGGGGGTGTGCGCACATGATGTGTGATGGGTGCTGGTACTTGGCCCTTATATTGGCCCCCTATCCCTCATTAAACCTCAAGAACTCACACCTCCTTAAAGAGCATTTGAGATTTTACAGGTTTGCTGCCTGTAGCCATTAAAGTGTCTGAAATGGGGACACTTTTTTCAAATGGTCACAAAATCTTGTACACTTCGAGTTCTTAGCTGAAGTTTTTTGTGCATGCCAACAAAAATACAAGGATCACGTCTACCAAGTTTGGGGCCAAAACTCCTTTTGAAAAAATTTTAAAAAATCCTGAACCACAAAAAGTTTCAAAAATCATGAAAAATAGAAAACGAGTCGTCTTGCCTTGAAACTTCACGTGAAGGCTTAAGGGACCATTGTATGAATTTACAAGTAATAAAAATGGCATTGGAACGCAGAACTATGAATATGTGCCTAAACCCACCTACCACCCTATCGATCCACGGCTTGCGCAGGATCGGAAGCATGTAGAGGGGACCCGGTCGATCCCCGGCTTGTGCATCCTTTCCCTCTGGCCGGTTGAGAGCCCGCACGCTTGTTTCATCGGTTAACTTAGGCATACGGAGTTCATTTCCAGTCTAAGCATACGAAGTTCATTCCCAATCTAAGATCGGATCAGACTGAGGGTTGCGGCAGCACATGCTGGCTTCGAGCATGTGCTGGTCGCATTTTTTTTCTCTGGGCACCATCGTCGAACATACGAAGAAACCTACGACGCATTGGTTCTGACGATCGAGGGGCGGGGCTGCGCGTACCCTGATGTCGTTTGTGCTGACTTGGCTATATTGCACCGTATCCCTTAAACCTCGAATGACTCACACCCCTTAAAGAGCATTTGAATCAACAGGTTGTTGCCAATAGCCATTAAAGTGCTGAAATGGGACACTTTTTTCAAATGTCACAAAATCTTGTACACTTGAGCAAGCTGAATTTTTTGTGCATGCCAACAAAAATACAAAGATCACGTCTACCAAGTTTGGGGACAAACCGCCTTCCGAAAGAATTTTAAGAAATCTTGAAGCATAAAACGTTTCGAAAATCGTGAAAAATAGAGAACGAGTCGTCTTGCCATGAAACTTCACGTGAAGGCTTAAGGGACCATTGTATGAATTTACAAGCCATAAAATTGGCATTGGCACATAGAAATTTGAAGATGTGCCTAAACACACTAACCACCCTATCAATCCACGGCTCGCACGTCCCGTCTCTCTGGCCAGTATAGTGCCCGCCTGGCCGCCCGTCCGCTCGTTTTGTTGGTTGGCTTACGCATACGGAGTTCATTCCCAGTCTAAGATCAGACCGGACCGAGGGTTCTGGTAGCAGGATCGACAGCACGTAGAGGGGGACTCAATTGATCCCCAGCTTGTGCATCCTGCCCCTCTTGTCGGCTGAGCGCCCACACGCTGATTTCGTGGGTTAACTTAGGCTTACGAAGTTCATTCCCAGTCTAAGCATACAGAGTTCATTCCCAGTCTAAGATCGGATCGAACTGAGGGTTGTGGCAGCACATGCTGGGCTCGGGCATGTGCTGGTGCCACATTTTTCTTCGTCGGTGCACCATCGTCGGAGCATCGCCGGAGAACCTGACCGACGGCATTGGGGTTCCGGTGATCGGGGGGGCCGAGGGGGTGTCCACACATGATGTGCGATGGGTGCTGGTACTTGGCCCTTATATTGGCCCCCTATACCTTATCAAACCTCGAGAACTGACACCCCCTTAACGAGCATTTGAGATTTTACAGGTTTGCTGCCAGTAGCCATTAAAGTGTTTGAAATGGGGACACTTTTTTCAAATGGTCACAAAATCTTGTACACTTCGAGTTTTTAGCTGAATTGTTTTGTGCATGCTAACAAAAATACAAGGATCTCGTCTACCAAGTTTGGGGCCAAAAATCCTTCTAAAAAAATTTTAAAAAATCTCGAACCATAAAAAGTTTTGAAAATCATGAAAAATAGAAAACGAGTCGTCTTGCCATGAAACTTCACATGAAGGCTTAAGGGACCATTGTATGAATTTACAAGCCATAAAATGGCATTGGCACACAGAAATATGAAGATATGGCTAAACCCGCTTGCCACCCTATCGATCCATGGCTTGCACATCCCGTCTCTTTCGCCAGCGTAGTGCCCGATTGCCCGCCCGCTCGTTTCGTTCGTTGGCTTAGGTATACGGAGTTCATTCCCAGTTTAAGATCAGACCAGACCGAGGGTTACGGTAGCAAGATCGGTAGCATGCAGAGGGGGACCCGACTGATCCCCAGCTTGCGCATCCCGCCCCTCGGCCGGCTGAACGCCCGTACGCTTGTTTCGTGGGTTGACTTAGGCATACGGAGTTCATTCCCAGTCTAAGCATACGGAGTTCATTCCCAGTCTAACATCAAACCAGACCAAGGGTTATGGTAGTAGATGCTGGGCTCGGGCATGTGCTGGTGTCATATTTTTCTTCGTCAGGGCACCATCAATGGAGCATCATCGGAGAACCTGACCGGCAGTATTGGGGTTCCGACGATCGGGTGGGTCGGGGGGGTTGTGCGCACATGATGTGCGATGGGTGCTGGTACTTGGCCCTTATATTGGCCCCATATCCCTCATCAAACCTCAAGAACTCACACCCCCTTAAAGAGCATTTGAGATTTTACAGGTTTGCTGCCAGTAGCCATTAAAGTGTTTGAAATGAGGACACTTTTTTCAAATGGTCACAAAATCTTGTACACTTCGAGTTTTTAGCTGAATTTTTTTGTGCATGCTAACAAAAATACAAGGATCACGTCTACCAAGTTTGGGGCTAAAACTCCTTCCAAAGAAATTTTAAAAAATCCTGAACCGTAAAAAGTTTTGACAATCATGAAAAATAGAAAACGAGTCGTCTTGCCATGAAACTTCACGTGAAGGCTTAAGGGACCATTGTATGAATTTACAAGCCATAAAAATGAAATTGGCATGCAGAAATTTTGTACACTTCGAGTTTTTAGCTAAATTTTTTTGTGCATGCCAAAAAAAATACAAGGATCACGTCTACCATGTTTGGGGCCAAAAGTCCTTCCGAAAAAATTTTAAAAAATCCTAAAGCACAAAAAGTTTCAAAAATCGTGAAAAATAAAAACCGAGTCATCTTGCCATGAAACTTCACGTGAAGGCTTAAGGGACCATTGTATGAATTTAGAAGCCATAAAAATGGCATTGGCATGTAGAAATATGAAGATGTACCTAAACCCTCCTACCACCCTATCGATCCACGGCTTGCGCATCCCGTCTCTCTGGCCGGCGAAGTGCCCACCCGCCCGCCCGCTTGCCCGCACATTTTGTCGGTTGGCTTAAGCATACAGAGTTCATTCCCAGTCTAAGATCGGACCGAATCGAGGGTTACAGCAGCACATACTAGGCTCGGGCATGTGCTGGTGCCGTAATTTTCTTCATCGGGGCACCATTACCGGAGCATCACCGAAAAACCTGACCGGCGGCATTGGGGTTCTGACGATCGGGGGGCCGAGAGGGGTGTGCACACATGATGTGCGATGCATGCTGCTAGTTGGGCCTTATATCGGCCCCCTATCCCTCATCAAACCTTGAGAACTCACACCTCCTTAAAGAGCATTTGAGATTTTACAGCTTTGCTGCCAGTAGCCATTAAAGTGTCTGAAATGGGGACACTTTTATCAAATGGTCACAAAATCTTGTATACTTCGAGTTTTTAGCTGAATGTTTTTGTGCATGCCAACAAAAATGCAAGGATCACGTCCACCAAGTTTGGGGCCAAAAATCCTTTTGAAAAAATTTTAAAAAATGCTAAACCGCAAAAAGTTTTGAAAATTATGAAAAATAGAAAACAAGTCATCTTGCCATGAAACTTCACGTGAAGGCTTAAGGGACCATTGTATGAATTTACAAGCCATAAAAATGGTATTGGCACACAGAACTATGAAGATGCGCCTAAACCCAACTACCACCCTATCGATCCACGGCTTGCGCATCCCATCTCTCTAGTCGGCGTAGTGCCCGCCCGCTCGTTTCATCGGTTGGCTTAGGCATACGGAGTTTATTCCCAGTCTAAGATCAGACCAAACAGAGGGTTGCAGTAGCACATGCTGGGCTTGTGATGTGCTGGTGCCGCAATTTTCTTCCTCGGGGCACCATCATCGAAGTATTACCGGAGAACCTGACCGGCGGCATTGGGGTTCTGGCGATCAGGAGAGTCGGGGGGTGTGCGCACATGATGTGCGATGGGTGTTGGTACTTGGTCCTTATATTGGCCCCATATCCCTCATCAAACCTCAAGAACTCACACCCCCTTAAAGAGCATTTGAGATTTTACAGCTTTGCTGGCAGTAGCCATTAAAGTGTCTGAAATGGGGACACTTTTATCAAATGGTCACAAAATCTTGTACACTTCGAGTTTTTAGCTGAATTGTTTTGTCCATGCCAACAAAAATACAAGGATCACGTCTACCAAGTTTGGGGCCAAAACTCTTTCCAAAAAAATTTTAAAAAATCCCGAACCACAAAAAGTTTCAAAAATCATGAAAAATAGAAAAGGAGTCGTCTTGCCCTGAAACTTCACGTGAAGGCTTAAGAGACCATTGTATGAATTTACAAGCCATAAAAATGGAATTGGCACACAAAAATATGAAGATGTGCCTCAACCCACCTGCCACCCTATCAATCCACGGCTTGCGCATCCCGTCTCTCTGGCTGGCGTAGTGCCCGCCCGCCTGTCTGCTCGCTCGTTTCGTCAGTTGGCTTAGGCATACGAAGTTCATTCCCAGTCTAAGATTGGACCGAACCGAGGGTTACAGTAGCAGGATCGGTAGTACGCAGAGGGGGACCCGACCGATCCTTAGCTTGTGGATCCCACCCCTCTGGCCGGCTGGGCGCTCGCACACTCATTTCGTGGGTTGACTTAGGCATACGGAGTTCATTCCTAGTCTAAGACCGGATCAGACCGAGGGTTGCGGCAACACATGCTAGCCTCGGGCATGTGCTGGTGCCGCATTTTTCTTCGCCGGGGCTCCATCGTCGGAGCATCGCCGGAGAACCTGACCGGCGGCATTGGGGTTCCGGCGATCGACGGGGCCGGGGGGTGTTCGCACATGATGTGCAATGGGTGCTGGTACTTGGCCCTTATATTGGCCCCCTATCCCTTATCAAACCTCGAGAACTCACACCTCCTTAAAGAGCATTTGAGATTTTATAGGTTTGCCGCCAGTAGCCATTAAAGTGTTTGAAATGGGGACACTTTTTTCAAATGGTCACAAAATCTTGTACACTTTGATATTTTAGCTGAATTTTTTTGTGCATGCCAACAAAAATACAAGGATCATGTCTACCAAGTTTGGGGCCAAAACTCCTTTCGAAAAAATTTTAAAAAATCCCGAACCGTAAAATGTTTTGAAAATCCTGAAATAGAAAACGAGTCGTCTAGCCATGAAACTTCACGTGAAGGCTTCAGGGACCATTGTATGAATTTACAAGCCATAAAGATGGCATTGGCATGCAAATATATGAAGATGTGCCTAAACCCACCTACCACCCTATCGATCCACGGCTTGCGCATCCCGTCTCTCTGGCCGGTGTAGTGCTCGCCCGCCCGCTCGTTTTGTCAGTTGGCTTAGGCATACGGAGTTCATTCCAAGTCTAAGATTGAACTGGACTGAGGGTTGCAGCAACAAGATCAGCAGCATGTAGAGGGGGACCCGACCGATCCTCGGCTTGTGCATCCCGTCCCTCTAGCCGGCTGAGCGCCCGCATGCTTGTTTTATGGGTTGACTTAGGCATACGAAGTTCATTCCCAGTTTAAGCATACAGAGTTCATTCCCAGTCTAAGATCGAACCAGACCGAGGGTTACGGTAGCACAAGCTGGGGTTGGGCATGTGCTGGTGTCGCATTTTTCATCGTCGGGGCACCATCACCGGAGCATCGCCGAAGAACCTGACCGACGGCATTGGGGTTCCAGCGATCGAGGGGGCCGACGGGGGGTGTGCGCACATGATGTGCGGTGGGTGCTGGTACTTGGCCCTTATAATTGCCCCCTATCCCTCATCAAACCTCGAGAACTCACACCCCCTTAAAGTGCGTTTGAGATTTTACAGGTTTGCTGCTAGTCACCATTAAAGTGTCTGGAATGGGGACACTTTTTTCAAATGGTTACAAAATCTTGTACACTTCGAGTTTTTAGCTGAATTCTTTTGTCCATGCCAAAAAAAATACAAGGATCACGTATACCAAGTTTGGGGCCAAAAATCCTTCCAAAAAAATTTTAAAAAATCCCGAACCGTAAAAAGTTTCAAAAATCGTGAAAAATAGAAAATGAGTCGTCTTGCCATGAAACTTCACGTGAAGGCTTAAGCGACCATTGTATGAATTTACAAGCCATAAAAATGGCATTGGCACGTAGACATATGAAGATGTGCCTAAACCCACCTACCACCCTATAGATCCACAGCTTGCGCATCCCGTCTCTCTGGTCGGCATTGTGCCCGCCTGCCCGCCCGCTCGTTTCATCGGTTGGCTTAGGCATACGGAGTTGATTCCCAATCTAAGATTAAATTGGATCGAGGGTTGTGGTAGCAGGATCGGCAGCACGCAGAGGGGGACCCGACCGATCCCCGACTTGCGCATCCCGCCCCTCTGGCCGGCTGAGCGCCCGCACGTTCGTTTCGTGGGTTGACTTAGGCATACGGAGTTCATCCCCAGTCTAAGCATACAAAGTTCATTCCCAGTCTAAGATCGGATCGAACCGAGGGTTGCGGCAGCACATGCTGGGCTCAGGCATGTGCTAGTGTCGCTTTTTCTTCGTCAGGGCACCATCGTCGAAGCATCACCGAAGAACCTGATCGACGGCATTCGAGTACCGACGATCGGGGGGGCCGAGGGGGTGTGCGCACATGATGTGCGATGGGTGCTGGTACTTGTCCCTTATATTGGCCCCCTATCCCTCATCAAACCTCGAGAACTTACACCCCCTTAAAGAGCATTTGAGATTTTACAGGTTTGCTACCAGTAGCCATTAAAGTGTCTGAAAATGGTCACAAAATCTTGTACACTTCGAGTTTTTAGCTGAATTTTTTTGTGCATGCCAAAAAAAATATAAGCATCACGTATACCAAGTTTGGGGCCAAAACTCCTTCCGAAAAAATTTTAAAAAATCTCGAATCGTAAAAAGTTTCAAAAATCATGAAAAATAGAAAACGAGTCGTCTTGCCATGAAACTTCACATGAAGGCTTAAGCGACCATGGCATTGGCATACAGAAATATGAAGATGTGCCTAAACCCACCTACCACCCTATCAATCCACGGCTTGCGTATCCCATCTCTCTGGCCGACGTAGTACCTGCCCGCCCGTCGGCCCGCTCGTTTCATCGGTTGGCTTAGGCATACGGAGTTCATTTCCAGTCTAAGATTGGACCAGACCAAGGGTTGCGGCAGCCCGTAGAGGGGGACCCGACCGATCCTCGGCTTGGCATCTCGTCCTTCTGGTCGGCTGAGTGCCCACACGCTCGTTTCGTGGGTTGACTTAGGCATACGGAGTTCATTGCCAGTCTAAGCATACAGAGTTAATTCTAGTCTAAGATCGAATCGGACCGAGGGTTACGGTGTCACATACTAGGCTTGGGCATGTGCTGGTGCCATATTTTTCTTCCCTGGGGCACCATTGCCGGAGAACTTGACCGGTGGCATTAGGGTTCCGGCGATCAGGGGGGCCAGGGGGGTGTGCTCACATGATGTGTGATGGGTGCTGGTACTTGGCCCTTATATTGGCCCCCTATCCCTCATCAAACCTCGATAACTCATACCCCTTTAAAAAGTATTTGAGATTTTACAGGTTTGCTGCCAGTAGCCATTAAAGTGTCTGAAATGGGGACACTTTTTTCAAAGGGTCACAAAATCTTGTACACTTTGAGTTTTTAGCTGAATTTTTTTTTTGCATGACAACAAAAAGTTTGGGGCCAAAACTCCTTCCAAAAAAATTTAAAAAAATATCGAACCGCAGAAAGTTACAAATATCGTGAAAAATAGAAAATGAGTCATCTTGCCATGAAACTTCACGTGAAGGCTTAAGGGACCATTGTATGAATTTACAATCCATAAAAATGGCATTGGCATGGAGAAATATGAAGATGTGCCTAAACCACCTACCAACCTATCGATCTATGGCTTGCGCATCCCATCTCTTTGGCCGGCGTAATGCCTGCCCGCCCGCCCGCCTGCTCGTTTCGCCTGTTGGCTTAGGTATACGGAGTTCATTCCCAGTCTAAGATCGGATCGAATTGAGGGTTGCGGTAGTAGGATCGGCAGCATGTAGAGGGGGACCCGATCGATCCCCGGCTTATGCATCCCGCCCCTCTGGCCGGCTAAGCGCCCGCACGCTCGTTTAATGGGTAGACTTAGGCATACGAAGTTCATTCCCAGTCTAAACATACGGAGTTCATTCCTAGTCTAAGGTCAGACCAGACCGAGGGTTGCGGCAGCACATGCTGGGCTCGGGCATGTGCTGGTGCCGTATTTTTCTTCGTTGGGGCACCATCGCCGGAGCATCACCGGTGAACCTGACTGGCGGCATTGGGGTTCCGACGATCGGGGGGCCCGGGGGGGTGTGCGCACATGATGTGCGGTGGGGACTGGTACTTGGCGCTTATATTGGACCCCTATCCCTCATCAAACCTTGAGAACTCAAACCCCCTTAAAGAGCATTTGAGATTTTACAGGTTTGCTGCCAGTAGCCATTAAAGTGTCTGAAATGGGGACGCTTTTTTCAAATGGTCACAAAATCTTGTACACTTCGAGTTTTTTGCTGAATTTTTTTGTGCATGAAAAAAAAATACAAGGATCATGTCTACCAAGTTTGGGGCCAAAACTCCTTCCAAAAAAATTTTAAAAAATCTTGAACAGAAAAAAGTTTTGAAAATCGTAAAAAATAGAAAACGAGTCGTCTTGCCATGAAACTTCACGTGAAGGCTTAAAGGACCATTGTATGAATTTACAAGCGATAAAAATGGCATTGGAATGCAGAAATATGAAGATGTGCCTAAACCCACCTGCCACCCTACCGAATCACGGCTTGCGCATCCCGTCTTTCTGGCTTACGTAGTGCTCGCCTGCCTGCCCGCCCGCTCGTTTCGTCGGTTGGCTTAGGCATACAGAGTTCATTCCCAGTCTAAGATTGGATCGGATTGAAGGTTGTGACAGCAGGATCGGCAGCACGTAGAGGGGGACTCGATCGATCCTCGACTTGTGCATCCCGCCCCTCTGGCCGACTGAGCGCCTGCACGCTCATTTCGTGGGTTTACTTAGGCATACGGAGTTCATTCCCAGTCTAAGCATACGGAGTTCATTCCCAGTCTAAGATCAGACCGGAACAAGGGTTGTGGCAGCACATGCTGGGCTCGGGCATGTGTTGGTGCCGCATTTTTCTTCGTCGGGGCACCATCGTCGGAGCATCGCCGGAGAACCTGACCGACGGCATTGGGGTTTCGACGATCGGGGGGGTCGGGGAGTGTGCGGACATGATGTGAGATGGGTGCTGGTACTTGGCCCTTATATTGTCCCTCTATCCCTCATCAAACCTGGAGAACTCACACCCCTTTAAAGAGCATTTGAGATTTTATAGGTTTGCTGCCAGTAGCAATTAAAGTGTCAAAAATGGGGACACTTTTTTCAAATAGTCACAAAATCTTGTACACTTCAATTTTTTAGCTGAATTTTTTTGTGCATGCCAAAAAAAATAAAAGGATCACGTCTACCAAGTTTGGGGCCAAAACTCCTTCTGAAAAAAGTTTAAAAAATCTCGAACCGCAAAAAGCTTCAAAAATCGTGAAAAATGGAAAACGAATCGTCTTGCCATGAAACTTCACGTGAAGGCTTAAGGGACCATTTTATGAATTTACAAGCCATAAAAATGGCATTGGCATGCAGAAATATGAAGATGTGCCTAAACCGACCTACCACCCTATCGATCCACGGCTTGTGCATCCCGTCTCCCTGGCCAGCGTAGTGCCCGCTCGCCCGCCAGCCCGTTCGTTTCATCTGTTGGCTTAGGCTTACGAAGTTCATTCCCAATCTAAGATCATACCAGACCGAGGGTTGTGGTAGCAGGATCGGCAGCACGCAGAGGGGGACCCGGTCGATCCCCGACTTGCGCATCCCGCCCCTCTGGCCGGCTGAGCACCCCACGCTCATTCCATGGGTTGACTTAGGCATACGGAAATCAATCCCAATCTAAGCATATGGAGTTCATTCCCAGTCTAAGATCAGACCGGACCAAGGGTTGTGGCAACACATGCTGGGCTTAGACATGTGCTGGTGTCGCATTTTTCTTCGTCGGGGCACCATCGTCTGAGCATCGTCGGAGAACCTGACCGGCAGCATTGGGGTTCCGACGATCGGGGGGCCGGTTGGGTGTGCGCACATGATGTGCAATGGGTGCTGGTACTTGGCCCTTATATTAGCCCCCTATCCCTCATCAAACCTTGAGAACTCACACCCCCTTAAAGAGCATTTGAGATTTTATAGGTTTGCTGCCAGTAGCCATTAAAGTGTCTAAAATGGGGACACTTTTTTCAAATGGTCACAAAATCTTGTACACTTCGAGTTTTTAGCTGAATTTTTTTGTGCATGCCATCAAAAATACAAGGATCACGTCTTCCAAGTTTGGGGACAAAACTCCTTCCGAAAAAATTTGAAAAAATCCCAAACCGCAAAATGTTTCAAAAATTATGAAAAATAGAAAACGAGTCGTCTTGCCACGAAACTTCACGTGGAGGCTTAAGGGACCATTGTATGAATTTACAAGCCATAAAAATGGCATCGGCATGCAGAAATATGAAGATGTGCCTAAACCCACCTACCACCCTATCGATCCACGGCTTGCGCATCCCGTCTCCCTGGCCGACGTAGTGCCCACCCGCCCGCCTGCCCGCTCGTTTCGTCGGTTGGCATAGGCATACGAAGTTCATTCCCAGTTTATGATCGGACTGGACCGAGGGTACCGGCAGCAAGATCGGCAGCACGCAGAGGGGGACCTGACCGATCCTCGGCTTACGCATCTAGCCCCTCTGGCCGGCTGACACCCGCACGCTTGTTTTGTGGGTTGACTTAGGCATATGGAGTTCATTCCCAGTCTAAGCATATGGAGTTCTTTCCCAGTCTAAGATCGGATCAGACCGAGGGTTACGACAGAACATGCTGGGCTCGAGCAAGTGCTGGTGCCGTATTTTTCTTCGTCGGAGCACCATCGTCAGAGCATCACTGGAGAGCCTGACCGACGGCATTAGGGTGTCGATCATCGGGGGGTCGGGGGGTGTACGCACATGATGTGCGATGGGTGCTGGTACTTGGCCGTTATATTGGCCCCCTATCCCTCATCAAACCTCGAGCGCTCACACCCCTTTAAAGACCATTTGAGATTTTACAGGTTTGTTGCTAGTAGCCACTAAAGTGTCTGAAATGTGGACACTTTTTTCAAGTGGTCACAAAATCTTGTACACTTCGAGTTTTTATCTGATTTTTTTTGTGCATGCCAACAGAAATACAAGGATCACGTCTACCTAGTTTGGGGCCAAAACTCCTTCCAAAAAAATTTTGCAAAATCCGGAACCGTAAAAAGTTTTGAAAATCGTGAAAAATAGAAAACGAGTCGTCTTGCCATGAAACTTCACGTGAAGGCTTAAGGGACCATTGTATGAATTTACAAGCCATAAAAATGGCATTGGCATGTAGAAATATGAAGATGTGCCTAAACCCACCTACCACCCTATCGATCTACGGCTTGCGCATCCCGTCTCTTTGACCGGCATAATGCCTGCCCGCCCTCTCGTTTCGTCGGTTGGCTTAGGCATACGGAGTTCATTCCCAGTCTAAGATTGGATCAGACCGAGGGTTGCAATAGCAAGATTGGAAGCATGCAGAGGGGGACCCAGCCGATCCTCGACTTGCGCATCCCGCCCCTCTGGCCAGCTGAGCGCCCGCACTCTTGTTTCGTGGGTTGACTTAGGCATACGGAGTTCAATCCTAATTTAAGCATACGGAGTTCATTCCCAATCTAAGATCGGACTAGACCGAGGGTTGCAATAGCACATGCTGGGCTCGGGCATGTGCTGCTGCCACATTTTTCATCGTCGGGGCACCGTTGTCGGAGCATCACCGGAGAACCTAACCGGCGGCATTGGGGTTCTGATGATCGGGGGGGCCGGAAGGGTGTGCGCACATGATGTGCGATGGGTGCTGGTACTTGGCCCCTATATTGGCCCCCTATCCCACATCAAACCTCGAGAACTCACACCCCCTTAAAGAGCATTTGAGATTTTACAGGTTTGCTGCCAGTAGCCATTAAAGTGTCCAAAATGGGGACACTTTTTTCAAATGGTCACAAAATCTTGTACACTTCGAGTTTTTAGCTGAATTTTTTTTTGCATGCCAACAAAAATACAAGGATCACGTCTACCAAGTTTGGGGCCAAAAATCCTTCCACAAAGATTTTAAAAAATCCCGAACCGCAAAAAGTTACGAAAATCGTGAAAAATAGAAAACGAGTCATCTTGCCATGAAACTTCACGTGAAGGCTTAAGGGACCATTGTATGAATTTACAAGCCATAAAAATGGCATTTTCACGCAGAAATATGAAGATATGCCTAAACCCACCTGCCACCCTATCGATCCACGGCTTGCGCTTCCCGTCTCTCTGGCCGGCATAGTGCCCGCCCGCCCGCCCGCTCGTTTCGTCGGTTCGCTTAGGCGTACGGAGTTCATTCCCAGTCTAAGATGGGATCAGACTGAGGGTTGTGGTAGTAGGATCGGTAGAACGTAGAGGGGGACCCAGCCGATCCCCGGCTTGCGCATCCTGCCCCTTTGGCCGGCTAAGCACCCGCACGCTCATTTCGTGGGTTGACTTAGGGATACGGAGTTCATTCCCAGTCTAAGCATACAGAGTTCATTCCCAATCTAAGATCGGACCAGACCGAGGGTTACGGCAGCACATGCTGGGCTCGGGCTTGTGCTGGTATTGGATTTTTCTTCATCGAGGCACCATTGTCCGAGCATCACCGAAGAACCTGACCGGCGGCATTGGGGTTCCGGCGATCGAGGGGGCCGGGAGGGGTGTACGCACATGATGTGCTATGGGTGCTGGTACTTGGCCCTTATATTGGCCCCCTATCCCTCATTAAACCTCAGAACTCACACCCCCTTAAAGAGAATTTGAGATTTTATAGGTTTCTGGCAGTAGCCATTAAAGTGTCTGAAATGGGGACACTTTTTTCAAATGGTCACAAAATCTTGTACACTTTGAGTTTTTAGCTGAATTTTTTTGTGCATGCCAAAAAAAATAAAAGGATCATGTTTACCAAGTTTGGGGCCAAAACTCCTTCCAAAACAATTTTAAAAAATCCTAAATCGCAAAAAGTTTTAAAAATCATGAAAAATAGAAAACGAGTCATCCTGCCATGAAACTTCACGTAAATGCTTAAGGGACCATTGTATGAATTTAGAAGCCATAGAAATGGCATTGGCATGCAGAAATATGAAGATGTGCCAAAACACACCTACCACCCTATCGATCCACGGCTTGCGCATCCTGTCTCTTTGGCCAGCATAGTGCCCGCCCGACCGCCTGCCCGCTCGTTTCGTCTGTTGGCTTAGGCATACGGAGTTCATTCCCAGTCTAAAATCAGACTAGATCGAAGGTTACGGTAGGAGGATCGGCAGCACATAGAGGGGGACCCGGTCGATCCCCGGCTTATGCATCCCTCCCCGATTGCCGGCTGAGCACTCACATTTTCGTTTCGTGGGTTGACTTAGGTATACGGTGTTCATTTCCAGTCTAAGCATACGAGTCCATTCCAGTCTAAATCAAATCTGATCGATGGTTACGGCAGCACATGCTGGGCCCGGGCATGTGCTGGTGCCGCATTTTTCTACGTCGGGGCACCATCGTCGGAGCATCGTCGGAGAACCTGATCGGCGGCATTGAGGTTCCGGCGATCGAGGGGGACGGGGGGGTGTGCGCACATGATGTGCGATGGGTGCTGGTACTTGGCCCTTATATTGGCCCCCTATCCCTCATCAAACCTGGAGAACTCACACCCCCTTAAAGAGCATTTGAGATTTTACAGGTTTGCTGTCAGTAGCCATTAAAGTGTCTAAAAGGGGGACACTTTTTTCAAATGGTCACAACATCTTGTACACTTCGAGTTGTTAGCTGATTGTTTTTGTGCATGCCAACAAAAATACAAGGATCACACCTACCAAGTTTGGGGCCAAAACTCCTTCAGAAAAAATTTTAAAAAATCTCGAACCGCAAAAAGTTTCAAAAATTGTGAGAAATAGAAAACGAGTCGTCTTGCCATGAAACTTCACATGAAGGCTTAAGGGACCATTGTATGAATTTACAAGTCATAAAAATGGCATTGGCATGCAGAAATATAAAGATGTGCCTCTACCACCCTATCGATCCGTGACTTGTGCATCCCGTCTTTCTGGCCGGTGTATTGCCCGCCCGCCCGCCCGCCCACTCGTTTCGTGGGTTGGCTTAGGCATACGAAGTTCATTCCCAGTCTAAGATTGGATCGAACCGAGCATTACGGCAACAGGATCGACAACACACAGAGGGGGACCCAGTCGATCCCTGGCTTAAGCATCCCACCCCTCTGGCTGGCTGAGCGCCCGCACGCTCGTTTCGTGGGTTGACTTAGGCATACGAAGTTCATTCCCAGTCTAAGTATACGGAGTTAATTCCCAGTCTAAGATCGGTCTGAACCGAGGGTTATGGTAGCACATGCAGGGCCCGGGCATGTGCTGGTGCCGCATTTTTCTACGTCGGGGCACCATCGCCAGAGCATCGTCGGAGAACCTGACTGGCGGCATTGGGGTTTCGACGATCGAGGGGGACGGGGGGTGTGCGCACATGATGTGCGATGGGTGCTGGTACTTGTCCCTTATATTGGCCTCTTATCCCTCATCAAACCTCGAGAACTCACACCCCCTTAAAGAGCATTTGAGATTTTACAGGTTTGCTGCCAGTAGCTATTAAAGTGTCTGAAATGGGGACACTTTTTTCAAATGGTCCACAAAAAGCTCTGTACACTTGGAGTTGTTAGGCTGATTTTTTTATGCATGCCAACAAAATACAAGGATCACGTTTCTACCCAAGTCTGGGGCCAAAACGCCTTTGGGAAAAATTTTAAAAAATCCCGAACCGTATAAAGTTTTGAAAATCGTGAAAAATAGAAAACGACTCGTCTTGCCATGAAACTTCACGTGAAGGCTTAAGGGACCATTGTATGAATTTACAAGCCATAAAAATGGCATTAGCCTGCAGAAATAAGAAGATGTGCCAAAACCCACCTACCACCCTATCGATCCATTACTTATGCATCCCGTCTCTCTGGCTGGCATAGTGCCCGCCCGCCTGCTCGTATCGTCAGTTGACTTCGACATACGGAGTTCATTCCCAGTCTAAGATCGGATCAGACTAAGGGTTACGACAGCACATGCTGGGCTCGGGCATGTGCTGGTGTCACATTTTTCTTCGTCGAGGCACCATCATCGGAGCATCGTCGGAGAACCTGACTAGCGACATTGGGGTTCCGACGATCGTGGGGGTCAGGGGGTGTGCGCAAATGATGTGTGATGGGTGCTAGTACTTGGCCCTTATATTGGCCCCCTATCCCTCATCAAACCTCGAGAACTCACACCCCCTTAAAGACCAGTTGAGATTTTACAGGTTTGCTGCCAGTAGCCATTAAAGTGTCTGAAATGGGGACACTTTTTTCAAATGGTCACAAAATCTTGTACACTTCGAGTTTTTAGCTAAATGTTTTTGTGCATGCCAACAAAATACAAGGATTACGTCTACCAAGTTTGGGGCCAAAACACCTTTCGAAAAAATTTTAAAAAAGCCCAAACCGTAAAAAGTTTCGAAAATCGTGAAAAATAGAAAACGAGTCATCTTGCCATGAAACTTCATGTGAACGCTTAAGAGAATGATGTATGAATTTACAAGCCATAAAAATGGCATTGGCAAGCAGAAATATGAGTATGTGCCTAAACCCACCTACCACCCCATCGATCCACGGCTTGTGCATCCCGTCTCTTGGGTCGACGTAGTGCCCGCCCGCCCACCCGCTCATTTCGTCTATTGGCTTAGGCATATGGAGTTTATTCCCAATCTAAGATTGGACCGGATCGAGGGTTACGGTAGCTGGATTGGTAGCATGCAAAGGGGGACCCGGTCGATCACCGGCTTGCGCATCCTACCCATCTGGCCGGTTGAGCTCCCACACACTCGTTTCGTGGGTTGACTTAGGCATACGGAGTTCATTCCCAGTCTAAGCATACAGAGTTCATTCCCAGTCTAAGATCGGACCGGACCGAGGGTTGTGGAAGCACATGCTGGGCTCGGGCATGTGCTGGTGCCGTATTTTTCTTCGTCGGGGCACCATCGCCGAAGCATCGCCAGAGAACCTGACCGACGACATTGGGGTTTCGACGATCGGGGGGGGCGAGGGGGGGTGTGCGCACATGATGTGCGATGGGTGCTGGTACTTGGTCCTTCTATTGGCCACCTATCCCTCATCAAACCTCGAGAACTCACACCCCCTTAAAGAGCATTTGAGATTTTACAGGTTTGCTACCAGTAGCCATTAAAGTGTCTGAAATGGGGACACTTTTTTCAAATGGTCACAAAATCTTGTACACTTCGAGTTTTTAAGTGATTTTTTTTTGTGCATGCCAACAAAAATACAAGGATCACATCTGCCAAGTTTGGGGCCAAAACTCCTTTTGAAAAAAGTTTAAAAAATCCTAAACCATAAAAAGTTTCAAAAATCGTGAAACTTCATGTGGAGGCTTAATGGACCATTGTATGAATTTACAAGCCATAAAAATGGCATTGGCATGCAAAAATATGAAGATGTGCCTAAACCCACCTACCAACCTATCAATCCACGGCTTGCGCATCTCGTCTCTCTGGCTGACGTAGTGCCTAACCGCCCGCCCGCCCGCTCGTTTCGTTGGTTAGCTTAGGCATACAGAGTTCATTCCCAGTCTAAGATCTGACCAGACCGAGAGTTGCAGTAGCAAGATCGGCAACACGTAGAGGGGGACCCGATCGATCCTCGGCTTGTGCATCCCGCCCCTCTGGCTAGCTGAGCACCCGCACGCTCGTTTCATGGGTTGACTTAGGCATACAAAGTTTATTCCCACTCTAAGAATACGAAGTTGATTCCCAGTCTAAGATCGGACCAGACCGAGGGTTACGACAGCACATGCTGGGCTCGGGCATGTGCTGGTGCCGCATTTTTCTTCGTCGGAGAACCTAACCGACGGCATTGGGGTTCCGGCAATCGGGGGGCCGGCGGGGTGTGCGCACATGATGTGCGATGGGTGCTGGTGCTTGGCCCTTATATTGGCCCCCTATCCCTCATCAAACCTTGAGAACTCTCACCCCCTTAAAGAGCATTTCAGATTTTATAGGTTTTCTGCCTGTAGCCATTAAAGTGTCTAAAATGGGGACACTTTTTTCAAATGGTCACAAAATCTTGTACACTTTGAGTTTTTAGCTAATTTTTTTTTTTGCATGCCAAAAAAAATAAAAGGATCACCTCTACCAAGTTTGGGACCAAAAATCCTTTCGAAAAAATTTTAAAAAATCCCGAAACGCAAAAAGTTTCAAAAATCATGAAAAATAGAAAACTAGTCGTCTTGCCATGAAACTTCATGTGAAGGCTTAAGGGACTATTGTATGAATTTACAAGCCATAAAAATGGCATTGGCACGCAGAAATATGAAGATGTGCCTAAACCCACCTACCACCCTATCGATCAACGGCTTGCGCATCCCGTCTCTCTGGCCGGCGTAGTGCCCGCCTGGCCGCTCGTTTCGTCGATTGGCTTAGGCATACGGAGTTCATTCCCAGTCTAAGATCAGACCGAGGGTTGCAGCAGCACATACTGGGCTCGGGTATGTGCTGGTGCCACATTTTTCTTCGTCGGGGCACCATCACCGGAGCATCATCGAAGAACCTAACCGGCGACATTGGGGTTCCGGTGATCGTGGGGGCCATGGGGTATGCGCACATGATGTGCGATGGGTGCTGGTACTTGGCCCTTATATTGACCCCCTATCCCTCATCAAACCTCGAGAATCACACCCCCTTAAAGAGCATTTGAGATTTTTACAGGTTTGCTACCAGTAGCCATTAAAGTGTCTAAAATAGGGACACTTTTTTCAAATGGTCACAAAATCTTGTACACTTCTAGTTTTTAGCTAAATTTTTTTGTGCATGCCAACAAAAATACAAGGATCATGTCTACCATGTTTGGGGCCAAAAGTCCTTCCGAAAAAATTTTAAAAAATCCTGAAGCACAAAAAGTTTCAAAAATCATGAAAAATAAAAACCGAGTCGTCTTGCCATGAAACTTCACGTGAAGGCTTAAGGGACCATTGTATGAATTTAGAAGCCATAAAAATGGCATTGGCACATAGAAATATGAAGATGTGCCTAAACCCACCTACCACCCTATCGATCCACGGCTTACGCATCCCGTCTCTCTGGCCAGCGTAGTGCCCGCTCGCTCGTTTTGTCCGTTGGCTTAGGCATATGGAGTTCATTCTCAGTCTAAGATAGGACCGAACCGAGGGTTGCAGCAGCAGGACCAGCAGCACGCAGAGGTGGATCCAACCAATCCCCGACTTGTACATCCTGCCCCTCTCGTCGACTGAGTGCGCGCATGCTCATTTCATGGGTTGACTTAGGCATACGGAGTTCATTCCCAGTCTAAGATCGAATCGGACCGAGGGTTGTGGTAGCAGCATCGGTAGCACGCAGAGGGGGACTCGGTCGATCCCCGGCTAGAGCATCGCGCACCTCTGGCCGGCTGAGCGACCACATGCTCGTTTCGTGGGTTAACTTAGGCATACGGAGTTCATTCCTGGTCTAAGCATACGGAGTTCATTCTGAGTCTAAGATCGGATCGGACCAAGGGTTGCGACAGCACATGCTGGGCTCGGGCATGTGCTGGTGCCTCATTTTTCTTCGTCAGGGCACCATCGTCGGAGCATCGCCGAAGAACCTGACCGGCGACATTGGGGTTCCGACGATCGGGGGGGCCGAGGGTGGTGTGTGCACATGATGTGTGATGGGTGCTGGTACTTGGCCCTTATATTGGCCCCCTATCCCTCATCAAATCTCGAGAACTCACACCCCCTTAAAGAGCATTTGAGATTTTACAGGTTTGCTGCCGATAGCCATTAAAGTGTCTGAAAAAGGGACACTTTTTTCAAATGGTCACAAAATCTTGTACATTTCGAGTTTTTAGCTGAATTTTTTTGTGCATGCCAAGAAAAATACAAGGATCACATCTACCAAGTTTGGGGCCAAAACTCTTTCGAAAAAATTTTAAAAAATCCCAAACCGCAAAAAGTTTCAAAAATCATGAAAAATAGAAAACGAGTCGTCATGCCATGAAACTTCACGTGAAGGCTTAAGGGACCATTGTATGAATTTAGAAGCCAAAAAACTGGCATTGGCATGCAGAAATATGAAGATGTGCCTAAACCCAACTACCACCCTATTGATCCACGGCTTGCGCATCCCGTCTCTCTGGACAGCGTAGTGCCCGCCCGCTCATTTTGTCCGTTGTCTTAGGCATACAGAGTTCCTTCTCAGTCTAAGATAGGACTGAATCGAGGGTTGCAGCAGCAGGACCGGCAGCACGTACAGGGGGATCCAGCCAATCCCCGGCTTGTGCATCCCGCCCCTCTCGTCGGCTGAGCATGCGCACGCTCGTTTCGTGGGTTGACTTAGGCATACGAAGTTCATTCCCAGTCTAAGCATACGGAGTTCATTCCCAGTCTAAGATCGGATCGGACCGAGGGTTACGACAGTACATGCTGGGCTTGGGCATGTGCTGGTGCCCCATTTTTCTTCGTCGGGGCACGATCGTAGGAGCATCATCGGAGAAGCTGACCGGCGGTATTGGGGTTTCAACGGTCGGGGCGGCCGGGGGGGTTGTACGGACATGATATGCGATGGGTGCTGGTTCAAGAACTCACACCCCCTTAAAGAGCATTTAAGATTTTACAGGTTTGCTGCCAGTAGCCATTAAAGTGTCTGAATTGGGGACACTTTTTTCAAATGGTCACAAAATCTTGTACACTTCGAGTTTTTAGCTGAATTTTTTTGTGCATGCCATAAAAAATGCAAGGATCACGGCTACCAAGTTTGGGGCCAAAACTCCTTTCGAAAAATTTTAAAAAATCTCGAATCGCAAAAAGTTTCGAAAACCATGAAAAATAGAAAACTAGTCGTCTTGCCATTAAACTTCACGTGATGGCTTAAGGGACCATTATATGAATTTAAAAGCCATAAAAATGGCATTGGCATGTAGAAATATGAAGATGTGACTAAACCCACCTACCACCCTATCGATCCATGACTTACGCATCCTGTCTTTCTGGTCGGCATAGTGCCCGCCCAGCCGCTCGTTCGCTCGTTTCGTCTGTTGGCTCAGGAGTACGAAGTTCATTCCCAGTCTAAGATCGACAGCATGCAGAGGGGGACCCAGCCGATCCCCGAGGGTTGCGGTAGCAGGATCGACAGCATGCAGAGGGGGACCCGACTGATCCCCGACTTACGCATCCCGCCCCTCTGGCCAGCTGAGCGTCCGCACGCTTGTTTCATGGGTTGACTTAGGCATACGGAGTTCATTCCCAGTCTAAGCATACGGAGTTCATTCCCAGTCTAAGATCGGACTGGATCGAGGGTTGCGGCAGCACATGCTGGGCTCATGCATGTGCTGGTGCCGCATTTTTCTTCGTCGAGGCACCATCACTGCAGCATCGCTGAAGAACCTGATCGACGACATTGGGGTTTCGACGATTGGGGGGGCCGGGGGAGGGTGTGCGTACATGATGTGCGATGGGTGCTGGTACTTGGCCCTTATATTAGCCCCCTATCCCTCATCAAACCTTGAGAACTCACACCCCCTTAAAGTGCATTTTTGATTTTACAGGTTTGCTGCCAGTAGCCATTAAAGTGTCAGAAATGGGGACACATTTTTCAAATGGTCACAAAATCTTATACGCTTCGAGTTTTTAGCTGATTTGTTTTGTGCATGCCAACAAAAATACAAGGATCACGTCTACCAAGTTTGGGGCCAAAACTCCTTTCGAAAAAACTTTAAAAAATCCTGAACCGTAAAAAGTTTTAAAAATCATGAAAAATAGAAGACGAGTTGTCTTGCCATGAAACTTCACGTGAAGGCTTAAGGGACCATCGAATTAATTTACAAGCCATAAAAATGGCATTGGCACGTAGAAATATGAAGATGTGCCTAAACCCACCTACCACCCTATCGATCCACGACTTGTGCATCCCGTCTCTCTCGCCGACGTAGCGCCCGCCCGCCCGCCCGCTCGTTTTGTCGGTTGCCTTAGGCATACGGAGTTCATTCCCAGTCTAAGATCAGACCAGACTGAGGGTTGTGGTAGTAGGATTAGCAACACGTAGAGGGGGACCTGACCGATCCCCAGCTTGTGCATCCCGCCCCTCTAGCCGACTGAGCACCCGAACGCTTGTTTCGTGGGTTGACTTAGGCATACGGAGTTCATTCCCAGTCTAAGCATATGGAGTTCATTCCTAGTCTAAGATTGGACTAGACCAAGGGTTGCGGCAGCACATGCTGGGCTCGGGCATGTGCTGGTGCCTCATTTTTCTTCGCTGGGGCACAAACGTCAGAGCATCGCCGGAGAACCTGACCGACGGTATCGGAGTTCCGGCGATCGGGGGGGCCGGCGGGGTGTGCGCACATGATGTGCGATGGGTGCTGGTACTTGGCCCTTATATTAACCCCCTATCCCTCATCAAACCTCGAGAACTCACACCCCCTTAAAGAGCATTTGACATTTTACAAGTTTGCTGCCAGTAGCCATTAAAGTGTTTGAAATGGGGACACTTTTTTCAAATGGTCACAAAATCTTGTACACTTAGAGTTTTTAGCTCAATTTTTTTAGGTATGCAAAAAAAAATACAAGGATCACGTCTACCAAGATTGGGACCAAAACTCCTTTCAAAAAAATTTTAAAAAATCCCGAACCGTAAAAAGTTTTAAAAATCATGAAAAATAGAAAACGAGTCATCTTGCCATGAAACTTCACATGAAGGCTTAAGGGACCATTGTATGAATTTACAAGCCATAAAAATGGCATTGGCACGTTGAAATATGAAGATGTGCCTAAACCCCCTACCACCCTATCGATCCACGGCTTACGCATCCCGTCTCTCTGGCCGGCGTACTGCCCACCCGTCCGCCCGTCAGCTCGTTTTGTCGGTTGGCTTATGCATACGGAGTTCATTGCCAGTCTAAGATCGGACCGGACCGAGGGTTGTGACAGCAGGATCGGCAGCATGCAATGGGGGACTCGGTCGATCCCCGGCTTGTGCATCTCGCCCCTCTGGTCGGCTGAGCGCCCGCACGCTCGTTTCGGGGGTTGACTTAGGCATACGGAGTTCATTCCTAGTCTAAGCATACGGAGTTCATTCCCAGTCTAAGATCGGACTGGATCGAGGGTTGCGGTAGCATATGCTGGGCTCGGGCATGTGATGGTGCCGTATTTTTCTTCGTCGGGGGACTAGCGGCATTGGGGTTCCAATGATCGGAGGGGCCGGGGGGGTGTGCACACATGATGTGCGATGGGTGCTGGTACTTGGCCCTTATATTGGCCCCTTATCTCTTATCAAACCTCAAGAACTCACACCCCCTTAGAGAGCATTTGAGATTTTACAGGTTTGCTGCTAGTAGCCATTAAAGTGTCCGAAATGGGGACACTTTTTTCAAATGGTCACAAAATCTTGTACACTTCGAGTTTTTAGCTGATTTTTTTTGTGCATGCCAACAAAAATACAAGGATCACATCTTCCAAGTTTGGGGCCAAAAATCCTTCCGAAAAACTTTTAAAAAATCCCGGACCGTAAAAAGTTTTGAAAATCATGAAAAATAAAAAACGAGTCGTCTCGCCATGAAACTTCACGTGAAGGCTTAAAGGACCATTGTATGAATTTGCAAGCCATAAAAATGGCATTGGCATGCAGAAATATGAAGATGTGCCTAAACCCACCTACCACCCTATTGATCCACGGCTTGCGCATCCCGCCTATCTAGCCGGCGCAATGCCCGCCCGCCCGCCCACTCGTTTCGTCGGTTGGCTTAGGCATACGAAGTTCATTCCCAGTCCAAGATAAGATCAGACTGAGGGTTGCGGTAGTAGGATCGGTAGCACGCAGAAGGGGACCCGATCGATCCTCGGCTTGCGCATCCCGCCCCTCTGGCCGGCTGAGCGCCCGCACGTTCGTTTCGTGGGTTGATTTAGGCATACGGAGTTCATTCCCATTCTAAGATTGGATCGGATCAAGGATTGTAACAGCACATGCTGGGCTCGGGCATGTGCTGGTGCCGCATTTTTCTTCGCTGGGGCACCATCGCCAAAGCATCACAGGAGAACCTGACCAGCGGCATTGGGGTTCCGGTGATCGGGGGGGCCGAGGGGGGTGTGCGCACATGATGTGCGATGGGTGCTGGTACTTGGCCCTTATATTGGCCACCTATCTCTCATCAAACCTTGAGAACTCACACCCCCTTAAATAGCATTTGAGATTTTAATGGTTTGCTACCAATAGCCATTAAAGTGTTTGAAATGGGGAAACTTTTTTTGAATGGTCACAAAATCCTGTACACTTCGAGTTTTTAGCTGAATTTGTTTTTGCATGCCAACAAAAATACAAGGATCACGTCTACCAAGTTTGGGTCCAAAAATCCTTCTGAAAAAATTTTAAAAAATCCCGAACAGCAAAAAGTTTCAAAAATCATGAAAAATAAAAAATGAGTCGTCTTGCCATTAAACTTCACGTGAAGGCTTAAGGGACCATTGTATGAATTTACAAGCCATAAAAATGGCATTGGCACACATAAATATGAAGATGTGCCTAAACCCACCTACCACCCTATCGATCCACGACCTGCGCATCCTGTCTCTCTGGCCGGCGTAGTGCCCGTCCGCCTGCCCGCCTGCTCGTTTCATTGGTTGGCTGAGGCATACGGAGTTCATTCCCAATCTAAGATCAGACCAGACTGAGGGTTGTGGCAACAGGATCTACAGCACACAGAGGGGGACCCGATTGATCCTCGGCTTATGCATCTCGCCCCTTTGGCCGGCTGAGCGCCCGCACGCTTGTTTCATGGGTTGACTTAGGCATACAGAGTTCATTCCCAGTCTAAGCATACGGAATTCATTCCCAATCTAAGATCGGACCGGATCGAGGGTTACGACAGCACATGCTGGGCTCGGGCATGTGCTGGTGCCACATTTTTCTTCACCGAGGTACCATCGTCGAAGCATCGTCGGAGAACCTACCGGTGGCATTGGGGTTCCGACATTGGGCTCGGGCATGTGCTGGTGTCGTATTTTTTTTCGTCGGGGCACCATCGCCGGAGCATCACCGAGAACCTGACCGACGGCATTGGGGTTCCGACGATCGAGGGGGCCGGGGGGGCATGCACACATGATGTGCGATGGGTGCTTTTACTTGGCCCTTATATTGGCCCCCTATCCCTCATCAAACCTCGAGAAGTCACAACCCCTTAAAGAGCATTTGAGATTTTACAGGTTTGCTGCCAGTAGCCATTAAAGTGTCTGAAATGGGGACACTTTTTTTAAATGGTCACCAAATCTTGCACACTTCGAGTTTTTAGCTAAATTGTTTTATGCATTTCAAAAAAAATGCAAGGATCACGTCTACCAAGTTTGGGGCTAAAACACCTTCCTAAAAAATTTTAAAAAATCTTGAACCGTAAAAAGTTTTGAAAATCGTAAAAAATAGAAAACAAGTCGTCTTGTCATGAAACTTCACGTGAAGGCTTAAGGGACCATTGTATGAATTTACAAGCCATAAAAATGGCATTGGCACACAGAAATATGAAGATAGTTCTAAACCCACCTACCACCCTATCGATCCACGGCTTACGCATCCCGCCTCTCTGGTCGATGTAGCACCCGCCCTCCCGTCCGCTCGCTCGTTTCATCGGTTGCCTTAGGCATACGAAGTTCATTCCCAGTCTAAGATCAACCGAACTGAGAGTTACGGCAGCACATAGAGGGGGACCCGACAGATCCCTGACTTGCGCATCCCGCCCCTTTAGCCGGCTGATTGCCCGCACGCTCGTTTCGTGGGTTGACTTAGGCATACGGTGTTCATTGCCAGTCTAAGCATACGGAGTTCATTCCCAGTCTAAGATTGGATCAGACCGAGGGTTGTGGCAGCACATGCTGGGCTCGAGCATGTGCTGGTGCCGCATAGTTCTTCGTCGGGGCACCATCGTCGGAGCATCGTCGGAGAACCTGACCGGCGGCATTGGGGTTCCGACGATCGGGGGGGTCGGGGTGGTGTGCACACATGATGTGCGATGGGTGCTGGTACTTGTCCCTTATATTGGCCCCCTATCCCTTATCAAACCTCGAGAACTCACACCCCCTTAAAGAGCATTTGAGATTTTATAGGTTTACTGCCAGTAGCCATTAAAGTGTCTGAAATGGGGACACTTTTTTCGAATGGTCACAAAATCTTGTACACTTCGATTTTTTAGCTGAATGTTTTTGTGCATACCAACAAAAATACAAGGATCACGTCTACCAAGTTTGGGGCCAAAAATCCTTCCGAACAAATTTTAAAAAATCCTGAACCTCAAAAAGTTTCAAAAATCGTGAAAAATAAAAAATGAGTCGTCTTGCCATGAAACTTCACGTGAAGGCTTAAGGGACCATTGTATGAATTTACAAGCCATAAAAATGGCATTGGCATGCAGAAATATGAAGATATGCCTAAACCCACCTACCACCCTATCGATCCACGGCTTGTGCATCCCCTCTCTCTAGGTGACGTAGTGCCCGCCTGCCCGCCCGCTCCTTTCATCGGTTGGCTTAGGCATACGATGGTCATTCCCAGTCTAAGATCGGTCTGGACTGAGGGTTGCTGCAGCAAGATCGGCAGCACGCAGAGGGGGACCTAGCCGATCCCCGGCTTGTGCATCCCGCCCCTTTGGCAGACTGAGCGACCGCACGCTCGTTTTGTGGGTTGACTTAGGCATACGGAGTTCATTCCCAGTCTAAGCATACGGAGTTCATTTCCAGTCTAAGATCAAATCAAACCGAGGGTTACGACAGCACGTGTTGGGCTCAGGCATGTGCTGGTGCCGCATTTTTCTTCACCGGGGCACCATCGTCGGAGAACCTGGCCGGCGGCATTGGGGTTTCGACGATCGGGGGGGCCGGGGGGTACGCACATGATGTGCGGTGGGTGCTTGTACTTGGCCCTTATATTGGCCCCCTATCCCTCATCAAACCTCGAGAACTCACACCCCCTTAAAGAGCATTTGAGATTTTACAGGTTTGCTGCCAGTAGCCTTTAAAGTGTCTGAAATGGGGACACTTTTTTGAAATGGTCACAAAATCTGGTACACTTTGAGTTTTTAGCTGAATTGTTTTGTGCATGCCAACAAAAATACAGGGATTACGTCTACCAAGTTTGGGGCCAAAACTTCTTTCAAAAAAATTTTAAAAAATCCTGAACCGTAAAAAGTTTCAAAAATCATGAAGAATAGAAAACGAGTCGTCTTGCCATGAAACTTCACGTGAAGGCTTAAGGGAGAATTGTATGAATTTACAAGCCATAAAAATGGCATTGGCACGCAGAAATATGAAGATGTGCCTAAACCCACCTACCAGCCTATCAATCCACGGCTTGCGCATCCCGTCTCTCTAATCGACGTAGTGCTCGCCCGTCTGCCCGCCCGTTCGCTCGTTTTATCGGTTGGCTTAGGCATACGGAGTTCATTCCTAGTCTAAGATCGGATCGGATCGAGGGTTGCGGCAGCAGGATCTGCAGCACGCAGTGGGGGACCCGGTGGATCCCTGACTTGCGCATCCTGCCCCTCTGGTCGGTTGAGCACCCGTACGCTCATTTCTTGGGTTGACTTTGGTATACGAAGTCCATTCCCAGTCTAAGCATACGGAGTTCATTCCCAGTCTAAGATCAGACCGGACTGAGGGTTGTGGTAGCAGGATCGGTAGCACGTAGAGGGGGACCTAACCGATCCTCGGCTTACGGATCCCACCCCTCTGGCCTGCTGAGTGCCCACACGCTCGTTTCGTGGGTTGACTTAGGCATACGGAGTTCATTCCCATTCTAAGCATACGGGACCGTACGCTCGTTTCTTGGGTTGACTTTGGTATACGAAGTACATGATGTGTGATGGGTGCTTTTACTTGGCCCTTACATTGGCCCCCTATCCCTCATCAAACCTCGAGAAGTCACAACCCCTTAAAGAGCATTTGAGATTTTACAGGTTTGCTGCCAGTAGCAATTAAAGTGTCCGAAATGGGGACACTTTTTTCAAATGGTCACAAAATCTTGTACACTTTCAGTTTTTAGCTGAATTTTTTTGTGCATGCCAACAAAAATACAAGGATCACGTCTATCATGTTTGGGCCCAAAACACCTTCCAAAAAAATTTTAAAAAATCCCGAACTACAAAAAATTTCAAAAATCGTGAAAAATAGAAAACAAGTCATCTTGCCATGAAACTTCACGTGAAGGCTTAAGGGACCATTATATGAGTTTACAAGCCATAAAAATGGCATTGGCATGTATAAATATGAAGATGTGCCTAAACACACCTACCACCCTATCAATCCACGGCTTGCGCATCCTGTCTCTCTAGCCAGCGTAGTGCCCGTCTGCCTGTCCGCCTGCTTGTATCGTCGGTTGGCTTAGGCATACGGAGTTCATTCCTAGTCTAAGATCAGACCAGACTGAGGGTTACGGCAGCAGGATCGGCACCACGCAAAGGGGGACTCGATCGATCCCCGACTTGCGCATCCCGCCCCTCTGGCCGGCTGAGATGGAGTTTATTCCCAGACTAAGCATACGGAGTTCATTCCCAATCTAAGATCAGACCAGACCGAGGGTTGCGGCAGCACATGCTGGGCTCCGGCATGTGCTGGTGCTACATTTTTCTTCGTCTGGGCACCATCGCCGGAGCATCGTCGGAGAACCTGGTCGGTGGCATTGGGGTTTGGCGATCGGGGGGGCCAGGGGGTGTGCGCACATGATGTGTGGTGGGTGCTTGTACTTGGCACCTATATTGGCCCCCTATCCCTCATCAAAACTCAAGAACTCACACCCCTTAAAGAGCATTTGAGATTTTACAGGTTTGTTGCCAGTAGCCATTAAAGTGTCTGAAATGGGGACACTTTTTTCAAATGGTCACAAAATCTTGTACACTTCGAGTTTTTAGCTAACTTTTTTTGTGCATGCCAACAAAAATACAAGGATCACGTCTACCAAGTTTGGGGCCAAAACTCTTTTTGAAAAATTTTTAAGAAAACCCGAACCGTAAAAAGTTTCAAAAATCATGAAAAATAAAAAATGAGTCATCTTGCGATGAAACTTCATGTGAAGGCTTAAGGGACCATTGTTTGAATTTACGAGCCATAAAAATGGCATTGGCATGCAGAAATATGAAGATGTGCCTAAACCCACCTACCGCCCTATCGATCCACAACTTGCGCATCTCGTGTCCCTGGAGGGCTTAGAGCCCGGCCACCCGTCCGCCCGCCTGCTCGTTTTATCGGTTGGCGTAGGCATACGGAGTTCATTCCCAGTCTAAGATCGGATCGGATCGAGGGTTGCGGAAGCAGGATCAACAGCATGCAGAGGGGACCCGATCGATCCCCGGCTTTGCTTATCCTGCCCCTCTGGCCGGCTAAACACCCGCACGCTCGTTTCGTGGGTGGACTTAGGCATACGGAGCTCATTCCCAGTCTAAGATCGGACCAGACCGAGGGTTGCGGCAGCACATGCTGGGCTCGGGCATGTGCTGGTGCCACATTTTTCTTCGTCGGGGCACCATCATCGGAGCATCGCCAGAGAACCTGATCGGTGGCATTGGGGTTACGGCGATCGGGGGGGTCGGGCGGGTGTGCTCACATGATAGGTGATGGGTGCTGGTACTTGGCCCTTATATTGGCCCCCTATCCCTCATCAAATCTCGAGAACTGACACCCCCTTAAAGAGCATTTGAGATTTTACAGGTTTGCTGCCAATAGCCATTAAAGTGTTTGAAAAGGGGACACTTTTTTATAGTTGTCACAAAATCTTGTACTCTTCGATTTTTTAGCTGATTGTTTTTGTGTATGCCAACAAAAATACAAGGATCACGTCTACCAAGTTTGGGGCCAAAACTCCTTCCGAAATAATTTTAAAAAATCTTGAACCATAAAAAGTTTCCAAAATCATGAAAAATAGAAAACGAGTCGTCTTGCCATGAAACTTCACGTGAAGGCTTAAGGGACCATTGTGTGAATTTACAAGCCATAAAAATGGCATTGGCACACAGAAATATAAAGATGTACCTAAACCCACCTATCACCCTATCGATTCACTGCTTGCGCATCTCGTCTCTCTGGCCGGCGTAGTGCCTGCCCACCCACCCATCCGCTCATTTCATCGGTTGGCTTAGGCATACGGAGTTCATTCCTAGTCTAAGATCAGACCGGACTGAGGGTTATGGTAGCAGGATCGATAGCACGCAGAAGGGGACCCAACTGATCCCCGGCTTGCTCATCCTACCCCTCTGGTCGGCTGAGCGGCCCACGCTCGTTTCGTGGGTTGACTTAGGCATACGGAGCTCATTTCCAATCTAAGCATACGAAGTTCTTTCCCAGTCTACGATCGGACCGGATCGAGGGTTACGATAGCATATGCTGGGCTCAGGCATGTGCTGGTGTCGCATTTTTCTTTGTCGGGGCACCATCATCGGAGCATCGTCGAAGAACCTGACCGACGGCAATGGGGATCTGGCGATCGGGTGGGTCGGGGGGTGTGTACACATGATGTGTGATAGGTGCTGGTACTTGGCCGTTATATTGGCCCCTTATCCCTCATCAAACCTCGAGAACTCACACCCCCTTAAAGCATTTGAGATTTTACAGGTTTGCTGCCAGTAGCCATTAAAATGTCTTAAATAGGGACACTTTTTTCAAATGGTCACAAAATCTTGTACACTTCGAGTTTTTAGCTGAATTGTTTTGTGCATGCCAACAAAATTACAAGGATCACGTCTACCAAGTTTGGGGCCAAAATACAAGGCTCGCCCGCCCGCCCGCACGTTTTGTCAGTTGGCTTAGGTATACGGGGTTCATTCCCCGTCTAAGATCGGATCGGACCGAGGGTTACGGCAGCACATGCTGGGTTTGGGCATGTGCTGGTGCCGTATTTTTCTTCGTTGGGGCACCATCGCCGGAGCATCACCGGAGAACCTGACCGATGGCATTGGGGTTCCGGTGATCGAGGGGCCGGTGGGGGTGTGCGTACATGATGTACGATGGGTGCTGGTACTTGGCCCTTATATTGGCCCCCTATCCCTCATCAAACCTCGAGAACTCACACCCCCTTAAAGAGCATTTGAGATTTTACATGTTTGCTGCCATTAGCCATTAAAGTGTCTGAAATGGGGACACTTTTTTCAAATGGTCATAAAATCTTGTACACTTCGAGTTTTTAGCTGAATTGTTTTGTGCATGCCAAAAAAAATACAAGGATCACGTCTACCAAGTTTGGGGCCAAAACTCCTTCTGAAAAAATTTTAAAATATCCCGAACCGCAAAAAGTTTCAAAAATTGTGAAAAATAGGAAACGAGTCGTCTTGCCATGAAACTTCACGTGAAGGCTTAAGGGACCATTGTATGAATTTACAAGCCATAAAAATGGCATTGGCACATAAAAATATGAAGAGATGCCTAAACCCACCTACCACCCTATCGATCCACGGCTTACGCATCCCGTCTCTCTGGCCGACGTAGTGCCCGCCTGCCCGCTCATTTCGTCGGTTGGCTTAGGCATACAGAGTTCATTCCCAGTCTAAGATCGGACCGGACCGATGGTTGTGATAGCAGGATCGGCAGCACGTAGATGGGGACCCGGTCGATCCCTGACTTGTGCATGTCGCCCCTCTGGCTGGATGAGCGGCCGCTCGCTTGTTTCGTGGCTGAGCGCCCGCTCGCTCGTTTCGTGGGTTGACTTAGGCATTCGGAGTTCATTCCCAGTCTAAGCATACGAAGTTCATTCCCAGTCTAAGATCAGACCAGACCGAGGGTTACGGCAGCACATGCTGGGCTCGAGCATGTGCTGGTGCCACATTTTTCTTCGTCAAGGCACCATCGTCGGAGCATCGCCAGAGAACCTGATCGACAGCATTGGGCTTACGACGAACGGGGGGGCCGAGGGGGGTGTGCGCACATGATGTGCGATGGGTGCTGGTACTTGGCCCTTATATTGGCCCCTTATCCCTCGTCAAACCTCGAGAACTCACACCCCCTTAAAGAGCATTTGAGATTTTACAGGTTTGCTGCCAGTAGCTGTTAAAGTGTCTAAAATGGGGACACTTTTTTCAAATGGTCACAAAATCTTGTACACTTCGAGTTTTTAGCTGAATTTTTTTGTACATACCAAAAAAAATACAAGGATCATGTCTACCAAGTTTGGGGCCAAAATGCCTTCCAAAAAAATTTCAAAAAAAATCTCGAACCGTAAAAAGTTTTAAAAATCGTGAAAAATAGAAAACGAGTCGTCTTGCCATGAAACTTCACGTGAAGGCTTAAGGGACCATTGTATGAATTTACAAGCCATAAAAATGGCATTGGCACATAGAAATATGAAGATCTGCCTAAACCCACCTACCACCCTATCGATCCACGGCTTGCGCATCCCGTCTCTCTGGCCGACGTAGTGCCCACCCGCCCGTCCGTTCGTTTCATCGGTTGGCTTAGGCATACGGAGTTCATTCCCAGTCTAAGATCAGACCAGACTGAGGGTTACGGTAGCAGGATCGGCAGTACACAGAGGGGCACCTGATCGATCCCCAGTTTGCGCATCCCGCCCCTCTAGCCGGCTGAGCGCCCGCACTCTCGTTTCGTGGGTTGACTTAGGCATACGGAGTTCATTCTCTGTCTAAGATCGGATCAGACCGAGTGTTGCAGCAGCACATACTGGGCTCGGGCATGTGCTGGTGCCGTAATTTTCTTCCCCGGGGTACCATCATCGGAGCATCGTCGGAGAACCTGACCGGCGGCATTGGGGTTCCAGCGATCGGGGGGGCCGGGGGGTGTGCGCACATGATGTGCGATGGGTGCTGGTACTTGGCCCTTATATTGGCCCCCTATCCCTCATCAAACCTTGAGAACTCACAGCCCCTTGAAGAGCATTTGAGATTTTATAGGTTTCTGCCAGTAGCCATTAAAGTGTCTGAAATGAGGACACTTTTTTCAAATGGTCACAAAATCTTGTACACTTCGAGTTTTTAGCTTAATTTTTTTGTGCATGCCAACAAAAATACAAGGATCACGTCTACCAAGTTTGGGGCCAAAAATCCTTTCGAAAAAATTTTAAAAAATCTTGAATTTTAAAAAGTTTCAAAAATCATGAAAAATAGGAAACCAGTCGTCTTGCCATGAAACTTCACGTGAAGGCTTAAAGGACCATTGTATGAATTTACAAGCCATAAAAATGGCATTGGCACATAGAAATATGAAGAGGTGCCTAAACCCACTTACCACCCTATCGATCCACGGCTTGCGCTTCCCGTCTCTTTGGCCGGCGTAGTGCCCGCCCGCCCGCCCACCCGCTCGTTTCGTCGGTTGGCTTAGGCATACGGAGTTCACTCCCAGTCTAAGATCAGACCGGATCGAGGGTTGTGGTAGCAGGATCGACAGCACGTAGAGGATGACCCGACCGATCCTCGGCTTGTGCATCCCGCCCCTCAGGCCGACTGAGCGCTCGCACACTCGTTTCATGGGTTGACTTAGGCATACGGAGTTCATTCCCAGGACCGGACCGAGGGTTGCGGCAGCACATGTTGGGCTCGGGCATGTGCTGGTGCCGCATTTTTCTTCATCGGTGCACCATCGCCGAAGCATCACCGGAGAACCTGACCGGAGGCATTGGGGTTCCGGCGATAGGGGGCTGGGGGGTGTGCGCACATGATGTGCGATGGGTGCTGGTACTTGGCCCTTATATTGGCCCCCTATCCCTTACCAAACCTCGAGAACTCACACCCCCTTAAAGAGCATTTGAGATTTTACAGGTTTACTGCCAGTAGCCATTAAAGTGTCTGAAATGGGGACACTTTTTTCAAATGGTCACAAAATCTTGTACATTTTGAGTTTCTAGCTGAATTTTTTGTGCATGCCAACAAAAATACAAGGATCACGTCTACCAAGTTTGGGTTCAAAACTCCTTCCGAAAAAATTTTAAAAAATACCGAACCGTAAAAAGTTTCAAAAATCGTGAAAAATAGAAAACGAGTCATCTTGCCATGAAACTTCACGTGAAGGCTTAAGGGACCATTGTATGCATTTACAAGCCATAAAAATGGCATTGGCACACAGAAATATGAAGATGTGCCTAAAGCCACCTACCACCCTATCGATTCACGGCTTCCGCATCCCGTCTCTCTGGTCGTCACAGTGCCCGCCCGCCTGCTCGTTTCGTCGGTTGGCTTAGGCATATGTAGTTCATTCCCATTCTAAGATCAGATCGGACCGAGGGTTACAGAAGCAGGATCAACAGCACGCAGAGGGGGACCCGATCGATCCCCAGCTTGCGCATCCCGCCCCTCCGACTGGCTGAGCGCCCGCATGCTCGTTTCGTGGGTTGACTTAGGCATACGGAGTTCATTCGCAGTCTAAGCATACAGAGTTCATTCCCAGTCTAAGATTGGACCAGACTGAGGGTTGCGACAGCTCATGCTAGGCTTGAGCATGTGCTGGTGTCGCATTTTTCTTCACCGTAGCACCATCGTCGGAGCATTGCCGGAGAACCTAACCGACAGCATTGGGGTTCCGACGATCGGGGGGCCGAGGGGGGTGTGCGCACATGATGCGTGATGGGTGCTGGTACTTGGCCCTTATATTGGCCCCTTATCCCTCATCAAACCTTGAGAACTCACACCCCCTCAAAAAGCATTTGAGATTTTATAGGTTTGCTGTCAGTAGCCATTAAAGTGTCTAAAATGGGGACACTTTTTTCAAATGGTCACAAAATCTTGTACACTTTGAGTTTTTAGCTGAACTTTTTTGTGCATGCCAACAAAAATACAAGGATCACCTCTACTAATTTTGATGCCAAAACTCCTTCTGAAAAAATTTTAAAAAATCTCGAATCGCAAAAATTTTTGAAAATCGTGAAAAATAGAAAACGAGTCGTCTTGCCATGAAATTGCACGTGAAGGCTTAAGGGACCATTGTATGAATTTACAATCCATAGAAATAGCATTGGCACACAGAAATATGAAGATGTGCCTAAAGCCACTTACCAACCTATCGATCCATGGCTTGTGTATCTCGTCTCTCTGGCCGACAGAGTGCCCGCCCGCCCGCCCGCTCGTTTCGTTGGTTGGCTTAGGCATAAAGAGTTCATTCCCAGTCTAAGATCAAATCGGATCGAGGGTTGCAGTAGTAGGAACGGTAACACGTAGAAGGGGACCCGATCGATCCCTGGCTTGCGCATCCTGCCCCTCTGGCCGACTGAGTGCCCACATACTCGTTTCGTGGGCAGACTGAGGCATACGAAGTTCATTCCAAGTCTAAGATCAGACCAAACCGAGGGTTAAGGCAGCAAATACTGGGCTCGGGCATGTGCTGGTGACGTATTTTTCTTTGTCGGGGCACCATCGCCGGACCATCGTCGGAGAACCTAACCGGCAGCATTTGGGTTTCAACGATCGGAGGGCCGGGGGGTGTGCGCACATGATGTACGATGGGTGCTGGAACTTGGCCCATATATTGGCCCCCTATCACTCATCAAACCTCGTGAACTCACACCCCCCTAAAGAGCATTTGAGATTTTACAGGTTTGCTGCCAGTAGCAATTAAAGTGTTTGAAATGGGGACACTTTTTTCAAATGGTCACAAAATCTAGTACACTTCGAGTATTTAGCTGAATTTTTTTATGCACGCCAACAAAAATACAAGGATCACGTCTACCAAGTTTGGGGCTAAAAGTCCTTCCAAAAGAATTTTAAAAAATCCTGAACCGTAAAAAGGTTTGAAAATCATCAAAAATAAAAAACGAGTCATCTTGCCATGAAACTTCATGTGAAGGCTTAAGGGACCATTGTATGAATTTACAAGCCATAAAAATGGCATTGGCATGCAGAAATATGAAGATGTGCCTAAACCCACCTACCACCCTATCGATCCAATGCCCGCCATCCCGTCTATCTGGTCGGTGTAGTGCCCGCCCGCCCGTTCGCTCGTTTCGTCAGTTGGCTTAGGCATACGGAGTTCATTCCCAGTCTAAGATCGGACCAGACTGAGGGTTGCAGCAGCAAATGCTAGGCTCGGGCATGTGCTGGTGCCGTATTTCTCTTCGTCGGGGCACCACCACCGGAGAACCTGACCGACGGCATTGGGGTTCCGATGATCGGGGGGCCGGGGGGCATGTGCGCACATGATGTGCCATGGGTGCTGGTACTTGGCCCTTATATTGGCCCCCTATCCCTCATCAAACCTCAAGAACTAACACCTCCTTAAAGAGCATTTGAGATTTTACAGGTTTGCTGCCAGTAGCCATTAACGTGTCTGAAATGGGGACACTTTTTTCAAATGGTCACAAAATCTTGTACACTTCAAGTTTTTAGCTGAATTTTTTTTGTGCATGCAAACAAAAATACAAGGATCACGTCTACCAAGTTTGGGGCCAAAACGTCTTCCGAAAAAAGTTTAAAAAATCCCGAACCATAAAAAGTTTCAAAAATCGTGAAAAATAGAAAACGGGTCATCTTGCCATGAAACTTCACGTGAAGGCTTAAGAAACCATTGTATGAATTTACAAGCCATATAAATGGCATTGGCACGTAGAAATATGAAGATGTGCCTAAACCCACCTACCACCCTATCGATCCACGGCTTGCGCATCCCATCTCTCTGGCCGTCCTAGTGCCCGCCCGCTCATTTCATCGATTGGCTTAGGCATACAGAGTTCATTACCAGTCTAAGGTCAGACCGGATCGAGGGTTGCGGTAGTAGGATCGACAGCACGTAGAGGGGGACCCGACCGATCCTCGACTTACGCATCACGCCCCTCTGGCCGGACCGAGAGTTGCAGCAGCACATGCTGGGCTCGGGCATGTGCTGGTGTCATATTTTTCTTCGCCAGGGCACCATCCCCGGAGAACTTGACCGACGGCATTTGGGATTCGGTGATTGGGGGGCCGGGGGGGTGTGCACACCTGATGTGCGATGGGTTCTGGTACTTGGCCCTTATATTGGCCCCCTATCCCTCATCAAACCTCGACAACTCACACCCCCTTAAAGAACATTTGAGATTTTACAGGTTTGCTGCCAGTAGCCATTAAAGTGTCTGAAATGGGGACACTTTTTTCAAATGGTCACAAAATCTTGTACACTTCGAGTTTTTAGCTGATTGTTTTTTTGCAAGCCAGCAAAAATACAAGGGTCACGTCTACCAAGTTTGGGGCCAAAACTCCTTCTGAAAAAATTTTAAAAAATCTCAAACCGTAAAAAGTTTCAAAAATCATGAAAAATAGAAAACAAGTCGTCTTGCCTTGAAACTTCACGTGAAGGCTTAAGGGACCATTGTATGAATTTACAAGCCATAAAAATGTCATTGGCACTCAGAAATATGAAGATGTGCCTAAACCAACCAACCACCCTATCGATCCATGGCTTGCGCATCCCTTCTCTCTGCCGGCATAGTACCCGCCTGCTCGTTTCATCGGTTGGCTTAGGCATACATAGTTCATTCCCAATCTAAGATTGGATCGGATTGAGGGTTACGGCAGTAGGATCTGCAACACGTAGAGGGGGACCCGGCTGATCCCCGACTTGCCCCTCCTACCCCTCTGGCCGACTGAGCACTCGTACGCTCGTCTTGTGGGTTGACTTAGGCATACGGAGTTCATTCCCAATCTAAGCGTACGGAGTTCATTCCCAGTCTAAGATCGGATTGGATCGAGGGTTGCGGCAGCACATACTGTGCTCGAGCGTGTGCTGGAGTCGTATTTTTCTTCGTCGGGGCACCATCGCCGGAGCATCACCAGAGAACCTGACCGACGGCATTGGGGTTCCGGCGATCGGGGGGGCCGGGGGGGTGTGCGCACATGATGTGCGATGGGTGCTGGTACTTGGCCCTTATATTGGCCCCCTATCCCTCATCAAACCTCAAGAACTCACACCCCTTAAAGAGCGTTTGAGATTTTACAAGTTTGTTGCGAGTAGCCATTAAAGTGTCTGAATTGGGGACACTTTTTTCAAATGGTCACAAAATCTTGTATACTTCGAGTTTTTAGCTGAATTTTTTTGTACATACCAAAAAAAATACAAGGATCATGTCTACCAAGTTTGGGGCCAAAACCCCTTCCAAAAAAATTTCAAAAAAAATCTCGAACCGTAAAAAGTTTTGAAAATCGTGAAAAATAGAAAACGAGTCGTCTTGCCATGAAACTTCACGTGAAGGCTTAAGGGACCATTGTATGAATTTACAAGCCATAAAAATGGCATTGCCATGCAGAAATATGAAGATATACCTAAACCCACCTACCACCCTTTCGATCCACGGCTTGCGCATCCCGTCTCTCTGGCCGGCGTAGTGCCCCCTCGCCCGCCCGCTCGTTCCATCGGTTGGCTTAGGCATATGAAGTTCATTTTCAGTCTAAGATCAGACCAGATTGAGGGTTGCGGTAGTAGGATCGGCAGCACACAGAGGGGGACCCGACCGATCTCCAGCTTGCGCATCCCGCACCTTTGGCCGGTTGAGCGCCCATACGATCATTTTGTGAGTTGACTTAGGCATACGGAGTTCATTCCTAGTCTAAGATTAGACCGAACCAAGGTTGCGACAGCGCATGCTGGGCTCGGGCATGTGCTGGTGCCGTATTGTTCTTCGTCGGGGCACCATCGTCGGAGCATCGTCGGAGAACCTGACCGGCAGCTTTGGGGTTCTGGCGATCGAGGGGGCCGAGGGGGGTGTGCGCACATGATGTGCGATTGGTGCTGGTACTTGGCCCTTATATTGGCCCCCTATTCCTTATCAAACCTCGAGAACTCACACCCTCTTAAAGAGCATTTGAGATTTTACAGGTTTGCTGCCAGTAGCCATTAAAGTGTCCGGAATGGGGACACTTCAAGTTTTTAGCCTCGAGTTTTTAGCTTAATTTTTTTGTGCATGCCAACAAAAATACAAGGATCACGTCTACCAAGTTTGGGGCCAAAACTCCTTCTGAAAAAATTTTTAAAAATCTCGAACCATAAAATGTTTCAAAAATCGTGAAAAATAGAAAACGAGTCGTCTTGCCATGAAACTTCATGTGAAGGCTTAAGGGACCATTGTATGAATTTACAAGCCATAAAAATGGCACTGGCATGCAAAAATATAAAGATGTGCCTAAACCCACCGACCACCCTATCGATCCATGGCTTGTGCATCCCGTCTCTCTGGCCGACGTTGTGCCTGCCCGCCCGCCCACACATTTCGTCTGTTGGCTTAGGCATACGGAGTTCATTCCCAGGCTAAGATAGGATCAGACTGAGGGTTACGGTAGTAGGATCGGCAGCACACAGAGGGGGGCTCGACCGATCCCAGGCTTGCGCATCTCTACCCTCTAGCCGGCTGAGCCCCCGTACGCTCATTTCGTGGGTTGACTTAGGCATACGGAGTTCATTCCCAGTCTAAGATCAGACCGGACTGGTTGCGGCCGCACATGCTGGGCTCGGGCATGTGCTGGTGCCTCATTTTTCTTCGTTGGGGCACCATCGTCGGAGCATCGTCGGAGAACCTGACCGGTGGCATTGGGGTTCCGACGATCGGCGGGGCCAGGGGGTGTACGCACATGCTGTGCGATGGGTGCTGGCACTTGGCCCTTATATTGGCCCCCTATCCCTCATCAAACCTCGAGAACTCACACCCCTTAAAGAGCATTTGAGATTTTACAGGTTTGCTGCCAGTAGCAATTAAAGTGTCTGGAATGGGGACACTTTTTTCAAATGGTCACAAAATCTGGAATGGTGCATGCCAACAAAAATACAAGGATCACGTCTACAAAGTTTGCGGCTCCTTCCGAAAAAATTTTAAAAAATCTCGAACTGTAAAAAGTTTTGAAAATCGTGAAAAATAGAAAACGAGTCGTCTTGCCATGAAACTTCACGTGAAGGCTTAAGGGACCATTGTATGAATTTACAAGCAATAAAAATGGCATTGTCACGTAGATATATAAGATGTGCCTAAACCCACCTACCACCCTATCAATCCACAGCTTGTGCATCCCGTCTTTCTGGCCGGCGTAGTGCCTGCCCATCTGCTTGCTCGTTTGCTCGGTTGGCTTAGGCATACGGAGTTCATTCCCAGTCTAAGCATACGGAGTTCATTCCCAGTCTAAGATCGGATCGGACCGAGGGTTGCGGCAGCACATGCTGGGCTCGGGAATGTGCTGGTGCTAGATTTTTCTTTGTCGGGGCACCGTCACCGGAGCATCACCGGAGAACCTAACTGACGGCATAGGGGTTCTAACGTTCGGGGGGGCCGAGGGGGCGGGTTGTGCGCACATGATGTGTGATGGGTGCTGGTACTTGGCCCTTATATTGGCCCCCTATCACTCATCAAACCTCGAGAACTCACACCCCCTTAGAGAGCATTTGAGATTTTACAGCTTTGCTCCCAGTAGCCATTAAAGTGTCTGAAATGGGGACACTTTTTTCAAATGGTCACAAAATCTTGTTCACCTCGAGTTTTTAGCTGAATTTTTTTATGCATGCCAAAAAAAATACAAGGATCACGTCTACCAAGTTTGGGGCCAAAACTTCTTCCGAAAAAATTTTAAAAAATCTCAATCCCAAAAAGTTTCAAAAATCATGAAAAATAGAAAATGAGTCGTCTTTCCATGAAACTTTACGTGAAGGTTTAAGGGACCATTGTATGAATTTACAAGCCATAAAAATGGCATTGGCATCTAGAAATATGAAGATGTGCCTCAACCCACCTACCACCTTATCGATCCACGGCTTGCGCATCCTGTCTCTCTGGTCGGTGTAGTGCACGCCCGCCCGCCCACTCGTTTCGTCGGTTGGCTTAGGCATACGGAGTTCATTCTTAGTCTAAGATCAGACTAGACCGAGGGTTACGGCAGCACATGCTGGGCTCGGGCATTTGCTGGTGCCGTATTTTTCTTCTCCGGGGTACCATCGCGGAGCATCGCCGGAGAACCTAACTGACGGCATTGGGGTTTCGACGATCGGGGGGTTCGGGGGTGGTGTGCGCAGATGATGTGCAATGGGTGCTGGTATTTGGCCCTTATATTGGCCTCCTATCCCTCTTCAAACCTCAAGAACTCACACCCCCTTAAAGTGCATTTGAGATTTTACAGGTTTGCTGCCTGTAGCAATTAAAGTGTCTGAAATGGGGACACATTTTTCAACTGGTCACAAAATCTTGTAGACTTCGAGTTTTTAGCTGAATTGTTTTGTGCATGCCAACAAAAATACAAGGATCACGTCTACCAAGTTTGGGGCCAAAACTCCTTCCGAAAAAATTTTAAAAAATTTGAACCGTAAAAAGTTTCGAAAATCATGAAAAATAGAAAACAAGTCGTCTTGCCATGAAACTTCACGTGAAGGCTTAAGGGAACATTGTATGAATTTACAAGCCATAAAAATGGCATTGCACATAGAAATATGAAGATGTGCCTAAACCCACCTACCACCCTATCGATCCACGACTTGCACATCCCGTCTCTCTATTCGGCGTGCCCGCCCGCCCGCCCACTTGTTTCATCGGTTGGCTTAGGCATACGGAGTTCATTCCCAGTCTAAGATTGGACTAGACTGAGGGTTGCAGTAGCAGGATCGGCAGCATGTACAGGGGGACCAGGCCGATCCCCGGCTTGCGCTTCCCGCCCCTCTGGCCGACTGAGCGCCTGTACGCTCGTTCCGTGGGTTGACTTATGCATACGGAGTTCATTCCCAGTCTAAGCATATGGAGTTCATTCTCAGTCTAAGATCAGACAGGATCGAGGGTTACGGCAGCACATGCTGGGCTTGGGCATGTGCTGGTGCCGCATTTTTCTTCGCCTGGGCAGCATCACCGGAGAACTTGACCGACGGTATTGCAGATCCGGCGATCGGGGGGCCCGGGGGGGTGTGCGCACATGATGTGCGATGGGTGCTGGTACTAGGCCCTTATATTGGCCTCCTATCCCTCATCAAACCTCGAGAACTCACACCCCCTTAAAGTGCATTTGAGATTTTACAGGTTTGCTGCCTGTAGCCATTAAAGTGTCTGAAATACGGACACTTTTTTCAAATGGTCACAAAATCTTGTAGACTTCGAGTTTTTAGCTGAATTTTTTTGTGCATGCCACCAAAAATACAAGGATCACGTCTACCAAGTTCAAGGACAAAAATCTTTCCTAAAAAATTTTAAAAAATCCCAAACCGCAAGAAGTTTCAAAAATCATGAAAAATAGAAAACGAGTCGTCTTGCCATGAAACTTCATGTGAAGGCTTAAGGGACCATTTTTTGAATTTACAAGCCATAAAAATGGCATTGGCACACAGAAATATGAAAAGGTGCCTAAACCCACCTACCACCCTATCGATCCACGGCTTGCGCATCCCATCTCTCTGGCCGGCGTAGTGCCCGGCCGCCCGTCGGCCCACTCGTTTCATCGGTTGGCTTAGGCATACGGAGTTCATTCCCAATCTAAGATCGAACCGGACCAAGAGTTGTGGCAGCAAGATCGGCAGCACCAGAGGGGGACCTGGCTGATCCCCGGCATTCACATCACGTCCCTTTTGCCGGTTGAGCGCCCGTACGCTCGTTTCGTGGGTTCACTTAGGCATACGGAGTTCATTCCTAGTCTAAGCATACAGAGTTCATTCCCAATCTAAGATTAGACCAGACCGAGGGTTACGGCAGCACATTTGGGCTCGGGCATGTGCTGGTACCGCTTTTTTCTTCGTCGAGGCACCATCATCGGAGCATCGTCGGAGAACCTGACCGGCGGCATTGGGGTTCCGATGATTGGGGGGGTTGGGGGGGTGTGCGCAGATGATGTGCGATGGGTGCTGGTACTAGGCCTTATATTGGCCTCCTATCCCTCATCAAACCTCGAGAACTCACACCCCCTTAAAGAGCATTTGAGATTTTACAGGTTTGTTGCCTGTAGCCATTAAAGTGTCTGAAATGGGGACACTTTTTTCAAATGGTCACAAAATCTTGTACACTTCGAGTTTTTAGCTGAAATTTTTTGTGCATGCCAAAAAAAATACAAGGATCATGTCTACCAAGTTTGGGGACAAAACTCCTTCCGAAAAAATTTTAAAAAATCCCAAATTGCAAAAAGTTTTGAAAATCATGAAAAATAGAAAACAAGTCGTCTTGCCATGAAACTTCACGTGAAGGCTTAAGGGACCATTGTATGAATTTACAAGCCATAAAAATGGCATTGGCACACTGAAATATGAAGAGGTGCCTAAACCCACCTACCACCCTATCGATCCATGGCTTGCGCATCCTGTCTCTCTGGCCAACGTAATGCCCGATCGCCCGCCTACCCGCCTGCTCGCTCGTTTCATCGGTTGGCTTAGGCATACAGAGTTCATTCCCAGTCTAAGATCAAACCGGACCAAGAGTTGCGGCAGCAAGATTGGCAGCACCAGAGGGGGACCCGGTTGATCCCCGGCACTCGTATCGTGCCCCTTTTGCCGGTTGAGTGCTCGCACGCTCGTTTTATGGGTTGACTTAGGCATACAGAGTTCATTCCCAGTTTAAGCATACAGAGTTCATTCCCAGTCTAAGATTAGACCGGACCGAGGGTTACTGTAGCACATGTGGGCTCGGGCATGTGCTGGTACTGCTTTTTTCTTCATCGGGGCACAATCATCGGAGCATCGTCGGAGAACCTGACCGGCGGCATTGGGGTTCCGATGATCGAGGGGGTCAAGGCGGGTGTGCGCACATGATGTGCGATGGGTGCTGGTACTAGGCCCTTATATTGGCCCCCTATCCCTCCTCAAACCTCGAGAACTCACACCCCCTTAAAGAGCATTTAAGATTTTACAAGTTTGCTGCCAGTAGCCATTAAAATGTCTGAAATGGGGACACATTTTTCAAATGGTCACAAAATCTTGTAAACTTCGAGTTTTTAGCTGAATTTTTTTGTGCAAGCCAACAAAAATACAGGGATCATGTCTACCAAGTTTGGGGCCGAAAATCCTTTCGAAAAAAGTTGAAAAAATCTCGAATCGCAAAAAGTTTCAAAAATCATGAAAAATAGAAAACGAGTCGTCTTGCCATGAAACTTCACGTGAAGGCTTAAGGGACCGTTGTATGAATTTACAAGCCATAAAAATGGCATTGGCACACAGAAATATGAAGAGGTGCCTAAACCTACCTACCACCCTATCGATCCATGGCTTGCGCATCCCGTTTCTCTGGCCGGCGTAGTGCTCTCCCGGCCGCCGCCTGCCTACTCATTTCATTGGTTGGCTTAGGCATACGGAGTTTATTCCCAGTATAAGATTGAACCAGACCGAGGGTTGTGGTAGTAGGATCGATAGCACGTTGAGGGGGACTCGATTGATCCCCGGCATGCACATCGCGCCCCTCTGGCTGGCTGAGCACCCGCACGCTCGTTTCATGGGTTGACTTAGGCATACGGAGTTCATTCCCTGTCTAAGCATACAGAGTTCATTACCAATCTAAGATCAAACCAGATCGAGGGTTGCGGCAGCACATGTGGGCTCTGGCATGTGCTGGTGCTGCATTTTTCTTCGTCGGGGCACCATCACCGGAGCATCGTCGGAGAACCTGATCGACGGCATTAGGGTTCTAGCGATCGGAGGGGTCGGGGGGGTGTGCGCACATGATGTGCGATGGGTGCTGGTACTAGGCCCTTATATTGGCCCCTATCCCTCATCAATCCTCAAGAACTCACACCCCCTTAAAGAGCATTTGAGATTTTACAGGTTTGCTGCCAGTAGCCATTAAAGTGTTTGAAATGGGGACACTTTTTCAAAATGGTCACAAAATCTTGTAAACTTCGAGTTTTTAGCTGAATTTTTTTGTGCATGCCAACAAAAATACAGCGATCACATCCACCAAGTTTGGGGCCAAAAATCCTTTCGAAAAAATTTTAAAAAATCTCGAACCGTAAAAAGTTTCAAAAATCATGAAAAATAGAAAACGAGTCGTCTTGCCATGAAACTTCACGTGAAGGCTTAGGGGACCATTGTATAAATTTACAAGCAATGAAAATGGCATTGCCACGCAGAAATATAAGATGTGCCTAAACCCACCTACCAGCCTATCGATCCACGGCTTGCGCATCCCATCTCTCTAGCCGGCGTAGTGCCCGCCCACCCGCCCGTCCACTCGTTTCATCAGTTGGTTTAGGCATACAAAGTTCATTCCCAGACTAAGATCGGACCACACCGAAGGTTACGGTAGTAGGATTGGCAGCACGTAGAGGGGGACCCGACCGATCCTCACTTGGGCATCCCGCCCCTCTGGCCGGTTGAGCACCCGCACGCTCATTTCGTGGGTTGACTTAGGCATACGAAGTTCATTCCCAGTCTAAGCATACGGAGTTCATTGCCAGTCTAAGATCAGATCAGACCACGGGTTATGATCGCACATGCTAGGCTCGAGCATGTGCTGGTGCCGCATTTTTCTTCGCTGGGGCACCATCGTCGGAGAACCTGACCGGCGGCATTGGGGTTTCGCCGGATCATCGCTAGAGCATCGCACCCCTCTGGCCGACTGAGCGCCCGCACGCTCGTTTCGTGGGTTGACTTAGGCATACAGAGCTCATTCCTAGTCTCAACATATAGAGTTCATTCCCAGTCTAAGATCAAACCGTACCAAGGGTTGCGGCAGCACATGTTGGGCTCGGGCATGTGCTGGTTCCGCATTTTTCTTCACCGGGGCACCATCGCTGGAGAACCTGACCGACGGCATTGGGGTTCCGGCGATCGGGGGGCTGGGGGGTGTGCGCACATGATGTACGATGGGTGCTGGTACTTGGCCCTTATATTGGCCCCCTATCCCTCATCAAACCTCAAAAACTCACACCCCCTTAAAAAGCATTTGAGATTTTACATGTCTGTTGCTAGTAGCCATTAAAGTGTCTGAAATGGGGAAACTTTTTTCAAATAGTCACAAAATCTTGTACACTTCTAGTTTTTAACTGAATTTTTTTGTGCATGCCAAAAAAAATACAAGGATCATGTCTACCAAGTTTGGGGCCAAAAATCCTTCCGAAAAAATTTTAATAAATCCCGAACCGTAAAAAGTTTCGAAAATCATGAATAATAGAAAACGGGTCGTCTTGCCATGAAACTTCACATGAAGGCTTAAGGGACCATTGTATGAATTTACAAGCCATAAAAATGCCATTGGCACACAGAAATATGAAGATGTGCCTCAACCCACCTACCACCCTATCGATCCACGGCTTGCGCATCCCGTCTCTCTGGCTGACGTAGTGCCCACCCACCCGCCCCCCCTCTCGTTTCGTCAGTTGGCTTAGGCGTACGGAGTTCATTCCGAGTCTAAGATCAGACCAGACCGAGGGTTGCGATAGCAGGATTGACAGCATTCAAAGGGGGACCCGATCGATCCCCAGCTTGCGCATCCTGTGCCACTGGCAGCTGAGTGCCCGCGCTCTCATTTCGTGGGTTGACTTAGGCATACGGAGTTAATTCCCAATCTAAGCATACAGAGTTCATTCCCAGTCTCAGATCAGACCAGACTGAGGGTTGCGGTACCACATGCTGGGCTCAGGCATGTGCTGGTGCCATATTTTTCTTCGTCGAGGCACCATCGTCGGAGCATCGCCAGAGAACCTGACCGACGGCATTAGGGTTCCGATGATCGGGGGGGTCGGGGGGTGTGCGCACATGATGTGCGATGGGTGCTAGTACTTGGCCCTTATATTGGCCCCCTATCCCTCATCAAACCTCGAGAACTCACACCCCCTTAAAGAGCATTTGAGATTTTCCAAGTTTGCTGCCAGTAGTCATTAAAGTGTCTGAAATGGGGGCACTTTTTTCAAATGGCCACAAAATCTTGTACACTTCGAATTTTTAGCTGAATTTTTTTGTGCATGCCAAAAAAAATACAAGGATCACGTCTACCAAGTTTGGGGCTAAAACTCCTTCCGAAAAAATTTTAAAAAATCCAAAACCGCAAAAAGTTTTAAAAATCATGAAAAATAGAAAACGAGTCGTCTTGCCATGAAACTTCATGCGAAGGCTTAAGGGACCATTGTATGAATTTACAAGCCATAAAAATGACTTTGGCATGCAGAAATATGAAGATGTGTCTAAACCGACCTACCACCCTATTGATCCACGGCTTGCGCATTCTGTCTCTCTGGCTAGCGTAGTGCCCACCTGCCTGTCCACTCGTTTCATCGGTTGGCTTAGGTATACGGAGTTCATTCCCAATCTATGATCAGAGCAGACTGAGGGTTGTGGCAGCTGGATCGACAACACGCAAATGGGGACCCGACCGATCCCTGGCTTGCGCATCCCACCCCTCTGGCCGGCTGAGTGCCCATATGCTCGTTTCATGGGTTGACTTAGGCATAGGGAGTTCATTCCCAGTCTAAGCATATGGAGTTCATTCCCAGTCTAAGATCGGACCTGACCGAGGGTTGCGACAGCACTTGCTAGGCTCGGGCATGTGCTGGTGCTGCATTTTTCTTTATCAGGGCACCATCGTCGGAAAAACTGACTGGCGACATTGGGGTTACAGCGATCGGGGGGGCCGGGGGGTATGCGCACATGATGTGCGATGGGTGCTGGTACTTGGCCCTTATATTGGTCCCCTATCCCTCATCAAACCTTGAGAACTCACACCCCCTTAAAGAGCATTTGAGATTTTACAGGTTTGCTGCCAGCAGCCATTAAAGTGTCAGAAATGGGGACACTTTTTTCAAATGGTCACAAAATCTTGTACACTTCGATTTTTTTAGCTGAATTTTTTGGTGCATGCCAACACAAATACAAGGATCACGTCTACCAAGGTTGGGGCCAAAACTCCTTCCAAAAAAATTTTAAAAAATCTCGAACTGCAAAAAGTTTCAAAAATCGTGAAAAATAGAAAATGAGTCGTCTTGCCATGAAACTTTACGTAAAGGCTTAAGGGACCATTGTATGAATTTACAAAACATAAAAATGGTATTGGCATGGAAAAATATGAAGATGTGCCGAAACCCACCTACCACCCTATCGATCCACGGCTAGCGCATCCCGCCTCTCGATCGGCGTAGTGCCCGCTCGACCGCGCGCCCGCTCATTTCGTCGATTGGCTTAGGCATAAGGAGTTCATTCCCAGTCTAAGATCAGACCAGATCGAGTGTTGTAGCAGCAGGATCGACAGCACGAAGAGGGGGACCAGGCCGATCCCTGGCTTGCTCATCCCGCCCTTCTGGCTGGCTAAGCGCCCGCACGCTCGTTTCGTGGGTTGACTTAGGCATACGGAGTTCATTCCCAGTCTAAGCATTTGGAGTTCATTATCAGTATAAGATCAAACCAGACTGAGGGTTACGACAGCAAATGCTAGGCTCGGCTATATGTGCTGGTGCCGCATTTTTCTTCGTCACGGCACCATTGCCGAAGCATCGCCGGAGATCCTGACCGGCGGTAATAGGGTTCCGCGATCGGGGGGGCCGGAGGGGTGTGCACACATGATGTGCAATGGGTGCTGGTACTTGGCCCTTATATTGGCCGCCTATCCCTCATCAAACCTTGAGAACTCACACCCCCTTAAAGAGCATTTGAGATTTTACAGGTTTGCTGCCGGAAGCCATTAAAGTATCTGAAATGGGCACACTTTTTTCAAATGGTCACAAAATCATTTACACTTCGAATTTTTAGCTGATTTTTTTTGTGCATGCCAACAAAAATACAAGGATCACGTCTACCAAGTTTAGGGCAAAAATCCTTCCAAAAAAATTGTAAAAAAGTCTGAACCGTAAAAAGTCTCAAAAATCATAAAAAATAGAAAACGAGTCGTCTTGCCATGAAACTTCACGTGAAGGCTTAAGGGACCATTGTATGAATTTACAAGCCATAAAAATGGCATTGGCATGCAGAAATATGAAGATCTGCTTAAACCCACCTACCACCCTATCGATCCACGGCTTGCGCATCCCATCTCTCTGGCCGACGTAGTGACAGCCCGCCCGCCCGCTCTTTTCGTCGGTTGGCTTAGGCATATGAAGTTCATTCCTAGTCTAAGATCAGACCGGATCGAGGGTTGCGGTAGTAGGATCGGCAGCACGCAGAGGTGGATCAAACCGATCCCCAGCTTGCACATCCCGCCCCTCTGGCCGGCTGAGAGCCCACAGGCTCGTTCCGCGGGTTGACTTAGGCATACGAGTTCATTCCCAGTCTAAGCATATAGAGTTCATTCCCAATCTAAGATCCGACTGGACCGAGGGTTGTGGTAGCATATACTGGGCTCGGGCATGTGCCGGTGCCGCATTTTTCTTCACCGGGGCACCATCCCCGGAGAACCCGACCGACGGTATTGGGGTTCCGACGATCAGGGGGGCCGAGGGGGTGTGCGCGTATGATGTGTGATGGGTGCTTGTACTTAGACCTTATATTGGCCCCTTATCCCTCATCAAACCTCGAGAACTCACACCCCCTTAAAGAGCATTTGAGATTTTACAAGTTTGCTGCCAGTAGCCATTAAAGTGTCTGAAATGGGGACACTTTTTTCGAATGGTCACAAAATCTTGTACACTTTGAGTTTTTAGCTGATTTTTTTGTGCATGCCAACAAAAATACATGGATCATGTCTACCAAGTTTGGGGCCAAAACTCCTTTCGAAAAAATTTTAAGAAATCCCGAACCACAAAAAGTTTCAAAATTTGTGAAAAATAGAAAACGGGTCGTCTTGCCATGAAACTTCACGTGAACGCTTACGAGACCATTGTATGAATTTGCAAGCCATAAAAAAGGCATTGGCACGCAGAAATATGAAGATGTGCCTAAACCCACCTACCACCCTATCGATTCACGACTTGCGCATCCTGTCTCCGCCCGCCCGCCCGCTCGTTTCGTAGGTTGGCTTAGGCATACGGAGTTCATTCCCAGTCTAAGATCGGACTGGACTGAGGGTTGCGGCAGTACATGTTGGGCTCGAGCATTTGCTGGTGCCACATTTTTCTTCGTCGGGGCACCATTGCAGGAGCATCATCGGAGAACCTGACCGATGGCATTAGGGTTCCGATGATCGGGGGGGCTGGGGGGGTGTGCGCACATGATGTGCGATGGGTGTTGGTACTTGGCCCTTATATTGGCCCCCCATCCCTCATCAAACCTCGAGAACTCACACCCCCTTAAAGAGCATTTGAGATTTTATAGGTTTGCTGCCAGTAGCCATTCAAGTGTCCGAAATGGGGACACTTTTTTCAAATGGTCACAAAATCTTGTACAGTTCGAGTTTTTAGCTGATTCTTTTTGTGCATGCCAAAAAAAATACAAGGATCACGTCTACCAAGTTTGGGGCTAAAAATCCTTTCGAAAAAATTTAAAAAAATCTCAAACCGTAAAAAGTTTCAAAAATTATGAAAAATAGAGAACGAGTCGTCTTGCCATGAAACTTGACGTGAAGGCTTAAGGGACCATTGAATGAATTTACAAGCCATAAAAATGGCATTGGCATGCAGAAATGTGAAGATGTGCCTAAACCACTACACCCTATCGATCCACGGACTTGCGCATCCCGTTCTCTTTTGGCGGCGTAGTGCCCGCCGCCCGCCCACTCATTTCGTCAGTTGCGCTTAGGCCATACGAAGTTCTTCCTAGTCTAAGATTGGCCGGACCGAGGGTTGTTTGGCACAGTGAATCACAGCACGCAGGGTCGGACATGTCGATTCGTCGGCATCCTTGCGCAATTCTTTGCCCTTCTGGTCGACTGGAGCGCCGCCACGCTCGTTCCGTTGGTGACTTTTGGCATTTACGAAGTTCGATTCCCAGTCTAAGCATACGAGTTCATTCCAGTTAAGTTGCACGGGTCGATGGTTGCGGCAGCACATGCTGGGCTCGAGCATGGGCTGGTGTCGCATTTTTCTTCGCCGGGGCTCCATCGTCGAAGCATCGCTGGAGGACCTGACCGGCGACAATGGGGTTCCGGTGATCGAGGGCGCCGGGGGGGTGTGCGCAAATGATGTGCGATGGGTGCTGGTACTTGGCCCTTATATTGGCCCCCTATCCCTCATCAAACCTTGAGAACTCACACCCCCTTAAATGGCATTGGCATGCAGAAATATGAAAATGTGCCTAAACCCGCCTACCACCCTATCGATCCACGGTTTCCGCATCCCGTCCCTCTGGCCGACGTAGTGCCTGCCCGTTCGTTTCGTCGGTTGGTTTAGGCATACGGAGTTCATTCCCAGTCTAAGATCGGACCAGACCGAGGGTTGTGGCAATATGATCGGCAGCATGCAGAGGGTTACCTGGCCGATCCCTGGCTTGCGCATCCCTCCCCTTTGGTCGGTTGAGCGCCCGCACGCTCGTTTCGTGGGTTGACTTAGGCATACGGAGTTCATTCCCAGTCTAAGATCGGATCGGATCGAGGGTTGCGGCAGCATATGCTGGGCTCGGGCATGTGCTGGTGCCGCATTTTTCTTCGTCGGGGCACCATCGCCGGAGCATTGTCGGAGAACCTGACTGGTGACATTGGGGTTCCAGCGATCAGGGGGGCCTGAGGGGTTGTCCGCACATGATGTGTGGTGGGTGCTGGTACTTGGCCCTTATATTGGCCCCCTATCCCTCATCAAACCTCGAGAATTCACACCCCCCTAAAGAGCATTTGAGATTTTACAGGTTTGCTGTCAGTAGCCATTAAAGTGTCTGAAATGGGGACACTTTTTTCAAATGGTCACAAAATCTTGTAAACTTCGAGTTTTTAGCTGATTTTTTTTTAGCATGCCAATAAAAATACAAGGATCACATCTACCAAGTTTTTGCTACCAAAACACCTTCCAAAAAAATTTTAAAAAATCACGACCCGTAAAAAGTTTCAAAAATCATGAAAAATAGAAAACGGGCCGTCTTGCCATGAAACTTCATGTGGAGGCTTAAAGGGACATTGTATGAATTTACAGGCCATAAAAATAGCATTGGCATGCAGAAATATGAAGATGTACCTAAACCCACCTACCACCCTATCGATCTATGGCTTGCGCATCACGTCTCCCTGGCCGGCGTAGTGCCCGCCCGCCTGCTTGCCCACTCGTTTCATCGGTTGGCTTAGGCATACGGAGTTCATTCCCAGTCGAAGGTTGGACTGGACTGAGGGTTGCGATAGCAGGATCGATAGCACGCAGAGGGGGACCCGATTGATCCCCGGCTTGCGCACCTCGCCCCTCTAGCCGGCCGAGCGCTCGCACGTTCGTTTCGTGGGTTGACTTAAGCATACGAAGTTCATTCCCAAACTTAGTGGGGTTCCGACGATCGGGGGGGCCAAAACTCCTTCTGAAAAAATTTAAAAAAATCCCAAACTGCAAAAAGTTTTGAAAATCGTGAAAAATAGAAAACGAGTCGTCTTGCCATGAAACTTCACGTGAAGGCTTAATGGACCAATGTATGAATTTACAAGCCATAAAAATGGCATTGGCATGCAGAAATATGAAGATGTGCCTAAACACACCTACCACCCTATCGATCCACGACTTGCGCATCCCGTCTCTCTGGCCGGTGTAGTGCCCGCCCGACCACCCGTCCGCCCGCTCGTTTCGTCGGTTGGCTTAGGCATACGAAGTTCATTCCCAGTCTAAGCATACGGAGTTCATTCCCAGTCTAAGATCAAATCGGACCGAGGGTTATGACAGCACATGCTGGGCTCGGGCATGTGCTGGTGCCGCATTTCTCTTCGTCGGGGCACCATCGTCGGAGCATCGCTGGAGAACCTGACCGGCGGTATTGGTGTTTCAGTGATCGAGGGGGCCAAGGGGGTGTGCGCACATGATGTGCGATGGTGCTGGTACTTGGCCCTTATATTGGCCCCCTATCCCTCATCAAACCTCGAGAACTCACACCCCCTTAAAGAGCATTTGAGATTTTACAGGTTTGCTACCAGTAGCCATTAAAGTGTCTGAACTGGGGACGCTTTTTTCCAATGGTCACAAGATTTTATACACTTCGAATTTTTAGCTGATTTTTTTTGTGCATGCCAATAAAAATACAGGGATCACGTCTACCAAGTTTGGGGGCAAAACTCCTTCCAAAAAAATTTTAAAAAATCCCGAACCGCAAAAAGTTTCAAAAATCATGAAAAATAGAAAACGAGTCGTCTTGCCATGAAACTTCATGTGAAGGCTTAAGGGACCATTGTATGAATTTAAAAGCCATAAAAATGGCATTGGCATGCAGAAAGATGAAGATGTGCCTAAACCCACGTACCACGCTATCGATACACGGCTTGCGTATCCCGTCTCTCTGCCCACCTGCTCGTTTCGTCGGTTGGCATAGGCATACGGAGTTCATTCCCAATCTAAGATCATATCGGATCAAGGGTTGTGGCAGCACATGCTGGGCTCTGGCATGTGCTGGTGCCGTATTTTTCTTCGTTGGGGCACCATCGTCGGAGCATCGTCGGAGAACCTGACCAACGGCATTGGTATTTCTACGATCGATGGGGCTAGGGGGTGTGCGCACAAGATGTGCGATGGGTGCTGGTACTTGGCCCTTATATTGGCCCCCTATCCCTCATCAAAACTCGACAACTCACACCCCCTTAAAGAGCATTTGAGATTTTACAGGTTTGCTGCCAGTAGCCATTAAAGTGTCTAAAATGGGGACACTTTTTTCAAATGGTCACAAAATCTTGTACACTTCGAGTTTTTAGCTGAATTTTTTTGTGCATGCCAAGAAAAATACAAGGATCACGTCTAAAAAGTTTGGGACCAAAAATCATTCCGCAAAAATTTTAAAAAATTCCGAAGCACAAAAAGTTTCAAAAATCATGAAAAATAGAAAACGAGTCGTCTTTCCATGGAACTTCACGTGAAGGCTTAAGGGACCATTGTATGAATTTACAAGCCATAAAAATGGCATTGGCATGCAGAAATATGAAGATGTGCCTAAACCCACCTACCACCCTATCGATCCACGGCTTGCGCATCCCGTCTCTCTGGCCGGCGTAGTGCCCGCCCGCTCGTTTCGTCGGTTGGCTTAGGTATATGGAGTTCATTCCGAGTCTAAGATTAGACCGGACTAAGGGTTGTGGCAGTAGGATCGGCAGCACGCAGAGGGGGAACCAGCTAATCCCCGGCTTGCGCATCCCGCCCCTCTGGCCAGCTGAGCGCCCGCACGCTCGTTTCGTGGGTTGACTTAGGCATACGGAGTTCATTCCTAGTTTAAGCATACGAAGCTCATTCCATGTCTAAGCATATGGAGTTTATTCCCGGTCTAAGATCGAATCAGATTGAGGGTTGGGGCTACACATGCTGGGCTCGAGCATTTGCTGGTGCCACATTTTTCTTCATCAGGGCGCCATCGTCAAAGCATCACCGGAGAACCAGACCGGCGGCATTGGGGTTCTGTCGATCGGGGGGCCGGGGGGGCACACATGATGTGCGGTCGATGCTGGTACTTGGCCCTTATATTGGCCCGAACTATAAAAAGTTTCAAAAATCCCGAACTGTAAAAAGTTTCAAAAATCATGAAAAATAGAAAACGAGTCGTCTTGCCATGAAACTTCACGTGATGGCTTAAGGGACCATTGTATGAATTTACAAGCCATAAAAATGGCATTGGCATGCAGAAATATGAAGATGTGCCTAAACACACCTACCACCCTATCGATCCACGGCTTGCGCATCCTGTCTTTCTGGCTGGCGTAGTGCCCGCCCGACCACCCGCCGCCCGCCCGACCACCCGCCGCCCGCTCGCTCGTTTCGTCGGTTGGCTTAGGCATACGGAGTTTATTCCCAGTCTAAGCATACGAAGTTCATTCCCAGTCTAAGATCGGACCGGACCGAGGGTTGCGACAGCACATGCTGGGCTCGAGCATGTGCTGGTGCCGCATTTCTCTTCGCCGGGGCACCATCGTCAGAGCATCATGGAGAACCTGACCGACGGCATTGGAGTTTCGGCAATCAAGGGGGCCAGGGGGTGTGCGTACATGATGTGCGATGGCGTTGGTACTTTCCTATATTGCCAATCCCTCATCAAACCTCGAGAACTACAGCCTTAAAAGAGCATTGAGATTTACTTTGCTACCAGTACCATTAAAGTGTCTAACTGGGACGCTTTATTCAAATGGTCACAAGATTTTTACACTTCGAGTTTTTAGCTGATTTTTTGTGCTTCCAATAAATACAGGATCACGTACCAAGTTTGGGGGCAAAACTCCTTCCGAAAAAATTTTAAAAAATCCTCAACCGCAAAAAGTTTCAAAAATCATGAAAATAGAAAACGAGTCGTCTCGCCATGAAACATCACGTGAAGGCTTAAGGGACCATTGTATGAATTTAAAAGCCATAAAAATGGCATTGGCATGCAGAAAGATGAAGATGTGGCTAAACCAACGTACCACGCTATCGATACACGGCTTGCGCATCCCGTCTCTCTTCCCACCTGCTCGTTTCGTCGGTTGGCGTAAGCATACGGAGTTCATTCCCAATCTAAGATTGGACTGGATCGAGGGTTGTGGCAGCACATGCTGGGCTCGGGCATATGCTGGTGCCGTATTTTTCTTCATTGGGGCACCATCGCCGGAGCATCGTCGGAGAACCTGACCGACGGCATTGGTGTTTCGGCGATCGAGGGGGCCGGGGGGGTGTGCACACATGATGTGCGATGGGTGCTGGTACTTGGCCCTTATATTGGCCCCCTATCCCTCATCAAAGCTTGAGAACTCACACCCCCTAAAAGAGCGTTTGAGATTTTATGGGTTTGCTGCCAGTAGCCATTAAAGTGTCTAAAATTGGGACAATTTTTTCAAATGGTCACAAAATCTCGTACACTTCGAGTTTTTAGCTGAATTTTTTGGTGCATGCCAAAAAAAATACAAGGATCACGTCTACCAAGTTTGGGGCTAAAACTCCTTCCAAAAAAATTTTAAAAAATCTCGAACCGTAAAAATTTTTAAAAATCGTAAAAAATAGAAAATGAGTCATCTTGCCATGAAACTTCACGTGAAGGCTTAAGGGACCATTGTATGAATTTACAAGCCATAAAAATGGCATTGTCACATAGAAATATGAAGATGTGCCTAAACCCACCTACCACCCTATCGATCCATGCCTTGCGCATCCCGTCTCTCTGGTCGGCGTAGTGCCCGCCCGCCCGCCCGCTCGTTTCGTCGGTTGGCATAGACATACGGAGTTCATTCCCAGTCTAAGATCAAACCGAATTGAGGGTTGCACTAGCAGGATCGACAGCATGTAAAGGGGGACTCGGTCGATCCCCGGCTTGCGCATCCCACCCCTCTGGCCGTCTGAGCACCCGCACGCTCGTTTCATAGGTTGACTTAGGCATACGGAGTTCATTCCCAGACTAAGCATAAAAAGTTCATTCCCAGACAAAGATCAGACCGGACTGAGGGTTGCGGTAGCACATGCTGGGCACGGGCATGTGCTGGTGCCACATTTTTCTTCGTCGATGCACCATCGTCGGAGAACCTGACCGGCGACAGTAGGGTTCCGATGATCGGGGGGCCAGGAGGGGTGTGCGGACATGATGTGCGATGGGTGCTGGTACTTGGCCCTTATATTGGCTCCCTATCCCTCAGCAAACCTTGAGAACTCACACCCTCTTAAAGAGCATTTGAGATTTTACAGGTTTGCTGCCAGTAGCTATTAAAGCGTCTGAAATGGGGACACTTTTTTCAAATGGTCACAAAATCTTGTACACTTGAAGTTTTTGGCTGAATTTTTTTGTGCATGCCAACAAAAATACAAGGATCACGTCTCCCAAGTTTGGGTCCAAAACTCCTTCTAAAAAAATTTTTAAAACAATCCTGAACCGTAAAAAGTTTCAAAAATCATGAAAAATAGAAAATGAGTCGTCTTCCCATTAAACTTCACGTGAAGGCTTAAGGGACCATTGTTTGAATTTACAAGCCATAAAAATGGGATTGGCATGTAGAAATATGAGGATGTGCCTAAATCCACCTACCACCCTATCGATCCACGGCTTGCACATCCCGTCTCTCTGGCCGACGTAGTGCCCGCCCGCCCGCCCGCTCGTTTCGTCGGTTGGCTTAGGCATACGGAGTTCATTCCCAACCTAAGATCGGACCGGATTGACGGTTACGACAGCACTTGCTGGGCTCGAGCATGTGCTGGTGTCGTATTTTTCTTCGCCGAGGCACCATCACCGAAGCATCGACAGAGAACCTGATCGGCAGCATTGGGGTTCCGACGATCCGGGGGGGTGTGCACACATGATGTGCGATGGGTGCTGGTAGTTGGCCCTTATATTGGCCCCCTCTCCCTCATCAAACCTCTAGAACTCACACCCGCTTAAAAGAGCATTTGAGATTTTACAGGTTTGCTGCCAGTAGCAATTAAAGTGTCTGAAATGGACACTTTTTTCAAACAGTCACAAAATCTTGTACACTTCTAGTTTTTAGCTGAATGTTTTTGTACAAGCCAACAAAAATACAAGGATCATGTCTACCAAGTTTGGCGCCAAAACTCCTTCCGAAAAAATTTAAAAAAATCCCGAACCGTAAAAAGCTTTGAAAATCGTGAAAAATAGAAAACGAGTCGTCTTGCCATGAAACTTCACGTGAAGGCTTAAGGGATCATTGTATGAATTTACAAGCCATAAAAATGGCATTGGCACGTAGAAATATGTAGATGTGCCTAAACCCACCGACCACCCTATTGATCCACGACTTGCGCATCCCGTCTCTCTGGTCGGCGTAGTGCCCACCCGCCCGCCCGTCCGCTCGTTTCGTCGGTTGGCTTAGGCGTATGAAGTTCATTCCCAGTCTAAGATTAGACCGGACTGAGAGTTGCGGCAGCAAGATCGGCTGCACGCAGAGGGGGACCCGACAGATCCCCTGCTTGCAAATCCTGCCCCTCTGGCCGGCTGAGCGACCACACTCGTTTCGTGGGTTCACTTAGGCATACAAAGTTCATTCCTAGTCTAAGCATATGGAGTTCATTCCCAGTCTAAGATCGGACTGGACCGAGGGTTACGACAGCACGTGCTTGGCTCAGGCATGGGCTGGTGCTTCATTTTTCTTCGCTGGGGCACCATCGCCGGAGCATCACCAGAGAACTTGACCGACGGCATTGGGGTTTCGATGATCGGGGGGGCCGGGGGGTGTGCGTACATGATGTGCGATGGGTGCTGGTACTTGGCCCTTATATTGGTCCCCTATCCCTCATCAAACCTCCAGAACTCACACCCCCTTAAAGAGCAGTTGAGATTTTACAGGTTTGCTGCCAGTAGCCATTAAATTGTCTGAAATGGGGACACTTTTTTCAAATGGTCACAAAATCTTGTACACTTCGAGTTTTTAGCTGAATTTTTTTGTGCATGCCAACAAAAATACAAGGATCACATCCACCAAGCTTGGGCCCAAAACTCCATCCGAAAAAATCCCAAACCGTAAAAAGTTTCAAAAATCGTGAAAAATGTAAAACGAGTCATCTTGCCATGAAACTTCACGTGAAAGCTTAAGGGACCATTGTATGAATTTACAAGCCATAAAAATGGCATTGGCATGCAGAAATATACAGATGTGCCTAAACGCACCAACCACCCTATCGATCCACGACCTGCGCATCCCGTCTCTCTGGTCGGCGTAGTGCTCGCCCGCCCGCCCGCACGCTCGTTTCGTAGGTTGGCTTAGGGATACGGAGTTCATTCCCAGTCTAAGCATACTGAGTTCATTCCCAGTCTAAGCATACGGAGTTGGTTTCCAATCTAAGATCGGACTAGACCGAGGGTTGCGGCTGCACATGTTGGGCTTGGGCATGTGCTGGTGCTGCATTTTTCTTCGTTGGGGAACCATCGTCGGAGCATCACCGGAGAACCTGACCGACGGCATTAGGGTTCCAGCGATCGAGGGGCCCAGGGGCGGTGTGCGCACATGATGTGCGATGGGTGCTGGTACTTGGCCCTTATATTGGCCCCCTATCCCTCATCAAACCTCGAGAACTCACACCCCCTTAAAGAGCATTTGAGATTTTACAGGTTTGCTGCCAGTAGCCATTAAAGTGTCTAAAATGGGGACACTTTTTTCAAATGGTCACAAAATCTTGTACACTCCGAGTTTTCAGCTGAATTTTTTTGTGCATACCCAAAAAAATACAAGGATCACGTCTACCAAGTTTCGGGCCAAAACTCCTTCCGAAAAAATTTTAAAAAGTCCCGAACCGTAAAAAGTTTCGAAAATCATGAAAAATAGAAAACGAGTCATCTTGCCATGAAACTTGACATGAAGGCTTAAGGGACAATTGTATGAATTTACAAGCCATAAAAATTGCATTGGCACACAGAAATATGAACATGTGCCTAAACCCACCTACCACCCTATCGATCGGTAGCTTGTGCATCCCGTCTCTCTGGCCGGCGTAGTGCCCGCTCGCCCGCCCGCTCGCTCGTTTCGTCGGTTCACTTAGGCATACAGAGTTCATTCCCAGTCTAAGATCAGACCAAACTGAGGGTTGCAACAACAGGATGGGTAGCACGCAGAGGGGGACACGACCGATCCCCAGCTTGCGCATCCCACCCCACTTGCCAGCTAAGCGCCCACAGGCTCGTTTCGTGGGTTGACTTAGGCATACGGAGTTCATTCCCAGTCTAAGCATACGGAGTTCATTGCCTGTCTAAGATCGGACCGGACCGAGGGTTGTGGTAGCACATGCTGGGCTCGGGCATGTGCTGGTGCCACATTTTTCTTCGTCGGGGCACCATCACCGGAGCATCGTCGGAGAACCTGACCGGCGGTATGAGGGTCCCCGCGATCAGGGGGGCCGGGGGGTGTGCGCACATGATGTGCGATGGGTGCTGGTACTTGGCCCTTATATTGGCCCCCTATCCCTCATCATACCTCAAGAACTCACACCCCCTTAAAGAGCAATTGAGATTTTATAGGTTTGCTGCCAGTAGCCATTAAAGTGTCTAAAATGGGGACACTTTTTTCAAATGGTCACAAAATCTTGTACACTTCTAGTTTTTAGCTGAATTTTTTTGTGCATGCCAACAAAAATACAAGGATTACGTCTACCAAGTTTGGGGCCAAAACTAATTCTGAAAAAATTTTTAAAAATCTTGAACCGTAAAAAGTTTCAAAAATCGTAAAAAGTAGAAAACGAATCGTCTTGCCATGAAACTTCACGTGAAGGCTTAAGGGACCATTGTATCAATTTAGAAGCCATAAAAATGGCATTGGCACACAGAAATATGAAAATGTGCCTATACCAACCTGCCACCCTATCAATCCTTGACTTGCGCATCCCGTCTCTCTGGCCGGCGTAGTGCCCGCCCCCCGACCGCATGCCCGCCGGCCCGCTCGTTTCGTCTACTAGCTTAGGCATATAGAGTTCATTCATAGTCTAACATCGAACCAGACCGAGGGTTACGGCAACACGATCGACAACACGTAGAGGGAGACCCGACCGATCCCCGGCTTGCGCATCCCGCCCCTCTGGCTGGCTGAGCGACCGCACGCTCATTTTGTGGGTTGACTTAGGCATACAGAGTTCATTCCCAGTCTAAGCATATGGAGTTCATTCCCAGTCTAATATCGGACCAGATCGAGGGTTCCGACAGCACATGCTGGGCTCTAGCATGTGCTGGTGCTGCATTTTTTTTCGTTAGGGCACCATCACCAGAGAACCTGACCGGCGGCATGGGGTTTCGACGATCGGGGGGGCTGGGAGGTGTGCGCACATGATGTGCGATAGGTGCTGGTACTTGGCCCTTATATTGGCCCCCTATCCCTCATCAAACCTCGAGAACTCACACCCCCTTAAAGAGCATTTGAGATGTTACAGGTTTGCTGTCAGTAGCCATTAAAGTGTCTGAAATGGGGACACCGTTTTCAAATGGTCACAAAATCTTGTACACTTCGATTTTTTAGCTGAATGTTTTTGTGCATGCCAACAAAAATACAAGGATCAAGTCTGCCAAGTTTGGGGCCAAAACACCTTCCAAAAAAATTTTAAAAAATCTCGGACCGCAAAAAGTTTCAAAAATCGTAAAAAATAGAAAACGAGTCGTCTTGGCATGAAAATTCACGTGAAGGCTTAAGGGACCATTGTATGAATTTACAAGCCATAAAAATGGCATTGGCACATAGAAATATGAAGATGTGCCGAAACCCACCTACCACCCTATCGACCTATGGCTTGTGCATCTTGCCTCTCTGGCCGACATGGCGCCCGCCCTTCCGCCCGCCCGCTCGTTTCTTCGATTGGCTTAGGCATACGGAGTTCATTCCCAGTCTAAGATAACATCGAACCAAGGGTTGCGGCACCATGCAGAGGGGGATTCGACTGATCCTCGGCTTACGCATCCCACCCCTCTAGCCGACTGAGCGCCCGCACGCTCATTTCGTGGGTTGACTTAGGCATATGGAGTTCATTCCCAGTCTAAGCATATGGAGTTCATTCCCAGTCTAAGATCAGATCGGACCGAGGGTTGTGGCAGCACATATTGGGCTCGAGCATGTGCTGGTGCCGTATTTTTCTTCGTCGGGGAACCATCGTCGGAGCATCACCGGAGAACCTGGCCGACGGCATTGGGGTTCCGACGATCGAGGGGGCCGGAGGGCTGTGCGCACATGATGTGCGATGGGTGCTGGTAATTTTACCCTTATATTGGCCCCCTATCCCTCATCAAACCTTGAGAACTCACACCCCCTTAAAAAGCATTTGAGATTTTACAGGTTTGCTGCCAGTAGGCATTAAAGTGTCTGAAATGGGACACTTTTTTCAAATGGTCACAAAATCTTGTACACTTCGAGTTTTTAGCTGAAATTTTTTGTGCATGCCAACAAAAATACAAGGATCACGTCTACCAAGTTTGGGGCAAAAAATCTTTCCGAAAAAATTTTAAAAAATCCCAAACCTCAAAAAGTTTCAAAAATCATGAAAAATAAAAAATGAGTCGTCTTGCCATGAAACTTCACGTGAAGGCTTAAGGGACCATTGTATGAATTTACAAGCCATAAAAAGTGCATTGGCATGTAGAAATATGAAGATGTGCCTAAACCCACCTACCACCCTATCGATCCACGGCTTACACATCCCATCTCTCTGGCCGACGTAGTGCCCGCCCGCCTGCCCGCTTGCCTACTCGTTTTGTCTGTTGGCTTAGGCATACAGAGATCATTCCAGTCTAAGATCGAACCGGACCAAGGGTGGCGGCAGGAAGATCGGCAGCACGTAGAGGGTGACCCGGTTGATCCCTGGCTTGCGCATCCTGCCCCTCTGGCCAGCTGAGCGGCCGCACGCTCATTTCGTGGGTTGACTTTGGCATACGGAGTTCATTCCCAGTCTAAGCATAGGGAGTTCATTCCCAGTTGAAGATTGGGCCGAACCGAGGGTTGTGGTAGCACGTGTTGGGCTTGGGCATGTGCTGGTGCTGCATTTCTCTTCGTTGAGGCACCATCATCGGAGCATCACCGGAGAACCTGACCGGCGGCATTGGGGTTCTGACGATCGGGGGGGTCGGGTGGGGTGTGCGCACATGATGTGCAATGGGTGCTGGTACTTAGCCCTTATATTGGCCCCCTATATCTCATCAAACCTCGAGAACTCACACCCCCTTAAAGAGTATTTGAGATTTTATAGGTTTGCTGCCAGTAGCCATTAAAGTGTTTGAAATGGTCCCAAATTCTTGTACACTTCGAGTTTTTAGCTGAATTTTTTTGTGCATGCCAACAAAAATACAAGGATCACGTCTACCAAGTTTGATGTCAAAACTCCTTCCAAAAAAACTTAAAAAAATCTCGAACCGTAAAAAGTTTTGAATATCGTAAAAAATAGAAAACGAGTCGTCTCGCCATAAAACTTCACGTGAAGGCTTAAGGCACCATTGTATGAATTTACATGCCATAAAAATGGCATTGGCACGTAGAAATATGAAGATGTGCCTAAACCCACCTACCATCTATTGATCCACGGCTTACGCATCCCGTCTCTCTGGCTGGCGTAGTGCCTGCCCACCCGCCCGCCCGCTTGTTTCATCGGTTGGCTTAGGGATACGGAGTTCATTCCTGGTCTAAGATTAGACTGGACAAAGGGTTACGGCAGCAAGATCGACAGCACGTAGAGGGAGACCCGGTCGATCCCCGGCTTGTGCATCCCGCCCCTCTGGTTGGCTGAGCGATCGCACGCTCATTTTATGGGTTGACTTAGGCATGCGGAGTTCATTCCCAGTCTAAGATCGGATCGGACCGAGGGTTACGGCAGCACGTGCTGGGCTCGAGCATGTGCTGGTGCCGTATTTTTCTTCACTGGGGCACCATCGTCGGAGAACCTGACCGACGACATTGGGGTTCCGGCGATCGGGGGGGCCGGTGGGGTGCGCGCGCATGATGTGCGATAGGTGCTGGTACTTACCCCTTATATTGGCCCCCTATCCCACATCAAACCTCAAGAACTCACACCCGCTTAAAGAGCATTTGAGGTTTTACAGGTTTGCTTCCAGTAGCAGTTAAAGTGTTTGAAATGGGGATACTTTTTTCAAATGGTCACAAAATCTTGTACACTTCGAGTTTTTAGCTGAATTTTTTTGTCTATGCCAACAAAAATACAAGGATCACGTCTACGAAGTTTGGGACCAAAACACCTTCCGAAAAAATTTGAAAAAAATCCTGAACCACAAAAAGTTTCAAAAATCGTAAAAAATAGAAAATGAGTCTTCTTGCCATGAAACTTCACATGAAGGCTTAAGGGACTATTCTATGAATTTACAAGCAATAAGAATGGCATTGGCACGTAGAAATATGAAGATGTGCCTAAACCCACCTACCACCCCATCGATCTACGACTTGTGCATCCTGCCTCTGTTGCCAGCATACTCACCGCCCGCCCGCCCACCCGCCCGCCCGCTCGTTTCATCAGTTGGCTTAGGTATACGGAGTTCTTCTCAGCCTAAGATCAGACCAGACCGAAGGTTGCGGTAGTAGGATCGACAGCACGCAAAAGGGGACCTGATCGATCCCCGGCTTGCGCATCTTGCCCCTCTGGCTGGCTGAGCGCCCGCACGCTCGTTTCATGGGTTGACTTAGGCATACGGAGTTCATTCTCAGTCTAAGCATATGGAATTCATTCTCAGTCTAAGTTCAGACCGGACCAAAGGTTGCGGTAGCACATGCTGGGCTCGGGCATTGGGGTTCCGGAGATCGGGGGGCCGGGGGGTGTGCGCACATGATGTGCGATGGGTGCTGGTACTTGGCCCTTATATTGGTCCCCTATCCCTCATCAAACCTTGAGAACTCACACCCCCTTAAAGAGCATTTGAGATTTTACATGTTTGCTGCCAGTAGCCATTAAGGTGTCCGAAATGGGACACTTTTTTCAAATGGTCACAAAATCTTCTACACTTCGAGTTTTTAGCTGAAAATTTTTGTGCATGCCAAAAAAAAAGACAAGGATCACGTATACCAAGTTTGGGGAGAAAAATCCTTTTGAAAAAATTTTCAAAAATCCCGAACCATAAAAAGTTTCGAAAATCATGAAAAATAGAAAACGAGTCGTCTTGCCATGAAACTTCACATGAAGGCTTAAAGGACCGTTGTATGAATTTGCAAGCACTAAAAATGGAATTAAAAAGCAGAAATAAGAAGATGTGCCTAAACCCACCTACCGCGCTATCGATCAACGGCTCGCGCATCCCGTCTCTCTGGCCGGCGTAGTGCCCGCCCGCCCGCCCGCTCATTTTGTCGGTTGGCTTAGGCATACGGAGTTAATTCCCAATATAAGATCAGATCAGATCGAGGGTTGTGGCAGCAGGATCGGTAGCACGCAAAGGGGGACCCGACCGATCCTCGGCTTGCTCATCTCGCACCTCTGGCCTCCTAAGTGCCCGTACGCTCGTTTCGTGGGTTGACTTAGGCATACGGAGTTCATTCCCAGTCTAAGATTGGACCGGACCAAGGGTTGCGACAGCACATGCTGGGCTCGGGCTTGTGCTTGTGCTGGTGCCTCATTTTTGTTCGTCGGGGCACCATCGTCTAGCATCACCGGAGAACCTAACCGACGGCATTGGGGTTCCGATGATCGGGGGGGCCGGGGGGTGTGTACACACATGATGTGCGATGTGTGCTGGTACTTGGCCCTTATATTGGCCCCCTATCCCTCATCAAACCTCGAGAACTCACACCCCTTAAAAAGCATTTGAGATTTTACAGGTTTGCTGCAAGTAGCCATTAAAGTGTCTTAAATGGGGACACTTTTTTCAAATGGTCACAAAATATTGTACACTTCGAGTTTTTAGCTGAATTTTTTTGTGCATGCCAACAAAAATACAAGGATCACATCTTCCAAGTTTGGGGCAAATCTCCTTCCAAAAAAAGTTTAAAAAATCCCAAACCGCAAAAAGTTTTGAAAATCATGAAAAATAGAAAACGAGTCGTCTTGCCATGAAACTTCACGTGAAGGCTTAAGGGACCATTGTATGAATTTACAAGCCATAAAAATGGGATTGGCACGTAAAAATATGAAGATGTACCTAAACCCACCTACCACCCTATCGATCCACGGCTTGCGCATCCAGTCTCTCTGGCCGACGTAGTGCCCGCCCGCCCGCCCGTCCGCTCGTTTCACCGGTTGGCTTAGGCATATGGAGTTCATTCCCAGTCGAAGATTGGACCAGACTGAGGGTTGCGGCAGTCGGATCGATAGCACATAGAGGGGGACCCGATCGATCCTCGGCTTGCGCATCCCGCCCCTCTGGCCGGCTAAGCGCCCGTACGCTCATTTCGTAGGTTGACTTAGGCATACGGTGTTCATTCCCAGTCTAAGCATAAGGAGTTCATTCCCAGTCTGAGATCGGACCGGACCAAGGGTTACAACAGCACATGCTAGGCTTGGTCATGTGCTGGTGTCGCATTTTTCATCGTCGGGGCACCATCACCGGAGCATCGTCGGAGAACCTGACCAGAGAAATTGGGGTTTCGACGATCAGCGGGGCCGGGGGGTGTGCGCACATGATGTACGAAGGGTGCTGGTACTTGGCCCTTATATTGGCCCCCTATCCCTCATCAAACCTCGAGAACTCACACCCCTTTAAAGAGCATTCATGATTTTACAGGTTTGCTGCCAGTAGCCATTAAAGTGTCTAAAATGGGGACACTTTTTTCAAATGGTCACAAAATCTTGTACACTTCGAGTTTTTAGCTGATTGTTTTTGTGCAAGCCAACAAAAATACAAGGATCAAGTCTACCAAGTTTGGGGCCAAAACTCCTTCTGAACAATTTTTAAAAAAATTCATAATCGTAAAAGGTTTTGAAAATCATGAAAAATAGAAAACGAGTCATCTTGCCATTAAACTTCTCGTGAAGGCTTAAGGGACCATTTTATGAATTTACAAGCCATAAAAATGGCATTGGCTTGCAAAAATATGAAGATGTGCCTAAACCCACCTACAACCCTATTGATCCACAGCTTGCGCATCCCATCTCTCTGGTCGGCATAGTGCCTGCCCGCCCGCTTGTTTCATCGATTGGCTTAAGCATACGGAGTTCATTCCCAGTCTAAGATCAGACCAGACCGAGGGTTGCAGCAGCAGGATCGGTAGCACGCAGAGGAGGACCTGGCTGATCCCCGGCTTGCGCATCCCGCCCCTCTGGCCGGCTAAGCACCCGCACGCTCGTTTCGTGCGTTGACTTAGGCATACGGAGTTTATTCCCAGTCTAAGCATACGGAGTTCATTCCCAGCCTAAGATCGGACCGAACCGAGGGTTGCAGCAGCCCATGCTGCGCTCGGGCATGTGCTGGTGCCGCATTTTTCTTCGCCTGGGTACCATCGCCGGAGCATCGCCAGAGAACTTGACCAGCGGCATTGGGGTTCCGGCGATCGGGGGGGCCAAGGGGGTGTGCGCACATGATGTGCGAAGGCTGCTGGTACTTGGCCCTTATATTGGCCCCCTATCCCTTATCAAACCTCGAGAAATCACACCCCCTTAAGGAGCATTCATGATTTCACAGGTTAGCTGCCAGTAGCCATTAAAGTGTCTGAAATGGGGACATTTTTTTCAAATGGTCACAAAATCTTGTACACTTCGAGTTTTGAGCTGATTTTTTTTGTGCAAGCCAACAAAAGTACAAGGATCACGTCTACCAACTTTGGGGCCAAAACTCCTTCCAAAAAAATTTAAAAAAAATCTCGAACCGTAAAAGTTTTTAAAAATCATGAAAAATAGAAAACGAGTCGTCTTGCCATGAAACTTCAAGTGAAGGCTTAAGGGACCATTGTATGAATTTACAAGCCATAAAAATGGCATTGGCATGCAGAAATATTAAGATGTGCCTAAACCCACCTACCACCCTATCGATCCACGGCTTGCGCATCCCGTCTCTCTGGCCGGCATAGTGCCTGCCAGCCCGTTCATTTTCTCGGTTGGCTTACGCATACGGAGTTCATTCCCAGTCTAAGATCGAACTGGACCGAGGGTTGCAGCAGCACATGCTGGGCTCGGGCATGTGCTGGAGCTGCATTTTTGTTCGTCGGGGCACGATCACCGGAGCATCCTCGGAGAACCTGACCGGCGGCATTGGGGTTTCGGCGATCGGGGGGGCCGGGGGGTGTGCGCACATGATGTGCGATGGGTGCTGGTACTTGGCCCTTATATTGGCCCCCTATCCCTCATCAAACCTCGAGAACTCACCCCCCCTTAAAGAGCATTTGAGATTTTACAGGTTTGCTGCTAGTAGCCATTAAAGTGTCTGAAATGGAGACACTTTTTTGAAATGGTCACAAAATCTTGTACACTTCGAGTTTTTAGCTGAAGTTTTTTGTGCATGCCAACAAAAATACAAGGATCACGTCTACCAAGTTTGGGGCCAAAAGTCCTTTCGAAAAAATTTTAAAAATCCTGAACCGTAAAAAGTTTCAAAAATCATGAAAAATAGAGAACAAGTCGTCTTGCCATGAAACTTCACCTGAAGGCTTAAGTGACCATTGTATGAATTTACAAGCCATAAAAATGGCATTGGCACGCAGAAATATGAAGATGTGCCTAAACCCACCTACCACCCTATCGATCCACGGCTTGCGTATCCCGTCTCTCTGGCCGGCATCGTGCCCGCCCGTCCGCCCGCCCGCTCGTTTCGTCGGTTGGCTTAGGCATACGGAGTTCATTCCCAGTCTAAGATTGGATCAGACTGAGGGTTGCGGCAGTAGGATCGATAGCATAAGAGGGGGACCCAGCCGATCCCCGGCTTGCGTATCCCACCCCTTTGGCCGACTGAGCGCCCGCGCGCTTGTTTCGTGGTTTGACTTAGGCATACGGAGTTCATTCCCAGTTTAGGCATACGGAGTTCATTCCCAGTCTAAGATCGGACCGAACCGAGGGTTGCAGCAGCACATGCTGGGCTGGGCATGTGCTGGTGCCGTATTTTTCTTCGCCAGGGCACCATCATCGGAGCATCGTCGGAGAACCTGACTGACGGCATTGGGGTTCCGACGATCGAGCAGGCCAGGGGGGTGTGCGCAGATGATGTTCGATGGGTGCTGGTACTTGGCCCTTATATTGGCCCCCTATCCCTTATCAAACCTTGAGAACTCACACCCCCTTAAAGAGCATATGAGATTTTACAGGTTTGCTGCCAGTAGCCATTAAAGTGTCTAAAATGGGGACACTTTTTGCAAATGGTCACAAAATATTGTACACTTCGAGTTTTTAGCTGAAGTTTTTTGTGCATGCTAACAAAAATACAAGGATCAGGTCTACCAAGTTTGGGGCCAAAACTCCTTCCGAAAAAATTTTAAAAAATCCCGAACCGTAAAAAGTTTTAAAAATCGTGAAAAATAGAAACGAGTCGTCTTGCCATGAAACTTCACATGAAGGCTTAAGGGACCATTGTATGAATTTACAAGCCAAAAAAATGGCATTGGCATGCAGAAATATGAAGATGTACCTAAACCCACCTACCATCCTATCGATCCACGGCTTGCGCATCCTATCTCTTTGGCCGGCGTAGTGCCCTCCCGCTCGTTTCGTCGGTTGGCATAGGCATACGGAGTTCATTCCCAGTGTAAGATTGGACCAGACTGAGGGTTGCGATAGGAGGATCGGTAGCACACAGAGGGGGACCCGATTGATCGTCGGCTTGCTCATCCTGCCCCTCTGGCTGCTGAGTGCCCGCACGCTTGTTTTGTGGGTTGACTTAGGCATACGGAGTTCATTCCCAGTCTAAGCATACAGAGTTCAGTCTAAGATCAGACTGGATTGAGGGTTGCTGCAGCAGGATCGGTAGCACGCAGAGGGGGACCTGATCGATCCCCAGCTTGATCACGTCACCCCTCTAGTCGACTGAGCGCCCGCACGCTCATTTCGTGGGTTGACTTAGGCATACGGAGTTCATTCCCAGTCTAAGCATACGGAGTTCATTCCAAGTCTAAGATCAGACCGGATTGAGGGTTACGGTAGCACATGCTAGGTTGGGCATGTGCTGTTGCCGTATTTCTCTTCACCGGGGCACCATCATTGGGCCATCATCCGAGAACCTGACCAATGGCAATGGGGTTCCGGCGATCGGGCGGGCCGGGGGGTGTGCGCACATGATGTGCAATGGGTGCTGGTACTTGGCCCTTATATTGGCCCCCTATCCCTCATCAAACCTCGAGAACTCACACCCCCTTAAAGAGCATTTGAGATTTTACAGGTTTGCTGCCAGTAGCCATTAAAATGTCTGAAATGGGATATTTTTTTCAAATGGTCACAAAATCTTGTACACTTCGAGTTTTTAGCTGAAGTTTTTTTTGCATGACAAAAAAAAATACAAGGATCACGTCTACCAAGTTTGGGGCCAAAACTCCTTCCGAAAAAATTTTAAAAAATCCCGAACCGTAAAAATTTTCAAAAATCATGAAAAATAGAAAAATAATCGTCTTGCCATGAAACTTCACATGAAGGCTTAAGGGACCATTGTACGAATTTACAAGCCATAAAAATGGCATTGGCATGTAGAAATATAAAGATGTGCATAAACCCACCTACCACCCTATCGATCCACGGCTTGCGCATCCCATCACTCTGGTCGACGTAGTGCCCACCTGCCCACCCTCCCGCTCGTTTCGTCGGTTGGCTTAGGCTTACAGAGTTCATTTCCAGTCTAAGATTAGACCAGACAGTGGGTTGCGGTAGCAAGATCGGTAGCACACAGAGGGGAACTCGACCGATCCCCGGCTTGCTCAACCCGCCCTTCTGGCTGGCTGAGCACCTGCACGCTCGTTTCGTGGGTTGACTTAGGCATACAGAGTTCATTCCCAGTCTAAGCATACGAAGTTCATTCCTAGTCTAAGATCGGACCGGACCGAGGGTTGCGACAGCACATGCTAGGCTCGAGCTTGTGCCGGTACCATGTTTTTGTTCGCCAGGTCACCATCGCCGGAGCATCATCGGAGAACCTGACTAGCGGCATTGGGGTTCCAACGATCGGGGGGGCCGGAGGGTGCACAAATGAGGTGCGATGGGTGCTGGTACTTGGCCCTTATATTGGCCTCCTATCCCTAATCAAACCTTGAGAACTCACACCCCCTTAAAGAGCATCTGAGATTTTACTGGTTTGCTGCCAGTAGCCATTAAAGTGTCTGAAATGGGGACACTTTTTTCTAATGGTCACAAAATCTTGTACACTTCGAGTTTTTAGCTGAATTTTTTTATGCATGCCAACAAAATTACAAGCATCACGTCTACGAAGTTTGGGGCTAAAAATCCTTCCAAAAAAATTTTAAAAAATCTCGAACCGTAAAAGGTTTCGAGAATCGTGAAAAATAGAAAACGAGTCGTCTTGCCATGAAACTTCACGTGAAGGCTTAAGGGACCATTGTATGAATTTACAAGCCATAAAAATGGCATTGGCATGCAGAAATATGAAGATGTGCCAAAACCCACCTACCACCATATCGATCCACAGCTTGCTTATCCCGTCTCTCTGGCCGACGTAGTGCCCGCCCGTCCGTCCGCCCGTTCGTTTCATCGGTTGGATTAGGCATACGGAGTTCATTCCTAGTCTAAGATCGGACCGGACCGAGGGTTGCGGCAGTAGGATCGGTAGCACATAGAGGGGGACCCGGTCGATCCTCGGCATGCGCATCTTACCCCTCTAGCCGGTTGAGCGCCCACACGCTCGTTTCATGGGTTGACTTAGGCATACGGAGTTCATCGCCAGTCTAAGCATACGGAGTTCATTCCCAGTCTAAGATTGGATTGGACCGAGGGTTACGGTAGCACATGCTGGCCTTACGCATGTGCTGGTGTTGCATTTTCCTTCACCGGGGCCCCAGCGTCGGAGCATCGTGGGAGAACCTCACCGACGGCATTGGGGTTTCGACGATCGGGGGGTCGGGGTGGGTGTGCGCACATGATGTGCGATGGGTGTTGCTACTTGGCCCGCATACGGAGTTCCTTCCCAGTTTAAGCATACGGAGTTTATTCCCAGTCTAAGATCGGATCAGACTGAGGGTTGCGGTAGGACATGCTAGGCTCGGGCATGTGCTGGTGCCGTATTTTTCTTCGTCGGGGCACCATCGTCAGAGATCGTCGGAGAACCTGATCGGCGGCATTGGGGTTTCGACGATCAGGGGGTCGGGGGGTGTGCGTACATGATGTGCAACGGGTGCTGGTACTTGGCCCTTATATTGGCCCCCTATCCCTCATCAAACCTCGAGAACTCACACCCCTTTAAAGAGCATTTGAGATTTTACAGGTTTGCTACCAGTAGCCATTAAAGTGTTTGGAATGGGGACACTTTTTTCAATTGGTCACAAAATCTTGTACACTTTGAGTTTTTAGCTGATTTTTTTTGTGCATGCCAAAAAAAATACATGGATCATGTCTACCAAGTTTGGGTCCAAAAATCCTTCCGAAAAAATTTTAAAAAATCTCGAACCGTAAAAAGTTTTGAAAATCGTGAAAAATAGAAAACGAGTCGTCTTGCCATGAAACTTCACGTAAAGCCTTAAGGGACCATTGTATGAATTTACAAGCCATAAAAATGGCATTGGCATGTAGAAATATGAAGATGTTCCTAAACCCACCTACCACCCTATCGATCCACGACTTGCGCATCCCGTCTCTCTGGCCGACGTAGTGCCCGCCCGCCCGCCCGCCCGCTCGTTTTGTCAGTTGGCTTAGGCATAGGGAGTTCATTCAGAGTCTAAGATCGGACCAGACCGAGGGTTACGGTAGTAGGATTGGCAGCATGCAGAAGGGGACCCAGCCGACCCACGGCTTACGCATCCTGCCCCTTTGGCCGGTTCAACGCCCGCACGCTCATTTCGTGAATTGACTTAGGCATACGGAGTTCATTCCCAGTCTAAGCATACGGAGTTGATTCCCAGTCTAAGATCAAACCGGACCGAGGGTTGCGGCAGCTTATGTTGGGCTCGAGCATGTGCTAGTGCTGCATTTTGATTCATCGGGGCACCATCACCGGAGCATCGTCGGAGAACCTGACCGACGGCATTGGGGTTCCGACGATCGGAGGGGCTGGGGGGGTGTGCGCCCATGATGTGCGATGGGTGCTGGTACTTGGCCCTTATATTGGCCCCCTATCCCTCATCAAACCTCGGAAACTCACACCCCCTTAAAGAGCAATTGAGATTTTACAGGTTTGCTGCTAGTAGCCATTAAAGTGTCTGAAATGGGGACACTTTTTTCAAATGGTCACAAAATCTTGTACACTTCGAGTTTTTAGCTGAATTGTTTTGTGCATGCCAGCAAAAATAGAAGGACCACGTCTACCAAGTTTGGGGCCAAAACTCCTTCCAAAAATATTTTAAAAAATCTTGAACCGTAAAAAGTTTCTAAAATCATGAAAAATAAAAAACGAGTCGTCTTGCCATGAAACTTCACGTGAAGGCTTAAGGGACCATTGTATGAATTTACAAGCCATAAAAATGGCATTGGCATGCGAAAAAATATGAAGATATGCCTAAACCACCTACCACCCTATCGATCCACGGCTTGCGCATCCTAATTCTCTCTGGCGCGTATCCACCGCACCTCCCGCTCATGTTGACGTGGCTTATAGGTACGATTCAAAGATCGATTCAAGCATTCAAGGGTTACGTAAGCAGACAACAGCATGTAGAGGGGGACCCGGTCGATCCCCGCTGCGACTCGCCTCTAGTCGGCTTGAGCGCCCCGCAGCTCTCGTTTTGTGGTTGACTTCGGCATACGGACTTCATCATCTAAGAAGGATTCATTCATCAGTTGAGATCGACCGGACAACGGTTGCAACAGCACATGCTGGGTTCGAGCATGTGCTGGTTCTGCATTTTTCTTCGTCGGGGCACCATCGTCGGAGAACCTGACCGACGAATTGGGGTTCCGATGATCAGGGGGGCCGGGGGTGTGCACACATGATGTGCGATTGGTGCTGGTACTTGGCCCTTATATTGGCCCCCTATCCCTCATCAAACCTCGAGAACTCACACCCCCTTAAAGACCATTTGAGATTTTCCAGGTTTGCTGCCAGTAGCCATTAAAGTGTCTGAAATGAGGACACTTTTTTCAAATGGTCACAAAATCTTGTACACTTTGAGTTTTTAGCTGAATTTTTTTTTGCATGCCAACAAAAATACAAGGATCACGTCTACCAAGTTTGGGCCCAAAACTCCTTTCGAAAAAATTTTAAAAAATCCCGAACCGTAAAAAGTTTTAAAAATCGTGAAAATTAAAAAACAAGTTGTCTCGCCATGAAACTTCACGTGAAGGCTTAGGGGACCATTGCATGAATTTACAAGCCATAAAAATGGCATTGGCACATAGAAATATGAAGATGTGTCGAAACCCACCTACCACCCTATCGATCCATGGTTTCTGTATCCCGTCTCTCTGGCTAGCGTAGTGCCTGCCCGCCTGTTCATTTCATCGGTTTGCTTAGGCATACGGAGTTCATTCCTAGTATAAGATCAGACCGAACCAAAGCTTGCTGCAGCAGGATAGGCAGCAAGCAGAGGGGGACTCGATCGATCACCAGCTTACACATCCTGTTCTTTTCATGGGTTGAGCGCCCGCACGCTCGTTTCGTGGGTTGACTTAGGCATATGGAGTTCATTCCCAGTCTAAGATCGGACCGGACTGAGGGTTGCGGCAGCACATGCTGGGCTCGGGCATGTGCTGGTACCACATTTTTCTTCGCCGAGGCACCATCATCGGAGAACCTGACAGGCGGCATTGGGGTTTCGGTGATCGAGGGGGCCAGAGGGGGTGTGCGCACATGATGTGCGATGGGTGCTGGTACTTGGCTCTTATATTGGCCCCCTATCCCTCATCAAACCTCGAGAACGCACACCCCTTTAAAGAGCAATTGAGATTTTACAGGTTTGCTGCCAGCAGCCATTAAAGTGTCTTAAATGGGGACACTTTTTTCAAATGGTCACAAAATCTTGTACACTTCGAGTTTTTAGCTGAATTTTTTTTTTGCATGCCAACAAAAATACAAGGATCACGTCTACCAAGTTTGGGGCCAAAACACCTATCGAAAAGATTTTAAAAAATCCTGAACTGCAAAAAGTTTTGAAAATCTTAAAAAATAGAAAATGAGTCGTATTGCCATGAAACTTCACGTGAAGGCTTAAGGGACCATTGTATGAATTTACAAGCCATAAAAATAGCATTGGCATGCAGAAATATGAAGATGCAGCTAAACCCACCTACCACCCTATCGATCCACGGCTTGCGCATCCCGTTTCTCTGGCCGGCGTAGTGCCCGCCCGTCCGCCCGCTCGTTCCGTCGGTTGGCTTAGGCATACGGAGTTCATTCCCAGTCTAAGATCGGATCGGATAGGGGGTTGTGGTAGTAGGATCGGTAGCACGCAGAGGGGGACCCGATCGATCCCCGGCTTGTGCATCCTGCCCCTCTGGTTGGCTGAGTGCCCGCACGCTCTTTTCGTGGGTTGACTTAGGCATACGGAGTTCATTCCCAGTCTAACCATACAGAGTTCATTCACAGTCTAAGATCGGACCAGACCGAGGATTACAGTAGCAAATGCTGGGCTCGGGCATGTGCTGGTGCCGTATTTCTCTTCGTCGGGGCACCATCGTCGGAGCATCGTCGGAGAACCTGACCAACGGCATTGAGGATCTGGCGTTCGGGGGGGCCGGGGGGGTATGCGCACATGATGTGCGATGGGTGCTGGTACTTGGCCCTTATATTGGCCCCCTATCCCACATCAAACCTCGAGAACTCACACCCCCTTAAAGAGCATTTGAGATTTTACAGGTTTGCTGCCAGTAGCCATTAAAGTGTTTGAAATGGGGACACTTTTTTCAAATGGTTCCAAAATCTTGTACACTACGAGTTTTTAGCTGAATTTTTTTGTGCATGCCAACAAATATACAAGGATCACGTCTACCAAGGTTGGGACAAAAATGCCTTCCAAAAAAATTTTAAAAAATCCCGAACCACAAAAAGTTTCAAAAATTTTGAAAAATAGAAAACAAGTCTTCTTGCCATGAAACTTCACGTGAAGGGTTAAGGGACCGTTGTATGAATTTACAAGCCATAAAAATGGCATTGGCATGCAGAAATATGAAGATGTGTCTGAACCCACCTACCACCCTATCGATCCACGGCTTGCGCATCCCGTCTCTCTGGTCGACGTGGTGCCCACCCGCCTGATCATTTCGTCGGTCGGCTTAGGCATATGGAGTTCATTCCCAGTCTAAGATCAGACCAGACTGAGGGTTTCAGCAGCAGGATCGTCAGCTCGCAGAGGGGGACTCGGCTGACCCTCGGCTTACCCATCTTGCCCCTCTGGCCGACTGACCGCCCGCACGCTCGTTTCGTGGGTTGACTTAGGCATAAGGAGTTCATTCCTAGTCTAAGCATACGGAGCATTTTTCTTCATCGGGGCACCATCGTCGGAGCATCGCCGGAGAACCTAACCGGCAACATTGGGGTTCCGACGATCAGGGGTTTTGGGGGGGTTGTGCGCATATGATGTGCGATGGGTGCTGGTACTTGGCCCTTATATTGGCCCTCTATCCCTCATCAAAATTCCAGAACTCACACCCCCTTAAAGAGCATTTGAGATTTTACAGGTTTGCTGCCAGTAGCCATTAAAGTGTCTGGAATGGGGACACTTTTTTCAAATGGTCACAAAACCTTGTACACTTTCGAGTTTTTAGCTAAATTTTTTTGTGCATGCCAACAAAAAAACAAGGATCACATGTACCAAGTTTGGGACCAAAAATCCTTCTAAAAAAATTTTAAAAAATTTCGAATCGTAAAAAGTTTAAAAAATCGTGAAAAATAGAAAACGAGTCGTCTAGCCACGAAACTTCACGTGAAGGCTTAAGGGACCATTCTATGAATTTACAAGCCATAAAAATGGCATCAGCATGCAGAAATATGAAGATGTACCTAAACCCACCTACCATCCTATCGATCTACGGCTTGCGCATCCCGTCTCTCTGGCCAGCGTAGTGCCCGCTCGCCCGCCCCCCCGCTCGTTTCATCTGTTGGCTTAGGCATACGGAGGTCATTCCCAGTCTAAGATTGGATCAGATCGAGGGTCATGGTAGCAGGATCGGCAGCACGCAGAGTGGGTCTTGCCCGATCCTCGGCTTGCGCATCCCGCCTCTGGCCTGCTGAGCGCCCGCACGCTCGTTTCGTGGCTTGACTTAGGCATACGGAGTTCATTCCCAGTCTAAGCATATGGAGTTCATTCCCAGTCTAAGATCAGACCAGACCAAAGGTTGTGGCAGCACATGCTGGGCTCGGGCATGTGCTGGTACCACATTTTTCTTCGTCGGGCACCATCACCGGTGCATCGTCGGAGAACCTGATTAGCGGCGTTGGGGTTCCAGCGGTCGGGGAGGCCGAGGGGGTGTGTGCGCACATGATGTGCGATTGGTACTGGTACTTGGCCCCTATATTGGCCCCTTATCCCTCATCAAACCTCGAGAACTAGCACCCCCTTAAAGAGCATTTGAGATTTTACAAGTTTGCTGCCAGCAGCCATTAAAGTGTCTAAAATGGGGACACCATTTTCAAATGGTCACAAAATCTTGTACACTTCTAGTTTTTAGCTGAATTTTTTTGTGCATGCCAATAAAAATACAAGGATCACATATACCAAGTTTGGGGCCAAAATTCCTTCCAAAAGAATTTTAAAAAGTCTCGAACCGTAAAAAGTTTTGAAAATCATGAAAAATAGAAAACGAGTCATCTTGCCATTAAAATTCACGTGAAGGCTTAATGGACCATTGTATGAATTTACAAGCCATAAAAATGGCATTGGTATGCAGAAATATGAAGATGTGGCTAAACCCACCTACCACCCTATCGATCCACGGCTTGCGCATCCCGTCTCTCTGGCCAGCGTAGTGCCTGCCTGCCCGCTCGCCCGCTCGTTTCGCCTGTTAGCTTAGGCATACGGAGTTCATTCCCAGTCTAAGATCAGATCGGACTGAGGGTTGCGGCAGCAGGATCGATAGCAGGTAGAGGGGGACCCAGTCGATCCCCGGCTCGTGCATCCCGCCCCTCTGGTCGGCTGAGCGCCCGCTCGCTCGTTTCATGGGTTGACTTTGGCATACGGAGTTCATTCCCAGTCTAAGATCAGACTGGACCGATGGTTGCGACAGCACATGCTGGGCTCAGGCATGTGATGGTGCCACATTTTTCTTCACTGGGGCACCATCGTCGGAGCATCGTCGGAGAACCTGACCGACGGCATTAGGGTTCCGGTGATCGGGGGGGCCGAGGGGGTGTGCACATATGATGAGCGATGGGTGCTGGTACTTTTTCCTTACATTGGCCCCCTATCCCTCATCAAACCTCGAGAACTCACACCCCCTTAAAGAGCATTTGAGATTTTACAGGTTTGCTACCAGTAGCCATTAAAGTGTCAGAAATGAGGACACTTTTTTCAAATGGTCACAAAATCTTGTACACTTCGAGTTTTTAGCTGAATTTTTTGGCCATGCCAAAAAAAATACAAGGATCACGTCTACAAAGTTTGGGGCCAAAACTCCTTCCGAAAAAATTTTAAAAAATCCTGAACCACAAAAATTTTCAAAAATCGTGAAAAATAAAAAAGGAGTCGTCTTGCCATGGAACTTCATGTGAAGGCTTAAGTGACCATTGTATGAATTTACAAGCCACAAAAATGGCATTGGCATGCAGAAATATGAAGATGTGCCTAAACCCACCTACCACCCTATCGATCCACGGCTTACGCATCCTGTCTCTTTGGTCGGTATAGTGCCCGCCTGCCCACCCGCCCGCACATGATGTGCTGTGGGGGCTGGTACTTGGCCCTTATATTGGCCCCTTATCCCTCATCAAACCTTGAGAACTCACACCCCCTTAAAGAGCATTTAAGATTTTACAGGTTTGCTGGCAATAGCCATTAAAGTGTCTAAAATGGTGACACTTTTTCAAATGGTCACAAAATCTTGTACACTTCGAGTTTTTAGCTGAATTTTTTTGTGCATGCCAAAAAAAATACAAGGATCATGTCTACCAAGTTTGGGGTTCAAAACTCCTTCCGAAAAAATTTTAAAAAATCTCGAACCTCAAAAAGTTTCAAAAATCATGAAAAATAGAAAACGAGTCGTCTTGCCATGAAACTTCACGTGAAGCCTTAAGGGATGATTTTATGAATTTACAAGCCATAAAAATGGCATTGGGATGCAGAAATATGAAGTTGTGCCTAAACCCACCTACCATCCTATCGATCCACGACTTGCGCATCCCGTCTCTGTGGCCGGCGTAGTGCCCGCCCGTCCGCTCGATTAATCGGTTGGCTTAAGCATACGAAGTTCATTCCCAGTTTAAGATTGGATCAGATCGAGGGTTGTAGCAGCAGGATCGGTAGCACGCAGAGTGGGACCCGGCCGATCCCCAGCTTGCGCATCCCACCCCTCTGGCCTGCTGAGCTCCCGGACGCTCATTTTCGTGTCTTGACTTACGCATACTGAGTTCATTCCTAGTCTAAGCATACAGAGTTCATTTCCAGTCTAGGCTCGGGCATGTGCTGGTGCCACATTTTTCTTTTTCGGGGCACCATCACCGGTGCATCGTCGGAGAACCTGATCGACGGCATTGTGGTTCCAACAATCGGGGGGGCCGAGGGGGTGTGTGTGCACATGATGTGTGATTTTTACTGGTACTTGGCCCTTATATTGGCCCCCTATTCCTCATCAAACCTCCAAAACTCACACCCCCTTAAAGAGCATTTGAAATTTTACAGGTTTGCTGCCAGTAGCCATTAAAGTGTTGAAATGGGGACACTTTTTTCAAATGGTCACAAAATCCTGTACACTTCGAGTTTTTAGCTAAATTTTTTGTGCATGCCAAAAGAAATACAAGGATCATGTCTACCAAGTTTGGCTCCAAAACTCCTTCCAAAAGAATTTTAAAAAGTCCCGAACCGTAAAAAGTTTCGAAAATCATGAAAAATAGAAAATGAGTCGTCTTGCCATGAAACTTCACAAGAAGGCTTAAGGGACCATTGTATGAATTTAGAAGCCATAAAAATGGCATTGGCATGTAAAAATATGAAGATGTGCCTAAACCCACTAACCACCCTATCGATCCACGACTTGCGCATCCCGTCTCTCTGGCCGGCGTAGTGTCTGCCCGCCCGCCCGCCCGCTCGTTTCGTCGGTTGGTTTAGGCATACGTAGTTCATTCCCAGTCTAAGATCGGATTGGGCTGAGGGTTGTGGCAGCACATGCTGGGCTCAGGCATGTGCTGGTGGCACATTTTCTTCGTCGGGGCACCATCGACGGAGAACCGGACCGGCGGCATTGGGGTTTCGACAATCGGGGGGGCCGGGGGGTGTGCGCACATGATGTGCGATGGGTGCTGGTACTTGGCCCTTATATTGGCCCCCTATCCCTCATCAAACCTCAAGAACTCAAACCCATTAAAGAGCATTTGAGATTTTATAGGTTTGCTGCCAGTAGCCATTAAAGTGTCTTAAATGGGGACACTTTTTTCAAATGGTCACCAAATCTTGTACACTTCAAGTTTTTAGCTGAATTTTTTTGTGCATGCCAACAAAAATACAAGGATCACGTCTACCAGGTTTGGGACCAAAGCTCCTTCCAAAACAATTTTAAAAAATCCCGAACCGTAAAAAGTTTCAAAAATATAAAAAATAAAAATCGAGTTGTCTTGCCATGAGACTTCACGTGAAGGCTTAAAGGACCATTGTATGAATTTACAAGCTATAAAAATGGCATTGGCACGCAGAAATATAAAGATGTGCCTAAACCCACCTACCACCCTATCGATCCACGGCTTGCGCATCCCGTCTCTCTGGCAGACGTAGTGCCCGCCCGCCCGCTCGTTTCGTCAGTTGGGTTAGACATACGGAGTTCATTCCTAGTCTAAGATCGGACCGGCCTGAGGGTTGCAGCAGCAAGATCGGTAGCACGTAGAGGGGGACCCGATCGATACTCGGCTTCACATCCCGGCCCTCTGGCCGGCTGAACCCCCGCACGCTCGTTTTACGGGTTAACTTAGGCATATGGAATTCATTCCCAGTCTAAGCATACGGAGTTCATTCCCAGTCTAAGATCGGACCAGACCAAGGGTTACAGCAGCACATGCTGGGCTTGGGCATGTGATGGTGCTGCATTTTTCTTCATTGGGGCACCATCACCGGAGAATCGTCGGAGAACCTGACCGACGGCATTAGGCTTCCGATGATCGAGGGGGCCGGGGGGGTGTGCGCGCATGATGTGCGATGGGTGCTGGTACTTGGCCCTTTTATTGGCCCCCTATCCCTCATCAAACCTTGAGAACTCACACCCCCTTAAAGAGCATTTGAGATTTTACAGGTTTGCTGCCAGTAGCCATTAAAGTGTCTAAAATGGGGACACTTTTTTCAAATGGTCACAAAATCTTGTACACATCGAGTTTTTAGCTGATTTCTTTTATGGATGCCAACAAAAATACAAGGATCACGCCTACCAAGTTTTGGATCAACGCCCCTTTCGAAAAAATTTTAAAAACTCCCGAACCGTAAAAAGTTTCAAAAATCGTGAAATAAAGAAAATGAGTTGTCTTGCCATGAAACTTCACGTGAAGGCTTAAGGGACTATTGTATGAATTTACAAGCCATAAAAATGGCATTGGCACATCAAAATAAGAAGATGTGCCTAAACCCACCTACCACCTTATCGATCCATGGCTTGCGCATCCCGTCAATCTGGTAGGGGTAGTGCCCGCCTACCCGCCCGCCCGCTTGTTTCGTCGGTTGGCTTAGGCATACGGAGTTCATTCCAGTCTAAGATCAGACCGGACTGAGGGTTGTGGCAGCAGGATCAGCAGCACGTAGAGGGGGACCCAGGCGATCCCCAGCTTGTGCATCCCGCCCCTTTGGCCGACTGAGCCCCCGTACGCTCGTTTCGTGGGTTGACTTCGGCATACGGAGTTCATTCCTAGCCTAAGCATACGGAGTTCATTCCAAGTCTAAGATCAGACCGGACCGAGGGTTACGACAGCACATGCTAGGCTCGAGCATGTGCTGGTGCCACATTTTTCTTCGTCGGGGCACCATCGCCGGAGCATCGCTGGAGAACCTGACCGGCGGCATTGGGGTTTCGGCGATCGGGGGGGCCGGAGTGGGTGCGCGCACATGATATGTGATGGGTGCTGGTACTTGGCCCTTATATTAGCCCCCTATCCCTCATCAAACCTCGAGAACTCACACCCCCTTAAAGAGCTTTTGACATTTTACAGGTTTCCTGCCAGTAGCCATTAAAGTGTCTGAAATGGGGACACTTTTTTCAAATGGTCACAAAATCTTGTACACTTTGAGTTTTTAGCTGAATTTTTTTGTGCATGCCAAAAAAAATACAAGGATCACATCTATCAGGTTTTGGGCCAGAAATCCTTTCAAAAATATTTTAAAAAATCCCGAACCACAAAATGTTTCAAAAATTGTGAAAAATAGAAAACGAGTCGTCTTCCCATGAAACTTCACGTGAAGGCTTAAGGGACCATTGTATGAATTTACAAGCCATAAAAATGGCATTGGCACGTAAAAATATGAAGATGTGCCTAAACCCACCTACCACCTTATCGATCCATGGCTTGCGCATCCCGTCTCTCTCGTTGGCGTAGTGCCCAACCTCCCGCCCGCCCGCCCATTTCATCGGTTGGCTTAGGCATACGGAGTTCATTCCCAGTCTAAGATCAGACCAGATCGAGGGCTGCAGTAGTAGGCTTAGCAGCACGTAGAGTGAGACCTGGTCGATCCCCGGCTTGCGCATCTCGCCCCTCTGTCCGGCTGAGCGCCCACGCACTTGTTTCGTGGGTTAACTTAGGCTTACGGAGTTCATTCCCAGTTTAAACATACGGAGTTCATTCCCAGTCTAAGATCAAACCAGATCGAGGGTTACGACAGCACATGCTGGGCTCGGGCATGTGGTGGGGTCGCATTTTTCATCGCCAGGGCACCATCACCGGAGCATCACCGGAGAACCTGATCGACAGCATTGGGGTTCCGGTGATCGGGGGGGCCGACGGGGGGGTGTGCGCACATGATGTGTGATGGGTGCTGGTACTTGGCCCTTATATTGGCCCTCTATCCCTCATCAAACTTTGAGAACTCACACCCCCTTAAAGAGCATTGCAGATTTTGCAGGTTTGCTGCCAGTAGCAATTAAAGTATCTGAAATGGGGACACTTTTTCCAAATGGTAACAAAATCTTGTACACTTCGAGTTTTTACCTGAATTTTTTTGTGCATGCCAATAAAAATACAAGGATCATGTCTACCAAGTTTGGGGCCAAAAATCCTTCCGAAAAAATTTTAAAAAATCTCGAACAGCAAAAAGTTTCAAAAATCGTGAAAAATAGAAAACGAGTCATCTTTCCATGAAACTTCTCGTGAAGGCTTAAGGGACCATTGTATGAATTTACAAGCCATAAAAATGGCATTCGCATGCCGAAATATGAAGATGTGCCTAAACCTAGCTACCACCCTATCGATCCACGGCTTGCGCATCCCATCTCTCTGGCCAGCGTAGTGCCCGCCCGACCGCTCGCCCATTCGTTTCGTCGATTGGCTTAGGCATACAGAGTTCATTCCCAGTCTAAGATTGGATCAAACCGAGGGTTACAGCAACAGGATCGATAGCGCGTAGAGGGGGACCCGATCGATCTTCGGCTTGCGCAACCCGCCCCTATGGTCGGCTGAGCGCCTGCACGCTCATTTCATGGGTTGAGTTAGGCATACGGAGTTCATTCCCTGTCTAAGCATACGGAGTTCATTTCCAGTCTAAGATCGGATCGGACCGAGGGTTACGACAGCACATGCTAGGCTCGGGCATGTGCTGGTGTCACATTTTTCTTCGTCGGGGCACCATCGCCGGAGCATCGTCAGAGAACTTGACCGGTGGCATTGGGGTTTCGGCGATTGGGGGTTGTGCGCACATGATGTGCGATGGGTGCTAGTGCTTGGCCCTTATATTGGCCCCCTATCCCTCATCAAACCTTGAGAACTCACACCCCCTTAAAGATCATATGAGATTTTACAGGTTTGCTGTCACTAGCCATTAAAGTGTTTGAAATGGTGACACTTTTTTCAAATGGTCACAAAATATTGTACACTTCGAGTTTTTAGCTGAATTTTTTTCTGCATGCCAACAAAAATACAAGGAGCATGTCTACGAAGTTTGGGGCTACAACTCCTTCTGAAAAAATTTTAAAAAATCCCAAACCGCAAAAAAGTTTTGAAAATCGTGAAAAATAGAAAACGAGTCGTCTTGCCATGAAACTTCACGTGAAGGCTTAAGGGACCATTATATGAATTTACAAGCCATAAAAATGGCATTGGCACGTAGAAATATGAAGATGTACATCAACCCACCTACCATCTTATCGATCCACAGCTTGCGCATCCCGTCTCTCTGGCCGACGTAGTGCCCGCCCGCCGGCTCGTTTCGTCAGTTGACTTAGGCATACGGAGTTCATTCCCAGTCTAAGATCGGACCAGACCGAGGGTTGTGGCAGCAAGATCAGCAGCATGTAGTGGGAGACCCGACCGATCCTTGGCTTATGCATCCCGCCCCTCTGGCCGGCTGAGCACCCGTACGCTCATTTCGTGGGTTGACTTAGTCATACGGAGTTCATTCCCAGCCTAAGCATACAGAGTTCATTCCCAGTCTAACCATACGGAGTTCATTCCCAGTCTAAGATTGAATCGGATCGAGGGTTGCGGCAGCACATGCTGGGCATGGGCATGTGTTGGTGTCGCACTTTTCTTCATCGGGGCACCATCGTCGGAGCATCACCGGAGAACCTGTCTAGCAGCATTGGCGTTCCGGCGATCAGGAGCGCCAGTGCGAGTTTGCGCACATGATGTGTGATGGGTGCTGGTACTTGGCCCTTATATTGGTTCCCTATCCCTCATCAAACCTCGAGAACTCACACCCCCTTAAAGAGCATTTGAGATTTTCTAGGTTTGCTGGCAGTAGCCATTAAGTGTCTGAAATGGGGACACTTTTTTCAAATGGTCACCAAATCTTGCACACTTCGAGTTTTTAGCTGAATTTTTTTGTGCATGCCAACAAAAATACAAGGATCACGTCTACCAAGTTTGGGGCCAAAAATCCTTCCAAAAAAATTTAAAAAAATCCTAAATCGCAAAAAGTTTTGAAAATCATGAAAAATAGAAAAGGAGTTGTCATGGCATGAAACTTCACGTGAAGGCTTAAGGGACCATTGTATGAATTTACAAGCCATAAAAATGGCATTGGCACATAGAAATTTGAAGATGTGCCTAAACCCAGCTACCACCCTATCGATGCACGGCTTGCGCATCCCATCTCTCTGGCCGGCGTAGTGCCCGCCCGCCCGTCCGTCTGCTCATTTCGTCGGTTGGCAAAGGCATACGGAGTTTATTCCTAGTCTAAGATCGGATCAGACCGAGAGTTGCGGTAGTAGGATTGACAACACGCGAAGGGGGACCAGATCACCCCCAGCTTGCGCATCTCACCCCTTTGGCCGACTGAGCACCCGCACGCTCGTTTCGTGGGTTGACTTAGGCTTACGGAGTTCATTCCAAGTCTAAGCATAAGGAGTTCATTCCCAGTCTAAGATCAGATCAGACTGAGGGTTACGGTAGCACATGCTGGGCTTGGGCATGTGCTGGTGCTGCATTTTTCTTCGTCGGGGCACCATCGTCGGTGCATCATCGGAGAACCTGACTGGCGGCATTGGGGTTCCAACGATCGGGGGGGCCGGGGGGTGTGCGCACATGATGTGCGATGGGTGCTGGTACTTGGTCCTTATATTGGCCCCCTATCCCTCATCAAACCTCGAGAACTCACTCCCCCTCAAAGAGCATTTGAGATTTTACAGGTTTGTTGGCAGTAGCCATTAAAGAGTCTGAAATGGGGAAACTTTTTTCAAATGGTCACAAAATCTTGTACACTTTGAGTTTTTGCTGAATTCTTTTATGCATGCCAACAAAAATACAAGGATCACGTCTACCAAGTTTGGGGCCAAAACTCCTTCCGAAAAAATTTTTAAAAATATCGAACCGTAAAATGTTTCAAAAATCATGAAAAATAGAAAATGAGTCATCTTGCCATGAAATTTCACGTGAAGGCTTAAGGGACCATTGTATGGATTTACAAGCCATAAAAATGGCATTGGCACGTAGAAATATGAAGATGTGACTAAACCCACCTACCACCCTATCGATCCACGGCTTGCGCATCCCGTCTCTCTGGCGACGTAGTGCTCGCCCGCCCGCCCACCGCCCGCTCGTTTCGTCAGTTGGCTTAGGCATACGGAGTTCATTCCTAGTCTAACATCAGACCGAACTGAGGGTTGCAGCAACAGGATCAGCAGCACGCAGAGAGGGACCCGGTCGATCCCTGGCTTGCGCATCCCGTCGCTCTGGCCGACTGAGCGCCCGCACGTTCGTTTCGTGGGTTGACTTAGGCATACGGAGTTCATTCCCAGTCCAAGATCAGACCGGACCGAGGGTAGCGTCATCACATACTGGGCTCGAGCATGTGCTGGTGCCACATTTTTCTTCGCTGGGGCACCATCGTCGGAGCATCGTCGAAGAACTTGACTGACGGCATTAGGGTTCCGGCGATTGAGGGGGCCGGGAGGGGTATGCGCACATGATGTGCGATGGGTGCTGGTACTTGGCCCTTATATTGGCCCCCTATCCCTCATCAAACCTCGAGAACTCACAACCCCTTAAAGAGCATTTGAGATTTTACAGGTTTGCTGCCAGTAGCTATTAAAGTGTTTGAAATGGAGACACTTTTTTCAAATGGTCACAAAATCTTGTACACTTCAACTTTTTAGCTGAATTGTTTTGTGCATGCCAACAAAAATACAAGGATCACGTCTACCAAGTTTGGGGCCAAAACTCCTTTCGAAAAAATTTGAAAAAATCATGAACCGTAAAAAGTTTCAAAAATCATGAAAAATAGAAAATGAGTCGTCTTGCCATGAAACTTCACGTGAAGGCTTAAGGGACCATTGTATGAATTTACAAGCCATAAAAATGCCATTGGGATGAAAAAATATGAAGATGTGCCTAAACCCACCTACCAACCTATCGATCCACGGCTTACGCATCCTGTCTCCCTGGCCGGCGTAGTGCCCTTTCGCCCGTTCCTTTCGTCGGTTGGCTTAGGCATACGGAGTTCATTCCCAGTCTAAGATTGGACCAGATCGAGGGTTGTGGTAGCAAGATCGGCAGCACGTAGAGGGGGACCCGATCGATCCCCGGCTTGCGCATCCCGCCCCTCTGGCCAGCTGAGCGCCCGTACACTCGTTTCATGGGTTGACTTAGGCATACGGAGTGCATTCCTAGTCTAAGCATATGGAGTTCATTCCCAGTCTAAGATCAGATTGGACTGATGGTTGTGGCAGAACATACTGGGCTCGAGCATGTGCTGGTGCCGTATTTTTCTTCGTCGGGGCACCATCGCCGGAGCATCTCCGGAAAACCTGATCGGCGGCATTGGGGTTCCAGCGATCGGGGGGGCCGGGGGGTGTGCGCACATGATTTGCGATGGGTGCTAATACTTGGCCCTTATATGGCCCCCTATCCCTCATCAAACCTCGAGAACTCACACCCCCTTAAAGAGCATTTGAGATTTTACAGGTTTGCTGCCAGTAGCCATTAACGTATCTAAAATGGGGACACGTTTTTCAAATGGCAACAAAATCTTGTACACTTCGAGTTTTTAGCTGAATTTTTTTATGTATTCCAACAAAAATACAAGGATCACGTCTACCAAGTTTGGTGCCAAAACTCCTTCCGAAAAAATTTTTAAAATTCTCGAACCGCAAAAAGTTTCAAAACTCATGAAAAATAGAAAACAAGTCGTCTTGCCATGAAACTTCACGTGAAGCCTTAAGGGACCATTGTATGAATTTACAAGCCATAAAATGGCATTGGCACACAGAAATATGAAGATGTACCCAAACCCACCTACCACCCTATCGATCCACGGCTTGCGCATCCCGTCTCTCTGGCCGACGTAGTGCCCGCCCACCCGTCCGCTCTTTTCGTCGGTTAGGTTAGGCATACGGAGTTCATTCCTAGTCTAAGATCAGACCGGACCGAGGGTTGCGACAGCAGGATCGACAGCACGCAGAGGGGGACCCGGTCGATCCCCGACTTGTGCATCCCGCCCCTCTGGTCGGCTGAGCGCCTGCACGTTCGTTCTGTGGGTTGACTTAGGCATACGGAGTTCATTGCTAGTCTAAGCATACGGAGTTCATTGCTAGTCTAAGCATACGGAGTTCATTCCTAGTCTAAGATCGGACCAGACCGAGGGTTGTGGTAGCAGGATCAGCAGCACGTAGAGAGGGACCCGACCGATCCCCGGCTTGCACATCCCACCCCTCTGGCCTGCTGAGCGCTCGTACGCTCGTTTCGTGGGTTGACTTAGGCATACGGAGTTCATTCCCAGTCTAAGCATACGGAGTTCATTCCCAGTCTAAGATCAAACCAGACTGAGGGGTGCAATAGCACATGCTGGGCTCGGGCATGTGCCGGTGCCGCATTTTTCTTCGTCGGTGCACCATCGTCGGAGCATCGGTAGAGAACATGACCGGCAGCATTAGGTTTCCGACGATCGGGGGTCCGGGGGGTGTGCGCACATGATGTGCGATGGGTGCTGGTAATTGGCCCTTATATTGGCCCCCTATCCCTCATCAAGCTTCGAGAACTCACACCCCCTAAAGAGCATTTGAGATTTTACAAGTTTGCTGCCAGTAGCAATTAAAGTGTCTGAAATGGGGACACTTTTTCAAGTGGTCACAAAATGTTGTACACTTTGAGTTTTTAGCTGAATTTTTTGTGCATGCCAACAAAAATACAAGGATCACGTCTACCATGTTTGGGGCCAAAACTCCATTTGAAAAAATTTTTAAAAATCCCGAACCGTAAAAAGTTTTAAAAATCGTGAAAAATAGAAAATGAGTCGTCTTGCCATGAAACTTCACGTGAGGGCTTAAGGGACCATTGTATGAATTTACAAGCCATAAAAATGGCATTGGCACGTGGAAATATGAAGATGTGCCTAAACCCACCTACCACCCTATCGATCCATGGCTTACGTATGCCATCTGTCTGGCCAGCGTAGTACCCGGCCACCCGCATGCCAGCTCATTTCGTCTGTTGGCTTAGGCATACGAAGTTCATTTCCAGTCTAAGATCGGACCGGACCGAGGGTTGCGGCAGCAGGATCGATAACACATAGAGGGGGACCGATCCCCGACTTGTGCATCCCGCCCCTCTGGCCAGCTGAGCGCCTGCACGCTCGTTTCGTGGGTTGATTTAGGCATATGGAGTTCATTCCCAGTCTAAGATCGGATTGGACCGAGGGTTGCGGTAGCACATGCTAGGGTCAGGCATGTGCTGGTGCTGCATTTTTCTTCATCGGCGCACCATCATTGGAGCATCACCGGAGAACCTGACCGGTGGCATTGGGGTTCCGGCGATCGGGGGGCCGGGGGGGGTGTGCGCACATGATGTAAGATGGGTGCTGGTACTTGGCCCTTATATTGGCCCCCTATCCCTCATCAAACTTTGAGAACTCACACCCCCTTAAAGAGCATTTGAGATTTTACAGGTTTTCTGCCAGTAGCCATTAAAGTGTCTGAAATGGGGACACTTTTTTCAAATGGTCACAAAATCTTGTACACTTCGAGTTTTTAGCTGGATTTTTTTGTGCATGCCAAAAAAAATACAAGGATCATGTCTTCCATGTTTGGGGTGAAAACTCCTTCTGAAAAAATTTTAAAAAATCCCGAACCGCAAATAGGATCGAAAATAGTGAAAAATAAAAAGCAAGTCATTTTGCCATGAAACTTCACGTGAAGGCTTAAGGGACCATTGTATGAATTTACAAGCAATAAAAATGGCATTGGCAAGCAAAAATATGAAGATGTGCCTAAACCCACCTACCACTCTATTGATCCATGGCTTGCGCATCCCGTCTCTCTGGTCGGCGTAGTGCCCGCCTGCCCGCTCGTTTCGTCGGTTGGCCTAGGCATATGGAGTTCATTCCCAGTCTAGGATCGGATAGGACCAAGGGTTGTGACAATAGGATTGACAGCACACAGAGGGGGACCCGATCGATCCCTGGCTTGCGCATCCCGCCCCTCTGGCCGTTTGAGCGCCCGCACGTTCGTTTCGTGGGTTGACTTACACATACAGACTTCATTCCCAGTCTAAGCATACGGAGTTCATTTCCAGTCTAAGATCGGATCGGACCGAGGGTTGCGGTAGCACATGCTGGGCTAGAGCATGTGCTGGTGCCGCTATTTTCTTCGTCGGGGCACCATCACCGCAGCATCGCCGGAGAACCTGACCGGCAGCATTGGGGTTCCGTCGATTGGGGGGGCCGGGGGGTGTGCGCACATGATGTGCGATGGGTGCTGGTACTTGGCCCTTATATTGGCCCCCTATCCCTCATCAAACCTCGAGAACTCACACCCCTTTAAAGAGCATTTGAGATTTTACAGGTTTGTTGCCAGTAGCCATTAAAGTGTCTGAAATGGGGACACTTTTTTCAAATGGTCACAAAATCTTATACACTTTGACTTTTTAGCTGAATTTTTTTGTGCATGCCAGAAAAAATAAAAGGATCACGTCTACCTAGTTTGGGGCCAAAATTCCATTTGAAAAAATTTAAAAAAATCTCGAACCGTAAAAAGTTTCAAAAATCATGAAAAATAGAAAATGAGTCGTCTTGCCATGAAACTTCACGTGAAGGCTTAAGGGACCATTGTATGAATTTACAAGCCATAAAAATGGCATTGGCATGCAGAAATATGAAGATGTGCCTAAACCCACCTACCACCTTATTGATCCACGGCTTGCGCATCCTGTCTCTCTGGCCGGCATAGTGCATGCCCGCCCGCCCGCCCGCTCGTTTCATCGGTTGGCTTAGGCATATGAAGTTCATTCGCAGTCTAAGGTTAGACCAGACTGAGGGTTGCTGCAGTAGGATCGGCAGCACGCAGAGGGGGACCCGACCGTTCCTCGGCTTGCGCATCCCACCCCTATAGCCGGTTGAGCGCCCGTACGCTCGTTTCATGGCTTGACTTAGGCATACGGAGTTCATTCCCAGTCTAAGCATATGGATTTCATTCCCAGTCTAAGATCAGACTGGACTGAGGGTTGCGACAGCATATGCTGGGCTCGAGCATGTGCTGGTGCCCCATTTTTCTTTATCGGGCCACATTGCCGGACGGCATTGGAGTTCCGACAATCGGGGGGGTCGGGAGGGGTGTGCGCACATGATGTGCGATGGGTGTTGGTACTTATCCCTTATATTGGCCCCCTATCCCTCATCAAACGTCGAGAACTCACACCCCCTTAAAGAGCATTTGAGATTTTATAGGTTTGCTGCCAGTAGCCACAAAAGTCTTTAAAATGGGGACACTTTTTTCAAATAGTCACAAATCTTGTACACTTCAAGTTTTTAGCTGAATTTTTTTATGCATGCCAACAAAAATACAAGGATCACGTCTACCAAGTTTGGGGCCAAAACCTCTTCCGAAGAAATTTTAAAAAATCCTGAACCGCAAAAAGTTTCAAAAATTGTGAAAAATAGAAAGCGAGTCGTCTTGCCATGAAACTTCACGGGAAGGCTTAAGGGACCATTATATGAATTTATAAGCCATAAAAATGGCTTTGGCAAGTAGAAATATGAAGATGTGCCTAAACCCACCTACCCCCTATCGATCCACGGCTTGCTCATCCCGTCTCTTTGACCGGCGTAGTACCCGCCCGCCCGCCTGCCCGCTCGTTTCGTCGGTTGGCTTAGGCATGCGGAATTCATTCCCAGTCTAATATCAGACCAGATTGAGGGTTGCGATAGCAGGATCGGCAGAACACAGAGGGGGACCCAACCGATCCCCGGCTTGTGCATCCCCGCCCTCTAGCCGGCTGAACACCCGCACGCTCGTTTCATGGGTTGACTTAGGCATACGGAGTTCATTCCCAGTCTAAGCATACAAAGTTGATTTCCAGTCTAAGATCGGATGGGCATGTGCTGGTGCCACATTTTTCTTTGTCGAGGCACCATCGTCGGAGCATCGCCGGAGAACCTGACCGACGGCGTTGGGGTTCCGGCGATCGGGGGGGTCGGGGGGGTGTACACATGATGTGCAATGGGTGCTGGTACTTGGCCCTTATATTGGCCCTCTATCCCTCATCAAACCTCAAGAACTCACACCCCCTTAAAGAGCATTTGAGATTTTACAGGTTTGCTGCCAGTAGCCATTAAAGTGTTTGAAATGGAGACATTTTTTTCAAATGCCACAAAATCTTGTACCCTTCGAGTTTTTAGCTGAATTTTTATGTGCATGCCAGCAAAAATAAAAGGATCACATCTACCTAGTTTGGGGCCAAAACTCCTCCCAAAAAAATTTTCAAAAATCCCGAACCGTAAAAAGTTTCAAAAATCGTGAAAAATAGAAAATGAGTCGTCTCGTCATGAAACTTCACATGAAGGCTTAAGGGACCATTGTATGAATTTACAAGCCATAAAAATGGCATTGGCACCCAGAAATATGAAGATGTGCCTAAACCCACCTACCACCCAATCGATCCACGGCTTACGCATCCCGTCTCTCTGGCCGGCATAGTGCCCGCCCGCCCGCCCGTCCGCTCGTTTCGTCGGTTGGCTTAGGCATACGGAGTTCATTCCCAGTCTAAGATCAGACTGGATGGAGGGTTACGGCAGGAGGATCGACAGCACGCAGAGGGGGACCCGATCATCCTTGGCTTACACATCCCGCCCCTCTGGCCGCCTGAACGTCCGCACGCTCGTTTCGTGGGTTGACTTAGGCATACGGAGTTCATTCCCAGTCTAAGCATACGGAGTTCATTCCCAGTCTAAGCATACGGAGTTCATTCCCAGTCTAAGCATATAGAGTTCATTCCTAGTCTAAGATCGGATCGAACCGAGGGTTCCGACAGCACATGTTGGGCTCGGGCATGTGCTGGTGCTACATTTTTCTTCGTCGGGGCACCATCGTCGGAGCATCATCGGAGAACCTGACCGACGGCATTAGGGCTCTGACGATCGGGGGGGCCGGGGGGGTGTGCGCACATGATGTGCGATGACTACTGGTACTTGTCCCATATATTGGCCTCCTATCCCTCATCAAACCTCGAGAACTCACACCCCCTTAAAGAGCATTTGAGATTTTACAGGTTTGCTGCCAGTAGCCATTAAAGTGTCTGAAATGGGGACACTTTTTTCAAATGGTCACAAAATCTTGTACACTTCGAGTTTTTACCTGAATTGTTTTGTGCATGCCAATAAAAATAAAAGGATCACGTCTACCAAGTTTGGGGCCAAAAGTCCTTCCAAAAAAATTTAAAAAAATCTCGAACCGTCAAAAGTTTCAAAAATCGTAAAAAATAGAAAATGATTCGTCTTGCCAAGAAACTTCACGTGAAGGCTTAAGGGACCATTGTATGAATTTACAAGCCATAAAAATGGCATTGGCACACAGAAATATGAAGATGTGCCTAAACCCACCTACCACCCTATCAATCCACGGCTTGCGCATCCCGCCTCTCTTGTCGGCGTAGTGCCCGCCTGCTCGCCCGCCCGTTCGTTTCATCGGTTGGCTAAGGCATACGGAGTTCATTCCTAGTCTAAGCATACAGAGTTCATTCCCAGTCTAAGATCAGACCGAACCGAGGGTTACAGCAGCACATGCTGGGCTCGGGCATGTGCTGGTGCCACATTTTTCTTCGTCAGGGCACCATCGCCGGAGCATCGATGGAGAACCTGACCGACGGCATTTTGGCTCCGGTGATCGTGAGGGCTGGGGGGTGTGCGCACATGATGTGCGATGGGTGCTGGTAGTTGGCCCTTATATTGGCCCCCTATCTCTCATTAAACTCGAGAACTCACACCCCTTTAAAGAGCATTTGAGATTTTACAGGTTTGCTGCCAATAACCATTAAAGTGTCTTAAATGGGGACACTTTTTTCAAATGGACACAAAATCTTGTACACTTCGAGTTTTTAGCTCAATTTTTTTGTGCATGCCAAAAAAAATACAAGGATCAAGTCTACCAAGTTTCGGGCCAAAACTCCTTCTGAAAAAATTTTAAAAAATCTCGAACCGCAAAAAGTTTCAAAAATCGTGAAAAATAGAAAACGAGTCGTCTTGCCTTGAAACTTCACGTGAAGGCTTAAGGGACTATTGTATGAATTTACAAGCCATAAAAATGGCATTGGAACACAAAAATATGAAGATGTGCCTAAACCCACCTACCACCATATCGATCCACGGTTTGTGCATCCCGTCTCTCTGGCCGTCGTAGTGCCCGCCCGCCAGTCCGCCCGCTCGTTTTGTCGGTTGGCTTAGGCATACGGAGTTCAATCCCAGTCTAAGATCGGATCAAACCGAGGGTTGCGGCAGCACATGCTGGGCTAAGGCTTGTGCTGGTGCCCCAATTTTCTTTGTCGGGGCAGCATCGCCGGAGAACCTGACCGGCGGCATTGGGGGTCGGGTGATCGGGGGGGCCGACGGGGGTGTGAGCACATGATGTGCAATGGGTGCTGGTACTTGGCCCTTATATTGGCCCCCTATCCCTCATCAAACCTCGAGAACTCACACCCCCCCAAAGAGCATTTGAGATTTTACAGGTTTGTTGCCAGTAGCAATTAAAGTGTCTGAAAATGGGGACACTTTTTTCAAATGATCACAAAATCTTGTACACTTCGAGTTTTTAGCTGAAGTTTATGTGCATGCCAACAAAAATACAAAGATCTCGTCTACCAAGATTGGGGCTAAAACTCCTTCCGAAAAAATTTTAAAAAATCCCAAACCACAAAATGTTTTGAAAATTGTGAAAAATAGAAAATGAGTCGTCTTGCCATGAAACTTCACGTGAAGGCTTATGGGACCATTGTATGAATTTACAAGCCATAAAAATGGCATTGGCACATAGAAATATGAAGATGTACCTGAACCCACCTACCACCTTATCGATCCACGGCTTGCGCATCCCATCTCTCTGGCCGACATAGAGCCCGCTCGCCCGTCCAGTCGTTTCGTCGGTTGGCTTAGGCATACGGAGTTTATTCCCTATCTAAGATTGGATTAGACCAAGGGTTGCAGTAGTCGGATCGACAGCACGTAGAAGGGGACCCGACTGATCCCCGGCTTGCGCATCCCGCCTCTCTGGCCGGCTGAGCGCCCTTACGCGTGTTTCGTGTGTTGACTTATGCATACGGAGTTCATTCCCAGTCTAAGATCGGACCAGACTGAGGCTTGCGGCAGCACATGCTGGGCTCGAGCTTGTGCTGGTGCCACATTTTTCTTCGTCGGGGCACCATCGTCGGAGAACCTGACCGACGGCATTGGGGTTTCGGTGATCGGGGGGGTGTGCGCACATGATGTGCGATAGGTGCTGGTACTTGGCCCTTATATTGGCCCCCTATCCCTCATCAAACCTTGAGAACTCACACCCCTTAAAGAACTTTTGAGATTTTACAGGTTTGCTGCCAGTAGCCATTAAAGTGTCTGAAATAGGGACATTTTTTTCAAATGGAAACAAAATCTTGTACACTTCTAGTTTTTAGCTGAATTTTTTTGTGCATTACAACAAAAATACAAGGATCACGTCAACCAAGTTTGGGGCCAAAAATTCTTACCAAAAAATTTAAAAAAATCCCAAACCGCAAAAAGTTTTGAAAATCATGAAAAATAGAAAACGACTAGTCTTGCCATGAAACTTCACGTGAAGGCTTAAGGGACCATTGTATGAATTTACAAGCCATAAAAATGGCATTGGCACAAAGAAATATGAAGATGTGCCCAAACACACCGACCACCCTATCGATCCACGGCTTGCGCATCCCGTCTCTCTGGCCGGCGTAGTGCCCTCCCGCCCGCCCACCCGCTCGTTTTGCTTAGGCCCGCCCGTCCGCTCGTATCGTCGGCTGGCATAGGCATACGGAGTTCATTCCTAGTCTAAGATCGAATCAGATCGAGGGTTACGATAACAGGATCGACACCATGCAGAGGGGGACTCGATCGATCCCTGGCTTGCGCATCCCGCCCCTCTGGCCTGCAGAGATGGAGTTCATTCCCATTCTAAGCATACGGAGTTAATTCCCTAATTTAAGATCCGACCGGACCAAGGCTTGCGGCAGCACATGCTGGGCTCGGGCATGTGCTGGTGCCGCATTTTCCTTCGTCGGGGCACCATCGCCAGAGCATCGACGGAGAACCTGACCTCCAGCATTGGGGTTCAGTCGTTCGGGGAGGCCAGGGGGTGTGCGCACATGATGTGCGATGGGTGCTGGTACTTGGCCCCTATATTGGCCCCCTATCCCTCATCAAAACTCGAGAACTCACACCCCCTAAAACAGCATTTGAGATTTTACAGGTTTGCTGCCAGTAGCCATTAAAGTGTCTGAAATGGGGACACTTTTTTGAAATGGTCACAAAATCTTGTACACTTCGAGTTTTTAGCTGAATTTTTTTGTCCATGTGAACAAAAATACAAGGACCACGTCTACCAAGTTTGGGGCAAAACTCCTTCCAAAAAAATTTTAAAAAATCTCGAACCTCAAAAAGTTTCAAAAATCATAAAAAATAGAAAACGAGTCATCTTGCCATACAACTTCATGTGAAGGCTTAAGGGACCATTGTATGAATTTACAAGCCATAAAGATGGCATTGGCATGCAGAAATATGAAGATGTGCCTAAACCCACCTACCACCCTATCGATCCATGGCTTGGGAATCCCGTCTCTCTGGCCGGTGTAGTACCCGCCCGCCCGCTTGTTTCGTCAGTTGGCTTAGGCATACGGAGTTCATTCCTAGTCTAAGATCGGACTGGACCGAGGGTTGCGGCAGCAGGATCGACAGCACGCAGAGGAGGACCCGACCGATCCCCGACTTGCGCATCCCGCCCCTCTAGCCTACTGATCGCCCTCACGCTCATTTCGTGGGTTGACTTAGGCATACGGAGTTCATTCCCAATCTAAGATGGACCGGACCAAGGGTTGCGATAGCACATGCTGGGCTCGGGCATGTACTGGTGCCGTATTTTTCTTCGTCGGGGCACCGTCGCCAGAGCATCGTTGGAGAACCTGACCGGCGGTATTGGGGTTTCGGTGATTGCGGGGCCGGGGAGGTGTGCGCACATGACGTAGTGCCCGCCCGTTCGCTCGCCTGCCTGTTTCATCGGTTGGCTTAGGGATACAGAGTTCATTCCTAGTCTACGATCAGACCAGATTGAGGGTTATAGCAGTAGGATCGGCAGCATGCAGAGGGGGACCAAACCGATCCTCGAGTTACACATCCCGCCCCTCTGGTCGGCTGAACGCCCGCACGCTCGTTTCGTGGGTTGACTTAGGCATACGTAGTTCATTCCCAGTCTAAGCATACGATGTTCATTCCCAGTCTAAGATCGAACTGGATCGAGGGTTACAGCAGCACATGCTGGGCTTGGGCATGTGCTGGTGCCGCATTTTTTTACCCCGGGGCACCATTACTGGAGCATCATCGAAGAACTTGATCGGCGACATTAGGGTTTCGACGATCGGGGGGGCCGGGGGGTGCGCACATGATGTGCGATGGATGCTGGTACTTGGCCCTTATATTGGCCCCCTATCCCTCATCAAACCTCGAGAACTCACACCCCCTTAAAGAGCATTTGAGATTTTACAGGTTTGCTGCCAGTAGCCATTAAAGTGTCTAAAATGGGGACACTTTTTTCAAATGGTCGCAAATCTTATACACTTCGATTTTTTAGCTGAATTCTTTTTTGCATGCCAAAAAAAAGACAAGGATCACGTCTACCAAGTTTGGGGACAAAAATCCTTTCGAAAAAATTTTAAAAAATCCCAAACCGTAAAAAGTTTCAAAAATCATCAAAAATAGAAAATGAATCGTCTTGCCATGAAACTTCACTTGAAGGCTTAAAGGACCATTGTATGAATTTACAAGCCATAAAAATGGCATTGGCACACAGAAATATGAAGATGTGCTTAAACCCACCTACCACCCTATCGATCCACGGCTTGCGCATCCCGTCTCTCTGGCCGGCGTAGTACCTGCCCGCCCGCTTGTTTCATCGATTGGCTTAGGCATACGGAGTTCATTCCCAGTCTAAGATCAGACCAGTCGAGGGTTGAGAAAGTAAGATCGGTAGCATGCAGAGGGGGATCAGATCGATCCTCGACTTGCGCATCCCACCCTTATGGTCGGCTTAGCGCCCGCACGCTCGTTTCGTGGGTTGACTTGGGCATACGGAGTTCATTCCCAATCTAAGCATATGGTATTCATTCCCACTTTAAGATCGGACCAAACCGAGGGTTACGGCAGCACATGCTGGGCTGCAGCATGTGCTGGTGCCACTTTTTTCTTCGTCGGTGCACTATAGTCGGAGCATCACTGGAGAACCTGACTGGCGGCATTGGGGTTCCGACGATAGGGGGGTTGGGGGGGTGTGCACACATGATGTGCGATGGGTGCTGGTACTTGGACCTTATATTGGTCCCCTATCCCTCACCAAACCTCGAGAACTCACACCCCCTTAAAGAGCATTTGAGATTTTACAGGTTTGCTGCCAATAGCCATTAAAGTGTCTGAAATGGGGACACTTTTATCAAATGGTCACAAAATCTTGTACACTTTGAGCTTTTAGCTGAATTTTTTATGCATGCCAACAAAAATACAAGGATCACGTCTACCAAGTTTGGGTTCAAAACTCCTTCCGAAAAAATTTTAAAAAATACCGAACTGTAAAAAGTATCAAAAATTGTGAAAAATAGAAAACGAGTCGTCTTGCGATGAAACTTCACGTGAAGGCTTAAGGGACCATTGTATGCATTTACAAGCCATAAAAATGGCATTGGCACGTAGAAATATGAAGATGTGCCTAAACCCACCTACCACCCTATCAATCCACGGCTTGCGCATCCCGTCCCTCTGGCCGGCGCAGTGCCTGCCCGCCTGCTCGTTTCGTCGGTTGGCTTAGGCATACGGAGTTCATTCCCAGTCTAAGATTAAACCAAACCGAGCGTTGCAATAGCAGGATCGACAGCAGGCAGAGGGGGACCCGATTGATCCCCGGCTTGCGCATCCCGTGCCACTGGTAGCTGAGCGCCCGCACGCTTGTTTCGTGGGTTGACTTAGGCATACGGAGTTAATTCCCAGTCTAAGCATACGGAGTTCATTCCCAGTCTAAGATCGGACTGGACCGAGGGTTGCGACAGCACATGCTGGGCTTGAGCACGTGCTGGTGTCGCATTTTTCTTTGCCAGGGCACCATCGTCGGACCATCGTCGGAGAACCTAACCGACGGCATTGGGGTTCCGGCGATCGGGGTGCCGAGGGGGGTGTGTGCACATGATGTGCGATGGGTGCTGGTACTTGGCCCTTATATTGGCCCCATATCCCTCATCAAACCTCAAGAACATACACCCCCTCAAAGAGCATTTGAGAATTTATAGGTTTGCTTCCAGCAGCCATTAAAGTGTCTAAAATGGGGACACCTTTTTCAAATGGTCACAAAATCTTGTACACTTTGAGTTTTTAGCTGAATTTTTTTGTGCATGCCAACCAAAATACAAGGATCACAACTACCAAATTCAGGGCCAAAACACCTTCCAAAAAATTTTTGAAAAATCCCGAACCGTAAAAAGTTTCAAAAATCGTGTAAAATCAAAAATGAGTCGTCTTGCCATGAAACATCACGTGAAGGCTTAAGGGACCATTGTATGAATTTACAAGCCATAAAAATGGCATTGGCACACAGAAATATGAAGATGTGCCTAAACTCACCTACCACCCTATCGATCCACGGCTTGCGCATCCCGTCTCTTTGGCTGGCGTAGTGCCCGCCCGCGCGCTCGCTCATTTCGTCGGTTGGCTTAGGCATACGGAGTTCATTCCTAATGTAAGATCGGACCAGACTAAGGGTTGCAGCAGTAGGATCGGCAGCATGTAGAAGGGGACCCGACCGAACCCCGACTTATGCATCCTGCCCCTCAGCCAGCTGAGTGCCTGCACGCTCGTTTCATGGCTTGACTTAGGCATACGGAGTTTATTCCTAGTCTAAGCATATGGAGTTCATTCCTAGTCTAAGATCAGATAGGATCGAGGGTTACGACAGCACATGTTGGGCTCGGGCATGTGCTGGTGTCGCATTTTTCTTTGATGGGGCACCATCACCGGAGAACCTGACCCACGGTATTGGGGTTCCGACGATCGGGGGGACCGGGAGCGTGTGCGCACATGATGTGCGATAGGTGCTGGTACTTGGTCCTTATATTGGCCCCCTATCCCTCATCAAACCTTGAGAACTCACACCCCTTTAAAGAGCATTTGAGATTTTACAGGTTTGCTGCCAGTAGCCATTAAAGTGTCAGAAATGGGGACACTTTTTTCAAATGGTCACAAAATCTTGTACACTTCGAGTTTTTAGCTGAACCTTTTTGTGCATGCCAACAAAAATACAAGGATCACGTCAACTAAGTTTGATGCCAAAACTCCTTCCGAAAAAATTTTAAAAAATCTCAAACCGTAAAAGTTTCAAAAATCGTGAGAAATAGAAAACGAGACGTCTTGCCATGAAACTTCACGTGAAGGCTTAAGGGAGCATTGTATGAATTTACAAGCCATAAAAATGGCATTGGCACCCAGAAATATGAAGATGTGCCTAAACCCACCTACCACCCTATCGATCCACGGCTTGCGCATCCCGTCTCTTTGGCCGACAGAGTGCCCCCCCGCCCGCCTGCCCGCTCGTTTCATCTGTTGGCTTAGGCATACGGAGTTCATTCCCAGTCTAAGATCGAACCAAATTGAAGGTTACGATAGCAGGATCGGTAGCATGCAGAAGGGGACCCGATCGATCCCCGGCTTGCGCATCCCGCCCCTCTGGCCGGCTGAGTGCGCACACCCTCATTTCGTGGGTTGACTTAGGCATACGGAGTTCATTCCCAGTCTAAGATCAGACCAAACCGAGGGTTGCGGCAGCAAATGCTGGGCTCGTGCATGTGCTGGTGCCATATTTTTCTTTGCCGGGGCACCATCGTCGGAGCATCGTCGGAGAACCTAACCGACGGCATTGGGGTTTCAGCGATCGGAGGGGTCGGGGGGGTGTGCGAACATGCTGTGCGATGGGTGCTGGTACTTGGCCCTTATATTGGCCCCCTATCCCTCATCAAACCTTGAGAACTCACACCCCCTTAAAGAGCATTTGAGATTTTACAGGTTTGCTGCCAGTAGCCATTAAAGTGTTCGAAATGGGGACCCTTTTTTCAAATGGTCACAAAATCTTGTACACTTCGAGTTTTTAGCTGAATGTTTTTGTGCAAGCCAAAAAAAATACAAGGATCACGTCTACCAAGTTTGGGGCCAAAACTCCTTCCGAAAAAATTTGAAAAAATCTCGAACCGCAATAAGTTTCAAAAATCATGAAAAATAGAAAACGAGTCGTCTTGGCATGAAACTTCATGTGAAGGCTTAAGGGACCATTGTATGAATTTACAAGCCATAAAATTGGCACTGGCATGTAGAAATATAAAGATGTGCCTAAACCCACCTACCACCCTATCGATCCACGGCTTGCGCATCCCGTCTCTCTGGCCGACGTAGTGCCCGCCTGCCCGCCCGCCCGCACGTTTCGTCGATTGGCTTAGGCATACGGAGTTCATTCCCAGTCTAAGATCAGATTAGACCGAGGGTTGCAGCAGCAAGATCGGTAGCATGCAGAGGGGGGCTCGATCGATCCCCGGCTTGCGCATCTCGCCCCTCAGGCTGGCTGAGCCCCCGTACGCTCGTTTCATGGGTTGACTTAGGCATATGGAGTTCATTCCCAGTCTAAGCATACGGAGTTCATTCCCAGTCTAAGATCGGACTAGATCAAAGGTTGCCGTAGCACATGCTGGGCTTGGGCATGTGCTGGTGCCTCATTTTTCTTCGTCGGGGCACCATTGCTGGAGCATCGACGGAGAACCTGACCGACGGCATTGGGGTTCCAACGATCGGGGGGGCCGGGGGGTGTGCGCACATGATGTGCGATGGGTGCTGGTACTTGGCCCTTATATTGGCCCCTTATCCCTCATCAAACCTCGAGAACTCACACCCCCTTAAAGAGTATTTGAGATTTTACAAGTTTGCTGCCAATAGCCATTAAAGTGTCTAGAATGGGGACACTTTTTTCAAATGGTCCCAAAATCTTGTACACTTCGAGTTTTTAGCTGAATTTTTTGGTGCATGCTAATAAAAATACAAGGATCACGTCTACCAAGTTTGGGAAAACAACTCCTTCCAAAAAAAATTTAAAAAATCTCGAACCGCAAAAAGTTTTGAAAATCGTGAAAAATGAAAAATGAGTCGTCTTGCCATGAAACTTCACGTGAAGGCTTAAGGGACCATTGTATGAATTTACAAGCCATAAAAATGGCATTGGCACGCAGAAATATGAAGATGTACCTAAACTCACCTACCAACCTATCGATCCACGGCTTGCGCATCCCGTCTCTCTGGCCGACGTAGTGCCCGTCCGCCCGCTTGCTTATTTGGTCGCTTGGCTTAGGCATACGGAGTTCATTCCCAGTCTAAGCATACGGAGTTCATTCCTAGTCTAAGCATACGAAGTTCATTCCCAGTCTAAGATCGGACCGGACCGAGGGTTGCGACAGCACATGCTGGGCTCGGGCATGTGCTGGTGTCGTATTTTTCTTCATCGGGGCACCATCGTTGGAGAACCTGACTGGCAGCATTGGGGTTCTGACGATCGGGGGGCCGGGGGAGTGTGCGCACATGATGTGCGATGGGTGCTGGTACTAGGCCCTTATATTGGCCCCCTATCCCTCATCAAACCTCGAGAACTCACACCCCCTTAAAGAGCATTTGAGATTTTACAGGTTTGCTGCCAGTAGCCATTAAAGTGTCTAGAATGGGGACACTTTTTTCAAATGGTCGCAAAATCTTTTTCACTTTGAGTTTTTAGCTGAATTTTTTTGTGCATGCCAACAAAAATACAAGGATCACGTTTACCAAGTTTGGGGACAAAACTTCTTCCAAAAAAATTTTACAAAATCCTGAACCGCGAAAAGTTTCAAAAATTACGAAAAATAGAAAATGAGTCGTCTTGCCATGAAACTTCACGTGAAGGCTTAAGGGACCATTGCATGAATTTACAAGCCATAAAAATGGCATTGGCACACAGATATATGAAGAGGTGCCTAAACCCACCTACCACCCTATCGATCCACGGCTTGCGCATCCCGTCTCTCTAGTCGACGTAGAGCTCGCTCGCCCGCCTACCCGCTAGTTTCGTCTGTTGGCTTAGGCATACGGAGTTCATTCCCAATCTAAGATCGAACCAGACTGAGGGTTGCAGCAGCAGGATCAGCAGCACGCAGAGAGGGACCCGGCTGATCCCCAGCATGCGCATCGCACCCCTTTGGCCGGCTGAGCGCCCGCACGCTAATTTTGTGGGTTGACTTAGACATATGGAATTTATTCCCAGTCTAAGCATACAGAGTTCATTCCCAGTCTAAGATCAGACCGGACCGAGGGTTGCGGTAGCACATGTGGGCTCGGGCATGTGCTGGTGTCGCATTTTTCTTCGTCAGGGCACCATCGCTGGAGCATTATCGGATAACCTGACCGACGGCATTGGGGTTTCGGCGATCGGGGGGTCGGGGGGGGTGTGCGCAAATGATGTGCGATGGGTGCTGATACTAGGCCCTTATATTGGCCCCCTATCTCTCATCAAACCTCGAGAACTCACACCCCCTTAAAGAGCATTTGAGATTTTACAGGTTTGCTGCCAGTAGCCATTAAAGTGTCTGAAATGGGGACACTTTTTTCAAATGGTCACAAAATCTTGTAAACTTCGAGTTTTTAGCTGAATTTTTTTGTGCAAGCCAACAAAAATACAGGGATCACGTCTACCAAGTTTGGGGCCGAAAATCCTTCTGAAAAAATTTTAAAAAATCTTGAAGCGCAAAAAGTTTCAAAAATCATGAAAAATATAAAACGAGTCGTCTTGCCATGAAACTTCACGTGAAAGCTTAAGGGACCATTGTATAAATTTACAAGCAATAAAGATGGCATTGGCACGTAGAAATATAAGATGTGCCTAAACCCACCTACCACCCTATCAATCCACGGCTTGCGCATCCCGTCTCTCTAGCCGGCGTAGTGCCCGCCCACCCGCCAGCCTACTCGTTTCGTTGGTTGGCTTAGGCATACAGAGTTCATTCCCAGTCTCAGATCAGACCACACCGAGGGTTGCGGCAGTAGGATCGGCACCACGCAGAGGGGGACCCAATCGATCCTCGGCTTACGCATCCCACCCCTCTGGCCGGCTAAGCGCCCACAGGCTCGTTTCATAGGTTGACTTAGGCAAACGAAGTTCATTCCTAATCTAAGCATACGAAGTTCTTTGCCAGTCTATGATCGGACAAGACCGCAAGTTGCGGCCGCACATGCTGGGCTCGATCATGTGCTAGTGCCACATTTTTCTTAATCGGGGCGCCATCACCGGAGCATCGCCAGAGAACTTGACCGACGGTATTGGGGTTTCGGTGATCAGGGGGGCCGGGGGAGGTGTACGCACATGATGTGCGATGGGTGCTGGTACTTGGCCCTTATATTGGCCCCTTATCCCTCATCAAACCTCGAGAACTCACACCCCCTTAAAGAGCATTTGAGATTTTACAGGTTTGCTGCCAGCAGCCATTAAAGTGTCTGAAATGGGGACACTTTTTTTGAAATGGTCACAAAATCTTATACACTTCGAGTTTTTAACTGAATTTTTTTGTGCATGCCAATAAAAATACGAGGATCATGTCTACGAAGTTTGGGGCTAAAACTCCTTCCGACAAAATTTTAAAAAATCTCAAACTACAAAAAGTTTCAAAAATCCTGAAAAATACAAAACGAGTCGTCTTGCCATGAAACTTCACGTGAAGGCTTAAAGGACCATTGTATGAATTTAAAAGCCATAAAAATGGCATTGGCATGCAGAAATATGAAGATGTGCCTAAACCCACCTACCACCCTATCGATCCACGGCTTGCGAATCCCGTCTCTCTCACCGACATAGTGCCCGCCCGCCTGCTCGTTTCTTCGATTGGCTTAGGCATACGGAGTTCATTCCCAGTGTAAGATCAGACCGAACTGAGGGTTACGGCTGCAAGATCGGCAGCACACAGAGGGGGACCCGGCCGATCCCTGGCTTGAGCATCCCACCCCTCTGGCCGGTTGAGCGCTCGCACGCTCGTTTCATGGGTTGACTTAGGTATACGGAGTTCATTCCCAATCTAAGCATATGGAGTTCATTCCTAGTCTAAGATTGGATTGGACCAAGGGTTGCGGCAGCACATGCTGGACTCGGGCATGTGCTGGTGCTGCATTTTTCTTTGTCGGGGCACCATCACCGGAGAACCTGACCGACGACATTGGGGTTCCAGCGATCGGGGGGGCCAGGGGGTGTGTGCACATGATGTGCGATGGGTGCTGGTACTTGGTGCTTATATTGGCCCCCTATCCCTCATCAAACCTCAAGAACTCACACCCCCTTAAAAAGCATTTTAGATTTTATAGGTTTGCTGCCAGTAACCATTAATGTGTCTGAAATGGGGACACTTTTTTCAAATGGTCACAAAATCTTGTACACTTCGAGTTTTTAGCTAAATTTTTTTGTGCATGCCAAAAAAAATACAAGGATCACATGTACCAAGTTTGGGGCCGAAACTCCTTCTGAAAAAATTTTAAAAAATCCTGAACCACAAAAGTTTCAAAAATCGTGGAAAATAGAAAACGAGTCGTCTTGCCATGAAACTTCACGTGAAGGCTTAAGGGACCATTGTCTGAATTTACAAGCCATAAAAATGGCATTGGCACATAAAAATATGAAGATGTGCCAAAACCCACCTACCACCCTATTGATCCACGGCTTGCGCATCCCGTCTCTCTGGCCGGCGTAGTGCCCGCCCGCCGCTCGTTTAGTCGGTTGGCTTAGGCATACGGAGTTCATTCCCAGTCTAAGATCAGACCAGACTGAGGGATGTGGCAGCAAGATCAGCAGCATACAGAGGGGGACTCGACCGATCCCCGGCTTGCGCATCCCTCCGCTATGGCCGGCTGAGCGCCCGCACGCTCATTTCGTGGGTTGACTTTGGCATACGGGGTTGATTGCCAGTCTAAGCATACAAAGTTCATTCCCAGTCTAAGATCGGACCAGACCAAGGGTTGCGATAGCACATGCTGGGCTCGGGGATGTGCTGGTGCTGCATTTTTCTTCACTGGGGCACCATCATCGGAGCATTGTCGGAGAACCTGATCGGCGGCATTGGAGTTCCGATGATTGGGGGGTGTGCGCACATAATGTGCGATGGGTGTTGGTACTTGGTCCTTATATTGGCCCCTTATCCCTCATCAAACCTTGAGAACTGACACCCCCTTAAAGAGCATTTGAGATTTTACAGGTTTGCTGCCAGTAGCAATTAAAGTGTCTGAAATGGGGACACTTTTTTCAAATGGTCACAAAATCTTGTGCACTTCGAATTTTTGGCTGAATTTTTTTGTGCATGCCAACAAAAATACAAGGATCACGTCTACCAATTTTGGGGCCAAAACTCTTTTCGAAAATATTTTTAAAATATCCCGAACCGTAAAAAGTTTCAAAAATCATGAAAAATAGAAAACGAGTCGTCTTGCCATGAAACTTCACGTGAAGGCTTAAGGGACCATTGTATGAATTTAGAAGCCATAAGAATGGCATTGGCATGTAGAAATATGAAGATGTGCTTAAACCCACCTACCAACCTATCAATCCACGGCTTGCGCATCCCGTCTCTCTAGCCGGCGTAGTTCCCGCCCGCCCACCCGCCCGTTCGTTTCATCAGTTGGCTTAGGCATAAGGAGTTCATTCCCAGTCTAAGATCGAACCAAACCGAGGGTTGTGGTAGCAGGATCGATAGCATGCATAGGGGGACCCGGTCGATCCCCGGCTTGTGCATCCCGCCCCTCTGGCTGGCTGAGCGCCCGCACGCTCGTTTCATGGGTTGACTTAGGCATACGGAGTTCATTCCCAGTCAAACCATATGAAGTTCATTCCTAGTCTAAGATCGGACCAAACTGAGGGTTGCGACAGCACATGCTAGGCTCAGGCATGTGCTGGTTCCGCATTTTTCTTTGCCGGGCCACCATTGCCGGAGAACCTAACCGGTGGCGTTGGGGTTCCAGCAATCGGGGGGGCTGGGGGTGTGCACACATGATGTGCGATGGGTGCTGGTACTTGGCCCTCATATTGGCCCCCTATCCCTCATCAAACCTCCAGAACTCACACCCCCTTAAAGAGCATTTGAGATTTTATAGGTTTGCTACCAGTAGCCATTAAAGTGTCTAAAATGGGGACACTTTTTTCAAATGGTCATAAAATCTTGTACACTTCGAGTTTTTAGCTGAATTTTTTTGTGCATGCCAAGAAAAATACAAGGATCATGTCTACCAAGTTTGGGGACAAAACTTCTTCCAAAAAAATTTTAAAAAATCCTGAACCGCAAAAGGTTTCAAAAATCCTGAAAAATAGAAAACGAGTTGTCTTGCCAAGAAACTTCACGTCAAGGCTTAAGGGACCATTGTATGAATTTACAAGCCATAAAAATGGCATTGGCACATAGAAATATGAAGAGGTGCCTAAACCGACCTACCACCCTATTGATCCACGGCTTGCGCATCCCGTCTCTCTGACCGGCGTAGTGCGCTCCCGTCCACCTGGTAGCTCGTTTTGTCGGTTGGCTTAGGCTTACGGAGTTCATTCCTAGTCTAAGATTGAATCGGACTAAGGGTTGCGACAGCTGGATCTACAGCACGCAGAGGGGTACCCGACTGATCCCCGGCATACGCATCATGACCCTTTGGCCGACTGAGCACCCGTAAGCTCGTTTCCTGGGTTCACTTAGGCATACGGAGTTCATTCCCAGTCTAAGATCAGACTGGACCGAGGATTACGGCAGCACATGTGGGCTCGAGCATGTGCTGGTGCTGCATTTTTCTTCGTCGGGGCACCATCGTTGGAGCATCATCGGAGAACCTGACCAGCGGTATTGGGGTTCCGGCAATCGGGGGGGCCGGGGGGTGTGCGCACATGATGTGCAATGGGTGCTGGTACTAAGCCCTTATATTGGCCCCCTATCCCTCATCAAACCTCAAGAACTCACACCCCCTTAAATAGCATTTGAGATTTTACAGGTTTGCTGCTGTAGCCATTAAAGTGTCTGAAATGGCGACACTTTTTTCAAATGGTCACAAAATCTTGTAAACTTCGAGTTTTTAGCTGAATTTTTTTATGCATGCCAACAAAAATACAAGGATCACGTCTACCAGGTTTGGGGCAAAAACTCCATTCAAAAAAATTTTAAAAAATCTTGAACCGTAAAAAGTTTCAAAAATTATGAAAAAAAGAAAACGAGTCGTCTGGCCATGAAACTTCACGTGAAGGCTTAAGGGACTATTTTATGAATTTACAAGCCATAAAAATGGCATTGGCATGTAGAAATATGAAGATGTGCCTAAACCCACCTACCACCCTATCAATCCATGACTTGCGCATCCCGTCTCTCTGGCCTACGTAGTGCCCGCCTGCCCGTCCGCCCGCTCGTTTCGTCGGTTGGCTTAGGCATACGGAGTTTATTCCCAATTTGAGATCAGACCGGACTGAAGTTTGCGGCAGCAGGATTGGCAGCACACAGAGAGGGACCCGGTCGAACCCCGACTTGCGCATCCCACCCCTCTGGTCGGCTGAGCACCCGTACACTCATTTCGTGGGTTGACTTTGGCATACGGAGTTCATTCCCAGTCTAAGATCGGACCGGACCGAGGGTTGCGATAGCACATGCTGGAGTCAGGCATGTGCTGGTGTCGCATTTTTCTTCCCTGGGGCACCATCGTCGGAGCATCGCCGAGAACCTGACCGGCGGCGTTAGGGTTCCGACGATCGGGAGGGCAGGGGGTGTCTGCACATGATGTGCGATGGGTGTTGGTACTCGGCCCTTATATTGGCCCCCTATCCCTCATCAAACCTCGAGAACTCACACCCCCTTATAGAGCATTTGAGATTTTACAGGCTTGCTGCCTGTAGCCATTAAAGTGTCTAAAATGGGGACACTTTTTTCAAATGGTCACAAAATCTTGTACACTTGAGTTTTTAGCTGAATGTTTTTGTGCAAGCCAACAAAAATAAAAGGATCACGTCCACCAAGTTTGGGGCCAACACTCCTTCCGAAAAAATTTTAAAAAATCTCGGACCGTAAAAAGTTTCAAAAATCGTGAAAAATAGAAAACGAGTCAACTTGCCATGAAACTTCACGTGAAGGCTTAAGGGACCATTGTATGAATTTACAAGCCATAAAAATGGCATTGGCAAGTAGAAATATGGAGATGTGCCTAAACCCACCAACCACCCTATCGATCCACGACTTGCACATCCTGTCTCTCTCGCCGGCATAGTGGCCACCCGCCCGCCCGCCCGCTTATTTTGTCGGTTGGCTTAGGCATACAGAGTTCATTCCCAATCTAAGATCAGATCAGATCGAGAGTTGCAGCGCCAGGATCAGCAGCATGCAGAGGGGGACCCGGCTGATCCCTGACTTGCGCATCCCGCCCCTTTGGCCGACTGAGCGCCTGCACGCTCGTTTTGTGGGTTGACTTAGGCATACGGAGTTCATTCCCAGTCTAAGCATACTGACTTCATTCCTAGTCTAGGATTGGACTAGACTGAGGGTTGCGGCAGCACATGCTGGGCTCGGGCATGTGCTGGTGCCGCATTTTTCTTCACCAGGGCACCATCATCGGTGCATCGCTGGAGAACCTGATCAGCGGCATTGGGGTTCCGATGATCGGGGGGTGTGCGCACATGATGTGCGATGGGTGCCGATACTCAGCCCTTATATTGGCCCCCTATCCCTCATCAAACCTCGAGAACTCACACCCCTTAAAGAGCATTTGAGATTTTACAGGTTTGCTGCCAGTAGCCATTAAAGTGTCTGAAATGGGGACACTTTTTTCAAATGGTCACAAAATCTTGTACACTTCGAGTTTTTGGTTGAATTTTTTTGTGCGTGCCAAAAAAATTACAAGGATCACGTCTACCAAGTTTGGGGCTAAAAATCCTTCCGAAAAAATTTAAAAAAATCTTGAACCGTAAAAAGTTTGAAAAATCATGAAAAATAGAAAACGAGTCGTCTTGCCATGAAACTTCACGTGAAGGCTTAAGGGACAATTGTATGAATTTACAAGCCACAAAAATGGCATTGGCATGTAGAAATATGAAGATGTGCCTAAACCCACCTACCACCCTATCGATCCACAGCTTGCGCATCCCATCTCTCTGGCCGACGTAGTGCCCACCCGCCTGCCCGCTCGTTTCATCGGTTGGCTTAGGCATACGGAGTTCATTCCCAGTCTAAGATCAGACCAGACCGAAGGTTGCGGAAGCAAGATTGGTAGCACACAGAGGGGGACCCGACCGATCCCCGGCTTGCGCATCCCGCCCCTCTGGCCGACTGAGCGCTCGCACGCTCGTTTCGTGGGTTGACTTGGGCATACGGAGTTCATTCCCAGTCTATGCATACGGAGTTCATTCCCAGTCTAAGATCGGACCGGACCGAGGGTTGCGGCAGCAGGATCAGCAGCACATAGAGGGGGACCCAACCAATCCTCGGCTTACGCATCTCGCCGCTCTGGCCGACTGAGCACCCGCACGCTCGTTTTGTGGGTTGACTTAGGCATACGGAGCTCATTCTAGTCTAAGCATACGGAGTTCATTCCCAGTCTAAGATCGGACCAGACCGAGGGTTGCGGCAGCACATGCTACGCTCGGGCATGTGTTGGTGTCGCATTTTTCTTCGTCGGGGAACCATCGTCGGAGCATCGTTGGAGAACCTGACCGACGACAATGGGGTTTCGACGATCAGGGGGCCGGGGGGTGTGCGCACATGATGTACAATGGGTGCTGGTACTTGGCCCTTATATTGGCCCCCTATCCCTCATTAAACCTCGTGAACTCACCCCCCCTTAAAGAGCTTTTGAGATTTTACAGGTTTGCTGCCAGTAGCCACAAAGTGTCTGAAATGGGGACACTTTTTTCAAATGGTCACAAAATCTTGTACACTACGAGTTTTTAGCTCAATTTTTTTGTGAATGCCAACAAAAATACAAGGATCACGTATACCAAGTTTGGGGCCAAAACTCCTTTCAAAAAAATTTTAAAAAATCTCGAGTCGTCTTGCCATGAAACTTCACATGAAGGCTTAAGGGACCATTGTTTGAATTTACAAGCCATAAAAATGGCATTGGCATGCAGAAATATGAAGATGTGCCTAAACTCACCTACCACCCTATCGATCCACGGCTTGCGCATCTCGTCTCTCTGGCCGGCGTAGTGCCCGTCCACCCGCCCGCCCGCTTGTTTCATCGGTTGGCTTAGGCATACGGAGTTCATTCCAAATCTAAGATTAGACTGGACCAAGGGTTACGACAGCAGTATCGATAGCATGCAGAGGGGGACCCGGTCAATCCCCAGCTTGCGCATCCCGCCCCACTGGCCGGCTGAGCGCCCGTACGCTCGTTTTATGGGTTGACTTACGCATATAGAGTTCATTCCCAGTCTAAGCATACAAAGTTCATTCCCAATCTAAGATCAGACTAGACCAAGGGTTAAGGTAGCACATGCTGGGCTCGGGCATGTGCTGGTGCCACATTTTTCTTCACCGAGGCACCATCGTCGGAGCATCGTCGGAGAACCTGACCAGCGGCATTGGGGTTCCGACGATCGAGGGGCTGAGAGAGTGTGCGCACATGATGTGCAAGGCTTAAGGGAGCATTGTACGAATTTACATGCCATAAAAATGGCATTGGCATGTAGAAATATGAAGATGCACCTAAACCCACCTACCACCCCATCAACCACGGCTTGCGCATCCCATCTCTCTGGCTAGCGTAGTGCCCTCCTGCCCGCCTGCCCGTTCGCCTGCTTGTTTCATCAGTTGGCTTAGGCATACGGAGTTCATTCCTAGTCTAAGATCAGATCAGATCAGATCGAGGGTTGCGGTAACAGGATCGGTAGCATGCAGAGGGGGACATTACCGATCCCCGGCTTATGCATCCCGCCCCTCTGGCCTTCTGAGTGCCCGCACGCTCATTTTGTGGGTTGACTTAGGCATACGGAGTTCGTTCCCAGTCCAAGCATACGAAGTTCATTCCCAGTTTAAGATCAGATCAGACCGAGGGTTACGGTAGCACATGCTGGGCTCGAGCATGTGCTAGTGCTGTATTTTTCTTCGTCGGGGCATCACCGGAGAACCTGATCGGTGGCATTAGGGTTCTGGCGATCGGGGGGGCTGGGGGGTGTGCGCACATGATGTGAGATGGGTGCTGGTACTTGGCCCTTATATTGGCCCCCTATCCCTCATCAAACCTCGAGAACTCACCCCCCCTTAAAGAACATTCGAGATTTTACAGGTTTGCTGCCAGTAGCCATTAAAGTGTTTGAATTGGGGACACTTTTTTCAAATGGTCACAAAATCTTGTACACTTCGAGTTTTTGGCTGAATTTTTATATGCATGCCAAAAAAAACACAAGGATGACGTCTACCAAGTTTGTGACCAAAACTCCTTTAGAAAAAATGGCATTGGCATGCAGAAATATGAAGATGTGCCTAAACCCACCAACCACCCTATCGATCCACAGCTTACGCATCCCGCCTCTCTGGCCGGCGTAGTGCCCGCCCGTCCGCTCGTTTCGTCGGTTGGCTTAGGCATACGAAGTTCATTCCCAATCTAAGATCAGACTGGACCGAGGGTTACGACAGCAGGATCAGCAGCACATAGAGAGGAACCCGGTCGATCCTCGACTTGCGCATCCCACCCCTCTGGCTGGCTGAGCGCCCGCATGCTCATTTCGTAGGTTGACTTAGGGATACATAGTTCATTCCCAGTCTAAGCATACAGAGTTCATTCCCAGTCTAAGATCGGACAGGACCGAGGGTTGCGGCAACACATGTTGGGCATGGGCATGTGGTGGTGTCGCATTTTTCTTCACCGGGGCACCATCGTCAGAGCATCACCGGAGAACCTGACCGATAGCAATGGGGTTTCGACGATCGAGGGGGCCGGGGGTTGTGTGCACATGATGTACGATGGGTGCTGGTACTTGGCCCTTATATTGGCCCCCTATCCCTCATTAAACCTTGAGAACTCACACCCCCTTAAAGAGCATTTGAGATTTTACAGGTTTGCTTCCATTAGTTGTTAAAGTGTCTGAAATGGAGACACTTTTTTCAAATGGTCACAAAATCTTGAACACTTCAAGTTTTTAGCTGAATTCTTTTCCATGCCAACAAAAATACAAGGTTCACGTCTACCAAGTTTGGGGCCAAAACTCCTCCTGAAAAAATTTTAAAAAATCAGGAACTGCAAAAGGTTTCAAAAATTGTGAAAAATAGAAAACGAGTCGTCTTGCCATGAAACTTCACGTGAAGGCTTAAGGGATCGTTATATGGATTTACAAGTGATAAAAATGGCATTGGCGTGCAGAAATATGAAGATGTGCCTAAACCCACCTACCATTCTATCGATCCACGGCTTGCGCATCCCGTCTTTCTGACCGACGTAGTGCCCGCCCGCTCGCCTACCTGCTCGTTTCGTCAGTTGGCTTAGGCATACGGAGTTCATTCCCAGTCTAAGATCGGACCAAATCGAGGGTTACAGCAACTGGATCGGCAACACGTAGAGGAGGACCCGGTCGATCCTCGGCTTACGCATCCTGCCCCTCTGGCCGACTGAGTGCCGGCACGCTCGTTTCGGGGGTTGACTTAGGCATACGGAGTTCATTCCCAGTCTAAGCATATGGAGTTCATTCCCAGTCTAAGACCGGATCTGACCGAGGGTTGCGGCAGCACATGCTGGGCTCGGGCATGTGCTGGTGCCATATTTTTTTTCGTTGGGGCACCGTCGTCGGAGCATCGTCGGAGAACCTGACCGACAGCATTAGGGTTCTGGCAATCGGGGGGGTCGGGGGGGTGTGCACCCATGATGTGTGATGGGTGCTGGTACTTGGCCCTTATATTGGCCCCCTATCCCTTATCAAACCTCAAGAACTCAGCCCCCCCTTAAAAAGCATTTGAGATTTTACAGGTTTGCTGCCAATAGCCATTAAAGTGTCTGAAGTGGGGACACTTTTTTTAAATGATCACAAAATCTTGTACACTTCGAGTTTTTAGCTGAATTTTTTTGTGCATGCCAACAAAAACACATGGTTGACGTCTTCCAAGTTTGTGGCCAAAAGTCCTTTCGAAAAAATTTTAAAAAATCTTGAACCGTAAAAAGTTTTGAAAATTATGAAAAATAGAAAATGAGTCGTCTTGCCATGAAACTTCACTTGAAGGGTTAAGGGACCATTGTATGAATTTACAAGCCATAAAAATGGCATTGTTACGTAGAAATATGAAGATGTGCCTAAACCCACCTACCACCCTATCGATCCACAGCTTGCGCATCTCGTTTCTCTGGCCGGCGTAGTGCCTGCCCACCCATCCGTCCGCTCCTTTCGCTGGTTGGCTTAGGCATACAGAGTTCATTCCCAGTCTAAGATCAGACTGGACCGAGGGTTGTGGTAGCAAGATTAGCAACATGTAGAGGGGAACCCGATCGATCCCCGTCGGGGGGGTGTGTGCACAGGATGTGCGATGGGTGTGGGTACTTCGCCCTTATATTGGCCTCCTATCCCTCATCAAACCTCGAGAACTCACACCCCCTTAAAGAGCATTTGAGATTTTACAGGTTTGCTTCCAGTAGCTATTAAAATGTCTGAAATGGGGACACTTTTTTCAAATGGTCACAAAATCTTGTACACTTCAAGTTTTTAGCTAAATTTTTTTGTGCATGCCAACAAAAATACAATGATTATGTCTACCAAGTTTGAGGCCAAAACTCCTTCTGAAAAAATTTTGAAAAATCACAAACCACAAAAAGTTTTGAAAATCTTGAAAAATAGAAAACGAGTCGTCTTGCCATGAAACTTCACGTGAAGGCTTAAGGGACCATTGTACGAATTGGCAAGCCATAAAAATGGTTTTGGCACGTAGAAATATGAAAATGTGCCTAAACCCACCTACCACCCAATCGATCGATGGCTTGCACATCCCGTTTCTCTGGCCGGCGTAGTGCCCGCCCGCCCGCCCTCCCACTCGTTTCGTTGGTTAGTTTAGGCATACGGAGTTCATTCCCAGTCTAAGATCAGATTGGACCTAGGGTTGCAGCAGCAGGATCGGCAGCACGTAGAGGGGGACCCAACCGATCCCCGGCTTGCATATCCCATCCCTCTGGCCGGCTGAGCGCCCGCACGCTCGTTTCGTGAGTTGACTTAGGCATACGGAGTTCATTTCCAGTCTAAGAGCAGACCGGACCGAGGGTTGTGGCAGCACATGCTGGGCTCGGGCATGTGCTGGTGCCACATTTTTCTTCGCCAGGCCACCAACGTTGGAGTATCACCGGAAAACCTGACCGACGGCATTGGGGTTCCGACGATCGGGGGGGTCGAAGGGGGTGTGCACACATGATGTACGATGAGTGTTGGTACTTGGCCCTTATATTGGCCCCCTATCCCTCATCAAACCTCAAGAACTTACACCCCCTTAAAGAGCATTTGAGATTTTACAGGTTTGCTGCCAGTAGCCATTAATTTGTCTGAAATGGGGACACCTTTTTCAAATGGTCACAAAATCTTGTACACTTCGAGTTTTTGGCTGAAATTTATTGTGCATGCCAAAAAAAATACAAGGATCACATCTACCAAGTTTGGGGCCAAGACGCCTTCCGAAAAAATTTTAAAAAATCCCAAACCGTAAAAAGTTTGAAAAATCATGAAAAATAGAAAATGAGTCGTCTTGGCATGAAACTTCACGTGAAGGCTTAAGGGATCATTGTGTGAATTTACAAGCCATAAAACTGGCATTGGCACATAGAAATATGAAGTTATGCCTAAACCCACCTACCACCCTATCGATCCACGGCTTGCGCATCCTGTCTCTCTGGCCGACGTAGTGCCTGCCCGCACGCCTGCCTGCTCGTTTCGTCGGTTGGCTTAGGCATACGGAGTTCATTCCCAGTCTAAGATCAGACTGGACCAAGGGTTGCGGTAGCAGGATCTACAGCACACAGAAAAGGACTCGGCCGATCCCCGGCTTGCGCATCCCACCTCTCTGGCCGACTGAACGCCCGCACGCTCGTTTCACGGGTTGACTTAGGCATACGGAGTTCATTCCCAGTATAAGATCTTATCGAATTGAGGGTTGTGGCAGCACATGCTGGGCTCGGGCATGTGCTGGTGCCGTATTTTTCTTCGTCGGGGCACCATCGCCGGAGCATCATCGGAGAACCTGACCGACGGCATTGGGGTTCCGACGATCGGGGGGGCCAGGGTGGTGTGCGCACATAATGTGTGATGGGTGCTGGTACTTGGCCCTTATATTGGCCCCCTATCCCTCATCAAACCTTGAGAACTTACTCCCCCTTAAAGAGCTTTTGAGATTTTACAGGTTTGCTGCCAGTAGCCATTAAAGTGTTTGAAATAGGGACACTTTTTTCAAATGGTCACAAAATCTTCTACACTTCGAGTTTTTAGCTGAATTCTTTTGTGCATGCCACAAAAATGAAGGATCATGTCTACCAAGTTTGGGGTCAAAACTCCTTCCGAAAAAATTTTAAAAAATCCCGAACCATAAAAATTTTCAAAAATCGTGAAAAATAGAAAACGAGTCATCTTGCCATGAAACTTCACGTGAAGGCTTAAGGGACCATTGTATGAATTTACAAGCCATAAAAATGGCATTGGCATGCAGAAATATGAAGATGTGCCTAAACCCACCTACCACCCTATCGATCCACGGCTTGCGCATCCCGTCTCTCTGGCCGACGTAGTGCCCACCCGCCCGCCGCTCGTTTCATCGGTTGGCTTAGGCATACGGAGTTCATTCCCAGTCTAAGATCAGACCAAATCGAGGGTTACGATAGCAGGATTGGCAGCACATAAAGGGGGACCCGACCGATCCCCGACTTGCGCATCCCGCCCCTCTGACCGGCTAAACGACCACACGCTCATTTCGCGAGTTGACTTAGGCATACGGAGTTCATTCCCAGTCTAAGATCGGATCAGACTGAGGGTTGCGGCAGCATCTCTGGGCTCAGGCATGTGCTGGTACCGCATTTTTCTTCGCTGGGGTAGCATCGTCGGAGCATCGCCGGAGAACCTGACCGACGGCATTAGGGTTCCGACGATCGGGGGGGGCCGGGGGGTTGTGTGCACATGATGTGCGATGGTTGCTGGGACTTGGCCCTTATATTGGCCCTCTATCCCTCATCAAACCTTGAGAACTCATAACCCCTTAAAGAGAATTTGAGATTTTACAGGTTTGCTGCCAGTAGCAATTAAAGTGTCTAAAATGGGGACACTTTTTTCAAATGGTCACAAAAGCTTGTACACTTCGAGTTTTTAGCTGAATGTTTTTGTGCATGCCAAAAAAAATACAAGGATCATGTCTACCATGTTTGGGGCCAAAACTCTTTTCAAAAAAATTTTAAAAAATCCCGAAACGCAAAAAGTTTCAAAAATCATGAAAAATAAAAAACGAGTCGTCTTGCCATGAAACTTCAGGTGACGGCTTAAGGGACCGTTGTATGAATTTACAAGCCATAAAAATGGCATTGGCATGCAAAAATATGAAGATGTACATAAACTCACCCACCACCCTATCGATCAACGGCTTCCGCATCCCGTCTCTCTAGCCGACGTAGTGCCCGCCCGCCCGCCCCTTCGTTTCGTCGATAGGCTTAGGCATACGGAGTTCATTCTCAGTCTAAGATCAGACCAGACTGAGGGTTGCAGTAGTAGGATCGACAGCACGTAGAGGGGGACCCGATCGATCCCCGACTTAAGCATCCCGCCCTTCTGGCCGACTGAGTGCCCGCACGCTCATTTCGTGGGTTGCCTTAGGCATACGGAGTTCATTCCCAGTCTAAGCACACAGAGTTCATTCCCAGTCTAAGATCTTACTGAACTGAGGGTTGCGACGGCACTTGCTGGGCTCAGGCATTTGCTGGTGCCACTTTTTTCTTCATCGGGGCACCATCACCAGAGCATCATCGGAGAACCTGATCGACGGCATTGGGGTTCCAGCGATCAAGGGGGCTGGGGGGTGTGCGCACATGATGTGCGATGGGTGCTGGTACTTGGCACTTATATTGGCCCCCTATCCCTCATCAAACCTTGAGAACTTACACCCCCTTAAAGAGCATTGGAGATTTTACAGGTTTGTTGCCAGTAGTCAGTAAAGTGTTTGAAATGGGGACACTTTTTTCAAATGGTCACAAAATCTTGTACACTTCGAGTTTTTAGCTGAATTTTTTTGTGCATGCCAACAAAAATACAACGATCATGTCTACCAAGTTTGGGGCCAAAACTTCTTCCGAAAAAATTTTAAAAAATCCCGAACCGCAAAAAGTTTCAAAAATCATGAAAAATAGAAAACGAGTCGTCTTGCCATGAAACTTCATGTAAAGGCTTAAGGGACCATTGTATGAATTTACAAACCATAAAAATGGCATTGGCACACAGAAATATGAAGATGTGCCTAAACCCACCTACCACCCTATCGATCCACGGCTTACGTATCTCGTCTCTCTGGCCGACGTAGTACCCGCCCGCCCGCCCGCCTGCTCGTTTCGTCGGTTGGCTTAGGCATATAGAGTTCATTCCCAGTCTAACATCAGACCGGACTAAGGGTTGCGGTAGCACATGCTGAGCTCGGGCATGTGCTGGTGTCGCATTTTTCTTCACCGGGACACCATCGTCGGAGCATCGTCGAAGAACCTAACCGACAGCATTGGGGTTTCGGCGATCGGGGGGCCGACGGGTGTGCGCACATGATGTGCGATGGGTGCTGGTACTTGGCCCTTATATTGGCCCTCTATCCCTCATCAAACCTCAAGAACTCACACCCCCTTAAAGAGCATTTGAGATTTTACAATTTGCTGCCAGTAGCCATTAAAGTGTCTGAAATGGGGACACTTTTTTCAAATGGTCACAAAATCTTGTACACTTCGAGTTTTTAGCTGAATTTTTTTGTGCATGCCAACAAAAATACAAGGATCATGTCTACCAAGTTTGGGCCAAAACTCCTTCCAAAAACATTTTAAAAAATCCTGAACTGCAAAAAATTTCAAAAATCATGAAAAATAGAAAACGAGTCGTCTTGCCATGAAACTTCACGTGAAGGCTTAGGGGACCATTGTATGAATTTACAAGCCATAAAAATGGCATTGGCATGCAGAAATATGAAGATGTGCCTAAACCCACCTACCACCCTATCGATCCACGACTTGCCTGTCCCGTCCCTCTGGTCGGCGTAATGCCTACCCGCCCGCTCGCTCATTCGTTTCGTCGGTTAGCTTAGGCATACGGTGTTCATTCCCAGTCTAAGATCAGACCGGATCGAGGGTTGCGATAGCAGGATCGGTAGCACGTAGAGGGGCCCCGATCGGTCCCCGGCTTGTGCATCCCGCCCCTCTGGTCGGTTGAGTGCACACAAGCTGGTTTCGTGGGTTGACTTAGGCATACAGAGTTTATTCCCAGTCTAAGCATACGGAGTTCATTCCCAGTCTAAGATCGGATTGGACCGAAGGTTGTGACAGCACATGCTTGGCTCGGGCATGTGCTGATGCCATATTTCTCTTCACTGGGGTACCATCACCAGAGAACCTGACCAACGACATTGGGATTCCGACGATCGGTGGGGCTGGGGGGGTGTGCGCACATGATGTATGATGGGTGCTGGTACTTTGCCCTTATATTGGCACCCTATCCCTCATCAAACCTTAAGAAATCACACCCCCTTAAAGAGCATTTGAGATTTTACAGGTTTGCTGCCAGTAGCCATTAAAGTGTCTGAAATGGGGACACTTTTTTCAAATGGTCACAAAATCTTGTACACTTTGAGTGTTTAGCTGAATTTTTTTGTGCATGCCAACAAAAATAGAAGGATCACATCTACCAAGTTTGGGGCCAAAACTGCTCGTTTCGTCAGTCGGCTTAGGCATACGGAGTTCATTCCCAGTATAAGATCAGACCAGACCGAGGGTTGCAATAGCAGGATCGACAGCATGCAGAGGGAGACCAGGCCGATCCCCAGCTTGCGCATCCCACCACTCTGGCAGACTGAGCGCTTGCACAATCATTTCGTGGGTTGACTTAAGCATACGGAGTTCATTTCCAGTCTAAGCATATGGAGTTCATTCAAAGTCTAAGATCGAACCGGACCGAGGGTTGCGGCAGCACATGCTGGTGCCACATTTTTCTTCATCGGGGCACCATCGCCGGAGCATCGTCGGAGAACCTGACCGGCAGCATTGGGGTTCCAGCGATCGGTGGGGCCGGGGGGTATGCGCACATGATGTGCGAGGGGTGGTGGTACTTGGCCCTTATATTGGCCCCCTATCCCACATCAAACCTGAGAACTCACACCCCTTAAAGAGCATTTGAGATTTTACAGGTTTGCTACCAGTAGCAATTAAAATGTCTAAAATGGGGACAATTTTTTCAAATGGTCACAAAATCTTGTACACTTCAAGTTTTTAGCTGAAGTTTTTTATGCATGCCAACAAAAATACAAGGATCACATATACCAAGTTTGGAGCCAAAACTCCTTCCGAGAAATTTTACAAATCTTGAACCGTAAAGAGTTTCAAAAATTGTGAAAAATAGAAAACGAGTCGTCTTGCCATGAAACTTCACGTGAAGGCTTAAAGGACCATTGTATGAATTTACAAGCCATAAAAATGGCATTGACATGCAGAAATATGAAGATGTGCCTAAACCCACCTACCACCCTATCTATCTACGACTTGCGCATCCCGTCTCTCTGGCCGGCATAGTGCCCACCCGCCCGCCCCACTCATTTCATCGGTTGGCTTAGGCATACAGAGTTCATTCCCAGTCTAAGATCGAACCAGACTGAGGGTTGTCGTAGCAGGATCGGCAGCACGCACAAGGGGACCCGGTCGATCCCCGGCTTGCGCATCCTGCCCCTCTGGCTGGCTGGGCGCCCGCACGCTCGTTCCGTTGGTTGACTTAGGCATACGGAGTTCATTCCCAGTCTAAGCATACAGAGTTCATTCCCAGTCTAAGATCCGACTGGATCGAGGGTTGCAGTAGCACATGCTGGGCTTGAGCATGTGCTGGAGCCGTATTTCTCTTCACCGGGGCACCATCGTTGGAGCATCGTCAGAGAACCTGACCAGCGGCATTGGGGTTCCGATGATCGGGGGGGCCAGGGGGTGTGCGCACATGATGTGTGATTGGTGCGACTACTTGGCCCTTATATTGGCCCCCTATCCCTCATCAAACCTCGAGAACTCACACCCCCTTAAAGAGCATTTGAGATTTTATAGGTTTGCTGCCAGTAGCCATTAAAGTGTCTAAAATGGGGAGACTTTTTTCAAATGGTCACAAAATCTTGTACACTTCGAGTTTTTAGTTGAATTTTTTTGTGCATGCCAACAAAATTACAATGATCACGTCTACTAAGTTTGGGGCCAAAACTTCTTCCGAAAAAATTTTAAAAAATCTCGAACCGTAAAAAGTTTCAAAAATCATGAAAAATAGAAAATGAGTCATCTTGCCATAAAACTTCACGTGAAGGCTTAAGGGACCATTGTACGAATTTACAAGCCAAAAAAATGGCATTGGCATGTAGAAATATGAAGATGTGCCTAAATCCACCTAACACCATATCGATCCACGGCTTGCACATCCCGTCTCTCTGGCCGGCGTAGTGCCCGCCCGCTCGTTTCGTCGGTTGGCTTAGGCATACGGAGTTCATTCCCAGTCTAAGATCAGACCTTACCGAGGGTTGTGACAGCAGGATCAGCAGCATGCAGAGGGGGACCTAGCCGATCCCCAGCTTGCTTACCCGCCCCTCTGGCCGGCTGAGCGCCCGCATGCTTGTTTGGTGGGTTAACTTTGGCATACAGAGTTCATTCCCAGTCTAAGCATACGGAGTTCATTCCCAGTCAAACATCGGACCAAATCGAAGGTTACGGTAGCACATGCTGGGCACGAGCATGTGCTAGTGTTGCATTTTTCTTCGTCGGGGCACCATCGCCGGAGCATCGCGGAGAACCTGACCGACAGCATTGGGGTTTCGGCAATCGGGGGGACTGGGGGGGTGTGCACAAATGATGCGCGATGGGTGCCGGTACTTGGCCCTTATATTGGCCCTCTATCCCTCATCAAACCTTGAGAACTCACACCCCTTTAAAGAGCGTTTGAGATTTTACAGGCTTGCTACCAATAGCCATTAAAGTGTCTGAAATGGGGACACTTTTTTCAAATGGTCACAAAATCTTGTACACTTTGAGTTTTTTGCTGAATTTTTTTATGCATGCCAACAAAAATACGGGGATCGTGTCTACCAAGTTTGGGGCCAAGAATCCTTTCAAAAAAATTTTAAAAAATCCCAAACCGCAAAAAGTTTCAAAAATCGTGAAAAATAGAAAACGAGTCGTCTTGCCATAAAACTTCACGTGAAGGCTTAAGGGACCATTGTATGAATTTACAAGCCATAAAAATGGCATTGGCACACAGAAATATGAAGACGTGCCTAAACCCACCTACCACCCTATCGATCCACAGCTTGCGCATTCTGTCTCTCTGGTCGACGTAGTGCTCGGCCGTCCGCCCGCTCGCACGTTTCGTCAGTTGGCTTAGGCATACGGAGTTCATTCCCAGTCTAAGATTAGACTGGATCAAGGGTTACGGTAGCAGGATTAGCACCACATGGAGGGGGACCCGACCGATCCCCGACTTACGCATCTCGCCCCTCTGCCCGACTGAGCGCCTGCACGCTCGGTTCATGGGTTGACTTAGACATACGGAGTTCATTCCCAGTCTAAGATTAGATCGGACCGAGGGTTGCGGCAGCACATGCTAGGCTTGGGCATGTGCTGGTGCCACAGTTTTCTTGGTCGGGGCACCATCGTCGGAGCATCATGAGAGAACCTGGCCGACGGCATTGAGGTTCCGACGATCGGGGGGCCAGGGGCGGTGAGCGCACATGATGTGCGATGGGTGCTGCTACTTGGCCCTTATACTGGCCCCCTATCCCTCATCAAACCTCGAGAACTCACACCCCCTTAAAGAGCATTTGAGATTTTACAGGTTTGCTGCCAGTAGCCGTTAAAGTGTTTGAAATGGGGACACTTTTTTCAAATGGTCACAAATCTTGTACACTTTGAGTTTTTAGCTGAATTTTTTTGTGCATGCCAACAAAAATACAAGGATCACGTCTACCAAGTTTGGGGCCAAAACTCCTTTCGAAAAAATTTTAAAAAATCTCGAATCGTAAAAAGTTTAAAAAAACGTGAAAAATAGAAAACGAGTCATCTTGCCATGAAACTTCAAGTGAAGGCTTAAGGAACCATTGTATGAATTTACAAGCCATGAAAATGGCATTGGCATGGAGAAACATGAAGATGTGCCTAAACCCACCTCCCACCCTATCGATCCATGACTTAGGCATCCCGTCTCTCTAGCCGACGTAGTGCCCGCCCGCCCGCCCGCCCGCTCGTTTCGTCAGTTGGCTTAGGCATACAGAGTTCATTTCCAGTCTAAGATTGGACTGGACCAAGGGTTGCGGCAGCAGGATCGGCAGCACGTAGAGGGGGACCCAATCGATCCTTGGCTTGCAGAACCCGCCCCTCTTGCCGGTTGAGCGCCTGCACGCTCGTTTCATGGTTTGACTTAGGTGTACGGAGTTCATTCCCAGTCTAAGCATACGGAGTTCGTTCCCAGTCTAAGATCGGATCGGACAGAGGGTTACGACAGCAAATGTAGGGCTCGAGCATTGGGGTTCCAGCGATCGAAGGGGTCGGGGGGGATCTGCGATGGGTGTTGGTACTTGGCCTTTATATTGGCCCCCTATCCCTCATCAAGCCTCGAGAACTCACACCCCTTAAAGAGCATTTGAGATTTTATAGGTTTGCTGCCAATAGCCATTAAAGAGTTTGAAATTGGGACACTTTTTTCAAATGGTCACAAAATCTTGTACATTTTTTTCAAACGGTCACAAAATCGTGAAAAATAGAAAACGAGTCGTCTTGCCATGAAACTTCACGTGAAGGCTTAAGGGACCATTGTATGGATTTACAAGCCATAAAAATGGCATTGGCACAAAGAAATATGAAGAGGTGCTTAAACCCACCTACCACCCTATCGATCCATGGCTTGCGCATTCCGTCTCTCTGGTCGGTGTAGTGCCCACCTTCCCGCTCGCCCGCTCGTTTCATCAGTCGGCTTAGGCATACAGAGTTCATTCCCAGTCTAAGATCGGACCAGTCTGAGGGTTGTGGCAGCAGCATCGGCAGCATGCAGAGGAGGACCCGATCGATCCCCGGCTTGCGCATCCTGCCCCTCTGGCTGGCTGAGCGCTCGCACGCTCGTTTCATGGGTTGACTTAGGCATACGGAATTCATTCATAGTCTAAGCATACGGAGTTCATTCCATGTCTAAGATCAGACTGGACCGAGGGTTACGATAGCACATGCTGGGCTCGGGCATGTGCTGGTGCCACATTTTTCTTCGTCGGGGCACCATCACCGGAGCATCATCGGAGAACCTGATCGGCGGCATTGGGGTTCCGACGATCGGGGGGGCCGGGGGGGTGTGCGCACAAGATGTGTGATGGGTGCTGGTCTTGGCCCTTATATTGGCCCCTTATCCCTCATCAAAGCTCAAGAACTCACACCCCTTTAAAGAGCATTTGAGATTTTATAGGTTTGGTGCCAGTGGCCATTAAAGTGTCTGAAATGGGGACACTTTTTTCAAATGGTCACAAAATCTTCTACACTTCGAGTTTTTAGCTCAAGTTTTTTATGCATGCCAACAAAAATAAAAGGATCACGTCTACCAGGTTTGGGGCCAAAACCCCTTCCGTAAAAATTTTAAAAAATCTGGAACCGTAAAAAGTTTAAAAAATCATGAAAAATAGAAAACAAGTCGTCTTGCCATGAAACTTCACGTGAAGGCTTAAGGGACCATTGTATGAATTAACAAGCCATAAAAATGGCATTGGCATGCAGAAATATGAAGATGTGCCTAAACCCACCTACCACCCTATCGATCCACGGTTTGCGCATCCCATCTCTCTGGCCGACGTAGTGCCCGCCCGCCCTCCCACTCATTTCATCGATTGGCTTAGGCATACAGAGTTCATTCCCAGTCTGAGATTGGGCTGGACCAAGGGTTATGGTAGCAGTATCGGCAGTACGTAGAGGGGGACCTAGCCGATCCCTGGCTTGCGCATCCCACCCCTCTGGTCGGCTGAGCGCCCGTACGCTCGTTTTGTGGGTTGACTTAGGCATACGGAGTTCATTCCCAGTCTAAGCATACGGAGTTCATTCGCAGTCTAAGATCAGATCGGATCGAGGGTTACGGAGCACATGATGGGCTCAGGCATGTGCTGGTGTCGCATTTTTCTTCACCGAGGCACCATCACCGAGGCATCATCACCGGAGCATCGCCGGAGAACCTGACCGGCGGCATTGGGGTTCCAACGATCAAGAGGGCCGGGGGGTGTGCGTACATGATGTGCGATAGGTGCTGGCACTTGGCCCTTATATTGGTCCCCTATCCCTCATCAAACCTCGAGAACTCACACCCCCTTAAAGAGCATTTGAGAATTTACAGGTTTGCTACCAATAGCCATTAAAGTGTCTAAATAGGGACATTTTTTTCAAATGGTCACAAAATCTTGTACACTTCGAGTTTTTAGCTGAATTTTTTTGTGCTTGCCAACAAAAATAGAAGGACCACGTTTACCAGGTTTGGGGACAAAACGCCTTCCAAAAAAATTTAAAAAAATCTCGAACTGTAAAAAGTTTTAAATATTGTGAAAAATTAAAAACGAGTCGTCTTGCCATGAAACTTCACGTGAAGGCTTAAGGGACCATTGTACGGATTTACAAGCCATAAAAATGGCATTGGCACATAGAAATATGAAGAGGAGCCTAAACCCACCTACCACCCTATTGATCCACGGCTTGCGCATCCCGTCTCTATGGCCGACGTAGTGCCAGCCCGCCCGCCCGCCTGTCCGCTCGTTTCGTCGGTTGGATTAGGCATACGGAGTTCATTCCCAGTCTAAGATCAGACCGAACCGAGGGTTGTGGCAGCAGGATCGGCAGCATGTAGAGGGGGACCCGGTCAATCCCCGACTTGAGCATCCCGCCTCTCTGGCACGTTGAGCGCCCGCACGCTTGTTTCGTGGGTTGACTTAGGCATACGGAGTTAATTCCCAGTCTAAGATCGGATCGGACCGAGGGTTACGGTAGCACATGCTAGGCTCGGGCATTTGCTGGTGTCGTATTTTACTTTGCCGAGGCACCATCGTCGGAGCACCGCCGGAGAACCAGACCGGTGGCATTGGGGTTCTGGCGATCGGGGGGTCGGGGGGTCTGCGCATATCATGTGCAATGGGTGCTGGTACTTAGCCCTTATATTGACCCCCTATCCCTCATCAAACCTCGAGAACTCACACCCCCTTAAAGAGCATTTGAGATTTTACAGGTTTGCTGCCAGTAGGCATTAAAGTGTCTGAAATAGGGACACTTTTTTCAAATGGTCACAAAATCTTGTAAACTTCGAGTTTTTAGCTGAATTGTTTTGTGTATGCCAACAAAAATACAAGGATCACGTCTACAAAGTTTGGGGCAAAAACTCATTCCGTAATAATTTTAAGAAATTCAAAACCGTAAAAACTTTCGAAAATCGTGAAAAATAGAAAAAGAGTCGTCTTGCCATGAAACTTCACGTGTAGGCTTAAGGGACCATTCTACGAATTTATAAGCCATAAAAATGGCTTTGGCACGTAAAAATATGAAGATGTGCCTAAACCCACCTACCACCCTATCAATCCACGGCTTGCGCATCCCGTCTCTCTGGCCGGCGTAGTGCCCGCCCGCCCGCCCACCCGCTCGTTTCATCAGTTGGCTTAGGCATACGGAGTTCATTCCCAGTCTAAGATCAGACCAGACTGAGGGTTGCGACAGCAAGATTGGTAGCACGTAGAGGGGGACCCGATCGATCCCCGGCTTGTGCATCTCGCCCCTCTGGCCGGTTGAGCGCCCGTACGCTCGTTTCGTGTGTTGACTTAGGCATACGGAGTTCATTCCCAGTCTAAGCATATAGAGTTCATTCCCAGTCTAAGATCAGACTGGACCGAGGGTTGCTGCAGCACATGCTTGGCTCAGGCATGTGCTGGTGCCGCATTTTTCTTCGCTAGGGCACCATCGTCGGAGTATCGCCGGAGAACCTGACGGGCGGCATTGAGGTTCCGGAGATCGGGGGGCCGAGGGGGTGTGCGCACATGATGTGCGATGGGTGCTGGTACTTGGCCCTTATATCGGCCCCCTATCCCTCATCAAACCTCGAGAACTCACACCCCCTTAAAGAGCTTTTGAGATTTTACAGCTTTGCTGCCAGTAGCCATTAAATTGTCTGAAATGGGGACACTTTTTTCAAATGGTCACAAAATCTTGTACACTCCAAGGTTTTAGCCGAAATTTTTTGTGCATGCCAAAAAATATACAAGGATCACGTCTACCAAGTTTGGGGCCAAAACTCCTTCCGAAATAATTTTAAAAAATCCAGAACCGTAAAAAGTTTCAAAAATTGTGAAAAATAGAAAACAAGTCATCTTGCCATGAAACTTCACGTGAAGGCTTAAGGGACCACTGTTTGAATTTATAAGCCATAAAAATGGCATTGGCATGCAGAAATATGAAGATGTGCCTAAACCCACCTACCACCCCATCGATCCACGGCTTGCGCATCCCATCTCTCTGGCCGACGTAGTGACCGCCCGCCCGTCCGCCCGCTCGTTTCATCGGTTGGCTTAGGCATATGTAGTTCATTCCCAGTCTAAGATCAGACCGGGCCGAGGGTTACGGCAGTAGGATCGGCAGCACACAGAGGGGGACCCAACCGATCCCCGGCTTACGCATCCCGCCCCTCTGGTCGGCTGAGCGCTGGCACACTCGTTTCATGGGTTGACTTAGGCATATGGAGTTCATTCCCAGTCTAAGCATACAGAGTTCATTCCCAGTGTAAGGTCAGACCAGACCGAGGGTTACGGCAGCACATACTGGGCTCGGGCATGTGCTGGTGCCACATTTTTCTTCACCGGGGCACCATCGTCGGAGAACCTGACCGGCGGCATTGGGGTTCCGGCGATCGGGGGGCCGGGGGGTGGGCGCACATGATGTGCAATGGGTGGTGGTACTAGGCCCTTATATTGGCCCCCTATCCCTCATCAAACCTTGAGAACTCACACCCCCTTAAAGAGCATTTGAGATTTTACAGGTTTGTGGCAGTAGCCATTAAAGTGTCCAGAGTGGGGACACTTTTTTCAAATGGTCACAAAATCTTGTACACTTCGAGTTTTTAGCTGAATATTTTTATGCATGCCAACAAAAATACAAGGATCACGTCTACCAAGTTTGGGGCCAAAACTCCTTTAAAAAAAATTTAGAAAAATCCTGAACTGCAAAAAGTTTCAAAAATCATGAAAAATAGAAAATGAGTCGTCTTGCCATGAAACTTCACGTGAAGGCTTAAGGGACCATTGTTTGAATTTACAAGCCATAAAAATGGCATTGCCACATAGAAATATGAAGATGTGCCTAAACCCACCTACCACCCTATCCATCCACGGCTTGCGCATCCCGTCTCTCTGGCCGACGTAGTGCCCGCCCGTCCGCCCGCCTGCCCACTCGTTTCGTCGGTTGGCTTAGGCATATGGAGTTCTTTCCCAATCTAAGATCAGACCAGACCAAGGGTTGCAGCAGCAAGATCGGTAGCATGCAGAGGGGGACCCGACCGATCCCCAGCTTGCGCATCCTGCCCCTCTAGCAAGCTGAGCGCCCATACGCTCATTTCGTGGGTTGACTTAGGCATATGGAGTTCATTCCCAGTCTAAGATAGGACCGGATCGAGGGTTGCGGCAGCACATGCTGGGCTCGGGCATGTGTTGGTGTCATATTTTTCTTTGTCGGGGCACCATCGTTGGAGCTTCATCGGAGAACCTGACTGGCGGCATTGAGGTTCCGACGATCGGGGGGGCCGGGGGGTGTACGCACATGATGTGCGATGGGTGCTGGTACTTGGCCCTTATATTGGCCCCCTATCTCTCATCAAACCTTGAGAACTCGCACCCCCTTAAAGAGCATTTAAGATTTTACAGGTTTGCTGCCAGTAGCCATTAAAGTGTCTGAAATGGGGACACTTTTTCCAAATGGTCACAAAATCTTGTACACTTCGAGTTTTTAGCTGAATTTTTTTATGCATGCCAAAAAAAATACAAGGACCACGTCTACCAAGTTTGGGGCAAAAATCCCTCCCGAAAAAATTTTAAAAAATCCCGAACCTTAAAAAGTTTCAAAAATCGTGAAAAATAGAAAAGGAGTCGTCTTGCCATGAAACTTCACGTGAAGGCTTAAGGGACCATTGTATGCATTTACATGCCATAAAAATGGCATTGGCACGTAGAAATATGAAGATGTGCCTAAACCCACCTACCACCCTATCGATCCACGGCTTGTGCATCTCGTCTCTCTGGCCGGCGCAGTGCCTGCCCGTCCGCTCGCACATTTCGTCGGTTGGCTTAGGCATACGGAGTTCATTCACAGTCTAAGATCGGATAGGACCTAGGGTTGTGGCAGCATATGCTACGCTCGGGCATGTGCTGGTGCCGTAATTTTCTTCGCCGAGGCACCATCGTCGGACCATCGCCAGAGAACTTGACCGACGACATTGAGGGTTCCGACGATCGGGGGGGCCGAGGGGGTGTGCGCACATGATGTGCGATGGGTGCTGGTACTTGGCCCTTATATTGGCCCCCAATCCCTCATCAAACCTCGAGAACTCACACCCCCTTAAAGAGCATTTAAGATTTTACAGGTTTGCTGCCAGTAGCCATTAAAGTGTCTGAAATGGGGACACTTTTTTCAAATGGTCACAAAATCTTGTACACTTTGAGTTTTTAGCTGAATTTTTTTATGCATGCCAACAAAAATACAAGGGTCTCATCTACCAAATTTAGGGCTAAAACTCCTTCCGAAAAAATTTTAAAATACCCCGAACCGTAAAAAGGTTCGAAAATCGTGAAAAATATAAAACGAGTTGTCTTGCCATGAAACTTCACGTGAAGGCTTAAGGGACCATTATAAGAGTTTACAAGCCATAAAAATGGCATTGGCATGCAGAAATATGAAGATGTGCCTAAACCCACCTACCACCCTATCGATCCACGGCTAGCGAATCCCGTCTCTCTGGCCGGCATAGTGGCCGCTCGCCCGCCCGCTCGCTCGCCCGCTCGTTTCGTCGGATGGCTTAGGCATACGGAGTTCATCCCCAGTCTAAGATTGGACCAGACTGAGGGTTGTAGTAGCAGGATCGACAGCACGCATAGGGGGACCCAATCGATCCCCGGCTTGCGCATCCTGCCCCTCTGGCCGGCTGAGCACCCGCACGCTCGTTTCGTGGGTTGACTTAGGCATACAAAGTTCATTCCTAGTCTAAGCATACAGAGTTCATTCCCAGTCTAAGATCGGACCAGAACGAGGGTTGCGGCAGCACATGCTGGGCTCGGGCATGTGCTGGTGCTGCATTTTTCTTCGTCGGGGCACCATCGCCAGAGCATCGCCGGAGAACATGACCGACGGCATTGGGGTTCCAACGATAGGGGGGCCGGGGGGTGTGCGCACATGATGTGCGATGGGTGCTGGTACTTGCCCTTATATTGGCCCCCTATCCCTCATCAAACCTTGAGAACTCACACCCCCTTAAAGAGCATTTGAGATTTTACAAGTTTGCTGCCAGTAGCCATTAAAGTGTCTGAAATGTGGACACTTTTTTCAAATGGTCACAAAATCTTGTACACTTTTAGTTTTTAGCTGAATTTTTTTGTGCATGCGAAAAAAAAATACAAGGATCACGTCTACCAGGTTTGGGGCCAAAACTCCTTCCAAAAAAATTTTCAAAAATCTCGAACCGTAAAAAGTTTCAAAAATCGTGAAAAATAGAGAAAGAGTCGTCTTGCCATGAAACTTCACGTGAAGACTTAAGAGACCATTGTATGAATTTATAGGCCATGAAAATGGCATTGGCATGCAGAAAGATGAAGATATGCCTAAACCCACCTACCACCCTATCGATCCGCGGCTAGCGAATCCCGTCTCTCTGGCTGGCATAGTGGCCGCTCGCCCGCCCGCCCGCTCGTTTCGTCGGATGGCTTAGGAATATGGAGTTTATCCCCAGTCTAAGATTGGACCAGACTGAAGGTTGTAGCAGCAGGATCGGCAGCACGCAGAGGGGGACCCAATCGATCCCCGACTTGCACATCCTGCCCCTCTGGCCGGCTGAGCTCTCACACGCTCGTTTCGTGGGTTGAATTAGGCATACATAGTTCATTCCCAGTCTAAGATCGGACCGGACCAAGGGTTAGGGCAGCACATGCTGGGCTTGAGCATTTGCTGGTGGCGTATTTTAAAAAAATTTTAAAAAATCCCGAACCGTAAAAAGTTTTGCAAATCGTGAAAAATAGAAAACGAGTCGTCTTGCCATGAAACTTCACGTGAAGGCTTAAGGGACCATTGTATGAATTTACAAGCCATAAAAATGGCATTGGCACGTAGAAATATGAAGATGTTCCGAAACCAACCTACCACCCTATCGATCCACAGCTTGCGCATCCCGTCTCTCTGGCCGACGTAGTGCCCGCCCGTCTGCCCGCCCGTCCGTTCGTTTCGTCGGTTGGCTTAGGCATACGGAGTTCATTCCCAATCTAAGCATACGAAGTTCATTCCCAGTCTCTAATCGGACCGGACCAAGGGTTGCGGCAGCACATGCTGGGCTCAAGCATGTGCTGGTACCGTATTTTTCTTTATCAGGGCACCATCGTCAGAGAACTTGACCTGCAGCATTAGGGTTCCGACGATCGGGGGGGCCGGGGGGTGTGTGCACATGATGTGTGATGGGTGCTGGTACTTGGCCCTTATATTGGCCCCCTATCCCTCATCAAACCTCGAGAACTCACACCCCCTTAAAAAAGCATTTGAGATTTTACAGGTTTGCTGCCAATAGCCATTAAAGTACTTGAAATGAGGACACTTTTTTCAAATGGTCACAAAATCTTGTACACTTCGAGTTTTTAGCTGAATTTTTTTGTGCATGCCAACAATAATACAAGGATCACGTCTTCTAAGTTGGGGGCCAAAAATCCTTCCGAAAAGATTTTTAAAAATCTCGAACCGCAAAGAGTTTTAAAAATCGTGAAAAATAGAGAACGAGTCGTCTTGCCATGAAACTTCACGTGAAGGCTTAAAGGACCATTGTATGAATTTACAAGCCATAAAAATGGCATTGGCATGCAGAAATATGAAGATGTGCCTAGACCCACCTACCACCCTATCGATCCACGGCTTGCGCATCCCGTCTCTCTGGCCGGCGTAGTGCCCGCCACCAGCCCGCTCGTTTCGTCAGTTGGCTTAGGCATACGGAGTTCGTTCCCAGTCTAAGATCGGACCAGACCGAGGGTTGCGGTGGCAGGATCGGCAGCACGTAAAGGGGGACCCGATCGATCCCTACCTTGCACATCCTGCCCCTCTGGCCGGCTGAGCGCCCGCACGCTAATTTCGTGGGTTGACTTAGGCATACGGAGTTCATTCCCAATCTAAGCATACGAAGTTCATTCCCATTCTAAGATCGGACCAGACCGAGGGTTGTGGTAGCACATGTTGGGCTCGGGCATATGCTGGTGCCATATTTTTCTTCAACGGGGCACCATCGTCAGAGCGTCGCCGGAGAACCAAACCGACGGCATTGGGGATCCGACGATCGGGGGGGCCGGGGGGTGTGGGCACATGATGTGTGATGGGTGCTGGTACGTGGCCCTTATATTGGCCCCCTATCCCTCATCAAACCTCGAGAACTCACACCCCCTTAAAGAGCATTTGAGATTTTACAGGTTTGCTGCTAGTAGCCATTAAAGTGTCTGAACTAGGGACACTTTTTTCAAATGGTCACAAAATCTTGTACACTTTGAGTTTTTAGCTGAAGTTTTTTGTGCATGCCAACAAAAAAACAAGGATCACGTCTACCAAGTTTGGGGCTAAAACTCTTTCCGAAAAAATTTTAAGAAATCTCGAACCGTAAAAAGTTTCCAAAATCGTGAAAAATAGAAAACGAGTCATCTTTCCATGAAACTTCACGTGAAGGCTTAAGGCACCATTGTATGAATTTACAAGCCATAAAAATGGCATTGGCATGTAGAAATACGTAGATGTACATAAACCCACCTACCACCCTATCGATCCACGGCTTGCGCATCCCGTCTCTCTGGCCGACGTAGTGCCCGCCCGTCCGTCCTCCCGCTCGCTTCGTCGGTTGGCTTAGGCATACGGAGTTCATTCCCTATCTGAGATCGGATTGGACCAAGGGTTGCAGCAGCAAGATCGACAGCACGCACAAGGGGACCCGACCGATCCTCGACTTGCGCATCCCGCCCCGCTGGCCGGCTGAGAGCCTGCACGCTTGTTTCGTGGGTTGACTTAGGCATACGAAGTTCATTCCCAGTCTAAGCATACGGAGTTCATTCCCAGTCTAAGATCAGACCGGACCAAGGGTTGCGACAGCACATGCTGGAATCAGGCATGTGTCGGTGCCACATTTTTCTATGCCGGGGCACCATCGTCGGAGAACCAGACCAGCAGCATTGGGGTTCTGACGATCAGGGGGCCGGGGATGGGTGCTAGTAGTTGGCCCTTATATTGGCCCCCTATCCCTCGTCAAACCTCGAAAACTCATACCCGCTTAAAGAGCATTTGAGATTTTCCAGGTTTGCTACCAGTAGCCATTAAAGTGTCTGAAATGGGGACACTTTTTTCAAACGGTCACAAATTCCTGTACACTTCGAGTTTTTATCTGAATTTTTTTGTGCATGCCAAAAAATATACAAGGATAACGTCTACCAAGTTTGGGGCCAAAACTCCTTCCCAAAAAGTTTAGAAAATCCCGAATCGTAAAAAGTTTAAAAAATCATGAAAAATAGAAAACGAGTCATCTTGCCATGAAACTTCACGTGAAGGCTTAAGGGACCATTGTATGAATTTACATGCCATAAAAATGGCATTGGCATGCAGAAATATAAAGATGTGCCTAAACCCACCTACCACCCTATCGATCAACGGCTTGCACATCCTGTCTCTCTGGCCGACATAGTGCCCGCCCGTCCGCCCACTCGCTCATTTCGTCGGTTGGCTTAGGCATACGGAGTTCATTCCCAGTCTAAGATCGGATCGGACCATGGGTTGCTGCAGTAGGATTGGCAGCATGCAGAGGGGTCCCGGGCGATCCCCCCCTTGTGCATCCCTCCCCTCTAGCCGGTTGAGTTCCCGCACGCTCGTTTCGTGGGTTGACTTAGGCATACGAAGTTCATTCCCAGTCTAAGCATACGGAGTTCATTCCCAGTCTAAGATTGGACCAGACCGAGGGTTGCAGCAGCACATTCTGTGCTCGGGCATGTGCTGGTGTCATATTTTTCGTCGTCGGGCCACCATCGCTGGAGCATCGTCGAAGAACTTGACCGGCGGCATTGGGGTTTCGGCGATCGGGGGGGCCGGGGGGGTGTGCGCACATGATATGTGATGGGTGCTGGTACTTGACCCTTATATTGGCCCCCTATCCCTCATCAAACCTCGAGAACTCACACCCCCTTAAAGAGCATTTGAGATTTTACAGCTTTGCTGCCAGTAGCCATTAAAGTGTCTGAAATGGGGACACTTTTTTCAAATCATCACAAAATCTTGTACACTTCGAGTTTTTAGCTGAATTTTTTTGTGCATGCCAACAAAAATACAAGGATCATGTCTACCAAGTTTGATGCCAAAACGCCTTCTGAAAAAATTTTAAAAAATTCCGAATCGCAAAATGTTTTGAAAATCGTGAAAAATAGAAAATGAGTCGTCTTGCCATGAAACTTCACGTGAAGGCTTAAGGGACCATTGTATGATTTTACAGGCCATAAAAATGGCATTGGCATGCAGAAATATGAAGATGTGCCTAAACCCACCTACCACCCTATCGATCCACGGCTTGCGCATCCTGTCTCTCTGGCCGGCGTAGTGACCGCCCGCCCGCCCGTCCGCTCGTTTCGTCGGTTTGCTTAGGCATACGAAGTTCATTCGTAGTCTAAGATCAAATCAGACCGAGGGTTCTGGTAGCAGGATCGGTAGCATGGAGAGCGGGACCCGGTTGATCCCCGGCTTGTGCATCCCGCCCCTCTAGCCGGTTGAGCACCCGCACGCTCGTTTCGTGGGTTAACTTAGGCATACGGAGTTCATTCCCAGTCTAAGCATATGGAGTTCATTCCCAGTCTAAGATCGGATTGGACTGAGGGTTGCGGTAGCACATGTTGGGCTTGGGCATGTGCTGGTGCCGCATTTTTCTTTGTCGGGGCACCATCGCCGGAAAACCTGACCGACGGCATTGGGGTTCTGGCGATCGAGGGGGCCGAGGGGGTGTGCGCACATGATGTGCGATGGGTGGTGGCACTTGGCCCTTATATTGGCCCACTATCCCTCATCAAACCTCAAGAACTCACACCCCCTTAAAGAGCATTTGAGATTTTACAGGTTTGCTGCCAGTAGCCATTAAAGTGTCTGAAATGGAGACACTTTTTTCAAATGCTCACAAAATCTTGTACACTTTGAGTTTTTGGCTGAATTTTTTTGTGCATGCCAACAAAAATACAAGGATCACGTCTACCAAGTTTTGGGCCAAAATCCTTCCGAAAAAATTTTCAAAAATCCCGAACCCTAAAAAGTTTCAAAAATCATGAAAAATAGAAAACGAGTCGTCTTGCCATGAAGCTTCACGTGAAGGCTTAAGGGACTATTGTATGAATTTACAAGCCATAAAAATGGCATTGGTATGCAGAAATATGAAGATGTGCCTAAACCCACCTGCCACCCTATCGATCCACGGCTTGCGCATCCCGTCTCTCTGGCCAACGTAGTGCCCACCCTCCCACCCGCCCGTTCGTTTCATCGGTTGGCTTAGGCATACAGAGTTCATTCCTAGTCTAAGATCAGACCAAACCGAGTGTTACGGCAGCAGGATCGACAGCAAGCAGAGGGGGACCCGACCGATCCATGGCTTGCGCATCTTGCCCCTCTGGCCAGCTGAGCGCCAGCACTCTCGTTTCATGGGTTAACTTAGGCATACATAGTTCATCCCTATCTAAACATACGGAGTTAATTCCCAGTCTAAGATCGGACCGGACCGATGGTTGCGGCAGCACATACTGGGCTCAGGCATGTGCTGGTGCCGCATTTTTCTTTGTCGGGGCACCATCATCGGAGCATTGCCGAAGAACCTGACCGACGGCATTGGGGTTCTGACGATCGAGGGGGCCGGGGGGGTGTGTGCACATGATGTGCGAAGGGTGCTGGCACTTGGCCCTTCTATTGGCCCCCTATCCCTCATCAAACCTCGAGAACTCACACCCCCTTGAAGAGCATTTGAGATTTTATAGGTTTGCTGGCCGTAGCCATTAAAGTGTCTGAAATGAGGACACTTTTTTCAAATGGTCACAAAATCTTGTACACTTCGAGTTTTTAGCTGAATTGTTTTTTTCATGCCAACAAAAATACAAGGATCACGTCTACCAAGCTTGGGGCCAAAACTCCTTTAGAAAAAATTTTAAAAATCCCGAACCGTAAAAAGTTTCGAAAATCGTGAAAAATAGAAAACGAGTCATCTTGCCATGAAACTTCACGTGAAGGCTTAAGGGACCATTTTATGAATTTACAAGCCATAAAAATGGCATTGGCATGCAGAAATATGAAGATGTGCCTAAACCCACCTACCACCCTATCGATCCACGGCTTTCGTATCCCGTCTCTCTGGCCGACGTAGAGCCTGCCCGCCCGTCCGCTCGTTTCATCGGTTGGCTTAGGCATACAGAGTTCATTCCCAGTCTAAGATCAGACCAGACCGAGGGTTGCGGTAGCAGGATCAACAGCATGCAGAGGGGGACCCGATCGATCCCCGGGATGCACGCTTGTTTCGTGGGGGGTCGGGGGGTGTGCGCACATGATGTGCGAAGGGTGCTGGTAGTTGGCCCTTCTATTGGCCACCTATCCTTCTTCAAACCTTGAGAACTCACACCCCCTTAAAGAGCATTTGAGATTTTACAGGTTTGCTGCCAGTAGCCATTAAAGTGTTTGAAATGGGGACACTATTTTCAAATGGTCACAAAATCTTGTACACTTCGAGTTTTTAGCTGAATTTTTTTTGCATACGAACAAAAATGCAAGGATCACGTCTACCAAGTTTGGGGCCAAAATTCCTTCCGAAAAAATTTTAAAAAATCTGGAACCGTAAAAAGTTTCAAAAATCATGAAAAATAGAAAACGAGTCGTATTGCCATGAAACTTCACGTGAAGGCTTAAGGGACCATTGTATGAATTTACAAGCCATAAAAATGGCATTGGCATGCAGAAATATGAAGATGTGCCTAAACCCACCTACCACCCTATCGATCCACGGCTTGCGCATCCTGTCACTCTGGCCAACATAGGGCCCGCCCGCCCGTCCGTCCGCTCATTTCGTCGGTTGGCTTAGGCATACGGAGTTCATTCATAGTTTAAGATCAGACCAGACCGAGGGTTACGGCAGCAGGATCGGCAGCACGTAGAGGGGGACTCGACCGATCCCCGACTTGCACATGCCGCCCTCTGGCGGATTGAGAGCCCGCACACTCGTTTCGTGGGTTAGCTTAGGCATACGGAGTTCATTCCCAGTCTAAGCATACGGAGTCCATTCCCAGTCTAAGATCGGACCAGTCCGAGGGTTACGCCGACACATGCTTAAGGGACCAGTCGTCTTGCCATGAAACTTCACGTGAAGGCTTAAGGGACCATTGTATGAATTTACAAGCCATAAAAATGGCATTGGCACGTCGAAATAAGAAGATGTGCCTAAAGCCACCCACCACCCTATCGATCCATGGCTTGCGCATCCCGTCTCTCTGGCAGGCGTAGTGCCCGCCTGCCGCCCGCCCGCTCATTTTGTCGATTGGCTTAGGCATACGAAGTTCACTCCTAGTCTAAGATTAGACCAGACTGAGGGTTGTGGTAGCAGGATCGGCAGCACGCAGAGGGGGACCCGACCAATCCCCGGCTTGTGCATCCCGCCCCTTTGCCCGGTGAGCCCCCGCACGCTCGTTTCATAGGTTGACTTCGGCATACGGAGTTCATTCCCGGTCTAAGCATATGGAGTTCATTCCCAATCTAAGTTCAGATCAGACCGAGGGTTACGGCAGCACATGCTGGGCTCAAGCATGTGCTAGTGTCGTATTTTTCTTCACCGAGGCACCATCGTCAGAGCATCGCCGGAGAACCTGACTGGTGGCATTGGGGTTCCGGCGATCGAGGGGGTCGGGGTGGGTGTGTGCACATGATATGTGGTGGGTGCTGGTACTTGGCCCTTATATTGGCCCCCTATCCCTCATCAAACCTCGAGAACTCACACCCCGTTAAAAAGCATTTGAGATTTTACAGGTTTGCTTCCAATAGCCACTAAAGTGTCTGAACTGGGGACACTTTGTTCAAATGGTCACAAAATCTTGTACACTTCGAGTTTTTAGCTGAATTGTTTTGTGCATGCCAACAAAAATACAAGGATCACGTCTACCAAGTTTGGGGCCAAAACTCTTTTCGAAAAAATTTTAAAAAATCCCGAACCGTAAAAAGTTTCGAAAATCATGAAAAAAAGAAAATGAGTCGTCTTGCCATGGAACTTCACGTGAAGGCTTAAGGGACCATTGTATGAATTTGCAAGCCATAAAAATGGCATTGGCATGTCGAAATAAAAAGATGTGCCTAAAGCCACCCACCACCCTATCGATCAATGGCTTGCGCATCCCGTCTCTCTGACAGGCGTAGTGCCCGCCTGCCGCCCACCCACTCATTTTGTCGGTTGGCTTAGGCATACGGAGTTCATTCCCAATCTAAGATTAGACCAGACTGAGGGTTGTGGCAGCAGGATCGGCAGCACGTAGATGGGGACCCGACCAATCCCTGGCTTGTGCATCCCGCCCTTTTGCCCAGTGAGCCCCCGCACACTCGTTTCGTGGGTTAACTTTGGCATCCGGAGTTCATTCCCAGTCTAAGCATACGGAGTTCATTCCCACTATAAGTTCGGATCGGACCGAGGGTTGCGGCAGCACATGCTTGGCTCGAGCATGTGCTGGTGCCGCATTTTTCTTCATCGGGGCACCATCGTCGGAGCATCGTCGGAGAACCTGACCGAGGACATTGGGGTTCCGACGATCGAGGGGGCCGGGGTGGGTGTGCGCACATGATATGTGTGGGTGCTGGTACTTGGCCCTTATATTGGCCCCCTATCCCTCATCAAACCTCGAGAACTCACACCCCCTTAAAAAGCATTTGAGATTTTAGAGGTTTGCTGCCAGTAGCCACTAAAGTGTCTGAAATGGGGACACTTTGTTCAAATGGTCACAAAATCTTGTACACTTCGAGTTTTTAGCTGAATTGTTTTGTGCATGCCAACAAAAATACAAGGATCACGTCTACCAAGTTTGGGGCCAAACCTCCTTCCGAAAAATTTTTAAAAAATCTCGAACCGTAAAAAGTTTCAAAAATCGTGAAAAATAGAAAACGAGTCGCCTTGCCATGAAACTTCACGTCAAGGCTTAAGGGACCATTGTATGAATCTACAAGCCATAAAAATGGCATTGGCATGCAGAAATATGAAGATGTGCCTAAACCCACCTACCACCCTATCGATCCACGGCTTGCGCATCCCATCTCTCTGACTGGCATAGTGCCCGCCCGCCCGCCTGCCCGCTCGTTTCGTCGGCTGGCTTAGGCATACGGAGTTCATTCCCAATCTAAGATCAGACTAGACCGAGAGTTGCTGCAGCACATGCTAGGCTCGGGCATGTGCTGGTGCTGTATTTTTCTTCGCCGTAGCATCGTCGGAGAACCTGACCGGCGGCATTGGGCTTCCGGCAATCGGGGGGCCCGGCGTGGGTGTGCGCACATGATATGTGATGGGTGCTGGTACTTGGCCCTTATATTGGCCCCCTATCCCTCATCAAACCATGAGAACTCACACCCCCTTAAAAAGCATTTGAGATTTTACAGGTTTGCTGCTAGTAGCCATTAAAGTGTCTGAAACGGGGACACTTTTTTCAAACAGTCACAAAATCTTGTACACTTCGAATTCTTAGCTGAATTTTTTTTTGCATGCCAACAAAAATACGAGGATCATGTCTACCAAGTTTGGGGCTAAAAGTATTTCCAAAAAAATTTTAAAAAATCCCGAACCGTAAAAGGTTTCAAAAATCATGAAAAAAAGAAAATGAGTCGTCTTGCCATGAAACTTCACGTGAAGGCTTAAGGGACCATTGTATGAATTTACAAGCCATAAAAATGGCATTGGCACGTCGAAATAAGAAGATGTGCCTAAACCCACCCACCATCCTATCGACCCATGGCTTACGCATCCCGTCTCTCTAGCAGGCGTAGTGCCCGGCTGCCCGCCCGCCCGCTCATTTTGTCGATTGGCTTAGGCATACGGAGTTCATTCCCAGTCTAAGATCAGACCAAATTGAGGGTTGTGGCAGCAGGATTGGCAGCACATAGAGGAGGACCCGACCGATCCCCGGCTTGTGCATCCCGCCCCTTTGCCCGGCTGTGCCCCCACACGTTCATGTCATCGGTTGACTTTGGCATACGGAGTTCATTCCCAGTCTAAGCATACGGAGTTCATTCCCAGACTAAGATCAGACCAGACCAAGGGTTGCAGCAGCACATGCTGGGCTCGATCATGCGCTGGTGCCGCATTTTTCTTCACCGGGGCACCATCGCCGGAGCATCGTCGGAGAACCTGACCCACGGCGTTGGGGTTCCGACGATCGGGGGGGCCGGGGTGGGTGTGCACACATGATATGTGATGGGTGCTGGTACTTGGCCCTTATATTGGCCCCCTATCCCTCATCAAACCTTGAGAACTCACACCCTCTTAAAGAGCATTTGAGATTTTACAGGTTTACTGCCAGTAGCCATTAAAGTGTTTGAAATGGGGACACTTTTTTCAAATGGTCACAAAATCTTGTACACTTAGAGTTCTTAGCTGAATGTTTTTGTGCATGCGAAAAAAAATACAGGGATCACGTCTACCAAGTTTGGGGCCAAAACTCTTACCGAAAAAATTTTAAAAAATCTCAAACAGTGAAAAGTTTCAAAAATCATGGAAAATAGAAAACGAGTCGTATTGCCATGAAACTTCACGTGAAGGCTTAAGGGACCATTGTATGAATTTACAAGCCATAAAAATGGCATTGGCACGTCGAAATAAGAAGATGTGCCTAAACCCACCCACCACCCTATCGATCCATGGCTTGCGCATCCCGTCTCTCTGGTAGGCGTAGTGCCCGCCTGCCGCTCGCCCACTCGTTTTGTCGGTTGGCTTAGGCATACGGAGTTCATTCCCAGTCTAAGATCAAACCAGACTGAGGGTTGTGGCAGTAAGATCGGCAGCACGCCGAGGGGGACCCGGTCGATCCCCGGCTTGTGCATCCCGCCCCTTTGCCCGGTGAGCCCTCGAATGCTAATTTCGTGTGTTGACTTTGGCATATGGAGTTCATTCCCAGTCTAAGCATACGGAGTTCATTCCCAGTCTAAGATCGGATAGGGCCGAAGGTTACGGTAGCAGATGCTGGCCTCGGGCATGTGCTGGTGCCGCATTTTTCTTCATCGGGGCACCCTCGTCGGAGCATCGCCGGAGAACCTGACCGGCGGCATTGGGGTTCCGACGATCGGGGGGGTCGGGGTGGGTGTGCGCACATGATATGTGATGGGTGCTGGTACTTGACCCTTATATTGGCCCCCTATCCCTCATCAAACCTCGAGAACTCACACCCCCTTAAAAAGCATCTGAGATTTTACAGGTTTGCTGCCAATAGCCACTAAAGTGTTTGAAATGGGGACACTTTGTTAAAATGGTCACAAAATATTGTACACTTAGAGTTTTTAGCTGAATTTTTTTGTGCATGCCAACAAAAGTACAAGGATCATGTCTATCAAGTTTGGGGCCAAAACTCCTTCTGGAAAAAATTTAAAAAATCCTGAACCCCAAAAAGTTTCAAAAATCGTAAAAAATAAAAAACGAGTCGTCTTGCCATGAAACTTCACGTGGAGTCTTAAGGGACCATTTTATGAATTTACAAGCCATAAAAATGGCATTGGCATGCAGAGATATGAAGATGTGCCTCAACCCACCTTCCACCCTATCGATCCACGGCTTGTGCATCCCGTCTCTCTGGCCGGTATAGTGCCAGCCCGCTCGCCTGCCCGCTCGTTTCATCGGCTGGCTTAGGCATATGGAGTTCATTCCTAGTCTAAGATCGGCCGGTATAGTGCCGCATTTTTCTTCGTCGGGGCACCATCGTCGGAGAACCTAATCGACGGCGTTGGGGTTCCAGCGATCGGGGGCACCGACGGGGGGGTATGAGCACATGATGTGCGATGGGTGCTGGCACTTGGCCCTTACATTGGCTCACTATCCCTCATCAAACCTTGAGAACTCACACCCCTTAAAAAGTATTTCAGATTTTACAGGTTTGCTGCCAGTAGCCATTAAAGTGTCTGAAATGCAGACACTTTTTTCGAAGGGTCACAAAATCTTGTACACTTCGAGTTTTTAGCTGAATTTTTTTTTGCTTGCCAACAAAAATACAAGGATCATGTCTACCAAGCTTGGGGCCAAAACTCCTTTCGAAAAAATTTTAAAAAATCCCGAACCGCAAAAAGTTTCAAAAATCGTGAAAAATAGAAAACAAGTAATCTTGCCATGAAACTTCACGTGAAGGCTTAAGGGACCATTGTATGAATTTACAAGCCATAAAAATGGCATTGGCACACAGAAATACGAAGATGTGCCTAAACCCACCTACCACCCTATCGATCCACGGCTTGTGCATCCTGTCTCTCTCGCCGGCGTAGTGCACGCCCGCCCGCCCGCTCGTTTCGTCGGTTGGCTTAGGCATACGGAGTTCATTCTCAATCTAAGATTAGATCAGATTGAGGGTTACAGCAGCTGAATCGGCAGAACGCAGAGGGGGACCCGGCTTGCACAACCCCCCCTCTGGCCGACTGAGCACCCGCACGCTCGTTTCGTGGGTTGACTTAGGCATACAGAGTTCATTCCCAGTCTAAGTATGTGGAGTTCATTCCCAGTGTTAGATCGAACCAGACTGAGGGTTGCGATAGCACATGCTGGGCTCGGGCATGTGCTGGTGCCACATTTTTCTTCGTCGGGCCACCATCGTCGGAGCATCGCTGAAGAACCTGACCGGTAGCATTTTGGTTCCGGCGATCGGGGGGTCGGGGGGGTGTGCGCACATGATGTGCGATGGGTGCTGGTACTTGGCCCTTATATTGGCCCCCTATCCCTCATCAAACCTTGAGAACTCACACCCCTTTAAAGAGCATTTGAGATTTTACAGGTTTGCTGCCAGTAGCCATTAAAGTGTCCGAATGGGGACTCTTTTTTTAAATGGTCACAAAATCTTGTACACTTCAAGTTTTTGGCTGAATGTTTTTGTGCATGCCAACAAAAATACAAGGATTACGTCTACCAAGTTTGGGGCCAAAACTCCTTTTGAAAAAATTTTAAAAAATCCCAAACCGCAAAAAGTTTCAAAAATCGTGAAAAATGGAAAACGAGTCGTCTTGCCATGAAACTTCACGTGAAGGCTTAAGGGACCATTTTATGAATTTACAAGCCATAAAAATGGCATTCGACTTGCGCATCCCGTCTCTCTGGCCGGCGTAGTGCCCGCCCGCCCGTCCGCTCGTTTCGTCGGTTGGCTTAGGCATACGAAGTTCATTCCCAGTCTAAGATCGGATCGGATCGAGGGTTATGGCAGCAGGATCAGCAGCACATAGAGGGGGACCCGACCGATCACCGGCTTGCGCATCCCACCCCTCTGGCCGGCTGAGCGCCCGTACGCTCGTTTCTTGCGTTGACTTAGGCTTACAGAGTTCATTCCCAGTCTAAGATCGGACCGGACCGAGGGTTGCGGCAGCATATGCTGGGCTCGGGCATGTGCTGGTGTCTCATTTTTCTTCGTCGGGGCACCATCGCTGAAGAACCTGGCCGACGGCATTGGGGTTCCGACGATCGGGGGGCCGAGGGGGTGCGCACATGATGTGCGATAGGTGCTGGTACTTGGCCATTATATTGCCCCCTATCCCTCATCAAACCTCAAGAACTCACACCCCCTTAAAGTGCATTTGAGATTTTACAGGTTTACTGCCAGAGGCCATTAAAGTGTTTGAAATGGAGACACTTTTTCAAATGGTCACAAAATCTTGTACACTTTGAGTTTTTAGCTGAATTTTTTTGTGCATGCCAAAAAAAATACAAGGATCGTGTCTACCAAGTTTTGGGTGAAAACTCCTTCCGAAAAAATTTTAAAAAATCCCGAACCACAAAAAGTTTCAAATATCATGAAAAATAGAAAACAAGTCGTCTAGCCATGAAACTTCACGTGAAGGCTTAAGGGACCATTGTATGAATTTAAAAGCCATAAAAATGGCATTGGCACGTAGAAATATGGAGATGTTCCTAAACCCACCTAAAACCCTATCGATCCATGGCTTGTGCATCCTTTCTCTCTGCCCAGCGTACTGCCCGCCCGCCCGCTCGTTTCGTCAGTTGGCTTAGGCATACAGAGTTCATTCCTAGTCTAAGATTGGATTGGATCAAGGGTTGCGATAGCAGGATCGGCAGCATGCAGAGGGGGACCCGGCCGACCCCCGACTTGCGCATCCCCCCCTTCTGGCCGGCACGCTCGTTTCTTGGGTTGACTTAGGCATACGGAGTTCATTCCCAGTCTAAGCATACGGAGTCCATTCCCAGTCTAAGATCAGACTGGACTGAGGGTTGCAGCAGCACATGTTGGGCTCGGGCATTTACTGGTGCCACATTTTTCTTCGTCGGACCATTGTTGGAGAACCTGACAGACGGCATTGGGGTTCTGATGATCGGGTGGGTCGGGGGGGTGTGCGCACATGATGTGCGATGGGTGCTGGTACTTGGCCCTTATATTGGCCCCCTATCCCTCATCAAACCTCAAGAACTCACACCCCCTTAAAGATCATTTGAGATTTTACAGATTTGCTGCCAGTTGCCATTAAAGTATTTGAAATGGGGACACTTTTTTCAAATGGTCACAAAATCTTGTACACTTCGAGTTTTTAGCTGAATTTTTTTTTGCATGCCAAAAAAAATACAAGGATCACGTCTTCCAAGTTTCGGGCCAAAACTCCTTCTGAAAAAATTTTAAAAAATCCCAAACTGCAAAGAGTTTTGAAAATCGTGAAAAATAGAAAATGAGTTGTCTTGCCATGAAACTTCACGTGAAGGCTTAAGGGACCATTGTAGGAATTTACAAGCCACAAAAATGGCATTGGCATGGAGAAATATGAAGATGTGCCTAAACCCACCTACCACCCTATCAATCCACTGCTTGCGTATCCCGTCTCTCTGGCCGGCGTAGTGCCTGCCCGCCCGCCCGCTCGTTTCATCGGTTGGCTTAGGCATACGGTGTTCATTCCCAGTCTAAGATCGGACCGGACTGAGGGTTACGGCAACAGGATTGACAACAGGACTGAGGGTTACGGCAACAGGACTGAGGGTTACGGCAACAGAATGGCTACCGGCTGAGCGCCCGCACGCTCGTTTTGTGGGTTGACTTAGGCATACGGAGTTCATTCCTAGTCTAAGCATATGGAGTTCATTCCCAGTCTAAGATCGGACCGAACCGAGGGTTGTGGCAGCACATGCTGGGTTCGGGCAAGTGCTGGTGCGTTATTTTTCTTTGCCGGGGCACCATCACCAGAGCATCGTCAGAGAACCTGACTGACGGCATTAGGGTTCCGGCGATCGGGGGGGCCGGAGGAGGTGTGCGCACATGATGTGCGATGGGTGCTGGTACTTGGCCCTTATATTGGCCCCCTATCCCTTATCAAACCTTGAGAACTCACACCCCTTTAAAAAGCCTTTGAGATTTTACAGATTTGCTGCCAGTAGCCATTAAAGTGTCTGAAACGGGGACACTTTTTTCAAATGGCCACAAATTCTTGTACACTTCGAGTTTTTAGCTGAATTTTTTTATGCATACCAAAAAAAATACAAAGATCACGTCTTCCAAGTTTGGGGCCAAAACTCCTTCTGAAAAAATTTTAAAAAATCCCGAACAGCAAAGAGTTTGAAAATCATGAAAAATATAAAACGAGTCGTCTTGCCATGAAACTTCACGTGAAGGCTTAAGGGACCATTGTATGAATTTACAAGCCATAAAAATGGCATTGGCACACAGAAATATGAAGATGTGCCTAAACCCACCTTATATTGGCCCCGTATCCCTCATCAAACCTTGAGAACTCACACCCCCTTAAAGAGCATTTGAGATTTTACAGGTTTGCTGCCAGTAGCCATTAAAGTGTCTTAAATGGGGACACTTTTTTCAAATGGTCACAAAATCTTGTACACTTCGAGTTTATAGCTGAAGTTTTTTGTGCGTGCCAACAAAAATACAAGGATCACGTCTACCAAGTTTGGGGCCAAAACTCCTTTCGAAAAAATTATAAAAAATCACGAACCGTAAAAAGTTTCAAAAATCATGAAAAATAGAAAACGAGTCGTCTTACCATGAAACTTCACGTGAAGGCTTAAGGGACCATTGTATGAATGTACAAGCAATAAAAATGGCATTGGCACATAGAAATATGGAGATGTGCCTAAACCCACCTACCACCCTATCGGTCCATGACTTGCGCATCCCGTCTCTCTCGCCGGCGTAGTGCCCGCCTGCCCGCCTGCCCGCTCGTTTTGTCGGTTGGCTTAGGCATACGGAGTTCATTCCCAGTCTAAGATTAGACTGGACCGAGGGTTACGGTAGCACATGCTGGGCTCGGGCATGTGCTAGTGCCGTATTTAAAAAAATCTCGAACTGTAAAAAGTTTTGAAAATCGTGAAAAATAGAAAACGAGTCGTCTTGCCATGAAACTTCACATGAAAGCTTAAGGGACCATAAGCCATAAAAATGGCATTGGCACACAGAAATATGAAGATGTGCCTAGACACACCTACCACCCTATCGATCCACGGCATGCACATCCCGTCTCTCTGGTCGGCGTTGTGCCCGCTCGCCCGCCCGCTTGTTTCATCGATTGGCTTAGGCATATGAAGTTCATTCCTAATCTAAGATTAGACCAGACCGAGGGTTGCTGCAGTAGGATCGGCAGCACGTAAAAGGGGACCCGATCAATCACCGGTTTACGCATCCCGGCTCTCTGGCCGGCTGAGCGCCCGCACACTCATTTCATGGGTTGACTTAGGCATATGGAGTTCATTCCCAGTCTAAGCATACGAAGTTCATTCCCAGTCTAAGATCGGACCGGACCGAGGGTTACAGCAGCACATGCTGGGCTCGGGCATTTGCTGGTGCCGCATTTTTCTTCGTCGGAGCATCACCGGAGAACCTGACTGGTGGTATTAGGGTTTCGACGATCGGGGGGGTCGGGGGGGTGTGCGCACATGATGTGCGATGGGTGCTGGCACTTGGCCCTTATATTGGCCCCCTATCCCTCATCAAACCTCGAGAACTCACACCCCCTTAAAGAGCATTTGAGATTTTACAAGTTTACTGCCAGTAGCCATTAAAGTGTCTGAAATGTAGACACTTTTTTCAAATGGTCACAAAATCTTGTACACTTCGAGTTTTTAGCTGAATTTTTTTTGGATTGCCAAAAAAAATACAAGGATCACGTCTACCAAGTTTGTGGCCAAAACTCCTTCCGAAAAAATTTTAAAAAATCCCAAAACGTAAAAATTTTTGAAAATCGTGCAAAATAGAAAACAAGTCGTGTTGCCATGAAACTTTACGTGAAGGCGTAAGGGACCATTGTTTGAATTTACAAGCCATAAAAATGGCATTGGCACGTAGAAATATGAAGATCTACCTAAACCCACCTACCACCCTATCGATCCATGGCTTGCACATCCCGTCTCTCTCGTCGACGTAGTGCCCGCCCACCCGCCCGCTCGCTCGTTTCGTTGGTTGGCTTTGCATACGGAGTTCATTCCCAGTCTAAGATTGGACTAGACCAAGGGTTGCAGTAGCAAGATTGGCAGCACACAGAGGGGGACCCGATCGATCCTCGGCTGGCGCATTCCGCCCCTCTGGCCGGCTAAGCGCCTGCATGCTTGTTTCGTGTGTTGACTTAGGCATACGGAGTTCATTCCTAGTCTAAGCATACGAAGTTCATTCCCAGTCTAAGATCAGACTAGACCGAGGGTTGCAGCAGCAAATGCTGGACTCGGGCATGTGTCGGTGCCACATTTTTCTTCATCGGGGCACCATCGTCGGAGAACCTGACCGATAGCATTGGGGTTCCGGCGATCGGGGGGGTCAAGGGGGTGTGCATACATGAAGTGGGATGGGCGATGGAACTTGGCCCTTATATTTGCCCCTATCCCTCATCAAACCTGGAGAACTCACACCCCCTTAAAGAGCATTTGAGATTTTACAGGTTTGCTGCCAGTAGCTATTAAAGTGTCTAGAATGGGGACACTTTTTTCAAATGGTCACAAAATCTTGTACACTTTGAGTTTTTAGCTGAATTTTTTTGTGCATGCCAAAAAAAAAATACAAGGATCACGTCTAACAAGTTTGGGGCCAAAACTCCTTCCAAAAAAATTTTAAAAAATCCCGAACCGTAAAAAGTTTCAAAAATCATGAAAAATAAAAAACGAGTCGTCTTGCAATGAAACTTCACGTGAAGGCTTAAGGGACCATTGTATGAATTTAAAATTTATAAAAATGGCATTGGCACGTAGAAATATGAGGATGTGCCTAAACCCACCTACCACCCTATCGATCCACGGCTTACGCATCCCGTCTCTCTGGCCGACGTAGTGTCCGTCCGCCCGCCCGCTCATTTCGTCGGTTGGCTTAGGCATACAGAGTTCATTCCCTGTCGAAGATTGGACTGGATTGAGGGTTGCAGCAGTAGGATCGACAGCACGCAGAGGGGGACCCGGCCAATCCCCGACTTACGCATCCCGCCCCTCTAGCCGGCTAAGCGCCCGCACGTTCGTTTCGTGGGTTGACTTAGGCATATGGAGTTCATTCCCAGTCTAAGCATACGGAGTTCATTCCCAGTCTAAGATCGGATCGGACTAAGGGTTGCGACAGCACATGTTGGGCATGGGCATGTGCTGGTGCCGCATTTTTCTTCACCAGGGCACCATCGCCGGAGAACCTAACCGGCAGCATTGTGGGTTCCGACAATCGGAGGGGCCGGTGGGGTGTGCGCACATGATGTTCGATGGGTGCTGGTACTTGGCCCTTATATTGGCCCCCTATCCCTCATCAAACCTTGAGAACTCACACCCCCTTAAAGAGCATTTGAGATTTTACAGGTTTGCTGCCGGTAGCCAGTAAAGTGTCTGAAATGGGGACACTTTTTTCAAATGGTCACAAAATCTTGTACACTACAAGTTTTTGGCTGATTTTTTTTGTGCATGCCAACAAAAATACAAGGATCACGTCTAACAAGTTTGGGGCCAAAACTCCTTTCGAAAAAATTTTAAAAAATCCCGAACCGTTAAAAGTTTTTAAAAATCCGGTGAAAAATAGAATAAACGATGTGCGTTTGCCATGAACTGTATGTGAAGGCTTAAGGGACCATTGTATGAAAGTTTACAAAGCCACTAGAAATGGCATTGGCACACAGAAATATGAAGATGTGCCTAAACCCACCTACCAACCCCTATCTGATCCACGGCTTTGCCGCATCTCCCGTCTCTCTGGCCGACGTAGTGCCCGCGCCGCCCCTCCGCCTGCTCGTTTCGTCGGTTGGCTTAGGCATACAGAGTCCATTCCCAGTCTAAAATCGAGTCAGACCGAGGGTTACAGTAGCACATGCTGGGCTTGAGCATGTGCTTGTGCCACATTTTTTTTCGCCGGGGCACCATCACCTGAGCATCGCCGGAGAACCTGACCAGCAGCATTGGGGTTCCGACGATCGGGGGGGCCAGGCGGGGTGTGCGCACATGATGTGTGATGGGTGCTGGTACTTGGCCCTTATATTGGCCCCCTATCCCTCATAAAACCTCCAGAACTCACACCCCTTTAAAGAGCATTTGAGATTTTACAGGTTTGCTGCCCGTAACCATTAAAGTGTCTGAAATGGAGACACTTTTTTCAAATGGTCACAAAATCTTGTACACTTTGAGTTTTTAGCTGATTTTTTTTGTGCATGCCAACAAAAATACGAGGATCACGTCTACCAAGTTTTGGGCCAAAACTCCTCCCGAAAAAATTTAAAAAAATCCTGAACCGCAAAAAGTTTCAAATATCATGAAAAATAGAAAACGAGTTGTTTTGCCATGAAACTTTACATGAAGGCTTAGGGGACCATTGTATGAATTTACAAGCCATTAAAATGGTATTGGCACACAGAAATATGAAGATGTGCCTAAACCCACCTACCACCTTAAGTTTTGTCGGTTGGCTTAGGCATAGGAGTTCATTCCAAGTCTAAGATCGGACCGGACCGAGGGTTACGGCAGCACATGCTAGGCTCGGGCATGTGCTGGTGCCACATTTTTCTTCGTCGGGGCACCATCTTCGGAGCATCGTCGGAGAACCTGACCAGTGACATTGGGGTTCCGACGATCCGGGGGGCCAGGGGGGTGTGTGCACATGATGTCCGATTGGTGCTGGTACTTGGCCCTTATATTGGCCCCCTATCCCTTATCAAATCTCGAGAACTCACACCCCCTTAAAGAGCATTTGAGATTTTACAGGTTTGCTAGCAGTAGCCGTTAAAGAGTCTGGAATGGGGACACTTTTTTCAAATGGTCACAAAATCTTGTACACTTCGAGTTTTTAGCTGAATTTTTTAGTGCATGGCAAAAAAAATACAAGGATCATGTCTACCAAGTTTGGGGCCAAAAATCATTCCAAAAAATTTTAAAAAATCCTGAATCACAAAAAGTTTCAAAAATCATGAAAAATAAAAAACAAGTCGTCTTGCCATGGAACTTCACGTGAAGGCTTAAAAGACCATTGTATGAATTTACAAGCCATAAAAATGGCATTGGCATGTAGAAATATGAAGATGTGCCTAAACCCACCTACCACCCTATCGATCCATGGCTTGCGCAGCCTGTCTCTCTGGTCGGCGTAGTGCCCGCCCGTCCGCTTGTTTCGTCGGTTGGCTTAGGCATACGGAGTTCATTCCTAGTCTAAGATCGGACCGGACATAGGGTTGTGGCAGCACATGCTGGGCTCGAGCATGTGCTAGTACCGTATTTTTCTTCGTCGGGGCACCATTACCAGAGCATCACCGGAGAACTTGACCGACGGCGTTGGGGTTCTAGCGATCGGAGGGGCCAGGGGGGTGTCCGCACATGATGTGCGATGGGTGCTGGTACTTGGCCCTTATATTGGCCCCCCTATCCCTCATCAAACCTCGAGAACTCACACCCCCATAAAGAGCATTTGAGATTTTACAAGTTTGCTGCCAGTAGCCATTAAAGTGTCTGAAATGGGGACACTTTTTTCAAATGGTCACAAAATCTTGTACACTTTCAGTTTTTAGGTGATTTTTTTTGTGCATGCCAACAAAAATACAAGGATCATGTTTACCAAGTTTGGCCCCGAAAATCCTTCTGAAAAAATTTTAAAAAATCCTGAACCGCAATACGTTTCAAAAATCGTGAAAAATAGAAAACGAGTCGTCTTGCCATGAAACTTCACGTAAAGGCTTAAAGGACCATTGTATGAATTTACAAGCCATAAAAATGGCATTGGCATGCAGAAATATGAAGATGTGCCTAAACCCACCTACCACCCTATCGATCCACGGCTTGCGCATCCCGTCTCTCTGGCCGGCGTAGTGCCCGCCCGCTCGCCCGCTCGTTCCATTGGTTGGCTTAGGCATATGGAGTTCATTCCCAGTGTAAGATTAGACCGGACTGAGAGTTGCGGTAGCAGGATTGGCAGCATGCAGAGTGGGACCCGATCGATCCCCGTCTTGCGCATCTCGCCCCTCTGGCCGACTGAACGCCCGCACGCTCGTTTTATGGGTTGACTTAGGCATACGAAATTCATTCCCAGTCTAAGCATACGGAGTTCATTCCAAGTCTAAGATCGGACCAGACCAAGGGTTGCGGCAGCGCATGCTGGGCTTGGGCATATACTGGTGTCACATTTTTCTTCGTCGGGGCACCATCGTCGGAGCATCGCCAGAGAACCTGAACGACGGCATTGGGGTTCCGGCGATCGGGAGAGCCGGGGGGTGTGCGCACATGATGTACGGTGGGTGCTGGTACGTGGCCCTTATATTACCCCCTATCCCTCATCAAACCTTGAGAACTCACACCCTCTTAAAGAGCATTTGAGATTTTATAGGTTTGCTGCCAGTAGCCATTAAAGTGTTCGAAATGAGGACACTTTTTTCGAATGGTCACAAAATCTTGTACGCTTTGAGTTTTTAGCTGATTTTTTTTATACATGCTAACAAAAATACAAGGATCACGTCTACCAAGTTTGGGGCCAAAAATCCTTCCGAAAAAATTTTAAAAAATCTCGAATCATAAAAAGCTTCAAAAATCGTGAAAAATAGAAAACGAGTCGCCTTGCCTTGAAACTTCACGTGAAGGCTTAAGGGACCATTGTATGAATTTACAAGCCATAAAAATGGCATTGGCACATAGAAATATGAAGATGTACCTAAACCCACCTACCACCCAATCGATCCACGACTTGTGCATCCCGTCTCTCTGGCCGACGTAGTGCCCGCCCGCCCGCTCGTTTCGTCAGTTGGCTTAGGCATATGAAGTTTGTTCCCAGTCTAAGATTGGATTAGACTGAGGGTTGTGGCAGCAGGATCGACAGCACGTAGAGGGGGTCCAGGTCGATCCCCGACTTGCGCATCCCGCCCCTCTGGTAGACTGAGCCCTCGCACGCTCGTTTCGTGGGTTGACTTAGGCATACAAAGTTCATTCCCAGTCTAAGATCGCACCGGATTGTGGGTTGTGGCAGCACATGCTGGGCTCGGGCATATTTTGGTACCGCATTTTTCTTCACCGGGGCACCATCGCCGGAGCATCGTCGGAGAACCTGACCGACGGCATTGGGGTTCCGGTGATCGGGGGGCCGAGGGGTGTGCGCACATGAAGTGCGATGGGTGCTTGTACTTGGCCCTTATATTGGCCCCCTATCCCTCATCAAACCTTGAGAACTCACACCCCCTTAAAGAGCATTTTAGATTTTACAGGTTTGCTGACAGTAGCTATTAATGTGTCTGAAATGGGGACACTTTTTTCAAAGTATCACAAAATCTTGTACACTTTGAGTTTTTAGCTGATTTGTTTTGTGCATGCCAACAAAACTACAAGGATCATGTCTATCAAGTTTGGGGCCAAAACTCCTTCTGAAAAAATTTTAAAAAATCCTGAACCGTAAAAAGTTTTGAAAATCGTAAAAAATAGAAAACGAGTCGTCTTGCCATGAAACTTCACGTGAAGTCTTAAGGGACCATTGTATGAATTTACAAGCCATAAAAATGGCATTGGCACACAGAAATATGAAGATATGCCTAAAGCCACCTACCACCCTATCGATCCATGGCTTGCGCATCCCGTCTCTCTGGCCGGCGTAGTGCCCGGCCGCCCGTTCGTTTTGTTAGTTGGCTTAGGCATACGGAGTTCATTCTGAGTCTAAGATCAAACTAGACCGAGGGTTGCAGCAACAGGATCGACAGCACGCAGAGGGGGACCCGACCAACCCCCGGTGTTATGAGCCAACCTTGTATAGGGCCATGATAGAGACTTAGGTTGCCATGAGCCACCCATGTATATGGCCATGGCCGGGTAGATCCATTGTGCTAGGAAAAGTGTCCCCATTTCAAACATTGTAACGGTTACTGGTAGCATAGCTCTAAAATCTCTAAAGCTCTTTAGGAAAGGTGAGCCGGCAGCGTAGTGTTGGGCTATCTCACCGGGTGCTATGTGAGTTTAGGCCACCCACCAAGGGCTGCCCCCTGGTCTTGGTGATGGTAGGAGGTCCCGATGTATGATTCCTATTTTTAATAAAATTCACCTCGATTGAATGCCCCGAATGTTGCCTCGATGTGTTTCTTTCTTTCTTGATACGAATGTACCTTGTTGTGTGTATGCTTGAGATTGATCTCGATATATTGTGCCTTATTGCGAATGCTTGGGATTAACCATGGTTTATGGTTGTTTGTTCAGATATCGACCTATTGAAGGCTGACTTGGGTGGAAGCGTCCATTCGAGTGTCGCACGATTTATTGCTTGTTGAGAGAAAGCATAGTCCGTGACACGTGGTATCAGAGCACGATTGAGAAGTGCTAAAAGATGGATGAGATGGCCACAAGTGGTGGACCTGATCATCAGCAGAGAATTGAGGAACTGGAGGCCGCGATGGCCGCAATGAAAACTCACATGGTGACTAAAGACCGAGTGAGGGAGATCGAGACAACCCAACGGGAGTTGTCCGATACTCTTCACAACGTGAGTGAAGAGCCTAGAGATGCCTTGAATATTCTCCAAAAGGAGTTTGAAGAGCTTAGAGCACAGGTGAGCATCTTACAAATGGCTGTGGCCAGGTCGACCTCGAGCTTGATGGAAAGGGGGAGAAGACCCAAGGTGCCAGAGCCTCGATGTTATGAGGGGGCAAGGGATGCTAAGGAACTTGAGAATTTCTTGTTTGACATGGAGCAGTACTTTCGGGTTGTACACACGGATTCAGAGGAAGACAAGGTAGCAATGGAATTGATGTACCTTACAGGAGATGCCAAGCTTTGGTGGCACTCCAAGTTTGTCAATGACAAGTGCCCAATTAAGACTTGGACAGACCTGAAGCAGGAATTGAAAAACCAATTTTTCCCTAAGAATGTGGAGTATATGGCTTGAAGAAGACTTCGAGAACTGGTGCAAATAAGGACGGTGCGAGAGTTTGTAAGGAACTTCTCTACCTTGATGTTGGATATTCGAGACATGTTCGAGAAGGACAAGATGTTCTATTTTCTTGAGGGCCTCAAGCCTTGGGCTAGAACAGAACTACAAAGACAAAAAGTGCAAGACGTGGCCACGGCCATGGCTACAGTTGAACGTCTCCATGACTATAATGATGGCTCCTTGAAACGAAAAAAATCCTCCATCAACTGGCAGTAGCTTCAACTTTGGGAGTGGGGGAAAGATGACTAGGCTAGATCGGCCCTCCAGTGGGGGATCAGATAGGAGGTCCTTTGGTCGAGATAGTAGACAACCCAGAATAAACAACGCAGTGACTTTTAAGCCTAGACAACCACTGGCTTGTTTTCTTTGCAAGGGGCCGCATCGAGTGGCCGAATGCCCATACAGAGGAGCCCTTAATGCTTTGAGAACCTCATCTCAAGAGTCAGCAAAAGTGCCAGAGAACATTGAAGAGATTGAGGAGGAGCCAGCCAGGATGGGCTCAATAAAGTTTCTCAATGCCCTCCACACCCAACTGAACACTATAAGAAAAGAGCAAAGTAGAGGCTTGATGTATGTGAACCTAATTATCAATGAGAAGGCCACCAAGGCCATGGTGGATACGGGTGCAACTCATACTTTAATCACGCCGGAAGAAGCAAAGAGATGTGGTCTTCAAGTTAACAAAGACTGTGGACGAATGAAGGCGGTCAATTCGCCAGCCTTTACGATCAGTGGAAGCTCTAAGGGTGTGATAACCAAATTGAGGCCGTGGAAAGGAAAGGTAGACTTTACAGTCTCCCTTATGGATGACTTCGATGTTGTTCTCGGATTGGATTTCATGATGTTGGCTCAGGCGATCCCTATCCCCGCTGCTAGCTGCTTGTTGTTCTTAGGGGAACACCCATGTGTGGTGCTTGCCAATATCTTGCCAAAGAGTGGGAAGAAAATGATTTCGGCTTTGCAATTCAAGAAAGGGGTAAGGAGAGGGGAACCCTCTTTTGTGGCCATACCAATCTACAAAGAAGGGTCAGAAGTAGAACCAATACCTGATGGCGTGAAGAAAGTGCTGGAAGAGTTCGAAGAGGTGATGCCAGAGATATTGCCTAAGGTTCTACCCCCTCGACGAGTAGTGGACCATGAAATTGAACTCCTCCTAGGAGCAAAACCCCCTGCTAGAGCCCTTACCGCATGGCCTCGCCAGAGTTGGCCGAGCTAAGGAAATAATTAGATGAACTTTTACAAGTCGGATTTATCAGACCATCAAAGGCTCCTTTCGGAGCGCCTGTGCTATTTCAGAAGAAGCATGATAGAAGTCTGCACTTATGTGTTGACTACAGGGCCTTGAACAAAGTCACCGTAAGAAACAAATATCCTATCCCTCTAATAGCAGACTTGTTTGACCAATTGAGCTGGGCCAAGTACTTCTCCAAATTGGACCTGAGATCTGGATACCATCAGGTCAGAATCATTGAGGGAGATGAACCGAAAACCACTTGTGTAACATGGTATAGTGCATTTGAATTTCTTGTTATGCCCTTTGGACTAACCAATGCTCTTGCCACATTTTGTACATTGATGAATCAGGTGTTCCATGACTACCTAGACAAATTTGTAGTCATCTATTTAGATGATATAGTGGTATATAGCTCTACATTGGAAGAACATCAAGAACACCTACGCCAGGTATTTCAAAGGTTACAGGACCACCGATTATATGTAAAAAGGGAGAAGTGTGCATTTGCTCAGACACAAATCCATTTTCCCAATCACATTATCAAACGTGGCCACATCCAAATGGACATGAAAAAGGTCAGGGCCATCAAAGAATGGACAACACCGAAGAATGTTAGTGAGCTTCGCTCATTTTTGGGGCTAGCCAACTATTATAGAAGGTTTGTAGAAGGGTACTATCGCAAGACCACGGCCCTCACGGAGCTATTGAAGAAGGAGCACAAATGGTGTTGGACGAATGAGTGCCAAGAGGCCTTTGAGGGATTAAAGGATGCTATTATGAAGGATCCCATCTTAGCTGCCTTTGATATTGAAAAGCCTTTCGAAGTTTAGACGGATGCATTTGATTTTGCTATTGGAGGTGTGCTTTTACAACAACATCACTCGATAGCATTTGAAAGTAAGAAGCTGAGCGAAGCTGAAAAGAAATATACGGCCCAGGAAAAAGAGCTCCTTGCGGTGGTTCACTGCTTGAGGGCTTGGCGACATTACTTGTTGGGTTTGCATTTTGTCGTAAAGATAGACAATGCAGCCATTAGCCATTTTCTCACCCAACCAAGGCTCACGATGAAACAAGCTAGGTGGCAGGAATTTCTAACGGAGTTTGACTTTTGTTTTGAGCATACCGCTGGAAAGACCAATCAAGTGGCAGATGCCTTGAGCAGGCCACCAGAGTTAGTAGCCCTTAGAAGAATGGCCCCAATGGTGGCTAGCAGAGCCACTACAGGCATTCATAAATTGATTGGAGATCATCTAGGGAAGGACCCGCAAGCCTGTGCCATTCTGAAGCTAGTGGAAGAAGGGAAGTCCAAATACTTCTAGCAAGAAAATGGGGTCTTGTGGACTAAGGGGCCTTGAGTGTTTGTACTAAGAGCAGGAGGTCTGAGATAGATGTTGATGAGGATATGTCATGACACCCCATGGGCGGGACACCCAGGCTGGCAACGCACTTTGGCGTTATTGAAATAGGGATACTATTGGCCTCAAATACGACAAGATATGATGGAATATACAAAGACTTGCCTCATTTGCCAACAAGACAAAGTCGAAAAGAGGAAACCCGTAGGCATGCTTGAACCATTGTCGGTACCCACCAAGCTATGGGAAAGCATCTCCCTCAATTTCATCTCGAGCCTACCCAAGGTTGGTGATCTTGGAGCTATCTTGGTGGTGATTGACCGATTCTCTAAGTATGCCACATTCATTCCCGCTCACAAGTATTGCACAGCGGAAGACACAGCTTGACTATTGTTCAAACATCTGGTCAAATATTGGGGGCTCCCTCAAAGCATTGTCAGTGATAGAGATCCGAGATTCACGGGGTCCCAACTCAACATCTCCTTAAGCTATCACCCTCAAACTAATGGCCAAACGGAATGGTTCAATGGATTATTGGAGGAAGACTTGAGGCACTTTGTCCAAGCCAACTAGAAAGACTGGCCTTCATTATTAGACGTTGCTCAACTCTACTTTAATTCCAACAAAAGCTCTTCCACTAATAAGAGCCCATTTGAGGTGGTCACCGGACAACTACCAAGGCTACCCCACACTTCCTTGAAACAATATAGAGGAAAGAATCTGAGAGCCTTCAACCTCAGCAAGGAGTGGAAACAAAACACAGAGATTGCACAAGCTTACCTGGAGAAAGCATCAAAGCGGATAAAGAAATGGGCAGACAAGGGTCGTAGAGTTCAGCAATTCCAAGTTGGGGATTTGGTTCTAGTTTGACTAGTTCCTGAATAGACTAGGTTCTTGAGAAAGAGAGATTGGAGACTGGTGCGCAAATATAAAGGTCCAGTAAGGGTCCTTTCCAAGGTGGGGAATGCTTCTTACAAAATCGACCCTCTGAAATGGATGAAGGTGCACCCAATATTTCATGTTAGCAACCTGAAGCCATTCCATGCAGATCCTATAGATGCTAGCCGAAGGGAGCCAACCAAAGTCGCCATTACCATGAAACCACCCTCAGAGCGTCGAGTCGAAGAGATCTTAGCTGACAGGGAAACCAAGATATCTCAAAGACTAGTTCGGGAATGCTTAGTAAAGTGAGAGGGATTAGGCCTAGAAGAAACCAGCTAGGAGAGAGAGAATGACCTCCAGAGATTTCAAAAGAAGATTGAAGAATTTCAAGCCAGCAAGTTGACGAGGACATCGATAGAATAGGTGGGGGAGGATGTCATGACCCAACCTTGTATAGGGCCATGATAGGGACTTAGGTTGCCATGAGCCACCCATGTATAGGGCCATGGCTGGGTAGATCCATTATGCTAGGAAAAGTGTCCCCATTTCAAAGATTGTAACGATTACTGGTAGCATAGCTCTAAAATCTCTAAGGCTCTTTAGGAGGGTGAGCCGGTAGTGTAGTGTTGGGCTGTCTCACCGGGTGCTATGTGAGCTCAGACCACCCACCAAAGGCTGCCCCCCTATCCCTAGTGATGGTGGGAGGTCCCGATGTATGATTCCCATTTTTAATAAAATTCACCCCGATTGAATGCTCCAAATGTTGCCTCGAAGTGTTTCTTTCTTTCTTGATGTGAATGTGCCTTGTTGTGTGTGTGCTTGAGATTGATCTCGATATATTGTGCCTTATTACGAATGCTTGGGATTAACCATGGTTTATGGTTGTTTGTTCAGATATCGACCTATTGAAGGATGACTTAGGTGGAAGCGTCCATTCGAGTGCCGCACGATCTATTTCCTGTTGAGAGAAAGCATAGTCCGTGACACTCGGCTTGCCCATCTTGCCCCTCTGGTCGACTGAGCGCCCGCACGTTCGTTTCGTGGGTTGACTTAGGCATACGGATTTCTTCCTCGGGGCACCATCGTCGGAGCATCATCGGAGAACCTGACCGGCGACATTGAAGTTCCGACGATCGGGGGGGCCGGGGGGTGTGCGCACATGATGTGCGATGGTTGCTGGTACTTGGCCCTTATATTGGCCTCCTATCCCTCATCAAACCTCAAGAACTCACACCCCCTTAAAGAGCATTTGAGATTTTAGAGGTTCGCTGCCAGTAGCCATTAAAGTGTCTAAAATGGGGACACTTTTTTCAAATGGTCACAAAATCTTGTACACTTTGAGTTTTTAGCTAATTTTTTTTGTGCATGCCAACAAAATTACATGGATCACGTCTACCAAGTTTGGGGCAAGAAATCCTTCTGAAAGAATTTTAAAAAATCTCGAACCGTAAAAAGTTTTGAAAATCATGAAAAATAGAAAATGAGTCGTCTTGCCATGAAACTTCACAAAGGCTTAAGGGACCACTGTATGAATTTACAAGCCATAAAAATGGCATTGGCACAAAAAAATATGAAGATGTACCTAAACCCACCTTCCACTCTATCGATCCACGGCTTGTGCATCCTGTCTCTCTAGCCGGTATAGTGCCCGTTCGCTTGCCCGCTCGTTTCGTCGGTTGGCTTAGGCATATGGAGTTCATTCCCAGTCTAAGATCGGATCAGACCGAGGGTTGCAGCAGTAGATGTTGGGCTAGGGCATGTGCTGGTGCCACATTTTTCTTCACCGGGGCACCATCGCCGGAACATCACTGAAGAACCTAACTGGTGGCATTGGGGTTCCGACAATGCGCACATGATGTATGATGGGTGCTGCTACTTGGCCCTTATAGTGGCCCCCTATCCCTCATCAAACCTTGAGAACTCACACCCCCTTAAAGAGCATTTGAGATTTTACAGGTTTGCTGCCAGCAGCCATTAAAGTGTCTGAAATGGGGACACTTTTTTCAAATGGTCACAAAATCTTGTACACTTCAAGTTTTTAGCTGAAGTTTTTTGTGCGTGCCAACAAAAATACAAGGATCACGGCTACCAAGTTTGGGGCCAAAACTCCTTTCGAAAAAATTTAACAAAATCCTGAACCATAAAATGTTTCAAAAATCGTGAAAAATAGAAAACGAGTCATCTTGCCATGAAACTTCACGTGAAGGCTTAAGGGACCATTGTATGAATTTACAAGCCATAAAAATGGGCTCGGGCATGTGCTGTTGCCGCATTTTTCTTCGCCGGGGCAACATCGCCGGAGCATCGTCGGAGAACCGACCGGCGGCATTGGGGTTCCGGCGATCGGGGGGTCGGGTGGGGGATGTGGTAACATGATGTGCAATGGGTGCTGGCACTTGGCCCTTATATTGGCCCCCTATCCCTCATCAAACCTTGAGAACTCACACCGTCTTAAAGAGCATTTGAGATTTTAGAGGTTTGCTGCCAGTAGCCATTAAAGTGTATGAAATGGAGACACTTTTTTCAAATGGTCACAAAATCTTGTACACTTCGAGTTTTTAGCTGAATTGTTTTGTCCATGCCAACAAAAGTACAAGGATCACTTCTACCAAGTTTGGGGCCAAAAATCCTTCTGAAAAAATTTTAAAAAATCCCGAACCGTAAAAAGTTTTGAAAATCGTGAAAAATAAAAAACGAGTCATCTTGTCATGAAACTTCACGCGAAGGCTTAAGGGACAATTGTATGAATTTACAAGCCATAAAAATGGCATTGGCACACAGAAATATGAAGATGTGCCTAAACCCACCTACTACCCTATCGATCCACGGCTTGCGCATACTGCCTATCTGGCCGGTGTAGCGGCCGCCGCCCGCCCGCTCGTTTCATCGGTTGCCTTAGGCATACGGAGTTCATTCCCAATCTAAGAACACATCAAACTGAAGGTTGCAGCAATAGAGGGGGACCCGACTGATCCCCGACTTGCACATCCCGCCCCTCTGGTCGACTGAGCGCCTGCACGCTCGTTCCGTGGGTTGACTTAGGCATACGGTGTTCATTCCCAGTCTAAGCATACGGATTTCATTCTCAATGTAATATCAGACCGGATCGAGGGTTTCGGCAGCACATGTTAGGCTCGGGCATTTGCTGGTGCTGCATTTTTCTTCGCCGGGGCACCATCGCCGGAGCATCGTCGGAGAACCTGATCGATGGCATTAGGGTTCCGACGATCGGGGGGTCGAGGGGGTGTGCGCACATGCTGTGCGATGGATGCTGGTACTTGGCCCTTATATTGGCCCCCTATCCCTCATTAAACCTCGAGAACTCACACCCCCTTAAAGAGCATTTGAGATTTTACAGGTTTGCTGCCAGTAGCCATTAAAGTGTCTGAAATGGGGACACTTTTTTCAAATGGTCACAAAATCTTGTACACTTCGATTTTTTAGCTGAATGTTTTTGTGCATGCCAACAAAAATACAAGGATCACGTCTACCAAGTTTGGGGCCAAAAATCCTTTCGAAAAAATTTTAAAAAATCTCGAACCTTAAAAAGTTTCAAAAATCGTGAAAAATAAAAAATGAGTCGTCTTGCCATGAAACTTCACGTGAAGGCTTAAGGGACCATTGTATGAATTTACAAGCCATAAAAATGGCATTGGCACGTAGAAACATGAAGATGTGCCTAAACCCACCTACCACCCTATCGATCCACGGCTTGCGCATCCTGTCTCTCTGGCCGACGTAGTGCCCGCCCGCCCACCCGCCCGCTCGTTTCGTCGGTTGGCTTGGGCATACGAAGTTCATTCCCAGTCTAAGATCAGTTTGGACCGAGGGTTGCTACAGCAAGATCGACAGCACCCAGAGTGGGACCCAGCCCATCCCCAGCTTGTGCATCCCGCCCCTCTGGCCGACTAAGCGACCGCACGCTCGTTTCGTGGGTTGACTTAGGCATACGGAGTTCATTCCTAGTCTAAGATTGGAATGGACCGAGGGTTGTGGCAGCACATGTTGGGCTCGGGCATGTGCTTGTGCCGCATTTTTCTTCGCCGGGGCACCATCGACGGAGCATCACCGGAGAACCTGACCGACGGCATTGGGGTTCCGGCGATCGGGGGGCCGGGGGGTGCACGCACATAATGTGCGATGGGTGCTGGTACTTGGCCCTTATATTGGCCCCCTATCCCTCATCAAAGCTCGAGAACTCACACCCCCTTAAAGAGCATTTGAGATTTTATAGGTTTGCTGCCAGTAGCCAATAAAGTGTCTGAAATGTGGACACTTTTTTCAAATGGTCGCAAAATCTTGTACACTTCGAATTTTTAGCTGAATTTTTTTGGCCATGCCAACAAAAGTACAAGGATCACTTCTACCAAGTTTGGGGCCAAAACTCCTTCTGAAAAAATTTAAAAAAATCCCCAACCGCAAAAAGTTTCGAAAATCATGAAAAATAGAAAACGAGTCATCTTGCCATGAAACTTCACGTGAAGGCCTAAGGGACCATTGTATGAATTTACAAGCCATAAAAATGGCATTGGCAGGTAGAAATATGAAGATGTGCCTCAACCCACTTACCACCCTATCGATCCACGGCTTGCGCATCCCGTCTCTCTGGCCAGCTTAGTGCCCGCCCTCCCGTCCGCTCGTTTCGTCGGTTGGCTTAGGCATACGGAGTTCATTCCCAGTCTAAGATCAGACCCGACCAAGGGTTGTAGCAGCAAGATCGGCAGCTCGCAGAGGGGGACCCGACCGATCCCTAGCTTGCGCATCACACCCCTCTGGCCGGCTAAGCGCTCGCACGCTCATTTCATGGGTTGACTTAGGCATACGGAGTTCATTCCCAGTGTAAGCATACCGAGTTCATTCCCAGTCTAAGATCAGACCAAATCGAGGGTTGCGGCAGCACATGTTGGGCTCGGGCATGTGCTGGTGCCGCATTTTTCTTCACCGGGGCACCATCGCCGGAGCATCGTTGGAGAACCGACCGGCGGCATTGGGGTTCCGGCGATCGGGGGGGGCCGGGTGGTGGGTGTGCACACATGATGTGCGTTGGGTGCTGGTACTTGGCCCTTATATTGGCCCCTATCCCTCATGAAACCTCGAGAACTCACACCCCCTTAAAAAGCATTTGAGATTTTACAGGTTTGCTACCAGTAGCCATTAAAATGTCAGAAATGGGGACACTTTTTTCAAATGGTCCCAAAATCTTGCTCACTTCGAGTTTTTGGCTGAATTTTTTTATGCATGCCAACAAAAAAACAAGGATCATGTCTACCAAGTTTGGGGCCAAAACACCTTCCTAAAAAAGTTTAAAAAATCCTGAACCGTAAAAAGTTTTGAAAATCGTAAAAAATAGAAAACAAGTCGTCTTGTCATGAAACTTCACGTGAAGGCTTAAGGGACCATTGTATGAATTTACAAGCCATAAAAATGGCATTGGCACACAGAAATATGAAGATGTGCCTAAACCCACCTACCACCCTATCGATCCACGGCTTGCGCATCCCGTCTCTCTAGCCGACGTAGCGCCCGCCCTCCCGCCCGCCCGTTCGTTTCATCGATTGCCTTAGGCATACGGAGTTCATTCCCAGTCTAAGATCGGACCAAACCAAGGGTTACGGCAGCATGCAAAGGGGGACTCGACAGATCCTCGACTTACGCATCCCGCCCCTCTGGCCGGCTGAGCGCTCGCAGGCTCGTTCCGTGGGTTGACTTTGGCATACGGTGTTCATTGCCAGTCTAAAGATACGAAGTTCATTCCCAGTATAAGATTGGACCTCTAAGATTGGACCAGACTGAGGGTTACGGTAGCACATGATGGGCTCAGGCATGTGCTGGTGCCGCATTTTTCTTCACCGGGGCACCATCGTCGGAGCATCACCGGAGAACCTGACCGACGGCATTGGGGTTCCGATGATCGGGGGGGTCGGGGGGTGTACACACATGATGTGCGATGGGTGCTGGTACTTGTCCCTTATATTGGCCCCCTATCCCTCATCAAACCTCAAGAACTCACACCCCTTTAAAGAGCATTTGAGATTTTACAGGTTTACTGTCAGTAGCCATTAAAGTGTCTGAAATGGGGACACTTTTTTTAAATGGTCACAAAATCTTGTACACTTCCATTTTTTAGCTGAATGTTTTTGTGCATGGCAACAAAAATACAAGGATCACGTCTACCAAGTTTGGGGCCAAAAATCCTTCTGAAAAAATTTTAAAAAATCTCGAACCTCAAAAAGTTTCAAAAATCGTGAAAAATAAAAACTGAGTCGTCTTGCCATGGAACTTCACGTGAAGGCTTAAGGGACCATTGTATGAATTTACAAGCCATAAAAATGGCATTGGCACGTAGAAACATGAAGATATGCCTAAACCCACCTACCACCCTATCGATCCACGGCTTGCGCATCCCGTCTCTCTGGGCGGCGTAGTGCCTGCCCACCCACCCGCTCGTTTCGTCGATTGGCTTAGGCATACGAAGTTCATTCCCAGTCTAAGATCGGTCTGCACGCAAAGGGCGACTCGGTCGATCCCCGGCTAGTGCATCCCGCCCCCTTAGCCGGCTGATCGCCCGCACGCTCATTTCGTGCCTTGACTTAGGCATACGGAGTTCATTCCCAGTCTAAGATCGGACTGGACCAAGGATTGCGACAGCACATTCTGGGCTCGGGCGTGTGCTGGTCTCGCATTTTTCTTCGTCGGGGCACCATTGTCGGACGGCATTGGGGTTCCGACGATCGAGGGGCCGGGGGGGTTTGCGCGCATGATGTGCAATGGGTGCTGGTACTTGGCCCTTATATTGGCCCCCTATCCCTCATCAAACCTCGAGAACTCACACCCCCTTAAAGAGCATTTAAGATTTTACAGGTTTGCTGCCAGTAGCCATTAAAGTGTTCGAAATGGGTGCACTTTTTTCAAATGGTCACAAAATCTTGTATACTTCGAGTTTTTAGCTGAATTTTTTTGTGCAAGCCAACAAAAACACAAGGATCACGTCTACCACGTTTGGGGCCAAAACTCCTTTCGAAAAAATTTTAAAAAATCTCGAACCGCAAAAAGTTTTGAAAATCATGAAAAATAGAAAATGAGTCTTCTTGCCATGAAACTTCACGTGAAGGCTTAAGGGACCATTGTATGAATTTACAAGCCATAAAAAAGGCATTGGCATGCAGAAATATGAAGACGTGCTTAAACCCACTGACCACCCTATCAATCCACGGCTTGCGCGTCCCGTCTCTCTGGCCGACGTAGTGCCCGCTCGCCCGCTCGTTTCATCGGTTGGCTTAGGCATACGGAGTTCATTCCTAGTCTAAGATCAGACCGGACCAAGGGTTGTGGCAGCTGGATCGGTAGCATGCAAAAGAGGACCCGGTCGATCCTCGGCTTACGCATCCCGCCCCTCTGGCCGGCTGAGCGCCCGCACAGTCGTTTCATGGGTTGACTTAGGCATATGGAGTTCATTCCCAGTCTAAGCATACAGAGTTAATTCCCAGTCTAACATCGGATTAGACCGATGGTTACGGTAGCATATGCTAGGCTCGGGCATGTGCTGGTGCTGCATTTTTCTTCGTCGGGGCACCATCGTCGGAGAACCTGACCGGTGACATTAGGGTTTTGACAATCGGGGGGGCCGGTGGGTGCGCACATGATGTGCGATGGGTGCTGCTACTTGGCCCTTATATTGGCCCCCCATCCCTCATCAAACCTTGATAACTCACACCCCTTTGAAGAGCATTTGAGATTTTACAGGTTTGCTGCCAATAGCCATCAAAGTGTCTGAAATGGGGACACTTTTTTCAAATGGTCACAAAATCTTGTACACTTCGAGTTTTTAGCTGATTTTTTTTGTGCGTGCCAACAAAAATACAAGGATCACGCTCATTTCCTGGGTTCAGTTAGGCATACAGAGTTCATTCCAAGTCTAAGTATACGGAGTTCATTCCCATTCTAAGATCGCATCGGACCGAGGGTTATGACAAAACATGCTGGGCTCGGGCGTGTGCTAGTGCCACATTTTTCTTCATCGGGGCACCATCGTCGGAGCATCATCGGAGAACCTGACTGGCGACATTGGGGTTCTTACGATCGGAGGGGCGGGGGGGTGTACGCACATGATGTGCGATGGGTGCTGGTTCTTGGCCCTTATATTGGCCCCCTATCCCTCATCAAACCTCTAAAACTCACACCCCCTTAAAGAGCATTTGAAATTTTACAAGTTTGCTGCCAGTAGCCATTAAAGTGTCTGAAATGGGGACACTTTTTTCAAATGGTCACAAAATCTTGTAAACTTCGGGTTTTTAGCTGAATTTTTTTGTGCTTGCCAAAAGAAATACAGCGATCACGTCTACCAAGTTTGGGGTGAAAAATCCTTTCGAAAAAATTTTAAAAAATCCCAAACCAAAAAAAGTTTTGAAAATCATGAAAAATAAAAAATAAGTCATCTTCGTCGGGGCACCATCGCCGGAGCATCGCCGGAGAACCTGACCGACGACATTGGGGTTCCGGCGATTGGAGGGGCCGGGGGGTGTGCGCACATGATGTGCGATGGTTGCTGGTACTTGGCTCTTATATTGGCCTCCTATCCCTCATCAAACCTCAAGAACTCACACCCCCTTAAAGAGCATTTGAGATTTTAGAGGTTCGCTGCCAGTAGCCATTAAAGTGTCTAAAATAGGGACACTTTTTTCAAATGGTCACAAAATCTTGTACACTTTGAGTTTTTAGCTAATTTTTTTTGGGCATGCCAACAAAATTACATGGATCACGTCTACCAAGTTTGGGGTAAGAAATCCTTCTGAAAAAATTTTAAAAAATCTCGAACCGTAAAATGTTTCAAAAATCATGAAAAATAGAAAATGAGTCGTCTTGCCATGAAAGTTCACAAAGGCTTAAGGGACCATTGTATGAATTTACAAGCCATAAAAATGGCATTGGCATGAAGAAATATGAAGATGTGCCTAAACCCACCTTCCACTCTATCGATCCACGGCTTGCGCATCTTATCTCTCTGACCGGTATAGTGGCCGTTCGCCCGCCCGCTCGTTTCGTCGGTTGGCTTAGGCATACGGAGTTCATTCCCAATCTAAGATCGGATCGGACCGAGGGTTACAGCAGTAGATGCTGGGCTCAAGCATGTGCTGGTGCCATATTTTTCTTCACCGGGGCACCATCGCCGGAGCATCACCGAAGAACCTAATCGGTGGCATTGGGGTTCCGGCGATCGGGGGGGCTGGGGGTGTGCGCACATGATGTACGATGGGTGCTGCTACTTGGCCCTTATAGTGGCCCCCTATCCCTAATCAAACCTTGAGAACTCACACCCCCTTAAAGAGCATTTGAGATTTTACAGGTTTGCTGCCAGCAGCCATTAAAGTGTCTGAAATGGGGACACTTTTTTCAAATGGTCACAAAATCTTGTACACTTCGAGTTTTTAGCTGAAGTTTTTTGTGCGTGCCAACAAAAATACAAGGATCACGGCTACCAAGTTTGGGGCCAAAACTCCTTCCGAAAAAATTTAACAAAATCCTGAACCATAAAAAGTTTCAAAAATCATGAAAAATAGAAAACGAGTCGTCTTGCCATGAAACTTCACGTGAAGGCTTAAGGGACCATTGTATGAATTTACAAGCCATAAAAATGGCATTGGCATGTAGAAATATAAAGATGTGCCTAAACCCACCGACCACCCTATCGATCTACAACTTGCGCATCCCGTCTCTCTAGCCGGCGTAGTGCCCGCCCACCCGTCCGCCCGCCCGCTCGTTTTGTCGGTTGGCTTAGGCATACGAAGTTCATTCCCAGTCTAAGATCAGACCGGACCGTGGGTTGCCGCAGCAAGATCGGCAGCACGTAGAGGGGGACCTGACCGGTCCTCCACTTGCGCATCCAGCCCCTCTGGCCGGCTGAGTGCCCGCACGCTCATTTCGTGGGTTGAATTAGGCATACGAAGTTCATTCCCAGTCTAAGCATACGGAGTTCATTCCTAGTCTAACATCGGACCAGACCGAGGGTTGCGACAGCACATGCTGGGCTCGGGCATGTGCTGTTGCCGCATTTTTCTTCTCCAGGGCACCATCGCCGGAGAACCTGACCGGAGACATTAGGGTTCTGGCGATCGGGGGGGGCAGTGGGGGTGTGCACACATGATGTGCGATTGGTGCTGGTACTTGGCCCTTATATTGGCCCCCTATCCCTTAAAGAGCATTTGAGATTTTATAGGTTTGCTGCCAGTAGCCATTAAAGTGTCTGAAATAGGGACACTTTTTTCAAATGGTTACAAAATCTTGTACACTTCGAGTTTTTAGCTGAATTGTTTTGTGCATGCCTACAAAAATACAAGGATCACGTCTACCAAGTTTGGGGCCAAAACTCCTTTCGAAAAAATTTTAAAAAATCCTGAACCGCAAAAGGTTTCAAAAATCGTGAAAAATAGAAAACGAGTCGTCTTGCCATGAAACTTCGCGTGAAGGCTTAAGGGACCATTGTATGAATTTACAAGCCATAAAAATGGCATTGGCACGTAGAAATATGAAGATGTGCCTAAACCCACCTACCACCCTATCCATCCACGGCTTGCGCATCCCGTCTCTCTGGTCGACGTAGTGCCCGCCCGCCTGCCCGCCCACTTGCTTCGTCGGTTGGCTTAGGAATACGAAGTTCATTCCTAGTCTAAGAACGAACCAGACTGAGGGTTACGGCAGCAGGATCACCAACACGCAGAGGGGGACCCGATTGATCCCCGACTTACGCATCCCGCCCCTCTGGCCGGCTGAGCGCCTGCACGCTCGTTTCGTGGTTTGACTTAGGCATATTGAGTCCATTCCCAGTCTAAGCATACGGAGTTCATTCCCAGTCTAAAATCAGACCAGACCAAGGGTTGTGGCAACACATGCTGGGCTCAGGTATGTGCTGGTGTCGCATTTTTCTTTGTCGGGGCACCATCGCCAGAGCATCACCGGAGAACCTGACCGGCGGCATTGGGGTTCCGACGATCGGGGGTGCCGGGGGGGTGTGCGTACATGCTATGCGATGGGTGCTGGTACTTGGCCCTTATATTGGCCCCCTATCCCTCATCAAACCTTAAGAACTCACACCCCCTTAAAGAGCATTTGAGATTTTACAGGTTTGCTGCCAGTAGCCCTTAAAGTTTCTGAAATGGGGACACTTTTTTCAAATGGTCACAAAATGTTGTACACTTTAAGTTTTTAGCTAAATATTTTTGTGCATGCCAACAAAAATACAAGGATCACATCTGCCAAGTTTGGCATCAAAACTCCTTCCCGCAAAAATTTTAAAAAATATCGAACCACAAAAAGTTTGGAAAATCGTGAAAAATAGAAAACAAGTCATCTTGCCATGAAACTTCACGTGAAGGCTTCAAGGACCATTGTATGAATTTACATGCCATAAAAATGGCATTGGTAGGCAGAAATATGAAGATGTGCCTAAACCCACCTACCACCCTATCGATCCACGGCTTGCACATCCCGTTTCTCTGGCCGACGTAGTGCCCGCCCGCCTGCCAGCCCTCTCGTTTCGTCAGTTGGCTTAGGCATACGAAGTTCATTCCCAGTCTAAGATCGGATGGACCGAGGGTTGCGGCAGCACATACTGGGCTCGGGCATGTGCTGGTGCCGTATTTTTCTTCGTCGGGGCACCATCACCGGAGCATCGCCGGAAAACCTGACCGATGGTATTGGGGTTCCGACGATAGGGGGCCGGGGGGTGTGTGCACACGATGGGTGCTAGTATTTGGCCCTTATGTTGGCCACCTATCCCTCATCAAACCTCGAGAACTCACACCCCCTTAAAGAGCATTTGAGATTTTACAGGTTTGCTGCCAGTAGCCATTAAAGTGTCTGAAATGGGGACACTTTTTTCAAATGGTCAGAAAATATTGTACACTTTGAGTTTTTAGCTGAATTTTTTTTTACATGCCAAAAAAAATACAAGGATCACGTCTACCAAGTTTGGAGCAAAAAATGCTTCCAAAAAAATTTTAAAAAATCCCGAACCACAAAAAGTTTTGAAAATCTTGAAAAATAGAAAACGAGTCGTCTTGCCATGAAACTTCACGTGAAGGCTTAAGGGACCATTGTATGAATTTACAAGCCATAAAAATGGCATTGGCATGCAGAAATATGAAGATGTGCCTAAACCCACCTACCACCCTATCGATCCACTGCTTGCCCATCCCATCTCTCTGGCCGACGTAGTGCCCGCCGGTCCGCCCGCCTGCTTGTTTCGTCGGTTGGCTTGGGCATACAGAGTTCATTCCCAGTCTAAGATCGAACCGAACCGAGGGTTGCGACAGCAAGATCGAAAGCACATAGAGGGGGACCCGGCCGATCCCCGGCTTGCGCATCCCGCCCCTCTGGTCGGTTGAGCGCCCAGACGCTTGTTTCGTGGGTTGACTTAGGCATACGGAGTTCATTCCCAGTCTAAGCATACAAAGTTCATTCCCAGTCTAAGATCGGACGGACCGAGGGTTACGGCAGCACATGCTGCGCTCGGGCATGTACTAGTGCCGCATTTTTCTTCGTCGGGGCACCATCGCCGGAGAACCTGACCGGCGGCATTATGGTTCCGACAATCGCGGGGGCCGGGGGGGTGTGCGCACATGATGTGCGATGGGTGCTGGTACTTGGCCCTTATATTGGCCCCCTATCCCTCATCAAACCTCGAGAACTCACACCCCCTTAAAGAGCATTTGAGATTTTACAGGTTTGCTGCCAGTAGCCATTAAAGTGTCTGAAATGGGGACACTTTTTTCAAATAGTGACAAAATCTTGTACACTTCGAGTTTTTAGCTGATTTTTTTTTGCATGCCGAAAAAAATAAAAGGATCATGTCTACTAAGTTTGGGGCCAAAACACCTTTCGAAAAAATTTTAAAAACTCCCGAACCTCTAAAAGTTTCAAAAATCATGAAAAATAGAAAACGAGTCGTCTTGCCATGAAACTTCACGTGGAGGCCTAAGGGACCATTGTATGAATTTACAAGCCATAAAAATGGCATTGGCACATAGAAATATGAAGATGTGCCTAAACCCACCAACCACCCTAACGATCCACAGCTTGCCCATCCCGTCTCTCTGGCTGGCATAGTGCCCGCCCGCCCGCCCGCCTGCTCGTTTCGTCGATTGGCTTGGGTATACGGAGTTCATTCCCAGTCTAAGATCGGACCGAACTGAGGGTTGTGGCAGCACAAGCTGGGCTCGAGCATGTGCTGGTGCCGCATTTTCTTTGTCGGAGCACCATCGTCGGGGCATCACCGGAGAACCTGACCGACGGCATTGGGGTTCCGACGATCGGGGGTCGGGGGGGTGTGTGCACATGATGTGCGATGGGTGCTGGTACTTGGCCCTTATATTGGCCCCCTATCCCTCATCAAACCTCGAGAACTCACCCCGCCTTAAAATGCATTTGAGATTTTACAGGTTTGCTGCCAGTAGCCATTGAAGTGTCTGAAGTGGGGACACTTTTTTCAAATGGTCAGAAAATCTTGTACACTTCGAGTTTTTAGCTGAATTTTTTTTGTGCATGCCAACAAAAGTACAAGGATCACGTCTACCAAGTTTGGGCCAAAAGTCCTTCCGAAAAAATTTTAAATAATCTCGAATCGTAAAAAGTTTCAAAAATCGTGAAAAATAGAAAACGAGTCGTCTTGCCATGAAACTTTTCGTGAAGCCTTAAGGGACCATTGTATGAATTTACAAGCCATAAAAATGGCATTGGCACATAGAAGTATGAAGATGTGATTAAACCCACCTACCACCCTATCGATCCACGGCTTGTACATACCGTCTCTCAGGCCGGCGTAGTTCACGCCCGTCCGCCCGCTCGTTTCATCAGTTGGCTTAGGCATACGGAGTTCATTCCCAGTGTAAGATCGGACCGGACCGAGGGTTGTGGCAGCACATGCTAGGCTCCGGCATGTGCTGGTGCCGTATTTTTCATCGTCAGGGCACCATTGTCGGAGAACCTGACTGGCGGTATTAGGGTTCCGACAATCAGGGGGGCCGGGGGGTGTGCGCGCATGATGTGCGATGGGTGCTGGTACTTGGCCCTTATATTGGCCCCTATTCCTTATCAAACCTTGAGAACTCACACCCCCTTAAAAAGCGTTTGAGATTTTACAGGTTTGCTACTAGTAGCCATTAAAGTGTCTGAAATGGGGACACTTTTTTCACATGGTCACAAAATCTTGTACACTTTGAGTTTTTAGCTGAATTTTTTTGTGCATGCCAACAAAAATATAAGGATCATGTCGACCAAGTTTGGGGCAAAACTCCTTCTGAAAACATTTTAAAAAATCCCAAACCGTAAAAAGTTTCAAAAATCATGAAAAATAGAAAACGAATCATCTTGCCATGAAACTTCACGTGAAGGCTTAAGGGACCATTGTATGAATTTACAAGCCACAAAAATGGCATTGGCACGAGAAATATGAAGATGTGCCTAAACCCACCTACCACCCTATCTATCCATGGATTGCGCTTCCCGTCTCTCTAGTCGACGTAATGCCCGTCGGCCTGCCCGCCCGCCCGCTCGTTTCATCGGTTGGCTTAGGCATACGGAGTTCATTCCCAGTCTAAGATCAGACCGAACCGAGGGTTATGGCAGCAAGATCGACAATACACAGAGGGGGATGTGACCGATCCTAGGCTTGTGCTTCCCGCCCCTCTGGCCGACTGAGCGCCCGCACGCTCGTTTCGTGGGTTGACTTAGGCATACGGAGTTCATTCCCAGTCTAAGATCAGACTGGACTGAAGGTTATGGTAGCACATGCTGGGCTCGGGCATGTGCTGGTGTTGTATTTTTCTTCACCGAGGCAACATAGTCGAGCATCGTCGGAGAACCTGACCGACGGCATTGGGTTTCGGTGATCGGGGGGTGGGGGGGTGGTGTGCGCACATGATGTGCGATGGGTGCTGGTACTTGGCCCTTATATTGGCCCTCTATCCCTCATCAAGCCTCGAGAACTCACACCCCCTTAAAGAGCATTTGAGATTTTCCAGGTTTGCTGCCAGTAGCCATTAAAGTGTCTGAAATAGGGACACTTTTTTCAAATGATCACAAAATCTTGTACCCTTCGAGTTTTTAGCTAAATTGTCTTGTGCATGCCAACAAAAATACAAGGATCACGTCTACCAAGTTTGGGGCCAAAACTCCTTCCGAAAAAATTTTAAAAAATCTCGAACTGTAAAAAGTTTCAAAAATCATGAAAAATAGAAAACGAGTCGTCTTGCCATGAAACTTCACGTGAAGGCTTAAGAGACCATTGTATGAACTTACAAGCCATAAAAATGCATTGGCATGCAGAAATATGAAGATGTACCTAAACCCACCTACCACCCTATGGATCCACGACTTGCGCATCCCTTCTCTCTGGCCGGCGTAGTGCCTGTCCGCCCGTCCGCCCGCTTGTTTCATCAGTTGGCTTAGGCATATGGAGTTCATTCCTAGTCAACGATCGGACCGGACCGAGGGTTGCGGCAGCACATGCTTTGCTCAGGCCGACATAGTTTCGATGACCGGGGGGGCCGGGGGGGTGTGCGCACATGATGTGCGATGGGTGCTGGTACTTGGCCCTTATTTTTGCCCCTCATCCCTCATCAAACCTTGAAAACTCACACCCCCTTAAAGAGCTTTTTAGATTTTATAGGTTTGCTGCCAACAGCCATTAAAGTGTCTGAAACAGGACAGTTTTTTGAAATGGTCAAAAAATCTTGTACACTTCGAGTTTTTAGCTGAATTTTTTTCTGCAAGCCAACAAAAATTCAAGGATCACGTCTACCAAGTTTGGGGCCAAAATTCCTTCCGAAAAAATTTTCAAAAATCCTGAACCGTAAAAAGTTTTAAAAATTATGAAAAATAGAAAACGAGTCGTCTTGCGTACCACATGCTAGGCTCGAGCATCTGCTGGTGTCACATTTTTCTTCACCGAGGCACCATCACCGGAGCATCGCCGGAGAACTTGACCGGTGGCATTGGGGTTCCGACGATCGAAGGGGTCGGCGGTGTGCGCACATGATGTGCGATGGGTGCTGGTATTTGGCCCTTATATTGGCCCCTTATCCCTCATCAAACCTCGAGAACTCACACCCCCTTAAAGAGCATTTGAGATTTTACAAGTTTGCTACCAGTAGCCATTAAAGTGTCTTAAATGGGGACACTTTTTTCAAATGGTCCCAAAATCTTGTACACTTCTAGTTTTTAGCTAAATTTTTTTGTGCATGCCAACAAAAATACAAGGATCATGTCTTCCAAGTTTGGTGCCAAAACTCCTTCCGAAAGAATTTTAAAAAATCCCGAACCGGAAAAATTTTCAAAAATCTTGAAAAATCAAAAACGAGTCGTGTTGCCATGAAACTTCACGTGAAGGCTTAAGGGACCATTGTATGAATTTACAAGCCATAAAAATGGCATTGGCATGTAGAAGTACGAAGATGTGATTAAACCCACCTACCACCCTATCGATCCACGGCTTGCGCATCCCGTCTCTCTGATCGGCGTAGTGCCCGCCCGTCCTCTCGTTTCGTCGGTTCGCTTAGGCATACGGAGTTCATTCCCAGTCTAAGATCAGATCGAATCAAGGGTTGCAGCAGCAAGATCAACAGCACACAGAGTGGGACCCAGCCAATCCCCAGCTTGCGCATCCCGCCCCTCTAGCCGGCTGAGCACCCGCACGCTCATTTCGTGGGTTGACTTAGGCATACGGAGTTCATTCCCAGTCTAAGGGTATGGAGTTCATTCCCAATCTAAGATCGGACCGGACCACGCTTTGTGGCAGCACATGCTGGGCTCAGGTATGTGCTGGTGCCGCATTTTTCTTCGTCAGGGCACCATCGTCAGAGCATCGCCGGAGAACCTGACCGGCGGCAATGGGGTTCCGACGATCGGGGGGCCGGGGGGTGTGCACACATGATGTGCGATAGGTGCTGGTACTTGGTTCTTATATTGGCCCCCTATCCCTCATCAAACCTCGAGAAGTCACACCCCTTTAAAGAGCATTTGAGATTTTACAGGTTTGCTGCCAGTGCCCATTAAAGTGTCTGAAATGGGGACACTTTTTTCAAAAGGTCACAAAATCTTGTACACTTCGAGTTTTTAGCTGAATTTTTTTTGTACATGCAAACAAAAATACAAGGATCCCGTCTACGAAGTTTGGGGCCTGAACTCCTTTCGAAAAAATTTTAAAAAATCCTGAACCGCAAAAAGTTTTGAAAATCGTGAAAAATAAAAAACGAGTCGTCTTGCCATGAAACTTCACGTGAAGGCTTAAGGGACCATTGTATGAATTTACAAGCCATAAAAATGGCATTGTCACAAAGAAATATGAAGATGTGCCTAAACCCGCCTACCACCCTATCGATCCACGGCTTATGCATCCCGTCTCTCTGGCCGACGTAGTGCCCGCCCGCCCGCACGCCGGCTTGTTTTGTCGGTTGGCATAGGCATATGGAGTTCATTCCCAGTCTAAGATCAAAATAGACCAAGGGTTGCGGCGGCAGGATCGGCAGCACACAGAGGGGGACCCGGCCTATCCCCGGCTTACGCATCCCCCCCTCTGGTCAGCTGAGCGCCCGCACGCTTGTTTCGTGGGTTGATTTAGGCATACGGAGTACATTCCCAGTCTAAGCATACGGAGTTCATTCCTATTCTAAGATCGAAATGGACTGAGGGTTGCGGCATCACATGATGGGCTCGGGCATGTGCTGGTGCCGTATTTTTCTTCGTCGGAGAACCTGACCGGCGGATTGGGGTTCCGGCGATCTGGGTGGCCGGAGCGGGTGTGCGCACATATGTGCAATGGGTGCTGGTACTTGGCCCTTATATTGGCCCCCTATCCCTCATCAAACCTCGAGAACTCACACACCTTAAAGAGCATATGAGATTTTACAGATTTGCTGCAGTAGCCATTAAAGTGTCTGAAATGGGGACACTTTTTTCAAACGATCACAAAATCTTGTACGCTTCGAGTTTTAGCTGAATTTTTTTGTGCATGCCAACAAAAATACAAGGATCACGTCTACCAAGTTTGGGGCCAAAACTCCTTCAGAAAAAATTTTAAAAAATCTCGAACCACAGAAAGGTTTGAAAATCGTGAAAAATAGAAAACGAGTCGTCTTGCCATGAAACTTCACGTGAAGGCTTAAGGGACCATTGTATGAATTTACAAGCCATAAAAATAGCATTGGCATGCAGAAATATAAAGATGTGCCCAAACCCACCTACCACCCTATCGATACACGGCTCGCGCATCCCGTCTCTCTGGCCGGCATAGTGCCCACCCGCCAGCTCATTTCGCCGGTTGGCTTAGGCATATGGAGTTCATTCCCAATCTAAGATCAGACCGGATTGAGGGTTGTGGCAGTAGGATCGACAGCACACAGAAGGGGACCCGACCGACCCCCGACCTGCCCATCCCGCCCTTCTGGCCAACTGAGCGCCCGCACGCTCGTTTCGTTGGTTGACTTAGGCATACGGAGTTCATTCCTAGTCTAAGCATACGGAGTTCATTCCAAGTCTAAGATCAGACCGGATTGAGGGTTACGGCAGCACATGCTGGGCTCGAGCATGTGCTGGTGCCACATTTTTCTTCGTCGGGGCACCAACGCCGGAGCATCGCTGGAGAACCTGACCGACGGCATTGGGGTTCCGGCGATCGAGGGGGCCGGAGTGGGTGTGCGCACATGATATGTGATGGGTGCTGGTACTTGGCCCTTATATTGGCCCCCTATCCCTCATCAAACCTCGAGAACTCACACCCCCTTAAAGAGCATTTGACATTTTACAGGTTTCCTACCAGTAGCCATTAAAGTGTTTGAAATGGGGACACTTTTTTCAAATGGTCACAAAATCTTGTACACTTCGAGTTTTTAGCTGAATTTTTTTGTGCATGCCAACAAAAATACAAGGATCACATCTACCAAGTTTTGGGCCAGAAATCCTTTCGAAAAAATTTTAAAAAATCCCGAACCACAAAAAGTTTCAAAAATCGTGAAAAATAGAAAACGAGTCGTGTTGCCATGAAACTTCACGTGAAGGCTTAAGGGACCATTGTATGAATTTACAAGCCGTAAAAATGGCATTGGCACGTAGAAATATGAAGATGTACCTAAACCCACCAACCACCTTATCGATCCATGGCTTGCGCATCCCGTCTCTCTCGTTGGCGTAATGCTCGCCCTCCCGTCCGCCCGTTCGTTTCGTCGTTTGGCTTAGGCATACGGAGTTCATTCCCAGTCTAAGATTAGACCAGATCGAGGGCTACAGCAGTAGGCTCGGTAGCACGTAGAGTGGGACCTGGTCGATCCCCGGCTTGCGCATCCCGTCCCTCTGGCTGGCTGAGTGCCCGCACACTTGTTTTGTGGGTTAACTTTGGCTTACGGAGTTCATTCCCAGTTTAAACATACGGAGTTCATTCCCAGTCTAAGATCGGACCAGATCGAGGGTTTCAACAGCAAATGCTGGGCTCGGGCATGTGTTGGGGCCGCTTTTTTCATCGTCAGGGCACCATCGCCGGAGCATCACCGGAGAACCTAATCGGCAGCATTGGGGTTCCGACGATCAGGGGGGTCGACGGGGGGGTTTGCGCCCATGATGTGCGATGGGTGCTGGTACTTGGCCCTTATATTGGCCCCCTAACCCTCATCAAACCTCGAGAACTCACACCCCCTTAAAGAGCATTTCAGATTTTACAGGTTTGCTGCCAGTAGCAATTAAAGTGTCTGAAATGGGGACACTTTTTCCAAACGATAACAAAATCTTGTACACTTCGAGTTTTTAGCTGAATTGTTTTGTGCATGCCAACAAAAATACAAGGATCACGTCTACCAATTTTGGGGCCAAAACTCCTTCCGAAAAAATTTTCAAAAATCTCGAACAGCAAAAAGTTTCAAAAATCGTGAAAAATAGAAAACGAGTCGTCTTTCCATTAAACTTCACATGAAGGCTTAAAGGACCATTGTATGAATTTACAAGCCATAAAAATGGCATTGGCATGCAGAAATATGAAGATGTGCTTAAACCCACCTACCACCCTATCGATCCACGGCTTGCGTATCCCATCTTTCTGGCCGGCGTAGTGCCCGCCCGACCGCTCGCCCGCTCGTTTCGTCAGTTGGCTTAGGCATACGGAGTTCATTCCCAATCTAAGATTGAACCAGACTGACCGTTGCGGCAGCAGGATCGACAGCACGCAGAGGGGGACTCGGCCGATCTCCGACTTGCGCATCCCGCCCCTCTGGCCGGCTGAGCGCCTGCACGCTCGTTTTGTGGGTTGAGTTAGGCATACGGAGTTCAGTCCCAGTCTAAGCATACGGAGTTCATTCCCAGTCTAAGATCGGATCAGACCGAGGGTTACGGCAGCACATGCTGGGCTCGGGCATGTGCTGGTGCCGTATTTTTCTTCGTCGGGGCACCATCGCCAGAGAACTTGACCGGCGGCATTGGGGTTTCGGCGATCGGGGGGGGGTGTGCACACATGATGTGCGATGGGTGCTAGTGCTTGGCCCTTATATTGGCACCCTATCCCTCATCAAATCTTGAGAACTCACACCCCCTTAAAGAGCATATGAGATTTTACAGGTTTGCTGCCAGTAGCCATTAAAGTGTCTGAAATGGTGACACTTTTTTCAAATGGTCACAAAATCTTGTACACTTCGAGTTTTTAGCTGAATTTTTTTGTGCACGCCAACAAAAATACAAGGATCACGTCTACCAAGTTTGGGGCTAAAAATCCTGCTGAAAAAATTTTTAAAAATCCCAAACCGTAAAAAGTTTCAAAAATCATGAAAAATAGAAAACGAGTCGTCCTGCCATGAAACTTCACGTGAAGGCTTAAAGGACCATTGTATGAATTTACAAGCCATAAAAATGGCATTGGCGTGTAGAAATATGAAGATGTACCTAAACCCACCTACCATCTTATCGATACACGGCTTGCTTATCCCGTCTCTCTGGTCGACGTAGTGCCTGCCCGCCCTCTCGTTTCGTCAGTTGGCTTAGGCATACGGAGTTCATTCCTAGTCTAAGATCGGACCGGATCGAGGGTTGTGGCAGCAGGATCAGCAGCACGTAGAGGGGGACCCGACCGATCCTTGGCTTGCGCATCCCGCCCCTCTGGTCGGCTGAGCACCCGTACGTTTGTTTCGTGGGTTGACTTAGGCATACGAAGTTCATTCCCAGTCTAAGCATATGGAGTTCATTCCCAGTCTAAGATCGGATTGGATCGAGGGTTGTGGCAGCACATGCTGGGCTTGGGCATGTGCTGGTGCCGCATATTTCTTCGTCGAGGCGCCATCACCGGAGCATCACGAGAGAACCTGACCGACAGCATTAGGGTTCCGGCGATCGGGGGCGCCAGGGCGGGTGTGCGCACATGATGTGCGATGGGTGCTGGTACTTGGCCCTTATGTTGGTCCCCTATCCCTCATCAAACCTCGAGAACTCATACCCCCTTAAAGAGCATTTGAGATTTTACAGGTATGCTAGCAGTAGCCATTAAAGTGTCTGAAATGGGGACACTTTTTTCAAATGGTCACCAAATCTTGTACACTTCGAGTTTTTAGCTAAATTTTTTTGTGCATGCCAACAAAATACAAGGATCATGTCTACCAAGTTTGGGGCCAAAACTCCATCCGAAAAAATTTAAAAAAATCTTGAACCCCAAAAAGTTTCAAAAATCGTGAAATATACAAAACGAGTCGTCTTGCCATGAAACTTCACGTGAAGGCTTAAGGGACCATTGTATGAATTTACAAGCCATAAAAATGGCATTGGCATGCAGAAATATGAAGATGTGCCTAAACCCACCTACCACCCTATCAATCCACGGCTTGCGCATCTCGTCTCTCTGGCCGGCGTAGTGCCCGCCCGTCGACTCGTTCCATCGGTTGGCGTAGGCATACGGAGTTCATTTAAAGTCTAAGATCAGACCAGACTGAGGGTTGCGGTAGTAGGATCGGTAGCACGCAGAGGGGGACCCGACCGATCCCCGGCTTGCGCATCCCGCCCTCTGGTCGGCTGAGCGCCCGCACGCTCGTTTCGTGGGTTGACTTAGGCATATAGAGTTCATTCCTAGTCTAAGCATACGAAGTTCATTCCCAGTCTAAGATCGGACCACACTGAGGGTTGCGGCAGCACATGCTGGGCTCGGGTATGTGCTAGTGCCACATTATTCTTCGTCGGGGCACCATCGTCGGAGAACCTGACCGGCGGCATTGGGGTTCCGACGATCGGGGGGGCCGGGGGGGTGTGTGCACATGATGTGTGATGGGTACTGGTACTTGGCCCTTATCCCTCATCAAACCTCGAGAACTCACACCCCTTAAAGAGCATTTGAGATTTTACAAGTTTGCTGCCAGTAGCCATTAAAGTGTCTGAAATGTGGATAATTTTTTCAAATGGTCCCAAAATCTTGCACACTTCGAGTTTTTAGCTGAATTGTTTTGTGCATGCCAACAAAAATACAAGGATCACGTCTACCAAGTTTGGGGCCAAAACTCCATCCAAAAAAATGTTTAAAAATCCCGAACCCCAAAAAGTTTAAAAAATCGTGAAATATACAAAACGAGTCGTCTTGCCATGAAACTTGACGTGAAGGCTTAAGGGACCATTGTTTCAATTTACAAGCCATAAAAATGGCATTGGGATGCAAAAATATGAAGATGTACCTAAACCCACCTACCGCCCTATCGATCCACAGCTTGCGCATCCCGTCTCTCTGGCCGACGTAGTGATCGCCTGCTTGCCCGCTCGTTTCGTCGGTTGGCTTAGGCATACGGAGTTCATTCCCAATCTAAGATTGGACCAGATCGAGGGTTATGGCAGTAGGATTGGCAGCACGTAGAGGGGGACCCGATCGATCCCCGGCTTGTGCATCCCGCCCCTCTGGCCGGCTGAGCACCCGCACGCTCATTTCATGGGTTAACTTAGGCGTATGGAGTTCATTCCCAGTCTAAGCATACGGAGTTCATTCCCAGTCTAAGATCAGACCAGACCGAGGGTTGCGGCAGTACATGCTGGGCTCGGGTATGGGCTGGTGTCGCATTTTTCTTCGTTGGGGCACCATCGCCAGAGCATCGCCGGAGAACCTGACCGGTGGCATTGCGCTTCCTACGATCGGGGGGGCCGAAGGGGTGTGCACACATGATGTGCGATGGATGCTGGTACTTGGCCCTTATATTGGCCCCTGTCCCTCGTCAAACCTCAAGAACTCACACCCCCTTAAAGAACGTTTGAGATTTTACAGGTTTGTTGCCAGTAGCCATTAAAGTGTCTGAAATGGGGACACTTTTTTCAAATGGTCACAAAATCTTGTACACTAAGAGTTTTTAGCCGAATTTTTTTGTGCATGCCAACAAAAGCACAAGGATCATGTCTACCAAGGCCAAAACTCCTTCCAAAAAAATTTTAAAAAATCTTGAACCGTAAAAAGTTTCAAAAATCGTGAAAAATAGAAAACGAGTCGTCTTGCCATGAAACTTCACGTGAAGCCTTAAGGGACCATTGTATGATTTTACAAGCCATAAAAATGGCATTGGCATGCAGAAATATGAAGATGTGCCTAAACCCACCTACCACCCTATCGATCCACGGCTTGCGCATCCCGTCTCTCTGGCGGGCACTACTCTCTGGCTGGCGTAGTGCCCACCCGCTCGTCTGTCCGCTCGTTTCGTCGGTTGGCTTAGGCATACGAAGTTCATTCCCAGTCTAAGATCAGACCGGGCCAACGGTTGCAGCAACAGGATCGGTAGTACCCAGAGGGGGACCCGACCGATCCCCGCCTTTCGCATCCCTCCCCTCTGGTCGACAGAGCACCCGCATGCTCATTTCGTGGGTTGACTTTGGCATACGGAGTTCATTCCCAGTCTAAACATATGGAGTTAATTCCCAATCTAAGATCAGGCCAAACCGAGGGTTACGACAGCACATGCTGGGCTTGGGCATGTGCTGGTGCCGTATTTATCCTCGTTGGGGCACCATCGTTGGAGCATCGTCGGAGAACCTGACCTGCGACATTGGGGTTCCGAAGATCGGGGGGGCCGGGGGGTGTGCGCACATATGTGCGATGGGTGCTGGTACTTGGCCCTTATATTGGCCCCCTATCCCTCATCAAACCTCGAGAACTCATACCCCCTTAAAGAGCATTTGAGATTTTACAGGTTTGCTACCAGTAGCCACTAAAGTGTCTGAAATGGGGACACTATTTTCAAATGGTCACAAAATCTTGTGCACTTCAAGTTTTTAGCTGAATTGTTTTGTGCATGCCAACAAAATAAAAGGATCATGTCTATCAAGTTTGGGGCCAAAACTCCATCCGAAAAAATTTTAAAAAATCTTGAACCGTAAAATTTTCAAAAATCGTGAAAAATAGAAAACGAGTCGTCTTGCCATGAAACTTCATGTGAAGGCTTAAGGGACCATTGTATAAATTTCCTAGCCATAAAAATGGCATTGGCACGCAGAAATATAAAGATTTGCCTAAACCCACCTACCAACCTATTGATCCAAGGCTTGCGCATCCCGTCTCTCTGGCCGGCGTAGTGCCCGCCCGCCCGCCCGCCCGCTCGTTTCATCGGTTGGCTTAGGCATACGGAGTTCATTCCCAGTCTAAGATCAGACCGGACCGAGGGTTCCGGCAGCAGGATCGGCGGCACGCAGAGGGGGACCCAACCGATCCCCGGCTTGTACATCCCGCCCCTCTGGCCGGCTGAGCGCCTGCACGCTTGTCTCGTGGGTTGACTTAGGCATACAGAGTTCATTCCCAGTCTAAGCATACGAAGTTCATTCCCAGTCTAAGATCGAACCGGATCGAGGGTTACGGCAGCACATGCTAGGCTCGAGCATGTGCTAGTGCCGCATTTATCTTCGTCGGGGCACCATCGTTGGAGTATTGCCGGGGAACCTGATCGACGACATTGGGGTTCCGATGATCAGGGGGCCGAGGGGGTGTGCGCACATGATGTGTGATAGGTGCTGGTACTTGGCCCTTATATTGGCCCCCTATCCCTCATCAAACCTCGAGCACTTACACCCCTTTAAAGAGCATTTGAGATTTTACAGGTTTGCTGCCAGTAGCAATTAAAGTGTGTGAAATGGGGACACTTTTTTCGAATGGTCACAAAATCTTGTACACTTCGAGTTTTTCGCTGAATTTTTTTGTGCATGCAAAAAAAAAACAAGGATAACATCTACCAAGTTTGGGGCCAAAACTGCTTCCAAAAAAATTTTAAAAAATACCGAACCGTAAAAAGTTTCGAAAATCATGAAAAATAGAAAACAAGTCGTCTTGCCATGACACTTCACGTGAAGGCTTAAGGGACCATTGTATGAATTTACAAGCCATAAAAATGGCATTGGCACATAGAAATATGAAGATGTGCCTAAACCCACCTACCACCCTATCGATCAATGGCTTGCGCATCCCTTCTCTTTGGCCAACGTAGTGCCCGCCCGCCTACTCGTTTTGTCGGTTGGCTTAGGCATACGGAGTTCATTCCCAGTCTAAGATCAGACCAGACAAAGGGTTGCAGTAGCAGTATCGACAACATGCAGAGGGGAACCCAACTGATCCCCGACTTACGCATCCCACCCCTCTGGCCGGCTGAGCACCCGCATGCTCGTTTCGTGGGTTGACTTAGGCATACGGAGTTCGTTCCCAGTCCAAGCATACGGAGTTCATTCCAAGTCTAAGATCGGATCGGACCGAGGGTTGCGGTAACACATGTTGGGCTCGGGCATGTGTTGGTGCCACATTTTTCTTCGCGGGGGCACCATCACCGGAGGATCGCCGGAGAACCTGACCGACGGCATTGGGGTTCCAACGATCGGAGGGGTCGGGGGGGTGTGCGCACATGATGTGCGATGGGTGCTGGTACTTGGCCCTTATATTAGTCCCCTATCCTTCATCAAATCTTGAGAACTCACACCCCCTTAAAGAGCATTTGAGATTTTACAGGTTTGCTGCCAATAGCCATTAAAGTGTCTAAAATGGGGACACTTTTTTGAAATGGTCACAAAATCTTGTACACTTCGAGTTTTTAGCTGAATTGTTTTGTGCATGCCAACAAAAATACAAGGATCACTTCTACCAAGTTTGGGGCCAAAACCTCTTCCGAAAAAATTTTAAAAAATCCCGAACCACAAAAAGTTTCGATAATCGTGAAAAATAGAAAATGAGTCGTCTTGCCATGAAACTTCACGTGAAGGCTTAAGGGACCATTGTATGAATTTACAAGCCATAAAAATGGTGTTGACACGTAGAAATATGAAGAAGTGGTAAACCCACCTACCACCTTATCGATCCACGGCTTGAGCATCCCATCTCTCTGGTCGACGTAGTGCCTGTCCGGTCACCCGACCTCTCATTTATCAGTTGGCTTAGGCATACGGAGTTCATACCTAGTCTAAGATCAGACCGGATGAAGGGTTGCAGTTGTAGGACCGACAGCATGTAGAGGGGGACCCGACCGATCCCCGGCTTGCGCATCTCGCCCCTCTTGCTGGCTGAGCGCCCGCACGCTCGTTTCATGGGTTGACTTAGGCATACGGAGTTCATTCCCAATTTAAGCATACAGAGTTCATTCTCAGTCTAAGATCGGATCGGATCGAGGGTTGCGGCAGCACATACTGGGCTCGAGCATGTGTTGGTGCGGCATTTTTCTTCGTCGGGGCACCATCGTCAGAGAACCTGACCGACGACATTGGAGTTCTGGTGGTCGGGGGGGCCGGGGGGTGTGCGCATATGATGTGCGATGGGTGCTTGTACTTGGCCCTTATATTGGCCCGCTATCCCTCATCAAACCTCGAGAACTCACACCCCCTTCAAGAGCATTTGAGATTTTACAGGTTTGCTGCCAGTAGCCATTAAAGTGTCTGAATTGGTGACACTTTTTTCAAATGGTCACAAAATCTTGTACACTTCGAGCTTTTATTTGAATTTTTTTATGCATGCCAAAAAAAATACAAGGATCACGTCTAAAATGTTTGGGGCCAAAACTACTTCCAAAAAAATTTTAAAAAATCTTGAACCATAAAAAGTTTTGAAAATCGTGAAGAATAGAAAATTAGTCGTCTTGCCATGAAACTTCACATGAAGGCTTAAGGGACCATTGTATGAATTTACAAGCCATAAAAATGGCATTAGCACGCATAAATATGAAGATGAGCCTAAACCCCTCTACCCTATCGATCTACAGCTTACGTATCCCATCTCTCTGGTCGGCGTAGAGCCCGTCCGCCCGCCCGTCTGCTCGTTTCGTCAGTTGGCTTAGGCATACGGAGTTCATTCCCAGTCTAAGATCAGACCGGATCGAGGGTCACGGTAGTAGGATTGGCAGCACGTAGAGGGGGACTCGGCCGATCCCCGGCTTGCGCATGTCACCTTTCTTGCTGGCTAAACGCCCGCATGCTCATTTCGTGGGTTGACTTAGGCATACGGAGTTCATTCCTAATCTAAGCATATAGAGTTCGTTCCCAGTGTAAGATCGGACCGGATCGAGGGTTGCGGCAGCACATGCTGTGCTCGGGCATGTGCTGGTGCGGCTTTTTTCTTCGCCAGGGCACCATCGTCGGAGAACCTGACCGGCAGCATTGGAGTTTTTGTGGTCGGGGGGGCCGGGGGGGTGTGCGCATATGATGTGCGATGGGTGCTCATACTTGGCCCTCTACCAGTAGCCATTAAAGTGTCTGAAATGCGGACACTTTTTTCAAATGGTCACAAAATCTTGTACACTCAAAGTTTTTAGCTGAATTTTTTTGTGCATGCCAAAAAAAATACAAGGATCACGGCTACCAAGTTTGGGGCCAAAGAATCATCCGAAAAAATTTTAAAAAGTCCCAAACTGCAAAAAGTTTCAAAAATCATGAAAAATAGAAAACGAATCGTCTTGCCATGAAACTTCACGTGAAGGCTTAAGGGACCATTCTATGAATTTACAAGCCATAAAAATGGCATTGACACATAAAAATATGAAGATGTGCCTAAACCCACCTACCACCATATCGATCCACGGCTTGCGCATCCCGTCTCTCTGGCCGACGTAGTGCCCGCCCGCCCGCTCGTTTCGTCAGTTGGCTTAGGCATATGGAGTTCATTCCTATTCTAAGATCGGACCAGACTGAGGGTTGTGGCAGCAAGATCGGCAGCATGCAGAGGGGGACACGTCCGATCCCCGGCTTGCGCATCCCGCCCTTCTGGCCGGCTAAGCGCCCGCACGCTCGTTTCGTGGGTTGACTTAGGCATACAGAGTTAATTCCCAGTCTAAGCATATGGAGTTCATTCCCAATCTAAGATCAGACTGCACCGAGGGTTACGGTAGCACATACTGGGCTCAGGCATGTGCTGGTGTCGCGTTTTTCTTCGCCGGGGCACCATTGCCGGAGCATCGCCAAAGAACCTGGCCGACGACATTGGGGTTCCGACGATCGAGGGGGCTGGGGGGTGTGCGCACATGATGTGCGATGAGTGTTGGTACTTGGCCCTTATATTGGCCCCCTATCCATCATCAAACCTCGAGAACTCACACCCCCTTAAAAAGCATTTGAGATTTTACAAGTTTGCTGCCAGTAGCCATTAAAGTGTCTGAAATGGGGACACTTTTTTCAAATGGTCACAAAATCTTGTACACTTTGAGTTTTTAGCTGAATATTTTTGTGCATGCCAACAAAAATACAAGGATCACGTTTACCAAGTTTGGGGCCAAAACTCCTTCCAAAAAAATTTTAAAAAATCCTGAACCGTAAAAAGTTTCGAAAATCATAAAAAATAGAAAACGAGTCCTCTTGCCATGATACTTCACGTGAAGGCTTAAGGGACCACTGTATGAATTTACAAGTCATAAAAATGGCATTGGCAAGTAGAAATATGAAGATGTGCCTAAACCCACCTACCACCCTATCGATCCACGGCTTGCGCATCCCGTCTCTCTGGCTGGTGTAGTGGCCGCTCGCCTATCCCTCGTTTCGTCGGTTAGCTTAGGCATACGGACTTCATTCCCAGTCTAAGATCGGACCAGACTGAGGGTTGCGGTAGCACGATCGGCAGCACGCATAGGGGGACTCGACCGATCCCCGGCTTGCGCATCTCGCCCCTTTGGTCGACTGAGCGCCCGTACGCTCGTTTCATGGGTTGACTTAGGCATACAGAGTTAATTGCCAGTCTAAGCATACAAAGCTCAATCCTAGTCTAAGATCAGACTAGACCGAGGGTTGCGGCAGCACATGCTGGGCTCAGGCATGTGCTGGTGCTGTATTTTTCTTCACCGGGGCACCATCACCGGAGAACCTGACCAAGGGCATTGGGGTTCCGGCGATCAGGGCGGCCGGGGGGGTGTGCACACATGAAGTGCGATGGGTGCTGGTACTTGGCCCTTATATTGGCCCCCTATCCATCATCAAACCTTGAGAACTCACACCCCCTTAAAGAGCATTTGAGATTTTACAGGTTTGCTGCCAGTAGCCAGTAAAGTGTCTAAAATGGGGACACTTTTTTCAAATGGGGACACTTTTTTCAAATGGTCACAAAATCTTATACACTTCGATTTTTTAGCTGCATATTTTTGTGCAAGCCAAAAAAAATACAAGGATCACATCTACCAAGTTTGGGGCCAAAACTCCTTCCAAAAAAATTTTAAAATATCCCGAACCGTAAAAAGTTTCAAAAATCATAAAAAATAGAAAACGAGTCCTCTTGCCATGATACTTCACGTGAAGGCTTAAGGGACCATTGTATGAATTTACAAGTCATAAAAATGGCATTGGCACACACAAATATGAAGATTTGCCTAAACCCACCTGCCACCCTATCGATCCACGGCTTACGCATCCCGTCTCTCTGGCCGACGTAGTGCCTGCCCATCCGCCCGCCCGCTTGTTTCGTCAGTTGGCTTAGGCATACGGAGTTCATTCCCAGTCTAAGAGCAAACCAGACCGAGGGTTGCAGCAGCAGGATTGGCAGCATGTAGAGAGGGACCCGGCCGATCCTCGAATTGGGCATCCCGCCCCTCTGGCCTGCTGAGCGCCCACACTTTCGTTTTGTGGGTTGACTTAGGAATACGGAGTCCATTCCCAGTCTAAGCATACGGAGTTCATTCCCAGTCTAAAATCAGACCAGACCGAGGGTTGCGGTAGCACATGCTGGGCTCAGGCATATGCTGGTGCCGTATTTTTCTTCGTTCGGGCACCATCACCGTAGCAACGTCGGAGAACCTGACCGGCGGCATTGGGGTTCCGACGATCGGGGGGGCTGGGGGGTGTGTGCACATGATGTGCGATGGGTGCTGGTACTTGGCCCTTATATTGGTGCCCTATCCCTCATCAAACCGTGAGAACTCACACCCATTTAAAATACAACGATCACGTCTATTATGTTTGGGGCCAAAACTCCTTATGAAAAAATTTTAAAAAATCTCGAACTGTAAAAAGTTTCAAAAATCATGAAAAATAGAAAACAAGTCGTCTTGCCATGAAACTTCACGTGAAGGCTTAAGGGACCGTTGTATGAATTTACAAGCCATAAAAAAGGCATTGGCATGCAGAAAGTATGAAGATGCGCCTAAACCCACCTACCACCCTATCGATCCACGGTTTGCGCATCCCGTCTCTCTGGCCGGCATAGTGCCCGCCCGCTCGTTTCGTCGGTTGGCTTAGGCATACGGAGTTCATTCCCAGTCTAAGATCAGATCGGATTGAGGGTTACGGTAGTAGGATCGGTAGCACGCAGAGGGGGACCCGGCTGATCCCCGGCTTGCGCATCCTACCCCTCTGGCCGGCTGAGCGCCCGCACTCTCGTTTCGTGGGTTGACTTAGGCCTACAGAGTTCATTCCCAGTCTAAGATTGGATCAGACCTAGGGTTACGGCAGCACATGCTGCCTCGGGCATGTGTTGGTGCTGCATTTTTCTTCGTCGGGGCACCATCGCCAGAGCATTGTCGGAGAACCTGACCGATGGCATTGGGGTTCCGGTGATTGGGGGGGCCGGTGGGGGTGTGCGCACATGATGTGCGATGGCTGCTGGTACTTGGCCCTTATATTGGCCCCCTATCCCTCATCAAAGCTCGAGAACTCACTCCCCCTTAAAGAGCATTTGAGATTTTACAGGTTTGCTGCCAGTAGCCATTAAAGTGTCTGAAATGGGGACACTTTTTTCAAATGGTCACAAAATCTTGTACACTTCGAGTTTTTGGCTGAATTTTTTAGTGCAAACCAACAAAAAAACAAGGATCACGTCTACCAAGTTTGGGATCAAAACTCCTTCCAAAAATATTTTAAAAAATCCCAAACCTTAAAAAGTTTCAAAAATCATGAAAAATAGAAAACGAGGCGTCTTGCCATGAAACTTCGCGTGAAGGCTTAAGGGACCATTGTATGGATTTACAAGCCATAAAAATGGCATTGGCACACAGAAATATGAAAATGTGCCTAAACCCACCTACCACCCTATCGATCCACGGCTTGCGCATCCCGTCTCTCTGGCCGGCGTAGTGCCCACCCGCCCGCCCGCTAGTTTCGTCGGTTGGCTCAGGCATAGGAAGTTCATTCCCAGTCTAACATAAGACCAGACTGAGGGTTACGACAGCAGGATCGACAACACACAGAGGGGGTCCCGGCCAATCCCCGGCTTACGCATCTTGCTCCTTTGGCTGGTAGAGCGCCCGCACTCTCGTTTCGTGGGTTGACTTAGGCATACGGAGTTCATTCCCAATCTAAGCATACGGAGTTCATTCCCAGTCTAAGATCGGACCGGACCAAGGGTTACGACAGCACATACTGGGCTCAAGCATGTGCCGGTGCCGTATTTTTCTTCACCGAGGCACCATCGTCGGACCATCGTCGAAGACCCTGACCGGCGACATTGGGGTTCCGACGATTGGGGGGGCCGGGAGGGTGTGCGCACATGATGTGCGATGGGTGGTGGTACTTGGACCTTATATTGGCCACCTATCCCTCATCAAACCTCGAGAACTCACACCCCTTTAAAGAGCATTTGAGATTTTCCAGGTTTGCTGCCTGTAGCCATTAAAGTGTCTGAAATGGGGACACTTTTTTCAAATGGTCACAAAATCTTCTACACTTCGAGTTTTTAGCTAAATTTTTTTGTGCATGCCAAAAAAAATACAAGGATCACGTCTACCAAGTTTGGGGCCAAAACTCCTTCCGAAAAAATGTAAAAAAATCCTAAACCGCAAAAAGTTTCTAAAATCGTGAAAAATAGAAAACGAGTCGTCTTGCCATGAAACTTCACGCGAAGGCTTAAGGGAACATTGTATGAATTTAAAAGCCATAAAAATGGCATTGACACAGAGAAATATGAAGATGTGCCTAAACCCACCTACCACCCTATCGATCCACGGCTTGCTTATCCCGTCTCTCTGGCCGACATAGTGCCTGACCGCCCGCCCGCCCGCTCATTTTGTCGATTGGCTTAGGCATACGGAGTTCATTCCCAGTCTAAGATCAAACCGGATTGAGGGTTACGAGAGCAAGATCGGCACCACACAGGGGGGGACCCGACAAATCCTCGGCTTGCACATCCCGCCCTTCTGGCCGACTGAGCATGCGCACGCTCGTTTCATGGGTTGACCTAGGCATACAGAGTTCATTCCCAGTCCAAGCATATGGAGTTCATTCCCAGTCTAAGATTGGACCAGACCGAGGTTTACGGCAGCACATGCTGGGCTCAGCAGTGCTGTGCCGGATTTTTTTCGTCGAGGCACATCGTCGAGAACCTGCCGACGCAATTGGCGTTCGCAGCAATTGAAGGGGCCGGGGAGGTGTGCGCACTCTGATGTCAATGGGTGCTGGTACTTGCCCTTATAATTGCCCCCTATCTTCAGTCAACCTTGAGAAACTCACACCCTTAAAGAGCATTTATGCAATGTTACAGTTTCTGCCATTAGCCATTAAAGTGTCTGAAATGGGACACTTTTTTCAATTGGTCACAAAATTTGACACTTTGAGTTTTAGCTGAATTTTTTGTGTGCCATGCCAACAAAAATACAGGATCACGTCTACCAATGTTTGGGCCAAAACTCCTTCCAAAAAAATTTTAAAAAATCCCCGAACCACAAAAAGTTTTGGAATATCGTTGAACATAAAAAAACGAGTTTCTTAGCATGAAACTTCACGGAAGGACTTAGGACCATTGTATGAAATTTAAGCAAGGCCAAAAATGGCATTGGCACATAAAAATATGAAGATTTTGCCTAAAACCCACTCCACTCTATCGATCCCAACGGCTGCGCAGATCCAGTCTCTCTAGCTGGTGTAGTGCCCGCCCGCCTAACTGCCCTCTCGTTTTGTCGGTTGGCTAGGGCATACGGGGTTCATTCTCAGTCTAAGATTGGACCAGACCAATGGTTGTGCTAGCAGGATCAACAGTATGCAGAGGGAGACCCGACCGATCCTCGGCTTACGTATCCCGCCCCACTGGCTAGTTGAGTGCCCGCAGGCTCATTTCGTGGGTTGACTTAGGCATACGGAGTTCATTCCCAGTCTAAGATCGGGACAGACCGAGGGTTGCAGCAGCACATGCTGGGCTCGAGCATGTGCCCGTGCCATATTTTTCTTCGTCGCGGCACCATCGTCGGAGCATCGTCAGAGAACCTGACTGGCGACATTGGGGTTCCGGCGATCGGGGGGGCCGGGGGGTGTGCGCACATGATGTGCGATGGGTGCTGGTACTTGGCCCTTATATTGGCACCCTATCCCTCATCAAACCTTCAGAACTCACACCCCCTTAAAGAGCATTTGAGACTTTACAGGTTTGCTGCCAGTAGCCATTAAAGTGTTTGAAATGGGGACACTTTTTTCAAATGGTCACAAAATCTTGTACATTTCAAATTTTTAGCTGAATTTTATTGTGCATGCCAACAAAAATACAAGGATCACCTCTAGCAAGTTTGGGGCCAAAAATCCTTCCAAAAAAATTTTAAAAAATCTCGAATCGTAAAAAGTTTTGAAAATCGTGAAAAATAGAAAACGAATCGTCTTGCCATGAAACTTCACGTGAAGGATTAAGGGATCATAGAATGAATTTACAAGCCATAAAAATGGCATTGGAATGCAAAAATATGAAGATGTGCTGAAACCCACCTGCCACCCTATCGATCCACGGCTTACGCATCCCGTCTCTCTGGCCGACATAGTGCCCGCCCGCCCGCCCACCCGCTCGTTTCATCGATTGGCTTAGGCATACAGAGTTCATTCCAGTCTAAGATCGACCAAACCGAGGGTTGCGGCAGGACATGATGGGCTCGGGCATGTGCTGGTGCCATATTTTTCTTCATCGGGGCACCATCATCGGAGAACCTGACCGGTGGCATTAGGGTTCCGGCGATCGGGGGGCCAGGGGGTGTGCGCACATGATGGTGATGGGTGCTGGTACTTGGCCCTTATATTGGCCCCCTATCCCTCATCAAACCTTGAGAACTCACTCCCCCTTAAAGAGCATTTGAGATTTTACAGGTTTGCTGCCACTAGCCATTAAAGTGTCTGAAATGGGGACACTTTTTTCAAATGGTCACAAAATCTTGTACACTTCGAGTTTTTAGCTGAATGTTTTTGTGCAGGCCAAAAAAAATTCAAGGATGACGTCTACCAAGTTTGGGGCCAAAACCCCTTCCGAAAAAATTTTAAAAAATCCCAAACCGCAAAATGTTTCAAAAATCGTGAAAAACAGAAAACGAGTCGTCTTGCCATGAAACTTCACGTGAAGGCTTATGGGACCATTGTATGAATTTACAAGCCATAAAAATGGCATTGGGATGCAGAAATATAAGGATGTGCCTAAACCCACCTACCATCCTATCGATCCACGGCTCGCGCATCCCGTGTCTCTGGCAGACATAGTGCCCGCCTGCCCGCCCACCCGCTCTTTTCATCGGTTGGCTTAGGCATACAGACTTCATTCCCAGTCTAAGATTGGACCAGACCGAGGGTTACGGCAGTAGGATCGACAGCACGCAAAGGGGGACCCGACCGATCCTCGACTTGCGCATCCCGCCCCTCTGGCCGGCTGAACGCCCGCACGCTCGTTTCGTTGGTTGACTTAGGCATACGGAGTTCAATCCCAGTGTAAGATCAGATCGGACCGAGGGTTGTGACAGCACATGCTGGTGCAGCATTTTTCTTCACCGGAGCACCATCGCTAGAGCATCCCCGAAAAACCTGACCGGCGGCATTAGGGTTCCGACAATCGGGGGGGCCGACGGGGGTGTGCGCACATGATGTGCGATGGGTGCTGGTACTTGGCCCTTATATTGGCCCCCTATCCCTCATCAAACCTCGAGAACTCACACCCCTTTAAAGAGCATTTGAGATTTTACAGGTTTGCTGCCAGTAGCTACTAAAGTGTCTGAAATGGGGACATTTTTTTCAAATGGTCACAAAATCTTGTACACTTCGAGTTTTTAGCTGAATTTTTTTATGCATGCCAACAAAAATGCAAGGATACGTGTACCAAGTTTGGGGCCGAAACTCCTTCCGAAAAAATTTTAAAAAATCTCAAACCGCAAAAATTTTCAAATATCGTGAAAAATAGAAAACGAGTCGTCTTGCCATGAAATTCAATGAAGGCTTGAGGACCATTGTATGATTTACAAGCCATAAAATGGCATTGCAGCGTAGAATATAAAGATGTGCCTAAACCCACCTACCACCCTATCGATCTACGGCTTGTGCATCCCGTCTCTCTGGCCTACGTAGTGCCCGCCCACCCGTCCACTCGTTTCGTCGGTTGGCTTAGGCAATGGAGTTCATTCCCAATCTAAGATTGGATCGAACCAAGGGTTGCGGCAGCAGGATCGACAGCACGTCGAGGGGGACCCGACCGATCCCCGGCTTGCGCATCCCGTCCCTCTGACCGATTGAGCGCCCGCACGCTCATTTCGTGGGACTTAGGCATACGGAGTTCATTCCTAGTCTAAGCATACGGAGTTCATTCCCAGTCTAAGATCGGACCAGACCAAGGGTTGGGACAGCACATGCTGGGCTCGGGCATGTGCTGGTGCCGTATTTTTCTTCATCGGGGCAACATCGCCGGAGCATCACTAGAGAACCTGACCGGCGACAATGGGGTTCTGACGATCGGGGGGGCCGGGGGGGTGTGCGCACATGATGTGCGAAGGGTGCTGGTTTTTGGCCCTTATATTGGCCCCCTATGCCTCATCAATCCTCAAGAACTCACACCCCCTTAAAGAGAATTTGAGATTTTACAGGTTTGCTGCCAATAGCCATTAAAGTGTCTGAAATTGGGACACTTTTTTCAAATGGTCACAAAATCTTGTACACCTTGAGTTTTTGGCTGAATTTTTTTTGTGCATGCCAACAAAAATACAAGGATCACGTCTACCAAGTTTGGGGCCAAAACTCCTTCTGAAAAAATTTAAAAAAATCCCGAACCGCAAAAAGTTTCAAAAATCATGAAAAATAGAAAACGAGTCATCTTACCATGAAACTTCACGTGAAGGCTTAAGGGCCATTGTATGAATTTACAAGTAATAAAAATGGCATTGGCATGCAGAAATATGAAGATGTGCCTAAACCCACCTACCACGCTATCGATCCACGGCTTGCGCATCCCGTCTCTCTAGCCGGCGTAGTGCCCGCCCTTCCGCCCGCCTGCCCGTTCGTTCCGTCGGTTGGCTTAGGCATACGGAGTTCATTCCTAGTCTAAGATCAGATCAGACCGAGGGTTACGGTAGTAGGATCGGCAGCATGCAGAGGGGGTCCCGGCCGATCCCCAGCTTGTGCATCTCGCCCCTTTGGCCGGTTGAGCGCCCGCACGCTCGATTCATGGGTTGACTTAGGCATACGAAGTTCATTTCCAGTCTAAGCATACGGAGTTCATTCCCAGTCTAAGATCGGACCGGACCGAGGGTTCCGGTAGCACATGCTGGGCTCGAGCATGTGCTGGTGCCACTTTTTTCTTTGCCGGGGCACCATCGTCGGAGCATCGCCAGAGAACCTAATCGGCGGCATTGGGGTTCTGATGATCAGGGGGGCTAGGGGGTGTGCGCACATGATGTGCGATGGTGCTGGTACCTGGCCCTTATATTAGGCCTCTATCCCTCATCAAACCTTGAGAACTCACACCCCTTAAAGAGCATTTGAGATTTTACAAGTTTGCTGCCAGTAGACATTAAAGTGTCTGAAATGGGGACACTTTTTTCAAATGGTCACAAAATCTTGTACACATCGAGTTTTTAGCTGAATTTTTTTGTGCATGCTAACAAAAATACAAGGATCACGTCTACCTAGTTTGGGGCCAAAACTCTTTTCGATAAAATTTTAAAAAATCTCGAACCGTAAAAAGTTTTGAAAATCATGAAAAATAGAAAACGAGTCGTCTTGCCATGAAACTTCACGTGAAGGCTTAAGGGATCGTTGTATGAATTTACAAGCCATAAAAATGGCATTGGCATGCAGAAATATGAAGATGTGCCTAAACCCACCTACCACCCTATCGATCCACGGCTTGCGCATCCCGTCTGTCTGCCATTCGTAGTGCCCGCCCGCCCGCTCGTTTTGTTGGTTGGCTTAGGCACACAGTGTTCATTCGTAGTCTAAGATCAAATCGGACTGAGGTTTGCAGCAGCAGGATCGGTAGCACGCAGAGGAGGACCCGATCGACCCCCGGCTTGCCCATCCTGCTCCTCTGGCCGACTGAGCACCTGCACGCTCGTTTCGTGGGTTGACTTAGGCCTACGGAGTTTATTTCCAGTCTAAGCATACGGAGTTCATTCCCAGTCTAAGATCAGACCAGACCGAGGGTTGTGGCAGCACATGCTGGGCTCGGGCATGTGCTGGTGCCACTTTTTTCTTTGTCGGGGCACCATCACCGGAACATCACCAGAGAACCTGATCGGCGGCATTGGGGTTTCGATGATCAGGGGGGCCAGGGAGGTGTGCGCATATGACGTGCGGTGGGTGCTGGTACTTGGCCCTTATCCCTCATCAAACCTCGAGAACTCACAACCCCTTAAAGCACATTTGAGATTTTACAGGTTTGCTGCCAGTAGCCATTACGTGAAACTTGCCATGAAACTTCACGTGAAGGCTTAAGTGACGATTTTATGAATTTACAAGCCATAAAAATGGCATTGGCACGTAGAAATATGAAGATGTGCGTAAACCCACCTACCTCCCTATCGATCCACGGCTTGCGCATCCCGTCTCTCTGGCCGGCGTAGTGCCCACCCGCCCGCTTGCTAGTTTCGTCGGTTGGCTCAGGCATACAAAGTTCATTCCCATTCTACCAAGTTTCGGAACCTTAAAAAGTTTCAAAAATATTTTAAAAAATCCTTCCAAAAATATTTTAAAAAATCTTGAACCTTAAAAAGTTTCAAAAATCATGAAAAATAGAAAACGAGTCGTCTTGCCATGAAACTTCGCGTGAAGGCTTAAGGGACCATTGTATGGATTTACAAGCCATAAAAATGTCATTGGCATGCAAAAATATGAAAATGTGCCTAAACCCACCTACCACCCTATCGATCCACGGTTTGCGCATCCCTTCTCTCTGGCCGGCGTAGTGCCCACCTGTTAGTTTCGTCGGTTGGCTCAGGCATACGAAGTTCATTCCCAGTCTAACATCAGACCAGATCGAGGGTTACGGCAACAGGATCGACAACACGCAGAGGGGGTCCCGGCCAATCCCCGGCTTACGCATCCCGCCCCTTTCGCCGGTTGAGCGCCCGCACTCTCGTTTTGTGGGTTGACTTAGGCATACGGAGTTCATTCCCAGTCTAAGCATACGGAGTTCATTCCCAGTTTAAGATCCGACCAGACCAAGGGTTACAACAGCACATACTGGGCCCGAGCATGTGTCAGTGCCGTATTTTTCTTCACCGAGGCACCATCGTCGGACCATCGCCGAAAAACCTGACCGGCGACATTGGGGTTCCTGCGATCGGGGGGGCCGGGAGGGTGTGCGCACATGATGTGCGATGGGTGCTGGTACTTGGACCTTATATTGGCCCCATATCCCTCATCAAACCTCGAGAACTCACACCCCCTTAAAGAGTATTTGAGATTTTACAGGTTTGCTGCCAGTAGCCATTACAGTGTCTGAAATGGGGACATTTTTTTCAAATTGTCACAACATCTTGTACACTTCGAGTTTTTAGCTGAATTTTTTATGCATGCCAAAAAAAATACAAGGATCATGTCTACCAAGTTTGGGGCCAAAACTCCTTCCGAAAAACTTTTAAAAAATCTCGAACCGTAAAAAGTTTTGAAAATCGTGAAAACTAAAAAACGAGTCGTCTTGCCATGAAACTTCACGTGAAGGCTTAAGGGCCCATTGTATGAATTTACAAGCCATAAAAATGGCATTGGCACGTAGAAATATGAAGATGTGCCTAAACCCACCGACCACCCTATCGATCCACGACTTGCGGATCCCGTCTCTCTGGCCGACATAGTGCCCGCCTGCCCTCCCGCCTGCTCGTTTCGTTGGTTGGCTTAGGCATACAGAGTTCATTCCCAGTCAAAGATCAGACCCGGCCGATGGTTGCGGCAGCAGGATTGGCAGGATGCAGAGGGGGACCCGATCGATCCCCGACTTGTGCATCCCGCCCCTCTGGCCGGTTGAGCGCCCGTACACTTGTTTTGTGGGTTGACTTAGGCATACGGAGTTCATTCCTAGTCTAAGCATACGGGGTTCATTCCCAGTCTATGATCGGACTAGACTGAGGGTTGCCGCAGCACATGCTAGGCATGGGCATGTGCTGGTGCAGCATTTTTCTTCACCGGGGCACCATCGTCGGAGCATTGCCGGAGAACCTGACCCGCAACATTGGGGTTCCAACGATCGGGGGGGCCGGGGGGTGTGCGCACATGATGTGCGATGGGTGCTGGTACTTGGCCCTTATATTGGCCCCCTATCCCTCATCAAACCTCGAGAACTCACACCCCCTTGAAGAGCATTCGAGATTTTACAGGTTTGCTGCCAATAGCCATTAAAATATCTGAAATTGGGACACTTTTTTCAAATGGTGACAAAATCTTGTACACTTAGATTTTTTAGCTGAATTTTTTTGGGCAAGCCAAAAAAAATACAAGGATCACGTCTACCAAGTTTGGGGCCAAAACTCCTTCAAAAAAAATTTTAAAAAATTCGAACCTCAAAAACTTTCAAAAATCGTGAAAAATACAAAACGAGTCGTCTTGCCATGAAACTTCACGTGAAGGCTTAATGGACCTTTGTATGAATTTACGAGCCATAAAAATGGCATTGGCATGCAGAAATATGAAGATGTGCCTAACCCACCTACCACCCTATCGATCCATGGCTTGCGCTTCCCGTCTCTCTGGCCGGCGTAGTGCCCGCCCGCCTGTCCGCCCCGCTTGTTTCATCTGTTAGCTTAGGCATACGAAGTTCATTCCCAGTCTAAGATCAGACCGGACTGAGGGTTGGGGCAATAGGATCGGCAGCGCGTAGAAGGGACCCAACCAATCCCCGACTTGCGCATCCTGCCCCTCTGGCCGACTGGGTGCCGCACGCTCGTTTTACGAGTGGACTTAGGCATACAGAGTTCATTCCCAGTCTAAGCATACAGAGTTCATTCCCAGTCTAAGATTGGACCAAAACAAGGGTTGCGGCAGCACATGCTGGGCTTTGTCATGTGCTGGTGCCACATTTTTCTTCGTCGGGGCACCATCGCAGAAGAATCGTCGGAGAACCTGACCGGCGGCATTGGGGTTTCGGTGATCGGGGGGGTCGGGGGGTGTTCGCACATGATGTGCGATGGGTGCTGGTACTTGACCCTTATATTGGCCCCCTTATCCCTCATCAAACCTTGAGAACTCACATCCCCTTAAAGAGCATTTGAGATTTTACAGGTTTGCTGCCAGTAGCCATTAAAGTGTCTGAAATGGGGACACTTTTCTCATATGGTCACAAAATCTTGTACACTTCGAGTTTTTAGCTGATTTTTTTGTGCATGCCAAAAAAAATACAAGGATCACATCTACCAAGTTTGGGGCCAAAACTCCTTCCGAAAAAATTTTAAAAAATCCTGAACCGTAAAAGTTTTAAAAATCATGAAAAATAGAAAACGAGCCGTCTTGCCATGAAACTTCACGTGAAGGCTTAAGGGACCATTGTATTAATTTACAAGCCATAAAAATGGCATTGGCATGCAGAAATATTAAGATGTTCTTAAACCCACCTACCACCTTATCGATCCACAGCTTGCGCATCTCGTCTCTCTGGCCGGTGTAGTGCCCGCTCGTCCGCCCGCTTGCTCGTTTCATCGGTTGGCTTAGGCATGCGGAGTTCATTCCCAGTCTAAGCATACGGAGTTCATTCCCAGTCTAAGATTGGACCAGACCGAGGGTTACGGCAGCACATGCTGGCTCGAGCATCTGCTGGTGCCATATTTTTCTAAGCCGGGTTGGTGTGCGCACATGATGTGCAATGGGTGCTGGTACTTGGCCCTTATATTGGCCCCCTATCCCTCATCAAACCTCGAGAACTCACACCCCCTTAAAGAGCATTTGAGATTTTACAGGTTTGCTGCCAGTAGCCATTAAAGTATCTGAAATGGGGACACTTTTTTCAAATGGTCACAAAATCTTGTACACTTCGAGTTTTTAGCTGATTTTTTTTGTGCATACCAACAAATAATACAAGGATCACTCCTACCAAGTTTGGGGCCAAAACTCCTTCCGAAAAAATTTTAAAAAATCCCGAACCGCAAAAAGTTTTGAAAATCGTGAAAAATAGAAAATGAGTCGTCTTGCCATGAAACTTCGCTTGAAGGGTTAAGGGACCATTGTAGGAAATTACAAGGCATAAAAATGGCATTGGCATGCAGAAATATGAAGATGTGCCTAAACCCACCTACCAGCCTATTGATTCACGGCTTGCGCATCTCGTCTCTCTGGCCAGTGTAGTGCCCGCACACCCTTCCTCCCGTTCATTTTGTCGGTTGGCTTAGGCATACGGAGTTAATTCCTAGTCTAAGATCGGACTGGACTGAGGGTTGGGGCAGCACATGCTGGGCTTGGGCATGTGCTGGTGCTGTATTTTTCTTCGCCGGGGGACCATCGCCGAAGAACCTGACCGGCGGCATTGGGGTTCCGACGATCGGGGGGGCCAGGGGGTGTGCGCACATGATATGCGATGGGTACTGGTACTTGGCCCTTATATTGGCCTCCTATCCCTCATCAAACCTCGACAACTCACACCCCCTTAAAGAGCATTTGAGATTTTACAGGTTTGCTGCCGTAGCCATTAAAGTGTCTGAAATGGGAACACTTTTTTCAAATGGTCACAAAATCTTGTAAACTTCGAGTTTTTAGCTGATTTTTTTTTGCTTGCCAACAAAAATACAAGGATCACGTCTACCAAGTTTGGTTCCAAAACTCCTTCTGGAAAAATTTTAAAAAATCCTGAACCGCAAAATATTTGGAAAATCGTGAAAAATTGAAAACGAGTCGTCTTGCCATAAAACTTCACGTGAAGGCTTAAAGGACCATTGTATGAATTTACAAGCCATAAAAATTGCATTGGCATGCAGAAATATGAAGATGTGCGTAAACCCACCGACCACCCTATCGATCCACGGCTTGCGCATCCCATCTCTCTGGCCGACTTAGTGCCCGCCCGCCCGTCCGCCTGCTCATTTCGTCAGTTGGCTTAGTCGTACGGAGTTCATTCCCAGTCTAATATCAGACCGCACTGAGGGTTGCAGCAGCACATGCTGGGCTCGGGCATGTGCTGGTGCCAAATTTTTCTTCGTCGGGGCACCATCGTCGGAGAATCGCCGGAGAACTTGACTGGCGGCATTAGGGTTCCGATGATCGGGGGGTCCGGGGGCTGTACACACATGATGTGTGATGGGTGCTGGTACTTGGCCCTTATATTGGCCCCTTGTCCCTCAACAAACCTCAAGAACTCATACCCACTGAAAGAGCATTTGAGATTTTACAGGTTTGCTGTCAGTAGCCATTAAAGTGTCTGAAATGGGGACATTTTTTTCAAATGGTCACAAAATCTTGTACACTTCGAGTTTTTAGCTGAATTTTTTTGTGCATGCCAACAAAAATACAAGGATCACGTCTACCAAGGTTGGGGTCAAAACTCCTTCCGAAAAAATTTTAAAAAATCATGAACGGCAAAAAGTTTCAAAAATTATGAAAAATAGAAAACGAGTCATCTTGCAGTGAAACTTCATGTGAAGGCTTAAGGGACCATTGTATGAATTTACAAGCCACAAAAATGGCATTGGCACGCAAAAAATATGAAGATGCGCCTAAACCCAACTACCACCCTATCGATCCACGGCTTGCGCATCCCGTTCCTCTGGTAGATGTAGTGCCCGCCCGCCTGCCCGCTCGCTCGTTTCATCGGTTGGCTTAGGCATACGGAGTTCATAACCAGTTTAAAATTAGACCAGACTGAGGGTTGCAGCAGCAGGATCGATAGCACGCAGAGGAGGACCCGGTCGATCCCCGGCTTGCGCATCCTACCCCTATGGTCGGCTGAGCGTCCGTACGCTCGTTTCGTGAGTTGACTTAGGCATACAGAGTTCATTCCTAGTCTAAGCATACGAAGTTCGTTTACAGTCTAATATCGAACTGGATCGAGAGGTGCGACAGCACATGCTGGGCTCGGGCATGTGCTAGTGCCACATTTTTCTTCGTCGGGGCACCATTGCCGGAGCATCGTTGGAGAACCTGACCAGCTGCATTGGGGTTCTGATGATCGGGGTGGCTGGGGGGTGTGCACACATGATGTGCGATTGATGCTGGTACTTGGCCCTTACATTGGCCCTCTATCCCTCATCAAACCTCGAGAACTCACACCCCTTAAAGAGCATTTGAGATTTTACAGGTTTGTTTCTAGTAGTCATTTAAGTGTCTGAAATGGGGACACTTTTTTCAAATGGTCACAAAATCTTGTACACTTCGAGTTTTTAGCTGATTATTTTTGTGCATGCCAACAAAAATACACGGATCATGTCTACCATGTTTGGGACCAAAACTCCTTCCAAAAAAATTTTAAAAAATCTCAAACCGTAAAAAGTTTCAAAAATCATGAAAAATAGAAAACGAGTCGTCTTGCCATGAAACTTCACGTGAAGGCTTAAGGGATCGTTGTATGAATTTACAAGCCATAAAAATGGCATTGGCATGCAGAAATATGAAGATGTGCCTAAACCCACCTACCACCCTATCGATCCATGGCTTGCGCATCCCGTCTGTCTGCCCTTCGTAGTGCCCGCCCGCCCGCTCGTTTTGTTGGTTGGCTTAGGCACACAGTGTTCATTCGTAGTCTAAGATCAAATCGGACTGAGGTTTGCAGCAGCAGGATCGGTAGCACGCAGAGGAGGACCTGATCGACCCCCGGCTTGCCCATCCTGCTCCTCTGGCCGACTGAGCACCTGCACGCTCGTTTCGTGGGTTGACTTAGGCCTACGGAGTTTATTTCCAGTCTAAGCATACGGAGTTCATTCCCAGTCTAAGATCAGACCAGACCGAGGGTTGTGGCAGCACATGCTGGGCTCGGGCATGTGCTGGTGCCACTTTTTTCTTTGTCGGGGCACCATCACCGGAACATCACCAGAGAACCTGATCGACGGCATTGGGGTTTCGATGATCAGGGGGGCCAGGGAGGTGTGCGCATATGACGTGCGGTGGGTGCTGGTACTTGGCCTTTATCCCTCATCAAACCTCGAGAACTCACAACCCCTTAAAGCACATTTGAGATTTTACAGGTTTCTGCCAGTAGCCATTACGTGAAACTTGCCATGAAACTTCACGTGAAGGCTTAAGTGACGATTTTATGAATTTACAAGCCATAAAAATGGCATTGGCACGTAGAAATATGAAGATGTGCGTAAACCCACCTACCTCCCTATCGATCCAAGGCTTGCGCATCCCGTCTCTCTGGCCGGCGTAGTGCCCACCTGCCCGCTTGCTAGTTTCGTCGGTTGGCTCAGGCATACAAAGTTCATTCCCAGTCTACCAAGTTTCGGAACCTTAAAAAGTTTCAAAAATATTTTAAAAAATCCTTCCAAAAATATTTTAAAAAATCTTGAACCTTAAAAAGTTTCAAAAATCATGAAAAATAGAAAACGAGTCGTCTTGCCATGAAACTTCGCGTGAAGGCTTAAGGGACCATTGTATGGATTTACAAGCCATAAAAATGGCATTGGCACGCAAAAATATGAAAATGTGCCTAAACCCACCTACCACCCTATCGATCCACGGTTTGCGCATCCCATCTCTCTGGCCGGCGTAGTGCCCACCTGTTAGTTTCGTCGGTTGGCTCAGGCATACGAAGTTCATTCCCAGTCTAACATCAGACCAGATTGAGGGTTATGGCAACAGGATCGACAACACGTAGAGGGGGTCCCGGCCAATCCCCGGCTTACGCATCCCGCCCCTTTCGCCGGTTGAGCGCCCGCACTCTCGTTTTGTGGGTTGACTTAGGCATACGGAGTTCATTCTCAGTCTAAGCATACGGAGTTCATTCCCAGTTTAAGATCCGACCAGACCAAGGGTTACGACAGCACATACTGGGCCCGAGCATGTGTCAGTGCCGTATTTTTCTTCACCGAGGCACCATCGTCGGACCATCGCCGAAAAACCTGACCGGCGACATTGGGGTTCCTGCGATCGGGGGGGCCGGGAGGGTGTGCGCACATGATGTGCGATGGGTGCTGGTACTTGGACCTTATATTGGCCCCATATCCCTCATCAAACCTCGAGAACTCACACCCCCTTAAAGAGTATTTGAGATTTTACAGGTTTGCTGCCAGTAGCCATTACAGTGTCTGAAATGGGGACATTTTTTTCAAATTGTCACAACATCTTGTACACTTCGAGTTTTTAGCTGAATTTTTTATGCATGCCAAAAAAAATACAAGGATCATGTCTACCAAGTTTGGGGCCAAAACTCCTTCCGAAAAACTTTTAAAAAATCTCGAACCGTAAAAAGTTTTGAAAATCGTGAAAAATAAAAAACGAGTCGTCTTGCCATGAAACTTCACGTGAAGGCTTAAGGGCCCATTGTATGAATTTACAAGCCATAAAAATGGCATTGGCACGTAGAAATATGAAGATATGCCTAAACCCACCGACCACCCTATCGATCCACGACTTGCGGATCCCGTCTCTCTGGCCGACATAGTGCCCGCCTGCCCTCCCGCCTGCTCGTTTCGTTGGTTGGCTTAGGCATACAGAGTTCATTCCCAGTCAAAGATCAGACCCGGCCGATGGTTGCGGCAGCAGGATCGGCAGGATGCAGAGGGGGACCCGATCGATCCCCGACTTGTGCATCCCGCCCCTCTGGCCGGTTGAGCGCCCGTACACTTGTTTTGTGGGTTGACTTAGGCATACGGAGTTCATTCCTAGTCTAAGCATACGGAGTTCATTCCCAGTCTATGATCGGACTAGACTGAGGGTTGCCGCAGCACATGCTAGGCATGGGCATGTGCTGGTGCCGCATTTTTCTTCACCGGGGCACCATCGTCGGAGCATTGCCGGAGAACCTGACCCGCAACATTGGGGTTCCAACGATCGGGGGGGCCGGGGGGTGTGCGCACATGATGTGCGATGGGTGCTGGTACTTGGCCCTTATATTGGCCCCCTATCCCTCATCAAACCTCGAGAACTCACACCCCCTTGAAGAGCATTCGAGATTTTACAGGTTTGCTGCCAATAGCCATTAAAATATCTGAAATTGGGACACTTTTTTCAAATGTTGACAAAATCTTGTACACTTAGATTTTTTAGCTGAATTTTTTTGGGCAAGCCAAAAAAAATACAAGGATCACGTCTACCAAGTTTGGGGCCAAAACTCCTTCAAAAAAAATTTTAAAAAATTTCGAACCTCAAAAACTTTTCAAAAATCGTTGAAAATACAAAACGTCGTCTTGCCATGAACTTCCGTGAAGCTTAATGGACCATTGTATGGTTTACGAGCCATATAACAATATGCATTGCATGCAGTCAATATGAAGATGTGCCTAACCCACCTACCACCCGATCGATCCATGGCTGCGCATCCGTCTCTCTGGCCGGCTAGTGCGCCCGCCTGCCCGGCCCGCTGATTCTTCTGTTAGTTAGGCATACGAAGTTCATTCAGTCTAAGATTAACCAGGACTGAAGTTGCAGGCCATAATCGCAGGGCGTAGGGGACCAACCATCCTCGACTTCGCATCCTGCCACTCTGCAGACGGTGCCCCACGCTCTTTACGATGACTTAGGCTACGATTTCTCCAGCTGATCAAATTCTGATGACCAAACAGGGTGCGGCAGCACATGCTGGGCTTTGTCATGTGCTGGTGCCACATTTTTCTTCGTCGGGGCACCATCGCAGAAGAATCGTCGGAGAACCTGACCGGCGGCATTGGGGTTTCGGTGATCGGGGGGGTCGGGGGGGTGTTCGCACATGATGTGCGATGGGTGCTGGTACTTGACCCTTATATTGGCCCCCTTATCCCTCATCAAACCTTGAGAACTCACATCCCCTTAAAGAGCATTTGAGATTTTACAGGTTTGCTGCCAGTAGCCATTAAAGTGTCTGAAATGGGGACACTTTTCTCATATGGTCACAAAATCTTGTACACTTCGAGTTTTTAGCTGATTTTTTTGTGCATGCCAAAAAAAATACAAGGATCACATCTACCAAGTTTGGGGCTGAACCGTAAAAGTTTTAAAAATCATAAAAAATAGAAAACGAGCCGTCTTGCCATGAAACTTCACGTGAAGGCTTAAGGGACCATTGTATTAATTTACAAGCCATAAAAATGGCATTGGCATGCAGAAATATTAAGATGTTCTTAAACCCACCTACCACCTTATCGATCCACAGCTTGCGCATCTCGTCTCTCTGGCCGGTGTAGTGCCCGCTCGTCCGCCCGCTCGCTCGTTTCATCGGTTGGCTTAGGCATGCGGAGTTCATTCCCAGTCTAAGCATACGGAGTTCATTCCCAGTCTAAGATTGGACCAGACCGAGGGTTACGGCAGCACATGCTGGCTCGAGCATCTGCTGGTGCCATATTTTTCTAAGCCGGGTTGGTGTACGCACATGATGTGCAATGGGTGCTGGTACTTGGCCCTTATATTGGCCCCCTATCCCTCATCAAACCTCGAGAACTCACACCCCCTTAAAGAGCATTTGAGATTTTACAGGTTTGCTGCCAGTAGCCATTAAAGTATCTGAAATGGGGACACTTTTTTCAAATGGTCACAAAATCTTGTACACTTCGAGTTTTTAGCTGATTTTTTTTGTGCATACCAACAAATAATACAAGGATCACTCCTACCAAGTTTGGGGCCAAAACTCCTTCCGAAAAAATTTTAAAAAATTTCGAACCGCAAAAAGTTTTGAAAATTGTGAAAAATAGAAAATGAGTCGTCTTGCCATGAAACTTCGCTTGAAGGGTTAAGGGACCATTGTAGGAAATTACAAGGCATAAAAATGGCATTGGCATGCAGAAATATGAAGATGTGCCTAAACCCACCTACCAGCCTATTGATCCACGGCTTGCGCATCTCGTCTCTCTGGCCAGTGTAGTGCCCGCACACCCGCCCTCCCGTTCATTTTGTCGGTTGGCTTAGGCATACGGAGTTAATTCCTAGTCTAAGATCGGACCGGACTGAGGGTTGGGGCAGCACATGCTGGGCTTGGGCATGTGCTGGTGCTGTATTTTTCTTCGCCGGGGGACCATCGCCAAAGAACCTGACCGGCGGCATTGGGGTTCCGACGATCGGGGGGGCCAGGGGGTGTGCGCACATGATATGCGATGGGTACTGGTTCTTGGCCCTTATATTGGCCTCCTATCCCTCATCAAACCTCGACAACTCACACCCCTTTAAAGAGCATTTGAGATTTTACAGGTTTGCTGCCAGTAGCCATTAAAGTGTCTGAAATGGGAACACTTTTTTCAAATGGTCACAAAATCTTGTAAACTTCGAGTTTTTAGCTGATTTTTTTTTGCTTGCCAACAAAAATACAAGGATCACGTCTACCAAGTTTGGTTCCAAAACTCCTTCTGGAAAAATTTTAAAAAATCCTGAACCGCAAAATATTTGGAAAATCGTGAAAAATCGAAAACGAGTCGTCTTGCCATAAAACTTCACGTGAAGGCTTAAAGGACCATTGTATGAATTTACAAGCCATAAAAATTGCATTGGCATACAGAAATATGAAGATGTAAGTAAACCCACCGACCACCCTATCGATCCACGGCTTGCGCATCCCATCTCTCTGGCCGACTTAGTGCCCGCCCGCCCGTCCGCCTGCTCATTTCGTCAGTTGGCTTAGTCGTACGGAGTTCATTCCCAGTCTAATATCAGACCGCACTGAGGGTTGTAGCAGCACATGCTGGGCTCGGGCATGTGCTGGTGCCAAATTTTTCTTCGTCGGGGCACCATCGTCGGAGAATCGCCGGAGAACTTAACTGGCGGCATTAGGGTTCCGATGATCGGGGGGTCCGGGGGCTGTACACACATGATGTGTGATGGGTGCTCGTACTTGGCCCTTATATTGGCCCCTTGTCCCTCAACAAACCTCAAGAACTCATACCCACTGAAAGAGCATTTGAGATTTTACAGGTTTGCTGTCAGTAGCCATTAAAGTGTCTGAAATGGGGACATTTTTTTCAAATGGTCACAAAATCTTGTACACTTTGAGTTTTTAGCTGAATTTTTTTGTGCATGCCAACAAAAATACAAGGATCACGTCTACCAAGGTTGGGGTCAAAAATCCTTCCGAAAAAATTTTAAAAAATCATGAACGGCAAAAAGTTTCAAAAATTATGAAAAATAGAAAACGAGTCATCTTGCAGTGAAACTTCACGTGAAGGCTTAAGGGACCATTGTATGAATTTACAAGCCATAAAAATGGCATTGGCACGCAGAAAATATGAAGATGCGCCTAAACCCACCTACCACCCTATCGATCCACGGCTTGCGCATCCCGTTCCTCTGGTCGATGTAGTGCCCGCCCGCCTGCCCGCTCGCTCGTTTCATCGGTTGGCTTAGGCATACGGAGTTCATAACCAGTTTAAAATTAGACCAGACTGAGGGTTGCAGCAGCAGGATCGATAGCACGCAGAGGGGGACCCGGTCGATCCCCGGCTTGCGCATCCTACCCCTATGGTCGGCTGAGCGCCCGTACGCTCGTTTCGTGAGTTGACTTAGGCATACGGAGTTCATTCCTAGTCTAAGCATACGAAGTTCGTTTGCAGTCTAATATCGAACTGGATCGAGGGGTACGACAGCACATGCTGGGCTCGGGCATGTGCTAGTGCCACATTTTTCTTCGTCGGGGCACCATTGCCGGAGCATCGTCGGAGAACCTGACCGGCTGCATTGGGGTTCTGATGATCGGGGTGGCTGGGGGGTGTGCACACATGATGTGCGATTGATGCTGGTACTTGGCCCTTACATTGGCCCCCTATCCCTCATCAAACCTCGAGAACTCCCACCCCTTAAAGAGCATTTGAGATTTTACAGGTTTGTTGCTAGTAGTCATTTAAGTGTCTGAAATGGGGACACTTTTTTCAAATGGTCACAAAATCTTGTACACTTCGAGTTTTTAGCTGATTATTTTTGTGCATGCCAACAAAAATACACGGATCATGTCTACCATGTTTGGGACCAAAACTCCTTCCAAAAAAATTTTAAAAAATCTCAAACCGTAAAAAGTTTCAAAAATCATGAAAAATAGAAAACGAGTCGTCTTGCCATGAAACTTCACGTGAAGGCTTAAGGGACCATTGTATGAATTTACAAGCCATAAAAATGGCATTGGCACATAGAAATATGAAGATGTGCCTAAACCCACCTACCACCCTATCGATCCACGGCTTGCACATCCCGTCTCTCTAGCTAGCGTAATGCCTGCCCGCCCGCCCGCTTGTTTCGTCGGTTGGCTTAGGCATATGGAGTTCATTCCCAGTCCAAGTTTGGACTGGACCAAGGGTTGTGGCAGCAGGATCGACAGCATGCAGAGGGGGACCAGGTTGATCTCTGGCTTATGCATCCCCCCTAAGGCCGGCTGAGCGCCCGCACGCTCGTTTCGTTGGTTGACTTAGGCATGCGGAGTTCATTCCTAGTCTAAGCATACGGATTTAATTCCCAGTCTAAGATCGGACCAGACTGAGGGTTACGGTAGCACATGCTGGGCTTGAGCATGTGCTGGTGCCATATTTTTCTTCGTCGGGGCACCATTGTCGGAGCATCGCTTGAGAACCTGACCAGCGGCATTGCAGTTCCGACGATCGGGGGGGCCGGGGGGTGTGCACACATGATGTGCGATGGGTGCTGGTACATGGCCCTTATATTGGCCCCCTATCCCTCATCAAACCTTGAGAAGTCACACCCCCTTAAAGAGCATTTGAGATTTTACAGGTTTGCTACCAGTAGCCATTAAAGTATCTGAAATGGGGACACTTTTTTCAAATGGTCACAAAATTTGTGCACTTCGAGTTTTTCGTTGATTTTTTTATGCATGCCAACAAAAATACAAGGATCACGTCTACCAAGTTTGGGGCCAAAACTCCTTCCGAAAAAATTTTAAAAAATCTCGAACCGTAAAAAGTTTCAAAAATCGTGAAAAATAGAAAGTGAGTCATCTTGCCATGAAACTTCACGTGAAGGCTTAAGGGACCATTGTATGAATTTACAAGGCATAAAAATGGCATTGGCACGCAGAAATATGAAGATGTGCCTAAACCCACCTACCACCCTATCGATCCACGGCTTGCACGTCCCGTCTCTCTGGCCGGCAGAGTGCCCGCCCGCCCGCCCGCTCACTCGTTTCGTCGTGTTGGCTTAGGCATTACGGAGTTTCATTCCTAGGTCTAAGATCGACCAGACCGGTGATGACGACTCAGCAGGATCGTGCATGCAAGGGGACTCGGCGATCCTCAATTATGCATCTGCGGTCTGAGTGAGTTCCAACTGTTTCATGAGGTTGACTTAGGCATACGGAGTCATTCCCAGTCTAAGCATATGCACATTCCCAGTCTAGATCGGACTGGACCGAGGGTTGCGGTAGCACATGCTTGCCCCATGTACAGTGCCATATTTTCTTCCTCGTGGCACATCACCGGAGCATCTTTAGGAGAACTTGACAGTTGGCATTGGGGTTCCGATGGATTGGGGGTCGGGGCGGGTGTGCGCACATGAATGTGCGATGGGTGCTGGTACTTGGCCCACATACGGAGTTCATTCCCAGTCTAAGCATACGAAGATCATTCCTAATCTAAGATCAGACCGGACCGAGGGTTGTCGCAGCACATGCTGGGCTCAGGCATGTACTGGTGCCGTATTTTTCTTCGTCGGGGCACCATTGCCAAAGCATCACTGGAGAACTAGACCGGCGGCATTGGGGTTCCGACGATTGGAGGGGCCGGGGGGGTGTGCGCATATGATGTGCGATGGGTGCTGGTACTTGGCCCTTTTATTGGTCCCTTATCCCTCATCAAACCTCGAGAACTCACACCCATTGAAAGAGCATTTGAGATTTTACAGGTTTGCTGCCAGTAGCCATTAAAGTGTCTGAAATGGGGACATTTTTTTCAAATGGTCACAAAATCTTGTACACTTTGAGTTTTTAACTGAATTTTTTTCTGCATGCCAACAAAAATATAAGGATCACGTCTACCAAGTTTGCGGCCAAAACTCCTTCCGAAAAAATTTTAAAAAATCTCGAACCGCAAAAAGTTTCAAAAATCATGAAAAATAGAAAACGAGTCGTCTTGCCATGAAACTTCACGTGAAGGCTTAAGGGACCATTGTATGAATTTACAAGGCATAAAAATGGCATTTGCATGCAGAAATATGATGATGTGCCTAAACCCACCAACCACCCTATCGATCCACGGCTTGCGCATCCCGTCTCTCTGGTCGGCATAGTGCCCGCCCACCCGCCCGCCCACTCGTTTCGTCGATTGGCTTAGGCATACGGAGTTCATTCCCAGTCTAAGATCGGACCAGACCGAGGGTTGCGGTAGCAGGATCGATAGCACGCAGAGGGGGACTCGACCGATCCTCGACTTGTGGATCTCGCCCCTCTGGCCGGCTGAGTGCGCACACGCTCGTTTCGTGGGTTGACTTAGGCATACGGAGTTCATTCCCAGTCTAAGCATACAGAGCTCATTCCCAGTCTAAGATCAGACCGGATCGAGGGTTACGGTAGCACATGCTGGCCTTGCGCATGTACTGGTGCCACATTTTTCTTCATCGGGGCACCATCACCGGAGCATCGTAGGAGAACTTGACCCCTGACTGGCGGCATTGGGGTTCCGATGATTGGGGGGGTCGGGGCGGGTGTGCGCACATGATGTGCGATTGGTGCTGGTACTTGGCCCGCATACGGAGTTCATTCCTAGTCTAAGCATATGGAGATCATTCCCAATCTAAGATCAGAACAGACCGAGGGTTGCGGCAGCACATGCTGGGCTCGGGCATGTACTGGTGCCGCATTTTTCTTCACCGGGCACCATTGCCAGAGCATCACCAGAGAACTTGACCGGAGGCATTGGGGTTCCGACAATCAGGGGGGCTGGGGGGTGTGCGCACATGATGTGTGATGGGTGCTGGTACTTGGCCCTTATATTGGCCCCCTATCCCACATCAAACCTCGAGAACTCAAACCCATTGAAAGAACATTAGAGATTTTACAGGTTTGCTGCCAGTAGCCATTAAAGTGTCTGAAATGGGGACATTTTTTTCAAATGGTCACAAAATCTTGTACACTTCGAGTTTTTAGCTGAATTTTTTTGTGCATGCCAACAAAAATACAAGGATCACGTCTACCAAGTTTGAGCCCAAAACTCCTTCCGAAAAAATTTTAAAAAATCATGAACCGCAAAAAGTTTGGAAAATTATGAAAAATTGAAAACGAGTCGTCTTGCCATGAAACTTCACGTGAAGGCTTAAGGGACCATTGTATGAATTTACAAGCCGTAAAAATGGCATCGGCATGTAGAAATATGAAGATGTGCCTAAACTGACCTACCACCCTATCGATCCACGGCATGCGCATCCCGTCTCTCTGGCCGGCGTAGTGCCCGCCCACCCACCCGTCTACTCGTTTCGCCGGTTGGCTTAGGCATACGGAGTTCATTCCCAGTCTAAGATTGGACTGGACCAAGGGTGGCGGTCGCAGGATCGGTAGCACGCAGAGGGGGACCCGGCCAATCCCCGACTTGCGCATCTCGCCCCTCTGGCCGGCTGAGCGCCTGCACACTCATTTCATGGGTTGACTTAGGCATATAGAGTTCATTCCCAGTCTAAGATCGGACTGGACCAAGGGTTGCGGTAGCACATGCTGGGCTCGGGCATGTGCTGGTGTCGTATTTTTCTTCACCGGGGCACCATCGCCGGAGCATCGTTGGAGAACATGACCGGCGGCATTGGGGTTCTAATGATCGGGGGGCCGAGGGGGGTGTGCACACAAGATGTGCGATGGGTTCTGGTACTTGGCCCTTATATTGGCCCCCTATCCCTCATCAAACCTCGAGAACTCACACCCCCACAAAAAGCATTTGAGATTTTACAGGTTTGCTGCCAGCAGCCATTAAAGTGTCTGAAATGGGGACACTTTTTTCAAATCGTCCCAAAATCTTGTACACTTCGAGTTTTTAGCTGAAATTTTTTGTGCATCCCAAAAAAAATACAAGGATCACGTCTACCAAGTTTTGAGCCAAAACTCCTTCGAAAAAAATTTAAAAAAATCCTGAACCGTAAAAGGTTTCAAAAATCATGAAAAATAGAAAACGAGTCGTCTTGGCATGAAACTTCACGCGAAGGCTTAAGGACCATTGTATGAATTTACAAGCCATAAAAATGGCATTGGCATGCAGAAATATGAAGATGTGCCTAAACCCACCAACCACCCTATCGATCCACGACATGCGCATCCCGTCTCTCTGGCCAGCGCAGTGCCCGCCCACCCGCCCACCCGCTCGTTTCGTCAGTTGGCTTAGGCATACGGAGTTCATTCCCAGTCTAAGATTGGACTGGACCAAGGGTTGCGGCCACAGGATTGGCAGCACGCAGAGGGGGACCCGGTCGATCCCCGACTTGCGCATCCCACCCCTCTGGCCGACTGAGCGCCTGCACACTCGTTTCGTGGGTTGACTTAGGCATACGGAGTTCATTCCCAGTCTAAGCATACGGAGTTCATTCCCAGTCTAAGATCAGACCGGATTGAGGGTTGCAGTAGCACATGCTGGGCTCGACATGTGCTGGTGCCGCATTTTTCTTCGCCGGGGCACCATCGTCGGAGCATCGCCGGAGAACATGACAGGCGACATTGGGGTTCTGACGATCGGGGGGGCCGATGGGGGTGTGCGCATATGATGGGCGATGGGTGCTGGTATTTGGCCCTTATATTGGCCCCCTATGCCTCATCAAACCTCGAGAACTCACACCCCCTTAAAAAGCATTTGAGATTTTACAGGTTTGCTACCAGCAGCCATTAAAGTGTCTGAAATGGGGACACTTTTTTCAAATGGTCCCAAAATCTTGTACACTTCGAGTTTTTAGCTGAATTTTTTTATGCATCCCAACAAAAATACGAAGATCACGTCTACCAAGTTTCGGGCCAAAACTCCTTTCGAAAAAATTTTAAAAAATCCCGAACCGTAAAAAGTTTCAAAAATCGTGAAAAATAGAAAACGAGTCGTCTTGGCATGAAACTTCACGCGAAGGCTTAAGGGACCATTGTATGAATTTACAAGTCATAAAAATGGCATTGGCATGCAGAAATATGAAGATGTGCCTAAACCCACCAACCACCCTATCGATCCATGGCTTACGCATCCCGTCTCTCTGGTCGGCGTAGTGCCCGCCCGTCCGTTCGCTCGTTTCGTCGGTTGGCTTAGGCATACGAAGTTCATTCCCAGTCTAAGATCAGACTGGACTGAGGGTTGTGGCGGCAAGATTGCTCGCACGTAGAGGGGGACCCGGCCGATCCCCGGCTTACGCATCCCGCCCTTCTGGCCGGCTGAGCGCCTACACGCTTGTTTCGTGGGTTAACTTAGGCATACGGAGTTCATTCCCAGTCTAAGATCAGACCAGACCGAGGGTTGCGGCAGCACATGCTGGGCTTGAGCACATGTTGGTGCCGTATTTTTTCTTTGTCGGGGCACCATCATCGAAGCATCGTCGGAGAACCTGACCGGCGGCATTAGGGTTCCGACGATCGGGGGGGCCAGGGGGGTGCACGCACATGATGTGCGATGGGTGCTGGTACTTGACCCTTATATTGGCCCCCTATCCCACATCAAAGCTCGAGAACTCACACTCCCTTAAAGAGCATTTGAGATTTTACAGGTTTGCTGCCAGTAGCCATTAAAGTGTCTGAAATGGGGACACTTTTTTTCAAATGGTCACAAAATGTTGTACACTTTGCATTTTTAGCTGAATTTTTTTATGCATGCCAAAAAAAATGCAAGGATCACGTCTACCAAGTTTGGGGCCAAAACTCCTTCCAAAAAAATTTCAAAAAATCTCGAACTTTAAAAAGTTTCAAAAATTGTGAAATATAGAAAACGAGTCGACTTGCCAGGAAACTTCACGTGAAGGCTTAAGGGACCATTGTACGAATTTACAAGCCATAGAAAATGGCATTGGCATGTAGAAATATGAAGATGTGCCTAAACCCACCTACAACCCTATCGATCCACGACTTCCGCATCCCGTCTCTCTGGCCGACGTAGTGCCCGCCCGCCCGTCCGCCCACTCGTTTCATCGGTTGGCTTAGGCATACAGTTCATTCCCAGTCTAAGATCAGTCTAGACCGAGGGTTGCAGTAGCAGGATCGGTAGCACACAGTGGGGGACACGGTTGATTCCCGGCTTGCGCATCCCGCCCCTCTAGCTGGCTGAGCGCCCGCACGCTCGTTTCATTGGTTGACTAAGGCATACGGAGTTCATTCCCAGTCTAAGATCAGACCAGACCGAGGGTTGCGGTTGCACATGCTGGGCTCGAGCAGTGCTGGTGTCGCATTTTTTTTCATCGGGACATCATCATGGAGCATCGCCGGAGAACCTGACCGACGGCATTGGGGTTCCGACGATCGGGGGGCCGGGGGGTGTGCGCACATGATGTGCGATGGGTGCTGGTACTTGGCCTTTATATTGGCCCCTATCCCTCATCAAACCTCGAGAACTCACACCCCCTTAAAGAGCATTTGAGATTTTACAGGTTTGCTGCCAGTAGCAATTAAAGTGTCTGAAATGGGGACACTTTTTTCAAATGGTCACAAAATCTTTTACACTTCGAGTTTCTAGCTGATTTTTTTATGCATGCCAAAAAAAATACAAGGATCACGTCTACCAAATTTGGGGCCAAAACTCCTTCCGAAAAAGTTTTAAAAAATCTCGAACTGTAAATAGTTTTAAAAATCATGAAAAATAAAAAACGAGTCGTCCTGCCATGAAACTTCACGTGAAGGCTTAGAGGACCATTGTAGGAATTTACAACCATAAAAATGGCATTGGCAGGAAGAAATATGAAGATGTGCCTAAACCCACCTACCACCCTATCGATCCACGGCTGGCGCATCCCATCTCTCTGGCCGACATAGTGCCCGCCCGCCCGCCCGCTCGTTTCGTAGGTTGGTTTAGGCATACGGAGTTCATTCCCAGTCTAAGACCGGACCATCCTGAGGGTTGCGGCAGCACATGCTGGCCTCTGGCATGTGCTGGTGTCGCATTTTTCTTCGTCGAGGCACCATTGCCAGAGCATCGCCAGAGAACCTGACCGGCGGCATTGGGGTTCCGATGATCGGGGGGGCCGGGGGGGTGTGCACCCATGATGTGCGATGGGTGCTGGTACTTAGCCCTAAATTGGCCCCCTATCCCTCATCAAACCTCGAGAACTCACCCCCCTTAAAGAGCAATTGAGATTTTACAGGTTTGCTAACAGTAGCCATTAACGTGTCTGAAATGGGGACACTTTTTTCAAATGGTCACAAAATCTTGTACACTTTGAGTTTTTAGCTGAATTTTTTTGTGCATGCCAACAAAAATACAAGGATCACGTCTACCAAGTTTTGGTGCAAGAACTCCTTTCAAAAAAATTTTAAAAAATCCCGAACCGTAAAAAGTTTCAAAAATCATGAAAAATAAAAAATGTGTCGTCTTGCCATTAAACTTCACGTGAAGGCTTAAGGGACCATTGTATGAATTTACAAGCCATAAAAACGGCATTGGCTTGCAGAAATATGAAGATGTACCCAAACACACCTACCACCCTATCGATCCACGGCTTGCTCATCCCGTCTCTCTGGCCGACGTAGTGCCCGCCCGCCCACCCGCTCGTTTCGTCAGTTGGCTTAGGCATACGGAGTTCATTCCTAGTCTAAGATCGGATCGGACCCAGGGTTGTGATAGCAGGATCGGCAGCACACAGAAGGGGACTCGGCCGATCCCTGGCTTGCGTATCCCACTCCTCTGGCCGGCTAAGCGCTCGCACGCTCGTTTCGTGGTTTGACTTAGGCATACGGAGTTCATTCCCAGTCTAAGCATACGGAGTTCATTCCCAGTCTAAGATCGGATCAAGGGTTGTGGCTATTGGATCGACAGCATGCAGAGGGGGACCCGATCGATCCCCGGCTTGCACATCCAGCCCCTCTGGCTAGTTGAGCACCGGTACGTTCGTTTCATGGGTTGACTTAGGCATACGGAGTTCATTCCCAGTCTAAGCATACGAAGTTCGTTCCCAATATAAGATCGGACTGGACCGAGGGTTGTCGTAGCACATGCTGGGCTCGAGCATGTGTTGGTGCCGTATTTTTCTTCTTCGGGGCACCATCACTGAAGCATCATCGGAGAACCTGATCGGCGATATTGGGGTTTCGACGATCGGGGGGGTCGGGGGGTGTGCGCACATGATGTGTGATGGGTGCTGGTACGTGGCCCTTATATTGGCCCCCTATCCCTCATCAAACCTTGAAAACTCACACCCCCTTAAAGAGCATTTGAGATTTTACAGGTTTGCTGCCAGTAGCCATTAAAGTGTCTTAAATGGGGACACTTTTTTAAAATGGTCACAAAATCTTGTACACTTCGAGTTTTTAGCTGAATTTTTTTGTGCATGCCAATAAAAATAAAAAGATCAAGTCTACCAAGTTTTGGGGCGAAAACTCCTTTCAAAAAAATTTTAAAAAATCCAAAACCACAAAACATTTTGAAAATTATGAAAAACAGAAAACGAGTCGTCTTGCCATGAAGCTTCACGTGAAGGCTTAAGGGACCATTGTATGAATTTACAAGCCATAAAAATGGCATTTGCACATAGAAATATGAAGATGTGCCTAAACCCACCTTCCATCGTATCGATCCACGACTTGTGCATCCCGTCTCTCTGACCGGCGTAGTACCCGCCTGCCCGTCCGCCCGCTCGTTTCATCGATTGGCTTAGGCATACAGAGTTTATTCCCAGTCTAAGATTGGACTGGACCGAGGGTTGCGACAGCAGAATCAGCAGCACACAGAGGGGGACCCGACCAATCCCCGACTTGCATAACCCACCCCTCTAGCCGGCTGAGCACCCGCACAGTCGTTTCGTGGGTTGACTTAGGCATACGGACTTCATTCCCAATCTAAGCATACGGACTTCATTCCCAGTCTAAGATTAGACCAGACCAAGGGTTGCGGTAGCACATGCTGGGCTCGGGCATGTGCTGGTGTCGCATTTTTCTTTGTCTGGGCATTGCCGGAGAACCTGATTGGCAGCATTGGGGTTCCGACGATCGGGGGGGCTCGAGGGGTGTGCGCACATGATGTGCGATGGGTGCTAGTACTTGGCCCTTATATTGGCCCCTTATCCCTCATCAAACCTCGAGAACTCACACCCCCGTAAAGAGCATTTGAGATTTTACAGGTTTGCTGCCAGTCTAAGCATACGGAGTTCATTCCCCGTCTAAGATCGGACTAGATCGAGGGTTACGGCAGCACATGCTGGGCTCGCGCATATGCTGGTGCCACATTTTTCTTCACCGAGGCACCATCGCAAGAGAACCTGATCTGTGGCATTGGGGTTCCGACGATCGGGGGGGCCGGAGGGGGTGTACGCACATGATGTGCGATGGGTGCTGATACTTAGCCCGCATATGGAAATCATTCCTAGTCTAAGCATACGGAGTTCATTCCCAGTCTAAGATCAGACCGGACAGAGGGTTACGGCAGCACATCTGGGCTCAGGCATGTGCTGGTGCTGCATTTTTCTTCGTCGGAGCATCGCCGGAGAACCTGACCGACGGTATTAGGGTTTCGGCGATCGGGGTTGCCGGGGGGTGTGCGCAACTGATGTGCGATGGGTGCTGGTACTTGGCCCTTATATTGGCCCCCTATCCCTCATCAAACCTCGAGAACTCACACCCCCTTAAAGAGCATTCGAGATTTTACAGGTTTGCTGCCAGTAGCCATTAAAGTGTCTGAAATGGGGACACTTTTTTCAAATGATCACAAAATCTTGTACACTTCAAGATTTTAGCTGAATTGTTTTGTGCATGCCAACAAAAGTACAACGATCACATCTACCAAGTTTGGGGCCAAAACTCCTTCTAAAAAAATTTAAAAAAATCTCGAACCGCAAAAAGTTTCAAAAATCATGAAAAATAGAAAACGAGTCATCTTGCCATGAAACTTCACGTGAAGGCTTAAGGGACCATTGTACGAATTTACAAGCCAAAAAAATGGCATTGGGACGTAGAAATATAAAGATGTGCCTAAACCCACCTACCACCATATCGATCCACGGCTTGCGCATCCCGTCTCTCTGGCCGGCGTAGTGCCCGCACACCCGCTCGCTCGTTTCGTCGGTTGGCTTAGGCATACGGAGTTCATTCCTAGTATAAGATCAAACTGGACCGAGGGTTGCGATAGTAGGATCGGCAGCATGCAGAGGGGGACCCAATTGATCCCCAGCTTGCGCACCCACCCTTTTGGCCGGCTGAGCGCCCGTAAGCTCGTTTCATGGGTTGACTTTGGCATACGGAGTTCATTCCCAGTCTAAGCATACGGAGTTCATTCCCAGTCTAACATCGGATCGAATCGAAGGTTGCAGCAGCACATGCTGGGCTCGGGCATGTGCTAGTGTCACATTTTTCTTCGTCGGGGCACCATCCCCGGAGCATCACCGGAGAACCTGACCGTCGGCATTGGGGCTTCGGCGATCGGGGGGGTCGGAGGCGGTGTGTGCACATGATGTGCGGTGGTTGCTAGTACTTGGCCCTTATATTGGCCCCCTATCCCTCATCAAACCTCAAGAACTCACACCCCCTTAAAGAGCATTTGAGATTTTACAGGTTTGCTGCCAGTAGCCATTAAAGTGTCTGAAATGGGGACACTTTTTTCAAATGGTCACAAAATCTTGTACACTTTGAGTTTTTTGCTGAATTTTTTTGTGCATGCCAAAAAAAATACAAGGATCACGTCTACCAAGTTTGGGGCCAAATCTCCTTCCGAAAAAATTTTAAAAAATCCCGAACCGCAAAGAGTTTCAAAAATAGTGAAAAATAGAAAATGAGTCGTCTTGCCATGAAACTTCACGTGAAGGCTTAAGGGACCATTGTATGAATTTACAAGCCATAAAAATGGCATTGGCACACAGAAATATGAAGATGTGCCTAAACCCACCTACCACCCTATCGATCCACAGCTTGCGCATTCCGTCTCTCTGACCGGCGTAGTGCTCGCCCGTCCGCCCGCTCGCTCATTTCGTCGGTTGGCTTAAGCATACGGAGTTCATTCCCAGTCTAAGATCAGACCGGATCATGGGTTGTGGTAGCAGGGTCAGCACCACGCGGAGGGGAACCTGGTCGATCCCCGGCTTGCGCATCCCGCCCCTCTGCCCCACTGAGCGCCCGCACGCTCGTTCCGTGGGTTGACTTAGGCATACGGAGTTCATTCCCAGTCTAAGCATACGGAGTTCATTCCCAGTCTAAGATCAGATCGGACCGAGGGTTGCGGCAGCAGACGATAGGCTCGGGCATGTGCTAGTGTCGCATTTTTCTTCGTTGGGGCACCATCGTCGGAGCATCGCCGGAGAACTTGACTGACGGCATTGAGGTTCCCACGATCGGGGGGTTGGGGGCGGTAAGCGCACATGATGTGCGATGGGTGCTGCTGCTTGGCCCTTATATTGGCCCCCTATCCCTCATCAAACCTTGAGAACTCACACCCCCTTAAAGAACATTTGAGATTTTACAGGTTTGCTACCAGTAGCCATTAAAGTGTCTGAAATGGGGACACTTTTGTCAAATGGTCACAAAATCTTGTACAGTTCGAGTTTTTAGTTGAATTGTTTTGTGCATGCCAACAAAATACAAGGATCACGTCTACCAAATTTGGGGCCAAAACTCCTTCCGAAAAAATTTTAAAAAGTCCCGAAGCGTAAAAAGTTTCAAAAATCATGAAAAATAGAAAAGAGTCGTCTTGCCATGAAACTTCATGTGAAGGCTTAAGGGACCATTGTATGAATTTACAAGCCATAAAAATGGCATTGGCACAGAGAAACATAAAGATGTGCCTAAACCCACCTCCCACCCTATCGATCCATGACTTACGCATCCCGATTCTCTGGCCGACGTAGTGCACGTCCGCCCGTCCGTCCGCTCATTTCGTCGATTGGCTTAGGCATACGAAGTTCATTCCCAGTCTAAGATCGGACTAGACTGAGGGTTGCGACAGCAGGATCGGCAGCACGTAGAGAGGGACCCAGTCGATCCCCGACTTGCGCATCCCGTACCTCTAGCCAACTGAGCACCCGCACGCTCGTTTCATGGTTTGACTTAGGCGTACGGAGTTAATTCCCAGTCTAAGCATACGGAGTTCGTTCCCAGTCTAAGATCGGATTGGACAGTGGGTTGCAGCAGCAAATGCTGGGCTCGGGCATTGGGGTTCCAGCGATCGGAAGGGCTGGGGGGGATGTGCAATGGGTGCTGGTACTTGCCCTTATATTGGCCCCCTATCCCTCATCAAGCCTCGAAAACTCACACCCCCTTAAAGAGTATTTGATATTTTACAGGTTTGCTGCCAATAGCCATTAAAATGTCTAAAATTGGGACACTTTTTTCAAATGGTCACAAAATCTTGTACACTTTTTTCAAATTGTCACAAAATCGTGAAAAATAAAAAACGAGTCGTCTTGCCATGAAACTTCACGTGAAGGCTTAAGGGACCATTGTATGGATTTACAAGCCATAAAAATGGCATTGGCATAAAGAAATATTAAGATGTGCCTAAACCCACCTACCACCCTATCGATCAACGGCTTGCGCATCCCGTCTCTCTGGTTGACGTAGTGCCCACCTGCCCGCACACCCACTCGTTTTGTCAGTTGGCTTAGGCATACGGAGTTCATTCCCACTCTAAGATCGGATCAAACCGAGGGTTGTGGCAGTAGGATCGATAGCATGTAGAGGGGGACCCGATCAATCCCTGGCTTGCGCATCCTGCCCCTCTGGCCGACTGAGCGCCCTCATGCTCATTTCATGGGTTCACTTAGGCATACGGAGTTCATTCATAGTCTAAGCATACGAAGTTCATTCCCAGACTAAGATTAGACCGGACCGAGGGTTGTGGCAACACATGCTGGGCTGGGGAATGTGCTGGTGGCACATTTTTCTTCGTCGGGGCACCATCGTTGGAGAACCTGATCGGCGACATTGGGGTTTCGACGATCAGGGGGCTGGAGGGGTGTGTGCACATGATGTGTGATGGGTGGTGGTACTTGGCCCTTATATTGGCCCCCTATCCCTCATCAAACCTCGAGAACTCACACCTTCTTAAAGAGCATTTGAGATTTTACAGGTTTGCTGCCAGTAGCCATTAAAGTGTCTGAAATGGGGACACTTTTTTCAAATGGTCACAAAATCTTGTACACTTCGAGTTTTTAGCCGAAATTTTTTGTGCATGCCACCAAAAATACAAGGATCAAGTCTACCAAGTTTGGGGCCAAAACTCCTTTCGAAATAATTTTAAAAAATCCAAAACCGTAAAAAGTTTCAAAAATCATGAAAAATAGAAAACGAGTTGTCTTGCCATGAAACTTCACGTGAAGGCTTAAGGGACCATTGTATGAATTTATAAGCCATAAAAATGGCATTGGCAGGCAAAAATATGAAGATGTGCCTAAACCCACTTACCACCCTATTGATCTACAGCTTGTGCATCCCGACTCTCTGGTCGGTGTAGTGATCGCCCGCCCGCCCGCCCGATCGTTTCATCGGTTGGCTTAGGCATATGTAGTTCATTCCCAGTCTAAGATCAGAACGGGTCGAGGGTTACGGCAGTAAGATCGGCAGCACGCAGAGGAGGACCCAACCGATCCCCGGCTTATGCATCCCAGTCTAAGATTAGACCAGATCGAGGGTTGTGACAGCACATGCCGAGCTCGGGCATGTGTTGGTGCTCCATTTTTCTTTGTCGGGGCACCATCTTCGGAGCTTCGCCGGAGAACCTGACTGGCGGCATTGGGGTTCCGATGATCGGGGGGGCCGGGGGGTGTGCACACATGATGTGCAATGGGTGCTAGTACTTGGTCCTTATATTGGCCCCCTATCCCTCATCAAACCTTGAAAACTCACACCCCCTTAAAGAGCATTTAAGATTGTACAGGTTTGCTGCCAGTAGCCATTAAAGTGTCTGAAATGGGGACACTTTTTTCGAATGGTCACAAAATCTTGTACACTTCGAGTTTTTAGCTGAATTTTTTTATGCATGCCAATAAAAATACAAGGATCATGTTTACCAAGTTTGGGGCCAAAACTCCTTCCAAAAAAATTTTCAAAAATCCCGAACCGTAAAAAGTTTCAAAAATCGTGAAAAATAGAAAATGAGTTGTCTTGCCATGAAACTTCACGTGAAGGCTTAAGGGACCATTGTATGAATTTACAAGCCATAAAAATGGCATTGGCACGTAGAAATATGAAGATGTGTCTAAACCCACCTACTACCCTATCGATCCACGGCTTGCGCATCCCGTGTCTCTGGTCGGTGTAGTGCCCGCCCGTCCGCTAATTTCATCGGTTGGGTTAGGCATACGAAGTTCATTCCCAGTCTAAGATCGAACCAGACCGAGGGTTGCGACAGCAGGATCGGCAGCACGCAGAGGGGGACCCAACCGATCCTAGGCTTGTGCATTCCGCCCCTCTAGCCGACTGAGCACCCGCACGCTCGTTTCATTGGCTGACTTAGGCATATGGAGTTCATTCCCAGTCTGAACATACAGAGTTCATTCCCACTGTAAGATCAGACCGGACCAAGGGTGGCGGTAGCACATGCTGGGCTCGGGCATGTACTGGTGCCGTATTTTTCTTCGCCGAGGCTCCATCGTCGAAGCATCACCAGAGAACCTGACCGACGACATTGGGGTTCCGGTGCTTGGGGGGGCTGTGCACAAATGCTATAGAGATATCTTGCCATGAAACTTCACGTGAAGTCTTAAAGGACCATTATATGAATTTACAAGCCATAAAAATGGCATTGGCACATAGAAATATAAAGATGTGCCTAAACCCACCTACCACCCGATCGATCCACGGCTTGTGCATCCCGTCTCTTTGGTTGGCGTAGTGCCCGTTCGCCCACCTGCTCGTTTCGTCTGTTGGCTTAGGCATACGGAGTTCATTCCCAGTCTAAGATCAGACTGGACTGAGGGTTGCGGCAGCAGCCTCGGCAGCACATGGAAGGGGACCCGGCCGATCCTCGGCTTGCGCATCTCGTCCCTCTGGCTGGCTGAGCGCCCGCACACTCGTTTCATGGGTTGACTTAGGCATACGGAGTTCATTCCCAGTCTAAGCATACAGATTTCATTCTCAGTCTAAGATCGGACCAGACCGAGGGTTGCGATAGCACATGCTGGGCTCGGGCATGTGCTGGTGCCGTATTTTTCTTCACCGGGGCACCATCGTCGGAGAACCTAACCGGTGGCAATGGGGTTCCGGCGATCGGGGGGGCTAGGGGGGTGTGCGCACATGATTTGTGATGGGTGCTGGCACTTGGCCCTTATATTGGCCTCTTATCCCTCATCAAACCTTGAGAACTCACACCCCCTTAAAGAGCATTTGAGATTTTACAAGTTTGGTGGCAGTAGCCATTAAAGTGTTTGAAATGGGGACACTTTTTTCAAATTGTCACAAAATCTTGTACACTTCGAGTTTTTGGTTGAATTTTTTTGTGCATGCCATAAAAAATATAAGGATCACATCTACCAAGTTTGGGGCCAAAATGCCTTCCAAAAAAATTTTAAAAAATCCCGAACTAGAAAAAGTTTCAAAAATCGTGAAAAATAAAAAATGAGTCATCTTGCCATGAAACTTCACGTGAAGGCTTAAGGGACCATTGTATGAATTTACAAGCCATAAAAATGGCATTGGCGCATAGAAATATGAAGATGTGCCTAAACCCACCTACCACCCTAGCGATCCATGGCTTGCGCATCTCGTCTCTCTGGCCGGCGTAGTGCTCGCCCGTCCGCCTGCAAGCCCGCTCGTTTCGTCGGTTGGCTTAGGCATATGGAGTTCCTTCCCAATCTAAGATTGGACCAGATCGAAGGTTGTGGCAGCAAGATCGGTAGCACGTAGAGGGGGAGCCGGTCGATCCCCAGCTTGCACATCCTACCCCTCTGGTCAGCTGAGCACCCGTACGCTCGTTTCGTGGGTTGACTTAGGTAGACGGAGTTCATTCCCAGTTTAAGCATACGGAGTTCATTCCCAGTCTAAGATCGGACCGGATCGAGGGTTACGACAGCACATGCCGGGCTCGGGCATGTGTAGGTGCTGCATTATCCCGAACTGCAAAAAGTTTCAAAAATCGTGAAAAATAGAAAACGAGTTGTCTTGCGATGAAACTTCACGTGAAGCCTTAAGGGAAAATTGTATGAATTTACAAGCCATAAAAATGGCATTGGCATGCAAAAATATGAAGATGTGCCTAAACCCACCAACCACCCTATCGATCCACGGCTTGCGCATCCCGTCTCTCTGGCTGACGTAGTGCCCACCTGCCCATCTGTTCGTTTCGTCGGTTGGCTTAGGCATACAGAGTTCATTCCCAGTCTAAGATCGGATCGGATCGAGGGTTGCAGTAGCAGGATTGGCAGCACGTAGAGGGGGACCTGACTGATCCTCGACTTGCAGTAGCAAGATCGGTAGCACGTAGAGGGGGACCCGGTCAATCCCTGGCTTGAGCATCCCACCCCTCTGGCCGGTTGAGCGCCCACACGCTCGTTCCGTGGGTTGACTTAGGCATACGGAGTTCATTGCCAGTCTAAACATATGGAGTTCATTCCCAGTCTAAGATTGAACCAGACCAAGGGTTGCGGCAGCACATGCTGGGCTCAGGCATGTGCTGGTGCCGGATTTTTCTTTGTCGGGGCACCATCGTCGCAGCATCGTCGGAGAACCTGACCGACGGTATTGGGGTTCCGGCGATTGAGGGGGCCGGAGGAGTGTGTGCACATGGTGTGCGATGGGTGCTGGAACTTGGCCCTAATATTGGCCCACTATCTCTCATCAAACCTCGAGAACTCACACCCCCTTAAAGAGCATTTGATATTTTACAGGTTTGCTGCCATTAGCCATTAAAGTGTCTGAAATGGGGACACTTTTTTCAAATGGTCACAAAATCTTGTACACTTCAAGTTTTTAGCTGAATTTTTTTATGCATGCCAAGAAAAATACAAGGATCACGTATACCAAGTTTAGGGCAAAAACTCCTTCCGAAAAAATTTTAAAAAATCCTGAACCCTAAAAAGTTTCAAAAATCATGAAAAATAGAAAACGAGTCGTCTTGCCATGAAACTTCACGTGAAGGCTTAAGAGACCATTGTATGAATTTGGAAGCCATAAAAATGGCATTGGCATGCAGAAATATGAAGATGTGCCTAAACCCACCTACCACCCTATCGATCCACAGCTTGCGCATCCTGTTTCTCTGGCCGGCGTAGTGCTCGCCCGCCCGCCCGCACGCTCGTTTTGTCGGTTGGCTTAGGCATACGGAGTTCATTCCCAGTCTAAGATCAGATCAGACCGAGGGTTGCAGTAGCAGGATCGACAACACGTAAAGGGGGACCCGGTCGATCCCCGGCTTGCGCATCCCACCCCTCTGGCCGGCTGAGCGCCCGTATGCTCATTTCGTGGGATGACTTAGGCATACAGAGTTCATTCCGAGTCTAAGCATATGGAGTTTATTCCCAGTGTAAGATCGGATCGGACTGAGGGTTACGGCAGCACATGCTGGGTTCGGACATGTGCTGGTGCTGCATTTTTTTTTACCGGGGCACCATCATCAGAGCATCGCCGGAGAACCTGACCGGTGGGATTGGGGTTCCGACGATCGGGGGGGCCGGGGGGGTGTTCGCATATGATGTGCGATGGGTGCTGGTACTTGGCCCTTATATTGGCCCCCTATCCCTCATCAAACCTTGAGAACTCACACCCCCTTAAAGAGCATTTGAGATTTTACAGGTTTGCTGCCAGTAGCCATTAAAGTGTCTCAAATGGGGACACTTTTTTCAAATGGTCACAAAATCTTGTACACTTCGAGTTTTTAGCTGAAATTTTTGAGCATGCCAACAAAAATACAAGGATCACATCTACCAAGTTTGGGGCCAAAAATCCTTCTGAAAAAATTTTAAAAAATCCCGAACAGCAAAAAGTTTTGAAAATCGTGAAAAATAGAAAACGAGTCGTCTTGCCATGAAACTTCACATAAAGGCTTAAGGGACCATTGTATGAATTTAGACACCATAAAAATGGCATTGGCATACAGAAATATGAAGATGTGCCTAAACCCACCTACCACCCTATCGATCCACGGCTTACGCATCCCGTCTCTCTGGCCGGCGTAGTGCTCGCCCGCGGGCCTGCTCGCTCGTTTTGTCGGTTGGCTTAGGCATATGGAGTTCATTCCCATTCTAAGATCAGATCAGACCGAGGGTTGTGGCAGCAAGATCAGCAACATGCAAAGGGGGACCCGATCGATCCCCGGCTTACGCATCCCACCCCTCTGGCCGGCTGAGCGCCCGTATGCTCGTTTCGTGGGTTGACTTAGGCATACGGAGTTCATTCCTAGTCTAAGCATATGGAGTTCATTCCAGTCTAAAATCAGATGGGACCGAGGGTTGCGGCCGCACATGCTGGGCTGGGGCATGTGCTGGTGCCGCATTTTTATTCGTCGGGGCACCATCACCGGAGCATCGTCGGAGAACCTGATCGACGGCATTAGGGTTCCGGTGATCGGGGCGGCAGGGGGTGGTGTGCGCACGTGATGTGTGATGGGTACTGGTACTTTGCCCTTATATTGGCCCCCTATCCCTCATCAAACCTCGAGAACTCACACCCCCTTAAAGAACATTTGAGATTTTACAGGTTTGTTGCCAGTAGCAATTAAAGTGTCTGAAATGGGGACACTTTTTTCAAATGGTCACAAAATCTTGTACACTTCGAGTTTTTAGCTGAATTTTTTTGAGCATGCCAAAAAAAATACAAGGATCATATCTACCAAGTTTCGGGCCAAATATCCATCTGAAAAAATTTTAAAAAATCCCGAATTGTAAAAAGTTTCAAAAATCATGAAAAATAGAAAACTAGTCGTCTTGCCATGAAACTTCACGTGAAGGCTTAAGGGACCATTGTATGAATTTACAAGCCATAAAATGTTATTGGCACGCAGACATATGAAGATGCGTCAAAACCCACCTACCACCCTATCGATCCACGGCTTGCGCATCCCGCCTCTCTGGCCGGCGTAGTGCCCGTCAGCCCGCCCGCCCGCCTGCCCACCCGCTCGTTTCATAATTTGGCTTAGACATACGAAGTTCATTCCCAGTCTAAGATTGGACCAGACCGAAGGTTGTAGCAGCAGGATCGATAGCAGGCAGATGGGGACCCGACCGATCCCCGGCTTGCGCATCCCGCCCGTCTGGCCGGCTGAGCGCCCGCACGCTCTTTTCGTGGGTTGACTTAGGCATATAGAGTTCATTCCCAGTCTAAGCATACGGAGTTAATTTCTAGTCTACGATTGGACCAGACCGAGGGTTACGGTAGCACATGCTGGGCTCGGGATATGCTGGTGCCGTATTTTTCTTCGTCGGGGCACCATCGTCGGAGCATCGCCGGAAAACCTAACCGTTGGCATTGGGGTTCCGACGATCGGGGGGCCCTGGGGGGGATGTGCGCACATGATGTGTGATGGGTGCTGGTACTTGGACCTTATATTGGCACCTATCCCTCATCAAACCTCGAGAACTCACACCCCCTTAAAGAGCATTTGAGATTTTACAGGTTTGCTGCCAGTAGCCATTAAAGTGTCTGAACTGAGGACACTTTATTCAAATGGTCACAAAATCTTGTACACTTTGAGTTTTTAGCTGAATTTTTTTTATGCATGCCAACAAACATACAAGGATCACATCTACCAAGTTTGGGGCCAAAAATCCTTCCAAAAAAATTTAGAAAAATCCTGAACCATAAAAAGTTTCGAAAATCATGAAAAATAGAAAATGAGTCGTCTTGCGATGAAACTTCACGTGAAGCCTTAAGGGAAAATTGTATGGATTTACAAGCCATAAAAATGGCATTGGCATGCAGAAATATGAAGATGTGCCTAAACCCTCCTACCACCCTATCGATCCACAGCTTGCGCATCCCATCTCTCTGGCCGGAGTAGTGCCCACCTGCCTACCCGCCTGCTCGTTTCATCAGTTGGCTTAGGCATACAGAGTTCATTCCTAGTCTAAGATTGGACTGCTCTGAGGGTTGTGACAGCAGGATCGACAACACATAGAGGGGGACCCGACCGATCCCCGGCTTGCGCATCCCGCCCCTCTGGCCGGCTGAGCGCCCGCACGTTCGTTTCGTGGGTTGACTTAGGCGTACGAAGTTCATTCCAGTCTAAACATATGGAGTTCATTCGCAGTCTAAGATCGGACCGGACCGAGGCTTACGACAGCACGTGCTGGGCTCGGGCATGTGCTGGTGCTGCATTTTTCTTCACTGGGGCACCATCACCGGAGCATCGCCGGAGAACCTGACCGACGGGATTGGGGTTCCAACGATCGGGGGGGTCGGGGGGGGTGTGCGCACATGATGTGCGATGGGTGATGGTACTTGGCCCTTATATTGGCCTCCTATCCCTCGTCAAACCTCTAGAACTCACACCCCCTTAAAGAGCATTTGAGATTTTACAGGTTTGCTGCGAGTAGCCATTAAAGTGTCTGAAATGGGGACACTTTTTTCAAATGGTCACAAAATCTTGTACACTTCAAGATTTTAGCTTAATTTTTTTGTGCATGCCAACAAAAAAACAAGGATCACGTCTACCAAGTTGGGGCCAAAACTCCTTCCAAAAAAATTTTAGAAAATCTCGAACTGCAAAAAGTTTCAAAAATCATGAAAAATCGAAAACGAGTCGTCTTGCCATGAAACTTCACGTGAAGGCTTAAGGGACCATTGTATGAATTTACAAGCCATAAAAATGGCATTGGCACGTAGAAATATGAAGATGTGCCTAAACCCACCTACCATTCCCAATATAAGATCGAACCGGACTGAGGGTTACGGCAGCACATGCTGGGCTCGGACATGTGCTGGTGCTACATTTTTTTTCACCGGGGCACCATCACCGGAGCATCGCCGGAGAACCTGACTGGCGGGATTGAGGTTCCGACGATCGGGGGGGCCGAGAGGGGTGTTCGCACATGATGTGCGATGGGTGCTGGTACTTGGCCCTTATATTGGCCCCTTATCCCTCATCAAACCTTGAGAACTCACACCCCCTTAAAGAGCATTTGATATTTTACAGGTTTGCTGCCATTAGCCATTAAAGTGTCTGAAATGGGGACACTTTTTTCAAATGGTCACAAAATCTTGTACACTTCGAGTTTTTAGCTGAATTTTTTGGTGCATGGCAACAAAAATACAAGGATCATGTCTACGAAGTTTGGGGCCAAAATGCCTTCCGAAAAAATTTAAAAAAATCTCGAATTGTAAAAAGTTAGGAAAATCATGAGAAATATAAAACGAGTCATCTTACCATGAAACTTCATGTGAAGGCTTGTATGAATTTACAAGGCATAAAAATGGCATTGGCATGCAGAAATATGAAGATGTGCCTAAACCCACCTACCACCCTATCGATCCACGGCTTACGCATCCTATCTCTCTGGCCGAGGTAGTGCCCACCCGCCCGTTCGCCTGCTCGTTTCGTCGGTTGGCTTAGGCATACGGAGTTCATTCCCAGTCTAAGATTGCACCGCATCGAGGGTTGTGGTAGTAGGATCGGCAGCATGTAGAGGGGAACCCGACCGATCCCCGGCTTGCACATCCCGCCCCTCTGGCCGGCTGAGCACTCGCACGCTCGTTTCGTGGGTTGACTTAGGCATACGGAGTTCATTCCCAGTCTAAGCTTACGGAGTTCATTCCCAGTCTAAGATCGGACCACACCGAGGGTTACGGCAGCGCAAGCTGGGCCTGGGCATGTGCTGGTGCCGCATTATTCTTCGTCGGGGCACCATCATCGGAGCATCGTCGGAAAAACCTGACCAGCGGCATTGGGGTTCCGGCGATCGGGAGGCCGGGGGGTGTGCACACATGATGTGCGATGGGTGCTGGTACTTGGCCCTTATATTGGCCCCCTATCCCTCATCAAACCTTGAGAACTCACACCCCCTTAAAGAGCATTTGAGATTTTATAGGTTTGCTGCCAGTAGCCATTAAAGTGTCTGAAATGTGAACAATTTTTTCAAATGGTCACAAAATCTTGTACACTTCAAGTTTTTAGCTGAATTTTTGTGTGCATGCCAACAAAAAAACAAGGATCACGTCTACCAAGTTGGGGCCAAAACTCCTTCCAAAAAAATTTTACAAAATCCCGAACCGTAAAAAGTTTCAAAAATCGTGAAAAATCGAAAACGAGTCGTCTTGCCATGAAACTTCACGTGAAGGCTTAAGGGACCATTGTATGAATTTACAAGCCATAAAAATGGTATTGGCACGTAAAAATTTGAAGATGTGCCTAAACACACCTACCACCCTATCGATCCACGGCTTGCGCATCTCGTCTCTCTGGTCGGTGTAGTGCCTGCCCTCCCGTCCGCTCGTTTCATCGATTGGCTTAGGCATACGGAGTTCATTCCCAGTCTAAGATCGGATCAAACCAAGGGTTACGGTAGTAGGATCGATAGCACACTGAGGGGGACCCGGTCGATCCCCAACTTACGGATCCCACCCCTCTGGCTGGCTGAGCGTCCGTCCGCTCGTTTCGTGTGTTGACTTAGGCATACGGAGTTCATTCCCAGTCTAAGCATACGGAGTTCATTCCCAGCCTAAGATCGGACCGGATCGAGGGTTGCGGTAGCACAAGCTGGGCTCGGGCATGTGCTGGTGTCGTATTTTTCTTCGTCAGGGTGCCATCGCTAGAGCATCAACAAAGAACCTAACCGACGACATTGGGGTTTTGGCGATCAGGGGGGCCGAGGGGGTGTGCGCACATGATGTGCGATGAGTGCTGGTACTTGGCCCTTATATTAGCCCCCTATCCGTCATCAAACCTCGAGAACTCACACCCCCTTAAAGAGCATTTGAGATTTTACAGGTTTGCTGCCAGTAGCCTTTAAAATGTCTAAAATGGGGACACTTTTTTCAAATGGTCACAAAATCTTGTACACTTCAAGTTTTTACCTGAATTTTTTTGTGCACACCAACAAAAATAGAAGGATCACGTCTACCAAGTTTGTGGCCAAAACTCCTTCCAAAAAAATTTTAAAAAATCCCGAACCCCAAAAAGTTTTAAAAATCGTGAAAATACAAAACGAGTCATCTTGCCATGAAACTTCACGTGAAGGCTTAAGGGACCGTTGTATGAATTTACAAGCCATAAAAATGGTATTGGCACGTAGAAATATGAAGATGTGCCTAAACCCACCTACCACCCTATCGACCCACGGCTTGTGCATCTCGTCTCTCTGGACGGTGTAGTGCCCGCCCGCCCGCTCGTTTCATCGGTTGGCATAGGCATACGGAGTTTGTTCCCAGTCTAAGATTAGACTAGACCGAGGGTTACGGTCGTAGGATCAGTACCACGCAGAGGGGGACCCGGCCGATCCCTGGTTTACGCATTCTGCCCCTCTGGCCGGCTGAGCACGCACACGCTCGTTTTGTGGGTTAACTTAGGCTTATGGAGTTCATTCGCAGTCTAAGCATACGAAGTTCATTCCCAGTCTAAGATCGGATCGGACTGAGGGTTACGGTAGCAAATGCTGGGCTCGGGCATGTGCTGGTGTCGTATTTTTCTTCGTCGGGGCACCATCGCCGGAGCATCAACAAAGAACTTGACCGACGGCACTGAGGTTCTGGCGATCGGGGGGGTCGGGGGGTGTGCGCACATGATGTGCGATGGTTGCTGGTACTTAGCCCTTATATTAGCCCCCTATCCATCATCAAACCTCGAGAACTCACACCCCCTTAAAGAGCATTTGAGATTTTACAGGTTTGCTGCCAGTAGCCATAAAAGTGTCTGAATGTGGACAATTTTTTCAAATGGTCACAAAATCTTGTACACTTTGAGTTTTTAGCTGAATTTTTTTGTGCATGCCAACAAAAATACAAGAATCACGTTTACCAAGTTGGGGCCAAAACTCCTTCCAAAAAGATTTTACAAAATCTCGAACCGCAAAAAGTTTCAAAAATGGTGAAAAATCGAAAACGAATCGTCTTGCCATGAAACTTCACGTGAAGGCTTAAGGGACCATTGTATGAATTTACAAGCCATAAAAATGGCATTGGCACGCAGAAATATGAAGATGTGCCTAAACCCACCTACCAGCCTATCGATCCACAGCTTGCGCATCCAGTCTCTCTGGCCGGCGTAGTGCCTGCCCTCCCGCCCGCTCGTTTTGTCGATTGGCTTAGGCATATGGAGTTCATTACCAGTCTAACATTAGACCAGACTGAGGGTTGCGGTAGCAAGATCGACAGCACACTGAAGGGGACCCGACCGATCCCCAGCTTGCGGATCCCACCCTTCTGGCCTGCTGAGCGTCCGCCCGCTCATTTCGTGGGTTGACTTAGGCATACGGAGTTATTGCCCAGTCTAAAGCATACGGAGTTCATGCCCAGTCTAAGATCGACCAGACCGAGGTGCGGTTAGCACATGCTGGGCTCGGCATGTGCTGTGCCGCTTTTTCTTGTCGAGCACCATCGTCGGAGCATCAACAAAGCCTGACCGGCTGCATTAAGTCTAGGACGACGGTGGGCCGGGGGTGTTGCCAACATGATGTGCGAGGGTGCGCGGACTGGCCCTATATTAGCCCCTTAGTCGTCATCAAAACTCGAGAGACTCACACTCGATTGAATTTTTGGTTTGCCAGTAGCATTAAAATTTCTATGGGACACTTTTTGTGAATTATACAATGTCCCAAAATCTTGTACACTTCAAGTTTACTGCAGAATTTTTTTGTGCATGAATAAAATAGAAGGTCAGTTCTGAGTTTGGCCAAACCTCCTTCCCAAAAAAATTTTTAAAAAATCCCGAACCCCAAAAGGTTTCAAAAATCGTGAAAAATACAAAACGAGTCATCTTGCCATGAAACTTCACGTGAAGGCTTAAGGGACTATTGTATGAATTTACAAGGCATAAAAATGGCATTGGCACATAGAAATATGAAGATGTGCCTAAACCCACCTACCACCCTATCGATCCATGGCTTGTGCATCTCGTCTCTCTGGCTGGTGTAGTGCCCGCCAGCCCGCTCGCCCGCCCGCCCGCTCGTTTCATCGATTGGCATAGGCATACGGAGTTCGTTCCCAGTCTAAGATCAGACCAGACCGAGGGTTACGGTAGTAGGATCGGTACCATTTAGAGGGGGACCCGGCCAATCCCCGGCTTACGCATCCCGGCCCTCTGGCCGACTGAGCACCCGCACGCTCGTTTTGTGGGTTGACTTAGGCATACGGAGTTCATTCGTAGTCTAAGCATACGGAGTTCATTCCCAGTCTGAGATCGAACCACACCGAGGGTTGCGACAGCACATGCTGGGCTGAAGAATGTGCTGGTGCCGCATTATTCTTCGTCGGGGCACCATCGACGGAGCATCGTCGGAGAACCTGACCGGCGGCATTGGGGTTCCGACGATCGGGTGCCCGGGGGTTGCGGCCCGATGATGGCGATGGGTGCTGGTACCTTGGCCCTTATATTGGCCCCCTATCCTTCATCAAACCTTTGAGAACTCACACCCCCCTTAAAGAGCATTTGAAGATTTTACAGGTTTGTTGCAGTAGCCATTAAAGTGTCCTAAATGTGGAAATATTTTCAAATGGTCCCAAAATCTTGTACACTTCGAGTTTTTAGCTGAATTTTTTTGCATTGCCAACAAAAATAGAAGGATCAACGTCTAGCAAGTTTGGGCCAAAAATACCTTCAAAAAAATTTTAAACCATCCCGAACCAACAAAAAGTTCAAAAATTCATGAAAAATAAAAAACGAGTCATCTTGCATGAAATTTCACGTGAAGCTTAAGGACCATTGTAAAGAATTAAAAGCATAAAAAAATGACATTGGCATGCAGAAATATGAGGATGTGCCTAAACCCACCTACCACCCTATCGATCCACGGCTTGCGCATCCCATCATTCTGGACAGCGTAGTGCCCGCCCGCCTGCCCACTCACTCGTTTCGTCTGTTGGCTTAGGCATACAGAGTTCATTCCCAGTCTAAGATCAGACCAGACTGAGGGTTGTGGCAGCAGGATCGGCAGCACGCGAGGGGGACCCGGCCGATCCCCGGCTTGTGCATCCCGCCCCTCTGGCCGGCTGAGCACCCGCACGTTCGTTTCGTGGGTTAACTTAGGCATACGGAGTTCATTCCCAGTCTAAGCATACGGAGTTCATTCCCAGTCTAAGATCGGACCAAACCGAGGGTTGCGATAGCACATGCTGGGCTCGAGCATGTGTTGGTGTCGCATTTTTCTTCGTCGGGGCACCATCACCGGAGCATCGTCGGAGAACATGACCGGCGGCATTGGGCTTCGGTGATTGGGGGGTCGATGGGGTGTGCACACATGATGTGCGATGGGTGTTGGTACTTGGCCCTTATATTGGCCCCCTATCCCTCATCAAACCTCGAGAACTCACACCCCATTAAAGAGCATTTGAGATTTTACAGGTTTGCTACCAGTAGCCAATAAAGTGTCTGAAATGGGGACACTTTTTTCAAATGGTCACAAAATCTTGTACGCTAAGAGTTTTTTGCTGAATTTTTTTATGCATGCGAACAAAAACACAAGGATCATGTCTACCAAGGCCAAAACTCCTTCCGAAAAACTTTTAAAAAATCTCGAACCATAAAAAGTTTCAAAAATCGTGAAAAATTGAAAACGAGTAGTCTTGCCATGAAACTTCACGTGAAGGCTTAAGGGACCATTGTATGAATTTACAAGCCATAAAAATGGCATTGGCACGTAGAAATATGAAGATGTGCCTAAACCCACCTACCACCTTATCGATCCACGGCTTGCGCATCCCATCTCTCTGGCCAGCGTAGTGCCCGCCCGTCCGCCTGCTTATTTCGTCGGTTGGCTTAGGCATACGAAGTTCAATCCCAGTCTAAAATCCGATCGGACCGAGGGTTGCGGCAGTAGGATTGGCAGCACACAGAGGGGGACCTGGCCGATCCTCGGTTTACGCATCCCACCCCTTTGGCCAACTGAGTACTCGTACGCTCATTTCGTGGGTTAACTTAGCCATACGGAGTTCATTCCTAGTCTAAGCATACGGAGTTCATTCTCAGTCTAAGATCGGGGGGACCAGGGGGTGTGCGCACATGATGTGCGATGGGTGCTGCTACTTGGCCTTTATATTGGCCCTTTATCCCTCATCAAACCTCGAGAACTCACACCCCCTTAAAGAGCATTTGAAATTTTACAGGTTTGCCACTAGTAGCCATTAAAGTGTCTGAAATGGGGACACTTTTCTCAAATGGTCACAAAATCTTGTACACTTTAAGTTTTTAGCTGAATTTTTTTGTGCATGCCAACAAATATAAAAGGATCACGTCTACCAAGTTTGGGGCCAAAACTCCTTTCGAAAAAATTTTAAAAAATTTTGAACCACAAAAAGTTTCAAAAATCGTGAAAAATAGAAAACGAGTCGTCTTGCCATGAAACTTCACGTGAAGGCTGAAGGGACCATTCTATGAATTTACAAGCCATAAAAATGGTATTGGCACACAGAAATATGAAGATGTGCCTAAACCCACCTACCACCCTATCGATCCACGACTTGCGCATCCCGTCTCTCTGGCCGACATCGTGCCCGCCCGAGGGTTGCGGCAGCACATACGGAGTTCATTCCCAATCTAAGATCGGATCGAACCGAGGGTTGCGGCAGCACATGCTGGGCACGGGCATGTCCTGGTGCCGCATTTTTCTTCGTCGGGGCACCATCATCGGAGCATCGCCAAAGAACTTGACCGGCGGCATTTGGGTTCTGACGATCAAGGGGGCTGGGGGGTGTGCGCACATGACATGAGATGGGTGCAGGTATTTGGCCCTTATATTGGCCCCCTATCCCTCATCAAACCTTGAGAACTCATACCCCCTTAAAGAGCATTTGATATTTTACAGGTTTGCTACCAGTAGCCATTAAAGTGTCTGAAAATGGGTACACTTTTTTCAAATGGTCACATCTTGTACACTTCGAGTTTTTAGTTGAATTTTTTATGCATGCCAAAAAAAATACAAGGATCACGTGTACCAAGTTTGGGGCCAAAACTCCTTCCGAAAAAATTTTAAAAAATCCCGAACCGCAAAAAGTTTCAAAAATTGTGAAAAATAGAACACGAGTCGTCTTACCATGAAACTTCACGTAAAGGGTTGAGGGACCATTGTATGAATTTACAAGCCATAAAAATGGCATTGGCATGCAAAAATATGAAGTTGTGCCTAAACCCACCTACTACCCTATCGCTCTACGGCTTGCGCATCCCGTATCTTTGGCCGGCATAGTGCCCACCCGCCCGCCCACTTGTTTCGTCGGTTGGCTTAGGCATACGGAGTTCATTCCCATTCTAAGATTGGATTGGACCAAGGGTTGTGGCAGCAAGATCGGCAGCACACAGAGGGGGACCCGACCGATCCCCGGCTTGCGCATCCCGCCCCTCTGGACGGCTGAGCGCCCGCACGTTCATTTCGTGGGACTTAGGCATACGGAGTTCATTCCCAGTTTAAGCATACCGAGTTCATTCCCAGTCTAAGATCGGACCGGACCAAGGGTTGAGGGAGCACATGTTGGGCTCGGTCATGTGCTGGTGTCATATTTTTCTTTGTCGGGGCACCATCGTCGGAGCATCGTCGGAGAACTTGACCGGCGGCAATGGGTTTCCGGCGATCGGGGGGCCGGGGGGGGTGTGTGCACATGATGTACGATGGGTGCTGGTTTTGGCCCGTATATTGGCCCCTATAGCTCATCATTCCTCAAGAACTCACACCCCCTTAAAGAGCATTTGAGATTTTACAGGTTTGCTGCCAGTAGCCATTAAAGTGTTTGAAATGGGGACACTTTTATCAAATGGTCACAAAATCTTGTACACTTTGAGTTTTTAGCTGAATTTTTTTGTGCATGCCAACAAAATTACATCACGTCTACCAAGTTTGGGGCTAAAACTCTTTCTGAAAAAATTTTAAAAAATCCCGAACAGAAAAAAGTTTCAAAAATCGTGAAAAATAGAAAACGAGTCGTCTTGCCATGAAACTTCACGTGAAGGCTTAAGGGACCATTGTATGAATTTACAAGCCATAAAAATGGCATTGGCATGCAGGAAATATGAAGATGTGCTAAACCCACCTATCACCCTATCGATCCACGGGCTTTGCGCATCCGTCTCTCTAGTCGACGTAGTGCCCGCCCCGGCCCGCCCGCTCGTTTCATCGGTTTGCTTAGGCATATGGAGTTCATTCCCAGTCTAAGATCAGACTGAGGGTTTCGGTAGTAGGATCGGCAGCACGTAGAGGGGGACCCAATCGATCCCCAGCTTGCGCATCCCACCCCTCTGGCCGGCTGAGCGCCCGCATGTTCATTTCGTGGGACTTAGACATACGGAGTTCATTCCCAGTCTAAGCATATGGAGTTCATTCCCAGTCTAAGCATACGGAGTCCATTCCCAGTCAAAGATTGGACCAGACCGAGGGTTGCGGCAGCACATGCTGGGCTCGGGCATGTGCTGGAGCCACATTTTTCTTCGTTGGGGCACCATCGTCGAAGCATCGTCAGAGAACCTGACTGACGGCAATGGGGTTCCGATGATCGTAGGGGCCGGGGGGGTGTGCGCACATGATGTACGATGGGTGCTGGTACTTGGCCCTTATATTGACCCCCTATCCCTCATCAAACCTCGAGAACTCACACCCCCTTAAAGAGCATTTGAGATTTTACAGCTTTGCTGCCAGTAGCCATTAAAGTGTCTGGAATGGGGACACTTTTTTCAAATGGCCACAAAATCTTGTACACTTCGAGTTTTTAGGTGAATTTCTTTGTGCATGCCAATAAAAATACAAGGATCATGTCTACCAACTTTGGGGGCAAAACTCCTTCTGAAAAAATTTTAAAAAATCCCGAACCCCAAAAAGTTTCAAAAATCGTGAAAAATAGAAAACGAGTCGTCTTGCCATGAAACTTCACGTGAAGGCTTAAGGGACCATTGTATGAATGTACAAGCCATAAAAATGGCATTGGCACGCAGAAATATGAAGATGTGCCTGAACCCACCTACCACCCTATCGATCCACGGCTTGCGCATCCCGTCTCTCTGGCCGGCATAGTGCCCGCCCGCCCGCTCATTTCATCGGTTGGCTTAGGCATACGAAGTTAATTCCCAGTCGAAGATCGGATCAGACCGAGGGTTTCAGTAGTAGGATCGGCAGCATGTAGAGGGGGACCCAGCCAATCCCCAGCTTGCGCATCCCGCCCTTCTGGCCGACTGAGTGCCCGCATGTTCATTCCGTGGGACTTAGACATACGGAGTTCATTCCCAGTCTAAGCATACGAAGTTCATTCCCAGTCTAAGATTGGACTGGACCGAGGGTTGCGGCAGCACATGCTGGGCTCGAGCATGTGCTGGAGCCACATTTTTCTTCGTTGGGGCACCATCGTCGAAGCATCACAGGAGAACCTGACCGACGGCAATGGGGTTCCGACGATCGCAGGGGCCGGGGGGGTGTGCGCACATAATGTACGATGGGTGCTGGTTTTTGGCCCTTATATTGGCCCCCTATGCCTCATCAAACCTCGAGAACTCACACCCCCGTAAAGAGCATTTGAGATTTTACAGGTTTGCTGCCAGTAGCCATTAAAGTGTCTGAAATGGGGACACTTTTTTCAAATGGTCACAAAATCTTGTACACTTCGAGTTTTTAGCTAAATTTCTTTGTGCATGCCAATAAAAATAAAAGGATCATGTCTACCAAGTTTGGTGCCAAAACTCCTTCTGAAAAAATTTTAAAAAATCCCGAACCCCAAAAAGTTTCAAAAATCGTGAAAAATAGAAAACGAGTCGTCTTGCCATGAAACTTCACGTGAAGACTTAAGGGACCATTGTATGAATTTACAAGCCATAAAAATGGCTTTGGCATGCAGAAATATGAAGATGTGCCTGAACCCACCTACCACCCTATCGATCCACGGCTTGCGCATCCTGTCTCTCTGGTCGGCATAGTGCCTGCTCGCCCGCTCGTTTCGTCGGTTGGCTTAGGCATACGGAGTTCATTCCCAGACTAAGAACGGATCAGATTGAGGGTTGCAGCAGCAGGATTGGCAGCGGTAGAGGGGGACTCTGCCGATCCCCGGCTTACCCATCCCGCCCTTCTGGCCAGCTGAGCGCCCGCACGCTCGTTTCGTGGGTTGTCTTAGGCATACAGAGTTCATTCCCAGTGTAAGCATACGGAGTTCATTCCCAGTCTAAGATCGGACCAGGCCAAGGGTTGTGGTAGCAAATGCTGGGCTCGAGCATGTGCTGGTTCCGCATTTTTCTTCGTCGAGGCACCATCACTGGAGCATCGCCGGAGAAACTGACCAGCGGCATTGGGGTTCCGGCGATCGGGGGGGCCGAGGGGGTGTGCGCACATGATGTGCCATGGGTGCTGGTACTTGGCCTTTATATTGGCCCCCTATCCCTCATCAAACCTGAAGAACTCACACCCCCTTAAAGAGCATTTGAGATTTTACAAGTTTGCTGCCAGTAGCAATTAAAGTGTCTGAAATGGGGACACTTTTTTCAAATGGTCACAAAATCTTGTACACTTCGAGTTTTTAGCTGAATTTTTTTATGCATGCCAAAAAAAATACAAGGATCATGTCTACCAAGTTTGGGGCCAAAAATCTTTCCAAAAAAATTTTAAAAAATCCCGAACCGCAAAAAGTTTGAAAAATCTTGAAAAATAGAAAACGAGTCGTCATGCCATGAAACCTAACGTGAAGGCTTAAAGGACCATTGTATGAATTTACAAGCCATAAAAATGGCATTGGCACATAGAAATATGAAGATGTGACTAAACCCACCTACCATCCTATCGATCCACGGCGTGCGCATCCCGTCTCTCTGGCCGATGTAGTGCCCAACCGCCCGCCCGCTCGTTTCGTCGGTTGGCTTAGGCATACGGAGTTCATTCCCAGTCTAATATTGGACCAGACTGAGGGTTGCGGCAGTAGGATCGGTAGCACACAGAGGGGGACCCATCTGATCCCCAACTTGCGCATCCCATCGCTCTGGCCGACTGAGCACCCGTACGCTCGTTTCGTGGGTTGACTTAGGCATACGGAGTTCATTTCAGTCTAAGCATACAGAGTTCATTCCCAGTCTAAGATCAGACCAGACCGAGGGTTACGGCAGCACATGCTGGGCTCGAGCATGTGCTGGTGCCGTATTTTTCTTCGTCGGGGCACCATCGTTGGAGCATCGCCAGAGAACCTGACCGACGGCATTGGGGTTTCGATGATCGGGGGGGCTGGGGGGTGTGCGCACATGATGTGCGATGGATGCTGGTACTTGGCCCTTATATTGGGCCCCTATCCCTCATCAAACCTCAGGAACTCACACCCCCTTAAAGAGCATTTGAGATTTTACAGGTTTGCTGCCAGTGGCCATTAAAGTGTCTGAAATTGGGACATTTTTTTAAAATGGTCACAAAATCTTGTACACTTCGAGTTTTTAGCTGAATTTTTTTGTCCATGCCAACAAAAATACAAGGATCACGTCTACCAAGTTTGGGCCCAAAACTCTTTCCGATAAAATTTTAAAAAATCTCGAACCGTAAAAAGTTTTAAAAATCATGAAAAATAGAAAACGACTCGTCTTGCCATGAAACTTCACGTGAAGGCTTAAAGGACCATTGTATGAATTTACAAGAAATAAAAATGGCATTGGCATGCAGAAATATGAATATGTGCCTAAACCCACCTACCACCCTATCGATCCACGGCTTACGCATCCCATCTCTCTGGCTGGCATAGAGCCTGCCCCCCTGCCCGCTCGTTTCGGTGGTTGGCTTAGGCCTACGGAGTTCATTCCTAGTCTAAGATTGGATTGGACCGAGGGTTGCGATAGCACATAGAGGTGGACCCGACCGATCTCGGGCTTACGCATCCCGCCCCTATGGCTGGCTGAGTGCCCACACGCTCGTTCCGTGGGTTGACTTAGGCATACGGAGTTCATTCCCAGTCTAAGCATTCAAAGTTCATTATGCATCCCGTCTCTCTGGTCGACGTAGTGCCCGCCGGCCCGTCGACTTGTTTGGTCAGTTGGCTTAGGCATACGGAGTTCATTCCCAGTCTAGGATCGGATCAGACCGAGGGTTGCGGCAGCAAGATCGGTAGCACATGAGGGGGTCTCGACTGATCCTCAGCTTGCGCATCCTGCCCCTCTGGCCGGTTGAGCGCCCGGACGCTCGTTTCGTTGGTTGACTTAGGCATACAGAGTTCATTCCCAGTCTAAGCATACGGAGTTCATTCCCAATCTAAGATCAGATCGAACCGAGGGTTACAACAGCACATGCTGGGCTCGAGCATGTGCTGGTGCCAGATTTTTCTTCGTCGGGGCACAATCACAGGAGCATAACCGAAGAACCTGATCGACGGCATTGGGGTTCCGATGATCGGGGGGTCGGGGGGTGCGCACATGATGTGCGATGGGTGCTGGTATTTGGCCCTTATATTGGCCCCCTATCCCTCATCAAACCTTGAGAACTCACACCCCCTTAAAGAGCATTTGAGATTTTACAGGTTTGCTGTTAGTAGCTATTAAAGTGTCTGAAATGGGGACACTTTTTTGAAATGGTCACAAAATCTTATACACTTTGAGTTTTTAGCTGAATTTTTTTATGCATGCCAACAAAAATAAAAGGATCACGTCTAGCAAGTTTGGGGCCAAAACTCCATCCAAAAAAATTTTAAAAAATCCTGAACCGCAAAAAGTTTCAAAAATTGTGAAAAATAGAAAACGAGTCGTCCTGCCATGAAACTTCACGTGAAGGCTTAAGGGACCATTGTATGAATTTACAACCCATAAGAATTGCTTTGGCATGCAAAAATATAAAGATGTGCCTAAACCCACCTACCACCCTATCGATCCATGGCTTGCGCATCCCGTCTCTCTGGTCGACTTAGTGCCCGCTTGCCTGCCCGCTCATTTCGTCGGTTAGCTTAGGCATACGGAGTTCATTCTCAGTCTAGGATCGGATCAGACTGAGGGTTGCAGCAGCAGGATCGATAGCACCAAAGGGGGTCCCGACCGATCCCCGGCTTGCGTATCCTGCCCCTCTGGTCGGCTGAGTTCCCGCACGCTCGTTTCGTTGGTTGACTTAGGCATAGGAGTTAATTCCCAGTCTAAGCATACGGAGTTCATTCCCAGTCTAAGATCAGACCGAACCGAGGGTTACAGCTGCACATGCTGGGCTTGGGCATGTGCTAGTGCCAGATTTTTCTTCATCGGGGCACAATCGTCGGAGCATCACCGGAGAACCTGACCGACGGCATTGGGGTTCCGATGATCGGGGGGGCCGCGGGGTGCGCACATGATGTCCGATGGGTGCTGGTACTTGGCTCTTATATTGGCCCCCTATCCCTCATCAAACCTCGAGAACTCACACCCCCTTAAAGAGCATTTGAGATTGTACAGGTTTGCTGCTAGTAACCATTAAAGTGTATGAAATTGGGACACTTTTTTCAAATGGTCACAAAATCTTGTTCACTTTGAGTTTTTTGCTGAATTTTTTTGCACATGCCAACAAAAATACAAGGATCACCTCCACCAGGTTTGGGGCCAAAACTCCTTTCAAAAAATTTTTAAAAAATCCCGAACTGCAAAAAGTTTCAAAAATCGTGAAAAATAGAAAACGAGTCATCTTGCCATGAAACTTCACGTGAAGGCTTAAGGGACCATTTTATGAATTTACAAGCAATAAAAATGGCATTGGCACACAGAAATATGAAGATTTGCCTAAACCCACCTACCACCCTATGGATCCACGGCTTGCGCATCACGTCTCTTTGGTCGGTGTAGTGCCCGCCCGCCCGCTCGCTTGTTTCGTCGGTTGGCTTAGGCATACGGAGTTCATTCCCAGTCTAAGATCGGATCGAGCCAAGGGTTGTGACAGCACATGCTGGGCTTGAGGTTGAGCTGGTGCCACATTTTTCTTCGCCGAGGCACCATCACAGGAGCATCGCCAGAGAACCTAACCAGCGGCATTGAGGTTCCGACGATCGAGGGGCCGGGGGGTGTGCGCACATGTTGTGCAATGGGTGCTGGTACTTGGCCCTCATATTGGCCCCCTATCCCTCATCAAACCTCGAGAACTCACACACCCTTAAAGAGCATTAGAGATTTTACAGGTTTGCTGCCAATAGCCATTAAAGTGTCTAAAATGGGGACACTTTTTTCAAATGGTCACAAAATCTTGTACACTTTGAGTTTTTAGCTGAATTTTCTTGTGCATGCCAACAAAAATACAAGGATCACCTCCACCAGGTTTGGGGCCAAAACTCCTTCCGAAAAAATTTTAAAAAATCCCGAACCGTAAAAAGTTTCAAAAATCGTGAAAAATAGAAAACGAGTCGTCTTGCCATGAAACTTCCGGTAAAGGATTAAGGGACCATTGTATGAATTTACAAGCCATAAAAATGGCATTGGCACGCAAAAATATGAAGATGTGCCTAAACCCACCTACCACCCTATCGATCCACGGCTTGCGCATCCCGTCTCTCTAGTCGACGTAGTGCCCGCCCGCCTGCCCGCTCCTTTTGTCGGTTGGCTTAGTTATACGGAGTTCATTCTCAGTCTAAGATCAGATCGGACCGAGGGTTGTGGCATTAGGATTGGCAGCACGCAGAGGGGGACCCGGCCGATCCCCGACTCACGCATCCCGCCCGTCTGGTCGGCTGAGCGCCCGCACGCTCGTTCCGTGGGTTGACTTAGGCATACGGAGTGCATTCCCAGTCTAAGCATACGGAGTTCATTCCCAGTCTAAGATCGGACAGGACCAAGGGTTACGGCAGCACATGCTGGGCTCCGACATGTGCTGGTGTCACATTTTTCTTCGTCGGGGCACAATCATCGGAGCGTCGTCGGAGAACCTGACCGACAGCATTAGGGTTTCGACGATCGGAGGGGCCGGGGGGTGTGCGCACATGATGTGCAATGGGTGCCGGTACTTGGCCCTTATATTGGCCCCCTATCCCTAATCAAACCTCGACAAGTCACACCCCCTTAAAGAGCATTTGAGATTTTACAGGTTTGCTGCCAGTAGCCGTTAAAATGTGTGAAATGAGGATACTTTTTTGAAATGGTCACAAAATCTTGTACACTTCGAGTTTTTAGATGAATTTTTTTGTGCATGCAAAAAAAAATACAAGGATCATGCCTACCAAGTTTGCGGTAGCAGGATCGGCAGCACCCAGAGGGTGACCCGACCGATCCCAGGCTTGTGCATCCCACCCCTCTGGCCAGCTGAGCGCCCGCACGCTCGTTTCATGGGTTGACTTAGGCATACGGAGTTCATTCCCAGTCTAAGCATACGGAGTTCATTCCCAGTCTAAGATCGGACCGGACCGAGGGCTGCGGTAGCACATGCTGGGCTCGGGCATGTGCTGGTGCCACATTTTTCTTCGCCGGAGCATCGACGGAGAACCTGACCGACGGCATTTTGGTTCCGACGATCGGGGGGGCCGGGGGGTATGCGCACATGATGTGCGATGGGTGCTGGTACTTGGCCTTTTTATTGGCCCCCTATCCATCATCAAACCTCCAGAACTCACACCCCCTTAAAGAGCATTTGAGATTTTACAGGTTTGCTGCCAGTAGCCATTAAAGTGTCTAAAATGGGGATACATTTTTCAAATGGTCACAAAATCTTGTACACTTCGAGTTTTTAGCTGAATTTTTTTGTGCATGCCAACAAAAATACAAGGATCACGTCTACCAAGTTTGGGGCCAGAACTCCATTCGAAAAATTTTAAAAAATCCCGAACCGTAAAAAGTTTCAAAAATCATGAAAAATAGAAAACGAGTCGTCTTGCCATGAAACTTCACGTGAAGGCTTAAGGGACCACTGTTTGAATTTACAAGCCATAAAAATGGCATTGGAATGCAAAAATATGAAGATGTGCCTAAACCCACCTACCACCCTATCGATCTACGGCTTGCGCATCCCGTCTCTCTGGCCGACGTAGTGCCCGCCCGCCCACCCGCCAGCTCGTTTCGTCGGTTGGCTTAGGCATACGGAGTTCATTCCCAGTCTAAGATCAGACCAAACAGAGGGTTGCAGCAGCTAGATCGGCAGCACGTAGAGGGGGACCCGACCGATCGCTGACTTACGCATCCCGCCCCTATGGTCGGTCGAGCGCCTGCACGCTCGTTTTATGGGTTGACTTAGGCATACGAAGTTCATTCCCTGTCTAAGCATACGAAGTTCATTCCCAGTCTAAGATCGGACCGGCCAAGGGTTACGGTAGCATATGCTGGGCTCGGGCATGTGCTGGTGTCGCATTTTTCTTCCCCGAGGCACCATCGTTGGAGCATCGCCAGAGAACCTGACCGACGGTATTGGGGTTCCGACGATTGGGGGAGCCGAGGGGTGTGCACACATGATGTGCGATGGGTGCTGGTACTTGGCCCTTATATTGGCCCCCTATCCCTCATCAAACCTCAAGAACTCACACCCCCTTAAAGAGCGTTTGAGATTTTACAGGTTTTCTGCCAGTAGCCATTAAAGTGTTTGAAATGGGGATACTTTTTTCAAATGGTTACAAAATCTTGTACACTTCGAGTTTTTAGCTGAATTTTTTTGTGCATGCCAACAAAAATACAAGGATCACGTCTACCAAGTTTGGGGCCAAAACTCCTTTCGAAAAAATTTTAAAAAATCCCGAACCGTAAAAAGTTTCAAAAATTATGAAAAATAGAAAACGAGTCGTCCTGCCATGAAACTTCACGTGAAGTCTTAAGGGACCATTGTTTGAATTTACAAGCCATAAAAATAGCATTGGCACGCAAAAATATGAAGATGTGCCTAAACCCACCTACCACCCTATCGATCCACGGCTTGCGCATCCCGTCTTTCTGGTCGACGTAGTTCCCGCCCGCCAGCTCATTTCGTCGGTTGTCTTAGGCATACGGAGTTCATTCCCAGTCTAAGATCAGACCGGACTGAGGGTTGCGGTAGCAGGATCGACAGCACACAGAAGGGGACTCGACCGATCCCCGACTTGCTCATCCTGCCCCTCTGGCTGGCTGAACGCCCGCATGCTCGTTTTGTGGGTTGACTTAGGCATACGGAGTTCATTCCCAGTCTAAGCATACGGAGTTCATTCCCACTCTAAGATCAGACCGGATCGAGGGTTACGGCAGCACATGCTAGGCTAGAGCATGTGCTGGTACTGCATTTTTCTTCGTCGGGGCACCATCGTCGGAGAACCTGACCGGTGGCATTAGGGTTCCGACGATCGGGAGGGCCGGGGGGTGTGCGCACATGATGTGCGATGGGTGCTGGTACTTGGCCCTTATATTGGCCCCCTATCCCTCATCAAACCTCGAGAACTCACACCCCCTTAAAGAGCATTTGAGATTTTATAGGTTTACTGCTAGTAGCAATTAAAGTGTCTGAAATGGGGACACTTTTTTCAAATGGTCACAAAATCTTATACACTTTGAGTTCTTAGCTGAATTTTTTTGTGCATGCCAAAAAAAATTGAAGGATCACGTCTACCAAGTTTGGGGCCAAAAGTCCTTCCGAAAAAATTCTAAAAAATCCCAAACCGTAAAAAGTTTCAAAAATCGTGAAAAATAGAAAACGAGTCGTCTTGCCATGAAACTTCACGTGAAGGCTTAAGGGACCATTGTATGAATTTACAAGCCATAAAAATGCCATTGGCACGCAGAAATATGAAGATGTGCCTAAACCCACCTACCACCCTATCGATCCACGACTTGTGCATCCCGTCTCTTTGGTCGACGTAGTGCCCGCCCGCTTGATTCGTCGGTTGGCTTAGGCATACGGAGTTCATTCCCAGTCTTAGATTGGATCAGATCGAGGGTTATGGTAGCAGGATCGGCAGCACGCAGACGGGGACCCGACCGATCCCCGACTTACGTATCCCGCCCCTCTGGCCAACTGAGCGCCCGCACGCTCGTTTCGTGGGCTGACTTAGGCATACGGAGTTCATTCCCAATCTAAGATCAGACCGAACCGAGGGTTGCGGCAGCACATGCTGGGCTCGGGCATGTGCTGGTGCTGTATTTTTCTTCGTCGGGGCACCATCATCGGAGCATCGTCGTAGAACCTGACCGACGGCATTGGGGTTCCAGTGGTCGGGGGGGCCGGGGGGTGTGCGCACATGATGTGTGATGGGTGTTGGTACTTGGCCCTTATATTGGCCCCCTAACCCTCATCAAACCTGGAGAACTCACACCCCCTTAAAGAGCATTTGAGATTTTACAAGTTTGCTGCCAGTAGCCATTAAAGTGTCTAAAATGGGGACAGTTTTTTCAAATGGTCACAAAATCTTGTACACTTCGAGTTTTTAGCTGAATTTTTTTGTGCATGCCAACAAAAATACATGGATCACATCTACCAAATTTGGGCCAAAACTCCTTCCGAAAAAATTTTGAAAAATCCCGAACCGTAAAAAGTTTCTAAAATCTTGAAAAATAGAAAACGAGTCGTCTTGCCATGAAACTTCACGTGAAGGCTTAAGGGACCATTGTATGAATTTACAAGCCATAAAAATGGCATTGGCACGTACAAATATGAAGACGTGCCTAAACCCACCTACCACCCTATCGATCCACGGCTTGTGCATCCCGTCTCTCTGGTCGGTGTAGTGCCTGCCCGTCCGTCCGCCTGCTCGTTTCGTCGATTGGCTTAGGCATACGGAGTTCATTCCCAGACTAAGATCGGATCCGACTGAGGGTTGCGGCAGTAGGATCCGCAGCACGTTGAGGGGGAGCCGGCCGATCCTCGGCTTGCGTATCCCGTCCCTCTTGTCGGCTGAGCGCCCGCACACTCGTTTCATGGGTCGACTTAGGCATCCGAAGTTCATTCTCAGTCTAAGCATACGAACTTCATTCCCAGTCTAAGATCGGACCGGACCGAGGGTAGCGACAACACATGCTGGGCTCGAGCATGTGCTGGTGCCGTATTTTTCTTTGTCGGGGCACCATCACCGGAGAAACTGACCAGCAGCATTGGGGTTCCGGTGATCGGGGGGGCCGGGGGGATGTGCGCACATGATGTGCGATGGGTGCTGGTACTTGGCCCTTATATTGGCCCCCTATCCCTCATCAAACCTCGAGAACTCACACCCCCTTAAAGAGCATTTCAGATTTTACAGGTTTGCTGCCAGTAGCCATTAAAGTGTCTGAAATGAGGACACTTTTTTCAAATGGTCACAAAATCTTGTACACTTCGAGTTTTTAGCTGAATTTTTTTGGTGCATGCCAAAAAAAATACAAGGATCGACAACACACAGAGGAGGACCCGGCCGATCCCCGACCTGCGTATCCCGCCCCTCTGGCTGACTGAGCACTTTTTATGGGTTGACTAGGGCATACGGAGTTCGTTCCCAGTCTAAGCATACAGAGTTCATTCCCAGTGTAAGATCGGACTGGGCCAAGGGTTGCAGCAGCACATGCTGGGCTCGAGCCTGTGCTGGTGCCACATTTTTCTTCATCGGGGCACCATCACCGAAGCATCACCAGAGAACCTGATCAATGGCATTGAGGTTCCCACGATCGGGGGGCCGGGGGGTGTGCGCACATGATGTGCGATGGGTGCTGGTACTTGGCCCTTATATTGGCCCCCTATCCCTCATCAAACCTCAAGAACTCACACTCAATTAAAGAGCATTTGTGATTTTACAGGTTTACTGCCAGTAGGCATTAAAGTGTCTGAAATGGAGACACTTTTTACAAATGGTCACAAATCTTGTACACTTTAAGTTTTTAGTTGAATTTTTTTGTGCATGCCAACAAAAATACATTGTATCAATTTACAAGCCATAAAAATGGCATTGGCACGCAGAAATATGAAGATGTGCCTAAACCCACCTACCATCCCATCGATCCACGGCTTGCGCATCCCGTCTCTCTGGCCGGCGTAGTGCCTGCCCACCCGCTCATTTCGTCGGTTGGCTTAGGCATACGGAGTTCATTCCCAGTCTAAGATCGGACCAGACCGAGGGTTGCGGCAGCACATGCTGGGCTCGAGCATGTGCTGGTGCCGTATTTTTCTTCGTCGGGTCACTATCACTGGAGCATCATCGGAGAACCAGACCGGCGGCATTGGGGTTTCGACAATCAGAGGGCCGAGGGGGTATGGCACATGATGTGCGATGGGTGCTGGTACTTGGCCCTTATATTGGCCCCCTATCCCTCATCAAACCTTGAGAACTCACACCCCCTTAAAGAGCATTTAAGATTTTATAGGTTTGCTGCCAGTAGCTATTAAAGTGTCTGAAATGGGGACACTTTTTTCAAATGGTCACAAAATCTTGTACACTTCGAGTTTTTGACTGAATTTTTTTTGTCCATTACAACAAAAATACAAGGATCACATCTACCAAGTTTGGGGCCAAAACTCCTTCCGAAAAAATTTTAAAAAATTTTGAACCGTAAAAAGTTTCAAAAATCTTGAAAATAAAAACGGGTCGTCCTGCCATGAAACTTCACGTGAAGGCTTAAAGGACCATTGTATGAATTTACAAGCCATAAAAATGGCTTTGGCACACCGAAATATGAAGATGTGCCTAAACCCACCTACCACCCTATCGATCCACGGCTTGCGCATCCCGTCTCTCTGGCCGGCGTAGTGCCCGCCCGCCCGCCCGCTTGTTTAATCGGTTGGCTTAGGCATAGGAGCTCATTCCCAGTCTAAGATCAGACCGAGATGAGGGTTGCGGTAGCAAGATCGGCAGCACGCAGAGGGGGACCCGACTGATCCCCGGCTTACGCATCTCGCCCCTCTGGCCGACTGAGTGCCCGCACGCTCGTTTCATGGGTTGACTTAGGCATACGGAGTTCATTCCCAGTCTAAGCATACAGAGTTCATTCCAAGCCTAAGATCGGACCATATCGAGGGTTGCGGTAGCACATGCTGGACTCGGGCCTGTGCTGGTGCCGTATTTTTCTTTGCTGGGGCACCATCGTCGGAGCATCACCGGAGAACCTAACCGACGGCATTGGGGTTCCGACGATCAGGGGGCCGGGGGGTGTGCGCACATGATATGCAATGTGTGTTGGTACTTGGCCCTTATATTGGCCCCCTATCCCTCATCAAACCTCGAGAACTCACACCCCCTTAAAGAGCATTTGAGATTTTATAGGTTTACTGCCAGTAGCCATTAAAGTGTCTTAAATGGGCACACTTTTTTCAAATGTTCACAAAATCTTGTACACCTCGAGTTCTTAGCTGAATTTTTTTATGCATGCCAACAAAAATACAAGGATCATGTCTACCATGTTTGGGGCCGAAAAAATTTTAAAAAATCTCGAACCGTAAAAAATTTCAAAAATCGTGAAAAATAAAAAACGAGTCGTCTTGCCATGAAAGTTCTCGTGAAGGCTTAAGGGACCATTGTATCAATTTACAAGCCATAAAAATGGAATTGGCACGAAAAAATATGAAGATATGCCTAAACCCACCTACCACCCTATCAATCAACGGCTTGTGCATCCCGTCTCTCTGGCCGACGTAGTGCCTGCCCGCCCACTCGTGTCATTGGTTGGCTTAGGCATACGGAGTTCATTCCCAGTCTAAGATCAGACCAGACCGAGGGTTGCAGTAGCAAGATCAGCAGCACGCACAGGGGGACCCAGCCGATCCCCGGCTTGCGCATCCCGCCCCTCTGGCCGACTGAGCGCCCGCACGCTCGTTTCGTGGTATGACTTAGGCATACGGAGTTCATTCCCAGTCTAATCATACGGAGTTCATTCCCAATCTAAGATCAGACTAGATTGAGGGTTGCTGCAGCACATGCTGGGCTCGGGCATGTGCTGGTGCCACATTTTTCTTCGTCGGGGCACTATCACCGGAGCATCATCGGAGAACCTAACTGGCGGCATTGGGGTTTCGATGATTGGGGGGTCGGGGGGGTGTGCGCACATGATGTATGATGGGTGCTGGTACTTGGCCCTTATATTGGCCCCCTATCCCTCATCAAACCTCGAGAACTCACATGCCCTTAAAGAGCATTTGAGATTTTACAGGTTTGCTGCCAGTAGCCACTAATGTGTCTGAAATGGGGACAATTTTTTCAAATGGCCACAAAATCTTGTACACTTCAAGTTTTTAGCTGAATTTTTTTGTGCATGCCAACAAAAATAAAGGATCACGTCTACTAAGTTTGGGGCCAAAACTCCTTCCAAAAAATTTTAAAAAAATCCTGAACCTTAAAAAGTTTTACAAATCGTGAAAAATAGAAAACGAGTCATCTGGCCATGAAACTTCACGTGAAGGCTTAAGGGACTATTGTGTTAATTTACAAGCCATAAAAATGGCATTGGCATGCAGAAATATGAAGATGTACCTAAACCCATCAACCACCTTATCGATCCATGGCTTGCGCATCTCGTCTCTCTGGCCGGCGTAGTGCCTGCTCGCTCGTTTCGTCGGTTGGCTTAGGCATACGAAGTTTATTCCCAGTCTAAGATCGGACCGGACCAAGGGTTGTGGTAGCAGGATCGACAGCACATAGAGGGGGACTCAATCGATCCCCCGCTTGCGCATTTCGCCCCTCTGGCCGGTTGAGCACCCGCACGCTCGTTTCGTGGGTTGACTTAGGCATACAGAGTTCATTCCCAGTCTAAGATCGGACCGGATCGAGGGTTTCGGCAGTACATGCTAGGCTCGTGCATGTGCTGGTGCCACATTTTTCTTCATCGGGGCACCATCGCTGGAGCATCATCAGAGAACCTGACCGACAACATTGGGGTTTCGGCAATCGGGGGGGTCGGGGGGTGTGCGCACATGATGTGTGATGGCTGCTGGCACTTGGCCCTTATATTGGCCCCCTATCCCTCATCAAATCTCAAGAACTCACACCCCCTTAAAGAGCATTTGAGATTTTACAGGTTTGCTGCCGGTAGCCATTAAAGTGTCTAAAATGGGGTCACTTTTTTCAAATGGTCACAAAATCTTGTACACTTCGAGTTTTTAGCTAAATTGTTTTATGCATGCCAACAAAAATACAAGGATCACGTCTACCAAGTCTGGGGCCAAAACTCCTTCCGAAAAAATTTTAAAAAATCTCAAACCGTAAAAAGTTTCAAAAATCATGAAAAATAAAAAACGGGCCGTCTTGCCATGAAACTTCACGTGAAGGCTTAAAGGACCATTGTATGAATTTACAAGCCATAAAAATGGCTTTGGCACACAGAAATATGAAGATGTGCCTAAACCCACCTACCACCCTATCGATCCACGGCTTGCACATCCCGTCTCTTTTGCCGGCGTAGTGCTCGCCCGCCCGCCCGCTTGTTTCGTCGGTTGGCTTGGGCATACGAAGCTCATTCCTAGTCTAAGATCAGTCCGACCTGAGGGTTGCGATAGCAAGATCGGCAGCACGCAGAGGGCGACCCGATCGATCCCCGACTTACACATCCCGCCCCTCTAGCCGACTGAGCGCCCGCACGCTCGTTTCATGGGTTGACTTAGGCATATGGAGTTCATTCCCAGCCTAAGCATATAGAGTTCATTCCCAGTCTAAGATCAGATTGGACCGAAGGTTGCGGCAGCACATGCTGGGCTTGGGCATGTGCTGGTGTCGCATTTTTCTTCATTGGGGCACCATCACCGGAGCATCATCGGAGAACCTTACTGATGGCATTGGGGTTCCGACGATCGGGGGGGCCGGGGGGGGTGTGCGCACATTATGTGCGATGGGTGCTGGTACTCAGCCCTTATATTGGCCCCCTATCCATCGTCAAACCTCTAGAACTCACACCCCCTTAAAGAGCGTTTGAGATTTTACAGGTTTGCTGCCAGTAGCCATTAAAATGTCTGATATGGAGACACTTTTTTCAAATGGTCACAAAATCTTGTACACTTCGAGCTTTTAGCTGAATTTTTTTGTGCATGCATGCCAAAAAAATACAAGGATCACGTCTACCAAGTTTGGGGTCAAAACTCCTTCCAAAAAATTTTTTAAAACGAACTGCAAAGGAGTTTCACCCCAAAGAACGATGCAAGCGTGCATCGAATTTTCACTGGGTTAGACCATCTGTATGAATTCTCATTACCAATGAATTTGATGGCTTTGAAAAATATAAGTGTCCTAAACCTTCATGACACCCTATGGCCATGGCAAGACGCTGTCGCTAATCCCAATTCTTTCGTTGATTAGGGTTAGGCATAAGGAATTCATTTCCCAGTCTCAGCACTTGGATTGCCATTAATGTGACGGATACTGGATCACAACATGCCGAGGGGAACCTCCGATCCCCGCTTACGCATCACCCCTAGCACGACGATCGCACTGCTCTTCGTGGGTTGACTTAGCCATACAAAGTTCATTCCCAGTCTAAGCATACGGAGTTCATTCCCAGTCTAAGATCAGACCAGACCAAGGGTTGCGGCAGCAAATGCTGGGCTGGGGCATGTGCTGGTGCCACATTTTTCTTTGTTGGGGCACCATCATCTGAGCATCGCCGGAGAACTTGACCGACGGCATTTGGGTTCCGGTGATCGGGAGGCTTGCGGGTGTGCTCACATGATGTGCGATGGGTGCTGGTACTTGGCTGTTATATTGGCCCCTTATCCTTCATCAAACCTTGAGAACTCACACGCCCTTAAAGAGCATTTGAGATTTTACAGGTTTGCTGCCAGTAGCAATTAAAGTGTCTGAAATGGGGACACTTTTTTCAAATGGTCACAAAATCTTGTACACTTCGAGTTTCTACCTGAATTTTTTTGTGCATGCCAAAAAAAATAGAAGGATCACGTCTACCAAGTTTGGGGCCAAAACTCCTTCCGAAAAATTTTTTAAAAATCTCGAACCATAAAAAGTTTCAAAAATGGTGAAAAATAGAAAACGAGTCGTCTTGCCATGAAACTTCACGTGAAGGCTTAAGGGACCATTGTATGAATTTACAAGCCATAAAAATGGCTTTGGCACACAGAAATATGAAGATGTGCCTAAACCCACCTACCACCCTATCGATCCACGACTTGCGCTTCCCACCTCTGGTTAGTATGCCCGCTTCTTCGTCGGTTGCAAGAATTCATTGCCCAGAGTTAAGCTAGAACTATCTTGAGTGACCACCCAAAAGAGGATGGAATCGATAGGATGGGAGGGGGACCTGGCTGATCCATTGCGCATCACACCCTCTAGCCAACTGACGCCCATCATGCTCGTTCACGTTTGACTTAGCCAGCATATGGTTATGAATTCCCATTAAGCTCGAAGTTCATCCCAGCAAGATGGATGCGGAAAGCGGTTGCGACTATGCTGAGCCACTTGCGGTTTGGCATGTTTAGTGCCAATTTTTCTATCAGTTCTGAGGGGCCCATGTCTGGCATGACGAAGAACTTGATCAGCGCAAATGGGTCCAAATCGGGGATGGGGTGTGCTGCAAATATGTGCCCGATGTTGTGCTGGTACTTGGCTGTTATATTGGCCCCTTATCCCTCATAAAACCTCGAGAACTCACACCCCCTTAAAGAACATTTGAGATTTTACATGTTTGCTGCCAGAAGCCATTAAAGTGTCTGAAATGGGGACACTTTTTTCAAATGGTCACAAAATCTTGTACACTTCGAGTTTCTACCTGAATTTTTTTGTGCATGCCAACAAAAAGAGAAGGATCACGTCTACCAAGTTTGGGGCCAAAACTCCTTCCAAAAAATTTTTAAAAATCCTGAACCGTAAAAAGTTTCAAAAATGGTGAAAAATAGAAAACAAGTCGTCTTGCCATGAAACTTCACGTGAAGGCTTAAGGGACCATTGTATGAATTTACAAGCCATAAAAATTGCTTTGGCACACAGAAATATGAAGATATGCCTAAACCCACCTACCACCCTATCGATCCACGGCTTGCGCTTCCCATCTCTCTGGTCGGCGTAGTGCCCACCCGTTCGTTTCGTCAGTTGGCTTAGGCATACGGAATTCATTCCCAGTCTAAGATCAGACTGGATTGAGGGTTTCGGTAGCAGGATCAACAGCATGCGGAAGGGGACCTGGCCTATCCCCGGCTTGCGCATCACACCCCTCTGGCCGACTGAGCGCCCGCACGCTCGTTTTATGGGTTGACTTAGGCATACGAAGTTCATTCCCAGTCTAAGCATACGGAGTTCATTCCCAGTCTAACATCAAACCAGACCAAGGGTTGTGATAGCACATGCTGGGCTTGGGCATGTGTTGGTGCCACATTTTTCTTCGCTGGGGCACCATCGTCTGAGCATCGCCAGAGAACTTGACTAGCAGCATTGGGGTTCCAATGAATCGATGGTGCATTGGGGTCTGCTCACATGATGTGCAATGGGTGCTGGTACATGGCTCTTATATTGGCCCCTTATCCCTCATCAAACCTCGAGAACTCACACCCCCTTAAAGAGCATTTGAGATTTTACAGGTTTGCTGCCAGTAGCCATTAAAGTGTCTGAAATGGGGACATTTTTTTCAAATGGTCACAAAATCTTGTACACTTCGAGTTTCTAGCTGAATTTTTTTGTGCATGCCAAAAAAAAAAAGAAGGATCACGTCTACCAAGTTTAGGGCCAAAACTCCTTCCGAAAAAATTTTAAAAAATCCCGAACCTCAAAAAGTTTCGAACATGGTGAAAAATAGAAAACGAGTCGTCTTGCCATGAAACTTCACGTGAAGACTTAAGGGACCATTGTATGAATTTACAAGCCATAAAAATGACTTTGGCACACAGAAATATGAAGATGTGCCTAACCCCACCTACCACCCTATCGATCCACGGCTTGTGCTTCCCATCTCTCTGGTCGACGTAGTGCCCGCCCGCTCATTTCGTCGGTTGGCTTAGGCATACGGAATTCATTCCCAGTCTAAGATCAGACTGGATTGAGGGTTGTGGTAGCAGGATCGGCAGCATGCGGAGGGGGACCTGGCCGATCCCCGACTTACGCATCACACCCCTCTGGCCGACTGAGCCCCCGCATGCCCATTTCGTGGGTTGACTTAGGCATACGGAGTTAATTCCCAGTCTAAGCATACGGAGTTCATTCCCAGTCTAAGATTGGACCGGACCAAGGGTTGCGACAGCACGCTGGGCTTGGGCATGTGCTGGTGCCACATTTTTCCTCGTTGGGGCACCATCGTCTGAGCACGCCGGAGAACTTGACCAGCGGCATTGTGGTTCCGGTGATCGGAGGGCTTGGGGGTGTGCTCACATGATGTGCGATGGGTGCTGGTACTTGGCTCTTATATTGGCCCCTTATACCTCATCGAACCTTGAGAACTCACACCCCCTCAAAGAGCATTTGAGATTTTACAGGTTTGCTGCCAGTAGCCATTAAAGTGTCTGAAATGGGGACACTTTTTCAAATGGTCACAAAATCTTGTACACTTCAAGTTTCTAGCTGAATTTTTTTATGCATGCCAACAAAAATAGAATGATCACGTTACCAAGTTTGGGGCCAAAACTCCTTCCGAAAAAATTTTAAAAAATCTCGAACCGTAAAAAATTTTGAAAATGGTGAAAAATAGAAAACGAGTCGTCTTGCCATGAAACTTCACGTGAAGGCTTAAGGGACCATTGTATGAATTTACAAGCCATAAAAATAGCATTGGCATGCAGAAATATGAACATGTGTCTAAACCCACCTACCACCCTATCGATCCACGGCTTGCGCATCCCGTCTCTCTGGCTGGCGTACTATCCGCCCGCCCGGCCGCTTGCTCATTTTGTCGGTTGGCTTAGGCATACGGAGTTCATTCCCAGTCTAAGATCAGATCGGACCAAGGGTTGCGGCAGTAGGATCGGGAGCACGCAGAGGGGGATTCGATTGATCCCCGGCTTGCGCATCCTGCCCCTCTGGCCGGCTGAGCGCCCGCAGGCTCGTTTCGTGGCTCGTTTCGGGCATGTGCTGGAGCCGTATTTTTCTTCATCGGGGCACCATCGTCGGAGCATCATCGGAGAACCTGACCGACGGCATTGGGGTTCCGACAATTAGGGGGGCCGGGGGGGTGTGCGCACATGATATGCAATGGGTGCTGGTACTTGGCCCTTATATTGGCCCCCTATCCCTCATCAAATCTCGAGAACTCATACCCCCTTAAAGTGCATTTGAGATTTTACAGGTTTGCTGTCAGTAGCTATTACAGTGTTTAAAATAGGGACACTTTTTTTCAAATGGTCACAAAATCTTGTACACTTCAAGTTTTTAGCTGAATTTTTTTTTGCATGCCAACAAAAATACAAGGATCACGTCTACCTAGTTTGGGGTGAAAACTCCTTCTGAAAAAATTTTAAAAAATCCTGAACCACAGAAAGTTTTAAAAGTGGTGAAAAATAGAAAACGAGTCGTCTTGCCATGAAACTTCACGTGAAGGCTTAAGGGACCATTGTATGAATTTACAAGCCATAAAAATGGCATTGGCATGCAGAAATATGAAGATGTGCCTAAACCCACCTACCACCTTATCGATCCACGGCTTGCCCATCCTGTCTTTCTGGCCGGCGTAATGCCCGCTCGCCCGTCCGCCCGCTCGTTTCGTCGGTTGGCATAGGCATACGGAGTTCATTCCCAGTCTAAGATCGGACCAGACCGAGGGTTGCAGCAGCACATGTTGTGGTCGGGCATGTGCTGCTGCCGCATTTCTCTTCATCGGGGCACCATCGTCGTAGCATCGCTGGAGAACTTGACTGGCGGCATTGGCATTCCGACGATCGAGGGGGTCGGGGGGTGTGCACACAAGATGTGAGATGGGTGCTGGTACTTGGCCCTTATATTGGCCCCCTATCCCTCATCAAACCTCGAGAACTCACACCCCTTTAAAAAGCATTTGAGATTTTACAGGTTTGCTGCCAGTAGCCATTAAAGTGTCTGAAATGGGGTTACTTTTTTCGAATGGCCACAAAATCTTGTACACTTTGAGTTTTTAGCTGATTTTTTTTATGCATGCCAAAAAAAATACAAGGATCACGTATACCAAGTTTGGGGCCAAAACTCCTTTTAAAAAATTTAAAAAAAATCTCGAATCGCAAAAAGTTTCTAAAATCGTGAAAAATAGAAAACGAGTCGTCTTGCCATGAAACTTCACGTGAAGGCTTAAGGGACCATTGTATGAATTTACAAGCCATAAAAATGGCATTGGCACGGAGAAATATGAAGATATGCCTAAACCCACCAACCACCCTATCGATCCACGGCTTGCGCATCCCGTCTCTCTGGTCGACGTAGTGCCCGCCCGCCTGCCCGCCAGCTCATTTTGTCGGTTGGCTTAGGTATACGGAGTTCATTCCTAGTCTAAGATCAGATCGAACTGAGGGTTGTAGCGATAGGATCGTCAGCATGCAGAGGGGGACCCGATCGATCCTCGGCTTGCGCATCCCGCCCCTTTGGCTGGCTGAGCGCCCGTACGCTCGATTTGTGGGTTGACTTAGGCATACGAAGTTCATTCCCAGTCGAAGCATATGGAGTTCATTCCCAGTCTAAGATCGGACCAGACCGAGGGTTGCGGCAGTACATGCTGGGCTCGGGCATGTGCTGGTGCTGTATTTTTCTTCATCGGGGCACAATCGCTGGAGAATCGTCGGAGAACCTAACCGACGGCATTGAGGTTCCGACGATTGAGGGGGTCAAGGGGGTGTGCGCACATGATGTTTACACTTCGAGTTTTTAGCTGATTTTTTTTGTGCATGGCAAAAAAAATACAAGGATGACGTCTACCAAGTTTGGGGCCAAAACCCCTTCCGAAAAAATTTTAAAAATTCTCGAACAGCAAAAAGTTTCAAAAATGGTGAAAAATAGAAAATGAGTCGTCTTGCCATGAAACTTCACGTGAAGGCTTAAGGGTCCATTGTATGAATTTACAAGCCATAAAAATGGCATTGGCACGTAGAAATATGAAGATATGCCTAAACCCACCAACCACCCTATCGATCCATGGCTTACGCATCCCGTCTCTCTGGCCGACGTAGCGCCTGCCCGCCCGCTCGTTTTGTCGGTTGACTTAGGTATACGGAGTTCATTCCTAGTCTAAGATCAGACTGGACTGAGGGTTGCGGCAGCAGGATTAGTAGCACGCAGAGGAGGACCCGATCGATCCTCGGCTTGCACATCCCGCTCCTTTGGCCGACTGAACGCCCGCTCGCTCGATTTGTGGGTTGACATAGGCATACGGAGTTCATTCCCAGTCTAAGCATATGGAGTTCATTCCCAGTCTAAGATCGAAGTGGACCGAGGGTTGCGGCAGCACATGCTGGGCTCGGGCATGTGCTGGTGCCACATTTTTCTTCGTCGGGGCACAATCAATGAAAAATCATCGGAGAACCTGACCAACGGCATTGGGGTTCTGACGATCGGGGGGCCGGGGGGGTGTGCGCACATGATGTGCGATGGGTACTGGTACTTGGCCCTTATATTGGCCCCCTATCCCTCATCAAACCTCGAGAACTCACAACCCCTTAAAGAGCATTTGAGATTTTACAGGTTTGTTGCCAGTAGCCATTAAAGTGTCTGAAATGAGGACATTTTTTTCGAATGGTCACAAAATCTTGTACACTTCGAGTTTTTAGCTGAATTTTTTTGTGCATGCCAAAAAAAATACAAGGATCACGTCTACCAAATTTGGGGCCAAAACTCCTTTCGGAAAAATTTTACAAAATCCCAAACCTTAAAAAGTTTCAAAAATTGTGAAAAATAGAAAACGAGTCGTCTTGCCATGAAACTTCACGTGAAGGCTTAAGGGACCATTGTATTAATTTTGATCCCACCTAGCACCTTATCGATCCACAGCTTGCGCATCCCGTCTCTCTGGCTGACGTAGTACCCGCCCGCCCGCCCGCTCGTTTCGTCAGTTAGCTTAGGCATACGGAGTTCATTCCCAATCTAAGATCGAACCAAACTAAGGGTTGTGACAGTAGGATCGACAGCACGCAGAGGGGGACCTGGTCGATCCCCGACTTGCGCATGCCGCCCCTCTGGTCGGTTGAGCGCCCGCACGCTCGTTTCGTGGGTTGACTTAGGCATACGGAATTCATTCCTAGTTTAGGCATACGGAGTTCATTCCTAGTCTAAGATCAGACCAGACCGAGGGTTACGGCAGCACATGCTGGGCTCGGGCAAGTGCTGGTGCCGCATTTTTCGTCATCGGGGCAACATCGTCGGAGCATCACCGGAGAACCTGACCGGCGGCATTGGGGTTCCGGCAATCGCAAAATAAAAAATCCTGAACCGCAAAAAGTTTTGAAAGTGGTGAAAAATAGAAAACGAGTCGTCTTGCCATGAAACTTCACGTGAATGCTTAAGGGACCATTGTATGAATTTACAAGTCATAAAAATGGCATTGGCACGTAGAAATATGAAGATGTGCCTAAACCCACCTACCACCTTATCGATCCATGGCTTGCCCATCCTGTCTTTCTGGCCGACGTAATGCCCGCTCGCCCGCCCGCCCGCTCGTTTCGTCGGTTGGCTTAGGCATACGGAGTTCATTCCCAGTCTAAGATCGGATCAGACCGAGGGTTGCAGTAGCACATGTTGTGGTCGGGCATGTGCTGCTGACGTATTTTTCTTCGTCGGGGCACCATCGCCGTAGCATCGCTGGAGAACTTGATTGGCGGCATTGGCATTCCGACGATCGAGGGGGCCGGGGGGTGTGCACACAAGATGTGCGATGGGTGCTGGTACCTGGCCCTTATATTGGCCCCCTATCCCTCATCAAACCTCGAGAAATCACACCCCCTTAAAGAGCATTTCAGATTTTACAGGTTTGCTGCCAGTAGCCATTAAAGTGTCTGAAATGGGGACACTTTTTTCAAATGGTCACAAAATCTTGTACACTTTGAGTTTTTAGCTGAATTTTTTTGTGCATGCCAACAAAAATACAAGGATCACGTCTACCAAGTTTGGGGCCAAAACTCCCTCCGAAAAAATTTTAAAAAATCCCAAACCGCAAAAAGTTTCAAAAATCGTGAAAAATAGTAAACGAGTCGTCTTGCCATGAAACTTCACGTGAAGGCTTAAGCGACCATTGTATGAATTTACAAGCCATAAAAATGGCATTGGCATGCAGAAATATGAAGATGTGCCTAAACCCACCTACCGCTCTATCGATCCACGGCTTGCGCATCCCGTCTCTCTGGCCGACGTAGTGCCCGCCCGCTCGTTTCGTCGGTTGGCTTAGGCATATGGAGTTCATTCCCAGTTTAAGATCAGACCAGACTGAGGGTTGCGGTAGCAGGATCGGTAGCACGTAGAGGGAGACCCGATCGATCCCCGACTTGCGCACCCGCCCCTATGGCTGGCTGAGCACCCGTACGCTCGTTTTGTGGGTTGACTTAGGCATACGGAGTTCATTCCTAGTCTAAGCGTACGGAGTTCATTCCCAGTCTAAGATCAAACTGGATCGAGGGTTACGGTAGCATATGCTGGGCTCTGGCATTTGCTGGTGCCGTATTTTTCGTCATTGGGGCACCATCGTCGGAGAACCTGACCGGCTGTATTGGGGTTCCGACGATCAGGGGACCCGGGGGGTGTGCGCACATGATGTGCGATCGGTGCTGGTACTTGGCCCTTACATTGGCCCCCTATCCCTCATCAAACCTCGAGAACTCACACCCCCTTAAAGAGCAGTTGAGATTTTATAGATTTGCTGCCAGTAGCCATTAAAGTGTCTGAAATGGGGACACTTTTTTCAAATGGACACAAAATCTTGTACACTTCAAGTTTTTAGCTGATTATTTTTGTGCACACCAACAAAAATACAAGGATCACAACTACCAAGTTTGGGGCAAAAACTCCATTCAAAAAAATTTTAAAAAATCCCAAACCGTAAAAAGTTTCAAAAATCATGAAAATTTGAAAACAAGTCGTCTTGCCATGAAACTTCACGTGAAGGCTTAAGGGACCATTATATGAATTTACAAGCCATAAAAATGGCATTGGAATGCAGAAATATGAAGATGTACCTAAACCCACCTACCACCCTATCGATCCACGGCTTGCATATCCTTCTCTCTAGCCGGCGTAGTGCCCGTCCACCCGCTCGTTTCGTCAGTTGGCTTAGGCATACGAAGTTCATTCCTAGTCTAAGATTGGATCGAACCGAAGGTTGCAGCAGCAGGATCGGTAGCACGCAGAGGGGGACCCGATCGATCCCTGGCTTGCGCATCCCGCCCCTCTGGCCGGCTGAGCGCCCGCACGCTCGTTTCGTTGGTTGACTTAGGCTTGCGGAGTTCATTTCCAGTCTAAGCATACGGAGTTTATTCCCAGTCTAAGACCTGACTAGGTCGACGGTTACGACAGCACATGCTGGGCTGGAGCATGTGCTGGTGTCGCATTTTTCTTCATCGGGGCACCATCGTCGGAGCATCGTCAGAGAACCTGATCAGCGGTATTAGGGTTCTGGCGATCGGGCGGGTCAGGGGGTGTGCGCACATGATGTGTGATGGGTGCTGGTAATTGGCCCTTATATTGGCCCCCTATCCCACGTCAAACCTCGAGAACTCACACCCCCTTAAAGAGCATTTTAGATTTACAGGTTTGCCACCAGTAGTCATTAAAGTATCTAAAATGGGGACACTTTTTTCAAATGGACACAAAATCTTGTACACTTCGAGTTCTTAGCTGATTTGTTTTGTGCATACCAACAAAAATACAAGGATCACGTCTACGAAGTTTGGGGCCAAAACTTCTTCTGACCGGGGGGTGTGCGCACATGATGTGCGATGGGTGCTGGTACTTGGCCCTTATATTGGCCCCCTATCCCTCATCAAACCTTGAGAACTCACACCCCCTCAAAGAGCATTTGAGATTTTACAGGTTTGCTGCCAGTAGCCATTAAAGTGTCTGAAATGGGGACACTTTTTTCAAATGGTCACAAAATCTTGTACACTTCGAGTTTTTAGCTTAATTATTTTGGGCATGCCAAAAAAAATACAAGGATCATGTATACCAAGTTCGGAGCCAAAAACCCTTCCGAAAAAATTTTAAAAAATCACGAACCGTAAAAATTTTCAAAAATCGTGAAAAATAGAAAACGAGTCATCTTGGCATGAAGCTTCACGTGAAGGCTTAAGGGACCATTGTATGAATTTACAAGCCCTAAAAATGGCATTGGCACGTAGAAATATGAAGATGTGCCTAAACCCACCTACCACCCTATCGATCCACAGCTTGAGCATCCTGTCTCTCTGGCCGGTGTAGTGCCCGCCTGTCCGGTCGCTCGTTTCATCGGCTGGCTTAGGCATACGGAGTTCATTCCCAGTCTAAGATCAGACCGGACTAAGGGTTACGATAGTAGGATCGGCAACACGCAGAGGGAAACCCGACCGATCCCCGACTTGCACATCCCGCCCCTCTGGTCGGCTGAGCGCCCGCATGCTCATTACGTGGGTTGACTTAGGCATACGGAGTTCATTGCTAGTCTAAGATCAGACCGGATCGAGGGTTGCGGCAGCACATGCTGGGTTCGGGCTTGTGCTGGTGCTGCATTATTCTTCGTCGGGGCACCATCGTCGGAGCATCGTCGGAGAACCTGACAGGCGGTATTGGGGTTCCGGCGATCGGGGGGCCGGGCGGTGTGTGCGCACATGATGTACAATGGGTGCTGGGTACTTGGCCCTTATATTGGCCCCCTATCCCTCATCAAACCTCGACAACTCACACCCCTTTAAAGAGCAATTGAGATTTTACAGGTTTGCTGCCAGTAGCCGTTAAAGTGTCTGAAATAAGGACACTTTTTTCAAATGGTCACAAAATCTTGTACACTTCGAGTTTTTAGCTGAATTTTTTTGTGCAAGCCAAAAAAAATACAAGGATCACGTCTACCAAGTTTGGGGTAGAAAATCTTTCTGAAAAAATTTTAAAAAATCTTTCTGAAAAAAGTTTAAAAAATCATGAAAAATAGAAAACGAGTCGTCTTTCCGTGAAACTTCACGTGAAGGCTTAAGGGACCATTGTATGAATTTACAAGCCATAAAAATGGCATTGGCACACAGAAATATGAAGATGTACTTAAACCACCTACCACCCTATCGATCCACGGCTTGCGCATCCCATCTCTCTGGCCGACGTAGTGCCTGCCCGTCCACCCGCCTGCTCGTTTCCTCGGTTGGCTTAGGCATACGGAGTTCATTCCCAGTCTAAGATCAGACCAGACTGAGGGTTGTGGTAGTAGGATCAGCAGCACGTTGAGGGGGACCCGACCGATCCCCGGCTTGCGCATCCCGCCCCTTTGGCCGGTTGAGCGCTCGCACACTCGTTTCATGGGTTGACTTAGGCATACAGAGTTCATTCCCAGTCTAAGCATACGGAGTTCATTTCCAGTCTAAGATCGGACTGGACCGAGGGTTACGTCAGCAAATGCTGGGCTCGGGCATGTGCTGGTGCTGCATTTTTTTTCGTCGGGGCACCATCACCGGAGCATCGTCGGAGAACCTGACAGGCAGCATTGGGGTTCCGACGATCGGGGGGGCCGGGGGGTGTGTGCGCACATGATGTGCAATGGGTGCTGGGTACTTGGCCCTTATATTGGCCCCCTATCCCTCATCAAACCTCGACAATTCACACCCCTTTAAAGAGCATTTGAGATTTTACAGGTTTGCTGCCAGTAGCCATTAAAGTGTCTAAAATAGGGACACTTTTTTCAAATGGTCACAAAATCTTGTACACTTCGAGTTTTTAGCTGAATTTTTTTATGCAAGCCAACAAAAATACAAGGATCATGTCTACCAAGTTTGGGGTAAAAAATCCTTCTGAAAAAAGTTTAAAAAATCCCGAACCGTAAAAAGTTTAAAAAATCATGAAAAATAGAAAACGAGTCGTCTTTCCATTAAACTTCACGTGAAGGCTTAAGGGACCATTGTATGAATTTACAAGCCATAAAAATGGCATTGGCACACGGAAATATGAAGATGTGCCTAAACCACCTACCACCCTATCGATCCACGGCTTGCGCATCCCGTCTCTCTGGCCGACGTAGTGCCTACCCGCCCACCCGCCTACTCGTTTTGTCGGTTGGCTAAGGCATATGGAGTTCATTCCCAGTCTAAGATCAGACCAGACTGAGGGTTGCGGCAGTAGGATCGGCAGCATGCTGAGGGGGACCCGATCGATCCCCGACTTAGGCATCCCGCCCCTTTGGCCGGCTAAGCGCCCGCACACTCGTTTCATTGGTTGACTTAGGCATACAGAGTTCATTCCCAGTCTAAGCATACGGAGTTCATTTCCAGTCTAAGATCGGACTGGACCGTGGGTTACGTTAGCACATGCTGGGCTCGGGCATGTGCTGGTGCCACATTTTTTTTCGTAGAGGCACCATCGCCGGAGCATCATCGGAGAACCTAACCGGCGGCATTGGGGTTCCGATGATTGGGGGGCCCGGGGGGTGTGCGCACAGGATGTGCGATGGGTGCTGGTACTTGGCACTTATATTGGCCCCCTATCCCTCATCAAACCTTGAGAACTCACACCCCCTTAAAGAGCATTTGAGATTTTACAGGTTTGCTGTCGTAGCCATTTAAGTGTCTAAAATGGGGACGCTTATTTCAAATGGTCACAAAATCTTGTACACTTCGTGTTTGTAGCTGAATTTTTTTGTGCATGCCAACAAAAATTCAAGGATCACGTCTACCAAGTTTGGGGCTAAAACTCCTTCTGAAACAATTTTAAAAAATCTTGAACCACAAAAAGTTTTGAAAATCGTGAAAAATAGAAAATGAGTCGTCTTGCCACGAAACTTCACGTGAAGGCTTAAGGGACCATTGTATGAATTTACAAGCCATAAAAATGGCATTGGCACACAGAAATATGAAGATGTGCCTAATCCTACCTACCACCCTATCGATCCACGGCTTGCGCATCCCGTCTCTCTGGCCGGTGTAGTGCCCGCCCGCTCATTTTGTCCGTTGGCTTAGGCATACGGAGTTCATTCTCAGTCTAAGATAAGATCGAACCAAGGGTTACAGCAACAGGATCGGCAGCACGTAAAGGGGGACCCGACGAATCGTCGACCTGTGCATCCCGCCCCTCTCATCTGCTGAGCGCGCGTACGCTCATTTCGTGGGTTGACTTAGGCATACGGAGATCATTCCCAGTCTAAGCATACAGAGTTCATTCCCAGTCTAAGATTGGACAGGATCAAGGGTTGTGGCAGCACATGCTGGGCTCGGGCATGAGCTAGTACCGTATTTTTCTTCGTCGGGGCACGATCGCTGGAGCATCGCCGGAGAACCTGATCGATAGCATTGGGGTTTTAGCGATCGGGGTGGTCGGGGGGGTGTGCGCACATGATGTGCGATGGGTGCAGGTTTGAGAACTCACACCCCCTTAAAGAGCATTTAAGATTTTACAGGTTTGCTGCCAGTAGCCATTAAAGTGTCTGAATTGGGGGACATTTTTTTCAAATGGTCACAAAATCTTGTACACTTCGAGTTTTTAGCTGAATGTTTTTGTACATACCAATAAAAATGCAAGGATCATGTCTACCAAGTTTGGGGCCAAAACTCCTTTCGAAAAAATTTTAAAAAATCCCGAACCGCAAAAAGTTTCAAAAATCATGAAAAATTGAAAACGAGTCGTCTTGCCATGAAACTTCACGTGAAGGCTTAAGGGACCATTGTATGAATTTACAAGCCATAAAAATGGCATTGGCATGCAGAAATATGAAGATGTGACTAAACCCACCTACCACCCTATCGATCCACGACTTGCGGAGCTCGTCTCTCTGGCCGGCGTAGTGCCCGCCCGCCCGCTCGTTTTGTCGGTTGGCTCAGGCATACAGAATTCATTCCATGTCTAAGATCAGACCGGACCGAGGGTTGCGGCAGTAAGATCAGCAGCACGCAGAGGGGGACCCGGCCGATCCCTGGCTTGCGCATCCCGCCCGTTTGGCCGACTGAGTGCCCGCGCGCTCGTTTCATGGGTTGACTTAGGCATACAGAGTTCATTCCCAGTCTAAGCATACGGAGTTCATTCCCAGTCTAAGATCAGACCGGACCGAGGGTTGCAGCAGCACATGTTGGGCTCGAGCATGTGCTGGTGTCGTATTTTTCTTCGTCGGGGCACCATCACCGGAGCATTGTCGGAGAACTTGACCGACGGCATTGTGGTTCCGGCGATCGGGGGGGCTGGGGGGGTGTGCGCACATGATGTGCGATGGGTGCTGGTTCTTGGCCCTTATATTAGGCCGCTATCCCTCATCAAACCTCGAGAACTCACACCCTCTTAAAAAGCATTTGAGATTTTACAGGTTTGCTGCCAGTAGCCATTAAAGTGTCTTAAATGGGGACACATTTTTCAAATGGTCACAAAATCTTGTACACTTCGAGTTTTTAGCTGATTTTTTTTTTGTGGATGCCAACAAAAATACAAGGATCACGTCTACCAAGTTTGGGGCCAAAAATCCTTCCGAAAAAATTTTAAAAAATCTCGAACCACAAAAAGTTTCAAAAATCATGAAAAATACAAAACGACTCGTCCTGCCATGAAACTTCACGTGAAGGCTTAAGCGACCATTGTATGAATTTACAGGCCATAAAAATGGCATTGGCATGCAGAAATATGAAGATGTGACTAAACCCACCTACCACGCTATTGATCCACGACTTGCGCATCCCGTCTCTCTGGTCGACGTAGTGCCCGCCCGCCCGTCCGCCCGCCCCCTCGTTTAGTCAGTTGGCTTAGGCATCCGGAGTTCATTCCCAGTCTAAGATCAGACCGGACCGAGGGTTACAGCAGCAGGATCGATAGCACATAGAGGGGGACCTGGTCGATCTCCGGCTTGCGCATCACGCCTCTCTGGCCGGCTAAGTGCCCGCAAGCTCGTTTCATGGGTTGACTTAGGCATACGAAGTTCATTCCCAGTCTAAGCCTACGGAGTTCATTCCCAGTCTAAGATCGGACCGGACCAAGGGTTTTGGTAGCACATGCTGGGCTCGGGCATGTGCTGGTGCCATATTTTTCTTCACCGGGGCACCATCGGCGGAGCATCGCCAGAGAACCTGACCGGCGGCATTGGGGTTCCGACGATCGAGGGGGCCGGGGGGGTGTGTGGACATGATGTGCGATGGGTGCTGGTACTTGGCACTTATATTGGCTCCCTATCCCTCATCAAACCTCAAGCACTCACACCCCCTTAAAGAGCATTTGAGATTTTACAGGTTTGCTGCCAGTAGCCATTAAAGTGTCTGAATTGGGAACACTTTTTTCAAATGGTCACAAAATCTTGTACACTTCGAGTTTTTAGCTGAATTTTTTTGTGCATGCCAACAAAAATACAGGGATCATGTCTACCAAGTTTGGGGCAAACACTCCTTCTGAAAAAATTTTAAAAAATCCCGAACCGCAAAAAGTTTCAAAAATCATGAAAAATAGAAAACGAGTCATCCTGCCATGAAACTTGACGTGAACGCTTAAGGGACGATTGTATGAATTTACAAGCCACAAAAATGCTATTGGCATGCAAAAATATGAAGATGTACCTAAACACACCTACCACCCTATCGATCCACGGCTTGCGCATCCCGTCTCTCTGGCCAGCATAGTGCCCGCCCGTCCGATCGTTTCTTTGGTTGGCTTAGGTATACGGAGTTCATTCCCAGTCTAAGATTGGACCGAACCGAGCGTTGCGGTAGCAGGATCGGCAGCACACAGAGGGGGACCCAGTCGATCCTCGGCTTGTGCATCCCGCCCTTCTGCCGGCTGAGCGCCCACACGCTTGTTTCGTGGGTTGACTTAGGCATACAGAGTTCATTCCCAGTCTAAGCATACAGAGTTCATTCCCAGTCTAAGATCAGACCGGACCGAGGGTTGTGGTAGCACATGCTGGGCTCGAGCATGTGCTGGTGCTGCATTTTTCTTCACCGACGCACCATCTCCGGAGCATCATTGGAGAACCTGACCGACGGTATTGGGGTTCCGGTGACCGGGTGGGCTGGGGGGGTGTGCGCCCATGATTTGCGATGGGTGCTGGTACTTGGCCCTTATATTGGCCCCCTATCCCTCATCAAACCTCGAGAACTCACACCCCCTTCAAGAGCATTTGAGATTTTACATATTTGCTGCCAGTAGCCATTAAAGTGTCTGAAATAGGGACACTTTTTTCAAATGATTACAAAATCTTGTACACTTCGATTTTTTAGCTGAATTTTTTTGTGCATGCCAACAAAAATACAAGGATCATGTCTACCAAGTTTGGGGCCAAAAATCCTTCCAAAAAAATTTTAAAAATCTGGAATCGTAAAAAGTTTTAAAAATTGTGAAAATTAGAAAACGAGTCGTCTTGCCATGAAACTTCACGTGAAGGCTTAAGGGACCATTGTATGAATTTACAAGCCATAAAAATGGCATTGGCATGCAGAAATATGATGATGTGACTAAACCCACCTACCACCCTATCGATCCATGACTTGCGCATCCCGTCTTTCTGGCCGGCGTAGTGCCCACCCGCCCGCTCGTTTCATCGGTTGGCTCAGGCATACGGAGTTCATTCCATGTCTAGGATGGGACCAGACCAAGGGTTGCAGCAGCAGGATCAGCAGCACGTAGAGGGGGACCCGGTCGATCCCCGGCTTGTGCATCCCACCCCTCTGGCCAATTGAGCACCTGTACGCTCATTTCATGGGTTGACTTAGGCATACAGAGTTCATTCCCAGTCTAAGCATACGGAGTTCATTCCCAGTCTAAGATCGGACCAGACCTAGGGTTACGGCAGCACATGTTGGGCTCGGGCATGTGCTGGTGCCACATTTTTCTTCACCGGGGCACCATCGTCGAAGCATCGTCGGAGAACCTGACCGGCGGCATTTGGGTTCCGACGATCGGGGGGGCCGGGGGGGGTGTGCGTACATGATGTGCGATGGGTGCTGGTACTTGGCCCTTATATTGGCCCCCTATCCCTCATCAAACCTAGAGAACTCGTACCCCTTAAAGAGCATTTGAGATTTTACAGATTTGCTGCCAGTAGCCATTAAACTGTCTGAAATAGGGGCAGTTTTTTCAATCGGTCACAAAATCTTGTACGCTTCGAATTTTTTGCTGAATTTTTTTATGCATGCCAAAAAAAATACAAGGATCACGTCTACCAAGTTTGGGGCAAAAAATCCTTCCAAAAAAATTTTAAAAAATTTCGAACCGTAAACAGGTTTGAAAAATCATGAAAAATTAGGAAAACGAGTCGTCTTGCCATAAACTTCACGTTGAAGGCTTAAGGGACCATTGTAGATTGAAATTTACAAGCCATAAAAATGCATTGGCACACAGAAAAATGAAAGACATGCCTAAACCACCTACCACCCTATCGATCCACGGCTTGCGCATCCCGTCTCTCTAGCCAGCGTAGTGCTTGCCCGCCCGCCTGCCTTCTCGTTTCGTCGGTTGGCTTAGGCATTAGGGAGTTCATTGCAAGTCTAAGATTGGACCAAATCAAGGGTTGCGGTAGCAAGATTGGCAGCACGTAGAGAGGGACCCGACTGATCCCCGACTTTCACATCCCGCCCCTCTGGCCGACTGAGCGCACGCACGATCGTTTCGTGGGTTGACTTAGGCATACGGAGTTAATTCCCAGTCTAAACATACAGAGTTCATTCCCAGTCTAAGATCAGACTAGACTGAGGGTTACGGTAGCACATGTTGGGCTCAGGCATGTGCTAGTGTTGCATTTTTCTTCGTCGGGGCACCATCGTCGGAGCATCATGGGAGAACGTGACCGACACTGTGTACGCACATGAAAAATAGAAAACGAGTCATCTTACCATGAAACTTCACGTGAAGGCTTAAGGGACCATTGTATAAATTTACGAGCCATAAAAATGGCATTGGCACGCAGAAATATGAAGATGAGCCTAAACCCACCTACCACCCTATCGATCCATGACTTGCGCATCTCGGCTCTCTGGCTGGCGTAGTGCCTGCCCGCCCGTTTGCCCGCTCGTTTCATCGGTTGGCTTAGGCATACGGAGTTCATTCCCAGTCTAAGATCGGACCAAACCAAGGGTTGCGGTAGCAGGATCGGTACCACACAAAGGGGGACCCGAACGATCCCCGGCTTGTGCATCACACCCCTTTAGTCGACTGAGCGCCCGCAAGCTCGTTTCGTGGTTTGACTTAGGCATACAGAGTTCATTCCCAGTCTAAGCATACGGAGTTCATTCCCAATTTAAGATCGGACCGGTCCGAGGGTTGCGGCAGCACTGCTGGGCCCGAGCATGTGTTGGTGCCATATTTTTCTTTCGTCGGGGCACCATTGCCGGAGCATCACCAGAGAACCTGACCGGCAGCATTACAGTTCTGACGATCGAGGGGGACGGGGGGTGTGCGCACATGATTTGTGATGGGTGCTGGTACTTGACCCTTATATTGGCCCCCTATCCCTCATCAAACCTCGAGAACTCACACCCCCTTAAAGAGCATTTGAGATTTTACAGGTTTGCTGCCAGTAGCCATTAAAGTGTCTGAAATGGGGACACTTTTTTCAAATGGTCACAAAATATTGTACACTTCGAGTTTTTAGCTGAATTTTTTTTCCATCCCGACAAAAATAGAAGGATCACGTCTACCAAGTTTGGGCCCAAAACTCCTTCGAAAAAATTTTAAAAAATCTCGAACCGCAAAAAGTTTCAAAAATCGTGAAAAATAGAAAACAAGTCATCTTGCCATGAAACTTCACGTGAAGGCTTAAGGGAGCATTGTATGAATTTACAAGCCATAAAAATGGCATTGGCACGTAGAAATATGAAGACAAGCCTAAACCCACCTACCACCATATCGATCCACGGCTTGCGCATCCCGTCTCTCTGGCGGGCATAGTGCCCGCCCGCCTGCCCGCCCGCTCGTTTCATCGGTTGGCTTAGGCATACGGAGTTCATTCCTAGTTTAAGATTGGACCGGACCGAGGGTTGCAGTAGCAGGATCGGTCGCATGCAGAGGGGGACCCGGTCGATCCCCGGCTCGGGCATCCCGCCCCTCTGGCCGACTGAGCACCCGCACGCTCGTTTCATGGGTTGACTTAGGCATACGGAGTTCATTCCCAGTCTAAGCATATGGAGTTCCTTCCCAGTCTTAGATCGGACCAAACCGAGGGTTGCGGCAGCACATGCTGGGCTCGGGCATGTGCTGGTGCCACATTTTTCTTCGTTAGAGCATCGTCGAGAACCTGACCGGCGGCATTGGGGTTTCGACGATCAGAGGGGCCGGGGGGGTGTGCGCACATGATGTGCGATGGGGGCTGGTACTTGGCCCTTATATTGGCCCCTTATCCCTCATAAAACCTCTAGAACTCACACCCCCTTAAAGAGCATTTGAGATTTTACAGGTTTGCTGCCAGTAGCCATTAACGTGCCTGAAATGGGGACACTTTTTTCAAATGGTCACAAAATCTTGTACAGTTCAAGTTTTTAGCTTAATTTTTTTGTGCATGCCACAAAAAATAATAGGACCACGTCTACCAAGTTTAGGGCCAAAACTCCTCCCGAAAAAAGTTTAAAAAATCTCAAACTACAAAAAGTTTAAAAAATCGTAAAAAATAGAAAACGAGTCATCTTGCCATGAAACTTCACGTGAAGCCTTAAGGGACCATTGTATGAATTTACAAGCCATAAAAATGGCATTGGCATGCAGAAATATGAAGATGTGCCTAAACCCACCTACCATCCTATCGATCCACGGCTTGCGCATCCCGTCCCTCTGGCCGGCGTAGTGCTTGCGCGCCCGCTCGTTTCGTTGGTTGGCTTAGGCATACAGAGTTCATTCCCAGTCTAAGATTGGACTAGACCGAGGGTTACGGCAGCAGGATCAATAGCACGCATAGGGGGACCCGACCGATCCCCGACTTGCGCATCTAGCCCCTCTGGCCGGTTGAGTGCCCGCACGCCCGTTTCGCGGGTTGACTTAGGCATACAGAGTTCATTTTCAGTCTAAGATCGGATCAGACCGACGGTTGCAGCAGCACATGCTAGGCTCGGGCAAGTGCTGGTGCCGCTTTTTTCTTCATCGGGGCACCATCGTCGGAGCATCGCCAGAGAACCTGACCGGTGGGATTGAGGTTTCGATGATCGGGGGGGCCAGGGGGTGTGCTTACATGATGTGCGATGGGTGCTGGTACCTGGCCCTTATATTGGCCCCCCTTCCCTCATCAAACCTCGAGAACTCACACCCCCTTAAAGAGCATTTGAGATTTTACAGGTTTGCTGCCAGTAGCCATTAAAGTGTCTGAAATGGGGACACTTTTTTCAAATGGTCACAAAATCTTGTACACTTCGTGTTTTTAGCTGAATTTTTTTATGGATGCCAATAAAAATAGAAGGATCACCTCTACCAAGTTTGGGGCCACAACTCCTTCCGAAAAAATTTTAAAAAATCCCGAACCGTAAAAAGTTTCAAAAATCATGAAAAATAGAAAGCGAGTCGTCTTGCCATGAAACTTCACGTTAAGGCTTAAGGGACCATTGTATGAATTTACAAGCCATAAAAATGGCATTGGCATGCAAAATATGAAAATGTGACTAAACCCACCTACCACCCTATCAATCCATGACTTGCGCATCCCGTCTCTCTGGCCAGCGTAGTGCCCGCCCGTCCGTTCGTTTCGTCGGTTGGCTTAGGCATATGGAGTTCATTCCCAGTCTAATATCAGATCGAGCCGAGGGTTGCGACAGCAGGATTGATAGCACACAGAGGGGGACCCGGTCGATCCCCGGCTTGCGCATCCCGCCCCTCTGGCCGGCTGAGCGCCCGCACACTTGTTTCTCTGGTTGACTTAGGCATACGGAGTTTATTCTCAGTCTAAGCATACGGAGTTCATTCCTAGTCTAAGATCGAACCGGACCAAGGGTTACGGCAGCACATGCTGGGCTCGGGCATGTGCTGGTGTAACATTTTTCTTCATCGGGGCACCATCGCCAGAGCATCACCAGAGAACCTGACTAGCGACATTGGGGTTCCGATGATCGGGGGGGCCGGGGGGGTGTTCGCACATGATGTTCGGTGGTTGTTGGTACTTGGCCCTTATATTGCCCCCTATCCCTCATCAAACCTCGAGAACTCACACCCCTTTAAAGAGCATTTGAAATTTTACAGGTTTGCTGCCAGTAGCCACTAAAGTGTCTGAAATGGGGACACTTTTTTCAAATGGTCACAAAATCTTGTACACTTCGAGTTTTTAGCTGAATTGTTTTGTGCATACCAACAAAAATACAAGGATCACGCCTACCAGGTTTGGGGCCAAAACATCTTCTGAAAAAATTTTAAAAAATCTCAAACCGTAAAAAGCTTCAAAAATTAAGAAAAATAAAAAACGAGTCGTCTTGCCATGAAGTTTCACGTGAAGGCTTAAGGGACCATTGTATGAATTTACAAGCCATAAAAATGGCATTGGCATGCAAAAATATGAAGATGTGCCTAAACCCACCTACCACCCTATTGATCCACAGCTTGCGCATCCCACCTCTCTAGCCGACGTAGAGCCCGCACGCTCGTTTCGTCGGTTGGCTTAGGCATATGGAGTTCATTCCCAGTCTAAGATCAAACCGAACTGAGGGTTGCACCAGCAGGATCGGCAACACACAGAGAAGGACCCGACCAATCCCCGGCTTGCGCATCCCGCCCCTCTGGCTGGCTGAGTGCTCGCACTCTCATTTCGTGGGTTGACTTAGGCATACGGAGTTCATTCCGAGTCTAAGATCGAACTAGACCAAGGGTTGTGGCAGCACATGCTGGACTCGGGCATGTGCTGGTGCCACATTTTTCTTCATCGGGCACCATCATCGGAGCATCGTCGGAGAACCTGACCGACGACATTGGGGTTTCGACGATCGGGGGGCCGGGTGGGGTGTGCGCACATGATGTGCGATGGGTGCTGGTACTTGGCCCTTATATTGGCCCCCTATCCCTCATCAAACCTCGAAAACTCACACCCCCTTAAAGAGCATTTGAGATTTTACAGGTTTGCTGCCAGTAGCCATTAAAGTGTCTGAAATGGGGACACTTTTTTCAAATGGTCACAAAATCTTGTACGTTTTGATTTTTTAGCTGAATTTTTTATGCATGCCAACAAAAATACAAGGATCACGTCTACCAAGTTTGGGGCCAAAGGTCCTTTGGAAAAAATTTTAAAAAATCTTGAACCACAAAAAGTTTTGAAAATCATGAAAAATAGAAAACGAGTCGTCTTGTCATGAAACTTCACGTGAAGGCTTAAGGGACCATTGTATGAATTTACAAGCCATAAAAATGGCATTATCACGTAGAAATATGAAGATGTGCCTAAACCCACCTACCACCCTATCGATCCATGGCTTGTGCATCCCGTCTCTCTGGCAGGCATAGTGCCCGCCCGCCTGCCCACCCACTCATTTCGTCGGTTGGCTTAGGCATACGATCCCGCCCCTTTGGCTGACTGAGCGCCCGCATGCTCAATTCGTGGGTTGACTTAGGCATACGGAGTTCATTCCCAGTCTAAGCATACGGAGTTCATTCCCAATCTAAGATCAGACCGGACTAAGGGTTGCGGCAGCACATGTTGGGCTCGAACATGTGCTAGTGCCATATTTTTCTTCATCGGGGCACCATCGTCGGAGCATCGCCGAAGAACCTGACCGACGGCATTGGGGTTCCGGCGATCGGGGGGCCGGGGGGTATGCGCACATGATGTGCGATGGGTGCTGGTACTTGACCCTTATATTGTCCCCTTATCCCTCATTAAACCTCAAGAACTCACACCCACTTAAAGTGCATTTGAGATTTTACAAGTTTGCTGCCAGTAGCCATTATAGTGCCTGAAATAGGGACACCTTTTTCAAATGGTCACAAAATCTTGTACGCTTCGAGTTTTTAGCTGAATTTTTTTGTGCATGCCAACAAAAATGCAAGGATCACGTCTATTAAGTTTGGGGCCAAAAATCCTTAGGAAAAATTTTTAAAAAATCCTGAACCGTAAAAAGTTTTGAAAATCGTGAAAAATAGAAAACGAGTCATCTTGCCATGAAACTTCACGTGAAGGCTTAAAGGACCATTGTATGAATTTACAAGCCATAAAAATGGCAGTGGCACATAGAAATCTGAAGATGTGCCTAAACCCACCTATCACCCTATCGATCCCCGGCCTGCGCATCCCACCCCTCTGGCAGACGTAGTGCCCGCCCGCTCGCTCGTTTCGTTGGTTGGCTTAGGCATACGGAGTTCATTCTTAGTCTAAGATCAGATCGGTCTGAAGGTTGCAGCAGCAGGACTGGCAACACACAAATGCAGACCCGACCGATCTTCGGCTTGCGCATCTCGCCCCTCTAGCCAGCTGAGCACCCGCACGCTCGTTTCATGGGTCGACTTAGGCATAAGGAGTTCATTCCCAGTCTAAGATCGGACCAAACCGAGGGTTGCGAAAGCACAAGCTGGGCTCGGGCATGTGCTGGTGCCGCATTTTTCTTCGCCAGGGCCCCATCGCCGGAGCATCGTTGGAGAACCTGACCGGCAGCATTGGGGTTCCGATGATCGGAGGGGTCGGGGGGTGTGCCCACATGATGTTCGATGGGTGCTGGTACTTGGCCCTTATATTGGTCCCCTATCCCTCATCAAACCTCAAGAACTCACACCCCCTTAAAGAGCATTTGAGATTTTACAGGTTTGCTGCCTGTAGCCATTAAAGTGTCTGAAATGGGGACACTTTTTTCAAATGGTCACAAAATCTTGTACACTTTGAGTTTTTAGCTAAATTTTTGTGTGCATGCCAAAAAAATACAAGGATCACGTCCACCAAGTTTGGGGTCAAAACTCCTTCCGAAAAAATTTTAAAAAATCCCGAACCGTAAAAAGTTTTGAAAATCATGAAAAATAGAAAACGAGTCGTCTTGCCATGAAACTTCACGTGAACGCTTAAGGGACCATGTTATGAATTTACAAGCCATAAAAATATCATTGGCATGTAGAAATATGAAGCTGTGCCTAAACCCACCTACCACCCTATCGATTCACGGCTTGCGCAACCCACCACTTGGCCGACGTAATGCCCGCCAGCCCGCTCGTTTCATCGATTGGCTTAGGCATACGGAGTTCATTTCTAGTCTCAGATCGGACCCGACCGAGGGTTACGGCAGTAAGATCGGCAGCACACAGAGGGGGACCCGGCGCATCCTCGCTTATGCCATCCTAGCCCCTCAGCCACTGAGGCCATGCACGCTCAGTTCATAATGTTTGACTTAGGCATACAGAGTTCATTCCCATCAAGGCAATAAACGAGTCTTCCCAGTCTGAGATTGGATCAGATCGAGGGTTGTGGCAGCACATGCTGGGCTTGGGATGTGCTGGTCCGTATTTTTCTTCGTCGGGGCACCATTGTCGGAGCATCACCGGAGAACCTGATCGACGGCATTAGGGTTCCGGCGATCGAGGGGCCGAGGGGGTGTACGCACATGATGTGTGATGGGTACTGGTACTTGGCCCTTATATCGGCCCCCTATCCCTCATCAAACCTTGAGAACTCACACCCCGTTAAAGAGCATTTGAGATTTTACAGGTTTGCTGCCGTAGCCATTTAAGTGTCTGAAATGGGGACGCTTTTTTCAAATGGTCACAAAATCTTGTACACTTCATGTTTTTAGCTGAATTTTTTTGTGCATGCCAACAAAAATTCAAGGATCACGTCTACCCTGTTTGGGGCCAAAACTCCTTTCGAAACAATTTTAAAAAATCTTGAACCGTAAAAAGTTTTGAAAATCATGAAAAATAGAAAACGAGTCGTCTTGCCATGAAACTTCACGTGAAGGCTTAAGGGACCATTGTATGAATTTACAAGCCATAAAAATGGCATTGGCACACAGATATATGAAGATGTGCCTAATCCCACCTACCACCCTATCGATCCATGACTTGCGCATCCTGTCAATCTAGCCGACGTAGTGCCCGCCCGCTCGTTTTGTCCGTTAGCTTAGGCATACAGAGTTCATCTCAGTCTAAGATAGGACCGAACCGAGGGTTGCAGCAGCAGGATCGGCAGCACGCAGAGGGGGACCCGATGAATCGCCGACCTGTGCATCCAGCCCTTCTCGTCGGCTGAACGCGCGTACGCTCGTTTCGTGGGTTGACTTAGGCATACAGAGTTCATTCCCAGTCTAAGCATACGGAGTTCATTCCCAGTCTAAGATTGGACAGGACCGAGGGTTACGGCAGCACATGCTGGGCTCGGGCATGAGCTAGTGCCGTATTTTTCTTCATCGGGGCACGATCGCTGGAGCATCGTCGGAGAACCTGATCGACGGCATTGGGGTTTCAGCGATCGGGGTGGCCGGGGGGGGGGGTGTGCGCACATGATGTGCGATGGGTGCAGGTTTGAGAACTCACACCCCCTTAAAGAGCATTTGAGATTTTACAGGTATGCTGCCAGTAGCCATTAAAGTGTCTGAATTGGGGAAACTTTTTTCAAATGGTCACAAAATCTTGTACACTTCGAGTTTTTAGCTGATGTTTTTGTACATACCAATAAAAATGCAAGGATCATGTCTACCAAGTTTGGGGCCAAAACTCCTTTCGAAAAAATTTTAAAAAATCTCGAACCGCAAAAAGTTTCAAAAATCATGAAAAATAGAAAACGAGTTGTCTTGCCAGGAAACTTCACGTGAAGGCTTAAGGGACCATTGTATGAATTTACAAGCCATAAAAGTGGCATTGGCATGCAGAAATATGAAGATGTGACTAAACCCACCTACCACCCTATCGATCCACGACTTGCGCATCCTGTCTCTCTGGCCGGCGTAGTGCCCGCCCGCCCGCTCGTTTCGTCGGTTGGCTCAGGCATACAGAGTTCATTCCGTGTCTAAATCAGAAAAAACCGAGGGTTGCGGCAGCAAGATCAGCAGTACACAGAGGGGGACCCAACCGATCCCTGGCTTACGCATCCCGCCCCTATGGCCGGCTGAGCGCCCGCACGCTCGTTTCATGGGTTGACTTAGGCATACAGAGTTCATTCTCAGTCTAAGATCAGACCGGACTGAAGGTTGCGGCAGCACATGTTCGGCCCGGGCATGTGCTGGTGCCGCATTTTTCTTCGTCGGGGCACCATCGCCGGAGCATCGTCGGAGAACCTGACCGACGGCATTGGGGTTTCGACGATCGGGGGGGCCGGGGGGTGTGCGCACATGATGTACGATGGGTGCTGGTTCTTGGCCCTTATATTAGGCCCCTATCCCTCATCAAACCTCGAGAACTCACACCCCCTTAAAGAGCATTTGAGATTTTACAGGTTTGCTGCCAGTAGCCATCAAAGTGTCTTAAATGGGGACACATTTTTCAAATGGTCACAAAATCTTGTACACTTTGAGTTTTTAGCTGATTTTTTTTTGCGCATGCCAACAAAAATACAAGGATCACGTCTACCAAGTTTGGGGCCAAAAATCCTTTCGAAAAAATTTTAAAAAATCCCGAACCACAAAAAGTTTCAAAAATCATGAAAAATACAAAACGACTCGTCTTGCCATGAAACTTCACGTGAAGGCTTAAGGGACCATTGTATGAATTTACAGGTCATAAAAATGGCATTGCCATGCAGAAATATGAAGATGTGACTAAACCCACCTACCACCCTATTGATCCACGACTTGCGCATCCCGTCTCTCTGGTCGACGTAGTGCCCGCCCGCCCCCTCATTTCATCGGTTGGCTGAGGCATACGGAGTTCATTCCCAGTCTAAGATCGAACCGGACTGAGGTTGCAGTAGTAGGATCGACAGCACGTAGAGGGGGACCCGATTGATCCCCGGCTTGCGCATCATGCCCCTCTGGCCAGCTAAGTGCCCGCAAGCTCGTTTCGTGGGTTGACTTAGGCATACGAAGTTCATTCCTAGTCTAAGCATACGGAGTTCATTCCCAATCTAAGATTGGACTGGACCAAGGGTTACGGCAGCACATGCTAAGCTCGGCATTGCGGCCAATTTTTCACACCCATCGCACCATCATGGAGCACCGAGAACCTGACCGACGGCATGGGTTGACGATCGAGGGCCGGGGGTCGGACATTGGCGATGGGGCGTTCTTGTTATATTGCTCCCTATCCCCATCAAACCCTCGAGAACTCACACCCCTTAAGGCATTGAGATTTTACAGGTTGTTGCCAGTAGGCCTTTAAAAGTGCTCTGAAATGGGACACTTTTTTCAAATGTCACAAAATTTTCTGTAACACTTCCGAGTTTACCTGATTTTTTTGTGCATGCAAGAAATACAAGGGACCACGTCTACCAAGTTGGGCCAAAATGCCTTCCCGAAAAAATTGCTAAAAAAAATCTCGAACCGTAGAAAGTTTCAAAAATCATGAAAAATAGAAAACGAGTCGTCTTGCCATGAAACTTCACGTAAAGGCTTAAGGGACCATTGTATAAATTTACAAGCCACAAATTTGGCATTGGCACTTGGAAATATAAAGATGTGCCTAAACCCACCTACCATCCTATCGATCCACGGCTTCCGGATCCCGTCTCTCTAGCCGGCGTAGTGCCCTCCGCCCGCCCGCCCGGCCGCTCGTTTCGTCGGTTGCCTTAGGCATACGGAGTTCATTCCCAGTCTAAGATCGGACCGGACTGAGGGTTACGGCAGCATATGCTGGGCTGGGGCAAGTGCTGGTACCACTTTTTTCTTCGTCGGGGCACCATCGCCGGAGCATCGCCAGAGAACCTGATCGATGGGATTGAGGTTTCGGTGATCGGGGGAGCCAGGGGGGTGTGCTTACATGATGTGCGATGGGTGCTGGTACTTGGCCCTTATATTGAACCCTTTTCCCTCATCAAACCTTGAGAACTCACACCCCCTTAAAGAGCATTTGAGATTTTACAGGTTTGTTGCCAGTAGCCATTAAAGTGTCTGAAATGGGGACACTTTTTTCAAATGGTCACAAAATCTTGTACACTTCATGTTTTTAGATGAATTTTTTTGTGGATGCCAAAAAAAATAGAAGGATCACGTCTACCAAGTTTGGGGCCACAACTCCTTCCGAAAAAATTTTAAAAAAATCCCGAACCGTAAAAAGTTTCAAAAATCATGAAAAATAGAAAATGAGTCATCTCGCCATGAAACTTCACGTGAAGGCTTAAGGGACCATTATATGAATTTACAAGCCATAAAAATGGCATTGGCATGCAAAATATGAAAATGTGACTAAACCCACCTACCACCCTATCAATCCATGACTTGCGCATCCCGTCTCTCTGGCCGACGTAGTGCCCGCCCACCCGTTCATTTCATCGGTTGGCTTAGGCATACGGAGTACATTTCCAGTCTAAGATCGGATCGGGCTGAGGGTTGCGACAGCAAGATCGACAGCACGCAGAGTGGGACCCGACCGATCCCCGGCTTACGCATCCTGCCCCTCTGGCCGGCTGAGCGCCCGCACGCTTGTTTCTTGGGTTGACTTAGGCATATGGAGTTTATTCCCAATCTAAGCATACGGAGTTCATTCCCAGTCTAAGATCGGACCGGACCGAGGGTTACAACAGCACATGCTAGGCTCGGGCATATGCTAGTGCCACATTTTTCTTCGTCGGGGCACCATCGCCGGAGCATCGCCGGAGAACCTGACTACCGACATTGGGGTTCCGACGATCGGGGGGGCCAGGGGGGTGTGCGCACATGATGTTCGGTGGTTACTGGTACTTGGCCCTTATATTGCCCCCTATCCCTCATCAAACCTCGAGAACTCACACCCTTTTAAAGAGCATTTGAGATTTTACATGTTTGCTGCCAGTAGCCACTAAAGTGTCTGAAATGGGGACACTTTTTTCAAATGGTCACAAAATCTTGTACACTTCGGGTTTATAGCTAAATTGTTTTGTGCATACCAACAAAAATACAAGGTTCACGCCTACCAAGTTTGGGGCGAAAACATATTCTAAAAAAATTTTAAAAAATCTGGAACCGTAAAAAGCTTCAAAAATCATGAAAAATAGAAAATGAGTCGTCTTGCCATGAAGCTTCACGTGAAGGCTTAAGGGACCATTGTATGAATTTACAAGCCATAAAAATGGCATTCTCATGCAAAAATATGAAGATGTGCCTAAACCCACCTACCACCCTATCGATCCACAGCTTGCGCATCCCACCTCTCTAGCCGGCGTAGAGCCCGCACGCTCGTTTGGTCAGTTGGCTTAGGCATACGGAGTTCATTCCTAGTGTAAGATCAAACTGAACTGAGGGTTGCACCAGTAGGATCGACAACACACAGAGAAGGACCCGACCGATCCTCGGCTTACGCATCCCGCCCCTCTGGCCTGCTGAGCGCCCGTACGCTCATTTCGGGAGTTGACTTAGGCGTACGAAGTTCATTCACAGTCTAAGCATACGGAGTTCATTCCCAGTCTAAGATCGGAGCAGACCGAGGGTTGCGGCAGCACAGCATGTACTGGTGCCGCATTTTTCTTCATCGGGGCACCATCGTCAGAGCATCGTCGGAGAACCCGACCGACGACATTGGGGTTTCGACGATCGGGGGGCCGGGTGGGGTGTGCACACATGATGTGCGATGGGTGCTGGTACTTGGCACTTATATTGGCCCCTTATCCCTCATCAAACCTCGAGAACTCACACCCCCTTAATGAGCATTTGAGATTTTACAGGTTTGCTGCCAGTAGCCATTAAAGTGTCTGAAATGGGGACACTTTTTTCAAATGGTCATAAAATCTTATGCACTTTGATTTTTTAGCTGAATTTTTTATGCATGCCAACAAAAATACAAGGATCACATCTACCAAGTTTGGGGCCAAAACTGCTTCCAAAAAAATTTTAAAAAATCCCGAACCGCAAAATGTTTCAAAAATCGTGAAAAATAGAAAATGAGTCGTCTTGCCATGAAACTTCATGTGAAGGCTTAAGGGACCATTGTATGAATTTACAAGCCATAAAAATGGCATTGGCACGTAGAAATATGGAGATGTGGATAGACCCACATGCCACCCTATCGATCCACGGCTTGCGCATCCCGTCTCTCTGGCGGGCGTAGTGCCCACCCGCCCGCCCACTCGCTCATTCCGTCGATTGGCTTAGGCATACGGAGTTCATTCCTAGTCTAAGATCAGACCGGACTGAGGGTTGTGTGAGCAGGATTGGCAGCACGTAGAGGGGGACCCGGTCGATCCCCGACTTGCGCATCCCGCCCCTTTGGCTGGCTGTGCGCCCACACGCTCGTTTCGTGGCTTGATTTAGGCATACAGAGTTCATTCCCAGTCTAAGCATACGGAGTTCATTCCCAGTCTAAGATCAAACCAGACCGAGGGTTACGGCAGCACATGCTGGGCTCGGGCATGTGTTGGTGCCGTATTTTTCTTCGCTGGGGCACCATCGTCGGACGGCATTGGGGTTCCGACGATCGGGGGGGCCGGAGGGGATGTGCGCACATGATGTGCGATGGGTTTGCGCACATGATGTGCGATGGGTGTACGCACATGATGTGAGATGGGTGTTGGTACTTGGCCCTTATATTTGCCCCCTATCCCTCATCAAACCTCGAGAACTCACACCCCCTTACAAGTTTGCTGCCAGTAGCCATTAAAGTGTCTGAAATGGGGACACTTTTTTCAAATGGTCATAAAATCTTGTACACTTTGAGTTTCTAGCTGAATTTTTTTGTCCATGCCAACAAAAATACAAGGATCATGTCTACCAAGCTTGGGACAAAAACTCCTTCCGAAAAAATTTTAAAAAATCTCGAAGCACAAAAAGTTTCAAAAATCGTGAAAAATAGAAAACGAGTCGTCTTGCCATGAAACTTCACGTGAAGGCTTAAGGGACCATTGTATGAATTTACAAGCCATGAAAATTGCATTGGCACGCAGAAATATGAAGATGTGCCTAAACCCACCTACCATCATATCGATCCGCAACTTGTGCATCCCGTCTCTCTGGCTGGTATAGTGCCCGCCCGCCCACCTGCCCACTCATTTCGTCGGTCAGCTTAGGCATACGATCCCGCCCCTCTGGCCGACTGAGCGCCCGCATGCTCATTTCGTGGGTTGACTTAGGCATACGGAGTTCATTCCCAATCTAAGATCAGATCGGACTAAGGGTTGCGGCAGCACATGCTGGGCTCGAACATGTGCTGGTGCCACATTTTTCTCCGTTGGGGCACCATCGTCGGAGCATCGCCGAAAAACCTGACTGGCAGCATTGGGGTTCCGGCGATCGGGGGGGTCGGGGGGGTATGCGCACATGATGTGCGATTGGTGCTGGTACTTGACCCTTATATTGTCCCCCTATCCCTCATTAAACCTCGAGAACTCACACCCACTTAAAGTGCATTTGATATTTTACAAGTTTGCTGCCAGTAGCCATTAAAGTGTCTGAAATAGGGACACCTTTTTCAAATGGTCACAAAATCTTATACGCTTCGAGTTTTTAGCTGAATTTTTTTATGCATGCCAACAAAAATGCAAGGATCACATCTACCAAGTTTGGGGCCAAAACTCCTTAGGAAAAAATTTTAAAAAATCTTGAACCGCAAAAAGTTTTGAAAATCGTGAAAAATAGAAAACGAGTCGTCTTGCCATGAAACTTCACGTGAAGGCTTAAGGGACCATTGTATGAATTCACAAGCCATAAAAATGGTAGTGGCACGCAGAAATCTGAAGATGTGCCTAAACCCAGCTACCACCCTATCGATCCCCAGCTTGCGCATTTCACCCCTCTGGCCGACGTAGTGCCCGCCCGCTCGCTTGTTTCGTCGGTTGGCTTAGGCATACAGAGTTCATTCCCAGTCTAAGATCAGATCAGTCTAAGGGTTGCAGCAGCAGGATTGGCAACACACAGATGGGGACCTGATCGATCCCTGACTTGCGCATCTCACCCCTCTAGCCAGCTGAGCGCCCGCACGCTTGTTTCATGGGTTGACTTAGGCATAAGGAGTTCATTTCCAGTCTAAGATTGGACCAGACCGAGGGTTGCAAAAGCACATGCTGGGCTCGGACATGTGCTGGTGTCGCATTTTTCTTCGTCGGGGCCCCATCGTCGGAGCATCGTCGGAGAACCTGACCGACAGCATTGGGGTTCCGACGATCGGGAGGGTCGGGGGGGTGTGCCCACATGATGTTCGATGGGTGCTGGTACTTGGCTCTTATATTGGCCCCCTATCCCTCATTAAACCTCGAGAACTCACACCCCCTTAAAGAGCATTTGAGATTTTACAGGTTTGCTGCCAGTAGCCATTAAAGTGTCTTAAATGGGGACACTTTTTTCAAATGGTCACAAAATCTTGTACACTTTGCATTTTTCGCTGAATTTTTTATGCATGCCAACAAAAACACAAGGATCACGTCTTCCAAGTTCGGGGCCAAAAGTCCTTCCGAAAAAATTTTAAAAAATCCCAAACCACAAAAAGTTTCAAAAATTATGAAAAATAGAAAACGAGTCGTCTTGCCATGAAACTTCACGTGAAGGCTTAAAGGACCATTGTATGAATTTACAAGCCATAAAAATGGCATTGGCACGTAGAAATATGAAGATGTGCCTAAACCCACCTACTACCCTATCGATCCACGGCTTACGCATCCCGTCTCTCTGGCAGGCGTAGTGCTCGCTCGCCTGCCCGCCCGCCCGCTTGTTTCGTCGATTGGCTTAGGCATACGAAGTTCATTCCCAGTCTAAGATTGGATTGAACCCAGGGTTACGGCAGCAAGATCGACAGCAGGTAGAGGGGGACCCGGCCGATCCCAGTCTTGCGCATCCCGCCCCTCTGGCCGGCTGAGCGCCCGGACGCTCGTTTCGTGGGTTGACTTAGGCATACGGAGTTCATTCCCAGTCTAAGATCGGATCAGACCGAGGGTTGCGATAGCACATGCTGGGCTCGAGCAAGTGCTGGTGCTGCATTTTTCTTCATCGGGGCACCATCATCGGAGCATCATCGGAGAACCTGACCAGCAGCATTGGGGTTTCAGCGATCGGGGGGGCCGGGGGGTGTGCGCACATGATGTGCGATGGGTGCTGGTATTTGGCCCTTATATTGGCCCCATATCCCTCATCAAACCTCGAGAACTCACACCCCCTTAAAGAGCATTTGAGATTTTACAGGTTTGCTGCCAGTAGGCATTAAAGTGTCTAAAATGGGGACACTTTTTTCAAATGGTCACAAAATCCTGTACACTTCAAGTTTTTCGCTGAATTTTTTTGTGCATGCCAACAAAAATACAGGGATCATGTCTAAAAAGTTCAGGGCCAAACCTCCTTCCTAAAAAATTTTAAAAAATCTCGAACCGTAAAAAGTTTCAAAAATCGTGAAAAATAAAAAACGAGTCGTCTTGCCATTAAACTTCACGTGAAGGCTTAAGGGACAATTGTATGAATTTACAAGCCATACAAATGGCATTGGCACACAGAAATATGAAGATGTGCCTAAACCCACCTCCCACCCTATCGATCCACGGCATGCGCATCCCGCCTCACTGGCCGGCATAGTGCCCGCCCGCCCGTCCGCCCGCCCGCTTTATCGTCGGTTGGCTTAGGCATACGGAGTTCATTCCCAGTCTAAGATCAGACCGAACTGAGGGTTGCGGCAACAGGATCGGCAGCAGACAGAAGGAAACCCGATCGATTCCCAGCGTGAACATCCCGCCCCTCTGGCCGGCTGAGCGCCCACATGCTCGTTTCGTGGGTTGACTTAGGCATACGGAGTTCATTCCCAGTCTAAGATCGGACCGGACCAAGGGTTGCGGCAGCACATGCTAGGCTCGGGCATGTGCTGGTGCCGCATTTTTCTTCGTCGGGGCACCATCGCCGGAGAACCTGACCGACGGCATTAGGGTTCCGACAATTGGGGGGCCGGGGGGGGTGTGCGCATATGATGTGCGATGGGTGCTGGTACTTGGCCCTTATATTGGTACCTTATCCCTCATCAAGCCTCCAGAACTCACACCCCCTTAAACAACATTTGAGATTTTACAGGTTTGCTGCCAGTAGCCATTCAAGTGTCTGAAATGGGGACACTTTTTTCAAATGGTAACAAAATCTTGTACACTTTGAGTTTTTAGCTGAATATTTTTGTGCATGCCAACAAAAGTACAAGGATCACGTCTACCAAGTTTGGGACTAAAACTCCTTCCAAAAAAATTTTAAAAAATCCCAAACCGCAAAAAGTTTCAAAAATCATGAAAAATAGAAAACGAGTCATCTTGCCATGAAACTTCACGTGAAGGCTTAAGGGACCATTGTTTGAATTTACAAGCCATAAAAATGGCATTGGCATGCAGAAATATAAAGATGTGCCTAAACCTACCTACCACCCTATGAATCCACGTCTTGCGCATCCCGTCTTTCTGGCCGACGTAGTACCCACCCGCCCGCCTGCCTGCTCGTTTCGTCGGTTGGCTTAGGCATACGGAGTTCATTCCCAATCTAAGATCAGACCGGACCAAGGATTACGGTAGCAGGATTGGCAGCACGCAGAGGGGGACCTGGTCAATCCCCGGCTTACGCATTTTTCTTCGTCGGGGCACCATCGCCGGAGCATCGTCGGAGAACTTGACCGGCGGCATTGGGGTTCTGGCGATTGAAGGGGTCGAGGGGGTGTGCCCACATTATGTGCGATGGGTGCTGGTACTTGGCCCTTATATTGGTCCCCTATCCCTCATCAAACCTCAAGAACTCACACCCCCTTAAAGAGCATTTGAGATTTTACAGGTTTGCTGCCAGTAGCCATTCAAGTGTCTGAAATGGGGACACTTTTTTCAAATGGTCACAAAATCTTGTACACTTTGAGTTTTTAGCTAAATTTTTTTGTGCATGCCAACAAAAATACAAGGATCACGTCTACCAAGTTTGGGGCCAAAAATCCTTCCGAAAAAATTTTAAAAAATCCCAAACCGTAAAAAGTTTCGAAAATCATGAAAAATAGAAAACTAGTCGTCTTGCCATGAAACTTCACGTGAACGCTTAAGGGACCATGTTATGAATTTACAAGCCATAAAAATATCATTGGCACGTAGAAATATGAAGCTGTGCCTAAACCCACCTACCACCCTATCGATTCACGGCTTACGCAACTCGCCTCTCTGGCCGACATAGTGCCCGCCAGCCCGCTCGTTTCGTCGATTGGCTTAGGCATACGGAGTTCATTTCCAGTCTCAGATTAGACCGGACCGAGGGTTACGGCAGCAGGATCGGCAGCACACAGAGGGGGACCCGACCGATCCTCGGCTTGCGCATCCCGCCCCTCTGGCCAGCTGAGCACCCGCAAGCTCGGTTCGTAGGTTAACTTAGGCATACGGAGTTCATTCCCAATCTAAGCATACGGAGTTCATTCCCAGTCTGAGATCGGATCGGACCGAGGGTTGCAACAGCACATGCTGGGCTTGGGATGTGCTGGTGCCGCATTTTTCTTCGTCGAGGCACCATCGTCGGAGCATCACCGGAGAACTGGATCGGCGGCATTAGGGTTCCGACGATCGGGGGGCCGAGGGGGTGTGCACACATAATGTGTGATGGGTGCTGGTACTTGGCCCTTATATTGGCCCCCTATCCGTCATCAAACCTCGAGAACTCACGCCCCTTAAAAAGCATTTGATATTTTACAAGTTTACTGCCAGTAGCCATTAAACTGTCCGAAATGAGGACACTTTTTTCAAATGGTCACAAAATCTTGTACACTTCGAGTTTTTAGCTAAAATTTTTTGTACATGCCAAAAAAAATACAAAGATCACGTCTACCAAGTTTGGGGCCAAAACTCCTTTCGAAAAAATTTTAAAAAATCCCGAACAGCAAAAAGTTTCGAAAATCATGAAAAATAGAAAACTAGTCATCTTGCCATGAAACTTCACGTGAAGGCTTAAGGGACCATTGTATGAATTTACAAGCTATAAAAATGCCATTGGCACGTAGAAATATGAAGATGTGCCTAAACCAACCTATCACCCTATCGATCCACGGCTTGCGTATCCTGTCTCTGGCTGGCGTAGGACCCGCCTGCGTGGCCGGCCGCTTGCCCTCCCGCTGGTTTCATCGGTTGGCATAGGCATATGAACTTCATTCCCAGTCTAAGATCGGACCGGACCGAAGGTTCCATCATCATTGGAGAACCTGACCGACGACATTGAGGTTTCAACGATCGGGGGGGCCGGGGGGGTGTGTGCAAATGATGTGCGATGGATGCTGGTACTTGGCCCTTATATTCGCCCCCTATCCCTCATCAAACCTCAAGAACTCACACCCCCTTAAAGAGCGTTTGAGATTTTACAGGTTTGCTGCCAGTAGCCATTAAAGTGTCTGAAATGGGGACAATTTTTTCAGATGGTCATAAAATCTTGTACACTTCGAGTTTTTAGGCGAATTTTTTTGTGCATGCCAACAAAAATACAAGGACGACGTCTACCAAGTTTGGGGCCAAACTCATTCCAAAAAATTTTTAAAAAATCCCGAACCGTAAAAAGTATCGAAAATCATGAAAAATAGAAAATGAGTCATCTTGCCATGAAACTTCACGTGAAGGCTTAAGGGACCATTGTATGAATTTACAAGCCATAAAAATGGCATTGGCACACAGAAATATGAACATGTACCTAAACCCACCTACCACCCTATCGATCCACGGCTTGCACTTCCCGTCTCTCTGGCCGGCGTAGTGCCCACCCGCCCGCCCGTCTGCTCGTTTCGTTGGTTGGCTTAGGCATACGGAGTTCATTCCCAATCTAAGATCGAACCAGACCAAGGGTTGCAGCAACAGGATCGGCAGCACGTAGTGCTGGACCCGATCGATCCCTGATTTGCGCTTTTTGCCCCTCCAACCGGCTGAGTGCCCGCACGCTCGTTTCGTGGATTGACTTAGGCATACGGAGTTCATTCCTAGTCTAAGATCAAACCGGACCGAGGGTTACGGCAGCACATGCTGGGCTCGGGCATGTGCTGGTTCCATATTTTTCTTCACCGGGGCACCATCGCCAGAGCATTGTCGGAGAACCTGACCGACGTCATTGGGGTTTTGATGATCGAGGGGCCCGGGGGTTGTGCGCACATGATGTGCGATGGGTGCTGGTACTTGGCCCTTATATTGGCCCCCTATCCCTCATCAAACCTTGAGAACTCACACCCACTTAAAAAGCACTTGAGATTTTACAGGGTTGCTGCCAGTAGCCATTAAAGTGTTGAAATGGGGACATTTTTTCAAATGGTCACAAAAATCTTGTACACTTCGAGTTTTTAGGCGAATTTTTTTTGCATGCCAACAAAAATACAAGGATCACGTCTACCAAGTTTGGGGCCAAACTCAAAAAATTTTAAAAAATCCCGAACCGTAAAAAGTTCGAAAATCATGAAAAATAGAAAACGAGTCGTCTTGCCATGAAACTTCACGTGAAGGCTTAAGGGACCATTGTATGAATTTACAAGCCATAAAAATGGCATTGGCACACAGAAATATGAACATGTACCTAAACCCACCTACCACCCTATCGATCCACGGCTTGCACTTCCCGTCTCTCTGGCCGGCGTAGTGCCCACCCGCCCGCCCGTCTGCTCGTTTCGTTGGTTGGCTTAGGCATACGGAGTTCATTCCCAATCTAAGATCGAACCAGACCAAGGGTTGCAGCAACAGGATCGGCAGCACGTAGTGCTGGACCCGATCGATCCCTGATTTGCGCTTTTTGCCCCTCCAACCGGCTGAGTGCCCGCACGCTCGTTTCGTGGATTGACTTAGGCATACGGAGTTCATTCCTAGTCTAAGATCAAACCGGACCGAGGGTTACGGCAGCACATGCTGGGCTCGGGCATGTGCTGGTTCCATATTTTTCTTCACCGGGGCACCATCGCCAGAGCATTGTCGGAGAACCTGACCGACGTCATTGGGGTTTTGATGATCGAGGGGCCCGGGGGGTTGTGCGCACATGATGTGCGATGGGTGCTGGTACTTGGCCCTTATATTGGCCCCCTATCCCTCATCAAACCTTGAGAACTCACACCCACTTAAAAAGCACTTGAGATTTTACAGGGTTGCTGCCAGTAGCCATTAAAGTGTCTTAAATGGGGACACTTTTTTCAAATGGTCACAAAATCTTGTACACTTTCAGTTTTTAGGTGAATTTTTTTGGGCATACCAACAAAAATACAAGGATCATGTCTACCAAGTTTGGGGCCAAAACTCCTTCCAAAAAAATTTTAAAAGATCCCAAACCGTAAAAAGTTTCAAAAATCATGAAAAATAGAAAACGAGTCGTCTTGCCATGAAACTTCACGTGAAGGCTTAAGGGACCATTGTATGAATTTACAAGCCATAAAAGTGGCATTGGCATGCAAAAATATGAATATGTGCCTAAACCCACCTACCACCCTATCAATCCATGGCTTGCCCATCCTGTCTCTCTCGCCGGCGGAGCGCCCGCCTGCTCGTTTCGTCGGTTGGCTAAGGCATACGGAGTTCATTCCCAGTCTAAGATCGGATCGAACCGAGGGTTACGATAGCACATGCTGGGCTCGGGCATGTGCCGGTGCCACATTTTTCTTCGTTAGGGCACCATCGCCGGAGCATCGACAGAGAACCTGACCGGCGGCATTTTGGTTCCGGTGATCGGGGGGCCGGGGTGTGTGCGCACATGATGTGCGATGGGTGCTGATCCTTGGCCCTTATATTGGCCCCCTATCTCTCATCAAACCTTGAGAACTCACACCCTTTTGAAGAGCATTTGAGATTTTACAGGTTTGCTGCCAGTAGCCATTAAAGTGTCTTAAATGGGGACACTTTTTTCAAATGGACACAAAATCTTTTACACTTCGAGTTTTTAGTTGAACTTTTTTTTTGCATGCCAACAAAAATTCAAGGATGACATCTACCAAGTTTGGGGCCAAAACTCCTTCTGAAAAAATTTTAAAAAATCCCGAACCATAAATACAAGGATCACGTCTCTTTGGTCGGCATAGTACCTGCCCGCCCGCCCACCCGCTCATTTCGTCTGTTGGCTTAGGCATACAGACTTCATTCCCCATCTAAGATCAAATCGGACTGAGGGTTAAGACAGCAGGATCGGCAGCATGTAAAGGGGGACCCGATCGATCCCCGGCTTACGCATCCCTCCCCTCTGGCCGGCTGAGCGCTCGCACGCTCATTTCGTGGGTTGACTTAGGTATTCGGAGTTCATTTCCAGTCTAAGCATACAGAGTTCATTCCCAGTCTAAGATCAGACCGGACCGAGGGTTACGGCAGCACATGCTGGGCTCGGGCATGTGCTGGTGCCGTATTTTTCTTCGCTAGGGCACTATCACCAGAGCATCGCTAGAGAACCTGACCGGCGGCATTGGGGTTTCCACGATCGGGGGGGCCGGGGGGGTGTGCACACATGATGTGCGATGGGTGCTGGAACTTGGCCCTTATATTGGCCCTCTATCCCTCATCAAACCTCGAGAACTCACACCCTCTTAAAGAGCATTTGAGATTTTACAGGTTTTCTGCTAGTAGCCATTAAAGTGTCTGAAATGGGGACACTTTTTTCAAATGGTCACAAAATCTTGTACACTTCGAGTTTTTATTCAAATTTTTTTGTACATGCCAACAAAAATACAAGGATCACGTCTACCAAGTTTGGGGCCAAAACCCCTTTCGAAAAAATTTTGAAAAATCCCGAAACATAAAAAGTTTCAAAAATCATGAAAAATAGAAAACGAGTCGTCTTGCCATGCAACTTCACGTGAAGGCTTAAGGGACCACTGTATGAATTTACAAGCCATAAAAATGGCTTTGGCACACAGAAATGTGAAGATATGCCTAAACCCACTACCACCCTATCGATCCATGGCTTACTTATCCCGTCTCTCTGGCCGGCGTAGAGCCCGCCCGCTCGTTTCGTCGGTTGGCTTAGGCATACGGAGTTCATTCCCATTCTAAGATCTGAACAGACCAAGGGTTGCAGCAGCAAGATCGACAGCACGTAGAGGGGGACCTGACCGATCCTCGGCTTGCGCATCCCGCCCCTCCGGTCGCCTGAATGCCCACACGCTCGTTTCGTGGGTTGACTTAGGCATACGGAGTTCATTCCCAGTCTAAGATCGAACTGGACCGAGGGCTGCGGTAGCACATGCTGGGCTCGGGCATGTGCTGATGCCGCATGTCTCTTCACCGGGGCACCATCGCCCGAGCATCGTAGGAGAACCTGACCGGCGGCATTGGGGTTCCGGCGATCAGGGGGGCCGAGGGGGTGTGCGCACATGATGTGCGATGGGTGCTAGTACTTGGCCCTTATATTGGCCCCTTATCCCTCATCAAACCTTGAGAACTCACACCCCCTTAAAGAGCATTTGAGATTTTACAGGTTTGCTGCCAATAGCCATTAAAGTGTCTGAAATGGGCACACTTTTTTCAAATGGTCACAAAATCTTGTACACTTCGAGTTTTTAGCTGATTTTTTTTGCGCATGCCAAAAAAAATACAAGGATCACGTCTACCAAGTTTGGGGCCAAAACTCCTTCCGAAAAATTTTAAAAAATCTTGAACAGCAAAAAGTTTTGAAAATCGTGAAAAATAGAAAACGAGTCGTCCTGCCATGAAACTTCACGTGAAGGCTTAAGGGACCATTGTATGAATTTACAAGCCATAAAAGTGGGATTGGCATGCAGAAATATGAAGATGTGCCTATACCCACCTACCACCCTACCGATCCACGGCTTGCGCATCCCGTCTCTCTGGCCGACGTAGTGCCCGCCCGCTGCCCTCTCGCTCGTTTCGTCGGTTGGCTTAGGCATATGGAGTTCATTCCCAGTCTAAGATCAGATAGGACCAAGGGTTGTAGTAGCAGGATCGGTAGCATGTAGAGGGGACCAGACCGATCCCCGGCTTGCGCATCCCCCCCCTCTGGCCGGCTGAGCGCACGCACGCACGTTTTGTGGGTTGACTTAGGCATATAGAGTTCATTCCCAATCTAAGATCGGACCGGACCGAGGGTTGCGTCAGCACATGCTGGGCTCGGGCACGTGCTGATGTCGTATTTTTCTTCGTCGGGACACCATCACCGGAGAATCGTCAGAGAACCCGACCGACGACATTGGGGTTCCGACGATCGGGGGGGCCGGAGGGGGTGTGCGCACATGATGTACGATAGGTGCTGGTACTTGGCCCTTATATTGACCAGTTATCCCTCATGAAACCTCAAGAACTCACACCCCCTTAAAGAGCATTTGAGATTTTACAGGTTTGCTGCCAGTAGCCATTAAAGTGTCTGAAATGGGGACCCTTTTTCCAAATGGTCACAAAATCTTGTACACTTCAAGTTTTTAGCTCAATGTTTTCATGCATGCCAACAAAAATACAAGGATCACATCTACCAAGTTTGGGGCCAAAACTCCTTCCGAAAAAATTTTAAAAAATCTCGAGCAGTAAAAAGTTTCAAAAATCATGAAAAATAGAAAACGAGTCGTCCTGCCATGAAACTTCACGTCAAGGCTTAAGGGATCATTGTATGAATTTACAAGCCATAAAAATGGGATTGGCACGTAGAAATATGAAGATGTGCCTAAACCCACCTACCACCCTATCGATCCACGGCTTGCGTATCCCGTCTCTCTGGCCGGCGTAGTGCCTGCCCGCCAGTGCGCCCGTTCGTTTCGTCGGTTGGCTTAGGCATACGGAGTTCATTCCCAGTCTAAGATTGGACCAGACCGAGGGTTGTGCCAGCAGGATTGGCAGCCCCTAGAGGGGGACCCGGCTGATCCCCGACTTGCGCATACCGTCCCTCTGGCCGACTGAGTACCCGTACGCTCGTTTCGTGGGTTGACTAAGGCATACGGAGTTCATTCCAGTCTAAGGATACGGAGTTCATTCCCAGTCTAAGCATACGAAGTTCATTCTCAGTCTAAGATCGGACCAGACCGAGGGTTACGGTAGCACATGCTGGGCTCAGGTATTTGCTGGTGCCGTATTTTTCTTCACCGGGGCACCATCGTCGGAGCATTGTCGAAGAACCTGACTGGCGGCATTGGGGTTCTGACGATCGGGGGGTGTGCGCGCATGATGTGAAATTGGTGCTGGTACTTGGCCCGTATATTGGCCTCCTATCCCTCATCAAACCTTGAGAACTCATATCCCTTTAAAGAGCATTTGAGATTTTACAGGTTTGCTGCCAGTAGCCATTAAAGTGTCTGAAATGGGGACACTATTTTCGAATGGTCACAAAATCTTGTACACTTCGAGTTTTTAGCTGAATTTTTTTGTCCATGCCAAAAAAAATACAAGGATCACGTCTACCAAGTTCGGGGTTAAAACTCCTTCCACAAAAATTTTAAAAAATCTCGAACCGTAAAAAGTTTCAAAAATCATGAAAAATAGAAAATGAGTCATGTTGCCATGAAACTTCACGTTAAGGGTTAAGGGACCATTGTATGAATTTACAAGCCATAAAAATGTCATTGGAACGTAGAAATATGAAGATGTGCCCAAACCCGCCTACCACCCTATCGATCCACGGCTTACGTATCCCGCCTCTCTGGCCGGCGTAGTGCCCGCCCGCCCGCCCGCTTGTTTCGTCGATTGGCTTAGGCATACGGAGTTCATTCGCAGTCAAAGATTGAACCGAGCTGAGGGGTGCGGCAGTAGGATAGGCAGCACGCAGAGGGGGACCTGGTCGATCCCCGGCTTGCGCATCCCACCCCTCTGGCCGGCTGAGCGCCCACAAGCTCATTTCATGGGTTGACTTAGGCATACGGAGTTCATTCCCAACCTAAGCATACGGAGTTCATTCTCAGTCTAAGATCGGACCGAACCGAGGGTTACGGCATTTTTCTTCGTCGAGGCACCATCACCAGAGAACCTGACAGACAGAATTGGGGTTCCGGTGATCGGGTGGGCCGAGGGGGGTGTGTGCACATGATGTGCGATGGGTGCTAGTACTTGGCCCTTATGTTGGCCCCTTATCCCTCATCAAACCTTGAGAACTCACAACCCCTTAAAGAGAATTTGAGATTTTACAGGTTTGCTACCAGTAGCCATTAAAGTGTCTGAAATGGGGGCACTTTTTTCAAATGGTTAGAAAATCTTGTACACTTCGAGTTTTTAGTTGAATTTTTTTGTGCATGCCAACAAAAATACAAGGATCAAGTCTACCAGGTTTGGGGCCAAAACTCGTTCTGAAAAAAGTTTAAAAACTCCCGAACCGTAAAAAGTTTCAAAAATAAAAAAAAATAGAAAACGAGTCGTCTTGCTATGAAACTTCACGTGAAGGCTTAAGGGACCATTGTATGAATTTACAAGCCATAAAAATGGCATTAGCACATAGAAATATGAAGATGTACCTAAACCCACCTACCACCCTATCGATCCATAGCTTGTGCATCCCGTCTCTCTGGTCGGCGTATTGCCCGTCCGCCCGCCCGCCAGCTCGTTTCGTTAGTTGGCTTAGGCGTACGGAGGTCATTCTCAGTCTAAGATAAGACCAGACCGAGGGTTGCGGTAGCAGGATCGGCATCACGCAGAGAGGGACCCTTTCGATCCTCGACTTGTGCATCCCGCCCCTCTAGCCGACTGAGCGTCTACACGCTCGTTTCGTGGGTTGACTTAGGCATACGGAGTTCATTCCCAGTCTAAGCATATGGAGTTCATTCCCAGGCTAAGATCGGACCTGACCGAGGGTTGTGGCAGCACATGCTGGGCTCGGCCAAGTGCTGGTACCGCATTTTTCTTCGTCGGGGCACCGTCATCGGAGCATCCCCAGAGAACCTGACCGGCGGCATTAGGGTTCCAACGATCGAGGGGCCGGGCATGTGCTGGTGCCACATTTTTCTTCGTCAAAGAACCATCGCTAGAGCATCGTCGAAGAACCTGACCGGCGGCATTGGGGTTCCGACGATCGAGGGGGTCGGGGGGGTGTGCGCACATGATGTGCAATGGGTTCTGGTACTTGGCCCTTATATTGGCCCCCTATCCCTCATCAAACCTCAAGAACTCACACCCCCTTAAAGAGCATTTGAGATTTTACAAGTTTGCTGCCAGTAACCATTAGAGTGTCTGAAATGGGGACACTTTTTTCAAATGGTCACAAAATCTTGTACATGCTGGGCTCGGGCATGTGCTCGTGCCGTAATTTTCTTCGTCGAGGCACCATCGTCGGAGCATCGTCGGAAAGCCTGACCGACGGCATTGGGGTTTCAATGATCGACGGGGCCAGGGGGTGTGCGCACATGATGTGCGATGGGTGCTGGTACTCAGCCCTTATATTGGCCCCCTATCCCTCATCAAACCTCGAGAACTCACACCCCCTTAAAGAGCATTTGAGATTTTACAGGTTTGCTGCTAGTAGCCAATAAAGTGTTTGAAATGGGGACACTTTTTTCAAATGGCCACAAAATCATATAGACTTCGAGTTTTTAGCTGAATTTTTTTGTGCATTCCAAAAAATATACGATTTACGTCTACCAGGTTTGGGGCCAAAACTCTTTCCGAAAAAATTTTAAAAAATCCCGAACCACAAAAACTTTCAAAAATAGTGAAAAGTAGAAAATGAGTCGTCTTGCCATGAAACTTCACGTGAAGGCTTAAGGGACCATTGTATGAATTTACAAGCCATAATAATGGCATTGGCATGCAGAAATATGAAGATGTGCCTAAATCTACATACCACCCTATCGATCCACGGCTTGCGCATCCCGTCTCTCTGGTCGGCCTACTGCCGCCCGCCCGTCCACTCGTTTCTTCGGTTGGCTTAGGCATACGGAGCTCATTCCCAGTCTAAGATCGGATCAAACCGAGGGTTATGGTAGCAGGATCGATAGCATGCAAAGGGGGACCCAGCCAATCCCCAGCTTACGTAGCCCACCCCTCTGCCTGGCTGAGCGCCCGCACGCTCGTTCCGTGGGTTGACTTAGGCATACGGTGTTGATTCCCAGTCTAAGCATATGGAGTTCATTCCCAATCTAAGATCGGACTGGACCGAGGGTTGCGGCAGCACATGCTGGGCTCAGGCATGTGCTGGTGCCGCATTTTTCTTCGTCGAGGCACCATCGTCGGAGCATCGCCGGAGAACTTGACCGGCGGTATTGGGGTTCCGGCGATCGGAGGTGCCGGGGGGGGTGTGCGCACATGATGTGCGATGGGTGCTGGTACTTGGCCCTTATATTGGCATCCTATCCCTCATCAATCCTCGAGAACTCACACCCCTTTGAAGGGCATTTGAGATTTTACAGGTTTGCTGCCAGTAGCCATTAAAGTGTCTGAAATGGGAACACTTTTTTCAAATGGTCACAAAATCTTGTACACTTCCAGTTTTTAGCTGAATTTTTTTGTGTATGCCAACAAAAATACAAGGATAATGTCTACCAAGTTTGGGGCCAAAACTCCTTCTAAAAAAATTTTAAAAAATCCCGAACCGTAAAAAGTTTTTAAAATCATGAAAAATAGAAAACGAGTCGTCCTGCCATGAAACTTCACGTGAAGGCTTAAGGGACCATTGTATGAATTTACAAGCCATAAAAATGGCATTGGCACGTAGAAATATGAGGATGTACCTAAACCCACCTACCACCCTATCGATCCACGGCTTGCGCATCCTGCCCCTCTGGCTGACTGAGCGCCTACACGCTCGTTTTGTGGGTTGACTTTGGCATACGGACTTCATTCCCAATCTAAGCGTACGGAGTTCATGCTGAATCTAAGATCGAATGGGACCGAGTGTTGCGGCAGCACATGCTGGGCTCGGGCATGTGCTGGTGCCGTATTTTCCTTCATCGGGGCACCATCGCCGGAGCATCGTCGGAGAACCTGACCGACGACATTGGGGTTCCGACGATCGGGGGGACCGGTGGGGTGTGCGCAAATGATGTGCAATGGGTGCTGGTACTTGGCCATTATATTGGCCCCCTATCCCTCATCAAACCTTAAGAACACACACCCCCTTAAAGAGCATTTGAGATTTTACAGGTTTGCTGCCAGTAGCCATTAAAGTGTCTGAAATGGGGACACTTTTTTCAAGTGGTCACAGAATCTTGTACACTTTGAGTTTTTAGCTGAATTTTTTTGTGCATGCCAACAAAAATACAAGGATCATGTCTACCAAGTTTGCTACCAGTAGCCATTAAAGTGTCTGAAATGGGGTCACTTTTTTCAAGTGGTCACAAAATCTTGTACACTTCGAGTTTTTAGCTGAATTTTTTTATGCATGCCAACAAAAATATAAGGATCATGTCTACCGAGTTTGGGGCCAAAACTCTTTACGAAAAAATTTTAAAAAATCCTGAACCGTAAAAAATTTCAAAAATCATGAAAAATAGAAAATGAGTCATCTTGCCCTGAAACTTCACGTGACGGCTTAATGGACCATTGTATGAATTTACAAGCCACAAAAATGGCATTGGCACATAGAAATATGAAGATGTGCCTAAACCCACCTACCACCCTATTGATCCATGGCTTGCGCATCCCGTCTCTCTGACCGGCGTAGTGCCCGCCCGCCCGCCCGCCTGTTCAGCCCGTCCGCTCGTTTCATCGGTTGGCATAGGCATACGGTGTTCATTCCCAGTCTAAGATTGGATCGAACCGAGGGTTGTGACAGTAGGATCGACAGCACACAGAAAGGGACCCGATCGATCCCCGGCTTATGCATCCCGCCCCTCTGGCCGGTTGAGCACCCGCACGCTCATTTTGTTGGTTGACTTAGGCATACGGAGTTCATTGCCAGTCTAAGCATACAAAGTTCATTCCCAATCTAAGATCGAATCGGGCTGAGGGTTACGGTAGCACATGCTGGGCTCTGGCATGTGCTGGTGCTGCATTTCTCTTCGCCGGGGCATGTACGATGGGTGCTGGTACTTCACCCTTATATTGGCCCCCTATCCCTCATCAAACCTCAAGAACTCACACCCCCTTAAAAAGCATTTGAGATTTTACAAGTTTGCTGCCAGTAGCCATTAAAGTGTCTGAAATAGGGACATTTTTTTCAAATGATCATAAAATCTTGTACACTCTGAGTTTTTAGCTAAATTTTTTTGTGCATGCCAACAAAAATACAAGGATCATGTCTACCAAGTTTGGGGCCAAAACTCATTCCAAAAAAATTGTAAAAAATTGTCTACCAAGTCTTGCCATGAAACTTCACGTGAAGGCTTAAGGGACCATTGTATGAATTTACAAGCCATAAAAATGGCATTGGCATGCAAAAATATGAAGATGTACCTAAACCCACCTACCACCCTATGGATCCACGACTTGTGCATCCCATCTCTCTAGCTGGCGTAGTGCCCGCCCGCTCGCCCGCTCGTTTTGTCAGTTGGCTTAGCCATACGAAGTTCATTCCCAGTCTAAGATTGAACCGGACCGAGGGTTATGGCAGCACATGCTGTGCTCAGGCATGTGCTGGTGTCGTATTTTTCTTCGTCGGGCCACCATCACCGGAGAACCTGACCGGCGGCATTAGGGTTCCGATGATCGGAGGGGCCGGGCGGGGTGTGTGCACATGATGTGCGATGGGTGCTAGTACTTGGCCCTTATTTTGGCCCCCTATCCCTCATCAAACCTCGAGAACTCACACCCCCTTAAAGAGCATTTGAGATTTTACAGGTTTGCTGCCAGCAGCCTTTACGGGGACAGTTTTTTCAAATGGTCACAAAATCTTGTACACTTCGAGTTTTTAGCTGAATTTTTTTGTGCATGCCAACAAAAATACAAGGATCACGTCTACCAAGTTTGGGGTCAAAAATCCTTTCGAAAAAATTTTAAAAAATCCCGAACCGTAAAAAGTTTCAAAAATCGTGAAAAATAGAAAACGAGTCATCTTGCCATGAAACTTCACGTGAAGGCTTAAGGGACCATTGTATGAATTTACAAGCCATAAAAATGGCATTGGCACGTAGAAATATGAAGATATGCCTAAACCCACCTACCACCCTATCGATCCATGGCTTGCGCATCCCGTCTCTCTGGTCGACGTAGTGCCTGCCCGCCCGCCCGCCTGCTCGTTTCATCGGTTGGCTTAGGCATACAGAGTTCATTCCCAGTCTAAGATGCGACTGGACCGAAGGTTGTGGCAGCAGGATCGGCAGCACGTAGAGCGGGACCTGGTCGATCCCCGACTTGCGCATCCCACCTCTCTGGCCGGCTGAGCACCCGCACACTCGTTTCGTGGGATGACTTCGGCATACCGGAGTTCCATTCCCAATCTAAGCATACGGGAGTTCAGTCCCAATCTAAGATCAGGATCGGACCGAGGGTTGCGGCCAAGCACATGCTTGGGCTCGTGCATGTGCTGGTGCTGCATTTTTCTTCGTCGGGGCACCATCGTCGTAGAACCTGCCCGCTCATTTCGTCGGTTGGCTTAGGCATACAGAGTTCATTCCCATTCTAAGATTAGACCAGATCGAGGGTTGCGGCAGCACATGCTAAGCACGGGCATGTGCTGGTGCCGCATTCTTCTCACCGGGACACCATCATCGGAGCATCACCGGAGAACCTGACTGGCGGCATTGGGGTTTCGACGATTGGAGGGGCCAGGGGGGGTGTGCGCACATGATGTGCGATGTGTGCTGGTACTTGGCCCTTATATTGGCCCCCTATCCCTCATCAAACCTCGAGAACTCACACCCCCTTAAAGAGCATTTGAGATTTTACAGATTTGCTGCCAGTAGCCATTAAAGTGTCTAAAATGGGGACACTTTTTTCAAACGGTCACAAAATCTTGTATGCTTTGAGTTTTTAGCTGAAGTTTTTTGTGCATGCCGACGAAAATACAAGGATCACGTCTACCAAGTTTGGGGCCAAAACGCCTTCTGAAAAAATTTTAAGAAATCCCGAACTGTAAAAGGGTTTGAAAATCATGAAAAATAGAAAACGAGTCGTCATGCCATGAAACTTCACATGAAGGCTTAAGGGAGCATTGTATGAATTTACAAGCCATAAAAATGGCATTGGTGTGCAGAAATATGAAGACGTGCCTAAACCCACCTACCACCCTATCGATCCACGGCTTGCGCATCCTGTCTCTCTGGTCGGCGTAGTGCCCGCCCGCATGCTCATTTCATTGGTTGGCTTAGGCATACGGAGTTCATTCCCAGTCTAAGATCGGACCAGACCGAGGGTTGCGGTAGCTGGATCGGTAGCACGCATAGGGGGACCCGGCCGATCCCCGGCTTGTGCATCCCGCCCCTCTGGCCGGCTGAGCGCACGCACGCTCGTTTCGTGGGTTGACTTAGGCATACGGAGTTCATTCCCAGTCTAAACATACGGAGTTCATTCCCAGTATAAGATTGGACTGGACTGAGGGTTACGGCAGCACATGCTGGGCTCGGGCATGTGCTGGTGCCACATTTTTCTTCATCGGGGCACCATCACCGGATTATCGTCGGAGAACCTTACCCACGGCATTGGGGTTCCGGAGATCGGAGGGGCCTGGGGTGTGTGCGCACATGATGTGCAATTGGTGCTGGTACTTGGCCCTTATATTGGCCCCCTATCCCTTATCAAACCTCGAGAACTCACACCCCTTTAAAGAGCATTTGAGATTTTACAAGTTTGCTGCCAATAGCCATTAAAGTGTCTGAAATGGGGACACTTTTTTCAAATGGTCACAAAATCTTGTACACATCGATTTTTTAGCTGAATTTTTTTGTGCATGCCAACAAAAATACAAGGCTCACGTCTACCAAGTTTAGGGCCAAAACTTTTTCTGAAAAAATTTTAAAAAATCTCGAACCGCAAAAAGTTTTGAAAATCATGAAAAATAAAAAACGAGTCATCTTGCCATGAAACTTCACGTGAAGGCTTAAGGGACCATTGGATGAATTTACAAGCCATAAAAATGGCATTGGCATGCAAAAATATGAAGATGTGCCTAAACCCACCTATCACCCTATCGATCCACGGCTTGCGCATCCTGTCTCTCTGGCTGGCGTAGTGCTCACCCGCCCGCCCACTCGTTTCGTCCGTTGGCTTAGGCATACGAAGTTCATTCCCAGACTAAGATCAGACCAGACCGAGGGTTGCGGTAGCAGGATTGGTAGCACGTAGAGGGGGACCCGATCGATCCCCGGCTTGTGCATCCTGCCCTTCTGGCCGATTGATCGCACGCACGCTCGTTTCATGGGTTGACTTAGGCATACGGAGTTCATTCCCATTCTAAGCATACGAAGTTCATTGTCAGTCTAAGATCGGACCGGACCAAAGGTTGCAGCAGCACATGCTGGACTCGGACATGTGCTGTGCCGCATATTTCTTCGTCGGGGCACCATCATCGGAGCATCACCGGAGAACCTGACCGGCGGCATTAGGGTTCCGGCGATCGGGGGAGCGGGGGGGTGTGCACACATGATGTACGATGGGTGCTGGTACTTGGATCTTATATTGGCCCCCTATCCCTCATCAAACCTCTAGAACTTACACCCCGTTAAAGAGCATTTGAGATTTTACAGGTTTGCGGCTAGTAGCCATTAAAGTGTCTAAAATGGGGACAATTTTTTCAAATGGTCAAAAAATCTTGTACACCTTGATTTTTTAGGTGAATTTTTTTATGCATGCCAACAAAAATACAAGGATCACGTCTGCCAAGTTTGGGGCCAAAAAACTTTTCGAAAAAATTTTAAAAAATCCCGAACCATAAAAAGTTTAAAAAATCATGAAAAATAGAAAACGAGTCGTCTTGCCATGAAACTTCACGTGAAGGCTTAAGGGACCATTGTATGAATTTACAAGCCATAAAAATGGCATTGGCACATAGAAATATGAAGACGTGCCTAAACCCACCTACCACCCTACCGATCCACGGCTTGCGCATCCCGTCTCTCTAGCCGACGTAGCGCCCGCCCGCCCGCTCGTTTCGTCGGTTGGCATAAGCATTTTGAGTTCATTCCAAGTCTAAGATCGGACCGGACTGAGGGTTGCGGCAGCAGGATCGGCAGCAAGCAGAGGGGGACCCAGTCGATCCCTGACTTACACATCCCATCCCTCTGGCCGGCTGAGCACCCGCACGCTCATTTCGTGGGTTGACTTAGGCATACGGAGTTCATTCCCAGTCTAAGCATACGGAGTTCATTCCCAGTCAAAGATCAGACCAGATCGAGGGTTGCAGTAGCACATCCTGGGCTCGGGCATGTGCTGGTGCCGCATTGTTCTTCGTCGGGGCACCATCGCCGGAGAACCTGATCGGCAACATTGGGGTTCCGACGATTGGGGGGGTCGGGGGGGTGTGCACACATGATATGCGATGGGTGTTGGTACTTGGCCCTTATATTGGCCCCCTATCTCTCATCAAACCTCGATAACTCACACCCCCTTAAGGAGCATTTAAGATTTTACGGGCTTGCTGCCAGTAGCAATTAAAGTGTCTGAAATGTGGACACTTTTTTCAAATGGTAACAAAATCTTGTACACTTCGACTTTTTAGCTGAATTTTTTTTTGCATGCCAACAAAATTACAAGGATCATGTCTACCAAGGTTGGGGCCAAAACTCCTTCTGAAAAAATTTTAAAAAATCACGAACCGTAAAAAGTTTTGAAAATCATGAAAAATAGAAAACGAGTCGTCTTGCCATGAAACTTCACGTGAAGGCTTAAGGGACCATTTTATGAATTTACAAGCCATAAAAATGGCACTGGCACGCAGAAATATGAAGATGAGCCTAAACCCACCTACCACCCTATCGATCCACGGCTTGCGCATCCCGTTTCTCTGGCCAGCATAGTGCCCGCCCGCTCGCCTGCCTGCTCGTTTCGTCGGTTGGGTTAGGCATACAGAGTTCATTCCCAGTCTAAGATTGGATCAGATCGAGGGTTGATGTAGTAAGATCGACAGCACGCAGAGGGGGACCCGATCGATCCCTGGCTTTCGCATCCCGCCCCTTTGGCCAGCTGAGCGCCCGTACGCTTGTTTCATGGGTTGACTTAGGCATACGGAGTTCATTCCCAGTCTAAGATTGGATCAGACCAAGGGTTACGGTAGCACATGCTGGGCTCGGGCATGTGCTCGTGCCACTTTTTTCTTCGCCGGGGCTCCATCACCGGAGCATCGTCGAAGAACCTAATCGGCAGCATTTCGGTTCCGACGATGGGGGGGCCGGGGGTGTGCGCAAATGATGTGCGATGGGTGCTGGTACTTGGCCCTTATATTGGCCCCTATCCCTCATCAAACCTGGAGAACTCACACCCCTTTAAAGAGCATTTGAGATTTTACAAGTTTGCTGCCAGTAGCCATTAAAGTGTCTGAAATGGGAACACTTTTTTCAAACGATCACAAAATCTTGTACACTTCGAGTTTTTAGCTGAATTTTTTTGTGCGTGCCGAGAAAAATACAAGGATCACGTCCACCAAATTTGGGGCCAAAACTCTTGCCCAAAAAATTTTCAGAAATCTCGAAACCATAAAAAGTTTCCAAAATCATGAAAAATAAAAAACGAGTCGTCTTGCCATGAAACTTCACGTGAAGGCTTAAGGGACCATTGTATGAATTTACAAGCCATAAAAATGGCATTGGCACACAGGAATATGAAGATGTACCTAAACCCACCTATCGACCTATCGATCCACGGCTTGCGCATCTCGTCTCTCCGGCCGGCGTAGTGCCCGCCCGTCCGCCCGCCCACTCGTTTCATGGTTGGCTTAGGCATACAGAGTTCATTCCCAGTCTAAGATCAGACCGGACTGAGGGTTGTGGTAGCAGCATCGGCAGCATGCAGAGGGGGACTCGGTCGATCCCCAGCTTGCGCATCCTGCCCTTCTGGCCGACTGAACGCCCACACGCTCGTTTCGTGGGTTGACTTAGGCATACGGAGTTCATTCCCAGTCTAAGCATATGGAGTTCATTCCCAGTCTAAGATCAGACCGGACTGGAGGTTGCGATAGCACATGCTGGGCTCAGGCATGTGCTGGTGCCGCATTTTTCTTCCACGGGGCACCATCACCGGAGCATCATCGGAGAACTTGACCGGCGGCATTATGGTTCCGACGATCGGGGGGGCGTACGCACATGATGTGCGATGGGTGCTGGTACTTGGCCCTAATATTGGCCCCCTATCCCTCATCAAACCTCGAGAACTCACACCCCCTTAAAGAGCATTTGAGATTTTACAGGTTTGCTGCCAGTAGCCACTAAAGTGTTTGAAATGGTGACATTTTTTTCAAATGGTCACAAAATCTTGTACACTTTCAGTTTGTAGCTGAATTTTTGTGTGCATGCCAAAAAAAATACAAGGATCACGTCTACGAAGTTTGGACCCAAAACTCCTTTCGAAAAAATTTTAAGAAATCCCAAACCACAAAAAGTTTCAAAATTTGTGAAAAATAGAAAACGAGTCGTCTTGCCATGAAACTTCATGTGAAGGCTTAAAGGACCATTGTATGAATTTACAAGCCATAAAAATGGCATTGGCACGCAGAAATATGAAGATGTGCCTAAACCCACCTACCACCCTATCGATGCACGGCTTGTGCATCCCGTCTCTCTGGCCGATGTAGTGTCTGCCTGCCCGCCCGCTCGTTTCGTCGGTTGGCTTAGGCATACGGAGTTCATTCCCAGTCTAAGATCAGACCGGACCATGGGTTACGGCAGCACATGCTGGGTTGGGGCATGTGCTGGTGTCGCATTTTTCTTTGTCGGGGCACCACCGACGGAGCATTGTCAGAGAACCTGACCGGCGTCATTGGGGTTCCGGCGATCAGAGGGGTCGGGGGGTGTGCGCAGAGGATGTGCAATGGGTGCTGGTACTTGGCCCTTATATTGGCCCCTTACCCCTTATCAAACCTTGAGAACTCACACCCCTTTAAGGAGCATTTGAGATTTTACAAGTTTGCTGCCAGTAGCCATTAGAGTGTCTGAAATGGGGACACTTTTTTCAAATGGTCACAAAATCTTGTACACTTCGAGTTTTTGGCTAACTTTTTTTGTGATGCCAACAAAAATACAAGGATCACATCTACCATGTTTGGGGCCAAAACTCTTATCGAAAAAATTTTAAAAAATCCAGAATCGTAAAAAGTTTCAAAAATCGTGAAAAATAAAAAACGAGTCGTCTTGCCATGAAAGTCACGTGAAGGCTTAAGGGACCACTGTATGACTTTACAAGCCATAAAAATGGCTTTGGCAAGCAAAAATATGAAGATGTGCCTAAACCCACCTACCACCCTATCGATTCACGGCTTGCACATCCCGTCACTCTGGCAAGCGTAGTGCCTCCCCGCCCGTCCGCCCGCTCGTTTCGTCGGTTGCTTAGGCATACGGAGTTCATTCCCAGTCTAAGATCAGAACGGACTGAGGGTTGCAGTAGCAGGATCGACAGCACATAGAGAGGGACCTGGCCAATCCCCGGCTTGCGCATCCTGCCACTCTGGCCGGTTGAGTGCCCACACGCTCGTTTAATGGGTTGACTTAGGCATACGAAGTTCATTCTCAGTCTAAGCATACGAAGTTCATTCCCAGTCTAAGATCGGACCAGACCGAGGGTTGCGACAGCACATGCTGGGCTCGGGCATGTGCTGGTGCCGCATTTTTCTTTGTCGGGGCACCATCGTCGGAGCATCGCCGGAGAACCTGTCCGACGACATTTGGGTTTCGACGATCGGGGGGGGCCGGGGGGGTGTGCACAGATGATGTTCAATGGGTGCTGGTACTTGGCCCTTATATTGGCCCCCTATCCCTCATCAAACCTCGAGAACTCACACCCCCTTAAAGAGCATTTGAGATTTTACAGGTTTACTGCCAGTAGCCATTAAAGTATCTGAAATGGGGATTTTTTTTTCAATTGGTCACAAAATCTTGTACACTTCGAGTTTTTAGCTGAATGTTTTTATGCATGCCAACAAAAATACAAGGATCATGTCTACCAGGTTTGGGGCCAAAACTCCTTTCGAAAAAATTTTAAAAACTCCCGAACCGTAAAAAGTTTCGAAAATCATGAAAATTAGAAAATGAGTCTTCTTGCCATGAAACTTCACGTGAAGGCTTAAGGGACCATTGTATGAATTTACAAGTCATAAAAATGGCATTGGCATGCATAAATATAAAGATGTGCCTAAACCCACCTACCACCCTATCGATCCACGGCTTACGGATCCCGCCTCTCTAGCCAGCGTAGTGCCCACCCGCCCGCCCGCCCGCTCGTTTCGTCGGTTGGCTTAGGCATACGGAGTTCATTCCTAGTCTAAGATCAGATCGGACTAAGGGTTGCGACAGCAGGATCAACAGCACGTAGAGGGGGACCCGATCGATCCTCGGCTTGCGCATCCCACCCCTCTGGCCGGCTGAGCGCCCGCACACTCGTTTCGTGGGTTGACTTAGGCATACAGAGTTCATTCCCAGTCTAAGCATACGGAGTTCATTCCCAGTCTAAGATCGGATTGGACCGAGGGTTACGGCAGCAAATGCTGGGCTTGGGCATGTGCTGGTGTCGCATTTTTTTCACCGGGGCACCATCGCTGGAGAACCTGACCGACGGCATTGGGGTTCCGGAGATCGGGGGGGCCGGGGGGGTGTGCGCACATGATGTGCGATGGGTGCTGGTACTTGGCCCTTATATTGGCCCCTTATCCCTTATCAAACCTTGAGAACTCACCCCCCTTATAGAGCATTTAAGATTTTACAAGTTTGCTGCCAGTAGCCATTAAAGTGTCTGAAATGGGGACACTTTTTCCAAATGGGGACACTTTTTCCAAATGGGCACAAAATCTTGTACACTTCGAGTTTTTAGCTGAATTTTTTTGTGCATGCCAATAAAAATACAACGATCACGTCTACCAAGTTTGGGGCAAAAAATCCATCCGAAAAAATTTAAAAAAATCCCAAACCGTAAAAAGTTTCAAAAATCATGAAAAATAGAAAACGAGTCATCTTGCCATGAAACTTCATGTGAAGGCTTAAGGGACCATTGTATGAAGTTACAAGCAATAAAAATGGCATTGCCACACAGAAATATGAAGGTGTACCTAAACCCACCTATCACCCTATCAATCCACGGCTTGTGCATCCCGCCTCTCTGGTCGGCGTAGTGCCCGCCCGCCCGCTCGTTTCGTCGGTTAGCTTAGGCATACGAAGTTCATTCCCAGTCTAAGATCAGATCGAGCTGAGGGTTACAGCAGTAAGATCGGCAGCTTACAGAGGGGGACCCGACCGATCACCCGCTTGCGCATTCCGTCGCTCTGGCCGACTGAGCACCTGCACGCTCGTTTCGTGGGTTGACTTAGGCATACAGAGTTCATTCTCAGTCTAAGCATACGAAGTTCATTCCCAGTCTAAGATCGGATCGGACCAAGGGTTGCGGCAGGACATGCTGGGCTCGGGCATGTGCTGGTGCCACATTTTTCTTCACCGGGGCACCTTCAGAGGTGCATCGTCAGAGAACCTGACCGACGGCATTGGGGTTCTGGTGATCGGGGGGGCGGGGGGGTGTGTGCACATGATGTGCGATGGGTGCTGGTACTTGGCCCTTATATTGGCCCCCTATTCCTCAACAAACCTCAAGAACTCACACCGCCTTAAAGAGCATTTGAGATTTTACAGGTTTGCTGCCAGTAGCCATTAAAGTGTCTGGAATGGGGACTCTTTTTTCAAATGGTCACAAAATCTTGTACACTTCGAGTTTTTAGATGAATTTTTTTCTGCATGCCAAAAAAAATAAAAGGATCACGTCTACAAGTTTGGGGAAAAATCCTTCCGAAAAAATTTAAAAAAATCACAAACCGTAAAAAGTTTTGAAAATCGTGCAAAATAAAAAACGAGTCATCTTGCCATGAAACTTCACGTGAAGGCTTAAGGGACTATTGTATGAATTTACAAGCCATAAAAATGGCATTGGCACCTAGAAATATGAAGATGCGCCTAAACCCACCTACCACCCTATCGATCCAAGGCTTGCGCATCCCGTCTCTATGGCCGACGTAGTGCCCGCCCGCCCGCTCATTTCGTCGGTTGGCTTAGGCATACAGAGTTCAATCCCACTGTAGGATCAGACCGAAAGGAGGGTTGCGGTAGCAGGATCGGTAGCACGTAGAGGGGGACCCGGCTGATCCCCGGCTTACGTATCCCGCCCCTCTGGCTGACTGAGTGCCTGCACGCTCGTTTCGACGGTTGACTTAGGCATACGAAGTTCATTCCCAGTCTAAGCATACGGAGTTCATTCCCAGTCTAAGATCAGATCGGATTGCGGGCTGCGGTAGCACATGCTGGGCTCAGGCATGTGCTGGTGCCACATTTTTCTTCGTCGAGGCACCATCAGAGGAGCATCGTCAGAGAACCTGACCGACGGCATTGGGGTTTCGGCGATCGGGGGGGCCGGGGGGGTGTGTGCACATGATGTGCGATTGGTGCTGGTACTTGGCCCTTATATTGGCCCCCTATCCCTCAACAAACCTCAAGAACTCACATCGCCTTAAAGAGCATTTGAGATTTTACAGGTTTGCTGCCAGTAGCCATTAAAGTGTCTGAAATGGGGACACTTTTTTCAAATGGTCACAAAATCTTGTACACTTCGAGTTTTTAGTTGCATTTTTTTATGCATGCCAACAAAAATACAAGGATCACGTCCACCAAGTTCGGGGCCAAATATCCTTCTAAAAAAATTTTAAAAAATCCCGAACAGTAAAAAGTTTTTAAAATCGTGAAAAATAGAAAACGAGTTGTCTTGCCATGAAACTTCACGTGAAGGCTTAAGAGACCATTGTATGAATTTAGAAGCCATAAAAATGGCATTGGCATGCAGAAATATAAAGATGTGCCTAAACTCACCTACCACCCTATCGTTCCATGGCTTGCGCATCCTGTCTCTCAGGTCGGTGTAGTGCCCGACCGCCCGCCCGCCCGCTCATTTCGTCGGTTGGCTTAGGCATACAGAGTTCTTTCCCAGTCTAAGATCAGACCAGATCGAGGGTTGCGACAGCAGGACCGGCAGCATGCAAAGGGGAACCGACCGATCCCTGGCTTGGGCATCCCACCCCTTGGGCCGGCTGAGCGCCCGCACGCTCGTTTCGTGGGTTGACTTAGGCATACGGGAGTTCAATTCCAGTCAAAAACACATAAGAGTTCATCCCAGTCTAAGATCAATGGACCGAGCTTACGACAGTACAATGCTGGCTCGGGCATTGCTGCATCGCATTTTGCTTCGTCGTGCACTATTGTCGAAAGCATCATCAGAGAACCTGATCGGTGGCATTTTGTTTCCGATGATCGGGTGGGCCGGGGGGTGTGCGCACATGATGTGCAATGGTTGCTGGTACTTGGCCCCTATATTGGCCCCCTATCCCTCTTCAAAACTCAAGAACTCACACCCCCTTAAAGAGCATTTGAGATTTTACAGGTTTGCTGCCAGTAGCAATTAAAGTGTTCGAAATGAGGACACTTTTTTCAAATGGTCACAAAATCTTGTACACTTTCAGTTTTTGGCTGAATTTTTTTGTGCATGTCAACAAAAATACAAGGATCACGTCTACCAGGTTCGGGGCCAAAACTCCTTTCAAAAAAATTTTAAAAAATCTCGAACAGTAAAAAGTTTTGAAAATCATGAAAAATAGAAAATGAGTCGTCTTGCCATGAAACTTCACGTGAAGGCTTAAGAGACCATTGTATTAATTTACAAGCCATAAAAATGGCATTGGCATGCAGAAATATGAAGATGTACCTAAACTCACCTACCACTCTATCGATCCACGGCTTGCGCATCCCGTCACTCAGGCCGATGTAGTGCCCGATCGCCCGACCGCCCATTCGTTTCGTCGGTTGGCTTAGGCATACGGAGTTCATTCCCAGTCTAAGATCATATCGAGCCGAGGGTTGCAGCAGCAGAATCGATAGCATGTAGAGGGGGACCCGACTGATCCCCCACTTGTGCATCCCGCCCCTCTGGCCAACTGAGTGCCTGTACGCTCGTTTCGTGGGTTGACTTAGGCATACAGAGTTCATTCCCAGTCTAAGCATACGGAGTTCATTCCCAGTCTAAGATCGGATCAGACTGAGGGTTGTGGCAGCACATGCTGGGCTCGGGCATGTGCTGGTGCCACATTTTTCTTCGCCAGGGCACCATCGTTGGAGCATCGTCGGAGTACCTGACCGACGGCATTGGGGTTCCGGCGATCGGGGGGGCTTGGGGGTGTGCGCACATGATGTGTGATGGGTTCTGGTACTTGGCCCTTATATTGGCCCCCTATCCCTCATCAAACCTCAAGAACTCACACCCCCTTAAAGAGCATTTGAGATTTTACAGGTTTGCTGCCAGTAGCTATTAAAGTGTCTGAAATGGGGACACTTTTTTCAAATGGTCACAAAATCTTGTACACTTCGAGTTTTTAGTTGAATTTTTTTATGCATGCCAAAAAAAATACAAGGATCATGTCTACCAAGTTCGGGGCCAAAACTCCTTCAGAAAAAATTTTAAAAAATCCCGAATAATAAAAAGTTTTGAAAATCCTGAAAAATAAAAAACGAGTCGTCTTGCCATGAAACTTCACGTGAAGGCTTAAGAGACCATTGTATGAATTTAGAAGCCATAAAAATGGCATTGCCATGCAGAAATATGAAGATGTGCCTAAACTCACCTACCACCCTATCGATCCACAGCTTGCGCATCCCGTCTCTCAGGCCGGTGTAGTGCCCGACCACCCGCCCGTCCGCTCGTTTCGTCGGTTGGCTTAGGCATACGGAGTTGATTCCTAGTCTAAGATCGAACCAGTCCGAGAGTTGCGGTAGCAAGATCGGCAGCATGCAAAGGGGGATCGACTGATGCTTGGCTTAGGCATCCTGCCCCTTTGGCCGGCTGATCGCCCGCACGCTCGTTTCGTGGGTTGACTTAGGCATACGTAGTTCATTCCCAGTCTAAGATCGAACCAGACTGAGGGTTGCGGTAGCAAGATCGGCAGCATGCAAAGGGGGACCGACTGATCCTTGGCTTGGGCATCCTGCCCCTTTGGCCGGCAGATCGTCCGTACACTCGTTTCGTGGGTTGACTTAGGCATACGTAGTTCATTCCCAGTCTAAGATCGAACCAGACCGAGGGTTGCGGTAGCAAGATCGGCAGCATGCAAAGGGGGACCGACTGATCCTTGGCTTGGGCATCCTGCCCCTTTGGCCGGCTGATCGCCCGCACGCTCGTTTCGTGGGTTGACTTAGGCATACGTAGTTCATTCAGCACATCCTGGGCTAGGGCATGTGCTGGTGCCGTATTTTTCTTCACCAGGGCACCATCGTCGGAGCATTGCCAGAGAACCTGACCGGTGACATTAGGGTTCCGGCGATCGGGGGGCCGGTGGGGTGTGCGCACATGATGTACAATGGGTGCTAGTACTTGGCCCTTATATTGGCCCCCTATCTTTCATCAAACCTCGAGAGCTCACACCCCCTTAAAGAGCATTTCAGATTTAACAGGTTTGCTGCCAGTAGCCATTAAAGTGTCTAAAATGGGGACACTTTTTTCAAATGGTCGTAAAATCTTGTACACTTTGAGTTTTTAGCTGAATTTTTTTGTGCATGCCAACAAAAATACAGGGATCACGTCTACCAAGTTTGGGGGCAAAACTCCTTCTAAAAAAATTATTAAAAATCTTGAACCGCAAAAAGTTTCAAAAATCATGAAAAATAGAAAACGAGTCGTCTTGCCATGAAACTTCACGTGAAGGCTTAAGGGACCATTGTATGAATTTACAAGCCATAAAAATAGCACTGGCATGTAGAAATATGAAGATGTGCCTAAACCCACCTACCACCCTATCGATCCACGGCTTGCGCATCCCATCTCTCTGGCCGACGTAGTGCCCACTTGCCCGCCCGCCCACTCGTCTCGTCGGTTAGCTTAGGCATACGGAGTTCATTCCCAGTCTAAGATCAGACCAGACTACGGGTTGTAGCGTAGGATCGGCAACATGAAGAGGGGGACCCGATCGATCCCTGGCTTATGCATCCCACCCCTCTGGCCGACTGAGCGCCCGTACCCTCATTTCGTGGGTTCACTTAGGCATACGAAGTTCATTCCCAGTCTAAGCATAAGAAGTTCATTCCCAGTCTAAGCATACGAAGTTCATTCCCAGTCTAAGATCGAATCGGACCAAGGGTTGCGACAGCACATCCTGGGCCCGGGCATGTGCTGGTGCCCCATTTTTCTTCACCTGGGCACCATCGCCGGAGCATTATCGGAGAACCTGACCGACGACATTGGGGTTCCGACAATCGGGGGGGCCGGGGGGTGTGCGCATATGATGTACGATGGGTGCTGGTACTTGGCCCTTATATTGGCCCCCTATCCTTCATCAAACCTCGAGAACTCACACCCCTTTAAAGAGCATTTCAGATTTTACAGGTTTACTGCCAGTAGCCATTAAAGTGTTTGAAATGCGGACACTTTTTTCAAAGGTCACAAAATCTTGTACACTTCGAGTTTTTAGCTGAATTTTTTTGTGCATGCCAACAAAAATACAAGCATCATGTCTACCAGGTTTGGGGCAAAACTCCTTTGGAAAAAATTTTAAAAAATCCCGAACCGTAAAAAGTTTCAAAATCGTGAAAAGTAGAAAACGACTCGCCTTGCCATGAAACTTCACGTGAAGGCTTAAGGGACCATTGTATGAATTTAAAAGCCAAAAAAATGGCATTGGCACGTAGAAATATGAAGATGTGCCTAAACCCACCTACCACCCTATCGATCTACGACTTGCGGATCCCGTCTCTCTGGCCGACGTAGTGCCCGCCCGCTCGTCCGCTCGTTCGCTCGTTTCGTCCGTTGGCTTAGGCGTACGGAGTTCATTCCCAGTCTAAGATCGCATCGGACCGAGGGTTGCGACAGCACATGCTGGGCTCGGGCATGTGCTATTGCCATAATTTTCTTTATCGGGGCACCATCGCCGGAGCATCGTCGGAGAACCTGACCGACGGTATTGGGGTTCTGACGATCGGGGCAGCCGGGGGGTGTGCGCACATGATGTGCGATGGTTGCTGGTACTTGGCCTTATATTGGCCCCCTATCCCTCATCAAACCTCGAGAACTCACACCCCCTTAAAGAGCATTTGAGATTTTATAGGTTTGCTGCCAATAGCCATTAAAGTGTCTGAAATGGGGACACTTTTTTCAAATGGTCACAAAATCTTGTACACTTTGAGTTTTTAGCTGAATTTTTTTGTGCATGCCAACAAAAATACAGGGATCACGCCAACCAAGTTTGGGCCTAAAACTCCCTTGGAAAAAATTTAAAAAAATCTTGAACCGTAAAAAGTTCCAAAAATTGTGAAAAATAGAAAACAAGTCGTCTTGCCATGAAACTTCACGTGAAGGCTTAAGAAACCATTGTATAAATTTACAAGCCATAAAAATGGTATTGGCACGTAGAAATATAAAGATGTGCCTAAACCCACCTACCACCCTATCGATCCACGGCTTGCGCATTCTGTCTCTCTAGCCGATAGTGCGCGCCTGCCGCCTGCCCACTCATTTCGTCAGTTGGCTTAGGCATACGAAGTTCATTTCCAATCTAAGATTAGACTGGACCGAAGGTTGCGGCAGAACACAGAGGGGGACCCGACGATCCCCGACTGGCGCATCCCGCCCCTCTGGCTGACTGAGCGCCCACACACTCGTTTCGTGGGTTGACTTAGGCATACAGAGTTCATTCATACTCTACGCATACGGAGTTCATTCCCAGTCTAAGATCGGACAGACTGAGGGTTGCGACCGCACATGCCGTGCTCAGGCATGTGCTGGTGCCGCATTTTTCTTCGCCGGGGCACCATCATCGGAGCATCGTCGGACAACCTGACCGGCGACATTGGGGTTCCGCCGATCGGGGGGCCAGGGGGTTGTGCGCACATGATGTACAATGGGTGCTGGTACTTGGCCCTTATATTGGCCCCCTATCCCTCATCAAACCTCAAGAACTCACACCCCCTTAAAGAGAATTTGAGATTTTACAGGTTTGCTGCCAGTAGCCATTAAAGTGTCTGAAATGGGGATACTTTTTTCAAATGATCACAAAATCTTGTACACTTCGAGTTTTTAGCTGATTTTCTTTTTGCATGCCAAAAAAAATACAGGAATCACGTCTACCAAGTTTGGGGCCAAAACTCTTTCCAAAAAAATTTTAAAAAATCCCGAATCATAAAAATTTTAAAAAATTATGAAAAATAGAAAATGAGTCGTCTTGCCATGAAACTTCACGTGAAGGCTTAAGGGACCGTTGTATGAATTTACAAGCCATAAAAATGGCATTGGCACATAGAAATATGAAGATGTGCCTAAACCCACCTTCCACCCTATCGATCCACGGCTCGCACATCCCATCTCTCTGGCCGACGTAGTGCCCGCCCGCCCGCCCTCCCGCTCGTTTCATCGGTTAGCTTAGGCATACGGAGTTCATTCCCAGTCTAAGATCAGACCAGACCGAGGGTTAAGACAGTAGGACTGGCAGCATGCAGAGGGGGACCCGATCGATCCCCAGTTTGCGCATCCCGCCCCTCTGGCCGACTGAGCGCCCGCACGCTCATTTTGTGGGTTGACTTAGGCATACAGAGTTCATTGCCAGTCTAAGTGTACGGAGTTCATTCCCAGTCTAAGATCAGACCAGACCGAGGGTTGCAGTAGCACATGCTGGGCTCGGGCATGTGCTGGTGCCGCATTTTTCTTCGTCGGGGCACCATCGTCAGTGCATCGTCGGAGAACCTGACCGATGGCATTGGGGTTCCGACGATCGGAGGGGCAGGGGGGGTGTGCACACATGATGTGCGATGGGTGCTGGTACTTGGCCCTTATATTGCCCCCTATCCCTCATCAACCCTCAAGAACTCTCACCCCCTTAAAGAGCATTTCAGATTTTATAGGTTTACTGTCAGTAGCCATTAAAGTGTCTAAAATGGGGACACTTTTTTCAAATGGTCACAAAATCTTGTACACTTTGAGTTTTTAGCAGAATGTTTTTATGCATGCCAACAGAAATACAAGGATCACTCTACCAAGTTTGGAGCTGAAACTCCTTCCGAAAAAATTTTAAAAAAAATCTCGAACTGTAAAAAGTTTTAAAAATTATGAAAAATAGAAAACGAGTCGTCTTGCCAAGAAACTTCATGTTAAGGCTTAAGGGACCATTGGATAAATTTACAAGCCATAAAAATGGCATTGGCATGCAGAAATATGAAGATGTGCCTAAACCCACCTACCACCCTATCGATCCACGGCTTGCGCATCCCATCTCTCTAGCCGACGTAGTGCCCGCCCGCTCGCTCGTTTCGTTGGTTGGCTTAGGCATACGGAGTTCATTCCCAGTCTAAGATCAGACCGGACCGAGGGTTACGGTACCAGGATCGACAGTATGCAGAAGTGGACCCGACAAATCCTCGGATTGCTCATCCTGCCCCTCTCATCGATTGAGTGCCCGCACACTCATTTCATGGGTTGACTTAGGCATACGGAGTTCATCCCCAGTCTAAGCATACGAAGTTCATTCCTAGCCTAAGATCGGACAGGACCGCGGGTTACGGTAGCACATGCTGGGCTCGAGCACGTGCTGGTGCCACATTTTTCTTCGTTGGGGCACCATCGTTGGAGCATCGTCGGAGAACCTTACCGACGGTATTGGGGTTCTGGCGATTGGGGGGGCCGGGGGGTGTGCGCACATGATGTGCTATGGGTGCAGGTACATGGCCCTTATATTTGCCCCCTATCCCTCATCAAACCTCGAGAACTCACACCCCTTAAAGAGCGTTTCAGATTTTACAGGTTTGCTGCCAGTAGCCATTAAAGTGTCCGAAATTGGGACACTTTTTTCAAATGGTCACAAAATCTTGTACACTTTGAGTTTTTAGCTGAATTTTTGTGTGCATGCCAACAAAAATACAAGGATCACGTCTACCAAGTTTGGGGGGGAAACTCCTTCCGAAAAAATTTTGAAAAATCCCGAACCTCAAAAAGGTTCAAAAATCATGAAAAATAGAAAACGAGTCATCTTGCCATGAAACTTCACGTGAAGGCTTAAGGGACCATTGTATGAATTTACAAGCCATAAAAATGGCATTGGCACGTAGAAATATGAAGATGTGCGTAAACCCACCTACCACCTTATCGATCCACGACTTGCGCATCCCGTCTCTCTTGCCGGCGTAGTGCCCGCCCACCTGCCCGAGGGTTGCAGCAGCACATACTGGGCTTGGGCATGTGCTGGTGCCACATTTTTCTTCACCGGGGCACCATCGCCAGGGCATCATCGGAGAACCTGACCGGCGGCATTGGGGTTCAGATGATCGGGGGGGCCGGGGGGTGTGTGCACATGATGTGCGATGGTTGCTGGTACTTGGCCCTTATATTGGCCCCCTATTCCTCATCAAACCTCGAGAACTCACACCCCCTTAAAGAGCATTTGAGATTTTACAGGTTTGCTGCCAGTAGCCATTAAAGTGTCTGAAATGGGGACACTTTTTTCAAATGGCCACAAAATCTTGTACACTTCGAGTTTTTAGCTGAATTTTTTTGTGCATGCCAACAAAAATACAAGGATCACGTGTACCAAGTTTGGGGTGAAACTCCTTCCGAAAAATTTTCAAAAATCTTGAACCGTAAAAAGTTTCAAAAATCATGAAAAATAGAAAACGAGTCATCTTGGCATTAAACTTCACGTGAAGGCTTAAGGGACCATTGTATGAATTTACAAGCCATAAAAATGGCATTGGCACGTAGAAATATGAAGATGTGCCTAAACCCACCTACCACCCTATCGATCCACGGCTTACGCATCCCTTCTCTCTGGCCGACGTAATGCCTGCCCGCCCGCTCGTTTCGTCGGTTGGCTTAGGCATACGGAATTCATTCCCAGTCTAAGATTAGACCAGACCAAGGGTTGTGGTAGCAGGATCGACAACACGCAGAAGGGGACCCGACCGATCCCCGGCTTGAGCATCCCGTCCCTCTGGCCGGCTGAGCGCCCGCACGCTCGTTTCATGGGTTGACTTAGGCATACGGAGTTCATTCCCAGTCTAAGCATACGGAGTTCATTCCCAGTCTATGATCGGACCGGATCGAGGTTTACGACTGCACATGCTGGGCTCCGGCATGTACTGGTGCCATATTTTTCTTCATCGGGGCACCATCGTCGGAGCATCGCCAGAGAACCTGATCGGCGTCATTGGGGTCCCGACGATTGGGGGAGCCGGGGGGTGTGCGCACATGATGTACGATTGGTGCTGGTACTTGGCCCTTATATTGGCCCCCTATCCCTCATCAAACCTCGAGAACTCACACCCCCTTAAAGAGCATTTGACATTTTACAGGCGTTGCTCTCAGTAGCCACTAAAGTGTCTGAAATGGGGACACTTTTTTCAAATGGTCACAAAACCTTGTACACTTCGAGTTTTTAGCTGAATTTTTTTGTGCATGCCAACAAAAATACAAGGATCACGTCTACCAAGTTTGGGGCAAAAATCCTTCCGAAAATATTTTGAAAAATCCCGAACCGTAAAAAGTTTCAAAAATCATGAAAAATAGAAAATGAGTCGTCTTGCCATGGAACTTCACGTGAAGGCTAAAGGGACCATTGTATGAATTTACAAGCCATAAAAATGGCATTGGCACGTAGAAATATAAAGATGTGCCTAAACCCACCTACCACCCTATCGATCCACGGCTTGCGCATCCCATCTCTCTGGCCGGAGTGGTGCCCGCCCGTCCGTCCGCCCGCTTGTTTCATCGATTGGCTTAGGCATACGGAGTTCATTCCTAGTCTAAGATCAGATCGAAACAAGGGTTACGGCAGCAGGATCGGCAGCACACAAAAGAGGACCTGGTCGATCCCCGGCTTGGGCATCCCGCCCCTCTGGCCGACTGAGCACCCGCACGCTTGTTTCGTGGGTTGACTTAGGCATATGAAGTTCATTCCCGTCTAAGCATACGGAGTTCATTCTTAGTCTAGGATCAGACCGGACCGAGGGTGACGATAGCAAATGCTGGGCTCGAGCATGTGCTGGTGCCGTATTTTTCTTTGTCGGGGCACCATCACCGGAGCATCGCCGGAGAACCTGACCGACGGCATTGAGGTTTCGACGATCGGGGGGGTCGAGGGGGTGTTCGCACATGATGTGCGATGGGTGCTGGTATTTGGCCCTAATATTGGCCCCCTATCCCTCATCAAACCTCGAGAACTCACACCCTCTTAAAGAGCATTTGAGATTTTACAGATTTTACAAGCCATAAAAATGGCATTGGCACGCAGAAATATGAAGATGTGCCTAAACCCACCTACCACCCTATCGATCCACGGCTTGCGCATCCCATCTCTCTGGTCGGAGTATTGCCTGCCCTCCCGTCCGCCCGCCCGCTCGTTTCATCGGTTGGCTTAGGCATACGGATTTCATTCCTAGTCTAAGATCAGACCAAACTGACGGTTGTAGCAGTAGGATCGGCAGCACGTAGAGGGGGACCCAGCCAATCCCCGGCTTGCGCATCCTAACCCTCTGGTCGGCTGAGCTCCCGGACGCTTGTTTCGTGGGTTGACTTAGGCATACGGAGTTCATTCCCAGTCTAAGCATACGAAGTTCATTCCCAGTCTAAGATCGGACCAGATCGAGGGTTGCGACAGCACATGCTGGGCTCGGGCATGTGCTGGTGTCACATTTTTCTTCGCCGGGGCACCATCGTCGGAGCATCACCGGAGAACCTGACCGGCGGCATTGGGGTTCCGACAATAGGGGGTCGAGGGGGGTGTGCGCACATGATGTTCGATGGGTGCTGGTACTTGGCCCTTATATTGGCCCCTTATCCCTCATCAAACCTCGAGAACTCACTTCCCCTTAAAGAGCATTTGAGATTTTACAGGTTTGCTGCCAATAGCCATTAAAGTGTCTTAAATGGGGACACTTTTTTCAAATGGTCACAAAATCTTGTACACTTCACGTTTTTAGCTGAATCTTTTTATGCATGCCAACAAAAACACAAGGATCAGGTCTACCAAGTTTGGGGCCAAAACTCCTTCCGAAAAAATTTTAAAAAATCCTGAACCGCAAAAGGTTTCAAAATCATGAAAAATATAAAACGAGTCGTCTTGCCATGAAACTTCACGTGAGGGCTTAAGGGAATAAAAATGGCATTGGAAGGCAGAAATATGAAGATGTGCGTAAACCCACCTACCACCCTATCGATCCACGACTTGCGCATCTTGCCTCTCTGGCCGACGTAGTGCCCGCCCGCCTGCCCGCTCGTTTCGTCGGTTGGCTTAGGCATACGAAGTTCGTTCCCAGTCTAAGATCAGGCTGGACTGAGGGTTGTGGTAGCAGGATCGGCAGCACGCAGAGGGGGACTGGGCCGATCCCTGACTTGTGAATCCCGCCCCTTTGGCCGACTGAGCGCCCGCACGCTCGTTTCGTGGGTTGACTTAGGCATACAAAGTTCATTCCCAGTCTAAGATCGGACCAGACCGAGGGTTGTCACAGCACATGCTGGGCTCGGGCATGTGCTGGTGCTGCATTTTTCTTCACTGGGGCACGATCATCGGAGCATCACCGAAGAACTTGACCGGCGACATTGGGGTTCCAGCGATCGGAGGGGCCGGGGGGGTGTGCGCACATCATGTGCGATGGGTCCTGGTACTTGGCCCTTATATTGGCCCCCTATCCCTCATCAAACCTCGAGAACTCACACCCCCTTAAAGAGCATTTGAGATTTTACAGGTTTGCTGCCAATAGCCATTAAAGTGTCTGAAATGGGGACACTTTTTTCAAATGGTCACAAAATCTTGTACACTTCGAGTTTTTAGTTGAATTTTTTTATGCATGCCAAAAAAAATACAAGGATCACGTCTACCAAGTTTGGGGCTAAACTCCTTCCAAAAAAATTTTCAAAAATCTCGAACCGCAAAAAGTTTCAAAAATCGTGAAAAATAGAACACGAGTCGTCTCGCCATGAAACTTCATGCGAGGGCTTAAGGGACCATTGTCTGAATTTACAAGCCATAAAAATGGCATTGGAATGCAGAAATATGAAGATGTACCTAAACCCACCTACCACCCTATCGATCCACGGCTTACGCATCCCGCCTCTCTGGCCGGCATAGTGCCCGCCCGCCCACTCGTTTCATCAATTGGCTTAGGCATACAGAGTTCATTCCCTATCTAAGATCAGACTGGACCGAGGGTTCTGGTAGTAGGATCAACAGCACACAGAGGGGGACCCAGTCGATCCCCGGCTTGCGCATCCCGTGCCTCTAGCCGGCTGAGCGCCTACACGCTTGTTTCATGGGTTGACTTAGGCATACGGAGTTCATTCCCAATCTAAGCATACCGAGTTCATTCCCAGTCTAAGATCGGACCTGACCGAGGGTTGCGACAGCACATGCTAGGCTCGGGCAGGTGCTGGTGCCGCATTTTTCTTCCCTGGGGCACCATCGTCAGAGCATCGTCGAAGAACCTGACCGGCAGCATTGGGGTTCCGACGATCGGGGGGCCGGGGGGTGCGTGCACGTGATGTGCGATGGGTGCTGGTACTTGGCCTTTATATTGGCCCCCTCTCCCTTATCAAACCTTAAGAACTCACACCCCCTTAAAGAGCATTTGAGATTTTACAGGTTTGCTGCCAGTAGCCATTAAAGTGTCTGAAATGTGGACAATTTTTTCAAATGGTCACAAAATCTTGTACACTTCGAGTTTTTAGCTGAATTTTTTTGTGCATGCCAACAAAAATACAAGGATTACATCTACCAAGTTGGGACCAAAACTCCTTCCAAAAAAATTTTAAAAAATCTCGAACCGTAAAAAGTTTCGAAAATCATGAAAAATAAGAAATGAGTCGTCTTGCCATGAAACTTCACGTGAAGGCTTAAGGGACCATTATATGAATTTACAAGCCATAAAAATGGCATTGGCACGTAGAAATATAAAGATGTGCCTAAACCCACCTACCACCCTATCGATCCGCGGCTTGAGCATCCCGTCTCTCTAGTCGGTGCAGTGCCTGCCCTCCCGTCCGCTCATTTCGTCGATTGGCTTAGGCATACGGAGTTCATTCCCAGTCTAACATCAGACCAGACCGAGGGTTGTGGCAACAAGATCGACAGCACACTGAGGGGGACCCGACCGATCCCCAGCTTTTGGATCCCACCCCTCTGGCCGGTTGAGCGCCCGCCCGTTCGTTTCGTGGGTTGACTTAGGCATACGGAGTTCATTCCCAGTCTAAGCATACGGAGTTCATTCCCAGTCTAAGATCAAACCAGACCGAGGGTTGCGGCAGCACATGCAGGGCTCGGGCATGTGCTGGTGCCGTATTTTTCTTCATCGGGGCACCATCGTCGAAGCATCAACAAAGAACCAGACCGACGGCGTTGAGGTTCTGGCGATCGAGGGGGCCGGGGGGGTGTGCGCACATGATGTGCAATGGGTGCTGATAGTTGGCCCTTATATTAGCCCCCTATCCATCATCAAACCCCGAGAACTCACACCCACTTAAAGAGCATTTGAGATTTTACAGGTTTGCTGCCAGTAGCCATTAAAATGTCTAAAATGGGGACACTTTTTTCAAATGGTCACAAAATCTTGTACACTTCAAGTTTTTACTTGAATTTTTTTGTGCATGCCAACAAAAATAGAAGGATCACGTCTACCAAGTTTGGGGCCAAAACTCCTTCCGAAAAAATTTTACAAAATCCCAAACCCTAAAAAGTTTTGAAAATCATGAAAAATACAAAACGAGTCATCTTGCCATGAAACTTCACGTGAAGGCTTAAGGGACCATTGTATGAATTTACAAGCCATAAAAATGGCATTGGCATGCAGAAATATGAAGATGTGCCTAAACCCACCTACCACCCTATCGATCCACGGCTTGCGCATCTCGTCTCTCTGGCCGGCGTAGTGCCCGCCCGCCCGTCCGCTCGTTTCATCGGTTAGCATAGGCATACAGAGTTCATTCTCAGTCTAAGATCAAATCAGACTGAGGGTTGGGTAGTAGGATCGGTACCATGCAGAGGGAGACCCGGTCGATCTCCGACTTACGCATCCCGCCCCTCCTGTCGGCTGAGTGCCCGCACGCTCGTTTCGTGGGTTGACTTAGGCATATAGAGTTCATTTCCAGTCTAAGCATACGGAGTTCATTCCCAGTCTAAGATCAGACTGGACCGAGGGTTGCGGCAGCACATACTGGGCTCGAGCATGTGCTGATGCCGTATTTTTCTTCGTCGGGGCACCATCACCGGAACATCACCGGAGAACCTAACCGGCGGCATTGGGGTTCCGGTGATCGGGTGGGCCGGGGGGGTGTGCGCACATGATGTGTGATGGGTGCTGGTACTTGGCCCTTATATTGGCCCCCTATCCCTCATCAAACTTCAAGAACTCACACCCCCTTAAAGAGCATTTGAAATTTTACAGGTTTGTTGCCAGTAGCCATTAAAGTGTCTGAAATGAGGATACTTTTTTCAAATGGTCACAAAATCTTGTACACTTCGAGTTTTTAGCTGATTTTTTTTTTGCATGCCAAAAAAAATACAAGGATCACGTGTACCAAGTTTGGGGCAAAACTCCTTCCGAAAAAAATTTTAAAAAATCCCGAACCGCAAAAAGTTTCAAAAATCGTGAAAAATAGAAAACAAGTCGTCTTGCCATGAAACTTCACGTGAAGGCTTGAGGGACCATTGTATGAATTTACAAGCCATAAAAATTAAGTTGTGCCTAAACCTACCTACCACCCTATCGGTCTACGGCTTGCGCATCCCGTCTCTCTGGCCGGCGTAATGCCCACCCGCCAGCCGGCTCGTTTCGTCGGTTGGCTTAAGCATACAGAGTTCATTCCCAGTCTAAGATCAGATCAAACCAAGGGTTGTGGTAGTAGGATCAGCAGCACGCAGAGGGGGACCCGACCGATCCCTGACTTGCGCATCCCTCCCCTCTGGTCGGTTGAGCACCCGCACGCTCATTTCGTGGGACTTAGGCATACGGAGTTCATTCCCAGTCTAAGCATACGGAGATCATTCCCAGTTTAAGATCGGACAAGACCAAGGGTTAGGGCAGCACATGCTGGGCTCGGGCATGTGCTGGTGCCGTATTTTTCTTCACCGGGGCACCATCGCCAGAGCATCGTCGGAGAACCTGACCGGTGACAATGGGGTTCCGGCAATCGGGGGGGCCGAGGGGGTGTGCACACATGATGTGCAATGGGTGCTGGTTTTTGGCCCTTATATTGGCCCCCTCTACCTCATCAATCCTCGAGAACTCACACCCCCTTAAAGAGCATTTGAGATTTTACAGGTTTGCTGCCAGTAGCCATTAAAGTGTCTGAAATGGGGACACTTTTTTCAAATGGTCACAAAATCTTGTACACTTTGAGTTTTTAGCTGAATTTTTTTTTGCATGCCGAAAAAAATACAAGGATCATGTCTACCAAGTTTGGGGCCAAAATTCCTTCTGAAAAAATTTTAAAAAATTCCGAACCGCAAAAAGTTTCAAAAATTATGAAAAATAGAAAACGAGTCGTCTTGCCATGAAACTTCACGTGAAGGCTTAAAGGACCATTGTATGAATTTACCAGCCATAAAAATGGCATTGGCAGGCAGAAATATGAAGATGTGCCTAAACCCACCTACCACCCTATGATCCACGGCTTGCGCATCCCGTCTCTCTGGCCGACGTAGTGCCCGCCCGCCCGCCCGCCCGCTCGTTTCATCAGTTGGTTTAGGCATACGGAGTTCATTCCCAGTCTAAGATTGAATCAGATCAAGGGTTACGGCAGAAGGGTACCTGGTCGATCCCCGACTTGCGCATCCCGTCGCTCTGGCCGGCTGAGCTCCCGCACGCTCATTTCGTGGGGCTTAGACATACGAAGTTCATTCCCAATCTAAGCATACGAAGTTCATTCCCAGTCTAAGATTGGACCAGACCAAGGGTTGCGGCAGCACATGCTGGGCTCGGGCATGTGCTGGAGCCGCATTTTTCTTCACCAGGGCACCATCGTCGGAGAACCCGACCGATGGCAATGGGGTTTTGGCGATCATGGGGGCCGGGGTGGTGTGCACACATGATATGCGATGGGTGCTGGTTTTTGGACCTTATATTGGCCCCCTATGCCTCATCAAACCTCGAGAACTCACACCTCCTTAAAGAGCATTTGAGATTTTACAGGTTTACTGCCAGTAGCCATTAAAGTGTCTGAAATGGGGACACTTTTTTCAAATGGTCACAAAATCTTGTACACTTCGAGTTTTTAGCTGAATTTTTTTGTGCATGCCAACAAAAATACAAGGATCATGTCTAAGAAGTTTGGGGCCAAAAATCCTTCTGAAAAAATTTTAAAAAATCCCGAACCGTAAAAAGTTTCAAAAATCATGAAAAATAGAAAACGAGTCGTCTTGTCATGAAACTTCACGTGAAGGCTTAAGACACCATTGTATGAATTTACAAGCCATAAAATTGGCATTGGCTCGTAGAAATATGAAGATGTGCCTGAACCCACCTACCACCCTATCAATCCACGGCTTGCGCATCCCGTCTCTCTGGCCGGCGTAATGCCCGCCTGCCCGCTCGTTTCGTCGGTTGGCTTAGGCATACGAAGTTCATTCCCAGTGTAAAATCAGATCGGACCAAGGGTTGCAGCAGCAGGATCGAAAACACGTAGAGGGGGACCCGGTCGATCCCCGACTTGCGTATCCCGCCCCTCGGCCGGCTAAGTGCCCGCACGCTCGTTTCGTGGGTTGACTTAGGCATACGGAGTTCATTCCCAGTCTAAGATCAGACCGGACCGAGGGTTATGGCAGCACTTGCTAGCCTCGAGCATGTGCTGGTGCCTCATTTTTCTTCGTTGGGGCACCCTCGTCGGAGCATCGCCGGAGAAACTGACCAGCAGCATTAGGGTTCCGGCGATCGGGGGGGCCGGGGGGTGTGCGCACATGATGTGCGATGAGTGCTGGTACTTGGCCCTTATATTTTCCCCCTATCCCTCATCAAACCTCGAGAACTCACACCCCTTAAAGAGCATTTGAGATTTTACAGGTTTGCTGCCAGTAGCCATTAAAGTGTCTGAAATGGGGACACTTTTTTCAAATGGTCACAAAATCTTGTACACTTAGGCATACAGAGTTCATTCCCAGTCTAAGATCAGACCGGGTCAAGGGTTGTGGCAACACATGCTGGGCTCGAGCACGTGCTGGTGCCGCATTTTTCTTCGTTGGGGCACCATCACCGGAGAACCTGACCGACGACATTGGGGTTCCGACGGTCGGGGGGCCGGGGTGGTGTGCAAACATGATGTGCGATGGGTGCTGGTACTTGGCCCTTATAGTGGCCCCCTATCCCTCATCAAACCCCAAGAACTCACACCCCCTTAAAGAGCATTTGAGATTTTACAAGTTTGCTGTCAGTAGCAATTAAAGTGTCTGAAATGGGGATACTTTTTTCAAATGGTCACAAAATCTTGTACACTTCGAGTTTTAAGCTGAATTTTTTTGTGCATGCCAAAAAAAATACAATGATCACGTCTACCAGGTTTGGGGCCAAAACTCCTTTCGAAAAAATTTTAAAACATCTCAAACCGTAAAAAGTTTCAAAAATCATGAAAAATAGAAAACGAGTCGTCTTGCCATGAAACTTCACGTGAAGGCTTAAGGGACCATTGTATGAATTTACAAGCCATAAAAATGGCATTGGCATGTAGAAATATGAAGATGTGCCTAAACCCACCTACCACCCTATCGATCCACGGCTTGCGCGTCCCGTCTCTCTGGTCTTACCAATAAATTTCTTTTGTATGATACAAATGTTTCTTACGAATACAAATGTTGATATTCATACATGACATGGATGCCCTAAAGGTATAAATGCAAATTTACAAATTAAAATTTTCTTTTTTTTTTTTTAGTATTCCTTACAGCCACTAAACTTCATTTCATAAATACCTACGCAAATATCAGAACTTCATGATGTATACGCCCTAACATTAATGCCAACACTAAAAATACTTTCTTTTAAAACAAAGAAAATTTTTTTTTCAATTTTGCTTATCTCTCGTTTCCCATCGAATTAAAGCTTTTATTCTTTCCCGAAAAGATCTTTAACTTAACATTCTTCTATTCTTTCACTTATTTCATTTTCTTTCTTACCAATTTTTACTTTTTTTTTCTTTTCAAACAGGCTTTTTTTATTTTCCTTTCATTTTCAACATGTTTTTCTTTTTATTTTTAGTTTGCAACATAAAACATACAATATGTTTTTTGGGCTTGATAGTAAAATCAAGAAGACATACCATTATTCCTAGAAACACTTTTTTTTCCTTTCTCTCTCTTTTTTTTAACAACATTAATTTTTCAGTGACTAACATTTTCCTTACTTACATCCAAACTAGGGTAAAGATTAGCAATTCATGATTTTCTTATTTTACATAAAAATGTGTAATTGGTTACTCAAAATTTTTCAACATGGTCAATAAAATGGCCCCTTATAATTAAATTCCTCATAATGAAATTTCTAAATAAATTGTGACTTTATGAGTCTCTTGAAAATTGTCATTCCCTATTAGAAATGCAAAAGGTGAAAATTTTCTTTTCAAATGGATTGAATGTTTTAGCATATGGAGGTTCTAGTTCAATCAAAAGGGTTTCATCACCTAAACAAGATAAAAGAGGTGTATATTTTTCAATGCAAGCTCATAAATGAAACATAAGGTTTTTTTTTACAGAGCATGAATATCTTGAAAACCAAACATGTTCAACGCTTTCTTTAATATCCAAATGTGACATTTTGATTTGATGTCAAAGTTAGCTATAATGGACTTAAAATTTTGGAGGTTCATTTAGGGATAGGAAAAGAAGGCTCAAATTTTCAAAATTAATCCCTTTTTATGCATTTTAAGCTTTTGGATCTTTCAAAGGGTCTAAGTTACCTTTGATTAGTGTCTATCTCAGTTAGTATCAATAATGGCTTTAAGGCCTTCCAAGCTTGTTCTAGACTACCTTTTTGCAAGGTTTTCACCATAGAGCCATCCTTGTTTTTTTTTTCTTCTCTTTTTTGATTATTATACCATCCACTCAAAAATTCAAACTTATCCAAAATGAGATAATAGTCCAAATGGGTAATTAGAGAATAAAGGAAGATAAAAAAGGTTCATAGGTTTTATGGCCATTCTTCAAATAGAAGCTATTCAATTTTAAACATCCTTAATCTAATATAGACTTTCTAAGGATGTAACGTAGGCCAAAGTTTGGAGTTTTCAAAAAAAGGGATAGATAGGCCCAAAATAAGTTTTCATATGTGAGTGAAACCAATGATCATTCTTTCACTTAAAGGATTCCTTTTGGGGTATTTGTCTTTTCATTTTCTCGTGGTTTTCAGTTAATCATTCATTTCTTTCTTTTTCTTTTTTTTTTCTTTCATTTTCTTTCTTTTTCCTTATTCTTTTAATTTTTTTTCTTTTATTTGAATAGATTCAAAACTTTGAAACTCTTTTATTGAGGCATTTGCTCTTAACATATGGGATTACTTCTTGTACCATACTTAACCCCTAAATACATCTCTTTTTACCCAAGGTGATCCTTGGTCAGGGTTTGTTTTGAAAGAATTTTATCAGGTTCAATGGAGTAGCAATGGATAAATTTCTATATTTGTAAAAATGAGATAAAATATGGCAATTTATCATTTTAAGTACAGTTACTCAAATTTGAAAAGCAATTCTTTTTAGAAAAAAAGGTTTGGATAAAATTTTTTCTTTTTTTTTTAAGTTTCTTTATTTGGGATTTTCCTGGTCTTTTGAACTTTCTTTGAACTCTTTGGTTTTCTCTTCTTAGTTTTTCAATAAATTTATTGAGATCATTTGGATTTGTTCAAATGCCTTGAGTGCATGATGTTACAATAAAAAAAATTTTTTTTTTTGCTTTTCTTCTTTTATTTTCTTTTTTTTTATGCCCTCACCACCATTCGAGAAGGATGCTTTATTTTGACAGCCATTCCTAATGAAAGTTAATATGAGAAAAAGGTCATATGGGATGAACTTTTTAAGGTGTCAAAGGATTCATTTCACTCAACAAAAGGAATGAATTGATCATAACTCAAGTTGTTAAGGGTAATGAGGTCTTTCTTTTTAGTCAATGTGCCCCTAAACACTTAACAAGGACCATTTTGGGGTAAAGACCAAGGAGGTTGGTATGTTTAGGGTTATTTTAAAAGATTCTGGTGGCTTTGGTTTTGGACTACAACATAATCTTAACACATCAAATTAACACATCTAAATTCCGAAAAATGTTATGTTTCGTCTTATTTTCTAGGAATCCCAATTTTTTTTTTATTTCAAAATTGGTTGTCTTATTGTTCATTGGCTAGGAAAATATTATCACTAGTTTACATCACAATAATATTAGGCAAAGGGAAGGTTCACAAATTCAAATTCATGTCTCTTGAGAGGTTATAGTTGATGAGTGAAATCATTTGAGTGATTTGTAAAAGGTTTAAAGGCATTTGATGTTTTTATTTCTAATCAGGATCACTAACTCTTTTAAGACTCTTTTCATCTTTATTACAAAAAGAAACTTTCTTTTTCTTTCTTTTCTTTTTTTTTTTTACTATAAATTATCCTAAGCAAAATGTCATTCCTTTAACCTAAGAGTCAAACATTTTTTTGAATTTCCAAATGGCCTTCATGTTGGATCTTATAGTACGTCACCATACATATTTTTTTTCTCTAGCTCATGCCTACTAACAATTCACACAAACTCTTCATCTAACTCCTTATTTTCCCCAAAGTCTAATAATCCAACTTTGATAAGATCTTTGACTTTGTATTTTAACTTAGGATAGTACCATGTTGCATGTCTTTGATTACTACTATGGTAATCATATCTTGCATAAGCATCATACCATCTTAGGTAAAAAGGTTTAAGAGGTTCCAAATGCACAGGTTCTATAAGGTTTTTTTGGAATAGTTAGGGTAGCAGTTCAGAGTAAGTCATGGGAATTGGTTGAATCTAACTTTTCACTTACTTATTTTTTGATCTCTTTAGACCATTTGTCTTTTAGCCAAGCCTAGTAATTGGTTTGACAATGAATGTAATGGTTGGGCTAGCATATAAGTAAGCATTTGGGTAATAGACATTGCCTATAAATTGTTGTTAGGGCTGGTTGATAGGGATAATGGGTTAGTGGTACATGGGCTTGATACATTAGGTAATGATAGGGTAGAGTGAAGTCTCCAAATTGTTGCCCCTCGTGGCTTACGACCTGAGCTGCATTTTTAACATTTTTCTTTGTATTAGTAACTCCCATCCTCTAAGTTTATCATTCCTGATAACATTTTTTATTATCTCTCTGATAAGCACCATATCAATGAAGTTTTTCATAATGTGACCAACAAGCTTATCAAAGAATGTAGCTTGAAGGGTATTGATAAACAAGATGGTTGTTTCCTTTTCAATTAACAGTGGTTTTACTTGGGCCATAAGATCCTTCCATCTGTGGGCATACTCCTTGAAGGTTTCATTAGACTTTTTCTCCATATTTTGAAAAGATAATTTATCTGGCACCATATCCACTAAAATCTTTTATTGCATAATAAAAGCACGGCTAAGATACTTCTAAGAGTGGATTTTGCTTTGGTCCAATTAGACATACCATCTCATTATAAATCCAATTAGACTATTTTAAAAGTAATGTATCAAGAGTTTATCATTGTGGGTATAGCCAATCATTTTTCTATAAAAAATCTTAATATGTGCAATGGGCATTTTGTTCTGTCATATTACTCAAAATCAAAAACCTTAAACATTGTAGGGATAACAAGGTTAAAAACTAAGCTCAGCTTATCGGCATCGATAATCTCAAAGAAATTACTTTCTTCTATTACCTTAAGTCTCTCTTCTAGCAAATTGTACTTGTCTTTCATCTCGATGTTTTCAATCAACTTTGGTAACCGTTTTAGCTTCTTTTATTCTTTAGAATCATCCAGGTTAAGTATCGTGATGGGATCACAAAGAGTAGGCCTAGAATTGGCATTTATCTAAACTGGAGAAGGTCTAGCATAAGTACCACTATAAGTGTAAGGCTGGTCGTTTGCTAGTAGTGCTTGTGTAGCATGGGGATTCTGAGCATAAGGATATGCTAACATAGGTAGCTACAATGGTTCCTTAACAAAAACTTCTTCCTTTGTCCCAAATGTTTCAACAACTCCCTTTTCCTTTCGAGAGCCCTGATAATATTTGTTTTAACTTCATTAACTATTTTTCGAAACCTTATCATATTTTTACAACCCTTTCCCTCATCTTTTCTTAAACCTATTCAATCATTTCTATTCCAGTCCTACGATCTTCTATCTTGTGAACAAAACTACTCTCAAAAGATTTAGCAAGAAATCAATAATATTAAACCCTTATTCTTCAAAAGAAATGAGATCAAATCTACATTTAATAATGATGAATATGCCTGATATGATCATAGATACATGAGTGGTGCAAAACACTATTAAGATGCATAGATGATTTAAAGCTAAATATTTACATACATACAATGCCTATGGAACAAAAATCATACCACCTATGTAAATTTGTATGCATGAGATGCAACATCATATTACAATGGTGGTGAAATGTGTTCACATGAAATGTAATTTGTACAATGCACCTTTTATAGAATCATATCATTCATGAAACCACATACTTGAAATGCAATGATATAATACATGAGTAACAAGATGCATGCTTATGACTGATGCAACATACTTATAAGAAATGCACTGGCACATTATATAAATGAAATGCAATATATATATTATGCGACATAATTAAATTGACACTACTACTAAGATGTGCATGAGGTGGAGTGCATGTACTATCTATTAAGATGTGCATGAGATAAAATGGAAAGGATTTAACCTAAGCAAGAGTGTTTCACTTGTCATTGCGGAGATTATCACGTCACGAGAGCAAAGGTACTTTACTCCCTCCTAAAAGGGTTGAGCCCAAATATAGAGCTCAAATTCATGATATGATTGTGCCGTGTGTGAATGAGGGAACTTAACATTGGAACCCTAATCTTAAATGTCTTACAATTTATCAAGAATAATATATACAAAAATAAAATAATAAATGAATAATTTTTTTAAAAAAATGCATGTGATTTTTCCTTATTATTATTATTGTTATTTTTTAAAAAAATAAAATCAAAATCAAGGAAAATAAAATCAAAATCAAGGAAAATAAAATTAAATACTAATTAAGACCATTAAATCAAAATTAAGAATAACACATGATTAAGTTTGACTTTACTCTTAAAAAAATGCTTTCCCAGTAGAGTTGTCAAGCTATCATAACGATTTTGAGGGACTGCTAGACAAAAATTTTAAACATCTCAAAAACAAGGGAAGTCACCACCGATATTTTTTGTTGGATGTGACTAGCCACCTAAAAGTTTATCTTTTAATAAAATCCTAAAACTAGTTTAAATTTATCAAAAAGATAATTTGGTCTTTGAAATAGAGATGGGTTCAGGAGCAGAGGAAGGACTAACACCCCCAATAATGCCCATTTTAAAAATGATACCAATTAATCTTATGTTATCCTTTAATTTTAACAAACTGGTCTTAAGTTCGATATTTAAAAATGATTTCCTTGATTTATAGCAACCAAAATATCTTCTTGTTTTTCCTTTAATCATTTGTTTAAAAGATAGATAAGAACCTTGTGTATTGAAAATTTTTCAAAAATATTCCAATATTCTAGTAATATTAAAAAGAACTTTCTCACCTAGGGATCTCTTAAGAATCACAACCCGAACTTCTCAATAATCCCATCATCAACAATTTATATTTATTCTAAAAATCAATATTTATGCAAATAGTAAAATATGATGCTCATAATTTAATTTAAACAATATTTTGTTTTCTTTGTCATTTATAAAAAATAATCTTTTTTAATTTTTAATAAAAATATTTATAAAAAATTATCCCAAATAGTCTAATACTTCGGTAATAGTTTAGAAAAATTTTTCACCTAAAGATTTCTTAGGAATCACTACTTAGACTTCCATAGAACTCATCACCGAAAATTCATCATTTATTTTTAAATTATTAATATTTCACCCTAAAAGTTATACCATGATCCAATTATCTATAAATAAATTTGTTTCCTAAAAATATTTATTTTTATAGATATTTTATATTTTATATTTTATATTTTTTTTCTTTGTTTTTCAATATTCGAATTAGAGAAGAAAAATGAAAACCTTTGTATTGAAAAGAGTTTCTAAATATTCCAATACTTTAACAACTTTTAGAAATCTTTTTCACCTAGGGATTTCTCAAGAATCGCTACTCGAACTACCCAAAGTCGCATTACAAATAAAAATTCTCTTTTCTTTTTTTTTAAAGGATGAAATTTTAAATATAAAAAATTTCAAATTTTAGTTCTATCAAACACTATTTTGTTTTCATAAAAAAATAGATATTTATTTTAGGAATTTCGAAATTTTAAACATGGCAAAAAATAGAAAAAAATTAATAAAAGAGCTAAAAATAAAGAAAAAATACCTAAATCGATTGGCAATTCAAATAGGTTCTTTGTGTTTGGAGAGATTTTTAAGTTCAACTGGCAATTTAGGTCCTTTTCTTTTGACTTTATCAATGGTTCAACAATCCAAGCCACTTCAAGAGTTGTTTAGTTGAATCGATTCAGGGATAGGTCAACCGTTGTCTAGGATAGGTCCGACACACAGACTTTGGGTCAAGTTGAGCGTAAGTCTGGGTTCCTTTTAAAAAAAAAACTTATAAAAGCTAAATTTTTTAAAAAAACATTTTATTTTTCTTTTTTAAAAAAGTACAAACTCTCTTAACAAAAAAAAATCCCATTTTTCCAAATTTAACCATCAGCCACCTCTAGGCTACCACCTGTGTAGTCACCAAACACCATTAGTCAATCTCCTTTCTGGTCCAACTTTTCACCACGGCTTCATTTCTTTTCTTTCTTTATGAATATGAGCTCAAATTCCCCTAAAATTCAATAAAGCTCCCTAGATCTAACTTAGAGCCTACAACTTTAAAACCCAAAAACACCAACCTCTGCCACTCCAAATCTTTTGAGATTATAACATGTTTTCCCTTTTCCCACAGCCCTTCTTCTCACCTAGAATCAAGGCTCAGAGCCATCTTGAACCTTATCAAAATTGAGACTCAGTCACTTCCTTATTTTGTCTTCTTTTTGGTTTTTGATAAATTTTTTTTTTTTTTTTTACTACCGGTTATTCCCCGTGAGGGATGTGGTTGAATTGTTGCCTTATATTTTTGTATGTTTTATTTTTATAGGTTAAGGGTTACTATGGGGGGCTGTTTGGGCATTTTTGGCTAGGGTTGTTTTAGGTAGATTAGCTTCAGTTGTTAGGGAGGTTTAAGTGGAAGAGGCTCAAAAGGATGAGCCTATGATGCTTAGCTTAGGTGTTTGAAGGGGTAAAGGTGTTGGTAATTTCGTTCAAAGTTGAGTTTTTTGTTTGAACGACTCTAATGATGGAATAGTTGGTGCTATAGAGATGATGCAAGGTGGGTTGTGTTGTTATAGGTTGCTGGGTAGTTTTTTGGTGATAGGGAAAAGCTGTGATGGTTTGTATATAGTGCTAAAGGGTGGCTAGGGTATCGACTAGGTAAAGGTAGTGTTTGACTATAGAATGGTGGCTTGATGTTGAGTTAGTGATGGTAAGAGAGTGAAGATTTGATGGTGGGGGAATTTGGCAATGTAATGATGGTTATTTTTGGTGATGAAAAAAAGACTTTAGTGATGGTGATAATGGGGTGATCAAATGTTGGGTGGATGGTAAGAGAATGAAGATTTGATGGTGGGGGTGATTTGTTTCAATGAAAATGCAAGGACTTGGAAAAAAAACTTTTGCTCGCTTCTGTGTATGTTCTAGTTTGAATGCCACCCCCTTTTTTATCTATGGTTTTTGCAACAATCAGCATAGGAGCTAAAAATATAGCAACACAACTGCTACCACTAAAAAATAATTTCAAAAACTGGATGTATATGGCATGGGGTGGGATGGATAGTTTGTTGTTGCTGGTACTATCGCCAACTTCAATTTGTCTGTTTCCCTTTTTTTTAGTACTTAAATTAATTTAATTAATTTTGAAAATATAAAAATAAAATAAAAATAACAATGAAATTGGGCTTAAAAGCTTAATTTGGGCCAAGATTGAAGTTGGGGCCTTTATTATCTTATTTGAGCTTTGGGCTTTCAAATTTTGATCATGGACTTTAGGCTTCTAAGCCCATATGATGGAATTGACCCAAATTGAATTGGACTAGGCTATGCAAAATGAAAAATAATAACACTCCTTTCATTTCTAATAGAAATTGTTAGTTTCTCGGAAAAATTTAAGTCTACACAAAAAGTTAAACCTAGTTTTATCTAGCACTACTGAAATTTTAAGCCTAGCTTAATTAACGCGTGGTGAAACTTTTAAGGCCAGTTTATTTGGTTCCCAAAGAAAGATTTAAGCCTAGTTTACTTAGTACCTAATGAAGATTTTAAGTTGAGTTTATCTGGTAATAGTGAAAGTTTAGGCATAGTTTAACGAGCACCATAAAAATTTAAGCCTAGTTTATCTAGCATTTAGTGCAAATTTAAGCCCAGTTTAGCTGACTCCCAATAAAATTTTAAGCCCAATTTAGCTAACACCTATTTTTAAGCCTAGTTTAGCTGGCTTCCAATAAAATTTTAAGCCCAGTTTATCTGGCCCTTAAGGAAATCTTAAGCCCAATTTAACTGGCACCATAAAAATTTAAGCCTAATTTATCTGGCACCCAATGTAAATCTAAGCCTAGTTTAGCTAGCCCTCAACAAAAATTTAAGCCCAATTTACCTAGCACCCATTTTTTAGCCCAGTTTGTTTGGCCCCTAAGGAAATATTAAACCCAGTTTATCTAGCCCTTAAGAAAATTTTTAAGCCTAGTTTATTTGGCCCCCAAAAAAAGATTTAATCCCATTTTAGCTAGCCTTTAATGAAATTTAAGCCCAGCTTAGCTGGCTCCTCATGAAAATTTAAGCCTAGTTGATCTGGCACACCATGAAAACTTTTAAGCCCAGCTTATTTAGCACCTAATTTTAAACCCAGTTTAGCTAGCTCCTAATGAAAATTTTAAGCCAGATTAGCTAGTACATAAATCCATATTAACAGTCAGTTTATCTCACTTATGATATTGTCTTGGTTGTTTTCTTTTTTTTTTACTTGTGGTGTCATCCCAGTCATTTTTTATTTCTAACTTATGGTGTCATCCTAGTTGTTCTTTATTTTTTGACTTGATGTATTATCTTAGTCATTTTCTTATTTTTGACTTGCGGTGTTGTCCCAGTCATTCTTTACTTTTTGACTTGTGGTGTCTTCTTGATCCTAGTCATTCTTTATCTTTTGACTTGTGATGTTCTCTCAGTTATTCTTTATTTTTTGACCTGCAATGTCGTCCCAGTCCCAGTTCTTTATTTTCTAACATGCGATGTTGTCCTAATCATTTTTTTATTTTTCAACTTATGATGTTATCCTAGTAGTTCATTATTTTTTGACTTGCAGTGTCATCCCAGTCATTTCTTATTTTTTAACTTACGTTGTCATTTCGATCATTTTTTATTTTTTGACTTGTAATGTCATCCCGATCATTTTTTATTTTTTGACTTGCAATGTCGTCCTGATTGTTCTTTATTTTTTCACTTGCGATATTGTCTTGGTTGTTCATTGTTTTGACTTGTGATGTTGTCCCAATCATTTTCTTATTTTTTAACTTGCGGTGTCTTCTTAGTCAATCATTATTTTTTTACTTACGGTGTCATCCCAATCATTTTCTTATTTTTTGACTTACGGTATCATCCCGATCGTGCTTTATTTTTCGACTTATTATGTCATCCCAGTTGTTTTCTTATTTTTTGACTTACGATGTTGTCCCAATCTCAATCGTTCTTTATTTTTAGATCTATGATGTTGTCCCCTATAAAAACAAAAAACAACAAAACAAAACAACATAGAAACAAAAACAAAAACAAAAACAACAACAACAACAAAATTAAGAACAAAAAAAGCCAAAAAGTAAAAAATATAAAATAAAACAGGGGAAGAGAAGGAGGGGAACAAAGGTTTTTCTCTTACTTAGAAGTATCACACGGTCAAAATTGTCATCCATGTTTTTGCGTTATTTTTTATTCTCATAAATATGCAAAGAATAACAACTGTAGACATTGAATTTTATCCGAAACATTTTTTAAAATCATTGACTCAAGGCTCATTACTGAACATGGGCCAAGACCATTTAAGAGAATCATTTACAACCTATAAAGAGCCCATAAATTTGCATATTTAGAAACAGAAAGTCAACTCAAGTCAAATCCAATCAAATAAAGTCAAAATTACACAAAAATGATCAAAATGGATAGAGCCCATGTTAATTCTCAAAATTCAAAACCTAATTTAAATTAATGTGGTTTAAGATTAAATTTGAGTACTTTTAAAAGGCTTTTTTATTGCACCTTGGGAAGTACAAAATTATTAATATACCCTTATAGGGGTATTTTCATAATTTGACCTTTTTTGAGCTTGAATTTTTGTGAAACTTTTCAGATTTTAATTTCATAATATTTCATGATTTTTAATGCATTTGAAATCGCAGCAGTGCCTCAAAAAGTATGAAATTACCAAAATACCCTTATAAGGGTATTTTTGTAATTTGGCCTTCCCAAGCTCAGATTTTCATGAAACTTTTCATATCTCAATTTCACAATATTTCATGACTTTTGGTGCATTTGAAATCATAGTACTACCCCAAGAAGTGTAAAATTACTAAAATACCCATATATGGGTATTTTCATAATTTGGCTTTCTCGAGCTTGGATTTTCACAAAATTTTTCAAATCTCAATTTCATAATATTTCATTATTTTTGGTGTTTTAAAATTCCAAAAATGAACATGGGAACATTGATTTCTAAGAAAATGGCCTTAATATTAAAAACTTTGTACTAGGGTAAAATGGTCCTTTCATGGGTTTAAAAGCTAAAAATCTAACCTTTGTAATAAATAATGTGAGCCATTGGATCTTTTTTGAATTTTGATCCAATGGTTAAAGCTTGTTCCTTGGAAGGAAAGAAAGGATGAAACTTTGGCCCTTGGATGTTACTTGATCCAAGGGCCTATATTCACCAAGAAGAAAAAGTTAATTTTTTTGTACAAAAAAAGGGTCTGCCGAAGAGAAAATAAGTTGGCTAAAAAAAATAAGAAAGGCTTATAGTAAAAAAATAAAACTAAACACAAAAGAGTAAAGAAAGAAAAAAAGCTACAAAAAAAATATTTTTAAGAGAGAATGTTTTGGAAAGGTGAGAACTTTTCACAAAACAAAAAGGGAGAAAACAATTTCCAGAAAAGTTCAAAAAGAGGAGGTAAGTAGTCTATAAGCTTAGTCATATAGAGTATATGTTGGTCGTTTTCTTTCATTGGTTATTTCACATATAAAGCTTCATTTTTTTATTCTCCTATAGGTAGTTTTTGTATGGAAGCATAAAACTTCAATCTTTTTAGATTTTCTGGTTTCTTTTTTGCATATTGATTATCATATGCATAAGTTTGTTATGGCTTGTTTAATTTATATGGGAGTTGTTAAGGATATGGTTAGTACAACATGTGTGTAGGAGCTTGAAACTTTATTCACATCAATTGTTTGTTTTTCTATACATGGGTTGTTCATGGAAGAGCTTAAAGCATTACATTTTTAAAAAAAAGGAATGAATATGCATAAAGAGCAATGTTGTTGACTTTTCTTTCAAGTGTGTTCCTCTTATATGGGTCGAAAGTTTTACAAATCATTGCCTTTTTTCAAGTGTGGTCTATATTATTACCCTTTTCAAGTATGGGCTATGTCAATGCCTTTTCCAAGTGTGGGCCATTGTGGGAGGAAAGAAATTTAAAGTTCGGCCTTTTTTTCGAGGCCCAACTATCCATGTTTTTTTAGCCTTGGGCTGGATATATTGTTTGTGAATGGCCCAATGAAGTTGTTTGCTTATTCCCATGAAATTTTTTAAAAAAAAGTTTAATTGCAAGTTAAATTCCATGCATGCTCAATTTTTTTATTGATTAAGTTTCTATATTTATTTCATTTCAATTTCTTATACTTTAATTTGCTTTTGGTGCAATATGTTCTCCATGCACTTTAAATTATTTTATTCCATAATTGTTCAATAATAAGATTAAATAATTAGATTTTAAAAACCCTGCCTAGATGTTGGAAGGAATTCAATATTGGTTTATTTTTGAAAAATTTAATTCTGCCTAGATGTTGGGGAATTAACGAATCAAAATATTAAAAAATTAAGTTAAGTCAAATTAGATTAAATTTAAAATATAAAGTAAAATTTACATAAGCAAATTAAATAATAGATGAAATTATTTCACTTTTAATTTTAGAAAGAAAAAGATAAAAAGTAAACAGGAGTAAAATATATATAAAAACTGATTAAATTGGTTGTTTTAATTTTTTAGTTTTTATTTGCATAATTTATTTGTTTCATGTCGCATTAATATAAAACTATCAAGGAAAAGGGGAATTACAAAAAATAAGATTGCTCCAAAATTCTACCTAAATGTTAGAGATTTTTAGAGAAGTTCATAAAATTTTAAATTTACCCAAAATTCTAAGCTCATTTTAAATTTTTTAGGATCTGCATGAAAACTTTTTATGAAGTAATCTATTCTCAAATACTGCCTAGATGTTAGGGTACTTAGGAAATTTTATTTCATTAAGAATTTTCATACATGTCCACAACTCAAAATAAATTCATTTTGTTAAAACCATGACTATAAAAAATGCAAAATAATAAAAATAATAGGATAGGATTTTAATTATAAAAATTCACACCCAAACTCTATGTAGATGTTGGAGAGTTCAGGTGGTCTCTTTGTATTTGAAAACCCAAGTCTTAAATTCGTATTTGATCATCACTTGCATATGTTTTGTTTTTAAATTAATGTCTTCATTTATAATGCATATTTATGTTTGCTCTAGTTATGAATGTTTAATATTAATTATATTACTATTCATTTTTATTGCAATGCATAAAAAGTTTTCTTAAAATTTTTCTTTTAGCTTAAAACAAATGAAATTAAAATAGCATTTCATGAAATATGATTGATTGGTACTCTGCCTAGATGTTGGAGAGTCATCAACAATTATCATTTATAAAGAATGTTATTTTATTATTTTTAAAAAGAATATTATGATAAATCTTAAATGAAAAGACTATCTTTGAATTTTGTCTTTATGTCAAAGACTCTGAAGGTATTTCTCTAATTTGAAGATTTTCATTACATTCCTAAATAAATTTTTTTTTAAAACTAATTTTATTTCTTACAAACAAAGGGAATTATAATTAAATTTCATATAGAAAACCATTTTTATCTAAAATTACAAATATCGCATAATTAATTGGTACCAATTTTGTGGGCATTGTGGGGGTGCTAATCCTTTCCCACACGTAACCAACTCCCGAACCCAATATGTTTTCGTAGACCAAAATTATCTTTTTAATAAAACTTTAAACATGTCTTATTGTTTTTATTAAAAGATAAAATTTTTGGGTGGCCAATCGCACCTTAAAAAAAATTGGTGGTAACTCCTTGTGCTTTTCATGATTTTTTAATTTTACGTCTAGTAATCGAGTCCCCGGATCAATACATTGCAATAACTTTGTTTCTCTATCTATTGATGAATTACTGATTTGAGCTTACAAAATGCATCATGAAGCACTAATTATGCATTCGCTAACTATCTCTATCTGACAAGTCTATCAATTGAACATTACTGAGTAAACATGACAATTTTAGGACATTAATAACTAGTATATGGTATATGGATCTTTAGTTCATGTTTGGTGCATAAGATGATAGGTAGAATAGGATAATAATTATCCCATATTATGTTTGATTTGTATCTAAAGAAAAAGATGGGATTATAATGAGGATTATCATCCTTTTGGTAAAAGATAATTCAATCTTCCCAAAGTAGAGAGGATCATTTTTAATCCATGGGATTGAACTTACATATCCTATTATATCCTTAAAAATTACATCAATAATTTAAATTGTAAAAATTTTAGGAAGGATAATTTTGACCAATAAATAAACTATCATATTATCTTACCTTATCATAACCTTATATACCGAACAAGACCTTAATGTATTAGATTTTGTCTTGTTTATTTAGTATTCAAAACTATTTTGGAGTATATGTATGTGTTGCATATATATTGAAAAACTATTTGAAGTGGCATCAAAACACACTAATAAAAATACTAGTCTTCACTATAAAATTTCTTAATTTTAGTAACACTAAAATTCTGAGGGTCGTAAAAGTGCCAATAATTTCTTATTTTTATTTTTATTTTACTGGCTTAATAAAACTACCTTTAATAGATTAATTTTTAAGGACAATTTTAACCCACACACAATAATCTTATCTCTTTCACTTAATAAAGCACTAGGTTTCACTAATAAAACACTCTTTGCTCACCTTTGCCTTACATCACTTAATAACTTTCCTTTTTTTTTTCTTGAAATCTCTCTACTTTCACTCTCACCACTTGATCTCTCTCACTCTCATTCTCATCAGATATAATTCTTCGATCTCTCTTCGATTGCTACCTTGATCTCTCTCACTCTCATTTAACATACCTTCAATCTTTCTTTGATCGATTCTTTCTACTGCAAACTTCAATTTCCTTACTGAAACTTTGATTTCCTCTGCTTGTAGCTAGGTATACACAATTTCCTCTACATTTCTTTGATTTTCATCTATTGTTTTTTCAAATCTAATGAATCTTTCTTTAATTTTTTAAAATCCCTAATTTTTTTGCTCAATTGTTATGCGGAAGCAGTTTGTTAGTTCGTTAATTATTGTGAAAAAGCAATTCCTTTTTAGTTCATCAGTTTTTCATCTGTTGGTGCAAAAACAGACAATGTATCTTTCAAATTTTGGAGTTAACCTTGTTGTTTAGCTTTTTGTGGGTAAATTTGATTAACTAAATTAGGAACATTCAATTAAGCACACTCATGTATCATTAACTAAATTCATGTATAACACAAATTCATGAATAGCTATAGCTAGCTTCATAGATAGCTAGATTCATGAATACTTAATCTAAGTTTAATATCCAACAATTTTATATAAAGATACGAGAAATACCACAAAAAAACATTTTAAAGGCTATTCAAAGAAGAGGAAATGATGACACTAATCTATATTTTCATGCATCTTCAAAAATTAGGGAGAAAATTTATACCCTTACAATGTCATCATTATATGTAATGAACAATATCACTTCCAATGGTGTAGCTGAATTATTGGAGTTAAAATAATAGCATTATCCTTTTTATTTATAATATTTATTATTTAAAACAATTTTGATAAAATTAAATATAGAAGAAAATATCTCAAAATATGATAAAACTTTCAAATAAATAAATATTTTCAAACTCATAAATTAAACTTATACTTGTAGTGAAAAAAAATTCTTAGAATTCTCAAATTAAATGAATGTAAAAGTAAAGAAAAAATTTATTTTTTGACCCCTTAAAAAATTTTAACAAATTTGAGTGGTGTTGATACACCAAATATATAGGAAAAACACTAATTTTTAATGTTAATTACATATATTATTCAATTTCAAAAGTTGAGTGGTATCAATGGTTGATTCAATTCTACCACTTTTGTCTTAAATCTAATTGGTATGGTATGACTAGCTCTAATCTTCAATGGCAGCATAATGTATACTTTCTATTGCTATTATATGATCCAGACATACTACTGAGTTTTGCGTTTGATTTCACTATAATTCCATGAATGAAATTTAAAATGTCTTAGAAAGAACTAATCAGAAATTATTGTTATAGTTTGGCAAAAGGATGTTAAAGGTGATTGCAACCCAAATTGTCATAAAATCAAATCAGAAAAGATTGTTATAGCATGGATGAAAATTGAATTTTAAAAAAGAGTTTTGAAGAGCAATATTCTCTCATAATATTGGAATTCATATATGCATGAAAAATAATTGTTATATAATACAAATTATGTAATTAAGGAACAACTTTTAAATTGTGCGCTAATATCTTTTGAAGCATTTAGTACTAAAATTAGTTACAAATTTTTTTTAATAATGCTAATAATAAATGAAGTGAAAGTCAAATACTCTTTGGTGAGATTAAATGGAATGCTTGCCCTTTGATGAATCTAAAAGTTTAATTCAAGACAAATTAGCCTTTTTTATGATAGGAAGATTATGCATACTAGAAATTTGTCATCATTATATGTAATAGCTATAGCTATTCATGAATTTGTTTTATGCATAAATTTAGTTGATGATACTTGTTGTTTGTCAGTTTTTTATAATAAACTTAATTTCTATTATGTTATAATTCTTAAAAGTTGCTTTATTCCTAGGTTGTCTCCTCTTTCATGATTGTTTTCTTTCTTTTTCCATATGTATTGCAACCATGGATAAGAGTTGGATTAAAAAGTCTAGGTTTAGTAGTCAATATATGCAAGGGGTTAGCCAATTTTTAAGATTTGCATTTAAGAATGCATGTTGAGATGATTTTATGTTAATGCACAAAATGTGTCAATATGCATGGATACCATTAGAAGTTGTACAAGAGCATTTAATTTACAATGGGTTTTTATCTAGTTATACTAATTGGATTTGTCATGGTAAAACTTCATTGCCTACTTATGAGTCTCATTTATCGAAGGGTTTTTTTTCAGTTTAGAAGCTTTCAAGAACTTAGATTTCCTAATGTTAAAGAGAGTTTAAAAGTTGATGAAAATTAAAATATGATTGATTTTTCTCAATTTTCTAGTGTAGAGAGTGATAGTAGACAATCCCAAGAAGAGCCAACTATTGAAGTGGCTAAGTTTTATAAGTTGTTAAAGGATTATAACCATATTAGAAGTGCTATTTCAATGTGAGGCAATTCAAGAATTTCACCTGTTAGTCTTCTAGAAAAGTCTTGTCCTTTTCTTATAAAGTATTTTAATTAAATTGTAGTTAACTGGATTAGGTTCTTTATAAAGAATTTGAGAAATGTGTTAAAGGGCAACAAAGGCGTAGTCAAGCTCGTCCAATTGAAATAAATGATATGATGAATTCTACATTTCATGAATGGTTTCATGATCAAGTTAGTAATTTTCTAATATATCATATTATTTTTTTTCTTTTTTCCTAATTTAGGGTCAAAATAACAAGTTTTATACATTTCAATGTTAAATTAGGTTGCAAAAATGGATCCATTGGAAACTATAAAAGAAATTAGATATCTTTCTCAAGGTCCTAATAAGGTGGCAAGAAGATATACGAGTTATATCATCAATGGGATTAGGTTTCATACGAAAAGTCATGAGAGGGATAGAAAAACTCAAAACAGTGAAGTAGCTATGATTGCAAAAATCACTCATTATCCAAATGTTCAAAGTGGAGATCCTATTGTTATGGAAGATACCTATTATGGGGCACTAACATATATAATAGAACTTAATTACTTTGATAGATTTAAGGTTGTATTGTTTAGATGTGATTGGTTAGCCTTATTGAAGGCAAGGGCATTAAGAAGGATCAATATGGATTTACCCTTGTGAATTTCTCAAATTTAATTCATATGGTAAGGATATAAAAAGATGAACCTTTTGTATTTGCGTCCCAAGAAAAACAAGTATTTTATGTACAATATCCTTGGTATGAGAATTGGAAAATTGTAGTGAATGCAATACCAAGAGATTTGTATGATATGGGTGTGGAATCAAATAAGGAAGAAGGTTGAATCTACTATGATTTTGTTTTCTTGTAATTAAAAGATTTCTTCAATGATTAAATAGGTAAGTCTTGAATTCGTGCTTTCCTCTCCACTTTATCTCTATATATGTATTCCTTCTAACCTATTTTTCCTCTTTTATGCAAGTTTTTTAGCACTGCAAAGGCCTATTCTAATGTGACCCCTCCCTGCCTGTCTTCTAAGGTAACCTTTGTAAGATATTCTCTGTGGAATATCTTACTGTTATGCAGTGCTATGGTAATAATTCAGAAGCTTACAACAAGGCTAAATATTAAGTAGGAGAACTTACTACTTACATAAAAAGATCCAAAATCCTGAATACCTGATAATTCAGAAGTGTATGTGGAGATATGATCTAATTTTCTGATTTCTAGACTTTTTGTTATCTTTCCAGTGCTTAGGTAGTATGCCAGTCGACATCCTTTGTGCTATATGCTGGATTGGCATAGCATGGTCTGTTTAAGTGGAAATTTTTAGTAATGACATTTTTAAAGTTTGAACATAAGTGAATTTGATCGGGGATATGTTATTTTGAATTTATTGTATGCAGTAGCATGAGCTATATATGCTCAAATACCCTTCTGGTTTTGGAAAGTGAAATTTTGCAACCTCTTAGTAGTTTCAATTTCAGTGACTGTCACGTAATAAGATAATAATATAATCATTTTCTTATAGTTAGTTCCTTTAAGCTAAAAGCATGATGATCATGCATAATAAAGAACTTATGGATGATAAAAATAATCTCATTATGCCACTGTCTTTTATTAGTATTATTATTAGAATATGCTCAATTCGACTGTGAGCATTATGACACATGCACTAGTGGGTAATGAGTTGATAGACTAGAATGTGTTTATGGTTAATTGATCTTCAAGCTATATTGAAAATTTTGTAGTTTAGTCATTTATACATCTTCGAGACCTTCCTAGTTTATTTTGTCATACATGTTGATTTAGTGCACCATTACAATGGGATCTGTAGCAACCTTTATAGATCATGATGAGAGCTGGAAATTGTTACTAGTTACAAAGAAAGGATCTTTGTATTTATGGGATCTCTTTAATAGGAACTATCTCCTCCATGATTCATTAGCATCCCTAATCACTTTAGACCTTAGCTCGTCTGCAAAGGTATATGTATTTGATATAATTTGAGCCTCCATATGATCTTAGAAGACATTAGTCGTAGCACTTGGCTGGCAACTCATAATGTCTTGTTCATGTGGGATGTTACACATATTTCCTAACATTTTTATAACTATTTTCAAACACAATCAAAGTTATATCGGCTAAGTTATCAAAATCTATTTTCCTCTTGTTGTTTTGGCTACTCGGCATGCGTCTCTCTTTGACATGAGTCTTATGTATTGGTTGAGGGTTGTATATGACTACTTCTCTACATCAAATTTTTCTAGTACTTGGAATTTAGGTTTAATTCAGCATGGTGAGCAAGCCTCACTACAGGTGGATGTCAGGAAACATTTGGCAAAAAGCCAAGCTGGAGTAGGTTTGTCGTTAACACTTTTTTCCCTTAAAATCCTAAAGTCATATCAGAATTTTTTATACAAGTATTTGTTTGACATCTTATCTCAATTGGTGGCACGAATTTCAGTTATATTCTTCCCTTACTAAAGTTCATTTTGACACAGTAGTTTCTAAAGAAATAATTCTGAATAAATCCTAGTTTTTAATTATTTTAAGAAGCTCTTTTTATTGTGTTGATCCTAGAATTTCACCTGTCATCATGTTTTGCCACAAGGTAATTAATGATAAAGTGCAAACACATGCTCATTTAGAAGCTTAGTTGGCATCGTCTTTGGCTTTGATATCCCCTAATGAATATCGCTAGAGCCTTCTTTCCTACAGACGCTTCCTAGCAAGGTTTGTTTTTCTCCCCTACCAAATGCATTTATTGTGTAGCTTCTTCAATGTACAGGCATATACTTTTTTGTTACTAGTGGTGCAAAGCTTGTATTTAGTACATTGTAATAGAACTTGGAACCTATGTATTTCTGTAGAATAATGTTCTCTCTCAGTTATAGGATACAAGTATAAAAATAAACAATGACAACCTATATATGCTCACGTTTGCAGAGAAGCAGATGACTCTCATTTGCGAGAAGTCTATAAAATTTTTCTTAGGCCACCAACTAGAATGGCTTCAGATTCCAAGAATCCTGCTTAGGATCCTTAAGTGCTTGTAAATCTTTCATCCCAACCTCTTATAAAAATCGTAGTCCATTGATTTTAGCGCATCTTTTTCCATCATATCCTAGAATATCCAAGGAGAATCACTTCTTTGAAAATACAATATATGAGCTTCTTTATAAATCATATAATGCTTAATTTATTTTGTTCAATTAGTTTTCAAAACTTTCTAGAGGGTTGATGTACTCAGAAGGTAATGAACATTATTTTAACGACTTGTCTTGTTAATTTTTATTGTCAATGAAAGCACTTCTATCCGTGGTTTTAATTTCCCGGGAACAAAACTAGCATGTAATAACAATAATTATATTATTAATTAGTAAATAATAGTTATTTACTAATCCAGAAATTGTATTATATTGTAAGTTTCAGATGCATCGAGTTCATTGGGATCACTATGTGCAAATAATTAAGGAAAAATGGAAGGTTTGAGTATGATGCTATTGCATTGGTGTTTTGATAACTTTTTGGTAATTTGATAGCTTTAGAATAATGTTTATTGTTATACTTTGAGGATGACACTACTACATTATTGCTGATAATTGGTAGTTTGATAACTTTTTGGTGTATTAAAAGTTTCGGTATTTGTAATAGGATGGTATTAGGTTGTAATTTGCCTTTGATGGTTATCGATTTTCTTAATAGCTTGTTAACATTGACAAATGACACTACCATTGAATTTTGTTGATTTTGATACTTATAAATCATGACATTGGCAACCTTATTCCTTAGTCTTGTTTCTACAATTGTTGAGGAAAAGAAGAAAAAACAGTGGGATGGTATGTAAATATTTAGGGTGTTTAAAGTTAGAATGCTCTAATGTTATGAACCATTTTGTAGTTATGTTTGAGGACTTTTGTTAACTAATTTTCTGTATTTGCTGAAAGTTATATGTTTCACAATATCTGTGCCCAAGTGAGTGTAAGAATGGTCTCATTAGCTTCAATGAGTTTTCTTCTGTAATGGGAAAGTTAGCCCTAGAATTTCTAGGCATTAGTTTGTCATCATAACCGTTATTTATTCACTCACTCTCTCTCTCTTTGCAAACATTATTTAGGGATGATTTAGTGGTGGATCTTATGTGGATTCTTAAAAAGACTTTGAAATAAACAAACTTTGGAATGCAAAAAACTTGATTGGTTTCAAAGGCAAAATATGTTTCCTTTCAAATGTACAAGAAATCATCAGCTCTCCTAAAACAGGTCCTTCTCTTAATTATTGATGCCTAGTTTTTATAATAATGATGAATTAATTGATGCTTGGTTTTTATAATAACAGTGATATGACAAGGAAATCTTGGGATCGATTTTAGCCTCATGGCCATGGATTAAAATATGTCAATGAGTATTTGCATTTTTTTTTTTGGAATATGAAATCTTTTTAAAAAATAAAGTAAGACTTTTAACGAGGTTTTAAGTATCAATATAGTTCACTTAATAAATATAAAAATTTTGAATAAAATATGATTTTTACCGGCACTTTAAAACGCTTTTAATAGTTTTTTAATTATAACGGCAGTTTAAAGTGCTCAAATCAAATACATGTGTAACACCAATACTGGTGGCTTGATTGAAAGAAAGTTTTCACCGACATTCATCTAGTTAGCGGTCAACTTGCAGTCAAAAAACTACAGGTAATAGTAATGCGACACTTTTTTAATCTTTTACTAGCACTTATAAATTTCAGTAAAAATAATTGTTTTTGTTGTGTTTAGAAAAAAAAAAAACAATATGTTTACAGATACAATGTTGATAAACTTGATTAGACCTCTAACTCACTCCAATTTATCTCCTTAATAACCAATCATATATCTTATCAAGGTGTCCGTGTGTGTATATATGATTTTGAATTTGATGTTGTTTGGTATTCGAATAATGTGAAGTTTCGAGTAGACGGATGAGGCAAATTTGTATTGGGAGCTTGGATGGCGAAATTTCATATTAAAAGAATGATCTTCAGATAGTGGATCGAATATATTACTGTTACTACTAATCGAAGAATTGGGATTTAACTTTGACTCTTTTTTCAACATTGCCTTGAATTAGATTTTGACCATTAATGATTTGCATGCAGGTCAGTTAAGAGTTTGCTAACAAAAAGGGCAAAAAAAAAAGAGAGGAAAAATTATTTCTATATTTAACCTACCATACTTATAATAAATTAAGTTGAGCAATTAGTTAGGTAAAAATAAGGGTGTAAATGATACATTAATACTCACAAATTACTTAGGTTCAATTCGAATAAAACTCGAATTCAACTTGATAATTATCGAACCAAGCTCGAGCTTGAGTAACTCGACTCATCGATCGAGTCGAGTTTGAGCATTTTTATACTCGACTCCAGTAGCTCGCGAGCCTAATCGAGCTTTTATATTTAAATATATTTTTAATATTTTAATTAATAAAATATTTCGGACTCGAACTCGAGCTCGGACACAAATAATAAAACTTTTGACAAATATAAGAATCTAACTTATTTTTACATATTAATCGAGTGAACTCAAATAACTCGATTTCTATCTCGAGTTGAGCTTCAGTTAAAAAATAAAACTCGATCGAGTTGAACCTCAAATTTCGAATCGAGTTCGAGCTCGAATTTAATACTGTATCAATTTGAACTCGATCAATTACACTCCTGAACAAAAGATAAGAGTGAGCAGCTTTCGAGTTCTTGACCCAACTATAAAAAAATCTAAAAAAAGTAAAGGTTTGTGTTTGAATCAAGTCATTCCCTATGTCGTTATAAAATTTTGTAGGAAAAAAAAAAAAAGAATACGCTAATATAGTAAGGAAACAGCATTTGACGGAGAAATACAAATGTAAAAAGAATCAAAAGCAAAAGTCCACGTGTATTCTTAATAATCCAAGTGATGTGAAAGATCAGTCACTACAGTTGAGCCTCACATCTTTTACTTTTCCCTTTGAATTCTGAGTAACAAGGTAAGGTAAAGGGCTAAGGGGGGGCGGTGGTCCCGGTGAATCGTAAGAAAAAAAAGGCAAAAAAGGAAAAGACTCAAATCCAAGGCAAAGCAAAACCACCATATTTGAGGTTAAAGCAAGAAAGATAACCCCATATTTGAGGTAAAAGCAAGCCATAAAAGGCCTATCAACGAAGACTAGTAGTAGAACTTCTTTTTCTGTGTCAAATAAAAATATGTGAAGGAATTTGAATAAACTCTTTCGCTTTCTTCTCTTTCTTCTCTTTCAATCATTATGCACTCAATTGCTGTATGTCTTACTCGTTTCTGTACCCATGTAAAGTTGATAATTTAAAATATAGCGTATGATAAAAAATTTTAATTATTAATAAATAAAATTAATTTTTATATTAATGTTATTTATATTTTAAATAATTATATTTAAATAAAAATAATTATCATATGATAAATTATTATAACTATTTAAATATAAATAGAGTATTATTCATAAAAATCATGATTATACAAAAAATCATAATCATTTGAATAAAAATTTATATTTGTTCATTCATTATAAATAAATCTTTCACTATAATTATTTTCACTACTTCTACTTGGAGAGTTTTGAGGTTTTGTTGTATCCTAAAGGCATAATTATTTTTAAGAAAGTGTTTTTCACACCTTAAAATCAAAATTTTTTTTTCTATTTTTTGTCTTCTCTTATTTATTTTTCTAACAATTTAAAGATAATTATGATAAATTTATATTTCGCATGAAGAAGATATAAAGAAAAGAAATTTGCATGATTTGAATATCAATATTAAAAGAGACTCATGGTGTCAAAAGATTAATGTTTCTATAGACTAAAATGTTAATTTTCATAAAGATTTTCATTAAAGGTATATATGTATGTATGTATGTATGTATGTATGTATGTATTATTATTATTATTATTATTATTATTATTATTATTATTATTATTTTGCATAATTGCTCGTAAAAAGATTGACTAAATGAGACAAACACTTTAAAAATTAATTTTATTAGTGTGTAAAGTCGAAACACAATATGTAAAATATTGATTATATTACATAAATTTATGCATATATTGAAATTAGCTCCATAATTGGATTTAATAAATTGTATTATATCTATTTGAAAAATCGATACTTATAAAGACTAGGATGGGAAATAACATGAAAACATAAAAGAGAAATATATGAATTGATCCATGACCAAAAGAATTATTAATTGTTATCATGTATCGAATTAAATTGGGTTCTAATAGAATAGTCGATTATTTAATTGTCATGTCTTAATTATATATAGAACAAGCAAATTATCCCATGGTTTTTATGAAAATAATTGAAAAAAGGTAAAGGAATTTACCATGTAAAATTGGATGTAAGTGGAGAATATATGCAGAAAATAAGATTTAGCTACAAGATTAGTTTTATTTTTAAATCGTAGCACCAAAATTGAGATAATAAGTTGAGTCAAGCTATTTGTATGGTTCTATCTTTCTTGATTGTTTATAAATCAAAGGTTGATTTTTTTTAATTTTTTATTGATTCAAATTTTGACTAGTGTTTAATTTTCATGAAAACCAGTTAAATTAAATTGATGTATGTGAATAATTATTATTAAGATATGGTGTTTTATGGATTAATTGGTAGATAATAAACCAAATAATTGTTATTATCAAAAACATGGACAGCATGATGTGTATTTTGCCTACTGGGTGTATTACATTAGAAGTGATTTTATAAAATAAAATTTTATTGTGAACGATCACAAAGTGAAAATCATAAAGAGCCATCAAAGGGTTAATCAATGGTTACACAAAAGTATTATTGCTTTTCATATATGGAATATTGATTAAAAGAAAAGGCATGTCATGGAAAATATTGAAACATTTGTTAGTTACTAGCATTTTGAAGGATGCTTTTCAATGTCTAATTAGCCATGTTTATAAATTAAAAAAGAATATGCAAATTCAATATACATGTGTTTAATTCCATTTTGTGATAACATGGAGAACATTGGTACAGTTTGTCATATATTACAAAAATGAACTGAATGGGATAGAATTTTCTTTCTTATACATATAAGAAAGATATGAGCTATGAAGATAGAATGTCATCATCCAATTAATACATTATTGGTTAAAGACAATGAAGATATTTTTGCTTTTTATATTAGGAAAAATGACTTTCTGCAGGCTGTTAAAATGAAAAGTGAATAAGTTTCTAAGGTTTTCAATAGTTTCATGATAATGGCAAGGATGTAGCTGGTTATACACCATATTAGCATATGTGCTTAGATAATAATATTGGTTTGTGAACCCTTAAGCCTTGGAATTAGCTAATCAATGATTTAACCAATACAAATTCATTATGAAATTTTGCATGAAATATAAGTAAAACTCATATTATAATTATTATTTATACTATTTTATGAAAATGATTCTTTGGATTCATATTTCATGGCTTAAGTTGATATGATGATCTAGATATGAACTTATTGATCACAACATGATTGTGAAAGTATTTGAAATTAGAGGTAAATATACTATGAACTTTTATTGTATATAGACATATTGGTTCTATGAGTAACATTTGAATTTATTATATACCCAAAAATATTATGACCAATTAAAAGTGATAAATAACAGAGATATATAGGTTGCATAATGGTGGAGAAATAAAGTTCTCATAAAATTTTGAAATCAAGTTTAGAAGTTTCAATAATCATGAACTTAGAATTGGCCATTAGGTAATTAATATATGCATTGAAAACTCATGATAACATTTGAGATAGTTGGTTTTCACTAAAAGCCATCACTATAAATTAGATAACTCTAGTACCCAAATCTACATGATTTATAGGTATGATGTGGATTATTATTGTTGGTTTAGAATGCCATAAGCTAAAATTGATGCCATAATCTTGATCATGTTGTGGTAATTTTTTGTTATGTATATGGTTTAATTCATGAATTGTACAAATGATTTATCATTTATGGGTTTATATAGTAAAAATTTCAAAATATATTTATTTTAAAAGCCATGAGTGATTTAAAGATCTTGTAAATATGAAACTTTTATAATAGCAAAAAGAAAGCTATTTGATCCATTTGGGTGATAGAAATGGTTTTGTTTATGGTAATAAAAATTATTAATAGTGTTCATGATGAAAGAGATTCATATAAGTATTTATGAATTGACATAAAAAGTCTTAAAATGAGACTATAAAAGTATGATTATACTTGAAATCTACTTATTGATGTAAACTCTTATATTGAGTTAAAATATAAAAGTTTTGGAACTTTTATAGAAATATTAAGATCTTTGCTAGTTATCTTTTACTCTTATTTTAAAAAAATCACCAAATAGTGAAAAGATAAATGAAATGGTAACTTGATTAAGTATATATGATATATTGACAATTGAATAAGACATTCTTTAATAAAAGAATGCATACTTGCACTTGGTTATAAAAATCAAAAGAAATAGAAATTGCCACCATATTGTTGTAAGATTTTAATATAATTTTATGAGCAAATTATACAAACTAATAAGTTTAGACAGTTATTAAAGTAAAATCATAAAAGGTCCTGAAAAATATTAAAAGGACTAAATTGGTTTGGTTTATTCATTGAGTTTATCCAATTATACTAGAAGTATAATTGTATTAAAGATGTATAAAAGTATGAAAATAGAATGGTTGAAATTAATGAGTATAAAGTTGTGGCCTCAACCAAAACCAACTATTTCTTAAAATGATAAGAATGAGGCAACAATGTCTGAAGCATATAAATGATATGCAAAATGAAAAGTTTAGACATATTAGCCTAAAGTGACTATATTGGAGATTCAATCTCAAGTGGGGTAATTATCATAAAAAAATTGAATTCTAAGATATCTCGTTAGTAGTAGTACAAGTATAATGGATTTACACCCTTACTATTAAACACCGATAATAGGAACCCATCTTTGAATTAGTAGCCTCTAATTATAAAGATTAATGGGTAAAAACAAGTTATTGTTATATATATGTTAAACACTAGTAAAATCCATTCAAATTTTAAAAACTAGTGTGATCCATTGCGTGGGAAGGATGAGCTTAATGGAGTTTTAAATGTCTAAAGCAAGGGAGACATAATGAAAACTCTATCTGTATAAACATAAAAGTGCCACCACTTCAACAAGAAGAATTGGGACCTCTCTTATAAATGTTTATGAATAGGATAAGCACAAGGCCATAATAGTGCTAAAAGTGATTATAAACCTCTGATAAAAGAATAAATAAGTATTATGTATGTTATATCTTCAATTCTAACACTAAGAATTGAGGTTTAATTTGTGAACACCATCAACTTCGTTAGAATTCTAAGACATATATGCTAATTGAAGGTTTAAATCGAGAGATATCTTTTTGTATTTATAATATTTATTTGTGTGAAACATTAAAAATTAAGCACCAACATTCCAAACTAGTGAGGGATTATTGATAATTTAGAATGTGGTGCATCCCACATTGGATAGAAAGATTTAAATTATTAATGAATAAAATTAATTTTTTTATTAATTTTATTCATATTTTAAATAATTATATTTGAATGAAACAATTATCATATGACAAATGGTCATAACTATTTAAATATAAATAGATTATTATTCATTAAGGTCATGTACAGAAGGTCATAATCATTTGAATAGAAGTTTATATTTGTTCATTTATTATAAATAAATCTTTCAGTATAATTATTTTTACTACTTCTGCTTGGAAAGTTTTGAGGCTTTGTTGTATCCTAAAGGTATAATTGCCTTTAAGAAAATGTTCTTCATGCCTCAAAGCCAAAATTCTTTTCTATTTATTGTATTCTCTTATTTATTTTTTCTAACACATATTGCCTTGGATTTCCTTTGTATTTTTTTACTTCCTTTATTTTATTTACATTTTTATTTTTTATTAAAACAAAAGAAATATTAAATTTTTAAGAAAAGATTTTAAATTTTTAGTATAAAATATACTAAAATCAATTTTTTTATATGAAAATCAAAGAAAGCCATGCAATTTAGTAGTGATTTACCATATAGCTAATTGAGAAAAGTATACATTAGTTTCATTTTGAGAGATTTTTGCTTTTCCTAAGGAAACATGTGATTCATGTATGCTAATACAAATTTATTACTTTAAGATTATATTTTGTACATAAGATAATGAATATGATAGCATAATAATTATTTTATATTATATTTGGTTTGTATTCAATTGAAATGAATAAAATTACAAGCAGGATTATCATCCTTTTAGAATAAGATGATCGATTCTTCTAAAATAAAGATAATTATTTTTAATTCATGAAATTAAACTTACATATCCTATTACACCTTTAAAAATTATAGCAATAATTTAAATTATATAAATTTTAAAGAAAGATAATTTTGACCAGTAAATAAATTATAATATTTTAATTCCTACACACATCATATATAAGATAGAATAATATTATTTAATCTAATCTTATTCATAAAATCATTTTATTTTATCGTATCATAGTTTTGTGTACCAAACATGACCTAAAATTATAGTAAAATGTATAAAAATGGGCTAATATATATTATTTAAAAATGTTAAAATCCATAAAACAATATTAGATACCTCATATTTTTAGTGAATGACCATCATTTTTAGTGAAAAAATAAAATCTATTCCTTTTTCTAGTATTTCGTTGACAATTGCAGAAGACCAAAAAGATAATTAATGCACATTTTACTTGACGGCAAAGTATTAATGTATGTACATGTTGAAACAATAGTGTTGTCATTTCTTCTAGCAAAAAAGAAACACAATAGTATTAATTAAACATGCCTAAAAACAAAATTTTTATACTATTTTGTAATAAAATTGTATTTTATATTCCATTGATATAATTTAAATACACTGGCCCTATATGTGCTCAATGACTTTGAAATTTTATATTTTAGTATAACTGTGATATTTCTACTAAATGAAACATAGTTTTTTATTAAAAAATTAAGCTGTTATTTATTTCATTTAAGAAAAAGTGTTTTTAGTGAGCTAAATCACTTTTCAGATACAAGTCCAAATTTACCTCTACTTAAGATGATAGATCAAATTTACTATTTTTTTGTTCTCTTTGAACAAGTGTAAATTAACTACTATACTTTTTAATTTTGTTTAAAAATGATCAAATTAAGTTAAAATATTCTATAAAAATATTGTTATGTTCATAGAAACTTTTTACAATTAGCTTTTGACTATTTTTTAACTAAATTAAATTAAAAGTGTGTGATAAAATTGCCAATGCTCAAAGATGAATGATAAATTAATCTATCATCCTAAATAGATTGATCAATTTAGATCCTATACCTATTTTTAAATTTATTAGTTTACTTCTTTATATATATTCTTACACATTCCTCCAACTAATTAAGTTTGAATTTCATTTATCCAAAGCCAATTTAGTACATTTTTTTTATTGAATATGAATTTAATGTCGTTTATTAGACTTTTGTGTAAACAAAACCTTTCATGAAAAATAAGAAATTTAATCATTTTAGGATTTAATATTTACTTATATATTCCTAATAATTAAATTTTCTTTTCTTTTATTTATTCCACTACAACTATATAAACCACAAGAGGAAATATATAGTTGGATATGATAGAAACATGTAGTGTAATTTGTTCATTGATTTACAATTAAATCTGTTTAAGGGTTAGATTATTTGCCTAAACCTGAAAGTTCATGATGCTTGGAATTGATGGTTGAGAAGTTGGAGATTAATAGCAAATAGAAAAACTCACAAAAAAAATGACTCACAAGAATTTGAATAATGGCATAATATGATTATTGGATTAAAAGGGATAAAAGTTTACCACCAAGACTAGACACTAAGGAATACAAAAATACCACCCTAAAAATTTTAATCAAGGATACAAAACAATAGAAGTTCATCACTTTAGGAAATCTACCTAAGAGATACAAAACTTGAAGAACAATTTAAAAGATTGCTTAAGGATAAAGAAAACTCTATTTTGCCTTCTACCAAAGATTAACAAAAAATAAATAGGCTAGAAACATCCCTCTAAGCATGGCAACTTCACAAATTGAATTGTTAGAATCATGCCTAAAATTAAGGGATTTGCATATGAGCATAATAATATGTAATGTGAACGCAATTATTTGCCCATTTACTTATATAGATTACATGATAATGAATCTGACCATAATCCCATCCATTTTTATGCTTTTCTTTTCCAGCTAGTATGAATACAATCTCGCTATTCTAGCCCACCTCAATTTTGTATTTGTTTAATGAATTTGGACCAAAGATAGGCCCATCTTATTTTTGGATAAGTCATCTTTAGTCTCAGCCCAAGTTGTAAGATATGTTAACACTCTGAGGTCAATCTCCTCTGGTTGGAAAAAAAATTTATTCTCAAGTCTGAATTAATCTTTTCACCATGGTAGGGTGACAAATCTACAACATTAAAAGTGGCAGATACTCTATAAGTGTTAGGAAGCTCTATCTTGTAGGCATTCTCCTCAATGCGTTGTAGAATTCTAAATAGATCATTTACCTTAGGTTGTAATTTGCTAAACTTTTTTGGAGGAAATCTCTCTTTCCGCAAGATAATCTATAGCAAATCACCTTCTTTGAACACCACATGTTTTCAATGCATAATTATTGCCCTTTTATATTTCTCATATTTTTGTAAAATTCTATTTTGAACCTATTCATGAAATATTTTAATACTCTTGGCTCTTTCTTCTACATCTCTATCAAAATGCTAGTCAGTATAAAATTGAATTAAAACTAAAGAAAAAATTGTATTCTTACTAAGAACAATTTCAAAAGGGTTGCAACCAATGGTTTGACTTAGTAAATAGTTGCAGGCAAGCTCCACTTGTAGTAAAATAAGTTCCCATTGTTTTAGTTTCTTTTATGCATAACTTCTTAAGAAAATTTCTAAGCTATGATTGATAACTTTAGTTTGCTCATCAATTTTGGAATAATGACAGACTGTAAGACTAGTAATAAGGTTTCTCTAAATAGTGTATAAAAAATGACTTAAAAACTTGGAATCTCAATTGAACATCATGGACTTTGGAATATCATGTAACTTCACACTCTCTCTGAAATACCAATCAGAAACATGAAAAGTATCTATGGTTTTGTTACAAGGGATAAAATTTACCATCTTGTAAAAAAGATCCACAACCACCATGATGGAATCTTTGTTCTGTTGCATACTTGACAACCCCACTATAAAGTCCATGCTGATATTATCCCTTCCAAAATGTTCTCCCAATGCACCATCATGAACTTTGGTGAAAATGGCTTGTCTTTGAGGACTATATAGGCAATTAGCTTTGAAGAGAAAGCCATCATGTAACAAAAATTAGTTATGTGGCCTAAGCTTACATTCCTTCCAAATTCTATCACAATAAAGAACCTCCTCATAGAGTTATTTGGGCACATCAAAGTCAATAACTTGATCAGCCATAATTCCCAATATATAGTGTTTTAGGCTCAAAACTTCTACTATCATCTTAGGAATTTTAGATTTATGTTTGATGGTGAAGTAATAAGATTAACGAAACTCCATCCATGTTACATGCCTTTGATCGAGCTTGTGTTGACTATTAATGATCTTTAGTACCTTATGATCAGAATACAAAATAAATGACTTGGCAAAGGGATATTGACTCCAAATGAACAAAGCCCTATAAATATCATGAACTTTTTGTCATAAATTAAGTACTTCCATTGGGAATTATTAAGCTTATCACTAAAAAAAGTAATTAGTTTTCCCTTTTCATTAAGGCAAGTATTTATGGGGACTACATCACACCATACTTCATCCTTATAGTGTTTCTCTATAAATAATGCAATCAAACAATGTTTGTTGATCTCGATCTTATTTCCACATTGCAACTATGACAACTTGTAGGGATGAGGATGTTCTCTGTTTTTTTGATCTAGTCACTACACCAAGATGCTGGATACCTCATTCTAAAAGTTGTCACTATCAATAATCACTTCACATACCTTATCATGAGTAGTACACTTAGTGTGAAATTTATTCTTATACAACTAGTCTTTTTACTCTACATCCATATCACTCAAGCTATATTGTATAACAAGTAAGGATTCAATATTACCATAGGTCATTTTAACACTTTGTTCAAAATCTTGAGGTACTTCACTAGGTTCTCCTTTAGCATCTTTAAGGTCTTCATCTTCAATCAATGTAACTATCTTGAGATTTGGACACTTAAAATGTATATGCCCAACTTTTTGGCACTTAAAGTCTCTTTGGGTTTGAGTGTTAATAGTATTAGATTGTAGTTTGTTAGGAATGGTTCTTTCTTTCTTTAAGAGTAGATTTGAAGAGGGTCTTATAGAAACATTGGTTTTAGACATGCTTTCTTTGTTAATATATTCTTCCATCGAAAAAGCCCTTTGCTTCAAGTTATGGAGCCTAAGGAAGATATGTTATCGAAAGTTGTCTAGGAGATACTTTCTTTTCAATTCTTTTTCCATCTTCTTTCAAGTTCTAATTTTTCTCCTACCTTCTCTTTCCTTTTGCTTTTTCAAATTTTTTCATTAAAAGAATGCATGCTTTCTAAGTTTGATAGCCACTAGTTTTACCTTGTGATGTTTATGGGCATCGTGGTATTCAAATATGCGTTTCACCAAGTATAGCCAATCCAAAAATTCTTCAAGTTGCATCTTCTCCTTGAACTCAAAATCTCTATCTTCGAATTGAATATATTAGGTTAAAGTTGATTTTTGCATAGATAATCTCTGACTTGCTATGGGTGAGGTAGGGTGCTATCATCAGAATCAATATTGTTTCCATGGTATGGATTAGCATCTCATTCATCTTCTTTGTTCCTCCTTCCTTGCCTTCTTATCTCTTTTCAACTCTTTTGGTATATGCAACTGTTGTTGTAGTTGAAGGATCTATTATTGTATCTCTTCTATGAGAGCATCTCTTGGGTCAACATTGGTAGTTATTGTAACATCGGTGTTGGTTTCAACCTCTTCTGTTAGTGCTTGATGATGATGACCTACCATAACCTTCTACCAATTTGATACCAGGAATTGATGGTTGAGATGTTGGAATTAATAGTAAATAGAAAAACTCATAAAAAAGATAACTCATAAAAATTTAAATAATGGTAGAAATAATTATTGGATTAAAAGGGATGAAAGTTCACCACCAAGACTAGACATTAAGAGATATAGAAACACCACCCTAAAAATTCTAATTAAGGATAAAGAAAATAGAAGTTCACCATTCTAAGAAATCCACTTAAGAGATACAAAACTTGAAGAATAATCTAAAAGATTGCTTAAGGATAAAAAAAACTTTATTCTGCCTTCTACCAAAGATTAACAAAAAATAAATAGGCTAGAAACATCCCTCCAAGCATGAAAACTTCACCGATTAAATTACTAGAATCATGCTTAAAATCAAGGGATTTGCTTATGAACATAATAATCTCTAATGTGAATGCAATTATTTACTCATTTACTCTCGTAGATTACATGATAATAAATCTGACCACAATCACATCCATCTTTATGCTCCTCTTTTCTAGCTAGTGTGAACATAATTTTTTCATTTTAGCCCACCTTATTTTTGCATTTATTTAGTAGATTTGAACGAATGATAGACCCATCTTATTTTTGGATAAGTCATCCTCAGTCTCAACCCAAGTTATAAGATGTGTTGACATTCTGGGGTCAGTTCATCTAAGTTTTGAAAACGCTTGGACAAAAAAATTAAAACCCGTTAAATGGGTTTAAAGATAATTTTTAGGCCTATTTAAATTATGAGCCAAGCCTTAGACAAAAAATTAAAAACCCAAGAATGACCCTACTCAACTCGAATAATATATATATATATATATATATATTCTATATATGTGAATTATATATAAATTAATTCACATATATAAATATTACAAATAAAATTATATATATTTTATTAAACTTAATTTTTATTTCTAGATAATTTTTATTTTTACTATTTATATATATGTGAATTAAATAAAATCCCATTAAACTTAATTTTAATCACACTTTTTAAAATTTTTTTATTATATAAACTAAGTTAAATTGGTAGGTTTAAGATTTATTTTTTTAAGCCAAGCCTTAGACAAAAAATTAAAAACCCAAAAATGACCCCTACTCAACTCGAATAATATATATATATATATTATATATGTGAATTATATATAAATTAATTCACATATATAAATATTACAAATAAAATTATATATATTTTATTAAACTTAATTTTTATTTCTAGATAATTTTTATTTTTAATATTTATATATATGTGAATTAAATAAAATCCCATTAAACTTAATTTTAATCACACTTTTTAAAAAATTTTTATTATAAAAAGTAAGTTAAATTGGTGGGTTTAAGATTTATTTTTTTAATTTAAGCCGCGCTTGAGAAAATATTTAGACCCAAAATTTTAAACCAGACTAAACTTAGACAAGCATATAAGCTATTAATATTAAGTATAAACTCGACCTGAGCCCAACCCAACCTGGCTCATAAACGCCTTTACTTATAACAAATAATTAATATGATAATGTGATAAAATAGTTATACACAACTAGGCACTTTTTTTTTCTGTTTTGATTAAATAAAACAATTCTTTAATTCTTTATGAGGAAAAAAAAAAGCCTTATTTCAGTTAAGTAACAACAATACTTCAAGTTTCAATGGTTTAAAAAATTTTAGTATTTATCAACACACTTTAAATTTTATTGAAACTTGATTTTATTAATTTTTTTAATTTGAATCATACTTAGTCATTTTAAATACGATACAATAATATGATATAAAAAATATAAAATGGTACAATATAAAATTTAATAAAAATTGCATGTATTTGATAAAAATAAAAATTTTATATTTTATATTTTATATATTGACATGAATTATAAAACAATAATTTTTGTATTTCCATACACAAATTATCACATTTAATTTAAATTAGCAAAGGTTTTTTTGCAATTTGGGTAAAGGCTTTTGCATTACATTCATGTCACGCATGTGCCTCTGTGTTGCAAACTAAATTGCTAGGCCGAATAAAAAGACATCACAGTTGCTTTCCTAAATGCATGTTTACAAAACATGCCTGCTTTAATCCTTTGGGCATAAAAGGTTGTTTCTTGGTCTATGATCCTTCTATAGATACTAATTTTTTTGTTCTTACTAGAGTCCTAACATGAAATTGAAGTTATTGGAAGTCTCAATTTGATCCATTTATTATCTTAATTTGATCATTTATTCATTTTAGTTCTTTTGCCTTAATTTTGATGAATTTAATTTCTATATTTATTAAAAGTTAATTTGACAACGTCGTTAATGGTAAAGTCTGAATTTGTTCTCTTTATTATCCTACTGTAACGATTTAATTAATCTCTTCACTCCATTTTTAATAACTTTAATTCCTACATTTTTTTATTAAAAGTTAATTTAAGAATAATTATTAACCTTGTTAAAATTTGTCCGCTAACTAAATATGTCAATTTTATTAATATTTAATGAGAATTTTGATTTTTTATCTGAATAAGAATAGAAACTCGATATTATATTATGGGTATGAAAATAATAATGAGGAAGGATATGATTTTAAATTTTTATTGAATATAAAGATAAGGACGGATAATATAATATAGGCTTTGTACTCATATTGACATATATATATTTATATATTTGATAAATAGATTTTTATTTAAATAATATAAATTATTATTTTAGAATAATTAGAATTAATATATTTGTATTGAAAAATATATATTAATATATATATTTATAAAAAAATTTCTAAATATATAAGATAAAAATTAAAAAATCTAAAAAAATAAAATTTTGTTTTTATTTTTTTAAACTACGAGTATAGATATTATCCATATCTATTAAATATTCGTTGAGATAAAAATAGAAATAAATTTAAAATAGTTATTAAGTATGAATACAAAAATAGATATAATATAAAAATTTGGGATGAGAATAGGAATGAAAAATATTTTACCCTCCTCATAACTTACCATTGACATCTCTACTGTTGACATGTTAAAGTGAAGGTTTTTTTTACTACATACAACATATATAATAGACTTTATTTTAATAAAATTTAAAAGTAATAAACTTAAAATTTTAAAACAAATTTTTTATTTAAAAAATAATAATAATAATAATAAAAAGGAACTCGCTAAATGGCACCAAATGTTAATTTTATTTAGGGAGATTTCATATTTATTAGTTTGAGACATATATAAATTTTGAGTTTGGTTCCTATCCTTTATCTTTTAGTTTCGTTACTTTGTTTCATCAACTAAAATCTATTTTATTAAAATTCCATATAACACCAGCCATTGCAGAGAGAAATCAACACTTAAACCAAAAAGAATTCACTCCATAACTATTAATAGCCCAAACCTTACGAAGTCAAGACGATACCCTCAAAACAATCAAAATAACATAAAATCCATCACCCCTCAATCAAAGTAAATCAATGATCATTGGCCTCAATAGCCAACTTCATAGAACAACTGTATCTCAAAACTCTAAACATCCCACTAGAACACTATGTTGCAGAATTATATTTCCAAACAAAATTATCCCCCCCTTCCACATTCATTTAATTCAGCCATCTCAATAATAAAAAGGTAAATAAATCATCTCAAACTTTCAATGTGACACCGCTTGACTATCCTCTAATATTCAAAGAAACCATCCTCATACATTTTCACCCACAATGCCATCTCAAAATCAAAGGGGCTACTAAAAAAGTTAAAAGGAATTGTTTAATTGTGAATCTTATATATGTGAATAAAGATTAAAGATGTATTAAGACATAATCGATAAAAAAAAAAAAAGGTAAAAGGAATTGTATCGGTGATTTCTAGCAGTTTATTTGCCATATCTAATTGGATGCTGTGGAACCCCTGATGCATATATAGAAGCCAATGAAAATTACAGATATGAGATATGAAAGCCTGATAATGTGGAGCTCTTTCAATTTTTTTTTTTTTTTTGACATTTTTCAGATCGTTTTCTTTTAAAATTTTAGTTGTACAAAAAGTGATGAGGAATAAGAAGTAAGAATATTTAGATGGACAAACTCTAACTCAAAACCCAGGCTAAGTAGCAATTAAGAAGTAAAAATTTTGCACTAGCTAGCTTGAGGATTAGAGTAACAGTGAACTAATATGATTATAGACAGGGTTGGAGTGGGAGGATTCGAGAAGAAGAAGAAGAAAAAAGAAGAAAATCATGTCAACTACGCCGTAAGTAGGGGTGAGAAAAAATTGATAAACCTAAAAACCAATTCGAAACCGTAGTGTTTAATTCAATTTAGATTGATTTTTTTCTAATTCAATTTGGATCAAATTCGGATATTAAATATATATATATATATATATATATATTAAGTTTGGATAGGATTTTGAATTAGGAGATGAAAAAGAAAAAAAAAACCAAACCAAATTATATATATTTTTTAGTTTTTATATATATTTTAAATTTTTATAAAATAAAAATAATAATTTTATATCAAAATCTACTTAAATATATTAAAATTTTATATTAAAATAATATATAAAAATTTTAAAAATTAAAAATTAAAAACCGATAAATCGAACCAATAAAATTTGGTTTGGTTCAGTTATGATCGAATTTTAAATTTTCATAATATTATGTAATATCTGAAAAAATCAAACCAAATTTGATTCAAATTGAATCGTTATCACCCCTAGCCATAAGATGGTTAATTAATTTTTATGATTAATAAATCACCTTAATTGCTAGAAGATGAACCATGGAGAGCCTATAAAAGAAATGTATCCTTTTGTTCACTATCGGTTAAAATATTTAAAAAAATTTTTAATTATTTCATTTTTTTAAAATAATTTTTGATCCTTTTATTGTATCAAAATAAATCTTTATCCTTTCATTTGTATCCATTTAATTACCCTTGCTTCAAACAAGAGATTGATTTATGTTAAGAGTTTATTTAGGTACAAACTACATGTTAAAGGCTTATTTAGATATTAATTAAAGGTTAAAATTTTATTTTGGTATAAATTAAAGATTAAGATTTATTTGGATGCAATAAAAATATAAGGACTTATCTAATTAAAATGTTAGGCTTTGCTTGGTAGGGTGGAAAGAAAAAAGAAAAGATGGAAAATTGGAAAAGAAGAAAAGTGAAAAAAATAGAAAGTATATATATTTTTTCCCATTGATTGCTTGGTTGGAAAGATAAAAAGGTTGAAAGAAAACATAATTTTCTTTCCATCCGCTATTTGGTAGAGTTGAAAAATGAAAAAAAAGAAAGTAAAAATTAAATGATTTTATCACTATAACCTTTTGTAAATTAAGATGAATGAGAAAAATCTAAATATGATGGACAATTTTGTAAATATGTAATTCATGCTCATACTTCTTTTATTTTCTCTCTTCTTTTCTTTCAAATTTGGAGTGATTTGTTTTTGGTAATGAGTGTGGAAAATGATAATTTTTACTATTTTCTTTCTTCTCATTTTTTTTCTTACCAAGCATCCCTAAGATCCATTTTTCTTCCACTTTTCCATCCATCATTTTTCATCTTTCCACTTTTCAATTATACCAAACACAGCCTTAAAGTTCATGAATTTTTTGTTATTTAGCCATCACTATAAAATTTTGGTTAAGGGAAAGTACATCATGTGGAAGAGATGTGGGTTTTTTTTTTTTTTCTTTTTCTCTTATTTCTTTATTCGTTTTTGGAATGGGAAAGGAATGGTGACACAGTGGATAAGACAAAGTGGTTAGAAGATTAGAAGGGAATACTTGGGATGATGAAAAGGAACAAGAAACTTACAAAGGTTTATGGAATTGGGGGATTTAGGATTTTACAAATCTCTCTATGAAACAAATAAAAAAAGAAGCAAACCTTCAAAGAGAGAAAGAGCATTTTTCCCACACATTCAGGTCAATTGGTCATCAATTAATCAATATCTCTTGACAATTAGACCCACCCATTTATTAATTCATTTATGAAAAATACTACCATCACATATAGTTTCTTTACTATTTCCATGACAACCAAGTTGTGGATAGCAAATCTTGATATCCATTTTGGATTCTCAGTTGTCTATATCTTATATAGTATAACTCATTTTTCCCCTTTTACTGGTAGGTTTAGTGCCCTAATGATTCTTTCATTACATTATTATTATTATTCTAGTACCTCTGTTACATTTTAAACAAAGTATTAACCTTAGTTCATTGATAAATATATGCATTTTATGTTTAAAGAGCTCAATTTGAGTTTTTTTTGAAAAATAACCCATTGATTACTAATAATGTACTCTGTTACAATCTTTGGCAACAATATCTGACAAAAAGCTAGGACACTCTTTGATCTAGATCACATCAGTTTTAGTTTGCTCCCCATATTTTGCAAGTTTATGAGCTGTCTTATTACCCTCTGCATAATATGAGAAACCACACAACTCTGCATAGTTCCTATTATCGCTCGTGCTTCAACTAGGATTATTCCACTGGAGGAGAGGTCCATGTCAGTGCTCTTAAGTTTCTTGACTATTCTTAGAGCATTGCTTTCCAATTGGATCTTTGTAAAACCCAAATCTTTTGCTAATTACAGAGCTCTAGCTACTGCCTTGCTTTCTGCCATCCATGCATCTTGTACATAGTACAATTTAGCTGCTAATGCTCCCAGGCTTTCCCCCTTGTGATCTTTTGCAATCACCTTTACCCCTACACCTCTTGTTCTCATATTCGTAAGACCACTTACTTGTCATTTGGGCAGCTTTGTAGTCCTCCCAATAGGTGACTGCATAATCCACAACTTGTTGCAAGCTATGCATTGTGCCACCGTGTATTTTCTCATTCCTATTACTCTATATAGCCCATGCAATAATAAAGAACTTTCCTAGATTTTCATCATTAAGTTTTCCTTCCATTTGTGATGCCCATTGTGCTACGTTCTGCTATGAATCTTCCTATTCAAATCCCGTTTGAAACTAGATTTGTTATGCTATAGAGCAGTCTCATATGGCATGAACAACTGACTTATCCTCATCATTACACCTTAGGTAGCTTCCCTCTTCAATGATCCTCCTTTTCAACAAATTTTCCTTTACTAGCAGAATCGTATGAATCATTTTCCGCGTAAATACTTTTACCTTACTCGGGATTGTCAGTCTCCATAGTCTCTTCCATTTGACTCCCTTCCATTCGGTCATGTATTATTCATCATTTCCTTCTCCTATGTCTTCTCATAGCTGTCGATATCCACTCTTTACAAAATAAATCCCATTATTGTTGTAGTGCCATATGGGTATGTATGGCTGGTTTTGTGTCCCAATTGGAATGGCATATATGGTATCCACTTCCTCTTCATTGAACATGTGGTAAACCAATTCTTTTTTCCAACACTTTGTTTCATCATCAATTAGATCACAAACATACATGTTTCCATTCAACCCTTCCCTAGGTTCTAGACATCCTCACACACCCTGTGCTGCCACCCACTTAAGAGTCTAGACTTTTATGTTTTCTCCTGTGCTTACCCTCCAACGAAGTCTCATTTTCAGAAGCTTCAAAGAGTCCCAAATACTACACTAGGTGAGGGAAGGATCATGCCTAAGCTCAGCTTTTAAAAGGTTCCCATGTGAAATATATTTCCCCTTCAAAACACAGTAAGCCAGAGAATTTGTTGTTTGAGGTAGCCTCCAACCTTGCTTGCAAAGTAGAGCCATATTGAATTCATGCATCTCACGGAAGCCCATGCCCCTGTCACTTTTTGGTCTGTTCATATTTCTTCTGCTTAACCAATGGATTCCTTTCCCCTTACAATCATTATGCCACCAATAGGTGCTGAGAATGCTGTTTATTTTCTAGCATAGAGACTTAGGTAAAGCAAAACAATTCATAGTGTAGGAAGGGACTGCTTGCAGTATTGATTTTATAATATTTCCTTCTTTCCTTTTGATAGCATTCTATGGCCCCATCCATTGATTTTCCTTCTGATCCGGTCTTTAAGGTCACCACAAGCTCTTTTTTTTACCTCTCCCCACCATAGTTGGTAGCCCTAGATACTTCTCCAGGTTGGTGATAACATGTACCCCAAAAATTTCTTTGACTTCATTCATTTGATCCTGTCTTGTGTTTCGACTAAAGAAGAGTATGGATTTGTCAAAATTGATCAACTAGCCTAAGCTTTTTTGGTATTTCCTTAACATGTCCCTCATCCTTTCGCTTTCCATCCTATTTGTCCTTATGAACAAAAGATTGTCATCAGCAAAAAATAAATGAGTGACTCGGGGTCTTGTTGAGTTAATCCTTCTGAATAGATTGGGAATAGGTAAGGTGATAGTGGATCTCCTTGGCTTAATCCCTTTTCTGGTACAAAATTATTAGTCACAGAACCATTTATAATAAAAGAATAGGAAACTGATCTAGCACATCTCATAACTAAATCCACCTATTTCCTATGAAATCCCATTTTCACCATCATAGCATCCAAAAAATCCCATTCAACATGATCATAGGCTTTGCTCATATCAAGTTTTAGCGCAAAAGAACCTCCCTTGCCTTGTCTTTTGTTTTTGAGCATATGAAGTAGTTCGTAAGCTACCAACACATTATCTGTGATCAACCTTCCAAGTACAAATGCACTCTGCTGTTCGCTTATCTAAATGGGAAGCATAATTTTAAACCTATTGACAATGACTTTGGATATAATCTTGTAAATGACATTACAGAAACTAATAGGCCTAAATTGGGACATGTGTTTTGGGTTTCTGACTTTAGGGATCAACACTATGTTTGTGTTTTTAAAATTTCCTATGTCCACATTCCCATTTAACACAGAAAAACAGAAATTAATGATCTCGAAACCTACATTGTGCCAATATTTTTGAAAAAATAAAATAGGCATACCGTCAGGTCCACGTGCTTTAGTAAGATGCATTTGCTTGATGGTTGTGTAGATCTCCTCAGCTCTGAATTCTGCTAAAAGGTTACTGTTCATTTCATTAGTCACATGGGGTTCAACAGAATCCAATATGTCTTAGTAATGCTAGCTTCTCTGACTTTTGAAAAGATTTTGGAAGTACTCACATGCAATTTCTTGGAATTTTTTTCTTCCTCTTCTTTCCAATTTCCATTCGGGTTCTCTATTCCTTTTAAATTGGAATTTATTTGATTAAAAAGTACATGTGATCAAATAATTTTCTAATTTTGAAGTTACAATCACAATCATTTATTATATTTATATAATCAATTGAATAATCAATTATTATATTATAATAAAAGTTATAGTTACTAAACAATCAACTAACAAAGTAAAATATAACTAAATAATCAAACCTACACGTAATAAAACTTGAACTTAGAACATAGGGTTTTAAGGTCTCCTTGCCACTAAGTCAAAGTCTCATTGGTTACCAAACAATTTTCTAGACACGTGTAACACATGGATTAAATAGTTGCATTCAATAGGAAAGTCAATGGCACAAACTTATTTCTGGTTAATTGCAGCATTCCTTTTCTTAATAATGGAATTAATATCTTGTATTAAGAAAACTAAACCTTTTTTTAAATTCGCAATATGATCAAAGATATCTCAAGTTTTACATGGATCAAATCCTCTTTGCAAAAAATCTTAAAAGCGTATCGCATACTCTCTTCCATATTGGTTTGACACATATAAGTTTTCATTCTAAAATTACTTTCACAAGTACCAAGCTTTGACAAAAAGTTCTCTTTTTCTTAAGGAAACAAAATTAAAACTTGAATTATTCTATCATTCATAAAGGCAAAACTTTTTAACATGGTTTTTTTTTTTTTTTTTTTTTTCTATCAAATAAGGGGATAGGGGATGGTGATGGTGAGATTCGAATTTCAACCATACATGGACTTCAAAGTCTTTAGCCACTAGATCAATGAGCTGAAAGTATATTAACATTCTTTAATATAACATCATGGGTGCAATGATTTTTATAAGATATATCCTTGCATTATGAATATTTAAGAATATATGGTGAATTAATGATGCTAAATTTTATATTCTTTTTTATTATTTGATGTACACAATTAACTAAAATTATGGACTAATTAATAATAATTATGCACTCGATCGGTACTGCATAAGATCATAACCACTAGAAATAATGAAACAGAACCTATTTGGAGAAACATAAATATATAATATAGATTATATTCTCATACAAACCTTTTTTTTGTTTCTAAAATGAAGATTATATTCTATATATCTCTACTAAATAAACTTAAAATTGAAAGCATCTATTCATGTATTAGCTGTAATTTAGTTATATTAAAAGAAACAGGGCATGTGATTGTAGAAAATATAAAGAGAATTTGTGAAGGGAGATGTAGGATTGGACAGTGCGAAAAGAGTGGGGGAAAAGGAATTATACAGACAGCAGTTCCTCTTTTTGTAACTCTGTTGAATTTTAACTCGTCGACTTCGGAGGAAGAGGAGGAGGAGGAGGAGAAGAAAGTATTTTTCTTTTTCCTTCTCTGAAAAGGATTGTGGGTATAGCTAGCCAAACATTTTACGCTGTTTTTGCGTGTATTGACTATTGAGAAAAGGAGAGTTGAGTGAGAAAGAGAGAGAGAGAGGCTTTGTTGAAATGTCATTTTCCTATATATACTCTCGAGGTAGGAGCAATGAAAAACGCAGTCTCAAAATCTATCCTTCTCTTCCCCCTTCATTCCAAATCCTTTCCTTTACACATATAATTATTCTATTATCATTTCAACACCACGCATCTCTCTCTCCCTCTATCTCTGTCAGGATGTCTGTTCCTTGAAGAGCAGAAAAAAGTTTTCTTTTTTTTTTGTTAGCTAATTACTAAGGGGTTTTCTTTCTTTCATAGCTAGCTCCTCATCTGCATCAGAAAATTTTGTTTTCTCCTTTTCTTAGATTCTCTTTTAATTGGAGAAGGCTTTCAGTTCCTTTGGTGAATCGGCGGCAGGCACATCTTGAAACCTTTTCTTGAGAGTAAAAATGTCCAATAGAGGGGATTTCAGTGAACAATCTTTGAATCGGATTCCTGATCTTTCACTGCACATTAGCCCTCGCAACAGTGCTCCTTCCTCAATTTGCACTGGCGATAATGAAGGGGATTCTTCCTCTAATATTTGGCGCAAAGATAACGGCCTGAAATCACACAGTGATAGTACCATAAAAGTCGGTTCCCAAACGGACACCGAGCTTTCCTTAGCAAATCCTGTGAGCAGTGCCTTAGAGGACGAGAGCCCTTGGCAAAGAAACTTTGGGGCGGCTGCAAGCAGCGATGATGATCAAATAAGACACAGAAATCTTCTCAAATGTGGTAACAGTGGCCAACTAAGTAATATAAACCATGGAATTTCATTGCTTGATGTTTCAGGACTGAAACCCATCAAGGGGGTTCCAGTATACAGTAACTGTATGTCTTTCCCGTTTTCGAGGTCGGATAGTTTTGTAGATATGGAACGCAATAAGTTATGCTTTTATCAGACGTCGCCCTATTCATCGTATAATTGTTCTCCCTCAGCTTCTTCGGTGTTGCACTTACCCGATTCTTATAGAATAGGAAGTGCTGCACCTAGGTCTAATGAGATTTCAATGGAGAAGCTAGGCCCCCAGCTTCATCATCAGTACACCCAATATGGAGCGGCAGTGGGCAGTTCCGAGTTGTATAATGGCATGATTAGATCGAGATTTATGCCTAAACCACAAAGCAAGAGGAATATGAGGGCACCGAGGATGCGTTGGACCAGCTCTCTTCATGCTCGCTTTGTTCATGCTGTGGAGCTTCTTGGTGGTCATGAAAGTAATTCAATTAAATCTCTTTTTTTTTTTCCTTTCTTTTATGTCATCAACCAAGCTGAAGATAGGGATGAATCTGTTGTTAAGTTTTAGTTTTTGATTTTGGGGCTAATTACCCATTAATTTCATGAGCTTGTTGGTGTTGTGTACTTGGTAGGAGCTACTCCGAAGTCAGTTTTAGAGCTAATGGATGTCAAAGATCTAACTCTTGCCCATGTCAAAAGCCATTTACAGGTACGGCAAAGAATTGGAAGTTGAAACCCTCATTTTTTGTTTTCGCTTCTCTTCCTCTCACATATGTTGTCTCTCTCATTAGTACGGTGGGGTGTGGTAAGACTAAAGAGAAAAGAGTTCTCCAATCCAATCCAACCTAATCACGGCACAAGAGCCGATGAGTGCTGTGAATGAATGAACAGTGAGCCTGTTTTGTGGTACAGGGCAAGTTCAACTTTTAGAGAGAAAAGAAGAAGTTAAAGAGAGAGAGAAAAAAGTAGCCATCATTTCTCAATAATACAGGCAATTACTGTCCTTACCAAACATCAAACTCGTGGTTAATAAACAAACCAACAAAACACACGAACAGCAGCATCTGATTTGATATTTTTGACTGGAAGATCCCACTTTCTCTATCTGCTCCCCCGCTAATTAATTAATAAAATACAGGCACCTTTTTCCTAAAAAAAAAAAAAAGGCAATTCTTTTTTTAGTAAATTTTCGCCCTTTTTGTGGGTCTATCTTGGTTTTAAGTTCATCATCTTTGTCGCCTTTTGCATTGCAGATGTTTAGAACTGTTAAGAGCACTGAAAAACCTGCAGCTTCCTCAGGTAATTCGTATCCCTCTCATCTTTTATATTAATTAACTGCTTCATTTTAACTTAATTTAATTTAATCTCCCTTGATTTTTGTTTCACATTTCAAACTTGTAGATTCTCTCTCCTCTCTCTCTCTTCAATGTCTCGCCTTTCTAGAGCGCATTCTTAGACATTTATACATAAACATATTTAGGATTAATTTTGCAAATAATCATGCATTATAATAAAATATTTAAAACAATATCTAAATTTTAAAATTTTTAATTGATATTTAAATTATAAAATTTTTAATTAATATAGTACTTACATATGATGTGTTTAATTTTAAATAATAATACATGATAGATAAATAATTTTTTATATTTAATATTAATTAATATATTTATAATTAATATATCATATTAAAGATTTTTAAAATTTAAATATTATATTTAATATTTTACTATAATTCATAAATCCATATGTTTACATATTCTTACATAATAATACTATATGCTATGTCTTAATATACTATGTATATATGGGCCTATTATTTCATTGTTAAAATTGGTGAATAGATAAAATTACTTATGACAGATGGGTCAGGAGAAGAAGATTATGTGCCTGTTGCTAGAAGTACAGTGAGTCCGATTGCAAACTGTGCAGTGGACCTGAGATCAGGAAGTCCAAATTTGTCCATAGAACATGACAATAATAATATTAATAATGGCTATCCCTCCGCTAATCTTTGGAGTAACTCTTCTAGGTGAGTCTCTCAATCTCTCTCTCCTATTTTCATGTTAATTTTTATTGTTTGTTCGTTCTTTTTTTTTTTTCTTTAAATAATAATACTGCTATATGGTATATAGATATGCTGCGTTTGCTTTTCTCCGTGGTTTTTTAGATTTATAGCTGGGTAGTTTTTGTCTTCTAATGCATGGGTAGTTTAGGGTAATTTGTGTATCCTATTATTTTCGTGTAAAACATAAAATTATTATATTATAAATCATGTAAATATATCAAATAAAAAATATAATTTTTTTTTAAATCTATATATAATATTATTAAAATTTTAAATAATTAATTTCAAATTTCTTTTATCATTTTTGTATCAATGTGTTCTATTTAAAATTATCGAATTTCATTAATTGGTAAATAAAAAACTCTATGTGCGTTGTCAATATTGTTTATATATATATATATATAAAAATATAAAAAAAAAAAACCCTAAAAAGCGTTTCTTTACGAAAGCTTTTGCTTTTGTTAACCTTTAATTCACTCCTTTTATATTTTGATGCTTACTTTCTTCCCTAAGTGCTCACATTAACCTAAACCTCTTTTTCCTTTTAAAAGTGAATAAAAAATCTACGGTCTATTGACTTGAACCAATCCCTCTTATTGCCCCACAAAAAAACAAGGTTTGTTTAAGTTCGAGAAAAGATCCCAGTCTCTTAAATGCAGAATGTACTGTCCACTGAAACTCATAGCTATAGCTTTAGCTAACCTAGCTGGCCACTCAAGTTAGTTACTCAGTTAACTCGGTTCGTCTGGCTAATTCTATCAAGGATACCCAGCTTATATGTAAATAGTCCTAAACACCTTTCTTTTTAAGTTATTAATTCTTCAGAATCGTCAATTCAGCTGCTTTATCTTTAAGCATGATTTCTGGATGTTGACATTTAATCAATAAATTGCTTGAAAGGAGATTAGGAGAGGAGTCCGTTCAGTTATTAGAGTTTGTGCGTGCGTGTGTGTGTCTATATATATATATATATATATATATATATTGGGAACCAAACCGCATAGAACTTTTTGGGATTCTATGAAAATAAAAAAAATTACAAAGCCATTAATATTGTAGTTGGGGGAAAATATAAAGGAACAGGGTATTCAGACTGCAGTCGGTTTTTTATATTTTTTTCTTAACTTTATTATTATTAAAAGAAATCAAGCTTCTAAATATAATCAGTAACTTCAATCTTTGTGTTAAGGTGCAAAAGTTTGTGCACACACCTGTACAAGCTCTTTCATTTCTCCAAATTTTACTTCAAGTTATCATGTGAGTTTTATTTAATTTTCTGTTAATTTATTGAAAATTTGTTACATCTCTATGTTGATGGAGTTTTAAAATTCTACAAAATAGGGTTAATAAGATAACTAACACATGTATAATTTAAAAAATTAAAAAAAAATCAATTAAAAAAATTTTACTAACTATGAAATTAACTGGGGTTTATTAGTTTGTTTCTTGATTTCGTTTTAATTGGATGTATGTTAAAAGTTGTTTAAAAAATTTTCAATTTAGAGATTGGGAATAGGTAGAAATCTTAAAAAAAAAAAAATGATTAAATTTGAATCACTGTTAACATAATATGACATCAAAGGACAACTTTAAGTACTATATTCATATAATAATCTTATAAAATTGATTTTTTTTTTTAAGGATTAATATTTCATACACTTTGCCTCGTAATAATGAAAGATGCAAGGACAGAATGAATTGAGAGAAAAGAAAGTTTACAGTCTCCTTTTACACTAGTGTGCTTGGCATGGAAGATTAAAATGTGGATTAGAAGAAAATTATTTTTCCATGCATTACTAATCTTTTATAAATATATAAAAGTTAAAGTCTCTAACAAAAAAAAAATAATTTAATGTAGATAATTTATATTTTTGACATATACGCAATCTAAAAAATTGACATATATTCAAAATTAATTATATATTTCAAATTTAAAATTTAGAATTTAATGATAAAATAAATTTAATTTAAAATATCTTATTTCCATTATTATAAAACACATTCAATAATTCTTATTAATATTTATTTTTATATGAATAAATGACTAAAATAAACTAAAAACCAAATCAAGAGTAATAATAAATTAAATTGAGAGTAATTTATACTTGATAATTAGAATAGTCGAGTATAATGTGTATTTAATACGCTTGAGAGAAATGAAAAAAGTATATTTTAAAATTAATGTAATAATGGTAATAAAATTAAATTTTTATTAAATGATAATTTTATACAATTCATAAATTACTCTATTACTTCCATTTTTAGTTTTTAGCCAATTTATTATAATAAATATTAAATACCTTGAACACCTTATTAGTCTTATACCTTATCTTATACAAATATATAAAATCAAAGCCTTTGACAAAAAAGAAAATATTCAGTGTCAATGTTCTATTTTTTACACATGTACAATTATGAATAAATGTCATGTATTATCTAATCAATACATTTTATTTTATTTTATGCATTCTTAATTTTAAAAAATCAAAATGCTTAATTTGATTTGATTCATTTGTAATGTAAAACAAGTAAATTTATTTAATTTAGATTATTAGATTTATTTTCTTTTAAATATTTATTACTCTTACCTTGTATAAATAAGTTTCAATTCAACTTGTAATTAAAGTTATTTTTTTTTTCTTAAATCATTCTCAATTAAATTTTATTTTTAATTTTTCACACCAACTTCAACATTGTAAATAGGAATATGTTTTTGTCCATTAGAGATAATAGTATGGGCTTTTGTTCTATAATTTTATTAAGTTCCGTCTCTCTTTTTTTTATTTGTTCCATTGATATGTTTCTTTTTTTTTTTTCATTTGTTTCATTCCTTTTTATTTCAAAATGTGATTTCTTTTATTGCTTTTTAATATTACACCTTGCTTTTTAGCAAAAGAAAACCTAATCTACTTTTAGTTTTTGGAACAATATTAGTATAATATACAAATATGTTGATATGCCTTAGAAATTAATATAAACATTTCATACACAATATAAATGGCTTGCTTTGTTTTATCATTATATTTAATTTTTAGTTTATTTTTTAATGATTATAATTTTTGTGTGCAAATATATATATATATATATACATATATATGCTATATGATTAATATTGACTACAAAATTTCACTAGCTTTTCTAATTGCTAACAAGTTGTCACCAAGAACATGTCTGATCTCAAATACTATAGTAAAAGATTATTGTATGAAGAAAATAGGATATGATACACAATGGAATGTCCAAACAAATATGGATGGCTTACACAAATGAGTCTTGCATGGGATTAACAATTTCTAAATTTCAATTATTCCAATACCAAATGAAATTCAATTATCTTATACATGTAAATGACAACAAAATTTTAATTCATTATCTAAATTATAAATGTATTGATTTCTAAAATATTGTTATATATAATGAGAATTATGCTAATTGATTTGCTTGGTCATGTCTTTTGAAAATTTAAAATGAAATTGAAGTTCACATTAATCACTTAATGTACAATTTCCATCAATTACCTCTAACTAAATTAATTGATTATCTTTTAAGTTTGAGAAATGCATTAAAAATTTGTTGGCATTCAATGGAGTAAATTGAACAATAGAGATAATAAATTATTGTATTACTCGAGATTTGTTATTTATCTATCAATAGGCCTTGACGGTTTAAAAAAATGGATCTAATAATAAGAAATTGTGTTAATAGGTACAAAGTTTTTAAGAGTAGATTTGTTTTTTAAAAATTAAAATAAAAATCAAGTTTTCATATAGTGTTAGTATTGATCAAATTGAATGTTATTAACAAAACAAAGTTAAATGAGGATTTAAATCTCTTAAGAAGTTAAGAGTTAAGAATTGATTTATCTGAATAATTTATACTGTAAATATGATATTACAATCATTTTCTTATAAATAACAAATGTTTTTGCCTTTTATGAATAAATTTCAAGTCAAGCTGCAATTAAATTTTATTTTTTCATTATAGTTTATCTTAAATTGATCAAAATAAAATTCCATTCTTAACTTTTAATATTCAACGATGACACTACATACGAATAGGAGTTTGCTATGATGTATTACCATTTAATAATTAATACTAAAAAATTTTTAAATTTAAATTATTATCGAAAGACCTAATTTCAATTTTATATATTGTCTTTCTAATATTACAATACTAAATTAAATGAAAGATTTCTTTTCTATCTCATGAGAAAAAAATTTGTGTTACTTCCAATTAATTAATTCACATAAAAAAATATATTCTAAAACATTATTATCTATAAACTATTTGACATTCGAATAAAAACTTATAAAATTTGAAAACTATATAGTTATTAAATTAATAACTATAAACTTTTTATAAAAAAAAATTTATTAATTTTATTATCTTATTTATATAAATTTTATCCTACATTAAATTAGTACTATGTACTCTTAATTTGATTTTTATATTAACTAATATTTTATATTTATAATCTAGCCTCAAACATAATCTTAAAATATATGTACATATCAACGGAAAAAAGTGTTATGTAATAAATGTGTTTACTAATAAAATATTTTAATTTTATTATTTAATGCTTAATTGATAAAAATAAATATTAGTGAATTCACTGCAATTAAATTATTAGATTTTTTAACATATAAAAATAAAATTTTAAAACTTAATTTTAACATATATTTTTCAGATTATAAATTCTTTTAATGTTTTTGTCTTATTGATGATTTCATAAAAATTAAAATAACTTATTTTAAAATGAGTGACTGTCCAATCATGAATTAATGTTATATTTTTATGTTTTTTATCACATATTTTACGCTAAAATCCAAATCTCTTTTAATTTTATGTTACCAAACCTAATAAATAAGTTGTTGAAAAATAAAGACAAAATATGCTTTCCAATTTTAAATGAAATTTTGTATAGAAAATTTTTTATATTTTGATTTTAGATTAAATAAAATACAATAACAACATATAAATTTAGTTAAAAGAAATATATATAATATTATCATATTAAATTTAATTAATTAAAATAATTTTATAAAAAAAAAAAATCGCATGTACAAACTAGTTGAAATAATAAAAAGAAAAGTGAGGGGAAAAAAATCACATTATTTACCATTATACCCTTTACGTGGAGATTAGAACGATAATTTGTTTAACTAAGAAAGAGAACACTGGATATTCTCAATAATTAATTCATATCTCCTATTTTGTCTCCTATAATATTATTCTTTCCAAAAATTAATTAAGAGGGTTGATTTTTATTTTGTATGATAAAAAATGAAAACCACTTCTTTCTATATTGGGGGGGGGGACGTCTGTACTGCTATAAAATTTATTTTGTATACTGCAGGGGATTCTACTTTTTATTAATAGAAGTTTTGTGTTTTGGTTTATAGGATTCTAATAAATCAACATTAAATTTTGAAACATTAACTAATCAATAGGCATAACTAATACAACCAAAAAGAAACCAATATATAGAGTAAACAAATAAAAAAAGTGACTGATACAAAGTTGGATGAAACTCAGTATAAAAAATGTTACAAAAAACTCATAAATTATAAGAGTTGAATTTGAGATCTAAAGGTTTCAATCCTTCCTCTTTATCATTAAAGATAAAATCTCATTGACCATATAAAAATTTTAATTTTGAAAAGAGAAAAACTATACTCTATATATGGATAAGTAATGTTCATCAACTGAAATATTATATTTTAATTCCTCAAAAATTTGGTTCAATTCATCAAAACATAAAAATGAATTAGTTGAATAGAAACTTATGTTTTGGTATATTATGAAAACCTATATATTGGGCTTTAATTGCATGAAAATAGAGATATCACTCTTCCATCCCTTATAGTCTTCCCTCCCCTACCCAAGATTGTATGTATAGGTTATGGAGGACTTAAATTATACTGATTGGGATGTTTACTTGGAGATATTAAATGGAATTTAAGGCATTATTTGTTATTTAAAAAATAAAAAAAAAAAACACTACACCAAATTTGTCATTTTTTAATTCAACAATTTAGACTCCTTTCTCATAAAAAATTAAAATGTATTTGTTGGAATTTTTTTTATTCAAATTAATTGATCAAACCGACTTTTTGTGTACGTTTAAGATTAATGTGAAGATCAAGAAATAAAATATGCAGTAACATAGGAGAAGAGGAACATTTTAGTTACAGTAATTGTAATACAATATTTATATGCTGTTTCATATATGAAATAATTAATTAAAAATTAAAATTTATAATGATTTAAAATTTGAAACCACGTAATGGAATATTTTTAATAAAATTCGCTAAAAAATCTAGTTAAAGATTACTCGATCTATTAAGATAATCTTATTTACAATTTTTTTATTTAATTACATTAACTTTATGTTCTTTCTATTTTTCTTTGTTAATATAATATCCTTATAAATATCATACATCCCCTTTTATTTTTTTTTTCAATTTCAATAAAAATCTATTCTAGAATTAATCTCCAACCATGCACCAAACAATTATAAATTATGAATTGAATACGTTAAAATATTCAAAACTAAAAATTAAGTTTTTTTTTAGGGTTGAGTTTTCTAATTTATAAAAAACCTTAGTTTTGAAACAAATAATAAATAATTATATCAAGTTTGATATATTAGTTACTTAGTGCATAATATTTTATCTTTTAAATGTTAATTTTTTTCGGCAATTGTAATTATTATTATATTAATAGAACTTTCTTTTTGCCTTTTTAAAAAAAAAAAATTTTAGCATGTTAGTCATTTAATTCGTGTTTAAAATTTATCTTGATTATTTTTTTTTTTTCAAATTTCTCTCTTTAAACAACATAATATAACATTCAACTTTATTTTCTGTAATTTTATGCTTCTCTTGTACACTTGATAGTGTGCAACAGTACTACAAAAAATAAAAAGAAAAATGCTAACTGTCTTTTAAATTAAGTTAAATGTTCAAGAAGTTATATCTTGAATTTTAATTGTTGGGCTAGGCTCTCTTTCACTAAGTATTTTCTATTTCATTTTTTTCATACAACCATTATTGTTTTTCAGACTTAGTCATTAGTTGCGAAACCCCCCTATTCGAATGAAAGTTAGGCAAAACAGCTTATATACTTGGAGTTAAAATTAAATCAGATAGTTTCAAGAAATTGTTGACTCTTTCACAACAGTAATATATTTAGAAAATATTTTAAAAATTTAATATGTAAGACCACAAGCCATTTGATATTTTTATGACGAAAAGCAAAAGTCTAAGTGAAAATTTGTGTCTTAAAACTCCACAAAAAGAAGAACAAACAAGAGTTTCTTACTCTAATGTTGTTAGAAGTCTTACGTATGCTATGATATGGTGGGATTTTTTCATGCAAGTAGCATGATAAGTAGATAATCATGATAAGTAGATATCAATTCAACTCAGATCAAACCCACTCACAGTTGACTGCATTCATGGCTTCTACCGGTGGATAGATTTTCTTCATTAATGAATCTCATTGCTTGTGCATTTCAAACAACTGAACAAGTGTTGTGGATGTGAATGACTGTTGGAAAGTGGTGATAAACAAATCATCTAATGTGGAATTAAAAGTTACATGATTGCAGAAGATTGCTGACTTGATTCACTAGTTGAGAACAAAATCATAAAACGGAAATTGTTCGTTATATACATCATAAATTCATAACACTGAATGCATGGAGTTTCTGAGAGAGTATTCTTAATCTTTGTCCATCCTTTTCTCTCTTTCATTCTCTTTGTATCCCACAAATTCTCTATGTTTTTTTCAATATGGCCGAATCCCATATTTATAGAGGAAGAGGGGATCCGCAGTTGCATGGTTGTTTGAATTCAAATTCAAACACCTAACTGTCTTTGGCTGTTTCATGTCTGGGTTCAGGCCAAGGCAAACATAACTGTCTTACGGTAGTTTATGTTTGTGTGGGGTTTCACCCATTATGGTCGAACCCGACACCAACATCTACCGCTCGCACATAACGTAATGGGTGTCATAACTCTCTTTATCAAGAAAACAATTTCTCTACCCGTTATGGGAGGACCCGACACCCAACAATGACAATAGAACAGTACAAGGTTGCAACAGGCCCGCATTGCACCTGGGCACTTGGTACAAAGTTACAAAATGAATGATTGAAATTGAACCTCATTTAAGAGTACTACTTCAAGTACGATGAATATATATATATATATATATATATATATATTGTACACTGTTTCTCACATCATTACAGAAGAACTGACCTTGACTTCTGGTCCATGAACGAAAAGCGAGGAACCCGTAGCTGGGCCTTCCCTGTCAAAAACATTTTAACCTTATGTTAGTTCACTTATAAAAGAACAACCTCTGATAATTAACAGATATTGAAATAAGGAAATTTTAATTTCTTCCATTTACATGTGTAGCTAAACTGTCCTTTGCTCTTCATTTGATCCAAGAAAGAAGTAGTATTAATTGAATGTGGAGCAATACTAGCAAGAACGATGAAATAACTTGTTACTTAATTGCCTTTAGCACTTCTCTCAACTCAATTTGGTGGGTTGTTGATTGAACTTACACAGCTGAAATTAGTGAAAATAACTAATATCAATTTATGAATTTTGATGGCGTAGAGAAGTTTGCTTGTCGAGTAGGAGGAATCCAGATGGGCTTAGCCCGGAAGCTCCATCATCTCAATCTGGAAATCAGTTTGAGGTAAGTGATCATCAAAAAGCTGCCGATCCAACCATTTCATTATCTGCTTCAGCTTCAAACATATGCATGCAATGTTGAGTAAGACCATCCAGGTTAACTAGGCAGAAACGTGAGTTTTGCTTATGATCAGTATAGATTAATTTGTTTAGAGTCAGACCAAAAGAGAAAGAAAGGAAAAACATGAACGTGGAACTCAGATATCAAAGTTGCGATCAATGTTCTATGCATGAATTATACATAAAACTTTATATAATTCATAAACTGTTGGTGCAGACGTTAGACAAGGGAGTAAAAATGTTAAAGCTAAAGCCCAATACAATATAGCTGTTACTTTCTTATTTATGCAATATGTTGAAAAGGACTATACAAATTTTCTTTCCTTTAGATTAACAATTCATAATTTTTTTTTATTCCATTTCTTTTGTCATTGGAAAATGCCATACCATTAATGAAGTATCTGTATCTACAACCATGCAGGGAAGCAGTTTTGCTCAACAAAAAAATTTAACGAGGTCAAACGTAGAGCTCGACAACCCAAGCTTGGAGTTCAGCTTAGGAAGACCAGACTGGCAGAGTAAAGAACGTTAAGCTTAATGGATGACGGTAAAATTAAAGTTTCAAGAATATATATATATATATATATATATCGTAATTCATCTTCCTCTGAAAGTTTCATGCACGTTAGTCTGTATATTCTTTTTTTTTTTTTTCGGGGGGGGGGGGGGGGGGTGGGGATTTGTTTAAAGTCTTGTTGGCGAGGTGATGTTAGTCATTAGATGCATGTCATGAATAAAGCAAACAAGCAGAAGAAAAAAAAAGAAGGAATCAGTTTGAATGTCGTATAGAATTCAGGATTACTCTTTTGGAACGTCTACTTATAATATATATATATATATATATATATAATTTCATTGATAAATTCATCAATTCTATGGTGTTCAGAGAATTATTTTTTAAAAATTCTTTTTCTTATCTTCAAGAATTTTCAAAGAAAAAAATTGAAATATTCAGTAAAAATTTTTTCTTTAAATCATGTTCTTTTTTAATTTTAAAAGTTTTCATCAACACTCTCTCATTAAATGTAAAAACGTTATTATTAAAATGGAACATTTACAAAATATAAAGAATATATTGCAAATGCACCATTTTAATAGCAGCGTATAGTGTGTATATATATATATATATATATATATATATATATATATATATATATATCAGCTAAGCAAAGATCCTTTTCCCTTCTTCACCAGGTTTTTGTGCCTTCGAATGGATCCATCCTTCTTAGAAATATGTTAATGAATATTTAAAAATTGAAAAGTAATAAAACTTTTTTAAAAAATTATAGATATCTTCAAAAAAAAATTTAAAATATTTTAAAATTAAAAAGGTAAAAAACTATTTTAAGCACTTTTTTCTTTTTTTTTATCATAGATAAAATTGATAATATATATTTTACAAATATATATCTCAAAATAAAATTCTAAGACCGTCGTTATTTTCGTGGGTCATTCGAGTGAATATCTCTTTATGTCATTTATTCATTTATAATTTGAAAGTTTGATATGAAGTTGCTTTGCAGCCTCTAAAAAAGGTAGAGTAAAAAAGAAAGCAGTGGCTATACAGACATGGTGAGAATATCGGATTCATAGATGGCAGCTCGCTCTCTTGTTGGCTGTTATGTTAAACACAGCATCCCCTTTTCCCTTTCCAAGTTGCTTAATGTTGCGATTTAAATTGTGTTGAGATTGTGGGGTGCATACTGCCCCACTTCCACATTATGCTTTTACATGTATCTATTCGAAGATAGCGGTAACGGTTTTTAGGATAAAATTAGTTTGTGACGTGATGCATGATATTTTTATTTTTTTAAAAAAATTCTTTTAATTTATTAAATTTTATATGATAATATTGCATTTTTTAATTAAATTTATTTACTAATATTATATTTATTTTAATATAAAATCAAAATATAAAAAATTCTTCATACAAATTCGCATTTAAAATTGGAAAGCAAATTGTCTTTATTTTTTTCAATAACCTACGTATTAGGGTTGGTAACTTAGATTTAAAAGAAGAGTTTTGGATTTTAGTACATGTATGATAAAGCACATAAAGATATAACATTAATTCATGATTGGACAGTCACTCATTTTAAAATAAATTATTTCAATTTTAATGATTTCATCAATGAAACAAAAACATTAAGAGAATTTATAATCTAAAAAATGTGTTAAAATTAATTTTAAAATTATGTTTTTATATGTTAAAAAAATCTAATAATTTGATGGGTTAATTTCATAAATATACCTTATGGTTAAGACTGAAATAAAGTGCTTCTTGTGGTTTAAAATATGACATTTAACTACCCCATGATTTGATTTATTATTTTTTTTACCAAAATCGTTACTTTTTCTATTTCATTATTTCTTTGTTACTTTTATCTTTATTCTTTATTTAAATTCATACTCTCTCTAAAATTTTATGTTCTCTCTCTAAAACTAAATTAATTCTCTCTCTAAACCTAGACTAATCCATAAATAGCAACTTCAACTCACCAAAATCTTCATACCACCACCACCACTAAGTCAATTATGATAGATAAAAACTGCCTATATCCCCACATCCGAGTCTCTTCAACACTTTAAAATGCTTAAAGTCCAAGTTTTCCTTTTGAGATCTGACAACTTGAATTACTTCCCATTTAATATCATTTGCTTTGTGGGTTTGTAGATGACACTGGTTAGACAACTAGAGCTGCTTTCATCATTAACATCACTGCCAATGCTCATTTTATCAGCAATTAGTGAACCTAGAATTAGTAATTAACCATAAGAAAAGACTCATTCAATAGTGTAAAATCAACAATCATCCATCGGCAAGTAATCATAGAGACATAAAATAATAGCAAAACACTCATAGAAAAAATAAAAAATAAAATAAAAAGTTTTCATTATAAGAGTTTTTTATTTTTTTTTATTATGGTTGTAGACACCCCAATCTGTCCGATGGTCTGCTAGATTAGGATTTGGTTAATTAAAAAAATAAAAAAATGAAAAAAGGTAAAAATAAAAAATTAGGAGAAAAATTAGTGGTTGGGTTTGTGTGGGATTGTTTATCTGAAAGTTAGAATCAAAACTCTATTGATATAGGATTCTGTTGATTTGAATCCTATAAATACAAAGGTCATAAGCATAAGAAAAAACATAGAAACAAAGACAGAAATCAAAAGCACAAAGAAAGACAACAAGTAGAAGCAAAGATAGACGTGTTTAGGAAAGTCAAAAGCAAACATAGAATTTTTAGGATTTTTCTTGAAATTTTTGGCATTTTCTTTTGGAAATTTTCTGAGAATCCAAATTTCGATGAGTTTTTCGGTGAGATTCATATTTTTCAATGGCTTTTTTCCAGTTTTTGGTGAATATTCAATCGGATTCTGGACGGGTAAAGAGAGAGGAAGAGGAAAAAGGAAGAGAAGAGAGATAAGGAAGGAAGCAATCTACAAAAGAATAGAAATTGGAGCCTTTTATATCGTAAAAAAAAGACATCTTTTAGGTGTTTTAATCAGGATCTGCGCATTTTCATCTGGTAACCCAACCCGATCACAACCTAGTCCAGTGACCTGCATCCCAACCAGACCCTACAGTTGGGCCGAACCGAGTCACTTTCCCAAGCCGTGTTTTTAAGCCACTGTTTGTGTTTTAAGCCAAGTCGATCCAAGCTGCTCCTACCGAGCTGTTTCCATTTTTTGGTATTTTTATTTATTTATTTTATTTAGTATTTTGTTTTTTTCCCTTAGTTTTTTTATGATTAATTTTTTAATATATATCTACATTAAAAATAAAAAAAATAGAAAAATAAAATAAATTTTGGGAATAAATATTAATTATTCAATGATGGAATTTATAGAAATTTTAAATTGTAAATTTTTATAAAATTTCTAGGTGAGAAATTTTGTCTAAGTTTATCCCAAATGGTGGAATAATTTAGATAAAGTTTTAATAACAATAATTAATATTTATTTAAAAAAAAGTAAAATAAAAAATATAAAAAAAACATAAAATATAAAATTTTGGAATTAAATACAAATTACCCAAGGATGAGATTTTTAGAAATTTCAAATGGTAAATTCCTAAGAAATCTCTAGGTGAGAAATTTTCTTTAAATTTGTTCCAAATAGTTGAATAATTTAAATGAAATTTCAATAAAAATAATTGTCATATTATTTTCTTTCTAAAAAAAAAGAGAGAAAAAATATTAAAAAGAATTTCTAAATAGGCCTAAATGGTGAAAAAATTTAGAAATTCAAAATAAGAAAATATTTTTAATTTGGCCAAAATGGTGGAATAATTAGATATATTTTCCACAAAAAAATAAAACTAACAAAAATTTTTCTGACGACGGAGCCTCTTCAAGATATCAAATGGGATTCTTGAATACTTTTGAGGTGAAAAAATATTTTTAAGAGTTCTAGTAGATTGATGTAGATTCTTAAAAATTATTTTCAATATTTACACATATAAACTTAAAACCATTAGAATCGAGACTCTAGGATAAATTTAAAATAAAATGGTATAATCATTTTGATGGGCATGTGAGGGTGCTATAACCTTCCCTATATGTAACCGACTCCTGAACCTTATTCTAGTTAGTAGACCCAAATTATTCTTTTAGGGACCCTTAGTCAAGCTTAGGAGTTCATTAAAAAGATAGATTCCTTAGGTGGGCAATCACACCTAGTAAAAAAGATTGGTGAGGATTCCATTCATTTGTTAAGTCTAGTTAAAGATTTACAGATTTATATGTTATGATAGTTTGGCGACTCCACTTGGGACGCTATAGAGAGTCAAGCCATAAACTTTTAAATTTATCCTATCCTTTGGTTTAATGGTTTTAATAATTTGTGTTATTTGTTTAATAACATTTTTTTTCCTTTTTTTGACTTTTATTTGATTTTTTTTTTGCCATGAAATCTATATGTTCCTTCACACACACTATCACATGCATTTACATTACATGAGATCTATACCCAATCTCTGTCCCTTTTAGGAGGGAGTAAAGTACCTATGCTCTTGTGAGATGATAATCTCCGCAATGGCTAGCAAAATACTCTCACTCAAATTGAATCCTTTCCGTTGGTAGCCTGTGATGAGTGAAGATTGGACTGCCTTACTAATTTATGATGGACAATGATGTAAGGAACAATTTGAGAACCTTTAGTGGTCAAAGTCACCTAACCCTACATATAGTGTACACTTAAGAGGACAGACTCAAGATAAAGCCATTCCTACCTATTGATAGATGTAAACCAAAGTTAGGACACAATAAGGAACAATTTGTGACTTGCTAACCATTTTGTCTAACTTTGTGCATCATTTTCATTATCATATGTAACATTATGCATTTGCATCACTTTCATTTCATCCATGAAACTAACCATGTTATTTGTCTGATTTTGTACATCTGCATCATCTCATTCTATGCATCATTTTCATGATCATGTTTTAACATTATCATTTGCATCATTCTCATTTCATTCATGAAGATCCACATTCCATTCATGCATAAACATACCATGCATAAAGCATATAATTTTTTATCATAATTATGGTATCAAGGTTCAAAGATAGCTCCATTAACCAAGAATCCCACACAATCAACTCACCAGTACAACAGAAGAACTCGAGCTAGATAAATAGAATTAGAAAATTCTAATCATCTCGAGAGGATAGAGAAAACTCAAGAGAAGCTAGAAAGGAAGTTGAATAGGATTTTGGAGGCTTTGAACAAATTAAATAAGGGAAAAAGTATAGAAGAGAGTACTAGCCAACAAGACCATCCATCACAAGAGGTGGATGACCCACTGCACCCTCCTAGTTTTGGGCAGCATCAAGCCTAACCCGCATAAGGTCCACTGCCTCAGTAGTTCAAATATCTTATAAGGTACAGATACCCTAAAATGCCATTAGTTTCAAATCCACCATAGTACTAGTGCTACATAAATCCTATCTTTACTGAGAAAGTAGTAGAACCAATATTGGTCCCTAATTTGGATGATCCAGAAGAGAAAGAAAAGCTAAAGCTAAAAGAGAAAGAGGCTTTAGAAGGCTCAAAAGCTGAATAGAAAAAAAACTTATTAGAAAAAAAGTAGTAAAAAAATGGCAGTCCATGCTAATAATAAAAAATGATTAATGCATGTATTTCAAGATAGTCTTACAGGCTCTGCTGCTAGGTGTTATGTTCAGTTAGATAGGACCCGCATTCGTTCTTAGAGTGATATGGCCCATGACTTTATTAGTCAGTATCGACATATCATAGACTTAGCCCTAGATCACTTTTTTTTTTTACAAAATATGGAAAAGAAAGCGATTTAGTCATTTAAAGAATATGCCTAGAGGTGGAGGGATATTGCTTCTCAAGTGCAGCCTCTTCTGACTGAGAAAAAAACCATAATATTGTTCGTCAGCACCCTGAAATCTCCCTATTATGAAAAGATGATAAAGAATGCAAGAAAGAATTTCGTTGATATGGTGATCTCAGGTGAAATCATTAAAAATGCCATTAAAAATGGTAAGTTGAAAGGAAGAGAAACCAAGAAGGCGACAGAAAAGAAAGAGACCGAAGCTTAAGCTGTGAGCTTTGGCAAATAGCACATGGGTTATCAATCTTATCCACCAAAAGATTACTTTTCATACTATTCTACTGTGAATAATACTTCATCCTACCCATACCGACCAGCCCCATTACCATTTTATCCATCAACATACTAGCCTGTTTTCAGCCCCTAAGCTCTCACATACAGCTTTAATATTCAAACTCCTGCATGACCCTAAATTTGTTCTGTTAGCCTAGCAAGTGATTCACGAGAGCTACGAGCTACCCAAAAAAAATTCGTATTTGATCCAATCCCCATGATTTATATGGAGTTATACCGAAAGCTCTACAATAACCACTTGATTGCCCTCAACCGTGTAGAGCCAATTAAGGCACCATATCCCAAGAGGTGTGATCCTACAACTCACTGCGACTACCACTATGAAATTGCTGGCCATTCCACTGAAAATTGCACTGCTTTGAAACATAAGGTGCAGTGGTTGATCAAGGATGGAATGATAAGTTTTGATCAATGAGGAGCAACAATACCTAATGTTAGTGGTGATCTATTGCCTAATCACAATGTCAATGCTTTGAGTGAGAATTAAAAACACATTGATCCGAAAAGGCCTGGAAAATTACAATGAATCAGAGGGCAAGATGTCAATCCTTCAACTGATTGCACAGGGGCACAATTTTGAAAAAGGATGGTAAGGCTAGTTGAATGTTGCTTGTCATTTTAAGATTTCTTTCAAAGTAATGTTAGGATTTCTTTTAGGCAATAGGATTTCATTTGTTATCATTTTAGGCAATAGGATTGATATTTATCTTTGTCATTTAACCATTAAATAATTAAATTAAAAGATTTTATTAGCAAGGTTTCAAATTTTGTAGGATTTTGTTCAAATGTCAAATAGTTGATAAATAATAATTTTTTAAAATATATTTTTATATGAATGAATTAATTAGAAGTAACTCAAATATTTTTCTCATGTGCTAGAAAAAAAATCTTTCATTTAATATAATATTGTAATTTTAAAAAGACAATATAAAAAATTAAAATTTGGTCTTGCAATAATAATTTAAATTTAAAAAATTTTCATTATTAATTATTAAATGATAATAAATCAAAGCAAACTGTATTCTTATGAAGTGTCAATGTTGAATGTTAAAAGTTAAGAATGGAATTTAATTTTGAGCAATTTAAGGTTAACTATAATGAAAATTTAAATTTTAATTACAAATTAAATTGTTATGAAATGAAAAGGCAAAAATATTGGCTACTTATAAGGAAATGATTGTAATATTAAATTTATTGTATAAATCATTCAAATAAATCAATTCTTAACTCTTAATCTTTTAAGAAGTTTCAATCCTTATTAACTTTGTTTTGTCAATAACACTTGATTTTATCAATACTAACACGATTTATAAACTTGATTTTTTATTTTAATTTTCAAAAAAAAAATTTACTCTTAAAAACTTTTATCCCTAGTAATGTAATAATTTATGAACACTGTTGTCACTACAAGAAAATGGAAGATTAGTGGCAGTTTTGTAGCGGCGTTTCACTTACAAACATTGCTAGCATCTTGTTTTTATAAAACTTAAGGTGTTTATTATCAAAACATCACTAAATGTTTAAATAGCGACGTTTTTACTTATAAATGCCACCCAAGACTTGATATTAGAGGCGTTTATTGACTAAAATACCTTGAATAATCTTGTCTTAAAAATTTGAGTGAATACTGAAGGCATTTTTGGCAGAAAAATGACTTGAATAATCTAGTTAAAAAAATGGATAGGGGATTACTGAAGGTGTTTTTGGTAGGCAACGCCTTGAATAATTCCCTCATAAAAAATTATATGTGATTATTGAAGGTGTTTTCTACAAGAAACACCTTTAATAATTCCACAAAAAAATTTCACAAGATTATTGAAGGCGTGTTTAGTAAAAAACACCTTCAATAAATGTCCTATCGAAATTTAAGGATCATAAATGCCTTTAATAAATATCCTATCAAAATTTAAGGATCATACGATTATTAACTATAAGGTGGTAGGTTTGATCCCTCCCTTTAGCTTTTTTTAGGTTTTTAAAGGGATTATTTTAATGGATTATTCTGGGCGTTTTCTGGGAAAAAATGCCTTCACCAATTGATTTAAAAACTTTGGAGAGGGAATATTGAAGGACTTTTCGGTAGAAAAACACCTTTACTAATTCATAGAAAAAATATGGAATGGATTCTTGAAGGTGTTTTGGGCCGAAAGTGCATTCAATAATCCAATCAATAAATTTTCATAAGGAATTATTGAAGGTAGTTTTGGCCCAAAATGCCTTTAATAATCCACACAATAAATTTTTAGGTGAGATTATTGAAGGCGATTTTGGTCAAAAACGCCTTAAATAACATTTTGTTAGGGATTTTTCAAGGCATTTTCTTGCTAAAAACACCTTCAGTAATCTTATCAAAAAAACTTTGGTTTAATTATATATGTGAAATTAGTTATAGGTTTATGCCCATAAAACATTTGAAGTTAGTTATAGGTTTATGCTAAAAAAACATTTGATTTATATATGTGATACTACGAATTACATTTTGGAATTTACATTATGAACATTGTTGTATTTCAATAAATTGATCATAGATTCGAATTTAAAACTGATAACATTGCCATATTAATATACTTTTTTCAAATAATCATACTCAATATATGTGTATTCATATAAAACAAATATATACCAATAATATTAAACCAATTCCCCAATCTACAAACTTAAATTATCCATTCAACATGGCTTGTTAAAAATATTATAATAAATGATTCTCATATACAAATTCAACCAACAATGTCCAACCTCAAGATTTATCAATAAATGATAATACATACTCACACCATTCTTTATAGACTTCATCAAGTTCCTCTACCGTGAAGCTTTCTTTACTCTCTCACTAAAAGAATATCAGAAGTAAATGTTAATAAATGAGAACATAATTTAGCTTTTTATTTTTTTTGAAGATATAACGATTTTATGAAATTTATACTAACCTTGAATGGTGTGGTTATAAAATCATATAAAACTATCTCCTGCATAAAATGAAGGGCATAATATTCACATTTAGTATATCTGAGTTGATGAGGTACTTGAAAATTAAATTGAATGGGTTTAGGAAATATTTATCTACACAAACTCAGCATAAAAGAATAAATTTCACATTTATTAGTAATGACACCCATTTTTTCTTTGCCTTCTTATCAAATGCAGATATTACCCTAAATTAAAAAGAAAAAAATTACTTAATACATAAATAAAATTACTTATGAAGAAATAGAAGATATATAATATAATAACATGTAATACCTCTTTACAAAAGTTTGAATTTTGGGGTTAGGCATCGCCGTTGGTTAAGCTAAATTAAGTAAGTATGGCATTAAAGATTTGGTATCAATCACAATAAGCACCTAATGATGATTGCAAAATAATAAGAATGATATATTTAGATTAGGCATCATATCATATTAGGATAAGGTTGGAATAATTATTTGTACGAATATAACTTACTGCGTAGTATACAGGAGCAAATAATAATCAGTCAATTTTTTCATGCATCCAATCACATGATTAGCATGAAAAGCGACTGTGCCACTCTGCTCACTAATGAAATTAGGATCAATGAATCTAAATCTGTGGGTCAACTGTCTCGCATTGACCTCTCTATATAGGAAGCTACAGGATAACAATTAACAATAATAGTTAGTAATACATCGTAATATAGATTAATACATATTGAGTTTGCATATTTATATTTATAAGCTAACCTCATATAAGCAACAATATCAACAGCTGATATTTCATCCAGTTTACAAAATTTTTAACCTCATCCACACCAATGTAAGAAAATAATGGTTTATCAAATAACCCTTTCTTAAACTTAATGGTTATGCAGTTTTGTCGGATAAATGATCAAGTGAATAATTAGATAACTCATCCATAGTAGCCTAAGCAAGGGTCATACTCTGAGTCCTAACATCTTGCTACAATATATAATGAAATATAAGTATTAAAACCAAATTAATAAATATAATAAACAAATTAATATTAAACTTATAAACAAAATCATACTTCATGGCTGGTAGTGAAGGTTGGGTTCCCTACCTGACTTGCAACAGAAGCTTGTCCTAGGTGGATGATACTATCCGACTTGCCTACAGGCATGCTATGCTACATTGCTGCCAACATGGCCTCCAAAGCAACTAGTCTTTGCTGTTGCTTATTGAGGCGTTGTTCCTAGTCATCAAGTCATTGCTGTTGTTGCTCAATTATTGCTTCATATTATGCATTTGTCATTCACAGGGTTTTAGGTTGATTATTAAAAAACTTTGATGGCAACACAAATTTACCAACCCTATGAACTTGTTTAGGCCTTTTTTTAGCTCCTAATGCTAAAGATAATGGATCTTTGTCATACTAGGTTACTAGTTCACTCAATTTAACTTTGGTAGCATAATCATCCTGAAAGACAATAATAAGATAGGCTATAACAACAAATCTATACAAGTTAGTATAAAGTCATGCATACAACCACAATGCCAATCATACATGATATTAAACAAGCAGTTATACATACAATCTTTTAAGCCAATTCTTTGATTGCTTCATTTATATAGGATCCATCCTTTCACAGATGTCATTGTTTCCAAACATCCCATCTTGAAACTTCGGTGCCAAAGTTCGCTGATTCCTAATAAATTATCGCAATATAAGAATCAGAATCTATGAAATGAATGTTCATAAATATTCATTTATGAGTATAAAACAAGTGTACGAATACTTACAAGCTCATACTTCACATTTGCATATCCCTTTCTCATTATCCAATGGTGATATATTTGTTTGGCTCGAATGTTCCTTTGGTTTTGTTTGATTTTCTACAAAAGAAAGAAATTACGTCAATCACATATAAAGATATCGAATATATTGCATAAAATCCTATAAACAAATTTTTTTGTAATGGGTTTGTGTATTGAGAAATCTTCTGATAGTTGATGTCGAACAAAATTTCTCCAATCTTCAACACTTATTACATTTGCATATGACATAGGTGGAATAGCCAATACATCACATTGATCAGCGAGCAGTAAAATATATTAGGTTGTCAATCTGCTTTTAAAGTCTCTGAATGCTTTCTTAGCAAATTGCAACACAATATTTTTACAGTCAATTGGGACATTGACTCATTCCTAAATAATTTAACACAATTAGTATGAATACATTGAATTTCAATTAAATGATCATTTAACAAATTTTACGAAATAGTTGAATAAACATACCATAACCAACTGCCATATACCATTTTTGATATCATCAAGAACTCATCGCCAATTAGTGTATATAATTGAAATGCTACTATGGATGATGGCACGAATATGAGTAGCCAACTTGGCAGCTCCATAAGACACAAGCTACCCACTTTGATTGAAGTCTATGTGAATTTTTGTGTCACTCACTTTAATTTGTTTATTTCATCCCCTTTCTTTTCTTTTTTAGACTATAGATGTGTTTGTGTATGTTCAGTAGAAGGAGAATTATGTTGTTCAGAGTCCATAATACCTACGATTTTGATTATAATTATACGAAATACACCAAAATGATTGTCTAAATTTAACACTGTACATAATAAAACATAACCAATATCATACTATGTACAGAAACACCATTCAGCAAACCAATCAGCAATGTGTTCAGAAACACCATTCAGCAAGCCATTCAAAACACCATTTAGCAGCCATTCAGCAAACTAATATCATACAATACCATTCAGTAAAACAATATCATACAATACCATTCAGCTAACCATAATATTTAAAGAAAACTACATAGAAACAACATACATCAATGAAAGGCGCTTGGATGACTATGGTTACAGTGAAATGAATAAAAGTATATATGCATATATAAATAGTAAAGAACCAAAAAAAAATACCTCTATCGAATAATATAAATAATATAGTAAACAAAAAAATAAAGATATACTAGTAAATAGAGAGGTGCGCGTCGATACGTTGTTAAAGGTCGGTGGCGACGATAGAGATAAAGAAACCAAAAGTCGATCTAAAAGTGTTTATGGGTCTGGTTTGGTTGATTAATACATGTTTTAATCATTCTCTGTACTAGCAGTTTATGATTTTAATGTTCAAGACAGGGGAATGAATATAAAAATTATAAGTCAAGGCATTTTTCTGGCAAAAATGCTTTCAATAATCTCCTTAAAATTTTATAAGAGATTATTAAAGGTGTTTTTTTTACTAAAATATGCCTTTAATAATCCTACAAAAATTTTCAAAGGAAATTATTGAAGGCGTTTTTCCTCAAAAAATGCCTTCAATAATTCTATACAAAAATTATTAAAGGCGTACAATGCAAAAAACGCCTTCAATAAATTTCTCTTAAAAATTAGAGTGAATTATTGAAGGCATTTTTAGTAGAAAACTACCTTCACTGATATTCCCCTGATAAGAATAGAGGAACTTATTAAAGGCATATTATGCAAAAAATGCTTTCAATAAATACTTTTAAAAAATTACAGTGAATTAGTGAAGACGTTTTTCTAGCAAAAATGCCTTTAATAGTCCCCTTAAAATTATTGAAGGGGTTTAATACTAAAAGATACCTTTAATAATCCTAAACAAAATTTAAAAGGAAATTATTGAAGGCGTTTCTTTTCAAAAAACACCTTTAATAATTTTGTACAAAAATTATTGAAGTCGTATGATGCAAAAACACTTTCAATAAATTTATTCAAAAAATTAGAGTGAGTTAGTGAAGCCATTTTTATGGAATAAACGCCTTCAATAACGCTTTTAAAATTTTAGTAGTAGAATATTAAAGGCATTTTCTACTAAAAAATGCCTTTAATAATCCCAATCAATTTTTAAAAGGAAATTATTGAAGGTATTTTTTTATCAAAAAATGCCTTCAATAATTCTGTACAAAAATTATTGAAGGCATATGATGCAAAAAAATGCCTTTAATAATTTCCTCTTAAAAATTAGAGTGAATTATTGAAGGCATTTTTAGTAAAAAATCACCTTTACTGATATTCACTTGATAAAAATGGAGGGAATTATTGAAGGCATATTATGCAGAAAACACCTTCAATAAATTCCTTCAAAAAATTAGACTAAATTAGTAAAGGCATTTTTTTGGAATAAACACCTTCAATAACACTCTTAAAATTTTATTAGTAGAATATTAAAGGCATTTTCTACTAAAAAACGCTTTTAATAATCCCAATCAATACTTCAATTTTTAAGAGGAATTTATTAAAGGCATTTTTTACATTATACGCCTTCAATAATTTTTATACAGAATTATTGAAGGCATTTTTTGTAGAAAATCGCTTTCACTGATATTCACTAATAAAAATGGAGGGAATTATTAAAGGCGTATTATGCAAAAAACACCTTCAATAAATACCTTAAAAAAATTATAAGGAATTAGTGAAAGCATTTTTCTGGCATAAATGCCTTCAATAATCCTCTTAAAATTTTACTACGAGATTATTGAAAGCACCTATAATATACCTAAAAAATATTTTAGAGGAAAATATTGAAGGCATTTTTCTTAGTAAACGCATTCAATAGGGCTTATTTTCATTTTCATTTTCTAAAAACATTTTTTAATTTTTTCTACCAAACACGTTTTTAAACTTGTTTTCCATTTCTTGTGAAATTAAAAATGGAAAACACCTTTGTTTTCATAAACCAAACACTACCAAAATTCCTAACTTTAAAACTAATAAGAGACCGAAATTTTTCTAAGATAAACCACAACTCATACTTGCTTGAACAAAATTTAAAATTAAAAACTTTAAAATACTTAAATAAAAACTTTAAGAACTTAAACTTAAATTTAAAGAGCCTAAAAGTAAATTGCAAGAACTTAAAAGAAATTTGAATTGTAAACTTAAACTGAAAAATTAAATTACAAGAATACATAATTAAAAACTGTTTTGAAACAAACTTAAAGAACTAGAACAAGAAAATCCTAAGCTAAGTTGGTTTGTAACCCCAACCACGCACTGTCTCTTCTAATTTAGCCTTTAAATAGATGTCAAAAACCCTTTAGATTCGGCTAGGTTGAACTTCTTGTGAAATTGGTCTCTAATGCCGTGTATAACAACAATATAAGTGTTGCAATGGAACAACAAGTCTTGGAAAATTGATGACACAGCATTGCATAGGAGTTGCACCTCTCGACCGTTTAAAATAATCAATTGGAGTAGCTTTTTGCCTCAAACTATTACAATTTGAATTCAAGACCACCTCATGCAACAATGGTGTTTCCGTTTTTCTTTCCTCATGCAATTTATTCTATGGCCATCAAGGACTCCCCATCTTGCTTTAGCTTCTTGAAATTCTTAAACACCAATTAATCTCTTCATATCATCCATGGTAATTCCTTTTAGAGTGCGTTTGATTTGGGGGAATCCATAAATTTTCCTTTGAAATCTTGATGGTTGATATTTGTTTTCCATATTTGATTTAGGGTAATCCAATTATAGAGGAAAATGTCACATTCCCAACAGTACCCAAAATCCCAGAATTAGAAATTCACCTCTCTCTGTGGTATTTTTCAACATATTTACAAAATAAAATAAGGCATTTAGCTCTTCCAAACACCATAATTGATATTTTTATATTTTAATACAGCAATTACAGCCTGATGTCTAGTTCAACACTGTAATTGGATATATTTAATTTTAAAAAAGATTAAAATATTTCTTTTCTTTAACTACTAAAGGCATCATTTGTCATTGGATTTTTTTTATTAAAACAAAATGAAAGGTTGCCTATAACTTGTCAAGGAGATTATGGTAATTATACATGAATTAATAAACCAAGATTCCCCCCAACCAAATGAGTGAATTTGGTTATGGGATGCCCTGAAAATCAAACAAAATCCTTTATATCAAACTTTCCTAATATCATACTTTTCCCTAGAATCCAAGATTTCGTGAACCAAATGGCCCTTTAGAGATACAACTTTAATTGCACTAGGATAAAAAAAAAACCCCATGCAATGACGTGAATTCATGCAACTACTTCACTTTGACTCTTTCATGCAAGCCACGTTACAACTCATGCAATCCATGACTTGAATTCTCATTAAGCCAACATGATTCTTCCCTTGGCTTTTTATGGAATCGAATTTCTTGTAAATAGACCATGAAAATTACAACTTAAACTGGCCTTTTCCTACTTTTTGCTACCTTATCAAAATTAGTACTTTAAATGTATCTATATGTCATCCAATGTACCTTAAATTCAGCCATAAAAATTGCAAGATCATACTTCAATTTGTCCCAAAAGTAACACTAAGAACAACAAGCTATATAGCTTTAGTGTTCAACGAACTTTTGCTCATAAATTTCATGTGACTAGGTTGAATGAATGATTTTGTGCTATAACATTTAAATTGGATACACTTGTGCTTTTATGCTTGAATACATGTATGTGAAATTCATTTTGCATATTACATTCAAAATACTCTTGATATTATTGGTATCAAGCATTTTGTCCCATGCCTTGAATTAATCTCTATTTCTTTTACAATGTCAAAAAAAGGGGAGAGTTTATAAATATTTCTTCTTGTATGTTTATTGCAATTGGTATAGGAGCTTTAACACTTGTAAAAAGGTTAAATAAAAGGGGGAGAAATATTTCATGAATATATTTGTTAATAATGCCTCTTTGTGTTTATTTGCTCATTAATATACTCATGCCTTTTTTCTATGACAAAAAAAGGGGAGAAATATCATATGGATAAATTTGCTTGTGCTTGACATGCATGTGTTTGATTGTGCTTATTTGATAAATTAACATATGTTTGTTGAGTTGTGTTGGATTAAGATGCATTAATTGAGGGGGAGTTTTGCCATGCAAAGTTTAAGGGGAGTTTTTCAAAATGTCTTTCAAAAATCTTAAATGTCTTAAAGATAATTTTTCATCAACCAAATTTATCTTTAAGTTTTGTCATATCAAAAAGGGGGAGATTGTTAGCCTTGAATTGATCCTTATTTTGAAATGACAAAACATTAATCTAAGTAAGCTTGATCAAGATTTTGAAGATTTATTTAGCACATGTTCTTAACTTTTGTTATTTTGGTACTAAATAAATAATATGATTTTCAAAGTTTAAACAAACCTTCTTTATGTTTTTTTATTTCTCAAATCAAACTTATCTTCAAATATTATATATTTGAGCTTAAATAAAAGTCTAATTGTTGTTTTTAAAGTGAACTTATTCATTTTGGACACAACACAATTTTGATAATATTGGTTTTGAGAAATAGATTAATTTAAGAAAGTTATTTTATAAGAACAATATTTTCCAATGTTAAACTTGTTCTATTTTTTTGTATTAATTCACAAAGTTTTAATATCTAAATTTTATATCATTGGAAAGCTCTTTGAGTCTTTTTTCTAATGGATTAAACAAAACCCAAATCCAAATTTTTTAAGAAAAGATTGAATTTTTACTAGATACTATACAATTGTCTAAAAACTGCATAAGGGGTAGTTTTGAAAACTCATTATAATTTGTATACAATGAATTAGAAGATGAATTTTATATGGATAAAAAGCCCCTTAAGTTTAGCTTCTAAATCTTAAACAGTTTTTGATTTGAAGTTGTATAACTCAAGATATGATCAAATTGGTGAGCATAGTGCAAAAATAGAAAACTACCAATGGCACTATTCATCCAGAATCACTGGGAATACAAAACCTAGCTAACCCAATCGATTGGGTACCAAAACCAATCGATCCACTCTACTATAACGGTCAAAAATTGAATGAAATTCAAGAATCAATTGATCCCTTCATCCCAAACAAGCTCCAATAGCTAGTTTCAAAGAAGGAAAACATGGTTTTTCATTTCCCAAGCATTTCCAATGGCTATTTCCTCAATTTCTTTATATATTAGGCATTCCAATACACCAAGAAGGTTGATGAATCAAGAGAGCAAGAACCAACAAGCTATATTTTTATTTTCTCAAAGAATCAAGAGTTGTTAGAGCTTAAAATCTATATCTTTTGTATTTGTTGTATCCAAGCTATATTTTGTGTTGTTCATTCATCATATTTCTTTGTACATCATTAGGCAAACACTTAGGTGTTTTAAATTTGCATTTTTATTCAATGATTTTATAATCAAAAGGTGAAGTATCCTCTTGAATTTGTGAGATTGAGAAGTTGCTACTTTGCCTAGAAAGTAAAGAGTGTTATGTTACTATCTAAGCCTTAAAAAAAAGATTGACTTGTAATTTCATTTCAAGAATAGTGGATTGAAGCCATAGTGTGGATAACCAAAGAGAAGATGTAAATGCCTTGAAGAAAATGATCGAACCTATATAAATCTTTGTGTTTGATTTCTCTATCCCTACCCTCTTTACATTTATTACTGTTTATGTTTGATTCTAGGCTCATTAATTATTGTTGATATCATCATATTTTCATTAAAGAGCATATTATTCTTAATCTTGTATTCAATTGTTTTGAAATCATTGTTTGAGAAGATTTTGTAGAAATCCAATTCATCTTCTTCTTGGATCACCATCTCACCTTAAAAGCTAATAGCATGTTTGTTTGGTACATAAGGATCTATGGGGGGTGGAAGTATAACTTGCACTGTAGAGGTAGTAAGAGGAATATGTTGCTAGTAGGTAGCATTTATGGTTATGAAAACTGTATTTGTTGTGTGAAAGGCTTGTAAAGTTAGGTTTGAGGTTCAATAACAATAATGTGGATCACAATAAGGGTTAACATTTGGAGATACAACTCCCATTAGGTTTTGGTAATAACATGCTTGCTCTAAAGTCCAACATTAAATGACATAGAGTTATTGGCAAATAGGAAGATGGTGTCATACCTTAGTTTCCATGGTGGGAGATTTGCTAATGGAATCTGCAGAGGAGTTAAGACCATGGCCATCGCGTCAGAGGTGGTGACAATTTGAGTGGTTATGCGCACGGCTAAGGTTACTATTTTGAAAAAGTGAGGGTGAGACATGGTTGCCTTTTGCCATAGACGTCACCAATTATTAATGATATTTTAGATACCAATGAGCTGGATGGTGGTTTGGAAGATGAGCTAAGAATGTCCTGCACCTATAATAGGAAAACATGGTCAAAATATGTCAAAGTTGGTTTTTTGAGACGTTTTTTGATGTTTAAGTCAGCTAAGTGTCTAGGGTTTCGTAGAGGACAAAGGTAAGTTATAGAGAATGTGAAGGAAACTTAAGAAAAAAGATTCAAAATTACGTACTTGAACTTTCTTTTTACTTTATATATGAGATAATAGGCAGTGATGTGACAAAGTTATTGATAATTGATGAAAAGTCTATATGGTGCTCATGGAAGGACCACATAGGTGAGTGTAGGCTACATACATTTAATGATCCTAGGCTAATGTGGATTGTATTTAATGATCCCTGGCAAACTGAAGGTCAGTTGGTCTGTTATGAGGTGATGTCCTGAGAAAATGTTAGTGGTGATAGTTAGGTGAGCTTATCCATGGGCAAAGGAGTAAGGCAAGCCCATTTTGTGGTGAGAAGTCTGGATGCCAATCATTTTTAGTGGTGACATAACAGTCTGACACATATTGACTTGACGAGTGTGGAGGTTGACTTTATTGACTAGTGAGTGTAACAAAGGCCAATATCATTCTTAAGTACATCAAGTATAACTCTAGGTGGAACAGAGTAAACAACATGATGTTCATGAGTAATAATTGCTCGCCTTACCAAAAGATCAGCAACAAACACAAGAACAAATCTATTTGGTAATCAAAGATCAAAATGTATCACCACCAATTGACTCAACTCTAATAGGTATAACCTACCAAAATTTTTTTTTCTTCCCTTTTAGCTAGCAAAACTTTAGATGGATGCATCTAAAAAATTGGAGTTGACTAGACAATTTAATTTTTATGTGTAAATCTACCAAAATAATAAATACATTAACTTGGCAAATTAATACAATTATGCATGAGCCCATCCTATATATAAATTTTGCACATGTATAGTATTGTGCTGCCATGTGTCAACTTTTTTTTATTTTTTTATTTTTTATTATTAAAATAATTTTTTAAAGTGGGACCCATCTCTTTTCGTGAGAGCTATATTTTTTTTCATTTTACTTTTTTTTTTGTTTTTGTTTTCATTTTTATTTTAATTATTAAAAATTAATTTTATTTTTCTCAAGTGGGGCTTATAACGTTTTTTGTGGGACCAATTTTTTTTTTATCTTTTTTTGCTTTTTGCTATTTTTATATTTTATATTTTTAAGTTTTTAAAATATAATATTATTTAATTAATTTTATTACTTTCAAGTATGACCTATTACATTTTTTTGGGACCTTTTTTTTTCTTTGATTTCTTTTGCTTTTTTGAATCTTTTTATTTTTTATATTTTCATTTTAAAAATTTTTTAAACATATAATATTATTAAATTATTTTTATTACTTCACGATGGGCTTGTTACTTTTTTAGTGGGATCCATTTTTCCCCTATTAATTTATTTTTTGCTTTTTTTTCACTCTTTTTAATATATATATATATTTTTTTATTTTTTTAATTTTTAAATATATAATATAATAAATTTAATTTTTTGTGCCTAAAAGTTTTTAATGGTAAGATCTATTTTTTACCTTTATAAGAGTTTTTATCATTTTACCTTTTATGTTTTATATTTTTTTTACTTTTATATCTTATATATAAATGCTACAAATTTGCATATGGGGTTGTCATGTGTCTGACCTACCACGTCATAGCCCTTTATTTTTTTTATTGGCCTACCTATTTTTTTCCTTTTAAATTTTTAAAATAAATAGGGCCCACACCTTTTTTAGTTAATTTTTTTGTGTGAAACCCATGCCTTGGTTTTGTTTTTAATAAGTAGGATCGCCTAATTTATTTTTTTCAAAATTTTAAAAGGTATGAGATTAACATTCTGTTTAAAAAAAAAAAATTTTAATGTAGGACTCATTATTTTTTTATCATTTTTTTCTTTCTTTCTTTTTTATTTTTGCTGTCCATTTGGTGTTTTAATTTTTTTAAAATTTTTAAGAGTATGAGGCTCACGTTCTTTTTTTTTTTTTTTAGCGTAGGATCTATATCTTGGTTTTTTTTTTTTTTTTGCAATTTTTTCCTTTTAATTGTGGGAACCACATTTACTTTTTTTTTTTTTAAATCTATTACAAAAATTTTATTTATACATAATTAAAGTTTAATTTATCCGTGCATTCGAGTATCTTATAAATTAATCATGTATATGTATGAATATGTACCGTATAAATATGTACTGTACACTGCATGTCATCCACATTATTTTTTTAAGGTTAACACGCGTAATCTCTTTAATTTTTTAATAATTTTTTAAAGAGGTGAAATCCGTGTAAAAAAAATATTTTTCCCTTGAAGCTCACCTTTTTTGTATTTAAATATGAAACTTGCATTTTTTCGTGAGATCCACTTTAAAGATGTTTTAAGTTTTTTTCATTGTTTAATTTTTATGTATTTTATTATAATCCCTTTTTCATTGTGACTTACTTTTGTTTTTAATTTTTCTTTAACCTTTTTTTCTTTGATATCAAGTCTATTTTTTTATTTTTTTAAATGTTTCTTAAATATCTTTTATTTTGTTAGGAACCAACTTGTTATCAATTTTATTTATTTTTTTTTAAGAAAATTCAATAAATTTTTTAATGCTTTTTTTTTTTACTTTTTATATATCAAAAGTTTGCCACATGTCTTTTTTTTAAAACATTTTTCTCTTTTTATTTTTATATATTTGGTAAACAAATTTTTAGATTTAATTTTTTATAACTAACTTGACCTGAAGGATACTTCACATGTCAAGTTATTTGATTCTTTTTTCTTTTTGCTTTTTAATCAATTTTCTATTTATTTTTTCCTTTATTTATTTAATAATAAAATTTGAATATTTTTCAAAAATTTAAGATTCATTTTATATTATTATTAGAATATATTTTTTCATTATGGTTTTTTATTTACTTTTTGTAAAAAACATATTGACAAATGAATTAACATCACATCTGGATTTTATTTTTTTGTTCTTTTTTATAAATTTAATTTTTTTGGAACACACTTGATAGTTGATACCGAGTGTATGTCGTGTGTTTGCCTCTTTTGTTCATTTTTTTTTTAGATTAAGTGAATTTTACAATAAAAAACCAATTAAATAGATATGATAAAACAAAAAATTTTTGACCAATGACAACACGCAAATATTTTGTTAGTATATATAAATGGTAATGTAATGATTATTGAAAAAACTTTTATTATTTTTTATACATATGATCTTGGGCTACACAATAGGATGTAGCCCTTGATTTTATTTTTTTTTTGCACCTAAACCCTTTTTCATTTCATAAAATATGTTTCGTCTATTTCATGATGATTCGAATTTGAGACCTTTAAAATCAAACATCCGTATTATTATACTCTTTTGGAGACATTTTATTGTATTATGTCGGGAACAAAAAACAGTTTGGTTTTTCATTGAAATGATTAATTTTGGTGAGAATTTACTTGTAGGTTATTATTTATTAATTTATTTTATAGAACTTATTTTAATGATGAGTTGTTCCCTTACTCTCTCGTTCTGCCTTTATAATGTTTTCGAATTGAACAATGAAAAATAGTTAAAAGCTATAAGCAATTAGGCTCAAGAAGGTTTAGGATATATACATTAAAAGTGAAATTGCAATCCTTTGTGGTTATATTGAAAATAACATTGTATCAAAGGCTTTCTGCTTCGCATACCTCAAAATAAACAGATATCCTACCTATATATAGTAAACAACCCTTACCACAATGCATAAAAAAGAAAGAAAAAAGGGCTTTACCTACATCAGCATCATCCATTAAAGGCTACATGCTTTGGCTTTTTTTTTTTCAAAAAATATATATATATATATTTTTTTACACCAAGGAGAAAAAAATAGGTTTCAATACGAGAAATTTTGAAACCATGCATGCGTTAGTATTAAGCATAACAGTTTAAATCACGTGAAAATGATTGATACCAGGTAAATGCTACTACTCTCAATTGGCATAAAAATAACACATAACAAATAATGACCATTTGCCTTTTATGATTTTCGAATACTTTACTGTCCCGGTTATTTTGTTCTGGACACATGGTTTTAGCAAGTCAAAACTTTCATTTATAAAAAATTTGAATTGACTACATTATCCTTAAAAGGTGGGACACCTGAAGACGGAAACGTTTATTGAATGGAGCTCTCAAATTTCATAAAAAAAAAAAAAAAAAAATTAGCGCCAGATTAATCTTCACAAATTTTTTTCTAAAATTTTTATACACCAACATTTTACTCTTATTAACAATTTTAAATCATTACTTTTTCTCCTTTAAAATAAGAATTTGTCAATATTTTCCTTTATTTTTTCTTGCTATGTTTTGTTGTCAATATCCAAAAATCCTTTTACCTATGTAGTCTTTTACTCCATGATGGATTCTGTACATCTCCATATAAATCTATCTATTAAATTAAGTCTATATCTATATAAAAATAAAAAAATTATATATATAATTTAAATGTAAAATATACTTAAAAAAATACTAAAAGCAAAAAATAAAAAATATAGTAATATTATGCTAATATATATAAATATATATATATATATATATAATACTAAATAGAATAGACTATCTAAGAAAAGTGCTTTTTTTGTATCTAGGCTAATTCCACTCCAACCCATTTCATTAATAAAATTTTTGGTATCCAAACTAACACCAATCCAGTTCTTTCCTTTGTTATAGAGTTTTGATAGATAGGTTCAACAAAAGAATTTAGACATAACATAAAAACGGATTGTGCAAAAATTCATATACACTTTTTTATTATTTATTCTAGTTATTTTTAGTAAAATAAATGTAAATAAAAAGAAAGAGGAAGAAAGGAAAGAATCGAAATGATATTTGGATTCTATATCACAGGAACGGAAATAGTCTGTAATGATAAATACAAATGGAAGACAACCAAATAAGCACATAACTAGAGAGCAACGACAAACTTTATTTGAAACTTTGTTAAAATAGAGTAGTGATGGAAAGTTGAAAAAATGTTCTATAAGTAGAACCGAAGACATGGTTTCAATCTCAACAAAGACTGTGATTAGGCTATGAAATCGAGCAAACAATTTGTGGAAAAAGGTATTGTGCTCGATGTTAGCAGTAAGTATCAACAAAGGGCTATTTCATAAAGGAGGATTTCCACTGAAGTTGATCATATCTTAGAAATTTCACTTCGTAGGTGAACAGATATTCGATCAATGGCCAAAGTTAATTTTAGATATGTCAAAGTCGACTCTTCAACGTCGAATCAAGGAAGGTGTTATCAGGTTGCATACTAATACTATAAAGCCTTATCTAACTGATGCAAACAAAAGAGCATGATTACAATTTTGCTTATATTGGATTGAGCAAGGTACTTTCACCACAAACCCTCGGTTTATTGACACGTTTAATGTAGTGCACATTGATGAAAAGTGGTTTTACTTGTCAAAAACATCAGAGTGATATTACCTTTATCCTATGAGGTTGAACCTTTTCGTACTTGTAAAAGCAAACAATTTATCACCAAAGTGATATTTTTAGTTGCAGTAGCTAGACCACGTTTTGATGATTTTGGCGAATTGTGAACTTTCTGGAAAAATAGGGATTTTCCCATTTGTATACAAGGAACCAGCTAGGCGTACTAGCCAAAATTGACTAGCTGAAACTTTAGAGACAAACTATTTTATGAGTAACTAAAGATGTCACAAGGTCATGTTTAATTGATAAAGTGTTACCAGCAATCACAGCTAAATGGTTTTTTTCCAGTGAAAGAAGAATTTTAATTCAACAAGATAATACAAAGCCACGTATCGACATTGATGATGAACAATTTCTTCAAGTTGCAAGTGTAGATGGATTTGAATTTCAGCTATTTTTTCAACCTCCAAATAGCCCTGATTTGAATGTATTGGATCTTGGATTTTTCAGAGCAATACAATCTTTACAGCACCTAAAAGCTCCTACAACAATTGATGAGTTAGTGACAACTGTAGAAAAATCTTTTAATTAAGGAGTTGTCACCAGAGAATTTGAATAAAGTGTTTTTGACATTACAAACTTGCATGGTTGAAATTATGAAAGTTAATGCAGGAAACAATTATAGACTGCCACATATAGGTAAGCAAAGGTTGGAAAAAAATGGAGAACTTCGGGTCCAACTTCATTGTGACCAAGAAATTGTGCAAGAAGCTATGCTGCAGATTCAACTTCAAAATTGAATACGATAGAAATCTTGGATTTATGAAAAAGTATTTGTTGGTTAGATAGATAGTGATATTTTTGCACGATTTGTATGTTTTTGTTTAACCATGGTGTTACTTTGGTAAATCTTGATTATCTATGGCTTAAGTAAATATGGTGCCTTTGTATAAAGGTTAACTGGTATGGCTCCAGTAAATGTAAAAAGATTTTGTATAGATTTTATAAGCACTTTGTAATGAAAAGTTTTAAATATGGATTGATAGTTCTGATGTAAAAGTTGTTTTCTTTAATTTTACTCAATTTTATTATCTGATTGTTTTCTAAACCTTGAATTTATTTTTTACTTTTTAATTTACGTGACTGCTTAGTATAATGATGTAAAAAGGTTAATGTTAAATTTTTTTTAATAATTTTAAAATTGAAGCATAATAAAGTACAAAGGAAATATGATGTTAAGATTTGTTGACGCTTTTAAAATGACATTTTGAATGAGACAATTTTAAAACTCAAAAATGACAAATTTATTGGCACGGCGGGGGTATCTCTCCTATATGAGTTTCACCATGGACTCGACAGACGTGAACAAATCAAGCAAAAAGACAGCACATATATCTGACTTCCAGTCTGGCAAAAGCAATATATTACATATATGCACCTTAAAGATCAACTAAAAGTAGTATTCAGACAGAACAACGTGAAAACCCTCCCATCACATGCAATCATCTAACCAGTTTCGCCTACATGCACTCTATCTCTAAAGATAGTGGTCACAACTCCATTTTGAGACCTTTTACACCGCCGGTCATCACCTAACCAACTCAGCAATCACTTTCCGTTTTACCAATTTTTGACAAATACATCATGATATGCAAAAGGAACTGCATCCACTTAAACATCATTCACACATACGGTGTTTTGTTTCCATTATTTACAGACACAATGCTTAGATTCCAAGTACTTAACCATATTCACATCCTTTACACTAATGATTCGGTCCCAAAAGAGAGAGAAGAAAAGTCCTGTAGTGGCCCGATGTTTCTGAGTGAACTGCATCATTCAAGGTCTTTTTGTATTTCCTCAGGTACTCGGCTTTTATATACTGCATATCAATCTCAGTTCTTGTCACAATTACTCTTATAAGTGTAGTGTCATCAGTTCCCAGACCTTCCATTGCCTTACGCAGTACCTACATAGTTTCATAGAGTGATAAGATAATTTCCAGACATGCAATTATGACACAAACATATAAATACTAGCATTATAATTCCCAGAAGAAATGTTCCTGCAAGGATTTAATAACCATATTACTCTATCAAATCAGTGAAAGCGAGTTGATGTCAGTTTCTTACAGGTAAAAGAGCTGGTCAAGAAAAGTAATCAATGACATGCCAATATCTGACAATCCAAATGAAAAATATACGAAAGAGATTATAAATAAAAATAAAGGAAAATACAAAAGAATTGGGATGGCAATCCCTATTGCAATTACTACACTAGAATACATGATATAAACCCCAGAGTACATGAGCAGCACATTTTGTGAAAGGGATTCTCGAGGGTCCTATCACCTTTGAAGCATATTTTGTTCTACAAAGAAATTTATACCCTATGCTAAAACATACCATGAATCTGTATCACCTACCCATTTCGTTTGAAAAATTTTTTAAACACCATACAAACATACATCCACGGGCATAGCATGTAATGAACAGGACTATTGAACAAAGAAAGATGCAACTCCATCCTTTTAGACATAGCTACTGCCCGCTATATTATTTAGCTCATCATAATCCCATCACTATGACCAAATGCAGCATAGGAAACAAACAACTAGAACCTTAAGGAACAAAAACTATATACCTTAGCAAAGTACTTTGCAGGATTCTCTGAGCATTTTAAAATTGTCAAGAGACCATGCTCAAACTTCCCAGATGTTTCACTCTTCACTGCCTGGAAAAACTTCAATTTGGTTAATCACAACAAGAATTCAAATAAAGGAGATGAGAAGACAGAAAATTTACCTTTTTCAAGGAGCCTCCATACATGTCATGATAAGCGGAGCTAATAGCTGCTAGCTGTGCCCTACTTCTTTCACTAAATATGCGGATAAAAGTTTTCTCATCAGTTCCCAATTTCTTCTCTCCTGCTTTAAAGAGGGCCTTTGCATCCTTCAGAGCCATCTCTCTATCAACTTCAAAGCCTTCATAACGAGAGGTACTTACATATGCAAGCAAGAGCTATACAAAGTACATTAAGTCACAATATCAGTGGCTTTAAATTTTCTTCCTAAGATCTAAGAAATATATTTCGAGTTTGTGGAAGGGATAAAATGATTTTAATTTCCCAAATAGAGAAGGAAAGATGAACAGGAATTGCCTCTGACATGCTTTCCACCTGACTTATGTAAGCCCTCCACTATAATTGGGATTCTCGTAATCAAGACCAAGGGCTATTCCGAGTCTCACAGGAGATTTAAGCCAATGTTCTCACTTTTTATAACAAAATATCCCTGCAAGTGACTTTTGCTCCAAGTCTTGACACACTAAAGAAGGTAACAACAAGAATTAAGTATTTTCCCACTATATAGGGTAAGCTACATCGATCATATTCACCACTATGCCCTTCCATCCATAAAAGTAAGGTCCATTTTGATAGATACCATCAATGTTTTTTGGTCTTCCTCTCATCTTTAGATTTATCAAGTTGATAAGCGATATACAATATAAAGGGGACAGGTAACTTGAGCAAATATTAAGAAATGAGATTAAAAAGGGGTCTTTTGGAAACTTTTATACTCTCCGCACGAATAACAGTACTAAAGTACTAGAAGAGAAATATATCAAGAAGCAAATGCCTGTTGAAAAAGAGAAAAAAACAAACAATATGCTAATCAATTGTAATAAAATACTGTTCAATATCTTGCTAATCAAGTTTTCTTCAAGGAGAAAAATAGAAAAGTAAAATACTTTTCAATGTTACCAACATAGGGCAACTAGGATGCTCAGCATACTAAAATTATCATCTGGAAAATGTACCTTTTTATGATCACCAGAGGTGTGTCCTTCAATATCTTGCTCAAGAAAAACCCCAAACTTTGAATGGTAAATTTGTTTAATTAATTGAATCTGGGATGGGGTGCGAGAACATATAACTTCAGTTGCAGCATCAAGATTTGTTACATCTGCTAAAAATGCCTGCCTAATGACGATTGCATCACGTCCTGCGGGATCATGCATCCATAGCAAGACAGCTTTCTGAAAAATTAAAGACAGGAATATAAGGTGAAAATTCAGCACGTACACATGCACTGCACAGAATATATAGAGCACATAACTGAAGATTTATCTTTTCTTACAATTTAAAATAGGCAATATAGGGTTCTCCAAACAGTATTTATGTGATCAATGAATTGAAACCCTGCAAAACCAAAATAATAGAGAAAAAATAAAGACAGGTACCTCTAATTTTCCACTAAGCTCTGAAGCCAGTCGTTTGAGAAGATCATCAGAATACATTGCTCTATACTCATGTTGAATGAAAGAACGCTGAGTTGCATCCCGATGGGCAAGAATATTGACCACTGCAGCAGTATCACATCCCAGCCCTAGAGGGAAAAGTAAAACCGGAAAAACATGAAAAAGAAATATTCTTTTAACCTTTTCTTCATAAAATCAGTTGATTTTTGCACATATTAATGTAAAATCTTGATCCTATAGTCACAACTGATGCTTTCCACAAAGAAAATGAGTAGAAAAGTGATACCACAATTTGGAAGTTCTCCATAAGAGCTGTAACCATTTGTTGCATCAACTAAGAAACTTTCCCCATTTGTTAAAGCATTATAACAAAATTTCCCCTCAAGAAGATACACAGAGAAAATCAAACAGTCTATAAAAGATGAAAGAACTCTTAAACTAAGATATCAAAGGGTTTTAACCTTCTTCAAGGATACACAATGATTAAGGTATGCAATCAACATGTTCATCTAATAGATTTAATAAATCATACATCTTGTATGCTGAAAATCAGTAGATTTATAAGTTTTTTCCTCAAGTAACTCAGAGTCAGAACAGCACAAACAATTTTAAAGATAAAGAAACCTATAAAAGTGTTTAATGCAAATTGGTTAGAGAAAGAACTTAGCTAGAAGTAGCGATCTCTAAACCTGAAATTTATGGTTCTATGAATAACATTAAAGATTAACGAGTAGTAGCCAGCAAATTCATGAAACTTCGCAGAGCATGATCAAAACTTCCATCAGATAAAACTCTGTTTCTGATGTTTAACCCTACCAAATTAACTGTTTGATCCTGAAAATGAAGAGCATGCTTTGATTTTGTTAGACAGGGAGCCATTCAATAATAATCTACACAATAAAATTAATGGAAGAAGCCTGACAATAAAGAGGAATTTAGCACATAAAGTACTTAAAGTTTAACTTAGAACAGCTTCAAAGTCTTATCTTGAATGTCAAAAGAACAATTTTATTTTGTTAATAGGGAAGACAAGTTTTTAAGGCAGGATGAAATAATAGTCTGTAGTAAAGTTTTTAAAATGATAAATGATAAACCCTTTTTTTTTTACTAAAACATTGTTAAATGAAGGGGAAAACAAATAGCTTGGACACATAGATGCAATGTACACATTTCAATTTTTTACACTGCAGAAGGGATGAAAAAGGAAGGGGTGGAGCAGCAAATAGACATATCCATGTGACATGCAACTTCCAAATAGATTTTTAGTGATTAGAGCGATCTAGGAAAAAAAGATAACAAGAATATTGGTTAGAGAACTCTACCAAGGATAAAGATAAAATCAGATAAGGGGTTAGGAGATGGATGCCTATGCTAGTAAAAGTGGATAAAGAAAACCACACACTGGGAATAGTTCTACAACTTGAGACATCAGGAACAATGAAAGAATAACCTTTTCCAAGCTTTTGAATTTTGGTGTTTTGAACTTTTTTTTTTCCTTTTCTACAGTCACCCTGCATTACTTATTATTTTAATCAATATTACTTATTGATATAAGAAAAATTCCACAAATGACATTACTTATTGGTTTGTTTCTTCTTTTTTTTTAATTTATTATTTTAATCAATATCTGTGTAAATGCAGTTCTACTAGATCTTTAAATACTTCTATAACAACTTATTTTGGCAAAGGATTTTTGTTTCATGTTGTTTATGTACATGAGATTTGAATCACGTAAGTAGGATTCTAGGTACAAATAAAGTCAAAGAGTCTTTGTTGGAGCAATATGCTGTTCATGTACTCAATTGTTAAAAAAGAGCACAAAGTATACATTTGTGATCAAATGGTCTCTTACACAAGGCGAAGCAGAAAGAATTACTCCGTTGAGGTTTTCTACATGGACATTTCATTGTGAAAATATAAATTACTCTTGGATATAAACAAAGAGTGTTCCTTGACTTTCTTAAAAAAAATGAACAACAGAAGGTAATTTAAATTGTTTAAAATGTTTTTTGTATGAAGCAGGATGAAGCCAAATTTCAATTCCTTTTCCTTTAGTTCAAGAACAAATTGTTGTAAGCCAAACATGAGATATAATACAAATCAAAAGTTATCAAAAAAGAGCAGCAATTACATGCTCTTCCATGCTCAATTAATTCAATTTTGTTGAGTTTCATTTTTCATAAGACATAATAACTAGAAAAAAATGAATAAATATTATGACCAAAAGACTGAATGATTTGCAATTTGAGCATATGGTTTCTATATAAGATTCAAACAAGGTTTTGATAAATTATAAACATGCTCAAGTAATAACTCCTAAATGGTTAAGATGCATATAATAAATTTAACTGTTCATTTGCTTCTTAAAAGTACTAAGAATCCATTTGTTGCTTTTTCTTCTTGTTCTTGTTCACTATAATTTCTCTATAAAGTATAAGCAAAAGCAGAAAAAAAAGAAAGATTCTGTTAAAAATGAGAAATAAATTAAAAAAAAATTTAAACATAATATTTCCATATAGAAATGAAACTATTTTTTTCTTAGCTATAAAAAGTTAAATGCTCAGTTATTTATTCTTCATAAAAGATCAGCTATTCTTCATCTTAAAATACTATTTTCTTTTTGTTTCCAACCATGAAAAACAAGTAAAATTTACAAAAAAAAAAAAAAAGGAGCCTAAAAGACAATCAAACAACCAATCTCAAAGAGAATCATAATTGCCTTTGTTGGCTATAGGAACAGTTGAGCAATTGCAAAGGAAGAAGAAGAATATTGTGTAGTGTCTTGATTCTTTAGCCTTTTACATATTCATGCATGCATCGATATCTTATTTAGAGAGCAATCACTAAAATCATGCCAGCATTCTGCTTTTCAACTAAGAACTTGAGGTATCACTGCATCATTAAATTCCCTAGAGGCATTGGCACCTTGGACTGACATTTATACGCTCAAAGATTTTGGGGCCTAGCATAAAAATGAAAGGTAGAAAGTTTTTCGGTTGAACAAATGAGTAAAACACATAAAAATTCTAGGCGAGTAACTTCAAATGAAAGATTTGTTGTAACTACAGATCTCAGCTGAACTAATTCACGCTATAATCTGGATCCTTGATACTGATTTTTTTTCTTTGGTAAGCCTATGAACACCAGAGTTGTTTCCTTCCATGTAATAATATGCGTTTTATCTCTTTACTTGGTTCTTTTTCATTTTGAATTTTTTATTGATTCTTGTGTTGGTACAATAATATAATCTTTAAGCAATTTTATTCAAAATTTTGCTGTGGATTATGGTCCAAATCACAAAAAAGAAGAATCATTGATCCAGACTCAGTTTGTTCTTTATAATTCTTTCATTAAATGTCTTTCATCAAGGAAAACTGTTGTGTGGCTGCACTTGTTAATAATGTGAAATCTATTATTCAATTGTAAAGTAGAACTATGTACAGTGCAGATCGGTTTCAGCATAATCATAGACATGTCAAATTGAAATTCTAGGACACCCTATGGTATGTTCGGAAAGATGAATTTGAGAGATTTACTATATAAATTATGAGAATTAAATGCACACACTATACACAAATGCACGAAAATTTTAAATTCAATATGCCAATACATTTGAAAGGGTATAAAAAGATGAATTTTAAATTCACAAATACTTAGATTTATTTCAAATTCACTACTAAATAGAGGTCCAACAAATCAAAGATTTTGAAAATAATCATGACTATCATATATTAGCATATGCTTTTTCACACAATTAATACTAAATTTGAAATCTAAACCCCTGTTATGAAATGCATGTTACCAAACGCAACCTAACATTATTTCTCCACAAATTCCAAAGATTGTCCATAGAAAACTTTGATTTGCTATAGAAAATTGCACTTCCTGTAACCACGTCTCAATTCCTAAGATGGTCCAACAATTGATTGACTTATATAATATATATATATATATATATATATATAGAGAGAGAGAGAGAGACACACACACACACACACACACATACTAATGAAGACAATGTTTTCCTTTTCAATAGCAAAATGTTCTATAAAATGTCTAAATTCCAACTGAAACTGGAGTCAGGGTTTAAAACGGATGACTAAATTCAGAAAGAAAAGCAAGAAAATAATGGTACCCTTGAAAGCACGGTAAAGCTGAATAGCATCGTCTCTAGGAGAGGTAAGAACCGGCGGAACGCTCAAAGTCGACATTTGCTTTTCTCGTCCCGATAGCCAACACGGTTTAGGTGTTTGAAATTCAATGTTGAAACTCAACTGTTTCAATTTTAGCGTTTGAAATTCAATGATCAAACTTCTGCCCTCCAATAAAAAACAAAGTTCCCTTCTCTATCCCCAATTTATAGTCAGCCAGCAAGACGACACGACGCAACACGCGGACACGACAAGATTTCTCTACCACTGGTCTTCGCACGTGTTCTTTTACTACATCAATGACGTATATTTATTTTCCTTTTTTTTTTCCTACCTAATTTCTACAATTTTTAATTTTAATTGAGTAAATCTATCCAAAAAAAAAATTTGTATTCTACTCAATTAATTTTTATAAATTTGATTACACCTATTTTCACATTCATAGTTGATAAATTCATTAAAAAAAAAAAAAGGACTTCCAGAAAGTTTTACAAAAAAAAATCGAATTAAAAGATATATATAATTAATTAATTTTCATTTTTTTAATTACTAAGTGGGAGTGGTTTGCTTTGCGTGGACCGTGGATTAGATTAGTCAATGTTGGAGTGCGAATGGGGTTAATGAACGGCTATCCGCTTTTGGCTATTGATTTGTAACCACCTTCACCGGCTTTCGGCCTTTTTTTTTTTTTTAATGGGGTCCTGCTCTTGCATTTTTCGGAAGTCAAAAAAATTAAAAATTTATTGTTATATTCATATTTTAATATTTTTAATATATTTTAAGATTAAAATTAAATAAAAATAATTTTTTATTGATTGAATATTATTTCTGATGAAACTAAACTAATCCAAATTTAAAAATTTCTATCCAAATCTCAATTTAAGTCAAGTTTAACGAGTCATCACTCTTCGAATGTAACTCTTGTATTTTAAGAAGTTTAAATGGAAAGAATAGTTTACGGTGAGATAAGACACTACGTTACCAAAGTTAAAATCTATGATTTTAAAATTTTAAATGTACTACATCATCAATCAATTTTTATATTAAACTGATGAATATAGTTAACGACAATTTAGTCTCACCTTAAAATATATTTATAATTGTTTGTTTTCCTTTTCTTCTTCTTCATCTACAAATCGAAAAAACTGAAACCTCAAAAACAAATTCATGTTGTTCTACTTCTTGATTTCCAATTTAACCTTCACTCATTTCTCTTAAAACTTAGATGCCAATAATAAAAGCCTTTTCACAGTTTCACTTCTAGGCTCCCAACCAATAATCTCGCTTCACATCGCTCATTGTGACTTGAAGGCAAATGTCATTTATGCTTAAGACTTGGTAATCCTACAAATTCTTCTTTCAGTAATTGGTTGGTGAAAAAAAAACAGACACGATCACAAGCATCATCTTTGAAAAAAGGTTGATAGATGCATAAAAAGGACTTGAGATCTAATGAAGAGATTTTTTGGGTGTTTTATTTAATTTTAAAATTGATTCATAAATTCACTTTCAGTAGAAAAAAAAATGAGTGACTTGATTTTCAGATTTTCTGACTTCGCATTGAAAAAAAAAAAGAACAAAAAACAAGCAAACAAAGAAGCTAGGGGAACGGGAAGAAAAATTCTAACAATGTTTAATCCTTTTTTTTTTTACAATTGATGATGTGGCATATCAGGAGCCATAGATTTTAAGTTCCATTATGAGGCTTCTTATCTATCCATGAATTGGTCTTTCCGGTTAAAATATCAGAAGGAAGGGAGTTGGACCCCACCAATCCCCCTTTTCTTTTTTTTACGTGGGTCTAATAATTTTAAATGTAATATAATAATGTTACGTAAAATTAATACAAAAAAATAAAAGTAACAAATTTTAAAATTTTAATAAAAATTATTTATTATTAGATAAAAGATATATATAATGTTTGATATGTCGATAATAATTTGATACGATCTTTTTTTATATTTTACATGTATTTGATATAAAATAAATACGATATAAATACATAAATTATCAAATTTATTTTTAAATTTTTATCACTCTAATCTTATCATGTCCTTTCATTATTGTGTAATTTAACCCCCTAAATTATATCAACTTTTATGATTTGGTACTTATAAAAAAATTTCACAATTAGATACCCAAACTTTGTTTAAATTATTTTGAGATCAAACCATTTCGGATTTTGATTATTTTGGATTGATTCATTTGTGTTTGATATTCATGTTATTTAGGTATGGTCATTTGAGTTCAAATTTTTAAAGTCAAATCAAATTGAATTGAATAATTAAAATAAAATGAGATTTTATCAACAAGAATGAAACTATTCAAAATTACATTTTCAATTTATAGCATATCTTAAAATTTGATTGATTTTAGTTTTTTATATAAAAAATTTATTTATGATGTATAAGTTTGAACAAGAAAAAATAAAAAATTATTTTTGATGTTTGCAAAATTTTTTTACTTATAACTAATATGATACTTATAATTAAGAAATACAACTTTTAAAGGTTTATAAAATTTTTTTTAAAAATTAAAACAATAAAAAGTTACTTAATATTAGCAAATTATTGGTTTGTGTTATATTTATTATTTTTATTAAATTAATATTTAAAACAAAATTTTATTAAATTTAAGTTTGGATTGTTTCAGATATGTTTTTCGGATTGTTTAAGTTTGTATTATTTGGGATTAGAATCAATTTAGGTTATTTGATTTGTTTTGGATTTAAATAATTTTAAGTCCAAGTAGGTTTTTTTATTAAGATATTTTAGGTTTGAGTTAGGTAAGTGTTATTGTAGACATCTAATTTTTTTCGAAACAATTTAACATTGTTGCTCTTTTTTTTTTTGTATGTGGGCTAAGACCCATTATTTTAGACCCATCATACAGCCTATTTTAAAAAGGCCCATTACATTGATCATTAATGGCCTAAATAAGAAAATCCAAACCGAAGCATAACTTAAGCTTGACTCGAACAAAAATGGAAAAGAAATGCCCTATATTTTTGGAAGCTCAAATTATAAAAACAAGAGATCCAAGATAAAATAAAAGCCCAAACATTAAAAAGGCTTAAAAAAGCCAAAAGAAGAAAATGAGGGGAACACCTATTCGGGTTGTGTGATGATATTTTGCATGAGATCATTTAAACATTTAAAGGCACGTAAGTGAAAAAAAAAAGAGAAAAAAGAGGAAGCACGTAAAGGTTATAGGAGATTTTAATGGCAAAACACAAAAGTAATAGAAAAAGGAAAGGCATGAGATTGACATCTTAGTTTTGTATGATAAAGAAAAAAAAAAGCCTTGGTGTGAAACAAGTTGCGGGTTTTGGCACCAACAACATGGAGAGAAAAAAAACAAGAGTTAGTGGGATGGCCTAGGAAATGGGAAAGGATGAAAACAAACCAAAAACTTGGGGAGCAAAGCTTTGGGCCATGATAAAAAGAGAACAAAAAACAAGTAAAAAGGGCTTTTATAGAAAAAAAAAAAAAAAGAGGAAGAGCTTTTACAAAAAAAAAAGTTCTAAAAAAAAAAAGAAACAAAAAAAGAAAGAGCAAAAGGTTGGAAACGCAGGAAAACTATAAGAAAAAAGAAATGAGCTTTTCGAAAAACCAAAAAAATAAGAAGCAACAAAGGGATCCAAAGGTAGCCGAAAAACATAAGCAAAAAAAGAGCCTTAGAGAGCCACCAACAAGAATGAAAAGAAAGATCGTGAAAGAGCCAAAAGTGGAAAAAAAAAAAAAGAGATGGTTTATTTTGTTTCCCTTAGATATTCCCATATATCAAACTTGTTTTATATATGATCTAAAGCATAATGTACCTGCCATGTTCTTCTATATAGGGTCACATATGCTTCATGTAAGATTAAAAAGGATTTAGACTATCATAATGCAAGTTGTTTTGGGTTATCTTTAGTTTCTAGTTTTACTTTAAAGTTTCAACCTTGTAAGAGAAGTTTTGTTTCCCTTTTGATCACTGGGTTTCAAAATTTCACGTAAAGGTTTCTTTCCTTCTATTTTAAAAATGTTGTAAGGTCTAGGCTAGTACATATTTGATCTTTAATTTTTGTTTAAAAAAAAAACTATATTTCTTTCCTTTCGCATTCTGTTTTCATGTAAAAGTTTAAAAATGGGAGTGGTATTTTTCTTCTTTCTTTCATTGCATAGGAGCTCAGGGTTTTTACCTTGTTTATTTTCAATGCTAGCCATGAAAAATTCTTCATTTGCTATTGATAAAGTTCGATGCATGGTTTGGGCTTCCATTGTCCTATTTTTGATGCTAAAATAATTTTCCTACTTAGTAGAGAAGTTAGGTTATAAAAAGGGAAAGATAGAGGTATTGGCAGGGAGGATTTGAAGTTTGTGTCCTTTTCTTCTTTTTTCTTCTTGTTTGCTATTTTGGCATCATCTTTTGCAAAGGTTTGAAATTCCATCTCATTTGTGCATGTTGTTTTTATTTATCCTTCTTATATGGGAGCCAAAAGATCTTTCCATCATATTTGGGATTACTGTCTTATGTGTTCTTCAAAGCTTTAAGCTTTAAATCGTTGTTTTGTCATTTATGATTTTGCACGAACTTGAGGTTTCATCTCTTTTGTTTTTGTTGATGCCTCATTGTGCCTACCTCTTATATAAGGTTTAACAGTTAGTTGTTTGTTTGGCTATGGGGGAAGTTTAAAACTTTCACATTTATTTCTTTTTTTGCATAGTGACCATTCATGGGAAAAGAGTATAAAGCTTAAAGCTAGGCAATTATTGTAAGGCCCCACTATCCATTTGTTTTTGCCTTAGGCTTGATATAGGTTGTTAATGGATAATCTAATACACTTGTCTTTCATATTATTTAAGTTTAATTAAAGTTTAAATCTCATGCATTTTAATCTTTTTGTTGTTTACATTTTTATGCTTAATTTAATTTCATGCAATTTAATCTTTCATGCTATAAATTATTTTTGGATGTAATTTATCTTCTATGCACTCTAGCTAATGCAAAAAATATATAATAATAATAATAATAATAATCTCTGATGATGAGATTTTAAAGAAGCTCAAGTAGCAATTCTTTAAAATTTTTAGATTAGGATTTTAAAAAAAAATACTATTAAAGTAATTGAGTATTTAGGAAAATATTTAATACCAAAAAATATTTCATTCATTTAATTTCCTAAAAATATACTTACAACTAAATGATGATATAAACAAAAAGGGAAAATGATAAAAAGGAAAAATGACTCTTTTTAATTAATAATGAAATTAATATAATGATGTATAAGCATTATGTTAACTATTTTTACTTTCAAAAAATTAATAAAAAGTAATAATAAAAATAAAAAATTAGAATTAGAATTAGAATAAAAATAAAATAAAATAAAATAAAACAAGAAGAGAGGATACAAAAATGAAAATCTCTAAAGATAAGAATTTAAGAAAGTTCGAGTAAAAATTTCTAAGAAATCCTAATGTAAGAAAGTTTTTTTAAAAAATACCGTCAAAATATTGAAATATCTAAAAAATTTTCAATAAAAAGATTTTCTTTGCTTTGTTTCATTAAAAAATTTTTAATAATAATGATTATGAAATAATTAAATGATTAAGATAAAACTAAAATGAATAATGACAAGATATAACAAAAGGAAAATAAGTAATATGTCTTTTTAAAAAATATATAATAAAATAAAATATTTAAAAAAAAAAACAAACTTTGCATGTTGCACCTTATCATTTGCCTTACATAAATTTGAAAATAATGCAAGTTTCCTATGATGGGATTCTTAAGAAGTTCGAATAGTGGTTCTCAAGAAATCTTTAGGTAAGAAAATTTTTCTAAAAATATTGTCAAAATATTAGAATATTTAGAATGATTTTAAATATGAAAAACTCCCACTTATTTTTCATTTCTAAACACAAACTTTTATTCAAGGTAATAGGGACAACCCAGGAATAGAAAATCCTTGCACCACCAATAATTGAGAAAGAACTCTTATCTACCTAATTCCCATGTCCTATAATGATCTTTACCTACAACTCTTGAAAGGCCACCTTATAGCCTTAGTCTCCATCGAACCTTTCAAATCATCGTACCCTAAATGGTACAACCCTAACACTCGATGCGAATATCATTTTTGTGCTATGGGCCACTCTTTAGAAGATTGCACTAGTTTGAAATATAGAGTACAAGCTTTAGTAAATGATGGATGATTAAATTTCAATACTTGTACAAGGCCTAATATTACAGGAAACCCATTATCTAACCATGCTAAAGGTATAACCAATGCGATAGAGAGGGGTAAAAAAATCAAGAAGTGGATAAGATAGGTGAAACTCCTTTGAGAATGGTATGTGACTGTTTGGTCAAAACTAATATGATCCAAGCAATGGTCTTTGAGATTGATGACAATCATCTGAGATTTGATTAGATTTGTAAATATCATGGAATGGTAAAGGTCATTTAATTTAGGACTATGAGGAGTTCAAGCAAATAGTTTAAGGATTGATGGACGTTGGAATCATATAATTTTACAATGAAGAAGAAAAAGATGAAGTGAACATGATAACAAGTCAAAAATTTGGTGGATTGTTTATTCCCAAAATTTTAACCTTTTTCAATGATGAACCAAAATCAATGGAAAGCAAGCCCACTCCTTATTCCCAAATAGTTGCACTGTATATATACTAAGCATTTTTCCTTGCAAGGATGACAAGACAATCTTTTGGAAAATATGATTGTGAAGTAGATATCCAACGATTGAACAATGCAAACATTGATAATGCAACTAATATGTCTAGCATTGGATGAATGACTCAAAATGGTCAAGTTTATACTTTAGAGGCACTAGAGAAAGCCAGAAAGGGCTAGGGTAAAATGGAGAAAATGAAAAAGAAGGTGAAACGGCTCACCCAATGGTAGGCACGAACATGTAAATCAAAGAGTCGGTGTTAGAAAAAGAAGCCTGTGAGTTTCTTAAGATCATTAAGCACAATGAATATAGTGTTGTCGATTAGTTGAACAAGATACCAACTCACATCTCCTTATTATCACTACACTAAATTCTGAGTAACATCGTAATACCTTGCTAAGGTTATTAAACCAAGCCTATGATGAACATAGTATTCCAGTTGAGAATTTGGATCATATGGTTGGAAATATAGTAGCCGTAAATTTTATATCCTTCAACGATGATGAAATACCACCTGAAAGAGGAGGTAGCATGAAAGCTCTTCACATCACCATTAAGTGTAAGATGCATACAAAGGCAAAGGCACTTATTGACAATGGGTCATCATTCAATGTCATACCTATGACCACACGGCAAGATTACCTATTGATCCATCTCATATGAAGAACAACCACATGGTGATAAGGCCTTTTGATGGATCCCAAAGGGAAGTATTAAGAGATATCAAGATTTTATTGCAAATAGGCTTGTACACTTTTAATGTGAAATTTCAAGTGATGAATATTTCTCCATCTTACAGGTACTTGCTAGTTAAGCCTTAGATTCATACGGCAGGTGCTGTACCATCATCCCTACATTAGAAAGTAAAATTTCTTGTTGAAGGAAAACAAGTTTGTTTGAATGGATAAGAGGATTTGCTAGTAACCAAGACTTTGACCACTCTTTACGTTAATGCTATGGAAGAGGCACTGAAGGGATCATTAAGAGCTTTTGAAGTAATCAATACTACCAAAGTGGGAGATGGCCAAAAAATACCAGTCCTACATTTATTAAAACTACAAGGATGGTTGTTCAACAAACAATTGAAGAGGATAACAACAAGAAAATGGTTTAGACAAAAACTTATAAGGGATGAAAATGGTGCCTATTGTTATAGAACACAAGGACAGGTTTGTTTTAGGTTATAGCCTACTATTGCTGACAAAAAGAAGATGTTTATGGAAAAAAAAGAGTAGAATGGCCTACTTTAAAGGGCAAGAGTTAGATAGGAGTAAAATGGAGTTCCTTTATCTTTATGATACATTTTGCTTTGGTAGGTATGTTTACCCTAAATAGATGGAGTTAAAGAATGAGAACCCAATAAAAAGTTTGGAGGTGGCTTTTTCCAAGATGTAGTTAGAAGGAATGAAGAAAAGAGAAAAAGAGGAAATGGATGAAGATGTTTTTGTCTATCCTTTCGATTGGAAATTCTAAGCCCAGTAAAAGGTGCAACTTATTTTGTTTTTATTATCTTTGCACCTAACTAATGTAATAAATGGGATCCATAATTACCTTTGCCTAAGGGCATACAGAAAAGTTATATGGCCTTACTTTTCAGTATCATTAACAAAATGACAAATGCAATGCATTTTTTTCCAAATTATGTTCATCTCTTTTGTTTTTACATTTCTTAGCATAAATTACTTTTACATTTTACTTCCACCAATATATCCACCTATGCCTTTGCAATATTATCTATTTTAAGGACTCTAAATAATGAACACTATGGATGGTTTCGTTAATAACTCTGTGTTCAATTTTGAAATTTCATCAACATCAATGAGCTTGACAATGATTAGGATTTGGAAGACTATGCTTTACCTCATGATCTCTTAAGTTAATGAAACAAGAAAAAAGACTTATAGAAATGCACCAAAAAGCCATAGAACGATAAATTTAGAGGATAAAAAAAATAAAAAAGAAATCAAGTTTGTCATTTCTTTTCTGCTTATTGAAAGGGGAAAGTTGTAAGATTTATTTTAAGAAGATAAGGATGTGTTTGCATGGTTATATTAGGACATGATAGGGCTTAGTATCAACGTTGTTGAACATAGACTACCCTTAAGGCTACAATGCATACCAATTCAACAAAAGTTAAGGCGAATAAAACCTAAGATGCTAGTAAAAATCAAATAGGAATTTAAAAAGCCATTTGAGGGTGGCTTTTTAAAAATAGTCAAGTACCCTTAATAGGTAGCCAATAGAGTCCTAGTCCCCAAAAAGGATAAAAAAGTGAGGATGTTTATAGATTATTAGGATCTAAACAGGGCTAGTCAGAAAGGTAATTTTCCTCTACCTCATATTGATACTCTCTTAAAGAACACTACCAAGCACTCTATGTTCTTGTTCATGGATTGTTTTTTAGGTTATAACCAAATCAAAATGGCTCGAGAAGATATGGAAAAAACTATGTTCATGACAATGTGAGGCACATTTTGGTATAAGGTTATGCCATTTGGATTGAAAAATATTGATGCTACATATCAAAGGGCAATGGTGACTCTCTCCTATGACATAATGCATAAAAAGAAGGAGAGGACCATTTCACCAACCTTAGAAAGCTTTTTGAAAAGTTATGAAAGTATCAACTCAAACTAAACATGACAAAGTATACATTAGGGGTTTAAGTTTGGATTCATAGTTAACAAAAGAGGAATTGAAGTTGACCCAGACAAAATCTATGCTATGAAAAACCTATCCTCGTTAGCACACTAAAAGAGGTAAGCTGGTTCCTGGGGAGGTTGAATTACATTTTTTGTTTTATTTCCCAATTTACTTCGAAATGTGATCCCATCTTTAAGTTACTTTAAAAAAGTAAACTTGGTAAATGGAATGAAGAATGCTAGAGTGCATTAAAAAAGATAAAAGAATATCTATCCAATCCATCGATGTTGGTACCACCTTTAGTCGAAAAACCTATAATTCTATACTTGACAATTCACGAGAACTCCATAGGGTGTGTTTTGGGGTAAATAAATGAAATTAGCAAAAAAAAGCATGCCATGTGCTATTTGAGCAAGAAATTTACTAAGTATGATAATCTTAGCTAGAAAAAATCTGTTGTGCTATGCGTTGGTGTAAACTACATATAGGCTTTGACAATACATCATACAACTTGGTTGGTGTCAAGATTAGATCCTCTCAAGTACATATTTAGAAAATCATCTTTGTCGAGAAGGGTAGTGAGATGGCAGGTTATGCTCTCTAAATATGAAATTATATATGTGGCACAAAAGGTCGTTAAAAGAAATGTAATAGTAGACTTTCTCGTAGATTGTGCTATCGATAATTATAAGCCCATAAGGTTTAAGTTCCCAAATGAAGACTTAATGACAGTATTACAAGTCAAAAAAGAGGAATATACTGAAGAGTGTAGAAAATGTTTTTTAATGGTGCATCCAACATCATGGGGCATGGTATTGGAGTAAAAATTAAAAATTAGGTTACCTTCAATCATACTTAGGTTTGGCCCAGACTAGAACATCTTCTTACTGATCTACAATTCCTCCAAAACACCTCTTCACTCCATATCCATTAACCTTGAAAGGTTTCCTCAACTCTATGATTTTCATAGCTCCATGTGAAAATACTTGAGCTATTTAAAAAAGACCATCCTATCTTGATTTTAATTTACCAGGGAATAGTTTAAGTTAAGAATTAAAAAGCAAAACTTGTTGACTAAGCTCCAAATGATTGTCCATAATCTGCTTCTCATGCCACCTCTTGGTTTTCTCCTTGAAAATCTTAGCATTCTCATAAGCTTAAAGTTGAAATTCATCTAGCTCATTTAATTAGAGTAATCTTTTCTCGCCTACAGTTTTTGCATCCAAGTTTGAATTCTTGATTGCCCAATATGCCTTATGCTTTAATTCGACAGGGAGATGACAAGATTTACCGTAAACTAACTGATATGGAGACATACCTAAGGTGTCTTAAATGCAGCATGATATGCCTACAATGAATTACGAAGTCATAATGACCAATCTTTCCTTAAAAGGTTCACGATTTTCTCTAAAATTTTTTAAATCTCCCTTTTTGATACTTTCGCTTGCCCACTTATTTAAGGATGATATGCAATGGCTATCCTATGTTTCACCCAATTATTTACAATTAAAACTTCAAACGTTTTGTTACAAAAGTGGGATCTTTCATCACTAATAATTGCTCTTGGTGTGCCAAATCTTGTAATGAAAAATTTTTCTTAAAAAATCTCAACACCACCTTGGCATCATTAGAAGGGAAAATAGCTGCTTCTACCTACTTAGCTACATACTTGACTACCATTAAGATGTATAAGTTACCATATAAAGAAACAAAAGGTCCCATAAAATCAATCCCTCATACATAAAAAATTTTGACTTCTAAAATGTTAATGAGAGGCATCTCATGTCTTCTTGAGAGATTACTAGTCTTTTGACACCTATCACACCTTAAAATAAAACTCGTGAGCATCTTTAAATAAAATAGGCTAATAAAAACCTAATTGTAGCACTTTGGCCACAGTTCTTTCTCCTCCATAACGTCCACCAAATTTAGATGAGTGACAATGTTTAGGAATATAGTTAGCTTCCTCCTTAGGAGCATACCTTTTTAAGGCTTGATCCTTACATTGCTTAAACAATAAAGGGTCATCCCATATATAATATTTAACATCATTAAAAAATTACTTTCTTTGTTGAAAATAAAATCAGGAGGAAGAACATTACCTATTATATAATGACAAAATCAGCATACCATGGCAATGTTTAGAGGAAAAAAGTTGCTCATCAGGGAAAGATTCATGAATCAACTCATTTTCTAATGCTTTCTTTTCTAATCTCGAAAGATGATCAACCACTTAATTTTTAGATCCTTTCTGATATCTAATTTCCAAATCAAATTCTTAAAGAAGTAGAACCCATCTAATCAATCTTGGCTTAGCATCCTTTTTCGCAATGAATTACTTTATAGTCGAATGATTAGGGTAGATCACTATCTTAGAAGCAGATGAGACCAAAATTTTTCAAAAGCAAAAACTATTGCCAATAACTCATTTTTAGTTGTAGCATAATTCAATTTCCCCTCATTTAAAGTCTTGCTAGCATAATAAATAGGATGGAAAAATCTTATCTTTCCTTTTGGCCTAAAATGACGTGAAATTAGCAAAATACCCATTAGTGGTAATTTCAAAATTTGACCTTTTTTGAGGTCATTTTTTCATGAAACTTTTCAAATCATATTTTTATAATATTTGATGATTTTTAGTGCATTCAAAATCATAGTAGTACCTTAAGATGTGTAAAATTATTAAAATATCCCTTAAAGGTAATTTTGTAATTTGACCTCTCAAGGTTGGATTTCCATGAAAATTTCTAGATCTCAATTTCATATTATTTCATGGTTTTTAGTGCTTTTTAAAATAACAAAAATGAACACAAGACCATTGATTTCGAAAAAAATGGCCTAAAGACTGAAAACTTTGTATTAGAGGTGAAATGGTCTTTTTAGTTGGTTTTAGTGGCTGAAAAATCCAACCTTTACAATGAACAATATGGACCATTAGATCACATGAGGAATCATGATCCAATGGCTAAAGTTTGCTTCTTGAAACAAAAACAAAGGTAAATTTTAGACCCTAAGATGAATTTTTAATCCTATAGCTATAATTCAATCTTGGTGGGATATTTTAGGACCATCTTCTTTCAAAAAAGAGGACCTTTTTTTTGCATGAAAAAGCTAGAGGAAGAACTCATGAAATAGGGAAGAGAACAAAGAGGAAAAAAGGAAAAAAATCTTGGTAGTTTTCTTGCTTGAATGTAGATTTTCTCAACATCCATTTTTGCATTTCTTGCATCCTTATCACATTTTTTTATTGCATTTTCATTTTGTTTCATCCATTTCTTTGTTGATTTGCTTGAAAATTCTTAGTTTATTTTCTTGCTCAAAGTTTGAATTAAACTTCACTCAACTAATCAATATTCAAAGTGCAATTAGAGATCAAAGAAACAAAACACAAATCCACCATTAAAAAACCAAGTTGGAGGTTCGGCCAACCTCCTCCACCATGGCCAAACCTCCTCTTGGCATTGGTTAGTGTTTTACTTTCTCTTCAATGTTGCTTATGATGGCTAAATAACTAGTTTACTTGTAGTTTGTATAAACTTTGCTTGGTTTTATGGTATATGATGGTATTTGGCTTGTGTTTTTGTTCATATGGTTTTCTTGCTATTTAGTATGTTACATGTTTCATAAATCATCCTTGAAGAAAAAATGCCTTTGAATTTTGGTTTTATGGATGTTCAACACATATCTAAGTAAAATGGGATGAAAAGTTAAGCTTGATGATGCTTAGAAGGTTTAGCCATAGTGGTTCTTTGGGTTGGTCAAACCATGCTCTTTGTTTTATGGATGATATTTGCTTTGATTCATGGGATGGGATTATGTTTGAACAAAATTTTCCATTAAAAATGTTGTTTTGATGATTGATTTTGGTTGATTTTTGAAGTTGTTTGCGTAGGCGTAATGATTAACAAATGGTGGAACATTCAAACCAAATTCAAAGTTTTTATTTGTTTGATCCATTTGTTCTTGAATTTTCATGCATAATATGTTTGTGATTTCAAATACCTTAATTTGTCATTATTTTTCAAGGTCATGCTTTTGCCACATGCATTCATTAATGGTATTTTTGTAAATTGCTTTTGTCATATGTCCATTTCCATAAAACCCTAAAATTTGAAACCCTAAATTCCCAAACCCTAACCTCTAAACCTAAACCCTAACCCTAAACTCTAATACCAAACCCTAAACCCTAAACCTTAATCCTAAACCCTAACCCAAAACCCTAAATCATACTCTTAAACCCTAAACCCTAAACCCTGACCCTATATCATAAACCCTAACCTAAAACCTAAACCATAAAACTTAAACCCTAAACTAAACCCAAACCCTAAACCAAACCATAAACTAACCCAAACCCCCAAACCAACCTTCAAACCCTAAAACTAATCATGCATTTGCATTTCATTTTACCTTGTTATTACATGCTTTGTCCTACATTCATACTTTGTCATTAATGTTATATTGTCATCGAGATCTAGCCTAACTACAAGGGGACTCTGTGATTATTATTTATGCAAGGTATTATCTCAATTTTGTGAGAAAATTTAAAAACTCTTAAATTAGAAATATTTTTAAAGCGTTACCTAATTATAGGAAAGTGAAAGAGGTGTTTTGATATTTAAGGTGTTTTCATCTTGATCCAAAAATTAAAAAAAAAAAGAAAAAAAGGCTTTGTTTTTAAAATTTGATTTGTTTTTGTTTCTAAAAAGCAAAAAAAAAAAAGAAAAGGAATTAATTTTAAACATTAAGAAAAGTAGGACCATTTTAACTAAAATTAAAAGATAATAAAAAATCAATTGGTACTGTCTTTGATAAATGTTATGGGGATGCTAATCCTTCCCTATGGATAACCAACTCCTGGATCTAAAATTTGATTTCACAGACCACAAATTTGTTCTTTTTATAAAACTTTTAAACTCACTTTAAATGTTTTATTAAAAGGATAAAATTTTTGGCTAATTGAACCTTAAAAAGGTGGTGAGTTCCTTGTTTTGTTTTTACTAAAAATATTTTTGAGCCTCATTTACTTGTTCCCCATTTATTTGACTTTTGGGTCACCCATATTTGGGTCCAAAGAAATCACGATAGCTTGGTGACTCCACTAGGGATACATTTAGAGAGTCAAGTCTAATATTGATTGCATGTTATACTTAATTTTAGTTTAATGGTCTTAATTGCTTAATATTGATTGTATGAAATAAAGAATAAGTATGATCTATTGGAAGAAAGAAAGAAAGTCATAGAAGGACATGATATATATAGAAATGTGGATGCCTGAGAGTTAAGCCTAGTACTTAACCTAGTAATTTGGTCAAAGTTCAAAGTTTGAGACTTCGAGAAATATGACAAAATAAAGTGCCCCTCTACGTATATCATAATGTTTTATAGGAAGATGACTAGTTATACACACAATGACAAGCTACTGATACACTATTTTTAAGATTATCTTACTGGATCTACTATAAGATAGTATGTCCAACTAGATTGTAGCAAGATACATTTCTAGAAAGATCTAGCTAGGGCCTTCATAGCACAGTACAAATATGGTAAAGATATGGCACTAAATAGGTTATCATTATAAAAAATAGAGAAAGTAGCAACCATAACTTTCAAAGAGTATGCATATAGATGGAAAGATATTGTTACACAGGTCCAACCACCATTAACAGAAAAAGAAACCACTATTCTCTTTATTAGCATTTTGATAGCCTCTTATTATGACAAGTTAGTAGGTAATGTTGCCAAAAATTTTATTGATATGGTGATATTGGGTGAGATGATTGAGAATGCTATCAAAAATGGCAAACTTGATGGTCAAGAGGCCCCAAGCTCCAGAAAGACCCTAGCAACAAGAAAGAAAGAATTTGAAACCCATGAAGTGATAGTTTCTAGCCCACTATTCATTCTCTACCATCTATATCCCACATACACACATTACTACCCATCTTTCAACCAAGTATCTCTGACACCATATCCATATACACCATAACACCACCAATATATCAACCTAACTTTAGACCCAGAGCTCTCTAATCCACTCTTACCCTAACCATGCAACCTTTTTCCCCACAAAGCAATCCCACCCTTGATCAAAAATTTTTTTGCACCACCAACACTCAAGAAAGAATTCCCATTTATCGAATTCCCATGTCTTATTCTAATCTTTACCCATAACTCTTAAAAGACCACCTCATAGCCCTAGTCCTCACTGAACCTTTCAAACTACCATACCTTAAATGATACAACCCAAACACCTGATCTGAATATCATTTTAGTGCTATAGGCCACTTTGTAGAAGATTGCATTACTTTGAAGTATAGAATGCAAGCTTTGCTAAAGGACAAGTGATTAAATTTCAATACTCATACAAGGCCTAATATTAGAGAAAACCCATTGCCTAACCATGCAATAAAGAAAGGTAGAAAAGTCAAAAGGTAGATAAGAGAAATGAAAACTCCTTTGGAAGTGGTATATGAATATTTGGTCAAGGCTGATATGATTCGAACAATGGTCACTGAGATAGTTGTCTGAGGTTTGATCAGATTTACAAAATCATAGAATGGTGAAAGGTCATGTAATTTGAGATTTTAAAGAGTTTAAACAAATAGTTCGAGGGTTAATGGATACCGGGATTATTGAGTTATATAATGAAGAATATGAGGATTAAGTAAGCATGATAGCAAGTCAAGGATTTGGTAGGTTGTTTATCCCCGAACCCTTAACCAGTTTCTATGGTACGAGGGCATAATAATTCCTTTGGCTATATGTCAATTTCTTATTATATAATGGGAAAGACATTTTGGTAATTTTTTAGAAGATTATTTAGTAAATAATTATAAGAGAAGAGGTATTTTTGTAATTATGATATGAAGGCATAATAGTCCATTTGGCTGCATGCCAATTTATTATCATATAATGGAAAGGGCATTTTCATAATTTCATAAATTATTTAGTAAAAAATTATTAAAGAAAGGGTATTTTCATAATTATGGTATGTGAGCATAATAGTTCATTTGGCCACATGATAATTTCTAATCATATAATGAAAAAGGGTATTTTTGTAATTTCATAAAGGATTATTTAGTAAATAATTATTAAAAAAAAGGTATTTTAGTAACTATGGTATGACAGCATAATAGTCCATTTAGCTACATGTCAATTTCTTATCATATAACGAAAAAGGCATTTTGGTAATTTCATAAAGGGTTATTTAGTAAATAATTATAAGAGAATGAGTATTTTCATAATTATGCTATGAGGGCATAATCGTTCATTTGGACACATGTCAACTTCTTATCATATAATGAAAAAGATAATTTAGTAATTTAATGAGGGATTATTTAGTAATAATTATAAAAGATGGAATATTTTTGTAATTATGGTATAAAGGAATAATAGTCCATTTGGCCACATGTCAATTTCTAATCATTTATTGGAAAGGGTTATTGCTAATTTCATAGGTGATTATCTAGTAAATAATTATAAGAGAAGGGGTATTTTCGCAATAATGGTATGAGGGCATAATATTTCATTTGGCCACATGTCAATTTCTAATATATAATGGAAAGGGTATTTTCATAATTATAATATGAGGGCATAATAGTCAATTTATCTACATGTAAATTTCTTAACATATAATGGAAAGGGCATTTTGGTAATTTTTAGGGCATTATTTAGCAAAAAATTATAAGAGAAAGGTTATTTTTCTAATTATGGTATAAGGGCACAATAGCCAATTTGGTCACCTATCAATTTCTTATCATATAATGGAAATGGTATTTTAATAATTTTATAAGTGATTTTTTACTAAATAATTATAAGAGAATAGGTATTTTCATAATTATGATATGAGGGCATAATAGTCTTTTTGGCCACTTGTTAATTTCTTAACATATAATGAAAAAGGCATTTTGGTAATTTTATAGGCTATTATTTATTAAATAATTATAAAGGAAGGGGTTTTTCATAATTATTATATAAGGGCATAATGGTCAATATGGCCACATGTTAATTTTTTATCATATAATGGAAATGGTATTTTGGTAATTTCATAGGAGATTATTTAGTAAAGAATTATAAGAGAAAGGGTGTTTTTGTAATTATGACTTGAAGGCATGTTGGTTAATTTGGTAACATGTCAATTTCTTATCATATAATGGAAGGGGCATTTTTTCTAATTTCTTAAGGGATAATTTCAAAATTAATTATAGATTAAAGGGTATTATTGTAATTATCATTTGAGGGCATAATAGTCCATTTGGCCTGGTGTCAATTTCTTATCATATCATGGAAAATGTATTTTAGTAATTTCTTGAGGGATTATTTAGTAAATGACTATAAGAGAAGGGGTATTTTCGAAATTATGGTATGAAGGCCTAATAGTCCATCTAGTCACTTGTCAATTTCTAATCATACAATGGAACAAGTATTTTCATAATTTTGTAGGAGATTATTTAGTAAATAATTATTAGAGACAGGGTTTTTTGTAATTATGGTACGAGGGCATAATAGTCCATTTGGCTAAACTTTAATTTCTTATCATATAATGGAAAAAGCATTTTAGTAATTTTGTAGGGGATTATTTAGTAAATAATTATAAAAAAGGGTATTTTTGTAACTATGATATGAGGGTACAATAGTCCATTTGGCTACTTGTTAATTTCTTATCATCTAATGGAAAAGGGCATTTTGATAATTTCCCAAAGGATTATTTATTAAATAATTATAAGAGAAGGGTATTTTCATAATTATGGTATAAAGGCATGATAGTCCATTTCGTCGCATGTCAATTTCTTATCATATAATGGAAAGGTTATTTTGGTAATTTAATAAAGGATTATTGAATAATAATTATAAGAGAAGGGGTACTTTCATAATTATGGTATAGGAGAATAATAGTCCATTTGGTCACTAGCCAATTTCTTATCATGTAATGTACAGGGTATTTCATTAATTTCATAAAAGATTTTTTTAATAAATAATTATAAGAGAAAGGGTATTTTTTGAAATTATAGTATGAGGAAATAATAGTCAATTTGGTCACATATTAACTTTTTATCATATAATGAAAATGGTATTTTGGTTATTTAATAGTGATTATTTAGAAATAATTATAAAAGAAGGGGTATTCTCGTAATTATGGTATGACAAAATAATTATCCATCTAGCCACATGTCAATTTCTTAGCATGTAATGGAAAAGGTTCTTGAGAAATTCATAAGGGATCATTTAGTAAATAATTATATAAAAAGGGTTATTTTCGTTGTTATGATATAAGGACATAACAGTACATTTGGACACATATCACCTTTTCATCAAATAATGGGATAGGTAATTTTGAAATCTCGCCAAGGATTCCTTTAATGTATATTATTGATGAAAAGGGTATTTCCATAATTTTATAGGAAATTATTTAGTAAATAATTGTTAGAGAAAAGGTATTTTTGTAATTATGATACGAGGGCATAATAGTTCATTAAGCTCTATGTCAATTTCTTATTATATAATAAGAAAAGCATTTTGGTAATTTTCTATGGGATTATTTAGTAAATAATTATATGGGAATAGGTATTTTCATAATTATAATATGAGGGTATAATAGTCCATTTGGCTACATTTCAATTTCTTATCATATAATGGAAAGTGCATTTTGGTAATTTCATAAAGGGTTATTTAGCAAATAATTATAAGAGAAAAGGCATTTTTGTAATTATGGTATAAGAACATAATAGTCCATTTGGCCACATTTCAATTTCTTATCATATAACTGAAAAGGTATTTTAGTAATTTCTTAAGAGATATTTTAGTAAATAATTACAAGAGAAAAGGTACTCTTATAATTATGGTATGAGGGCATAATAGTCAATTTGGCCACACTTCAATTTTTATCATACAATGGAAAAGGCATTTTTGGCAATTTCATAGGTGATTATTTATTAAATAATTATAACAGAAGGGGTATTTCCATAATTATTGTATGAAGGAACAATAGCCAAAGTGGCCACATGTCAATTTCTTATCATATAATGGAAATGATATTGTGGTAATTTCATAAGGGATTTTTTAGTAAATAATTATAAGAGAAAGGGTATTTTTGTAATTATGATATAAATGCATAATGGTCAATTTGGCTACACGTCAATTTTTTATCATATCAGGAAAATGGTATTTTTATAATTTCATAATAGATTATTTAGAAATTAATTATAAGTGAAAGGGTATTTTCATAAAGTATATAAGGGATTTTTATAATGTATATTATTAATGAAAAAGGTATTGTTGTAATTTTATAAGGGATTATTTAATAAATAATTATTAGAGAAAGTGTATTTTTGTAATTGTCGTATGAGGGCATAATAGTTTATTTATCCACATGTCAATTTCTTATCATATAATGAGAAAGGCATTTTGGTAATTTTTTTAGGGAATATTTCATAAATAATTATAAAAGAATGGGTATTTTCGTAATTATGATACAAGGGCACAATAGTCCATTTGGCTGTATGTCAATTTCTTATCATATAACTGAAAGGGTATTTTTGTAATTTCATAGACTATTTAGTAAATAATTATTAGAGAAAGGGTATTTTCATAATTATTGTATGTGGATGTAATAGTTCATTTGGCCACAAGGCAATTTCTAATCATATACTAGAAAGGGTATTTTTATAATTTCATAGGGAATTATTTAGTAAATAATTATTAAAGAAATGGTAATTTAGTAACTATGGTACAACGGCATAATAGTCCATTTAGCTACATGGCAATTTCTTATCATATAATGGAAGGGGCATTTTGGTAATTTCATAGAGGGTTATTTAGTCAATAATTATAAAAGAAGGGGTATCTTGTAATTATGATATGAGGGCATACTAGTCATTTGGCCATATGTCATTTCTTATCATATAATAGAAAAGGCTTTTTAATAATTTCGTATGGGATTTTTTTAGTAAATAATTATAAGAAAAATGGTATTTTCATTATTATAGTATGAAGGCATAATTGTCCTTTTGGCCACATGTCAATCTCTTATCATATAATGAAAATGGCATTTTGGTAATTTCACAAGCAATTATTTAAAAAATAATTATAAGATAAGGGGTTTTTTTATAATTATTATATGGGGGCATATTAGTCAATGTGGTCACATGTCAATTTCTTATCATATAGTGGAAACATTTTGGTAAATTCATAAGGGATTATTTAGTAAATAAATATGAGAGAATAGGTATTTTTATAATTATGATTTTAGGGCATAATGGTCAATTTGGCAACATGTCATTTTCTTATTGTTTAATGGAGAGGGCATTTTTCTAATTTTTAAGGAGATTATTTAAAAATTAATTGTAGGTGTAGGGGTATTTTAGTAATTATGGTATGAAGACATAATAGTCCATTTGGCCAGGTGCCAATTTCTTATCATAACATAGAAAATTTATTTTAGTAATTTCTCAAGTGATTATTTAGTAAATAATTATATAAGAAGAGGTATTTTTGAAATTATGGTATGAGGGCATAATAATTGATTTGGCTATATGTCAATTTCTAATCATATAATTGAAAGAGTATTTTTGTAATTTCATAGGTAATTATTTAGTAAATAATTATTAGAGAAAGGGTATTTTTGTAATTATGGTACGATGGCATAATAGTCCATTTCGCTAAATGTCAATTTCTTATCATGCAATGGAAAAGGCATTTTAGTAATTTTTTAAGGGATTATTTAGTAAATAATTATAATAGAAGGGCATTTTTGCAGTTATGATATAAGGGTGCAATAGTCCATTCATTACATGTCAATTTCTTATTATATAATGGAAATGGGTAATTTGGTAATTTCATAGGAGATTATTTTGTAAATAATTATAAGAGAAGGGATATTTTCATAATTGTTGTATAACAGCATAATAGTCCATTTCACCACTTGTCAACTTCTTATCATATAATGGAAAAGGTATTTTGGTAATTTAATAAAAGATTATTTAATTATAAATAAATGAGAAAAGGTGTTTTCATAATTATGGTATGGGGAATAATAGTCCATTTAACTACAAGTCAATTTCTTATCATGTAATGTAAAAGGTATTTTGTTAAATTTATAAGAGATTTTTTAGTAAATAATTACAAGAGAAGAGGTATTTTCATAATTATAATACGATAGTGTAATAGTAAGTTTGGCCAAATCTAATTTGCTAACATATAATGGAAACGGCATTTTGGCAATTTCTTAGGGGATTATTTAGTAAATAATTATAAGACCAAGAGTATTTTCATAATTATGGTATGAGTGCATAATATTCAATTTGGACACATGTCAATTTCTTATCATATAATGGAGTGGGTATTTTAGTAATTTCTCAAAAGATTATTTAGCAAATAATTTTAAGAGAAAGGGTATTTTCATAATTATGGTTTGATGGCATAATAGCCCATTTGGCCATAGCTCATTTTCTTATCATGTAACCTTAAGGGTATTTTCATAATTTCATAAGCAAATATTCAATAAATAATTATAAGAGAAGGTGTATTTTTGTAATTATGGTATGAGGTAATAATAGTCGATTTTGTCACATATTAACTTCTTATCATAAATGGGAAGGGTATTTTGGTTATTTAATAAGTGATTATTTAGAAAGAGTTATAAGAAAAGGGGTAGTTTCATAATTATGTATAAAGAAAGAATAGTCCAATTGGCCACATGTTAATTTCTTGTCATGTAATGGAAAAGGCTTTTGGGAAATTCAAAGGGGATTATTTAGAAAAGAATTATAAGAAAATGGGTATTTTCGTTAGTATGACATAAATGCATAATAGTACATTTGTACATATGTCACTTTTTCATCACGTAATTGGATAGGCAATTTTGAAATCTCGTAAGAGATTATTTTAATGTATATTATTAATGGAAATGATATTTTCATAATTTCAAATGAGATTATTTAGTAAATAATTATTAGAAAAAGAGTATTTTCATAATTATGGTTCGAGGGCAAAATAGTCCATTTGGCAACATGTAAATTACTTACCATATAATGGGAAAGGCATTTTGGTAATTTTCTAGGGGATTATTTAGTAAATAATGATAAGAGAAGGGCTCTTTTTGTAACTATGATATGAGTGCACAATAGTCCATTTGGCTATATGTCAATTTCTTATCATATAATGGAAAAGGCATTTTGGTAATTTCATAATAGGTTATTTAGTAAATAATATAAGAGAAAGGTTATTTTTATAATTATAGTATGAGGGCATAATAGTTAATTTGGCCACATGTAAATTATTTACCATATAATGGGAAAGGCATTTTGGTAATTTTCTAGGGGATTATTTAGTAAATAATGATAAGAGAAGGGCTCTTTTTGTAACTATGATATGGGTGCACAATAGTCCATTTGGCTATATGTCAATTTCTTATCATATAATGGAAAAGGCATTTTGGTAATTTCATAAAAGGTTATTTAGTAAATAATATGAGAGAAAGGTTATTTTTATAATTATAGTATGAGGGCATAACAGTTAATTTGGCCACATGTCAATTTTTATCATATAATGAAAAAGGCATTTTGGTAATTTTATAGGGGATTATTTAGTAAATAATTATAAGAGAATGGGTATTTACGTAATTGTTGTATGAGTTCTTAATAGCCAAAGTGGCCATATGTTAATTTTTTATCATATAATGGAAATGGTATTATGGTAAATAGTTACAAGAGAAGGATTATTTTTGCAATTATGATATTAGTGCATAATGGTCAATTTAGTAACACATCAATTTCTTATCATATAATATAAAGGCCATTTTAATAATTTATTAAGTGATTATATAAAAATTAATTATAAGCGAAGGGGTATTTTCGTAATGTATATAAGGGATTCTTTTAATGTATATTATTAATGGAAAGGGTATTTTTGTAATTTCATAAGAGATTATTTAGTAAATAGTTATAAGAGAAAGGGTTTTTTTGTAATTATGATATTAGGGCATAATGGTCAATTTAGCAACATGTCAATTTCTTATCATATAATGAAAAGGCCATATTTGTATTTTCTTAAAAGATTTTTTAGAAATTAATTATAAGCGAAAAGGTATTTTCATAATGTATATAAGGGATTCTTTTAATGTATATTATTAATGGAAAGGGTATTTTCATAATTTCATAAGGGATTATTTAGTAAATAATTATTAAAGAAAAGGTATGTTCGTAATTATGATACGAGTGCATAATAGTCCATTTGGTTACATGTTAATTTCTTATCATATAAAAGGAAAGGCATTTTGACAATTTTGTAGGGATTATTTAGTAAATAATTATAAGAGAAAGGGTATTTTTGTAATTACTATATAAGGGCATTATAATCCATTTTGCTACATGTCAATTTCTTATCATATAATGGAAATGGCATTTTGGAAATTTTTTAAAGGATTATTTAGTAAATAACTATAAGAGATAGGTAATTTCGTAGTTATGGTATAAGGGCATAAGAGTCCATTTGGTCACATGTCAACTTCTAATCATATATTGGAAAGGGCATTTCTGTAATTTCATAGGGAATTATTTAGTAAATAATTATGAGAGAAGGGGTATTTTCGATAATTATGATATGAGGGCACAACTGTTTATTTAGCTACATGTCAATTTCTTATCATATAATGGAAAAGGCATTTTGGTAATTTTTTAAGGGATTATTGAGTAAATAATTATAAAAAAAAGGTGCTTTTGTAATTATGATATGAAGGCATAATAGTTTATTTAGCTACAACTCAATTTTTATCATATAATGGAAAAAGTATTTCGATAATTTCATAGCGGGTTATTTAGTAAATAATTGTAACAAAAAAGGTATTTTCGTAATTAAGAATGAGGGCATAATAGTTCATTTAGGGACATGCCAATTTCTTATCATATAATGAAAAGGGTATTTTCCTAATTTGATGGGTGTAATTTAGTAAATAAATGTTAGAGATGAGTTATTTTTGTAGTTGTGGTAAGATGGCATAAAAGTCCATTTGGCCACATGACAATTTCTAATCATATAATGGAAATGGTATTTTCATAATTTCATAGGAGATTATTTAGAATATAAATATTAGAGAAAAGGGTATTTTCGTCATGATGGTACGAGGGCATCATAGTTCATTTGGCTACAAGTCAATTATTATCATATAATGGAAAAGGCATTTTTGTACTTTTTTAAGGGATTATTTTGTAAATAATTATAAGAGAATGAGTATTTTTGTAATTATGAATTGATGGCACAATAGTCTATTTGGTTATATATCAATTTCTTATCATGTAATGGAAAGGACATTTGGTAATTTCACAAGAGATTATTTAATAAATAATTATAAGAGAATAGGCGTTTTTATAATTATGATAAGAAGGTATAATAGTCAAATTCGTCACATGTCAACTTCCTATCATATAATGAAAATGGTATTTTGGTAATTTAATAAAAGATTATTTAGATATAATTATAAGAGAATGGGTATTTTCATAATTGTGGTATGGGGGAATAATGGTCAATTTGGCTGCAAGTCAATTTTTTATCATGTAATATAAGGGGTATTTTTGTAATTTTATAGGGGATTATTTAGTAATTGATTATAAGAAAAGGGGTATTTTCGTAATAGTCAATTTGGGTACATGTAAATTTCTTAGCATATAAAGGAAAAGGCCATTTTGATAATTTCCTAGGGGATTATTTTGTAAATAATTATAGGGAAAGGGGTATCCTCATAATTATGGTATAAGGGAATAATAATCCATTTAGCCACAAGTGAATTTCTTATTGTGTATGTAAAGGGTATTTTCATAATTTCATAAGGCATTATTTAGTAAATAATTATAAAGGAAGGGATATTTTTGTAATTATTATATTATGGCATAATAGTCAATTTGGCAACACGTCAATTTCTTATCATATAATGAATAAGGCATATTTCTAATTTTTTTAGAGATTATTTATTAATTAATTATAAATGAAGGGCTATTTTCGTAATGATAGTATGAGGGCTTAATAGTTCGTTTAGTCACATATCAATTTCTAATCATATATTGGAAAAAGGTGTTCTGGTAATTTCATATGGGATTATTTAATAAATAATTATAAAAGAATGGGTGTTTTCATAATTATGGTATGAAGGCATAATAATCCATTTGGCCACATGTCAATTTCTAATCATATAATGGAAATGGTATTTTCATAATTTCCTAAGAGAGTTTTTAGTAAATAAATAATAGAGAAATGGTATTTTCGTAATGATGGTATAAGGGCATAATAGTCCATTTGGTTACATGTCAATTTCTTATCATATAATGTAAAAGGCATTATGGTAATTTTTCAAGGGATTATTTCGTAAATAATTATAAAAGAAAAGGTGTTTTCATAATTATGATATGAGGATGCAATAGTCCATTTAGTTACATTTCAATTTCTTATCATAAAAAGGAAAGAACATTTTAGTAATTTCTCAGGTGATTATTTAGTCATTAATTATAAGAGCAAAGGCATTTTCATAATTATGGTATGAGGGCATAATAGTCTATTTCGTCACATGTCAATTTTTTATCATAAAATGGAAATGGTATTTGTAATTTAATAAAAGATTATTTAGTAATAATCATAAGAGAATGAGCATTTTTGTAATTACCATATGAGGGAATAATAGTACGTTTAGCCATAAGTTAACTTCTTATCATGTAATGTCGAGGTTATTTTGTTAATTTCATTGAAGATTATTTAATAAATAATTATAACATAAGGGATATTTTTTTAATTATAATATGAATGCATAATAGTGAATTTGGCCACATATAAATTTCTTAACATATAAAGAAAATGCCATTTTGATAATTTCCTATGGGATTATATTATAAATAATTATAAGACAATGGGTATTTTCATAATTATGGTACGAGGTCATAATATTCCATTTTACCATATGTCAATTTCTTATCATACAATGAAATGGGCATTTTAGTAATTTTTTGAAGGATTATTTAGGAGATAATTATAAGAAAAAAGGTATTTTCATAATTACGGTTTGAGGGTATAATAGTCCATTTGTCTATAGCTCAATTTCTTCCCATATAACGGAAATGGTGTTTTGGTAATTTGATAAGCAATTATTTGAAAATAATTATAAGAGAAGAGATATTTTTGTAATTATGGTATGAGAGATAATAGTCAATTTGACCTCATGCTAACTTCTTATCATATAATGGAAAAGGTATTTTAGTTATTAATTAGGATTATTTGGAAATAATTATATGATAAGTGGTATTTTTGTAATTATAGTATGATGGAATAATAGTCTATTTGGTCACATGTCAATTCTTATCATGTAATGGAGAGGGTTTTTTAGGAAAATTGTAGGGGATTATTTAGTAAATAATTATAAGAGAAGAGATATTTCCGTTATTATGATATAAAAGCTTAATAGTATATTTGGACACATGTCACTTTCTCATCCAATAATGGAATAGGCAGATTTAAAATCTCGTAAGGGATTCTTTTAATGTATATTATTAATGAAAAAGGTATTTTCGTAATTTTATATGAGATTATTTAGTAAAAAATTATTAGAGATAGGGTATTTTCATAATTATGGTATGCGGCCATAATAGTCCATTTGTCTATGTGGCAATTTCATATCATATAATGGGAATGACATTATGGTAATTTTCTAGGGGATTATTTGATAAATAATTATAGAGAAGGGGCATTTTTGTAATTATAATATGAAGGCACAATAGTCCATTCAGCTACATGTGAATTTCTTATCATATAATGAAAATGGTATTTCATAGTTTCATAGATTATTTAGTAAATAATTATAAGAGGAAAGGTATTTTTGTAATTATGGTATGTGGGCATAATAGTTCATTTGGCCACGTTGCAATTTTTAATTGTATAATAGAAATTGTATTTTCATAATTCCATAAGAGATTATTTAGTAAATAATTATTAAAGAAAGGATATTTTTCATAACTATGGCACGATGGCATAATAATCCATTTAGCTACATGTCAATTTTTTATCATAAAATGGAAAGGGCATTTTGGTAATTTCATAGAGGATTATATAGTAAATAATTATAAGAGAAGAGACATTTCGTAATTACAGTATAAGGGCTTAATTGTCTATTTGGACACTTATCAACTTCTTATCATATAATGAAAAAGATATTTTGGTAATTTAATGTGGGATTATTTAGTAATAATTACAAAAGATGGGAGATTTTTGGGCAATTATGTTGTAAGGAAATAATAATCCATTTAATCACATGTTAATTTCTAATCATATATTGGACAAGGTGTTTTTGTATTTCATAAGGGATTATGTAGTACATAATTATAAAAAAAAAGAGATATTTTCGTAATTATGGTATGATAGCATAATAATCCATTTGGCCATATTTTAATTTCTAATCATATAATAAAAAGGGTATTTTCATAATTTCATAGGAGATTATTTAGTAAATAGTTATAAGATAAGAGGTATTTTCGTAATTATGATATGAAGGCATAATAGTCAATTTGGTTACATGGAAATTTCTTAACATATAATGAAAATGGCATTTTGGTAATTTTATAGTGGATTATTTAGCAAATAATTATAAGAAAAGGAGTATTTCGTAATTATGGTATGAAGGCATAATAGTTCATTCAACCACATGTCAATTTCTTATCATATAATTAAAAGGGCATTTTAGTAATTTCATAAGAAATTTTTTAGTAAATAATTATAAAAGAAGTGGTATTTTCAAAATTAAGGTATAAGGGTATAATAGTCTTTTCGGTCACATGTCAATTTCTTATCATATAATGAAAGGGCATTTTGGTAATTTCATACTATCATACCGTATCGATTTGGAGACTCAATCACTAGATAGGGGTGTAAGTGAATAGAGCTTTTGATGAACTGTTCGTGAACATGTTCAATTTTTGTTTGTTTATATTCGTTTATTAAGCTTAATAAACAATTTTGAACATCATTTGTATGTTTATTTATTAAACAAATCGAATATGCATAATTGTCTATGTGTTCATTTACGTTCATGAACAAGCTCGTTTAAGGTTCATTTAAAACTCATTTGTTTATTATTCGTTTATTGTTCATTTGTTTGATAATAATAAGGGGGCATTTGGTTTAGGGGAATCCAAACATTTTCCCTCGGAATCTTACTTTAGGTATTTGATTCCAACATTTGGTTCAAGATAATCTAATTCTAGGGAAAACTAATAGATTCCCAATAGTACCCAAAGTCTTAGAATAAAAAACCCACCTCTCTCTGTGGTATTCTAGGATTCCAGGAGAAAAAGTAATGTTATTTCCAAATTTGACCTGACTAAAAAATTGTGAAATAGCTATTACCATTTTGAAAAGCATTTTAGAAAATGAATGCAAGTCAGTTATAGGTTTCTGCTAGTAAAAAATTTTGTTTATATACGGCGTTTGGCATGGAAAATGCCTTTAATTATCCCTTACATAAAATTAAATAGGGTTATTGAAGGCATTTCTGGCAAAATTATACCTTGAATAATCCCCTTCAATTTTTATAAGGGGATTATTCAAGGCGTTTTTTGGGATTATTGAAGGTATTTCTGATAAAAAATTCTTTAAATAATCCCAAAAAAATTAGAAGGGATTATTAAAGGCGTTTTTAGCTAAAAATGCCTTGAATAATCCCTTTTAATTTTTAATTGAAGGGGATTATTCAAGGTGTTTTTTGCTAGAAACACCTTGAATAACCCCATTCAATTTTTTGTAAAAGATTATTCAAGATATTTTCTAGCCAAAAATGCCTTGAATAATCCCTTAAAAAATGGAATCCCCTCATAGAAAGGATTATTTAAGGCCTTAAATAATACCTTTCAATTATAAAAACACTAAAGTAGCTAAGTTGGTTAAAGCATATGGCTGTTAGCCACAAAATACCATAAATAATCCCTTGAAAAAACCCAAAACATGCTAAAATGAAGGATCGAACCTATAACCTTATGATTAATAGTCATAGGACTTTCCAAAGGATTATTTAAGGCATTTGTTATCCAAAAACTCTTTAAATAATCCCTTATTGAAGGCGTTTTTGGACAAAAAATGCTTTAAATAATCCCTTGGAAAACCAAAAATGCTAGAGGGAGGGATCAAATTTACAACCGTATGGTTAATAGTCATATGCTCTAATCGACTGAGCAATTCCTGTGTTTTTATAATTGAAAGGTATTATTTAAGGCCTTGAATAATCCCCTCCCATTTTTTTTTAGGATTATTCAAGGCATTTTTGGCCAAAAAACACCTTAAATAACCCCATTTAATTTTTTGTAAGAGATTATTCAAGGAATTTTTTGGCCAAAAATGCCTTAAATAATCCCTAAAAAAAATGAAAGGTGATTAATCAAGAGGTTTTTGGTTAAAAATGCCTTAAATAATACTCTCATAAAAATTAGAGATCCTATTCAATTAATTGAATGAGGTTATTTAAATTACCATCATATATGCCAAGGAGATTACAATAATTATTTAGGATTTAATATATGTGGATTTCTCCCAACTAAATGAGTGAATTTGAACACAGGATATCCTAAAAATAATAATAAAAAAAAAACCTTAGGTATCACGCTTTCCTGGGAATCATACTTTCTCCCAGAATCTATGATTCTACGAACCAAATGCCCCTTAATAACAATATTACTTATTTACCCTTTACTCTAATTTGAACACAAATGAATGCGAACATCCTATTATTTAAATGAACAGAGCTCGAATACAATTAACAAATTTTTTACCGAACACGAACCAAGCTCGAACAGCTCTAGAAATAATGAACAAATCACGAATATATGTTCATTCATTCATGTTCGGTTCATTTACATCCCTATCGCTAGATGTAAAAATTTAAAAATTGAAAAACAAGGGGAATCACCACTAATCTTTTTTAGGATGTGATTGGCCACCAAAAAAATTATCTTTTTAATAAAATAAGCTTAGAGCTTTATTAAAAAATGGTTTTGGTCTATGAAAACAAGATTAGGTTCGGGAGTCGGTTACATGTAGGAAAAGATTAGCACTCCCACAACGCCCATAGAATTAGTACCAATTAATTATGCGCTATCTATAATTTTAAATAAAAATGGTTTTTGATATAAAATTTAATTACAATTCCCTTTGTTTTTAAGAAAGAAAATTAATTTAAAAAAATCTTTATTTAGGAATATTATGAAAATTTTAAATTAAAGAAATACCTTTAAATTCTCCGACATAAAGACAGAACTCAAAGATAATCTTTTCACCTAAAATTTATCACAACATTCCTTTTAAAAATAATAAAATAACATTCTTCATAAATGATAATTATTAGTAATTCTTCAACATCTAGGTAAAGTACTAACACTTATATTTCACATAATACTATTTTAATTAATTTAAAACTAAAGTTTTTAGAGAACATTTAATGTAGAAAAAAATGAAAAATGACATAATTAATATTAACATCAATAATTAGAACAGACATTTATATGCATTATGAATATGCACATTAATCTAAAAACAAGATATATGCGGATGATAGTCAAATATGAATTTAAAAATTAGGCTTTCAAATATAAAAAGACTACTTGGACTCTCTAACATCTAGGCAGAGTTTTGGTACGATTATTTATATTTAAAATTCTGTTTTATTGTTTATTATTATTGATTCTTAAATTTATTATTTTAAATTATGAAAATATATTAAAATTCTTAATAAAATAAAAAATTTTAAATACACCATCATCTATGCAGCATTTGGGAACAAATTATTTCATAAAAATGTTCTCATATAAAAATTTTGAGATTTTGGATGGATTAAGATTTCAGACTTGCCGAAGTTTAAGGCTTCACCTAGGGCTTTGGGGTTTCATTTAAGGTTTAAGGTTTTATCTAGTGTTTTAAGTTTAGGATTTCATTTTAGGTTTTCGACCTTAAAGGTTAGATTTTAGGGTTTCGACCTTAAGGTTCGATTTAAGGTTTTGACTTAAGGTTTCGATTTAAGGTTTTGGATTGGGATTTCATTCTAAGGGTTTAATGATTTATGAGTCTTTTTAAAAATTTTCAATCTCTAAGCAAACTTTCGGAGCGAGCTTATTTTTTGTAATTATTTTCAAAATTATTTTTTATATTTTTTACATTTTCCTTTTCATTAAAATTTATTATTATTATTATTATTTACTTATCTCTTATTATTTTATTTTTAATATTTAATAATTTTCTAACATTTAGGTGGAATTATTATTATTAATTTTTAAAACAAAGTTTTTAATTCTCTTTAACATCTAGTCAAGGATTTCAAAATCTTTTACTATCATATATTTGTTATTTACCTTTATTATTATTTTTAACAAGTATGATGGTATTAATAAATTTAAAATGCATTGAGAATAAATTACTCTAAACTAATTTACAACATGGAAATTAAATTACATAACAACTAAAATGAGCATAAAAATTTAACTAATAAGGAAACTAAACATGCACAGAAATTTACTTTGTATTTGAACAGCATAAGAAAAATGTGCTTGAACATGAATAGTATAAAACATGCATGAGAATAAAACAAATCAAAAAGAGGTCTAAACTTTCATACCAGTAGTTGCAGGGAAAGCAAACTAAAGACAAAGGAACTGTTGGAGTCTTAAGCTTCTCTAGATACACAAGATAATAGGCATGCAAGCGAAGAAATTCTAAGCCGCTGCAAACAGACCTCATACAAAGAAAGAAACCAAAAACTAAGCATAGGAGGTTTAAAGCTTTAAGGCTTCTGCGAGTAATCCTCATGTAAAAAAAGCAAGGAAGGCAAAACTCAAACTTTGAAGCTTGTTTTGTTCACACAGGCCACTTCTTGCTCCTCATTTTGGAAACCATTTTTCTGTTAAAGAAAATCTTCATTTCACACTTTAAAAGAAAAAAATATTTAGAAAACTCAAAAACTGGAATGGCTCATGACCGAAAGCCACTAGTTATAGGCTTTTAACGTCCCTAACCTCTCCTTTTATCCTTCAAAGGCCCATACCATGGCTCCAAAAACTTACGACTTTAACTTTTCAATATTACCAGCAATCCCGAGCCACATATGCAGCCAAAATGATGTTTTGGTTCTTTTAGCAAAGCTATGAACCCTGCCTCTATTGTGTATCTGAGAAAGTTTCTTCGTTTTTTTCCTCTAAAAGAAATGAGCGTTGCTTATTTCCCAAAGACCAGCTGCTATTCCTCATGAAAGTAAAGAACCAGTAAACTGTGGAGGGCAGCCTTTTCCTAGAGTTCTACAACCTCTTTTTTAAAAAAAAAAAAAAAAAAAAACTCCCTCACATTATCACTCTAAGCCATGAAATCATTTTTGAAGAACAACAAAAAAAAACTTAAAGCTTTAGGCCCTTCAACAGAACCCATCCTAGACTGTTTCCAACGTTTTTTATTTTGAAATACAAACTTTTAAAAACTTTCTGTTTTGTTTCTTTAAAAGCTCCACATTATTTTGTTTTTTTTTTTTTTTTAAAGAAGCACACAAGCCGTGCATTGCCAAATACGAATGTAATCTTGTTGAGAGGAATGAATAAACTGATACCTTTTTGCTGCCGGTTTTTCTTCCTCTTCTTTTTTTTTTTTTTTTTTCTGTTGATCTTTTCTGCTGGTACCTAACCCTAGTGTGCGCCCAGATTTTTTTGCTTTTTTTTTTTCTTTTTTCTTCAAGCGGCGACCATATTCTTCCCTCTATTTTCTGTTTCACGCTACAAATTCTTTTTTTTTTTTTCCTTCTTCTTCCGTTTGCTGCTTACCGTGTTTTTGCTTGCACAGTTCTGGTTTCGTTTTTTAGTCTGCTGCAATTATTTTTTCTGCTTCTATTTCTACTGCGTCCTCCTCTGCGTTCTCTTCACCCCACCAGCAGTTTCTTTTCTTTTTTTTTTTGCTCCTGCTTTACCTTCCACGTCTTCATGTCTGGCTGCTGCCCCCTTTTCACCGTTGCATGGCCTTTTCTTTCATGTCTCCTCTTCACGTTCTCACGTCCCAGCCGTTTCTCATTTCAGTTTTTTCTCAACTTCCCTCCTTCACGTGTTGCATGCCCAATTCAAACTCAATGCATGGGCCTCCACCTTTCCACGTGAAATGCAAGTTCCACATGCAAACCAAAAAACTAACAAGGTCCAAATGGGCCTTTGTTTTATTTCATGCATTCAGCTTTGCTTCTATGTTATTATCCTTACATATATTTTTTTTGGGTTTTATTTTATGGACTTTCAATTTTTATTTGTTTTGGCCAAGCTTGTTTTTATTGTATTTATTCATTTTTATTATTAATTTTATTATTATTTTAAAATTTTAATTTTTCTACTTCCTAATTTTTAATTTTTAATTTTATTATTTTTGATGGCCAACAAAGGGCATTTTTAAAAATGGGCTTTTGTTGAACCTTTTATTGGACCCAAATTGAGCCAATTAGGGCCACTACAACGGGCTTTACTATGGGGCCCACATTGGACCTCATCCTCGACTATTAAAAATGGACTATTAACAAACTTAAAAAATCGATGATCGACGCCCAATTGCAAAATACAGTCCGGGTTAAAGTAATAAAATATCTCAGAAAAAATTAAAAATCTATAGCTACCCTTCTTTCCATATTTTTGAGATCAAGAATAATGCAAAGACATAGACAATTGCCTTATTAAACACCCTTTTTTTGTTTTTTTATCCATTTTTGTTTTTTTTTCTATTTTTTTATTTTTTTATCTTTTATTATTTTTTTTTTATGGACGATTAGGACAACATCACAAGTCAGAAAATAAGGAACAAACGAGATTACACCACAAGTCAAAATAATTGAAAATTCAAAATTTTTAGCTTGAAATCCAAATATTCACAATTTGGAAATTCAAGAGTTTGTACGATAGATTCATAAGGCTTCATAATAGATATTGAAAGATTCCAAAACTTCAAGATTCGCAAAAAAAAATCATAATGATTTCAAAGTTCACAAAAATTCAAGATTTGCAAGGATTTTCAGATTTGCAAGGATTTCAAGTTTTGCAAAAGTTCCAGATTCATAAGGATTCCAAGATTGACAAAGGTTTCAGATTCACAAAAGTTCCCAAATTCACAAGGTTTCAAGTTTTGCAAAGATTCCATATTTGCAAGGGTTTCTAAATTCACAAGGTTTCAAGTTTTGCAGAGGTTCTAGATTCGCAAAAGTTTCAGATTTACAAGAATTACAAATTCACAAGAATTTTAGATTCACAAGATTTTCATATTTGAAAGAACTTCAAGTTTGCTAGATTTTAAGGTTTGCAAGAAATCAACGATTCGCAAAACTTTTAGATTTGCAAGAGTTTCAAATTTGTAAAGATTCACAAACCGTACTTCATAGACAATATTCAAAGAATTGCATTCAAAAGATTTAAAACTTCATGGATTAAAGATTTCATGGCTTACCTCCTAAAATTCATAGATTCTTATTTGAAAATTTCAAAGATTCACCCAAGAAGAAAATTTAAAGCTGTAAACATCAAATTTTGTCTAGAACATTTTTACCATGATTGACTTGGGCTCATTTTGAACATGGGCCAGAATCATTAATCTATGACCATTGCGTAAACCATTTAGGAGGACCATTTACCACTCATAAAGAGCCCACAAGTTAGTCCATTTAGAAACTCAAAGTCAACTTGGGTCAAATCCAATCAAACTTGATCAATAAAGTTAAAATTATTTAAACAAAGCCAAAATTACGTAAAAACTTGGTCAACATGGATAGAACCCAAGTCAGTTCTCAAAATTCAAAACCTAATTGGAATCAATGTGGTTTAAAGTTAAAATTGGTTATTTTGAAAACACTAAAGATTTTTATTGCCTTTTAGAGAATTACAAAATTACTAAAATACCTTTTAGGGGTATTTTCATAATTTTGCCTTCCTAAGCTCAGATTTTTATGAAAATTTTCAAATCTTAATTTCATAATATTTCATGATTTTAGGTGCATTTGAAATCACAGCAGTACCCTCAGAAGGTGTGAAATTACTAAAATACCTCTTAGGGGTATTTTCATAGTTTGGCCTTCATGAGCTTGGATTTTCATAAAACTTTTCAAATCTCAATTTTATAATATTTCATGATTTTTTGTGTTTTAAAATCCAAAAAATGGCTTAAATACCGAAAATTTTATACTAAGGATAAAATAGTTTTTTCATTTTGGTTAGGGGCTATAAAAATCTAACCTTTGCAATGAATAATGTGGACCACTAGATCTCTTATTGAATCTTGATCTAATGGCTAAAGATTGCTCTTTGAAAAAAAAAAAAAGAGGGAACTTTGGCCCTTGGATGAAATTTGATCCAAAGGCCTATTTTTAATCTTTTAAAGATATTTCAATGGATTTCTTCTTTACAAGAGAAGAAAATAGGGACTGTTGAAAAAAAAGAAAGGTTTTTGGAGTTTAAGAAGAGTAGCCAAAAACTAAAGAAAAGAAAGGGGTGGAGGACTAGTGGAAAGGAAGGCAAGCAAAAAAGGAAGTCATGTTTTTGGGAGAAGTTAGGAAAAAGGGTAACCTTTTTTTTTATTTTATTTTCTACCTTGATCTCATACATGTGAATACTATCAAAAAAATTTTACATTTTGTCTTTGCTCATATGGGTTCACATAAATAATGGAAAACTTTCTTCAAGTTTCGATGACATTTTAGTGAATGACAGGAAAAGGTAGAGTTCATAGTTTTTCAAAAGCTTTAGTTTAGTTTCATGGTGTGGAGATTTAAAGTTCTTTCTTTTGGCCTATATTCCTTTGGTTTACTATGAAATGAAGCTCCTTTAAAAACTTTTTCTTTTTCTTTTTTTAAAGCTTGTTTTTTATTATTGTTCTTATGTGCCAATGTATGTAGAAACTTGAAGCTTCATCTTCATTTCCTTATTGATGGTTTTTCATTGCCTGTGATAGTTTGTAAGAGTTTAGAGTCCCGATGTGATCTTGGTTTTTTTTTTTTTTGGCATAGCTATTATTTATAAGAAAGTTGGAACCTTAAAAACTTTTTCCTATTTACTAGTGGATTAATACAGGAAATGTCTCTTACAGGAAATGTGTCTTTCTTTTTTGTGAAAATGCAACCATGCTTTGTAAATATTGAAAGCCAAACTTGGGGCCAGGGGGATAAAGCAATTGGATTTTATGTTTCCCTTTTGGTCTTGACATGAATAATAAAAAGTAGAATACTAGTTTAGAAAATCACTTTAGTTGGAATTTTGTGACAAATAAAATTTTATAAAAATATATAAGGCTTAAAGTTTATTTCCATGTGTGTTTAATTTTAATTACAATTTTTTTATGATTGCTTAAATTTAATTGTAAGTTTAATTTATGCATTATTAATTTCTTCATTGTTTGTATTCCTATGCTCGTTTTAATTTAATCTTTCATACTTAAATTTATGTTTGGTATATTTTATTTTTCATGCACTTTAAATTTATGCATAATAATAATAATAATGATGATGATGATGATGATGATGATTTTAAAGAAAGAAAAAATATATAGGAAATATATCAGAATATAAAATATTCATTTTTAGAAGAACTATATAAACAAGCTTGCTCTGAAAGTTTATCTAGATGTTGGAGATTTTTAAAGAAGTTCATAAATTTTTAAACTTACCCAAAACCCCAAACTCATTTTTAATTTCTAAGGATTTGTATGAAAACCTTTTATGAAGTAATCTGTTTTTGAATGTCACCAAGATATTGAGATATTTAAGAAATTTTATTTCATTAAGAATTTTTATACATTTCTACAAGTCAGAATAAATTCATTTTGTTAAAACAAAGATTATAAAAATACAAAATAATAAAAAAAATAAGATGAGATTTTAAATATAAAAAGTTGCACTCAAACTCTATCTTGATGTTGGAGAGTCTAGGTGGTTTTTTTATATTTGAAAACCCAATTGTTAAATTTGTAATTTAGCATCATCTGTATATAACTCTTTTTTTAAAAATAATGTGTACATTCATAAATCATATATGTTTGTTGATATTAATTATATTATTCATTTTTTTTACTGCATTAAAAACTTTTCTTAAAAATTTTTAGTTTTGAACAAATAAAATTAAAATAACATTTTGTGAAATATAATTGTAGGTACCCTGCCTAAATGATGGAGAGTCATAGATGATTATCATTTATAAATAATGTTATTTTATTATTTTAGAAGGATAAATCTTAAATGAAAAAATTATATTTGAATTCTGCCTTTATGTCGGAGGCTTTGAAGGTATTTCTTTAATTTAAAGATTTTCATAATATTCCTAAGTAAAGATTTTTTAAAACTAATTTTATCTTTTAAAAACAAAGGGAATTCTAATTAAATTTCACATAAAAAACCATTTCTATCTAGAATTAGAAAGAGTAAATAATTAATTGGTACCAATTTTGTATGCGTTGTAGGGATACTAATCCTTTCCCACACATAATTGACTTTCAAACCCAATATATTTTCACAGACCAAAATTATCTTTTTAACAAAGCCTTAAACCCATTTTATTGTTTTATTAAAAGATAAAATTTTTGGGTGGCCAATCACACCCTAAAAAGGATTGGTGGCAACTCTTCATATTTTTCATGAGTTTTAAAATTTTTACATCTAGCGATCGACTCTCCTAACCTATATCTTACAATAGCTTGGCGATTCCATTAGGGACATTTTGAGGGTCAAGCCAAAAATTTTAATTATATGATATTAAAAATTTTGGATTCAGTTAGTTTTAATTTATATTTAATTTAGTTCCCTTTATTTTAATTTCTAAAAAAAATGATATATATATATACATAAGTTAATAAATAAAATAAATTGTATGTTAGTTATTACTTTGTTTTGATTTGGTGTTTATGATTTATTTATGTTATTTTGATTAATATTTCACTTTGCACACTTTTGCATCTACACTTACATGTATGAGCTCTAGACCCGAGCTCTGTTCTTATTAGAAGTAAGTGAAGTAGCTATGCTTTCGTGAGGTGATAACTTCTACATTTGCTAGCAAAATACTTCCATTCAAATTGAACCCTTTTCCATTAGTAACCTATAATGGGTGAGGATCAGGGTGTCTTACTAGTCTATAATAGACAATGATGTAAAGAATAGTCTAGAAACCTTTAGAAATACAAATCCTAACCTAGCATATCATGAGCCATAAGGATCCAACCTTAGGTAGAGCTATCCTTTTTTTTTATATTATACTCTAAACTGGGACACGTGAGAGCATTTATCTTAACTTGATTATTACCCTAATTTATTTTGTTTTCTTTTTATTTTATGATCATGCATCAACATAAACATCAACATATGGGATGTGTTTGTCAATGTGCCAAGAAGTCAGGAGATTTTAGGTTTTGCTACTAAACATCATTATGTTGTCCCCAACTTCAAAGCCTAACATATACAAAGATGTCAATAAGGTGATAATTCAATCATAAAAAATCCAAAAAAGAAAGGGAGATTGTTTAAAAGAATCTAGAGAGGAATCTTTGCTAAGAAAAAATCATATTAGAGCTTCAACAAAACAATATCTCTAAGCTATTCAAGATTTGGTGCCATGTAGCAATACCTAAGAAAATGGCCTTCAAGAAAAAATATGATCATATTGCTTCACTCCTTTAGATGCCTATGGAAAACCAAGTGATATGAGCTTTGGTTCAGTTTTGGGACCCTACTTATAGATGTTTCATGATCAATGATATTGATATGATGCTGATAATTGAAAAATATTCTGCTTTATTATGGTTGCACCTTCTTGATCCATATAAGATATATTATAGAGGTTAAAAACTTAGATCCAAAAGAAAATTTACCCATATAATAGAAGTGTCCCCTTAGGAGGTGAGCATGCATATCCAAACTAAAGGCTAAAGCAAATACATCCTATGGGAAATCTTGTGCAATTACATTATCAAACACTTAAAGGATGAACGAGGCATTAGAATGATAGCTTTGGTAATTTATGGTTTAGTAATTTTCCAAAAGTCTTGGCGTACATTGAGATGTTAGTAATACACTTCTTTGAGCAAGTGGACAATAAAATGAATCCTATCCCATCCATACTGGCAAAAAGTTTTCGATCATTGAATCATTGCATGTGAAAGGGAAGACATTTCATAGGGTGTGTACAACTACTTTGTATTTGGGCAAAAGGTCACCTTTAACATCTTGTAGGCAAATTTTGCCCCATTTACAATAAGAAAAGAAGGTCCATTCAAGAATTTTGTAATGTTGGACAGCCAGAATCAAAGCCTAAGGAAGAGTGGTTTTTAGTTTTGTAAAATCTCACCAATGCTCAAATTATATGAAGGGCTCCATGGATGCCACGAGAAGCCATGTTATACAAATGTGGTGATAAGCCATAGGTTCCACTTTTAGGACCATAGAGAGGCATAAGTTATGCTCTAGCTATGGTCTATAAACAATTAGGGTTATAATAGTTTGTGCCAATGACTCATGGGCTTTGAAAATTAGAATTTTTTTTAAAGAATTAGGATTTCTTGAGAAAGTGAAAGAATTTATCAAAGAGTGGAAGCAAACTTAGAGAGTAGGTTGTGAAAGATATGTAGACAAAGTAATGCTTGAATATTTAGTATAAAAAAGTAACGTGTCCAAAGAAATGTTATGTATATGGATAAAAAATCATGCCTGCTAAAGAAGCCCATTATGAAAGGGTCTTTGAAAAATTGAATGTTATGAAACATAAGTTAGAAGAAAATAAGGAAACAGGATATTGAAAAGAAGAGACTTTAGCAAGAGGTTAAGGGATGGAAGTTCAAAAATAAAGATAATAAAGGAAAATTTTGAAGGCTTGAAAGAGAACGAGAAGAGATGCCTAAAAATATACATAAATCTATCATGTCAGTGATCATTAAGCTTAAAGACATTAGAAAGAATATCAAACGACTTTAGTCTAAGTTGTAGTCTAAGAAAAAGGAGCTCATTCAGTCTATGGAGGAAAAAAATACTGTAAAGACTCATTGATGACTTGAAACAACAAATATGCTATCAACATGAAGCTAATCAAATCTTAAAGGAAGAGAGAGATCAATTTGAGCTTAAAATCAAGGAAGCCTAATATTGGAAAGATGACTGTCTGTTAAAGAAGTCTAAAGCCATTTGTTTGGAGGGATAGATAAGAGAAGTTAGTTTCAAAGTGAGAGACATGGCCTAAGAAGCTAAGCAAGTAAAAGAATAAGTGTATCTAGAATGGTATAGTTAGCGCTTGGCTAATTTTTTAAAAAGTACTTACAAGCAGTATAAGCACGTAGGGTGCTTCTTTTGAGAATCTTAATATTATGGTGTAAGGAGTCTTTAATAGGGTATTGTAGTGAACTCAATGTCGAAGTAAAAATTTTTCAACAATATAATGTTGTAAAATCAAATTTGTCATGATGTGGTTCAAAGCTTAACTTGAAATCTTTTGCAAGTATTAGGTACCTTACAAGCACATTTATTGCATTCACACATTCATACATCATATGCATGTTCTATTTAATGTTAGTGGTGTTGAAAGATTAACTTTTAAGGGCATTTCTATTTTGGTACACTAAATTTGAATTTTGATACTAATAAAAAAGGTTTTCCTTATTTAGTTTGAGTTTTGTATTATATTCTAACATTGTGTAAATAGATATTTTGAGAAAAATAGTGTGATAATTTTTTGTTTAAAGATTATTTCAAATAAAAAAACCCCACATAATTTGATTTATGGATTATGAGAATAAGGCCAAAGATTATCTTGCGAGTCTTCAAACAATTGGTAATCATCATTGGAACGATTTTAATTCAAAAATCATTTTTTCCACCAATCGTTTTCTAATCCATTATTTTGAGAGGCATGATTCTAAGACATAGAAACTAAATTTTCATGGTACCTGAAAGACGAGTTTCTATATGGGCAATGAACAAAAAAGGCCAATTTTGAAAATTTATTTTGAATTTAAAAAATGAAGCAAGATATTCTTGAAAATTTTTAATTGGTAACTCAATGTGTATCAAATTTTTCCAATATGATTAAACCACCCATATTCTTTCAATAACCATATACACAAAAAATGCTTGAACCTTCTCTCTCAAGTAACTCATGTTCCACATCTTAAGGCATATTAAACAAAAGAAGCAAAATTCTTCATTGCCTAAGACAATTTGTTTCATGCATAAATACCTTTTCCTTCATTTTACCAAAAATGCCAAATAGTTTGGACCTAAAATGAGCCTTTTTGTGACTTGTGTGGTCAAATTTGGGATATCCCATATAGCTTAATTTTCATCATCATACGAACCTTAAGTGGAAAACAAGATGTGGCATTAATCATGCAAAAATGATTGATGGTTATAACATAAGAAAAAAATCCTTTTATCTCTTTTTCAAAAAATTTGTTATTCTAACTAAGTGATCATGTTTGAAATATAAATGGCCATCTTTCTCTATCCTTTGCATATAAAAAAATTATCTACTTGCTACCCATTTGAGCTTATTAAATTTCTTGTTTCAAAATGAACCCTGGCCAAAGATCATCTTTTATGCTAGAGAACAAAATAAAGATATCTTTAAGAGCCCAACTTTAAGGAAAGTCTCTAATATTGAGAGTGTCTAACGTGCTCTTCGAAGATGAGAGCTTGAGACAAAAAGTGAATGAAGCAATAGTTAGAATCTCAAGAAGACAAAGTTCAAGAAAAAAGAAAGTTGAAGTCAAATATTTTCCTACAAAAAAGGAAAGAAAAAAAGAGAAAAAAAAAGATGAATAAAAAATGAGGAGGAGTCGTGACTGAAAACCCAAAAATGGTAGTTTGAGTCAAAGAAAGTGTCCAAGTTGATAATCTAAAAAAATGGCTTAGATGTAAGGGAATACCAATTTATAGGGGGCAATGCCTAGTATAACGAACACGAAAAGATTAAGGGCATCAATGGAATAAGTTTTTAAGAGAAAGAATTTTGGAATGTTGTTCATGATTGTCTGAATATTCACTATCTAAATACGATTTGTTCATTAAAAAAATAAAAAAAAAGAAATGAAATAAAGACATTCACCTCAGAGATGAGAGTTCGAGGTGAAAAGTGAATAAGCTTCAGTTAGAATCCTAAGTAAAAAAAAAAGAAAGGGAGATAAAATTCAAAAATGTTAAAGTTAAAGCCAAATATTTCCAAGAAAGACATGTATTTCAAAGATGAGAGTCCAAGGTAAAAAGTAAATAAGGCTTCAATTAGAATCCTAAGTAAAAAGGGGAGATAGAATTCAAGAATGAATGTTTCTAATATAAATAAAAAGAAAAAAGAAAAAAACATAGAAAAAAAGACATGCACCTCGAAAATGAAAATTTGAGGTGAAAAATGAATAAGGCTTTAGTCCTAAGTAACAAAGAGAGATAGAATTTAAGAAAGAAGAAACTTGAAGTCAAATGTTTCCCCAAAAAAAAAAGAATGAACAAAAAAGAAAAGACATGCACCTCAGAGATGAGAGTTTAGGGGGGAAAAGTGAATAAGGCTTCAGTTAGAATGCTAAGTAAAAAAAGAAAGATAGAATTCAAAAAAAATAATGCTAAAATTGAAGTCAAATGCTTCTAAAAAAGAAAGAGTAAAGAAATAAAGGCACATGGCTTTTTGTCCAGAGAATGCTCCATAAGATCCTTGGCCTAATTTCCCCAAATAATATATTTTGAGCCTATTTATCCATTGTTTTAGAACCTAGAGCCTTGGCCTACATTACATACCTTAAAAAGTCCATTCTAATCAAATATAGATACTTGAATTAAAGAGCTGTGTCCTTGAAATTTTGTATATATCCACTATTTGGCAAGATTTTACTAAGTTTTTCATTGTTAGAAAATATAGCTCTAAGGTGAAAACATAAAAAAAGGTAGTTTAGAGCTAAAGCCACTCTTGAAACCCTAAAAGAATTTTAGAGTTCCAAGGTTCTATCTAGAATAAAAAGTCATAATGCATAACCTTTTGAAGGATCAGCATCCATTAAAAATTTTGCATCTCACCAAAGTCTGAAAATAAAAAATTAGCCTTTTTTTTTTCCCAAATCTTTTTTGAAAAGTAATGGTTAGTTTTGACACACATTGAAGTATCATGTTTTCAACAAAAGAAAAGTGTTTTAGAAAAATTATTTTTTTGTGAGCCCAAGAGAAATCCTTGCAACCCTCATCAAGCCTTCATTGAAATATGCCCACTAGTGAAATATTGAATTGACAATCACCCCATTTATAGGCATTCCAAAAAGTAATCATTAAGCCATCCTTGAAATATGCCCACTAGTGAAGAAAATTGAATTTTCAATCCCACCATCCACTAGCATTCCAAATAGTGGTCATCAATTTGCAAGAGATTTGAAAGTTATGTTTTTAGCTTTTCTCATTGATTATGAAAACATTTTATGTGGGACAATTTTGTAATTACTTTGGAAAAGTTTGGAGATTAGTTGAGCATTTTGTACAAGATATTGAGATCATCTTTGGTAAAAAGTAAACATTGAAAATTTGAAAAGCGATCTTTCAAAAAAAAATTGTATTTGCATCAATTACATTTACATCATAAGAAAGACATTTGATTTGCATGTTGTAAAAACAAAAAGAGTCTTCACAGTCACATCATTTGCGCTTATATGTGCATCATAAGAAAGACATTTGATTTGCATGTTGTAAAAACAAAACGAGTCTTTAAATTCGCATCATTGTCTCTTACATGTGCATCATCAAGAAAACATTTAATCTGCATGTTGTAAAAATTAAAAAAAAAAGTTTCACATTTGCATTGGATCTGCATGCTAAAAAAAAAAAACATTTACATCTGTATCATAAAAAGTGTTTGTAGAGGCATCTATATGAATGGGATAGATATTCATATTTGCATCACTTACATTTACACTTGCATGTGTATCAAGAGAAATATATTGACATTCACATCTACATTATGAAAAAAACATTCATAGTTACATCACTTGCAAAAGACATTTGCATTTACATCATTTACATCATAACCAAGACATTTGCACTTGCATCATAAGAGAGGCATTTACATTTGTATCATCGCATCCATATCATAAAAAGTGTTTGTAAGGGCATTTACATGAAAGGAATATTGGAACTTATATTAAGGCAACCTTTAAGGTTTAAAAGAACAGAGCTAATCTTGGACTTAAAATTGATATGATCAAGAAATGCATAGTATAAACTATTGATTGCATCTCTGCCATTCAAGCTCATTTTAGTAATCACATGTATTGTATACATTTCTTTTAATAAATGATAAAGGTTTTCATAAGAGGATATTAAGTGATATTAGAGTGTTGTTCATCGGGTTTTCCTTTGCATCAAGAAGAAACTTTATTCTTTATCTTCTAGATCGTTGGTGTTGTCCTGATCATCTTTTACTTTCTAATCATTGGTGTTGTTCCAATCATCTTTATCTTCTAGACTGTTGGTGTCATTTCGATCATTTTTATCTTTTCGACCATCGGTGTCATCCCGATCATCTTTTACTTCTTGATCATTAGTGTTGTCTTGGTCATTTTTTACTTCTTGACCATTGGTGTTGTCTCGGTTATCTTTATCTTTTTTACCATTGATGTCATATCGATCATCTTTATCTTCTCGATCATTGGTGTTGTCCAGGTCATCTTTCTAATCATTGGTGTTGTCCCAGTCATCTTTATCTTTCCAACTGTTGGTGTTGTCTCAATCACTTCTATTTTCCAATCATTGGTGTTGCCCCGATCATCTTTACTTTTTGACTATTTGTGTTGTCCCAATCATCTTTATTTCCAAACCGTTGGTGTCATCTCGAACATTTTTCTCTTCTCGACCATTGGTGTTATCATGGTCATCTTTTACTTTTTGATCATTAGTCTCATCCTAGTCATCTTTAGCTTTCAGATCATTGGGGTTGTCTCAATCACTTTTATCTTTTCAACCATTGATGTTATCCCAGTCATCTTTACCTCTCGACTGTTAGTGTTGTTCCAATCATCTTTATTTTTTTGGCCATTGGTGTGATCCCAATCATCTTTATCTTTTCGATCATTGGGGTTGTCATGGTCGCTTTTATCTTCTCAACCATTGGTGTTGTCTTGGTCATTTTTACCTTTTGATCATTGGTGTTGTCTTTGTCAACTTTATGTTTTTAACTTATGGTGTTGTCTCGATCATTTTTATTTTTCAACCTACAGTATTATCCTAGTTATATTTTTTTTCTCAACCATTGGTGTGGTCCTAGTTATCTTTATTTTTTTCAACTGTTGGCATCATCCCTGTCATTTTTATCTTTTCGACCATTAGTGTCATCCCAATCATCTCTATCTTCTCAACCATTGGTGTCATTCTAGACATCTTTATCTTCTTGACCATTAGTGTCATCCCGATCATTTTTATCTTCCTAACCGTTGGTGTTATCTCAATCATCTTTTACTTTCAAATCATTAGTGTTGTTCTGATCATCTTTATCTTTCTTACCGTTGGTGTCATCCCAATCATCTTTATCTTTTCAACCATTGGTGTTATCTTGATCATCTTTTCAACTATTGGTGCTATCCCGGTCACTTTTATTTCCTGACCGTTGGTGTTATCTCAATCATCTTTACTTTTCAATCATTTCTATTATCCCGATCATCTTTACTTCTTGACCTTTGGTGTCGTCCTAATCATTTTTATCTTCTCGACTGTTGGTGTTGTCCTGATCATCTTATCTTCCTAATCATTAATGTTGTCTCGATCATTTTATCTTTATGATCATTGGTATTGTCCTAGTTATTTTATATTCCCGATCGTTGGGGTTGCCTCAATCATCTTTGTCTTCCTGATCATTGGGGTTGTTTAGGTCACTTTTATGTTCTCAATTGTTGGTGTTGTTCTAGTCATTTTTACCTTTCAACTATTGGTGTTGTCTTAATCATCTTTATTTTTTCAACTGTTGGTGTTGTCCTAATCATCTTTATCTTCTTGACAATTAGGGTTGTCCCAATCACTTTTATCATTTCAACCATTGGTATTATTCTAGTCATTTTTACCTTCTGACCATTGGTATTGTCCTAGTCATCTTTATTTTTTTGACCTGCGGTGTTTTTCCAGTCATATTTATTTTTCAACCTATGGTGTGATCCTAGTCATATATGTTTCCTTAACCGTTGGTATTGTCGCAATCATCTTTATTTTTTTGACTGTTGGTGTCATTCGGATCATCTTTTTCTTCTTGACTATTGGTGTTGTCCCAGTTATCTTTACTTCTCAACCATTAATGTTGTCCTAGTCACTTTTATTTTCTAACCATTGGTGTTGTCTCGGTCACTTGTATTCCTTACCCATCGGTGTTATCCTAGTCATCTTATCTTCCCAATAGTTCGTGTTATCCTAATCATCTTATCTTCTCGACCATTGCTATTGTCCTTATCATGTTATCTTATTGACTGTTGGTGTTGTCCTAGTTATTTTTACCTCCCGACCGTTGGTGTTGTCATGGTCATTTTTATCTTTTCGATCGTTGGGGTTATCTTGGTCACTTTTACTTCTCAACTGTTAGTGTTATATTGATTATTTTTACCTCTTGACCACTGGTGTTATCTCAGTCACTTTTATCTTTGACTGTTGGTGTTATCCCAATCATCTTTACTTCCTGACCATTGGTGCTATCTCGATCATTTTTATTTTTTTAACCATTGGCATTGTCCTGGTCATCTTTATCTTCTTAACTATTAAGGTTATCTTGGTCACTTTTATCTTTTTTATCGTTGGTGTTGTCTCGGTTATCTTTACCTCTCGACCGTTGGTGTTGTCCTAGTCTTCTTTATTTTTTTGACCTATGATGTTGTCCTGGTCATATTTCTTTTCTTGACCGTTGGTGTTGTTTCGATTATCTTTATTTTTTTGACCTATAATGTTGTCCCTATAATCTTTATTTTTCTAACTTGCAATGTTGTCTCGATCATCTTTATTTTCTAACTTGTGGTGTTGTCCTGATCATATTTGTTTTTTAGCCTATTGTGTTGTCTCAGTCATTTTTATTTTTCCAACTTGTAGTGATGTCCCGATCGTTCTTTATTTTCCAAAAAAAAGAAAAAGAAAACAAACAAAACAAAAACAACAAAACAAACAAAAACAAAAAAGCAAAAAAAAAAAGACGAGGAACAAGGGTTCCTTCTCTCACTTGGAAGCATCATCTAGAAAAATTTGTCGTCTATGTCTTTGCATTATTTTTTATTCTTAGAAATATGCAAAGGGGGTAACTACAAACATCAAATTTTGTTTGGAACATTTTTAACATGATTAACTTGAGCTCATTTGCAACATGGGCTAGGACCATTAATATATGACCATTACGTAAACCATTTAAAAGGATCATTTACAACCCATAAGGAGCCCACAAGTTAGCCCATTTAGAGACCTAAAGTCAACTTGGGTCAAATCCAATCAAACTTAGTCAATAAAGTTAAAATTAGCCAAATAAAGTTAAAATTGCGCAAAAACTTGGTCAAAATAGATAGAACCTACATCAGTTCTCAAAATTCATAACTTAATTAGAATCAATGTGGTTTAAAGTTAAAATGGGTGATTTATAAAATACTAAAAAATTTTATTGCACTTAGGGAATTACAAAATACTAAAATGCCCTTTAGGGCTATTTTCATAATCTAACCTTCTTGAGCTCTAATTTTTATGAAACTTTATAGATCTTAATTTCATAATATTTCATGATTTTTGGTGGATTTGAAATTTTTATTGCACTTAGGGAATTATAAAATTACTAAAATGCCTTTTAAGGGTATTTGCATAATTTAGCCTTCCCGAGCTTGGATTTTCATGAAACTTTCTAGGTCTTAATTTCATAATATTTCATATTTTTGGGGCATTTGAAATCATAGTAGTACCCCGAGAGGTGTAAAATTATCAAAATACCCGTTAAAGATATTTTTTTAATTTGATCTTCTCGAGCTCAGATTTTCATCATGAAACTTTCTAGATTTCAATTTTATAACATTTCATGATTTTTGGTGCTTTAAAATTGCAAAAACTGAGCATGGGAACAATGATTTCTAAGAAAATGGCTTAAATACCCAAAACTTTGTACTAAGGGTGAAATGATCTTTTATTTAGTTTAGGTGCTATAAAAATCCAACCTTTGTAGTGAATAATGTGAACCACTAGATCTCTTATTGAATCTTGATCCAATGGCTAAAGATTACTTTTTTTTTTAAAAAAAAAAGAAACTTTAGCCCTTTGATGAGATTTGATCCAAAGGCCTATTTTTAATCTTTTAAAGATATTTTGGAGGATTTCTTCTTTACAAGAGAAGAAAAGGGGGGCGCTCCTAAAAAAAAGGGAAGGCTTTTGGAGTTTAGGAATAGTAGCTAAAAACCAAAGCAAAGAAAGTGGTTGACTAGTGGAAAGGAAGGTAAGTATGAAGGGAAGTCATGTTTTTGGGAAAAGTTGGTGAAAAAGGCGACCTTTTTTTTTTCTTCTTTTCTAGCTTGATCTCATACATGTGAATACTATTAAAAAAATTCTGGGTTTTCTCTTTGCTTATATGGGTTCACATAAAAAATGAAAAACTTTCCTTAAGTTTTGGTGAGCTTTTAGCAAATGATGGGAAAGGGTAGAGTTCATAGTTTTTCAAAAGCTTTAGTTTAGGTTCACTGTGTGGAGATTAAAGTTCTTTCTTTTGGCCTATATTCCTTTGTTTCACTAGGAAATGAAGCTCTTTTAAAAAAATTTTCTTTTTCTTCTTTTAAAGTTTGTTTTTTTATTGTTGTTCTTCTATTCCGACGGCATGTAGAAACTTGAAGCTTCATCTTCATTTCCTTATTGGTAGTTTTTCATTACAAGTGATAGTTTGCAAGAGTTTAAAGTCCCCATATGATTTTGCTTTTTTTTGGCATAGCTATTATTTATAAGAAGTTGGAACCTTTAAAACATTTTCCTACTTACTGGTGGATTAGTACAAGAAAGGTGTCTTTCTTTTTTGTGAAAATGCAGCCATGCTTTGTAAATATTGAAAGCCTAAATGTAGGGGCCAAGGGATAAAGTAATTGGATTTTATGTTTCCCTTTTGGTCTTGACATGAATAATAAAAAGTAGGATACTAGTTTAGAAAATCACTTTAGTTGGAATTTTGTGAAAAATAAAATTTTATAAAAATATAAAAGGCTTAGTGTTTGTTTTCAATAAAGTTTATTCCCATGTGTGTTTAATTTTAATTATACCCATGCAATTTTTTTATGATTGTTTAAATTTAATTGTAAGTTTAATTTATGCATTGTTGATTTCTTCATTGTTTGGATTCCCATGCTCATTTTAATTTAATCTTTCATACTTAAATTTATGTTTGGTATATTTTATTTTTCATGCACTTTAAATTTATGCATAATAATAATAATAGCAATATAAAAATTTCATTTTTAAAAGAGCTATAAAAATGAGCTTTTTCCAAAAGTCTGCCTAAATGTTGAAGATTTTTAGAGAAGTTCATAAATTTTTAAACTTGCCCAAAACCCTAAACTCATTTTAAATTTCAAAGAATTTGTATGAAAACCTTTTATGAAGCAATCTATTCTTGAATATTACCTAGATATTGGGTTATTTAAAAAATTTTATTTCGTTAAAAATTTTCATAAACTTCCACAACTCAAAATAAATTCATTTTGTTAAAACAACGATTATAAAAATACAAAATAATAAAAAATAATAGGAGAAGATTTTAAATATAAAAAATCACATCCAAACTCTGCTTAGATGTTAGAAAGTCCAGGTGATCTCTTTATATTTAAAAACTTGATTCTTAAATTTGTAATTTATCATCATCTATATATAACTCTTTTTTTAGAATAATGTATACATTCATAATTCATATATGTTTGTTGATATTAATTATATTATTCAATTTTTTGCTGCATTAAAAAGGTTTTTTAAAATTTTTTGGTTTTGAACAAGTGAAATTAAAATAGCATTCTGTGAAATATAATTGTTGGTACTTTGCCTAGTGTCGGAGAGTTATCAATTATTATAATTTACAAAGAATGTTAGTAGAAGAAATATTATGAGAAATCTTAAATGGAAAGACTATCTTTAAATTCTACATTTATGTCAAAGACTTTGAAGGTATTTCTTTAATTTGAAGATTTTCAGGATATTCCTAAATAAAGATTTTTTAAAACTAATTTTTTTCTTAAAAGAAAGGGAATTCTAATTAAATTTCATATAAAAACTATTTTTATCCAAAATTACAAATAGTGCATAATTAATTGCTACTAATTTTGTGGGTGTTGTGGGGGTGCTAATCCGTCCCCACACGTAATTGACTCTCGAACCCAATTTGTTTTCATAAACCAAAATTATCTTTTTAATAAAGCTTTACGTCCATTTTATTATTTTATTAAAAGATAAATTTTTTGGGTGGCCAATCACACCTTAAAAAAGATTAGTGGCGACTCTTTGTGTTTTTTACGATTTTTAAAATTTTTACGTCTAGCGATCAAGTCTCCAGGCTAATACATTACGACAAAAGATTCACATAAAAAATTTCAAAGATTCACATTCAAAAACTTTAATATTTCAAAACTAAAATTTCAATATTCTTACTTTAAAAATTTCAAGGTTTCACATCCAAATTTCAAAGATTTACATATAAAAGCTCCTTTAAATAAAGGCTCTATAATTTTAAAAGTTTGAAAATTTTGTGAACAAAAAATCTTATCATAAAAGATCTCCTTCACTTAAAGGTTCAAAAGTCAAAAAGTTTTTTTTTTAATCAAAGTTTTGTATGCAACCAACATCATGTAAATGCCCTCAAATGTTGCAAATGTAACAATTCAGGTTCTCATTAAATTATGCAAATACATGTCTTAAACAATAATGCAAATGTCTTGCTATGATTCAAATATTCTCTACATGATGCATATACATGCCCCAACCATGATGCTATGCAATTATCAAAGATTTTAAAACAATGTAAACATGATGTATGTAATGCAGGTGTTACTAAATCAATGCCATGAAATTCAAATTATGGAAACAAGATTCTCAAGACTTCACCATCTCATATATTCTTTCTCAACATTAAATGATCTAGAAACAAATTCTATCATTCGATCCATGTTATTTTTCACATCTGGTCACAACTCAGAAGTTATGTTGACCAACCCATTATTGTATTCATCACTAAATATCTTATTTACCCTTTTTTAAATCATTTTCTCAAGTTTCTTTCACTTCTATCATCTTGGATTTCTTTCAAAAGAAATGGAAAAATCTTTTATGAATATTTTCATTCATTTATTTACCATCATTCCAATTTACAACAAACTTGACACATTTTCTAAATTTTTTTAAGGGATGCGAACAAGAAAAATGGGTAACCACTATCAAAAGGAAGTCTAGCCAATAGCAAATTAATAGGGAACAAAAGCAAAATACTATGGAAATGGGGTATTAACATCTAGAACAATGACTGTTCAGACAATTTTAAACTCTAACTCAGAATTCTCTTTTGAAAACACATTCCATCAATAACCATGCTCTTTGAGCCAATCATCACCCTTATTTTTTGAGATCCGCACATGAAGCTATATTTTCAAGTTTCCATATTTACTTAAACCATCATTTTGGGCTTTTAGTTTAAGTTTTCCTTTTTCCCCATTTATTCTTTATTCTTTTTCATTCTTTTTTTTTCTCTCTTTTTTCCTTTTACCTTTTGACTTATCAGTGATACTTTGATCAAAATCTTAAAAAGCCAATGGTAGATTTGCCATAGTTCAATTCATGATTCTCTAATTCGAGTATTCACATTCAATCAAAATAAACTTTTTAAAGGGCATAACGCAGGCTAAGTTAAAATAGTTATGAAAGAAATGGATAAAATAAGCTTACACTATATTTGAAGGGTAGTCAAAACCAATGATCATCTTTTTCTGTGTTGAGCACCTTTACATTTACCTTATCAATTTCTTCTATTTTTTGCTTTTTTTTTCTTTTTTTTTTCCTTTTTTTTTTGCACCTTTCATCATTTTTCAAAAAAATTTAAGTACAAAATGACTCACCCCTCAAATCACTATAGAGCTTCACTTTTCTTTTTGTAAACCCTTCTCAAACTTTGCCTTAATGTGGGGTGATCCTTAGCTAGGGTAAAAGGGTTATGAAAGAAATGGATAAAATAAGCTCAAACTATATTTGAAGGGTAGTCAAAACCAAGGATCATCTATTTTCGTGTTAGGCCCTATCAATTTCTTTTTTTTTTTTTCTTTCTTTCTTTTTTCTTTTGTTTTCTTTTTCTTTTTTTTTTTTTTTTGCACCTTTCATCATTTTTCAAAAAGATTTGAGTACAAAAGGACTTTGCCCCTCAAATCACTAAGGATCTTCATTTTTCTTTTTATTAACAATGCTTCTCAAACTTTGCCGTAATGTAGGGTGATCCTTGGTTAGGGTTCATAAAAGAAAATTTGAACAGGCTTGAATAAGGAATCAATGGATAACTTTACTCTTTTTGTGAAAGGTAGAAGAAAAATGGCCATTTATTATTTCTAACATGAATACTGTTAATGGAGAATTTTGATTGACCAAAAATAGGCTTGTGAATGAACCATGGTAAAGATCATGAATTACATCACTTTCAATTTTTAATAATTGAAATTCTATCCCAATTTATCAATTATATTATCATGAATGATGTTTTCAAAATTGAGTCCTGAATTATTTTTATGACTATTTGAACATTCATTATTTGGAATCAAAAAATGGATATAGGAAAAGATGTGAGAAGGTATATAAAGGTAACTCACACAAAAAGGAAATGTTATGAAAATGCATCAAATCTATCACTTTTATTAAAATGATGAAAAATAAAATGAAATTCCAGTACATAAAAACAATCATTATTTTGAAAAATCCTAAGATGATTAGTAATTCTAATCAACCTTCCCCAAAATTATGCCTTTGGGTGATCAGGCAAAAGACTTTTGTGGACACTCAGCTCCCTTGATTCGTTGAAACTTACTAGGCCTACTTAAATCAAACTTTGCACTTTGTGCTTGAACAAGTTTCTATAGAATGACCACATTCCCATTATGGTAATCTCATATGGCATTAACATCGTACCATTTAGGATAGGTAGCTTTAATGGTTTTAAAAGAACTAGAGATACTAGGTCATTCTTGACCAATTCGAGGAATAACTTAGTATAAGTTTTGAGGATAGGATCAATGCAAGCTCTCTCTTGGTTGCCCATGGATCTTCTTAAACCATTTGCTTGACTACTAGGCCTTGAAACTGATGTACTGGCAAAATTAGGCCCATATGTCGATGCTTTAAAAGCTTATTATAAGGGCTTGGATACATGTTATTCATGGTTAGGTAATAAGGCTGGTAATAGAGTTGTGCAATATTATTGACTGCCATGTAGTAAGCAAGATGAGCATATGGTGGATATAAAGCATAACTTTTGAATTATTGCCCATTAAAACTCACCACTTGGGCTTCAATTTCTTTTCTTTTAGGCATCCCATCTTTTTTGGCACTAGTGGCTTCTCCTTCTTCAAGTTTGCCACTCTTGATAGCATTTTCAATAATCTCTCCTGAGATCACCATATCAGCAAAGTTTTTTGTTGCATTTCCTACCAGTTTATCATAATACAAGGCCCTTAATGTATTAATAAGCAATGCTGTAACTTCTTTTTTAGTTAGCAATGGTTAAACCTAAGCTGCTGCATCTTTCTAATGATGTGCATACTTTAAAAAGGTCTTTGTTGACTTTTGTTCCATATTTTGCAGAGATAGCCTATCCAGAGCAATGTCTATGACATTCTTATATTGAGCTAGAAAAGACTTGGCTAAGTCCTTCCATGTATGAATTTAGCTCTGATTTAATTAGATGTACCATCTTACTACTAATCTAGTTAAACTATCTTGAAAATAATGTATTAGAAGCTTGTCATTTTGAGTATGGCCTACCATCTTACGACAAAACATCATAATGTGAGTAGAAAGAAACTTAGTTCCATCAAACTTCTCAAAGTTGAAAACCTTGAATTTTGTTAGTATGACCAAATCTAGCACCAAACTAAGCTCATTTGCATCCATATTCCCAAATATGTCTTTCTCGTTGACAGCTTTTAATCTTTTTTCCAGCAAATTGTATTTATTCTTCATCTCAACACTCACTACTAGCATAGACATACCGCGTAATTTTTCTTGTTAAACTGGATCAACCAAATCTAGCACCGTAATATGATCAATAGAACTTGATCTTGGATTGACATTCACATACTTTTGAGGTTGACTAATAGATGGTCCAGCAAAAGTGAAAGGCTGGGGTTGATGAACAAAAGGTCCAGCAAAAAAGAAAGGCTATGTAGTTGGTGGCTGCTCATGAATTCCTCGAGTAGTATGAACTCAAGGTGGAGCAAATCCTAGAGAATATATTGATTCCTCTAAATTAATCCCATTTACAAACCTCTGTGTGCTAGCAGCTTTTTTTTCCTTTTAGAGAGCTACTTAATAGCTACTTTAACTTGGACATCTATGCTTCAATATTTAGTTGATTTCCATTACTCTTTCTTTTGTCTCCTCTTGTGCCTTCTCGACAAACCTAGCTGAATTCTTTTTTTTTCCATAACTCGAGAATTAAAATGGGTGTTATCTTTGTACGAGACTGCTTGACCTGGTTTCTTTGGCTTTGCTATCCTTGAACCTTGTTTATTGATCATAACTTAGAACACATGGTATAATCATTGTTGCCACTATTATCATTATTATTATTATTAATTATTATAATTTTTTTACATGTATGCAATGAATGTAATGTAATGCAAAAAAGGATTTGTTTTGGGTTAATCTAAGCAAAGAAAACATCCATTAACCATAGAAATTGTTAAACATCAACTAATCATTCTCGCATTAAAACCATAAAAACACCTAACTTAAGCATATTGCTCCCTAGCTTCATATAAGAAATTCAACAATTGCTGACTGCAATGCTACATCAATACAACCCTTCACTCTAGTTCTTGAGCTCTTTCCACCATTTCATTGGTTTTCTACACTGCCTTGTAGATTTGTGAAGTCAAATGCTTTATGTATTGCTGTTTTCCTAGGCTTTCCACTTTCCATGTTTTTGGAGCATCCACTTCTATGTTGCAGGTATGAGCCCAATAATCCTCCCTCTCTTGTCATTTAGTCAAAATCTTATCTATGTGGTTTTGATTGTTCACCAACTGAATTTTCAATCTCATTAGCTCCTATTCCAATGTTTTTTTTCCCATTTTGCAAATCAGAACTCATATTCTGCTTTTCCTTCAATCTGGCCCTTAGCTTTTTATTTTCCTCTTAGCACTTAGCCACATTTGCAGAGACTCTTGAAAGTTTATCTTCCATGTTTGCTATTCTTTAGTGAGTGTAGAAATCACTTCCTTGTTTTCTCAGGCTCTACTCTTCCAATACTTTACCATCTTTCTTAGCTCTTCCATATCTTTCCTAAATCCCTTTGAAGGTTCGATATCCATTCTCAATCTTTTATTTCCCTAATGAATATTTTACAAACCTCTATTCAACACTTTTCAGTCCTTGGTCAATTTCTATAAAACATCTTCTTTCATAATCAAATCATACTTTAATTGGTTGACCTAATCTAGTAGCGCCAACTTCTCTTTCCCTATCTTTTTTCTTTCAATCTTAAACTCTCACTGGGCAATCTCAAGAGCTAACAATACTAGTTTTGAAGTAAAACTAGGCAACTAATCTAAAACATCAGTTGCTAGGGCCCTAACTTCATTGACCTTCTTCATTCTTTATACAAGGTATCATTCCATGACATTATTTGCCTATTTGGCTAGGTTCATCTGATTAATTTGCTTCCACACCTTGATGACCTCTCATGCCCTTTTTATATAATCGGGTTCCCTATAATCAAACTCGAGCAAATTGAGTCCATGAGTCAACAGAATGAATTGACAAGAATCATATTGCCTTTGAACCATGAAAGATGTATAACTCATTACCCTTTATATCCTTAGCAATTGAACCTATGACTGAGCTTCACAACTATACAAAATGGCTATGGGAAGCATCTAAGGTGCTTTTTATGTTACATCTTCACCAGTAAGCTTTAGAAAGAATGACGTCCGTTAACCTTTTGTCCATCCCTCTGCCATTCTTTGGTGACAAACTCTTTAATGGGAACAAAATGAATAGAGAAAGGCTAAAACAATATCTTCTCTTTTCCCTAAAAGTGACTTTTGAACCTAACAAAAAGCAACTGAACACATTCTATGAATTGCCCTTCACCCTTCTTTCAACAAAAGTTAATTGATCTACTGGTCTTTGCTAAATAGTCGATTAAAGATTTATATCTATATCCAACTGCTCGACAAAGTCAACCATTAATGCTTTTCCATGTCTTAATACCTTGGGAAATATCCTCAACCCATACTCAATCAAAGTAAACAAGTCCAATCCCCAATCATCATTAAGATATTTCCTTATATGCTTCAACAAAAAGGCTAATGAAATGGTCTTCACCCTATTATTCTCTTTCTTATGCTTGTCTATCTCTTCAACCCTTATTTGTATAATCTTGGCCAATTTTTTTCTACATCCGATTGTCTTTTGTTCCTTCCAATAGTCCTATCTTAAGTAGTAGACTCTATTTAGAGTAAAAATGAATATTCTTCAATTGTTAGGGCCAAGTCTTGTTGGTTAAACATGAAATATCGATAAGATGGATCTCAAGATTGTATCACCACCCAACCTAGTACCTTATCAACCTTCACTAACAGGAACAATGCCATATCCCTATAGTTTTTTTAAAATGCCTTTTTCTTTTATACTCCCCACTGTTGCAATATAGTTTCCAACTCAACTACATCATTCTTACTCAAATTCACATGCACCAACTATGGAAGTGTAGAAACATAACTAACCCTTAAACAATTTTCATCTTTTCCTTAGGTGCTTTTTGATTGGCTTTTGACTTCCAAATAACTCCTACTAGCGGTTGATGCTACCAATGGCTTCATGATTGCTTCCTTTACTACTAATTGACCCAAAACAAATACCCCTCTTAAAATGCAATGTTTTATGTGATGTATGTAATAAAATTAAATATAATATAAGTAAAAGAGATAAAAAAATCCAAACAAGTATACAATGATAACAACAAAACAAACATATCATATAATAAAATAACAAGAAATATACAGTGTCCTAACCTTGGTAATTTTCTAACAGGTTGTATAGGCTGGCTTCCTATGGCTTATGATATGCCAGGTTAGGACTTATTCATCTAAAGGATCCCAAATCAACTTTACATCATCGCCTATTACAAACTAATAAGGCAGACCAATCCTCACCCATTACAAGCTATAACCAAAAAGGGTTCAATCTGAGTGGAAGTGTTTCACTAGCAAATACGGAGGTTATCACCTTAAGAGAACATAGCTACTTCATTTTCTCCTAAAAATGACAAAGCCCGAGTCTAGAGCTCATGCATGTAAATGCATATGCAAAGGTGTGCAAACTGACATATTAAACAAAATAACATAAATAAATTATAAAGAACAAAGTCACAATAGGATGGTAACTAGTATGCAATTTATTGATGATTTTGTTTTTTAAAAAACTTAAAATAAAAGAAATTAAATTAAATAGCAAACCAAACCAATTAAATCCAAAATTCAATAGCACATGATTAACATATTGGCTTGACTTTCAAAATTTCCCTAATGTAGTCACCAAGTAGTCATAACGTATCAGTCCAAAGACTCGATCGTTAGATGTAAAAATTTAAAAATAGTGAAAAACACAAAGAGTCACCATCGATCTTTTTTAAGGTGTGATTGGCCACATAAAAATTTATCTTTTTAATAAAATAGGTTTAGAGCTTTATTAGAAAGATGGTTTGGTATATGAAAACAAGATTGAGTTCAGGACTCAGTTATATGTGAGGAAGGAATAGCACTCCCACAACGCCCATAGAATTGGTATCAATTAATTATGCGCTATCTATAATTTTGGATAAAAATGGTATTTTATATGAAATTTAATTATAATTCCCTTTGTTTTCAAGAAAGAAAATTAATTTGAAGAAATCTTTATTTAGGAATATTATGAAAATTTTAGAATAAAAAAAAAACCTTCAAATTCCCCAACATAAAGGCAAAATTCAAAGATAGTCTTTTCACCTAAAATTTATTGCAACATTCCTTTTAAAAATTGTCATAACGGTTTTGGAGACTGCTAGACAAATTTGAAAACAAATGAATAGAGTCATCACCAATCTCTTTTGGCTAGGTGTGATTGGCCACCTATTAATACTTACCTTTTTAATAAATTTTAAAAATAAATTAAAATTTATTAAAATGATAATTTTTGGGTTTACAAAAGATAGTTTAGGTTTGAAAGTTGGTTATGCATAAGGAAGGATTAGCACTCCCACAATGCCCATTTAAAATGGTACCAATTAATTATATGTTATCTTTTAATAATGACTAAAATGGTCTTAATTTTGGCATTTAAAATTTAATTTCCTTAATTTTCTTTAAAAACACATTTTTAATTGTTAGTAAGCTTGAAAAAATAAATAAGAACCTTATATTGAAAATTTCCTTAAAATATTCTAATACTTTGGTAATACTAAGAGGAACCATCTTACCTAAGGAATTTTTAAGAATCATTACTCAAAATTCTTAAAAATTCTATCTTTGGTGGTTCATATTTATTTTTGAAAAACATAAAATATGATATCTATAATTTTAAAGCACATAGTATTTTTTGAAACTCATTTCTGTACCATTTATAAAAATATAAGAAATCATTATCAAAATTTAATCTAAATGTTCTAATACGTTGGTGGCTTTTTGATAGATTTTCTTCTCTAAAGATTTCTGAAGAATCACTACTAGGATTTCTTTAGGATCTCATTTTTGAAGATTTTTCGTTTATTTTTTAGAAAATTATTAAAAGTCGAGTAATAATAATATTATCCACAAATACATTTATTTCCTAAAAACACTCTTATTTATTAAGAAATATTGTTTAAATTATATAAAATAATTATAACATGAAAATTTTTTATATTGAAAAGAAACTTCTAAATATTCTAATACTTTGTCAATTTTTACAAGACTTTTCTCACCTAGGGAATTCTCGAGAATTTCTACTCGGACTTTCCAAATTCCCATCATCGAAAATTCTCTCTACTTTAAAATCATGTAATAATATTATTATCTATAAACAAATTTATTTCCAAAAGTGTATAATTTCATATAAAAAATCTACTCAAATTAAGAATAATGATACAACATAAATCTTTCACATTGAAAAGAAATTTTTAAATATTCTAATACTTTGCCAATTTTTAGAAGACTTTTCTCACCTAGAAAATTCTCAAGAATCACTACTCGAAGTTTCTGAGATCCCATCATCAAAAAATTCATTTGCATTTAAAACTATGTACTATAAACAATCAAGTAGAAAATGTATAAGAAAAACATATATTGATTATGTTTTACTCTTCTTTAATTATTTTCCAATTATCCCTAAAATTTTGAAAGGAACAAAGTAAATAAAAAATTTTTATTGAAAATTTTCCTAGATACACTGATACTTTGGTGATATTTTAGAAACATTTTCTTACTTAGGGATTTCTTAAGAATCTCTACTCAAATTTCCTTATAATCCCATCCTTGAAAATTTCATTCATTTTTTCCTTTCTTACTTAATTAATTTTTATTCTAATTATATCAATTTCATTACTAAAAGTCGTGACACATTATTATTAACATCTATCAAAATTTTAGAAAAATAGACAAATGAAAACTTTTTTGCATTGAATATTTTTATAAATACTCCAATACTTTGGTAGTATTTCTAGAAAAATATAATCACCTAGACATTTTAGAGAATAGCTACTCGGATTTCTCTAAAATATCATCCTTAAAAAATTTCATTCAATTTATTATTAACATTATTATTATTATTATCTGTTTTGCATAAATCTAAAGTACATGGGAATAATTTGCATTTAAAATAAAATAAAGTGCAAAAATTGAATTGTGTAAAAATTAAAGTGAATATGGAAATTTAACTAAACTAGCAATAAAAAGAAAATGCATGGGATTTGAATTATAATCATATTTGAAACAACATTAAAGAAATATAAATGATGATATAAGACACGCATGACAATAAGCCTTATTGTAAAAAACAAAAAAATTTAAACCCTTGTGAACTACCCAAAAAGAAGAATAAGACATTATTCTGAGCTAGCTAGGACAATACTATCAGCAAAAAAAGAACCAAAATATAAAAATCTCTAGCCTTCCTATAAGTATCCATCACACCATAAGGACCATTAAACTCAATGAATATATAAAGATCAATAACCCAATACAACATAGCATCAAATAAATTAACTTGGAAATATATTGACCATACTTTCATGATGTCAAGCTGAAAATGCCCATGGTATGTAAAGAAAAGGGAAACCAATTCAATTAACACTGAAACACTTATATAAAAATAAGCTATGAAAACTCTGCAGCAGTTAAAAAAAACCATTGAAATCATGTTGCATGAAGGAACAAAGAAAGCCAATTTAGAACCCTTTTTACCATTCGATAGCTTCCTTCTTTCTCCATTTCAGTAGCTTTCTCCCTTTTCCTTTTTGGCAGCTTCCTCCTTTCTCCCTTTTAATGGACTCTCTTCTTTTCTTTTTCTTTTTCCTTCTCCTTGAAACCTCTTCTATTCAACTTTTTTTTTTCTAGTCATTTCTTTCCTTATTTTCTTTTTTGTGTTACATCCTTCCCTTTTTTTGTTTTAGCACCCTCTTCTCCAATCTTTTTGGTAGACCCCCTTCCACTTTTCAATAGTTAGCCCCCTCAAAAAAAATCTCATTCTTGGTGAATATAGACCCTTGGATGAGATCTCATCCAAGGGTCAAAGTCTCTTTTTTTTTTTCGAAGAACCACCTTTGGCCATTAGATCAAAATCAATAAAAGATCCAATGGTGCACATTATTTACTGCAAAGGCTAGATTTTTATATCCTTCAAACCCATGAAAAGACCATTTTACCCTAGTCCAAAATTTTTTGGTATTTAGGCCATTTTCTTAGAAATCAATGTTCTCATGCTCATTTTTAGGATTTTAAAACACCAAAAATCATGAAATATTATAAATTGAGATCTAGAAAGTTTCATGAAAATCTAATCTTAGGAAAGCCAAATTACGAAAATACCCTTATAAGGTATTTTAGTAATTTTACGCTTCTTGGGGTACTGTTGTGATTTCAAATATATCAAAAATCATGAAATATTATGAAATTGAGATATAAAAAGTTTCATGAAATTTTGAGCTTGAGAAAGTCAAATTACTTACGAAAATATCCCTTAATGGGTATTTTAGGAATTTTGTATTTTTCCCAATACAATAAAAATTGTTAGTGTTTTAAAAGTCACTAAATTTAATTTTGAATGACATTGATTCCATTTAGGTTATGAACTTTGAAAATTGACCTCGGTTCTATTCATTTTGACTAGGGTTGACTTTAAGGCTTGCTTGTTTCATTTATTCTTTATTTTCCATACATCCACGTGAAAAGGTATCATCCATATAAATCCCATGCAAAAGAGTTTGAAAGTAACCATGTGGGTCTCTTTTTTATTAGGCTTAAATATTGATGCATTTTATGGGCTCTTAAAGGGTTGTAAATGGGCTTAGATTAATCATGCTAAAATGTTCAAGACAAAATTCAATATTTGCAACTGCCTCTTTTTACATATTTCTGAGAATAAAAATAATGCAAAGACATAGATAACAAATTTGACTGAATGATGCTTTTGAGAGTTTTTTTTTTTTTTTGTCAATGGCTTTCCTCTAACAAAGATTTTGAAACTTTGAAAATAGCTTCTCCTCAATAAAGGCTCTGAAACTTTGAAAATAGCTCATCCTAAATAGAGACTTTGAAACTTTGAAGATGGCTCCCCCTAAGCAAAGGCTTCAAAACTTTAAAATTGGTTCCCCTCAAATAGAGGTTTTGAATCTTTGAAAATGGCTCCCCTCAAACAGAGGCTTTGAAACTTTAAAAAAAAATTTTTTGTTGTGTTTTTATTTTTTTTTATTTTTTTTTGTGAATTAATAAACTTGACTATTTGTAAGAAATTTAAACGAAAACTTAATAACGTTTGGAAATAAAACAAGATATCAGGACTAGAGGTCTTATAAATGTCAAAATAAAAATAGATTCAGCTCAGAAAACTTACGAATCTTACGTGAAGGACTTATAGATTATGCTTTGAGGTCTTAGAAATTATTCCCGGAGATCTTATATATCTTTGAATGCTCCTCGTAATAGAGTTGTTAAAACTTTAACAATTTAAAATGTTTTGCACAAAGGTCTTAGAAATTATACCCGGAGGTCTTACAGATCTAAAAAATCTTTGAAGGCTTCTCCTAATAGAGGTGTTGAAACTTTAAAAATTTAAAATGTTTTGGCTGGAGGTCTTGGAAATTATGCTTAGAGATTTTATAGATCTAAAAAATCTTTGAATGCTCATCATAATAAAGGTGTTGAAACTTTAAAAATTTAAAATGTTTTGCCCTGAGGTCTTACAAATCTAAAAAATCTTTGAATGCTCCTTGTAATAAAGGCATTGAAACTTTGAAATTTTATTTGAAAATGGCTTCCTCATAAACAAAGGTTTTGAAACTCTAAAAATCTTGTTTGAAAATGGCTCCTTCTAAACAGAGGCTTCAAAATCTTATTTGAAAATTGTTCCCCTTAAACAGAGGTTTTGAAACTTTAAAATCTTTTTTTTTTCTCTCTTTTTCTTTTTTATTTTGAAACTAGTTTGGAAATGGCTTATGATGTTATGGCTCAATGGTTTCATAAGTTGTGATTGTTTCAAAATTATTTTTCATACTTCAGTCTTTTATTTGAATGATTCTTCCTTAAAAAAACAAAGTTGATACTTTTTCTGAAGAATATATTAACCGTAATTCATGAATGCAATAAATGCAAAACATATAATGTAAGTATTATTAGAAACCAATAGGACACATCCAATCTCAATCTTGGTTTGCATATTCTAGGAGCTGCTTTATTGTCAACTACGATGACCATTTGTTGATATCATTGTCAAACACTACTTCTAAAAGTTTTTATTTTGATTTGATGAATATGTGCTTTTCCAAATCTTCCCCTTTTTAAATTTTTTTTTATGTTTTTGTTTGTGTTTTTATTTTCTTTTTGTTTTGTTGTTGTTTTCTTGTTTTTTAATTTTTTTTCAACTTTCCTATCCTTAATTTTCATAAAATAATGTAAAATATTTTATGAATATTATCAATCAGTTATCATATTCCAAATTTCATGAATAGTGTAATGAATTACCGTTTCTTTTATTTGAGAGAACGATGATTATTAGAAAGCAAGGTAAATTAGAGAAAGATGAACATTTATTGATAGAAAGGTATAAGGACGTGTCCAGGGAGAAGTTTGAACACTAGTTTAAACAAGAGAATTATATTCAAACGGTGAATATTCAGACAATCATGAACAATATTCCAAAACTTTTCCTCTTAATATCCCATTCCATTAATACACCTGATCCTTTTGAGTTCATTGTATTAGACATTGCCCCCCCGTACTTGGATATTTCCTTTACATCTAAGCCACCTTTTCAGGTTTTCAACTTAAATCCTTCCTTTTGACTCAAATTACCTTTTTTAAGTTTTCAATTATGAGTCTTCCTTCATTTTTTATTTTTGTTTTTTGTTTTTTTTCTTTGTCTTCTTCTCAAGCAAAGTATTTTTTTATAGTATCCGAATTTATTGGGTTTGGCAAATCATCCCCATCCATCTTTGCCAAAATTAGTGCTCTACCTAAAAAAGCCTTTTTGATTGCATATGGACCTTTCCAATTTGGCATTAATTTTCCTCGATTATCATGCTGATTCAGAAGAATTTTCTTTAAAACCAATTCTCTTTCATGGAAATGCCTAAATCAAACTCTTTTGTTATGTGTTCGCATCATTCCTTTTTTGGTATAACTGACCATGGCAAAAAGCTATGAATGTTTTCTCTTCAATGAGGTTTAGTTGTTCGTAGCAATTTTGGACCCATTCTACTTCTTCTAAATCTACTTCCTCTAAATCTACTTCCATTAGGATCTTTAAAGAAGGAATCTCCACTTCGATTGGCAGCACAACTTCTATCCTATATATGAATGAAAAAAAGAATGGCCCTAGTAGATGTACACACTGATGTCATGTAGGCATGCAGTGTGAAAGGTGACTTTCATGCCAAGTCCTTATAAGTATCAGTCATTAGGACTGTAAATGAACTAAACATAAATGAACAAACATATGTTCATAATTTGTTCATTTATTTTTAGAGCTGTTTGAGCTTGGTTCATGTTTGGTAAAAAATTTGTTAATTATGTTCGAGCTTAGTTCATTTAAATAATAGGATGTTCGCATTCATTTGTGTTCGGATAAGGTTAAAGGGTAAATAAGTAATATTGTTATTAGAGGGTGTTTGGTTCGTAAAATTGTAGATTTTGAGGGAGAGTGCGATCCCCAAAAAAGTGTGATGCCTAAGGTTTTTTTTTTTCATTTTTAGGGCATCCGGTATTCATATTCACTTATTTGATTAGGGGGAATCCACATATATTAAATCTTGAATAAGTACTATAATTTTCTTTGCATATATTATTCACTTATTTGATTAAGGGGAATCCACATATATTAAATCTTGAAAAAGTACTATAATTTTCTTTGCATATATTATGGTAATTCAAATAACCCCATTCAATTCACATATACTAAATCTTGAATAATTACTATAATTTCCTTGTCATATATGATGGTAATTTAAATAACCCTATTCAATTAATTAAATGGGGTTATTCAAGGCATTTTCTTGTCAAAAATGCCTTGAATAATCCCTTTTAATTTTTATGAGGGTATTATTCAAGCCATTTTTTTGCCAAAAAAGCCTTGAATATTCACCTCCCTTTTCTTAGGAGGATTATTTAATGTGTTTTTGGCTAGATAATGCCTTGAATAATCCTTTACAAAAAATTGAATGGGGTTATTCAAGGCATTTCTAGCCAAAAATGCCTTGAATAATCCCTTTCAATTTTCCTTTTAATTTTTATGAGGGGATTATTCAAGGCTTTTTTGACCAAAAAACGTGTTGAATAATCCTTTACAAAAAAAGTAAATAGGGTTATTCAAGGCATTTTCTGGCCAAAAACACCTTGAATAATCTTTAAAAAAAATAAGAAAGGATTATTGAAGGCGTTTTTTTATAAAAATCACCTTAAATAATCACCTTTCCAGAGGGGATCATTTAAGGCCATAAATAATACCTTTCAATTATAAAAACATTGGAATAGCTCAGTCGGTTAGAGCATATGGCTATTAACCATGAGGTCATAGGTTTGATCTTTCCCTCTAGCATTTTTTTGGTTTTTCAGAGGATTATTTAAGGCATTTTTGGATAAGAAACACCTTAAATAATCCTTTGAAATATCATATGCTGTTAACCATAAGGTTGTAGGTTTCAATGGATTATTTAAGACATTTTTGAAAAACCCAAAAAATGCTAGAAGGAAGGATCGAACCTACAACCTTATGGTTAATAGCTGTATGCTCTAACTAATTGCGCTACTCCAATGCTTTTATAATTGAAAGGTATTATTTAAGGTCTTGAATAATCCCCTCAATCCCCTATAGGAGGGTATTATTCAAGGAATTTTTTGCCAAAAATGCTTTAATAATCTCCTCTTATTTTAATAGTCCCTTTCAATTAAAAATTAGAGAAGATTATTCAGGGCATTTTCTACAAAAAATGCCTTCAATAATCCTTTTTTTTTTAAGAATTATTCAAGGTGTTTTTGCTAGAAAATGCCTCGAATAATCTTTTACAAAAAATTGAATGGGGTTATTCAAGGTGTTTCTGGCCAAAAACACCTTGAATAGTCCTCTTCAATGAAAAATTAGAATGGATTACTCAAGGCATTTTTGGCCAAAAATGCCTTCAATAATCCCTTCTAATTTTTTTGGGGATTATTCAAGGTGTTTTTGCCTAGAAACGGCTTCAATAAAAATTGAAGGGGATTATTCAAGGCATTTTTTTGCCTTCAATAACCCCCAAAAAACCTTGAATAGTCCCCTCATAAAAATTCAAAGGGATTATTCAAGGCAATTTTTGCCAAAAATGCCTTCAATAATCCCATTCTATTTTTTGTAAGGGATTATTAAAGGCATTTTTCATGCCAAATGCCATATATAAACCAAATGTTTTACTAGTAGAAACCTACAACTGACTTACATTCATTTCTAAACATGTTTTTCAAAATGGCAACGACTATTTTACAATTTTCTTAGTTAGGTCAAATTTGAAAATGATGCTATTTCCCCCTCGAAATCCTAGAATACCATAGGGAGAGGTGGATTTTTTATTTTGGGACTTTGGGTACTGTTAGGAATCTGTTAGTTTTCCTTAGAATTAGATTACCCTAAACCAAACATTAAAATCAAATACCAAATAGTAAGATTTCGAGGGAAAATGTTTGGATTCCCCTGGACAAAATGCCCTCTTATTGTTATCAAATAAACGAACAATAAATGAATAATAAATGAATGAGTTTTAAATGAACATTAATGAGCTTGTTCATGAACGTAAATGAACGAACATCACAAATAGACAGTTGTTCGTGTTCAATTTATTTAATAAATGAACATATAAATGGTGTTCAAGATCATTTGTTAAGCTTAATAAATGAACATAAATGAACATAAATGAACAAAAGTTGAACATGTTCACAAACGGTTCATCAAAAGCTTTGTTCACTTACATCTTTATCTATTATTTTTTCTATTATCCTTTTGATATTTTTATTGGCAGCTTCTACTACTCCATTCATCTTTGGGTGACATGGAGCTGAATTATGGTGCTTTAATTTAAATTGAGCATAAACATATGTTAACATCTTATTATTCGAATTGCAAGCATTATCAAAAATTATCTTTTCTAAAAGGCCATATCAACATATTATCTCCCTTTTTAAACTTACATACCATTGCCCTTGTCACATTAGCATAAAAAGCTACTTCGACCCATTTTGTGAAATAATCAATCACTACAAAGATGAATCGATGTCCATTTAAAGCTTTGGGAGTGATGGGTTTAATTACATCCATCCCTCACATGAAGAACAGCCATGGAGGTACGATAACATGTAAAAAGATTGGAAGAGCATGAATCTTATCTACATAAATCTAACATTTATGATATTTTCTAGCATAGTTGATACAGTCACTCTCCATTATCAACCAATAATAACTTGCCCTCATGATTTGTCTAGCCATCATGTGGCCATTTGCATGTGCTCCATAAGTTCCTTTATGCACTTCTTGTAATATTTTCTTGGCCTCAATAGAATTCATGCATCTTAATAACATTTGATCCTAACTTTTCTTGTACAAAATTTCCCCATCAAGGAAAAATCCCACAGCCTATCTTTTGATCATTCATTTGTTATTTTTTGACACATGTTTTGGGTATTGTTGGTGCTTGACATATTGCATGATATTATAGTACCAAGGCAGGCCATCAAATCTCCTCATCAACATTTGAACAATTTGCTAGTGACTCGTGGACATTTAACTAAATAGGTTGGATTTCCATCTTATTACCCACTTTAAACATTATAGCCAATATAGCTATAGCATTAACCATTTGATTATCTTTTCAAAGTACATGACAGAATTGGACCATTTCAAACTGTTTGATCAAATCTACCATATACTTTTGGTATCATACCAACTTTGAATCTCTTGTTTCCCTTTCACCATGTAGTTGATAGATTATTAAGGCCAAGTCTCCATAGGCTTCTAGCACTCTAATTTTCCTTTCAATTGTTGTTTGTAAGCTTGTTAAGCATGCTTCATATTCTATCACAATGTTGGTGTAATTAAAATCCAACCTTGTAGTGCGTGGATAATAATTTCCATTAGGGGATATTAGAATTACTCCAATCCCATGCACCAAATCATTCAAAGCTCTATCAAAGAACATTTTCCATGGCTTTTTTATTGGTTCCTTTTTCTTCACTTGGGATATGGTCATTAAATCTTCATCAGGAAAGTCCAATTTCATAGGCTCATAATCATTAGTTGTACACTTTACAAGGAATTTAGCTATCACACTTCCTTTGATTGCCTTTTGCTACACATATACAATGTCATATTCAAAGAGCATGACTTGCCATTTTGCTAACCTTCCTGATAATGATGGCTTTTCAAAAATATACTTAAGAGGATCCAACCTTGTTATTAACCAAGTAGTATCGTATAGCATATATTGCCTGAGTTTGTCGGCTGCCTAAGCTAATATGCAGCACATTTTTTCCTATCGAGAATATTTAGACTTATATTCAGTGAACTTCTTACTTAAGTAATAGATGACTTGCTATTTCTTACTTGTTTCATCTTGTTGCCCCAACACACAACCTATAGAACGGTTGTATATCGTGAGATACAAAATCAATGGTTTCTCTATAATAAGCGATACCAACACTGGCAACTCTTCAATCTTTTTAAAGGCATATTAACATTTTTTATCCTATTTTTTGGGATCATGTTTCTAAAGCAACTTGAAAGTTAGGTCACATTTAGAAGTAAGTTGAGAAATAAAGTGGGAAATGTAATTTAACCTTCCTAGAAAACCTTTTACTTCCTTTTACATGCATGGGGGAGATAAGTTCTAGATGGCAAGTATCTTATTCGGATCAACTTCAATGCCTTTCTCACTAACTACAAACCCTAACAATTTTTCTAACTTAACACCAAATGTGCACTTAGCCAAGTCTAGCTTGAGTTAATACTTTCGCAATCTTTCGAACAACTTTATGAGATTGGTAACATGGTCCTCTCCCTCCTAAGATTTTGCAATCATGTATCCACATACACCTATTATGCATCATTTCATGGAAAAGGGTTACCCTAGCTCTTTGATAAGCAGCTCATGCATTTTTCAACTCGAAAGGAATAACTTATAATAGAATGTGCCTCATATGGTAACAAACATAGTTTTTTCCATGTAAGAAAGGGCTATTTTAACTTGGTTATATCTAAAAAACCATCCATGAAAGAGAATGTGGAGTGTTTAGCTGTATTATCCATGAGAATGCCAATATGGGGCAAAGGAAAATTATCTTTTAGGCTAGCTTTATTCAAATCTCTATAGTCTATGCATATTCAAACTTTTCCATCTTTCTTGGGAACTAAAACCACATTAACTACCCATTTCGGATATTTGGCTACCCCTAAAAAGCCTACATCAAATTGCCTTTCTACTTTTTCTTTAATTTTAACAACATGTCTTGTTTCATGTGCCTCAGTTTATGTTATACTGACTTACATTCTGGTTTTCATGGTAATTGATGTTTTACAATATTTGAACTGAGTCCTGGCATATCTTGGTATGATCATACAAACACATTAACAAACTCACGAAGTAGTTTTTCCAACCTCTCTCTTTCTATGTATAAAAAGGATATGCCTATCTTAAACTCCTTATTTTCCTCATTCTTTAAATTGACTATGCCTGTAGCTTATGCATGAGGTTCAATTTGTTTTCTTTCTTGTTCCATTGGTTTTAATAAATCAAGGGTAAATTATCCTCATCTGAATTCTCTTCATTATCAAGTTCATCAATGTGAATAAGTTTTCAAAGTCAAATCTTGGATTGTCATCATGATTATTCTTATATTCATTATTTGAAAACATGAAAATAGGTGAAATTGAAAAGATGTAGGCATATGTGTGGGAAAAAAATAAGAAAAGGAAATTGTAACTTTGAATGAATGGAATAATAGAGGAAAGGTAAATGCAAAACATTAGTCATTTTATTAAAATGATAAAGGAAAGATAAGCCCATACAAAACTCTTGGGTATAAGCATTGGGGAAAACTAATTCACTACATTACTTTATGAAAGATTTAAGGATAACTAGCAACTTCATTGATTTTCAATTGTTTAGCTCTTTACCCGAAGGATATGGATAAACAAGAAGCTTATCTCCTTGAATGGTTGTTGCTGCATCTCTTACCATATAGATATAGAGTTTAAAAAAAGGCTTCTTTCATGTTCAACATAGGTTCCCTTTATGTGTCTTTTAGTAGATTAGGGTGGATATATCCACCTAAATGAAATATATCATAAAGGTAAGGGATGATCATTCTTTTATATTTTGGCTCATGTCCCCTAAAGCCATGCCAATATTTTCTTCTTACTTTTAGCCATGGCTCTCTTTTCTTCTATCGTAATGACTTTAAATCCTAATCCAAACCTTTCCCTATTTTCAAATGCTCTTGATGGCTCTTTGATTCCTTGTAAATTCCTTTCAAGTTCATATCCAACATGCCATCCTTTACCTAGTGTTTGTTTGATAACCATCCTAGTTGCACTTGATAAGTGTGGAGTGTGCACCTTTAACCTTTCCCCTTCATAAGTTGCATTAATAATTTCAAAGGCTTTAAAAAAGCACTCCAATGCCTCTTCTGCAGCTTTCATATATGGAGTAGTCATGGACTTGGTTACGAACAAGTTCTCTTCTCCAAAAATACTAATCAGTTGATCCTTAACTATAAACTTTACTTTTTGATGCAAAAATGATGGGATAGCTCCTGCCACATGAATCTATGGTTATCCCAACAGGTAACTATAAGATGGTGAAATGTCTATGACTTCGAATTCTATAGAGAAACTACATGGCCCTATTTACATTGGTATTTCAATATCTCCTAGCACTTTCTTTTGAGAGCCATCAAAAACCTTCACTACCATATAGTTGGTTTTCATATGTGATACATCAATGGGTAATTTTGTTAAAGTGATCATGGGCATGACATTGATTGAAGAGCTATTGTCAATAAAAACCTTTGCACATAGTAGTGATATAAAGGGCCTTGGCACTGCCTCATCCCTCTAGTGAAATTTTATCATCATTAAAAGTTATGAAATTCAAAGCCATAATACTCCCTATAATATGGTCAAAATTCTAAACAAAGATATTATAGTCCACATATTCTTGATTCAACACTTTCAATAGGGTATTTTGATGTAGTTTAGAATTCAACAATAGTGACAACAAAGAAATTTGAGCAAGCATCCTGTTCAACTGCTATACTTTGCCATATTCACTATGTTTGATCAATTTTAAAAACTCAACCTTTTTTTTCATTGATAGGTTCTTTATATTATGCATCTTGAGCCACTATAGAATAAGTCTTGTCTCCTTCTCTTAATATCTATTCTTTTTCTTTTCAAGCACTCTCTATCATTTTAGAAGTATTACATTTTCCACTCCTCATCACTCTACCTACCCCAATTATATTTGTAGTACTGTTGGCATTTGGGTCATTTGTGTCCTGACAGTAATTTGATTCTTATGCCATGACATTATAATCATACTTTCATGGTACTACCTTATTACTTTGATAAGGGAATGGGCTAGGGACTCAAATTATTATAGGTTTCATAGGAAAAAAATGGGCTACTCTTTTATTGAGCTTGGTTTTGGGTTGTAGAAGATAGTTATTGGTTTGGGCATGAACTTAGGTAATATACTTTTCAAAGATCCTCCTTCTGCTTTATTCATCAAGGATTGCCCTTGCACCCTACTTGGTTTTTCATTATAGTAAATCATCATTGGCCTAAGCATAAACTTAGAGGGCATACTCCCTGAAAACCTCTCTTCTATTGCAGTCACTATGTTTTGATCATCCTCTTCATAAAACTCTACCAAGGATGAATCTATTATTGTTTGCAGTAATTGGTGAAACTTGCTATAATTTTAAATTGAGTGTCTTGCCAGATTCATGTGATAGATACATGCGTGGGATAAATCATAGTCTTTTTGATAGATCACTTGTTTCGAGAGAATTAGGTGAAGCATGTCAACTTTGACCAAGTTTTCAAACACTTGACCTATCAGGGTTTTAACTTCATCAACATTTCTCCTAATATGCCTTACCATACTACCATCTATTACATTGACTATTGGCCTAACATAGTTTGGTTAAGGATTTTCATTAACATTTGGCTTCCGAATGGTGTCAAAATTATTTATCCTTTCTTGATCAAGTGCTGCACTCTATACTTAAGAGCTATGCAATTTTTTATGGAATGGCCTACAACTCCATCATGATAGTCACACCAAGCATTTGGATCATACCATCTAGGGTATGGAGGCTTTAATAGTTCTATGGGGTAAGGTGCAATAAGATGGTTTGCTACCAATTGAAGGAACAAATTAGTGTAAGATATGGGTATGGGATTAAGGGGAGTTTTCTCTTAAGTGGCCTTTAGACCTTTATGATTGCTTTTTGAACTATTTAACTGAACAACATGTTGGGCTACAGGTGCAAGAATGTAAGTAAGAATACGAGGGTGAAAGCTTTGCAAGAATCTTGGTGGTGGTACCAGTTGATATGTATATGGACCTTGGGAAATGTTATGTGTGGTAGGGTAATAAGGCAAGTAGGTTAGGTATGGGTGATATTGGATAAAATTTCTAGGTGATTGATTCTTATAGGCAACAAAATATGCCTCTCCATCTTTTTTCTTAGGTTGTATTACTTTTTTGGAACTAGAGGCATCTCCTATCTTGATCTTACTACTCTTTATGGCACTTTCTATCATTTCACCAGAAATTACCATATCCATAAAATTTTTCATTGCATTGCCAACAAGTTTATCATAATATGGTATTTTGAGGGTATTAACAAAAAGCACCATTATCTCTTTTTTGATAAAAAATGATTGTACTTGAGTAGCAAGATCCCTCTATCTATAGGCATATTCCTTAAAAGTTTCATTGGCTTTCTTTTTCATATTTTGTAGTGACAATCTAGTAGGAACCATGTCTAATACATGCTTGTATTGGCCAAGAAAAGCTTTAATGAAGTCTTTCTAAGAATGTATACGACTCCTATCTAGTTAAACATACCACATAGTTGCAGACCCAATGAGGCTATCCAAAAAATAGTGGTTCAAAAGCTTATCATTGTCAATGTGACCTATCATCATATGACAGAACATGGTGAGATAGGCCAATGGGTATTTAGTTTCATCATACTTATCAAAATCAAGAGTTTTAAACTTTAGTGGAATTACTAGATCCAAGACCAAACTAAGGTCATTTGCATCAATGATGCCAAAGATATCTTTTTCTTCAATGGCTTTTAGTCTCTCTTCTAGCAAGTCATACTTGTGTTGAATTTCTTTTTTCTCTCCTGACTCAAACATGACCCTTAATTTCTTTTTCCCTTTAGGAGCATCCAAATTGGGAACAAAAGTTAGATCAACCAGATTACATCTTGGATTATGCTCAAATTACCCTTGATTTGGTTGTTGGTTAATCAATAAGTGCATATTCAAAAATGGATAAGGTTGGCTACCTATATGTGATGGGTACATCAGTTAAAGAGCTTGACAATAGGGGTGTAAGCAAACAAAGCTTTCAATGAACTATTCGTGAACATGCTCGATTCTTGTTCATTAATGTTTATTTATTAAGCTTAACAAATGATCTTGAACACCATTTTTATGTTCATTTATTAAATGAACTAAACATGAACAACTGTCTGTTTGTTCATTTACATTTACGAACAAGCTCGTTTAAGGTTTGTTTAAAACTCATTCATTTATTATTCATTTGTTTGATAACAATAAGGGGGCATTTGGTTTAGGGAAATCCAAATATCTTCCTCAAGAATCTTGCTATTCAGTATTTATTCCAATGTTTGGGTCAAGGTAATTTGATTCTAAAGAAAACTAACATATTCCTAATAGTACCCAAAGTCTTGAAATAAAAAACCCACTTCCCCTGTGGATTCTAGAATTCTGAGAGGGGAAAATAACATTATTTCCAAATTTGATCTAACTAAAAAATTATGAAATAGCCGGTACCATTTTCAAAAGCATGTTTGAAAATGAATACAAGTCAGTTGTAGGCTTTTGCTGGTAAAAAATTTGGTTTTTATATGGCATTTGGCATGAAAAATGCCTTTAATAATCCCTTATAAAAAATTGAATTGGGTTATTGAAGGTGTTTCTGGCCAAAAATACGTTGAATAATCACAAAAAAAATTGAAAATGATTATTAAAGGCTTTTTTGGTAAAAAAAAAACACCTTGAATATTCCCTTCTAATAAAAAAAAAAATTAGAGGGGATTATTCAAGGCATTTTTAGCCAAAAATGCCTTGAATAACCTTATTCAATTTTTTTTAAGAGATTATTTAAGGTATTTTCTAGCTAATAATGCCTTGAATAATCCTCTCCCATATAAGATTATTCAAGGTCTTAAATAATACCTTTTAATTATAAAAACATTGGATAGCTTAGTTGGTTAGAGCATACGACTGTAAACCATAAGGTTGTAAGTTTGATCCCTTCCTTTAGCATTTGGGATTTTCAAAGGATTATTTAAGGGGTTTGTTATCTAAAAACACCTTAAATAATCCCTTATTGAAGGCATTTTTGGACCAAAAATGCCTTAGGTAATCCTTTAGAAAACCTAAAAAATGCTAGAGGGAAGGATTAAACCTACGACTTTATGGTTAGCGGTTGTATGATCTAACCAACTGAGCTACTCAAGTATTTTTATATTTGAAAGGTATTATTTAAGGCCTTGAATAATCCCCTTTAGAAGGTAATTAGTCAAGGTATTTTTTATAAAAAAATGCCTTTAATAATCCCCTCTCATTTTTTTAGGGATTATTTAGGGCATTTTTTGCCAGAAAATACCTTGAATAACCCTACTTAATTTTTTGTAAGGAATTATTTGAGGCATTTTTTGACTAAAAATGCCTTGAATAATTAAAAAAAAAAAGGTTGTTCAAGGTGTTTTTGGCTAGATTAATCCCTTTGCTAAACCAATTGATCCCCACCTTGGATGGATAAATTGGTTTTAGGTTTTTAAAAATAGGATCAATCCCCTCGTAAAGGATTGATTGATTTTTTACCTAGAATGAAAATTTCGTTCCAAACTTTGAAAAAGGATTGATGACCCATACTAGAAGATTGATCACTTGAAAAGGGGATTGATTGGTACCACTTATGGATCTATTGGTTGTACTTTTTCATGCAAAAATTTGTTTGAATTTTAACTAACCTAATTGATTTCCCCATATGAGGGGATCAATCCCTTATGCCCAGAAATGCTCCAGTGACTAGTTTATCAGGCTTCGAAGGGTATTTTCAACTCCAAACCACCCCAAATGTCTAATTCCTCATTTGCTCTATATATTGGGCATTCTAACACACCAAGGAGGTTGATAAATCAAAAGAACAAGATCAAACAAGCCATATACTCATTCTCTTAAAGAAATTAAAAGTTTTAAAGCTTTAAAGTCTATATCTTTGTATTTATCGTATCCAAATCATATTTGTTATTCATTCATCTTTTCCTTTTACTTAAATTTAACAAACATCTAGCCTTAGAGAGGTTGTTCTATTATTTGCAAAATTACCTTTGATATACAAAAGTAGAAGAGAACAAGATGTGAGGTATCCTTTTAAAAGTTTTGTAGTGAGATCAAGTAAAATACTATGAAGGCTTGAGGTTTCTATCTTAAGCCTTAGAGAGAAAAAGATAGGGTTGTATTTTCAATTCAAGATTAGTGGATTGAAGTCTTGGTGTGGACAACCAAGAAGAAAAGATATAGGTGCCTTATGGAAAAGCATAAAACTTCTATAAATCTTTGTGCTTAATTTCTCTATCCCTATCTCTTTATTTTCATTGTTGATTAGATTTTCTTCTACATATATCAATTATTGTCATTTGCATCATATTGTGATATTGATTTTAATTTTCCATTCAATTATTTTGAAATCCTTGTTTGGGAAAAACTTGGAGAAATCTAATTCACCCTATCTTGGATCACCATTTCACCCAAAAAGCTAACAGGGCATTTTTGTAATTTCATAGGAGATTATTTACTAAATAATTATAAGAAAAGATGTATTTTCATAATTATGGTATTAGGGCATAATAGTCCATTTGGCTGCATGTCAATTTATAATAGAAAGGGTATTTTTGTAATTTCGTAGAAGATCATTTGGTAAATCAATATTAAAGAAGGGTATTTTCATAATTGTGGTATGAGGGCATAATAGTCCATTTGGTTACATGTTAATTTCTTATCATATAATGGAAAAGGCATTTTGGTAGTTTTCATTATTTTGTAAATAATTATAAGAGAAAGGCTATTTTCTTAATTATGATATGAGGGCACAATAGTTTACTTGGTTACATGTCAATTTCTTATCATATAATGGAAAGGGCATTTGGTAACTTAATAAGGGATTATTTAGTAAATAATTATAAAAAAGGGCATAAAAGTCTATTTCGTCACATGTCAACTTCTTATAAGATAATTTAAGTGTATTTTGCTAACTTTATAAGAGATTATTTTATAACAATTATTAGAGAAGGGGTATTTTCATAATTATAGTGTGGGGGAATAATAGCCCATTTAGCCATAAGTCAATTTCTTATTGTGTAATGTATAAAGGTATTTTAGTAATTTCATCAGAGATTATTTAGTAAATAATTATAATATAAGGGGTATTTTCATAATTGTAATATGAGAGCGTAATAGTCAATTTGGCCATATGTAAATTTCTTAAACATATAAAGGAAAGGCCATTTTGATAATTTCCTGGGGGATTATTTTGTAAAAAATTATAAGAAAATGAGTATTTTCGTAATTATGGTATGAGGGCATAATAATCCATTTGGCCACAAGTGAATTTCTTATCGTGTATGTAAAGGGTATTTTATCAATTTCATAGGGGATTATTTAGTAAATAATTATAAAGGGAAGGGCTATTTTTGTAATTATGATATTAATGCATCACAGTCAATTTGGCAACATGTCAATTTCTTATCATATAATGGAAAGGGCATTTTCATAATTTCATAGGAGATTATTTTGTAATTAATTATAAGAGAAATGGTATTTTCGTACTGATCATATAAGGGCATAATAGTCCATTTAGCTTGGTGTCAATTTCTTATCATATCATAGAAAGGGTCATTTAGTATATTTTTTAAGGATTTCTTGGTAAATAATAATAAGAAAATAGGTATTTTCATAATTATGGTATGAGGGAATAACAGTAAATTTGGACATATATTAACTTTTTATCATAATGAAAAGGGTATTTTGGTAATTTAATAAGTGATTATTTAGAAATAATTATAAGAGAATGGGTATTTTCGTAATTATAGTATGAAGGAATAATAGTCCATTTGGCCACATGTCAATTTCTTATCATTTAATAGAACAGAATTTTAAGAAATGCATAGGGGATTATTTAGAAAATATTTATAAGTGAAAGGGTATTTTTTAGTATTATATAAAGACATAATAATAAATTTGGACACATGTCACTTTTTTATCAAATAATAGGATAGGCAGTTTTGAAATCTTGTAAGGGATTCTTTTAATGTATATTATTAATGGAAATAGTATTTTCATAATTTCATAGGGGATTATTTAGCATATAATAATTAGAGAAAGGCTATGCTTGTAATTATGATATGAGGGCATAATACTCCATTTGGTTACATGTCAATTTCTTATCATATGATGGGAAAGACATTTTGGTAATTTTTTATGCAATTTTTAGTAAATAATTATAAAAAAGGGAATTTTCATAATTATGATATGAGGACACAATAGTCCATTTGGCTACATGTCAATTTCTTAGCAAATAATGAAAAAGGCATTTTGGTAATTTCATAGAGCGTTATTTAGTAAATAATTAAAAAAGAAAGAGTATTTTCATAATTATGGTATGAGGACATAACAGTCCATTTTTCTTATCACATAATCGAAAAGGCATTTTGGAAATTTTCTTGGGCATTCTTTAGTAAATAATTATAAGAGAATGGGCAATTTTATGGATATTGTATGAGGGCATAATAGTCCCTTTGATCATATATCAATTTCTAATCATATATTGGAAAGGGTGTTTTGTAATTTCATAGGAGATTATTCAGTAAATAATTATAAGAGTAGGAGTATTTTCATAATTATGGTATTACAACATAATAGTCCATTTAGCAATATGTTAATTTCAAATCATATAGTGGAAAGGATATTTTCTTAATTTCATAAGAGATTATTTAGTAAATAAATATTAAAAAAATTGTATTTTTGTTATTATGCTATAAGGGCATAATAGTCCATTTGGCTACATGTCAATTTCATATCATATAATGAAAAAGGCATTCTAGTAGTTTTCTAGGGGAGTATTTTATAAATAATTATAAGAGAAAGGCTATTTTCTTAATTATGATAAGAAGGCATAGTAGTCAATTTGGTTACATGTCAATTTCTTATCATGTAATGGAAAGGGCATTTGATAATTTCACAGGGGATTATTTAGTAAATAATTATAAAAAAATGGCATTTTCATAATTATTATATGAGGGTGTAATAGTCAATTTAGCCTCATGTAAATTTCTTAACATATAAAGAAAAGGCCATTTCAATAATTTATTGAGGGATTATTTTGTAAATAATTATAAGAAAAAATGTATTTTCATAATTATATTATGAAGGCATAATAATCCATTTAGCCACAAATGGATATCTTATCTTGTATGTAAAGGATATTTTAGCAATTTCATAGGGGATTATTTAGTAAATAATTATAAAAGAATGATTATTCTTGTAATTAAGATATTAATGCATAATAGTCAATTTGGCAACACATCAATTTCTTATCATATAATAGAAATGACATTTTGTAATTGCTTAAAAGATTTTTAGTAATTACAAGAGAAGGGGTATTTTTGTAATGATAGTATAAGGACATAATAGTCCATTTGGCTCGGTATTAGTTTCTTATCATATCATAGAAAGGATTTTTTAGTATATTTTTCAAGGATTTTTTAGTAAATAATAATAAGAAAAGAGGTATTTTCATAATTATGGTATGAGGGAATAATAATCAATTTTGCCACATATTAACTTCTTATCATAATGAATAGGGTATTTTGGTTATTTAATAAGTGATCATGTAGAAATAATTATAAGAGAATAGGTGTTTTTATAATTATGGTATGAGAGAATAATAGTCCATTTGGCCACATGTTAATTTCTTATCATTTAAAGGAAAGGGATTTTAGGAAATTCATAGGGGATTATTTAGAAAATTTTTATAAAGGGGTATTTTCATTATTATTATATAAAGGCATAATAGTATATTTGGACACATGTCACTTTCTCATCAAATAATAGGATGGACAATTTTTAAATCTCGTACGAGATTCTTTTAATGTATACTATTAATAGAAAGAGTATTTTCATAATTTCATAGGATATTATTTAGCAAATAGTAATTAGAGAAAGCGTATTTTGCGTATTTTTGTAGTTATGGTACGAAAGCATAATACGCTATTTGGTCACATGTAAATTTATTATCACATAATGGAAAAAGCATTTTGATAATTTTCTATGCGATTATTTAATAAATAATTATAAGAAAAGGGAAATTTTCATAATTATGATATGAGGACACAATATACCATTTGGCTACATATCAATTTCTTACAACATAATTGAAAAGGCATTTTAGAAATTTTCTAAGGGATTATTTAGTAAATAATTATAAGAGAATGGGTAATTTCATGGTTATTGTATGAAGGTATAATAGTCCATTTGATCACATGTAAATTTCTAATCATATATCAAAAATGGTGTTTTTATAATTTCATAGGAGATTATTTAGTAAATAATTATAAGAGAAGGGGTATTTTCATAATTATGGAATTATGGCATAATAGTTCATTTGGCAACTTTTCAATTTCTTATCATATAATGGAAAGGGTATTTTTGTTATTATGGCATAAGCGCATAAAAGTTCATTTAGCTACATGTCAATTTTATATTATATAATGAAAAATGCATTTTGGAAGTTTTCTAAAGGAGTATTTTGTAAATAATTATAAGAGAAATGCTATTTTCTTAATTATGATATGATAGCATATTAGTCCATTTGGTTACATGTCAATTTCTTATCATAAAATGGAATGGGCATTAGATAATTTCACAGAGGATTATTCAATAAATAATTATAAAAAAAGGGGTATTTTCATAATTATGATATAAGGGTATAAAATTCCATTTCACCACATGTCAACTTCTTATCATATAATTTAAAAGTTATTTTGGTAATTTTATAAAGGATTATTCAATAATAATTATAAGAAAAGGGATATTTTTGTAATTATGGTATGGGAGAATAAAAGCCTATTTGACCAAAAATCAATTTCTTGTCATGTAATGTAAAAGGTATTTCGATAATTTCATAGGAAATTATTTAGTAAATAATTATAAAAGAAGAGGAATTTTCATAATTATTATATAAAGGCATAATAGTCAATTTGGCCACATGTAAATTTCTTAACATATAAAAGAAGGCCATTTTAGTAATTTTTTAGAGGATTATTTTGTAAATAACTATAGAAAAAAGAATAATATCCTAATTATAGTATCAGAGCATAATAATCCATTTGGCCCCAAGTGAATTTCTTATCTTGTATGTAATGGGTATTTTAGTGATTTTATAGGGGATTATTTAGTAAATAATTATAAGAGAAAGGCTATTTTTGTAATAATGATATTAATGTGTAATAGTCAATTTGGCAACATGTCAATTTCTTATCATATAATAGAAAGGGTATTTTTGTAATTTCTTAAAAGATTATTTAGAAATTAATTATAAAAGAAAGGGTATTTTCATGACGATAGTATAAGGGCATAATAGTCCATTTTGCCACATATTAACTTCTTATCATATAATGGAAAGGGTATTTTGGTTATTTAATAAGTGATTATTTAGAAATTATTAAAAGAGAAAAGGTATTTTCATAATTATGGTATCAGGGGATAACCATCCATTTGGTCACATGTTAATTTCTTATCATTTAATGGAAAGGGTTTTTGAGAAATTCGTAGAGGGTTATTTAGAAAATATTTATAAGAGAAAAAGTATTTTCAATATTATTATATAAAGACATAGCAGTACATTTGGATAGATGTCACTTTCTTATTAAATAATGAGATGGGTAATTTTGAAATCTTGTAAGGGATTCTTTTAATTTATATTATTAATGGGAAATCTGTTTTTAAAATTTCATAGGGGATTATTTAGTAAATAATAATTAGAGAAAAGGTATTTTAATATTTATGGTATGAGACTATAATAGTCCTTTTGGTTACATGTTAATTTCTTATAATATAATAGGAAAGGCATTTTGGTAATTTTTTAGGTGATTATTTAGTAAATAATTATCATAAAAAGGGTATTTTCCTAATTATGATATGACGATACAGTAGTCCATTTGGCTACATGTCAATTTTTTGTCATATAATAGTAATGGCATTTTGGTAAATTTTTAGGGGATTATTTAGTAAATAATTATAGGAATAGTGTATTTTTGTAATTATAATATGATGGAACGACAGTCCACTTGGCTACATGTCAATTTTTTTATCATGTAATCGAAAAGGCATTTTGATAATTTTCTAGGGGATTATTTAGTAAAAAATTATAAAAAGTATGGGTTTTTTTTTTTGTAATTATGATATGAGGGCAAAATAATCCATTTAGCTACATGTCAATTTCTTATCATATAATGGAAAAGGCATTTTGGAAATTTCATAGAGGATTTTTTAGTAAATAATTATAAGAAAAAGGGTATTTTCGTAATTATGGTATAAGGACATAATAGTTCATTTAGCCATATGCTAATCTCTAATCATATAATGAAATAAGGTATTTTAGTAATTATGCATAATAGTCCATTTAGCTATATGCCAATTTCTTATCATATAATGGAATGGATATTTTGGTAATTTAATAGAGGGTTATTTAGTAAATAATTTTAAGAGAAAAGGTATTTTTGTGATTATGGTATAAGGGCATACTAGTCCATTTGAACACATGTTAATTTCTAATCATATAATGGAAAAGGCATTTTGTAATTTCATAGCAGATTCTTTTGTAAATAAATATTAAAGAAATGATATTTTTGTAATAATAACATGAAGGTATAATAGTCAATTTGGCTACATGTGAATTTCTTATCATCTAATCAAAAAGGGTGTTTTTGGAATTTCATGTGTGATTATTTAGTAAATAATTATAAAAGAATGGGTATTTTCATAATTAGGATATATGGGCATAATATTCAATTTAGCTATATTTAAATTTCTTAATATATAATGGAAACAGCATTTTGGTAATTTTTAAGGGATTACTTAGCAAAAAATTATAAGAAAAGGGATATTTTTGTAATGATTGTATGAAGGCACAATAGTACATTTGGCCACATGTCAATTTCTTATCATATAATGAAAAAGGCATTTTAGTAATTTCATTAAAAAGTTTTTAGTAAATAATTATAAGAGAAAGGGGATTTTCATAATTATGGTACAAGGACATAGTAGTTCTTTTAGCCACATATCAATTTCTTACCATATAACGAAAATGGCATTTTGCTAATTTCAATGGTGATTATTTAGCAAATAATTATAAAAGAAAGGGCATTTTCGTAATTAATGTATAAGGGCATAATAGCCAATGTTGCCACATGTTAATTTCTTATTACATAATGAAAATGGTATCTTGGTAATTTCATAAAAGATTATTTAGTAAATAATTATAAGAGAAAGAGTATTTTTGTAATTATGATATTACGGCATAATGGTCAATTTTGTAACATGTCAATTTCTTATCGTATAAAGGAAAATGGCATTTTTGTAATTTCTTAAGGGATTATTTAGAAGTTAATTTTAAGTGAAGAGGTATTTTTGTAATTATGGTATAAGGGCATAATAGTCTATTTGGCTAGATGTCAATTTCTTATCATATCATGGAAGGTGTATTTTAGTAATTTTTTAAGGGATTATTTAGTTAGTAATACTAAGAAAAGAGTATTTTCATAATTATGGTATGAAGGCATAATAGTCCATTTGGCCACATGTCAATTCCTAATCATATAACGGAAAAGGTATTTTCATAAATTTCATAGGAGATTATTTAGCAAATAATTATTAGAGATAGGGTATTTTCGTAATTATGGTATGATGACATAATAGTATATTTGGCTACATGTCAATTTTTTTTCATATAATGGAAGAAGAGTTTTGGTAATTTTCTAAGGGATTATTTAGTAAGTAATTGTAAGAGAAGATATATTTGTGTAATTATGATATGAGGGCATAATAGTCCATTTGGCTACATATCAATTTCTTATCATATAACATAAATGACTATTATTTAGTAAATAAATATAAGAGAATGAGTATTTTTGCATTTAGGGTATAAGAGCATAACAGTCTATTTTGCCACATGTCAACTTCTTATCATATAATGGCAAAAGTATTTTGGTAATTTAATAAGGGATTATTTAATAATAATGATAAGAGAAGGGGTATTTTTGTAATTATGATATAGGAGAATAATAGTCCATTTGGCCACAAGTCAATTTCTTAACATGTAATGTAAAGGGTATTTTGTTAATTTCATAAGAGATTTTTTGTAAATAATTATAAGAGAAGGATATTTCGTAATTATAATATGTGGGTATAATAGTCGGTTAGGCCATATGTAAATTTCTTAACATATAATGGAATGGGTGTTTTGGCAATTTCCTAGGGGATTATTTAGTAAATAATTATAAGACCAAAGGTATTTTTGTAATTATGGTACGAAGGCATAATAATCCATTTGGCCACACGTCAATTTCTTATTATATAATGGAGTGGGCATTTTAGTAATTTCTTAAGGGATTATTTAGTAAATAAATATAAGAGAAATGGTATTTTCATAATTATAGTTTGAGGGCTTAATAGACTATTTGGCCATAGCCTAATTTCTTATAATATAGCAAAAAGGTTATTTTGGTAATTTCATAGGTGATTATTCAGTAAATAATTATAAGAGAAGGGGTATTTTTATAAGTACAATAGGAGGGAATAATAGTAAATTTGACCACATATTAAATTCTTATCATATAATGGAAAGGGTATTTTGGTTATTTAGTAAAGATTATTTAGAAATATTATAGGGGCATTTTAGTAATTATGGTATGAAAGAATAATTATACATTTGCCCACATGTCAATTTCTTATCATGTAATGGAAAAGGGTTTTGGGAAATTCATAGGAGATTATTTAGTAAATAATTATAAGAGAACGAGTATTTTCGTTATTATGATATAAGGCAAAATAGGACATTTAGACACATGTCACTTTCTCATTAAATAATGGGATAGGCAGTTTTGAAATCTTTAAAAAAAAATTTTAATGTATTTTTAATGAAAAAGGTATTTTTGTAATTTCATAAGAGATTATTTAGTATATGACTATTAAAGAAAGGTTATTTTTGTAATTATGTTACAAGGGCATAATAGCTCATTTAGTTACAAGTCAATTTCGTATCATGTCATGTAAAAGGTATTTTGTTAATTTAATACATAATTTTTTAGTAAATAATTATAAGAGAAACGATATTTTTGTACTTGTTATATCAGGGCCTAATAGTCAATTTTGTTATATGTAAATTTCTTAACATAAAATGGAAAAGGCATTTCGGTAATTTTTTAGGGGATTATTTAGTAAATAATTATAAGAGCAATGGTACTTTCATAATTATGGTATGAGGACATAATTTTCCATTTGGCTACCTGTCAATTTCTTTTCATATAATGGAATGGGCATTTTAGTAATTTCTTAACGGATTAGTAAATAATTATAAGAGATAGGGTGTTTTCATAATTATGGTTTGAGGGGATAACAATCTATTTGGCCATATCTTAATTTCTTATCATATAACGAAAAGAATATTTTGGTAATTTCATAAACGATTATTCTGCAAATAATTATAGGAGAAGCAATATTTTCTTAATTGTGGTATGAAGGAATAATACTCAATTTGGACACATAGTAACTTCTTATCATATAATGGAAAAGGTATTTCAGTTATTTAATAAAGGATTATTTAGTAATAATTTTAAAAGAATGGGTATTTTGGTAATTATAATATATGAGAGAATATTAGTTCATTTAACCACATGTCAATTTCATGTCATGTAATGGAAAGGGTTTTTGGGAAATTCATAGGGAATTATTATATAAATATCGTTATTATGATATAAGGGCGTAATAGTACATTTGGACGCATATCACTTTCTCATCAAATATGGGATAGGCGGTTTCGAAATGTAAAGGATTCTTTCAAAGTATATTATTAATGGAATGGGTATTTTCATAATTTTGTAAGAGATTATTTAGTAAATAATTATTACAGAAAGGGTATTTTAGAATTATGGTTTGAGGGCGTATTAGTCCATTTGTCTACATGTCAATTTCTTATCATATAATGGGAAGGGCATTTTGGTAATCTTTTAGGGGATTATTTCATAAATAATTATAAGAAAAAGGGTATTTTTGTAATTACAATATGAGGGCACATTTGTCCATTTGGCTACATGTCAATTTCTAAATATATTTTGAAAAAGGCATTTTGGTAATTTCATAAAGGTTATTTTGTAAATAATTATAAGAAAAAGGGTATTTTTGTAATTATGCTATCAAGTATAATAGTTCATTTGGTCACATGCCAATTGCTAATCATGTAATGAAAAAAGGTATTTTTGTAATTTCATAAGGGATTATTTAGTAAATAATAATTAGAGAAAAGGGTATTTTAGTAATTATGGTCATGGAATGACAATCTATTTAGTTATATGTTAATTTCTTATCATATATTGGAAAAGGCATTTTGGTAATTTCATAGAGGGTTATTTAATAAATAATTATAAGAGAAAGAGTACCTTTATAATTATCGTATGAGAGCATACTAGTCCATTTGGCCACATGCCAATTTCTAATCATATAATGGAATGGGTATTTTCATAATTTCATAGGAGATTATTTAGTACATAAATATTAGAGAAATGTATTTTTGTAATTATGGTATGACGGCAAATAGTTAATTTGGCTACATCTTAATTTCTTATCAAATAATAAAAATGGCATTTGGTAAGTTTGTAAGGGATTATTTAGCAAATAATTATAAGAGGAGGTACTTTTGTAATTATGGTATGATGGCATAATAGACCATTTGACCACATGTCAATTTCTTATCATATAATGGAAAGGGCATTTTAGTAATTTCTTAAATGATTATTTAGTAAATAATTATAAGAGAATGGGTATTTTCATAATTATGGTATGAAGGCATAATAGTCAATTTGGTCTTATGTCAATTTCTTATCATATAATGGATGGGCATTTTGGCAATTTCATGGGCAATTACTTAGTAAATAATATAAGATAAGACTATTTTTGTAATTATTGTATGAGAGCATAATAGTCAATTTGGTCACATGTCAATTTTTTATCATATAAGGGAAACAATATTTTGGGTAATTTCATATAATTTAGTAAGTAATTATAAAAGAAAGAGCATTTTCGTAATTATTATATGAAGGCATAATAGTCAATTCCGCTGCATGTAAATTACTTAACATATAAAGGAAAGGGCATTTTGGTAGTTTTTTAGGGGATTATTTAGTAAATAATTATAAGAATAAGGATATTTTTGTAAGTATGGAATGAGAGCATCATATTCCATTTGGCCACATGTCAATTTCTTATATTATAATGAAATAAGCATTTTAGTAATTTTATAAGGGACTTTTTAGTAAATATAAGAGAAAGGTTATTTTCATAATTATGATTTGAGGGCATAATATTCCATTTGGCCATAACTCAAATGCTTATTATATAATGGAAATGCTATTTTGGTAATTTCATGATGATTATTCAATAAATAATTATAAAAGAAACGGTATTTTTGTAGTTATTGTATGGGGGCATAATAGTCAATGTGGTCATATTTCAATTTGTTATCATATAATGGAAAAGGTATGTTGGTAATTTCATATTATTTAGTAAATAATTATATGAAAAGGGGTATTTTTGTAATTATGATATTAGGGCATAATGGTTAATTTAGCAACATATCGATTTCTTATCATATAATGGAAATGGTATTTTTGTAATTTCTTAGGGGATTATTTAAAAATTATTTATAAGCAAAGGGGTATTTTCGTAATTATAGTATAAGGGCTTAATGGTCCATTTGGTCATGTGTCAATTTTTTATCATATAATGGAAAGGGCCTTTTTGTAATTTCTTAAGGGATTATTTAATAAATAACTATAAGAGAAGGGGTACTTTCGTAATTATGGTATAAGGGCATAATAATTTATTTGGCCATAGCTCAATATCTAATCATATAATGGAAAAGGTAATTTGATAATTTTATAGGCAATTATTCAATAAATAATGATAAGAGAATGGGTATTTTGTAATTATGGTATGAGAAAATAATATTCAATTTGGTTACATATTAAATACTTATCATATAATGAAAAGGGTATTTTGGTTATTTAATAAGGGATTATTTAAAAATAATTATAACAGAAGAGGTATTCTCATAATTGAGGTATTTTCATTGTTATGATATAAGGGAATAATAGCCCATTTAGTTACTTGTCAATTTTGAATCATGTCATGGAAGAGGTTTTTGGGAAATTTATAGGGGATTATTTTGTAAATAATTATAAGAGAAAGAGGTATTCTCGTTATTATGGTATAAGGGCATTATAGTACATTTTTGAACACATGTTACTTTCTCATCAAATAATGGAATGGATAGTTTTGAAATCTCGTAAGGGATTTTTTTAATGTATATTATTAATGGAAAAAGGTATTTTCATAATATCATAAAGGATTATTTAGTAACTAATTATTAGAGAAACGATATTTTCATAATTATTGTATGATTGTATAATAGTCCATTTGGCTATATGTCAATATCTTATCATATAATGGGAAATGCAATTTGGTAATTTTTAGGGGTTATTTAGTAATTAATTATAAAAGAATGGTTATTTTCGCACATATGATATGAGGGCACAGTAATCCATTTGGCTACATGTCAATTTCTTATCATATAATTGAAAGGTCATTTTCGTAATTTTATAGAGGGTTATTTAGTAAATAATTTTAAGAGAAAGAGTACTTTCGTAACTATGGTATAAGACATATTAGTTTATTTGGCCACTTGCCAATTTCTAATCATATAATGGAAAGTGTATTTTTCTAATTTCACAAGGGATTATTTAGTAAATAATTATTAGAGAAAGGGTATTTTTATAATTATAGTACGATAACATAATAGTCCATTTAGCTATATGTCAAGTTTTTATTATATATTGAAAATGTCATTTTGATAATTTCATAGAGGATTATTCAGTAAATAATTATAAGATAAGTGGTATTTTCATAATTATGGTATGAAGGTATATGTGTCCATTTGGCCACATTTCAATTTTTAATCATATAATGGAAAATGGTATTTTTATAAATAAATATTAAAGAAATCATATTTTTGTGATAAGGGCTCAAGGGCATAATAGTCAATTTAGCTATATGTCAATTTCTTATCATATAATGAAAATGGTATCTTCGTAATTTCATAAGAAATTATTTACTAAATATTTATAAGAGAAGAGGTATTTTTTAATTATGATATGAGGGCGTACTAGTCAATTTGACCATGTGTAAATTTCTTATCATATAATGGAAAAAGGCATGTCGATAATTTTCTATGGAATTATTTAGCTAATAATTATAAGAAAATGGGTATTTCCATAATTATAGTAAGAGGGAATAATAGTGCATTTGGCCACATATCAATTTTTATTATATAATGGGAATGGCATTTTAGTAATTTGTTAAGGAATTTTTTATTAAACAATTATATGAAAAGGAGTATTTTCATAATTATAATATGAAGGCATAGTAGTTTACTTGATCACATGTCAACTTCTTATCATATAATGGAAAAAGGCATTTTAGTAATTTCTTAAGGGATTTTTAGTAAATAATTTATAAGAGGAGTATTTTCATTGTTATAGTATGATGGCATAGTAGTTCATTTGGCTATATGTCAGTTTCCTTTTGTAAGGTGGAAAGGGTATTTTGGTTATTTAATAGATGATTATTTAGTAAATAATAATAAGAGAAGCGGTATTTTCTTAATTATTGTATGAGGACGTATCGGTCTGGAAACTCGATCGTTAGACTCGATCGCCACCAATCTTTTTAGAGTGTGATTGGCTACCCAAAAATTTATCTTTTTAATAAAACAATAAAATGAGTTTAACGCTTTTATGAAAAAGATGGTTTTGGTTTACAAAAATAAGATCAGATTCGAGAATCGGTTATGTATAGGGAAGGATTAGCACTCTCACAATGCCCATAAATTTGGTACCAGTTAATTACACGCTATTTGTAATTTTGGATAAAAATAGTTTTTTATATGAAATTTAATTATAATTTCTTTTATCTTTAAGAAATAAAATCAATTTAAAAAAAAAATCTTTACTTACGAATATTATGAAAATCTTCAAATTAAAGAAATATCTTCAAATTCTCCCACATAAAGGTAGAATTTAAATATAGCCTTTCCATCTAAGATTTATTTTAACATACAATAAAATAACATTTTTTTTGTAAATGATAATCAGTAGTGACTCTCTAACTTCTCGGTAAAGTACCAATGATTATATTTCATAGTATGCTATTTTAATTTATTTGTTTAAAACTAATTTTTAAAAACTTTTTATGTAATAAAATGATAAATAATATAATTAATACTGAATATCCATAATTAAAACAAACACACACACATATATATATGCATTATAAATGTGCACATTTAATGCTAAAAAGATGGGATGTATGCAAATGATGATCATATGTGAATTTAGAAATCGAGTTTTTAAATTTAAAGAGACCACTTAGACCTTCCAACATCTAGGCAAAGTTTGGGTGTGACTTTTTATATTTAAAATCTTATCATATTATTTTTATTATTTTATATTTTTATATATGTTATTTTAACTAAACAAATTTATTTTGAGTTGTTGAAATATATGAAATTTCTTAATGAAATAAAAGTTCCTAATTATCCCATCATCTAGGATGTATTTTGGAACAAATTATTTAATAAAAGGTTTTCACATAAATCCTTGAAAATTTAGAATGTTTTGGGGTTTTGAAACTTTAAGATTTAGGTTTTCATTTAGGATAGGAACTAAGGTTTGGGATTTTACTTAGGATTTAAGAATTCACCTAAGATTTAGGGTTTCACTTAGGATTTTAGGTTTTACGGTTTATGGTTTCACTTAAGGCTTTAGGGTTTCACCTGGGGTTTCGATTTTCACCTAGGGTTTCATTTAGTGTCACATTTAAGGTTTCGATTTTAGGATCTCGCATTAGGGTTTCACTTTAGTATTTCACCTAGGGTTTTGATTAAGGTTTTACCTAGGATTATGCGGTTTTAGAAATTTATGAACTTCTCTAAAAATTTCCAATATCTAGATAGCATTTTGGAGTAATCTCGTTTTTCATAACTTTTCTAAAATGAATTTTTATATTTTTATTTATTTTTATTGGTTATTTTATTTTATATTAAAAATTTTATCATTATTATTACTTATTTATCTTTTATTATTTTATTTTATCATTTAATAATTCTTCACCATTTAGGTGAAATTTTTATTTTTTAAAACACAATTTTTTTATTCTCTCCAACATCTAGACAAGGATTTAAAAAATTTTATTATTTTTGTTTAGACATTATGATTATGATTATTGTTGTTTTATTTTGCATAAAGCATAAAATACATAAAAAATAAATCACATCAAATATAAATTAAAGCATGAAAGACTAAATCGCATAAACTTAACATGAGCATGAAAATCCAGCCGACAATGGAATTAAAATGCATAGAATTTACATTGTAATTAAACTTAATCAACCCTAATAACAATGTATATGGACACTTATATGTTATTAGGAATAAACAACCTCAAGCCTCATATTCTAAAAATTTTTGTTTATTTATACATGTATATAAAATTATCCATCCTACCCTATTCCTTGGACCTTCACTTCCTATGTTTCCACGAAGTTTTTATTTTTAAAAAACAACCAAGACTCAAAAAATGTCAAAATTTCCTCAACACGGCCAACATGCAAATGAAAGTAATTGGCATGCCAAAAAAAATCATAAATATTCATACTTCCTACACACAACCTACATGCGAGGATGCAAGACAACAAGCATCGATGAAATAGTCGCAACCCATTATAACCCATGCACGGGCTATAAACAACCAAAAGGTGAATGAAGTTTTGAACCCCATTTACATGCCACACACGGAAAAAAACAAAAACAACAATGAAACCTCAATATTTTATATGCAAACTCATGCAATAAAACACTACGTAATCATGTGAAATCTAAAGCATTTAACCCTTTTTTAATGTCTATACAAATTGCATAAGAACCAAAGGAGGAAGAGCGGTGCGTGAACTGTTCTACCCTACATGGGGAAGAAAACTTTGCACTTTTTAAAGCTAGTCACATGCAGCAGCAAAGAGGTAACAGCCCGAGGGGAAAGGAGGAAAAAAGAAAGAAAAAAAAAACTGAAAGCTTAGTTCACGACCCTACCTTGTTTCTTTTTTTTCCTTTTCTCTCTTTTGGATCTTTTTTCCGTTTCTTTTCCACTGCCGCCCTTGCTCTTTGTCTTCTGCCTCCTTTTTGCTGTTTTTTTTTTTTTTACTCCCTGCAGTCTTTCTGTTTTTCCCGACTTGGCGCTACTGCTACTGCTTTCTCTCTCTCTTTTTTTTTTTTTTTTTGCGTCCTTATTTCCTGCTCAAAACTCTGCAGTTTTTGCATTTCTACTTCACGCTTCTGCTGCAGTGGTTTCTGACCTGTATTTCCAGTTTCTGCTGCAAAAAATTCTGGTCTGTATTTCCAGGTTTTTCTGCAAAAAAAAATCTGGTCTGTGTTTTTAGGTTCTGCTGCAAAAAAAATTTAGCCTGTGTTTTCATGTTCTACTGCAAATAATTTCTGGTTTTTGTTTTCCTGTGCATTTTCCTGGCTGTTTTCTTTTGCCTGCTGCGCACATACTGGTTGGTTTCTCCCTTTTTTTTCACATCCTGGTTGCCCATCTTTTTTGCTGGTAACTTTTCTGGTTTTGCTCTCTTTCCGCCCATGTTCCCACGTTCACCATGCATGGCAGTTTCCATACACGGTTTTGCATCCATTTTCCAGCAGTTTCCTTTCTGTTTCACATGTAATGCATGCAGCAAGCCAATGATGGCTTTTCCTTCTTGCCGTTCCTCTGAACAAGGGTTCAATGCTTTCGGGCAAAGTTTGGGCCTTGGACATTTATTTTGTTTTTTTTTTTTTTTTTTTTGGTTTCTTTCATGTGTATTTTTTATTTGGGTTTTTCAAATTTTTTTTTATTTAGGCTAAGCTTTTTTTATGATATCTTGTTTTGTTTGTTTAGTACTACTTTATATTATTATTTTTTAATTTTAATTTTAATTTTTGTTTTTTTATTATTATTTATAATTTATAATTTATAATTTATAAATTTTTATTATTCATTTTTTTTATGACCAACAATGGGCCATTAATGGATTTTAAAGTATAAGCCTTTATCAGGTGATTTTAGGCTTTATACGGAGCATTTAAAAATGGATTATACATTGGGTTTGAGAAATGAAGATTAGGCTCAATTGTAATAATAAGCTCGAATTATAAGGAAAAATATCCTGAACAAAATTATGTGTTTACAGCTGTCCCTCTTTATATATTTTTGAGGATCAAGAATAATGCAAAGACATAGATAATAATTTTGTTTGGATGTTGCCTTCTAAAATCCCTTTTTTTTTCTTTGTTTTTGTTTTTGTTTTTGTTTTGTTTTGTTTTGTTTTGTCTTGTTTTTTTTTTTTTTTGTCTTTTTTTTTTTGTTTTGTTTTGGCTTTGGTTTTAAGATTTGGGATTAACCTCAAGTCAAGTAAAAAAAAATGACCAGGACAACAAAGGAAGTCAGAAAATAAAAAATGAGCGGGAGAACACCGTAAGTCAAAAATAAAGGATGACCGAGATAACACCACAAGTCAAAATAAAGGATGACCAGGACAACACTATAAATCACATAATAAATGATGATTGGGACAACATCACAAGTCAGAAATAAAGGAACTGCCGAGACAACATCGTAAGTAAAAAATAAAGGATGACTTTTTTTGAAAACAACACTACAAGTTAAAAATAAAGGATGACCAAGAAAACACCGCAAGTAAGAAATAACGAATGACCGGGACAATACTACAAGTCAAAAAAAATAAAGTAACCAAGGATAAAGTTTTTTCCTAATGCCATGGAAACCTTGTTTGTGAAAAACATTCTAATTCCAATTAACATCCTCTCATGAGAACCTTCCACATCATTTATCTAATGGATGTATGCAATACATGTGACTATTATAATAAATTGGATTGGTAATAATGCAACGAATGATTTATACCATGTGTTTCTTGATTATATTAATTCTAAGTTTAAGATTAGCTTATCTCTTTCAAAACTTTAAAGGCTACCCCATTATCTTCTATTTTATTTTATTCTTTTCTTTTTTTTTATGGATTGATTTTTTTACAAATGCCTTCGGTGACCTCTACTCATCTGGGAATTTTCTCCAAATCTTTCTTTGATCATCCATCCTTCCAACCAATTAATTCTTTGCCTTTTTGTGCTATTGTCTTCCATTCATCTTTTCCTTAACAACTTATAGATTTGCTATGAGCATTATCAATACTTATCCCAACCTCTTGTGACAAAGGCAATGATTTCAAAGTTCAAAGTAGAATATGGGTTTAATCAATAATAAGAAATTTATTTTGGTTTGGAAAGGAAAAGATAAGGCTATTGAAATACATCAAAAACTTAAGAAGGTATTCAAGGAAATCAAATATCATTTCTTTAAATAATGAACATTTGACAAGCCAAGTTAATTCAGACTAGATCTTTTCTCAAAAACTCATTGCACAAGCGATCTTGTTAGATTTGAACTCTTATAACTAATCCTTACCCCATGACTTGTAGTTGACCAAAACTTGCCCCAAACTTTTATTTGTCACTAATCAGTCCAATTTTGTGCCATTTCACCTTGCCTTTGCAAGATTTCCTCCTAGCTCTTCCTTCACTTAAGCTACCTTTCAAAGTTTTCAACTTAAATGACATTCTTTTGGTTTAAATTGCCTTTTTTGGGTTTCAATTTGAATCCTTTTCTTTTTTTCTTCTCTTTTTTATGCCTTTTTTGGTTTTTTTTAAGCATAATATTTCTTTGCAGCATCAAAATTCACTGGTGTTGGCAATTCATCCTTATCCAATTTTGCTAAGATTAGGGCTCCACTCAAAAATTCCTTTTTCACCACATAGGGGCCTTTTCAATTTAGTGCCTACTTTCCCTTACTATCTTGTTGATTTGGCAAGATCTTCTTTAGGTTACATTTCTTCTTCATGAAAAGCATCAGGGCCATAACTTCTTGTCATGCACTCGCATCATCCTCTTTTGGTACATTTGCCCTTTACAAAGTGTCGAGAGTTTTTTCTCTTCTGTGAGGTTTAACTATTCTAAACGTCCAATCTACCTCATTCAACTTCATTTCCATTAATACTCTTAAAGAAAGAATTTCTACCTTAATCGATAATGTTACCTTCATCCCATATACTAATGAAAATGAAGTGCCCTTGTTGAAGTCCAAACTAACATCCTATAAGCAAGCAAGGTGAAGGGTAATTTCTCATGCCAATCCCTATACATATCAGTCATCTTTCCCAATATCCTTTTTATGTTTTTTTTTTGCAACCTCTACCATACTATTCATTTTCAAATGATATGGTGCTGAATGATAATGCATTATTTTGAACTATGCACAAATCTCTTTCATTATTTTGCTATTCAAGTTGCTAGCATTGTAAGAAATAATTCTTTCTAGGTGCTCATCGAGCATATTATCTCTCTTTTTATAAACTTCCATACCACTGATCAAAAAACACTAGCATAAGAGGCTACTTCCATCCATTTAGTGAAGTAATCAATTACCACAAAGATGAACCAATGCCCATTTGAAGCTTTTGGAGTTATAGGCTCGATCACATCCATTCCTTACATAGAAAACGACTATGGAGGCACCAACACATGCAATGGAACTGAAGTAGAATGAATTTTTTTTATGTAAATTTGACACTTGTGGCATTTTCTAGCATAATTGTTGCAATCATTTTCAATGTAAACTAGTAATAACCTGTTCTCATTATCTATCTAGCCATCGTATATCCATTGGCATGAATCTCACAAATTCCCTCGTGGACTTCTTTTAGTATCTTTCTTGCTTCCACGACATCTACACATCTTAACAATATCTAATCTCAACCTTTCTTATATAGAATTTTCCCATCTAGCATAAACCCTACTGCTAACTTTGAATAATCCTCTTATCATTTTTCAAAGCCTTCTCAAAATATTCTTGACATTTAATGTACTGTAAAATGTCATGATACCAAGGTCGATGACTATTTCTTCCTCTGATTTGAACAAAGGGCTGGTGAATCCCGCATCTATATTCTAATATACTAGGCTCCCATATTGGCATTTAACTTCAATATTATAGCCAAAGCAGCCAATGCATCATTAATCTAATTCTCTTCTCGAGGAAATGTTGAAATTGGGTCTCTCTAAATTGCTTAATCAAATCAGCTATATACTTTTGGTATAACACCAATTTTAGGTCCTTAGTCTCCCATTGACCATTTAGTTGGTAGAATTTTAGGGCTGAGTCCTCATATACCTCCAATTCATCAATCATTTTTTCAATGGCCATTTATAATACCATGGCACATGCTTCATATTAGGTACATTATTTGTGCAATTAAAATCCAGCCTTGTAATGCTAGGATAATAATTCCCTTTTAGGGATATTAATACTACCCTAAAGCCATGCCCATTATATTAGATGCCGGATCAAAAAACATCTTCCATATCTTCTTCATAGGCTCTCCATTTTCATCTTCTAAATTTGCCATAAATCTTTATCTGGGAATTCAAACTTTATGGGCTCATAATCTTCTGTGGCCCTATTAGCAACAAAATTAGCCATCACACCTTTTTTTATAAACTTTTGCAGCACATACTCAATATCATACTCCGAAAGCATGACTTGCCATCTAGTTATTCTGTTCGAAAGGGATGGCTTCTTAAACATGTATTTGAAAGGATCTAATTTTGATAAAAGCTAGGTTGATGATAAAGCATATACTACCTAAGCCTACGGGTAGTCTACACCAATGCACAACACATTTTTTTTCAACTAGGAGTACTTAGTTTCATACTCTGTAATCTTCTTGCTCAAGTGATAAGTGGCTTGTTCTTTTTTTCCAATTTCACTTCTTTACCCTAATACACACCCCATCAAATTCTCTTACACTTTTAACTACAAGATTAATGGCCTTCCTACAATGGGTGGTATTAACTCCTGTGGATTTGTCAAACACTATTTAATATTCTCAAAAGTACTTTGACATTTTTCATCCTAATTGCTAGGATTATTTTTATGCAGCAACCTAAAGATTGGATCACACTTTGAAATGAGCTAGGATATAAAGTGAGAAATATAATTCAATTACCCCAAAAAGCTTCTCACCTCTTTTTATGTGTGGAATGACTAAATTTTGAGTGGCTTGAATTTTATTATGGTCTATCTCATTACCATTTTCACTAACCTCAAATCCTAACAATTTCATTGATTTAGCACCAAATGTACATTTTGCCACATTTAGCTTAAGCTGGTAATTTCATAACCTTTCAATAAGCTTTTTGAGGTTAGTGAAATGATCTTCTCCTTTCTTGGACTTTGCTATCTTATCATCCATATATGCCTCTATCTTCTTGAGCATCATATCATGGAAAAGAGTGGCCATTGCTTTTTGATATATGGTGCTGACATTTTTAAGCCTAAAAGGCATGACTTTGTAGCAAAATGTGCCCCACATCATCACAAATGTGATTTCTTCATATCATCTTGAGCCATTTTGATTTGGTTATATCTAAAACACTCACCCATGAATGAGAAGGTAGAGTATTTGACAGTATTATCCATAAAAGTGTCAATATGTGGTAATAGGAAGTTACCTTTTAGGCTAACCTTATTTAAGTCTTGATAATCCACACACATTTTCACTTTTTCATCTTTCTTTTGAACCAGGACTATATTGGCTACCCATTCTAGGTATTTGACTATTTCTAAAAAATCACATCAAATTGCTTCTTCATTTTTTCTTTTATTTTCAATAATATCTTCGACTGCATGCACTTCAACTTTTATTGTATTGGTCAATAATCTAGCTTTAGGTGCAATCTATATTCCATAATATTCATATTAAGTTTGGGCATATCTTGATAGGACCATGGAAATATATCTACACATTCCTTCAACAAGTTTACCAACTTTTGCTTTTCCATCAACGACAATGAAGAACCAATCCTAACTTTTTTTCTTATTCTCTTTATCTTTTAAATTCAATAGATCTATGGTCTTCTGATGAGGCTCTATGGGTTTCTATTATTGTCAAGCTCACTAATGTCAAATGAATTTTTGATATCACATTCAACATTATTATCTTATTCATCCATACTGTTCATTATTTAAAGACCTGAAAATAGGTATAATTACAAGGAAATATAGGCTAATCAAGCAAAAATAAGAAAACTATAGGTAATAAAAAAAAAACTGGGAAGATGATGTATGTGAAATGCATTGCATCCATTACTTAAACTATGATAATTAAAAACAAGCCCATGCATTTACTCTCCACATGCTTTTGGGCACAAGTAATTGGAATTTAAAGTCTTAGATGTTCAAAAGACAATAACTACAAAACACCATTTTCAAACTCCTAATTCTAGAAAAAGAAAATCTTGTGTCTTCTTCCTATTTTTTGAAATCTACATTTGAGAAAAAATTTCTTCCATTCTGGTAACTGATTCCTTTTTGCTTGCTTCTAATGGTCTAGGGTAGTCTTACTCGTCAGAATAGAATGTCTCATACAAATAAAGGGATATCATCTTGCCACCATCTGAATCATGGCTTTTGAGGTATGCCATTCTCTTTTTTCTCTCTTCTATCATCATCATTCACCTATCTGTAGCAATTGGCTTGAAACCTAAACCCTACCTCTCATTATTTTCAATTATGACTCGTATTTTCTTATTTCGTTACAGAGATGCTCCCAAACCCTATCTAGCTTACCAGCTTTTGCTAATGGTCTACTTGACTACCATGTTTATGGCCTTTGACAGTTAAGGTGTAGGTATCCTTGACCCTTCTCCAACATATGTAGCACCAACATATGTAGCACTTATGATCTCGAAGGCTTAAATGAGCATTTAGGTGCTTCTTCAGCAACTTCAACATAAAGAATAATCAAAGTTTTGGTTGCTAGTAAGTCTTATTTACCATCCAAGCAAACTTGTTTTCCTTCAACAATAAACTTCACCTTCTAATGCAAGAATGATGTTATGACTTTTGCTGTATGAATCTAGGGCAAAATAAGGGGGTTCCTTAGAAACACATCATGTGTCTCTTGCTCTTTTTTTCTTGGATTGGTTGACTTCTTAGTATCAAAAGCTTTAGGCCCTTCAATCTTGCTAGTTTTAATGGCATTTTCAATCATTTGTCTTGAAATCACCATATCAAAGAAATTCTTTATAGCATTTCCCACCAATTTATCATAATACGGGGCCCTTAATATGCTAATAAATAGCATTGTAACTTCTTTTTCAGTTAATAGTGGTTGGACCTAAGCTATTGCATCTTTCCAATGATGTGCATACTCCCAAAACATCTCTGTTAACTTTTTTTTTCATATTTTACAGAGATAGCCTATTCGAAGAAGTGTCCATGACATGTTTATATTAAGCTAAGAAAGATTTAGCTAAGTCCTTCAATGTATGGATCTGGCTTCGATCATATTAGACATACAATCTTACCACTATTCTAGTTAAACTATCTTGAAAATAGTGTATCAAAAACTTGTTATTGTGAGTATAACTTGCCACCTTACAACAAAACATCGTAATATAAATAGAAGGGCACTTAGTTCTATTGAACTTCTCAGAGTTGAAAACTATGAATTTTACCAGTATAACAAAATCTAGCACCAAACTAAGCTGATTTGCATCCATGCTCCTAAAAATGTCATTTTTTTTCATGACCCTCAGTCTTTCTTCTAGCAACTCATACTTATTTTTCATCTTAATGCTTATTACTATTATAGACGTGCTGCATAGCTTTTCTTGTTCAATAGGATCATCCAAATTTGGTATAGTGATAGGATCAATAGGACCTGATCCTAGATTGACACTCACATGTACCAAGGTTGACTAGCAGATAGTCTAGCAAAAATGAAAGGCTGGGGTTGACTAATAAAAGGTCTAGCAAAAATGAAAGGTTACATAGCTAGTGATCGTAAATGGATTCCTTGGGATGTATGAACCCATAAAAGAGTGAATCCCGAAGGATATGTTAGTTCTGTCACATTAATCACATCCTTTAATCCTTTTGTGTTAACAGCTTCCTTTCTCTTTTAGGGAGCTAGTTAATAATTGTCTTAACTAGAACATTTGTGCCTCAATATTTAACTGAATTTCCATCACCCTTTCTCTTATCTCTTCTTATGCCTTCTCAACCCTTTCAAACCTAGTTGTATTCTTTTCTTCCATAACTCTAAAGTTAGAGCGAGTATTTATACTTATGTGGAACTGGTTGACCTAACTTTTTTGGTCTCACTATCCTTGAACCTCTAATTATTAATCATGATTTAGAACATATGGTATAATCATCGTCATCATCATCATTATTATTATTATCATTACTATTATTAATTTACACGTATGCAATGAATGTAACATAATCCAATAGAGGTATTGCTTTAGATCAATTTAAACAAAGAAAACATCCATTAACCATAGAAATCTTTGTACATCAACTAATCATTCTTGCATTGAAACCATAAAAACACCTAATTTGAGCTCCCTAGCTTCACATAAGAAACTCAATAATCGCTAAGTGCAATGCTGAGTCGATATGACCTCTCACTTCAATTCTTCAGCTTTTTCCACCATTACATTGGCTTTCTGCACCACCTTGTAGATCTATGAAGTCAAATGCTCTATGTTTAACTACTTTTCTAGGCTTTTTGCTCTCCACATTTCCTAAGCATCCATCTTCATGTTGCAGGTATGGGCCTAATAATCTTCTTTTTTACCATTTAGTCAAAATTTTATCTATATGGTTTTGATTATTGACCAACTGAATTTTCAAACTCATCAGCTCCCGTTCCAAAGCCTTTTTCTCTTTTTGCAAATAAAAACTCCTATTATGTTCCTCTTTTAGTTTGACCCTTAGCTTTTCATTTTCTTCTTGGCACTTGGCTACCTTTACAGAGGCTCCAAAAATCTTTTCTTTCCATATGTGCAATTCTTTGGTGAGTGCAGAAATCACTTTTTTGTTTTCTTAGGCTTTTTTTTTCCAATACTCTACCATATTTTTTAATTCTTCCATATCCTTCTTGGATCCCCTTAAAGGTCTAATATCCATCCTTAATCTCTTATTCTCCTAGTGAAGATCTTGTAAATCTGTTTTCCATAATTTTTGCTCCTTGGCCATGTTCTATAATGTATCATTTTTCATCATCAAATCATACCTCAACTAATTGACCTAATCTAGCATTGCCATCTTTTCTTTCTCTATCTTTCTTCTATCCATCTCGAACTCTCATTGAGTGATCTCAAGAGCAAACAATATTGGCTTTGAAATAAGGGTGGCTAACTAATCTAAAACATCGGTTGATAGAGGCCTAACTTCATTAACTCTCTTCCTTGTCCATAAAAGATATCCTTTTGCAACATTATTGGCATATCGACTGGGTTCATTCGATTAATTTGCTTCTATGCCTTAATGACCTCCTAAACGTTTTTCATATAACTAAGTGTCCCGTAGTCAAACTCAAGCAAAATAAGTCTATTTGTTATAGGGCTGAATTGACGAGAATCATATTTCCTTTGAATCATGAGAGGTTGATAACTCATTGCCCCCATATCCCTGGCAATGATGCCCACGATTCATCTATTCTACTATACAAAATGACTATGGGAAGCATCTATGGTGCTCTCCACATTACATCATCACTAGTAAATTTTAGAAAGAATGACATCCATTAACCTTTTATCTAATCTCTCTGCCATTCCTTAGTGACAAACTTATTGATGGAAGTAAAATGAATGGAGAAAGACTGAAATGAGATCTTTTCTTTTCCCCAAAAATGACTTCTAAGCTAAATAAAATGCAGCTGAGCACATCTAATAAATTGCCCCTTACCCTTCATTTAATAGAAATTAAGCCATCTAATGGTCTCTACTAAAATAGTTAGTGAAGGATTTATACCTTTATCCAATTACTTGAAAAAATCAACTACTAATGCCTCTTCATGCCCTAAAACCTTGGGGAATATCATCAACCCATACACAACCAATGCAAACAAACCCAATCCTCGATTAATATCAAAATGCTTTTTTATATGCTTAAATAGAAAGGCTGATGGAATGGTTTTGACCTTATTCTTTTCCTTCTTATGCTTGTTTATCTCATCGACCCCAATTTGCATAATCTTGGCTAACTTCTTTCTATGTTTGGTGGTTTTTTGCTCCTTCCAATAGATCTTATCTTGACTAACAAACTCAAAATCTTAGTGAAAGACTGGATTTGTTATCTCATGTTTGCTTTTTGTGAAAAAATACCAATTGAAGTGGAGGGTTTCTTCAAACAACAAGGAGCTGGGTCAACTATTCAATCAAATGATATTGAGCATGTTTACCATCTCTTCTCGAGAGGCAAATGGTCTATTTCTTTGAAAAATTGTGCTCAATTTCATATGTGGCAATTCCGCCAAGATCTCTTCGTTAGTTGGGGGAAAAATTCACCTGCTATCTAGAGTAAAGATAAGTATTCTTCAATTGTGAGGGTTAAATAAGGATAAGTATTCTTCAATTGTGAGGGTTAAATCTTATAGGTTAAACATAAAACACCGATAAGACAGATCTCAAAACATATACAACCCTAACTAGTACCTCATCAATCTTTAGCGACAGGAGCAGTGCCATATCCTTATATTTCTTCAAGAAAAACTCCTTTTTTTCTACTCTATTGCCATATGGTTTCCAACTTGAATACATCATTTTGACTCAAATCCACATGCACCAATTATGAAAGTGTAGAAATATAACCAACCCCTAAACAATACCCTTCTTTTCCTTAAGTGTTAAGGATAAGTATTCTTCAATTGTGAGGGTTAAATCTTATAGGTTGATCATAAAACACTGATAAGATGGATCTCAAAACTATACATAGCCCTAACTAGTACCTCATCAATCTTTAACGATAGGAGCAGTGCCATATCCTTATATTTCTTCAAGAAAGACTCCCTTTTTTTCTATTTCCCACTGTTGCCATATGGTTTCCAACTTGACTACATCATTTTGACTCAAATCCACATGCAGCAATTGTGGAAGTGTAGAAACATAACCAACCCTTAAACAATACCTTTCTTTTCGTTAGGTGTTTTTTGATCGGCTTTTGACTTCCAAATAATTCTTGTCAAAGGCTAATGCTACTAATGGCTTTATGATTGTTTCCTTTACTATTGATTGACCCAAAACAAATACCCCTTTAAAATGCAACATCTATATGATGTATGCAACAAAATTAAATGTTATACAAATAAAAGAAATAAAAAATCCAAACAAACAAATAATAACAATAACAAAACAATCATATCATATGACAAAGATAACAAAATATATCTAGTGTCCTAACCTCTGATAATTTTCTAAAAGGAGACATGGCTCTACCCTAGGCAGGGTTTTTTTTAATGGCTCACGATATGCTGGGTTGGGATTTACTTGTCTAAAGGTTCCCAAACTAACCCTACATCATCATCCATTACAGATTAAAAGGGCATACCAATCCTCATCCATTATAGGATACAAATGAAGAAGATTCAATCTGAGTGAAAGTGTTTCACTAGCAAATGCAGAGGTTATCACCTCATAAGAGTGTAGGTACTTTACTTCCTCCTAATAAGAATAGAGCCCAAGTTTAGTGCTCATGCATGTAAGTGTATATGCAAAAGTGTGCAGAGTGACATATTAATCAAAATAACATAAATAAATCATAAACACAAAATCAAAACAAAGTAATAACTAACATGCAATTTACTTTATTTATTAAATTATGTATTTTTTATAGAAATTAAAATAAATGGAATTAAATTAAAAATTAAATAAAACCAATTAAATCCAAAGTTTTTGATAGTGCATAATTAAAATTTTTAGCTTGACTCTCAAAGAATCCCCAGTGGTGTCGCTAAGCTATTATAATATATTGGTCTAGAGATTTGATCGCTAGATGTAAAATTTTAAAATCATAAAAATCATAGGGAGTCACCACCAATCTTTTTAGGGTGTGATTGGCCATCCAAAAATTTATCTTTCTAATAAAACAATAAAACATGTTTAAAGCTTTATTAAAATAATGGTTTTGGTCTACAAAAATAAGATTGAGTTTGAGAGTTAATTATGTGTAGAGAAAGATTAGTATCCCCACAATGCCCACAAAATTGGTATCAGTTAATTACGCGATATTTGTAATTCTAGATAAAAATGGTTTCTTATATGAAATTTAATTATATTATCTTTAAGAAACAAAATCAGTTTTTTAAAAAAATCTTTACTTAGGAATATAATGAAAAATTTCAAATTAAAGAAATACCTTTAAATTCTCCAACATAAAAGCAAAATTTAAAGATAGTCTTTCCATTTAAGATTTATCATAACATTTCTTCAGAAACAATAAAATAACATTCTTTGTAAATGACAATCATTGATGACTCTCCAACTTTTAGGTAGAGTTTCAACAATTATATTTCATGGAATGCTATTTTAATTTTATTTGTTTAAAATTAATTTTTAAGAACTTTTTATGTAGCAAAATGAGAAATAATATAATTAAACTGAATATCCATAATTAGAACAAACATATATATGCATTATAAATGTGCACATTAATGTTAAAAAAATGGGATTTATGCAAATGATGATCATATAAGAATTTAGAAATCTAGTTTTCAAATATAAAAAGACTACTTGTACTCTCCAACATCTAGGTAAAGATTGGGTGTGAATTTTTATATTTAAAATCATGTCCTATTATTTTTATTATTTTATATTTTTATATTTGTTATTTTAACTAAACAAATTTATTTTGAGTTGTTAAAATATATAAAAATTCTTAATGAAATAAAATTTCCTAAATAACCTATCATTTAGGCAGCATTTAGGAACAAATTATTTCATAAAAGGTTTTCACATAAATCCTTGAAAATTTAGAATGATTTTGGGGTTTTGACACTTTAGGATTTAGGTTTTCATTTAGGGTAGGAATTAAGGTTTTGAGATTTTACTTAGGGTTTAGGAATTCACCTAGGGTTTAGGGTTTCAACTAGAATTTTAGGTTTTATGGTTTAGGGTGTCACTTAGGGCTTTGGGGTTTCACCTAAGGTTTCAGTTTTCACCTAGAGTTTCATTTAAGGTCACATTTAAGGTTTCAATTTTAGGGTCTCGCATTAGGGTTTCACCTAGGGTTTTGGGGTTTTAAAAATTTATGAACATCTCTAAAAATCTCTAGTATCTAGGCAAACTTTTGGAGCAAGCTCATTTTTTATAACTTCTCTAAAATGAATTTTTATATTTTTATTTATTTTTTATTCGTTATTTTATTTTATATTAAAAAATTATCATTATTATTACTTATTTATGTTTTATTATTTTGTTTTATCATTTAATAATTCTCCAACATTTTGGCAGAATTATTATTTTTTAAAACACAAATTTTTTATTCCCTCCAATATCTAGGTAAGGATTTAAAAAATTTTATTATTTTTGTTTATACATTATGATTATTATTGTTGTTGTTTTATTTTGCATAAAGCATAAAATACATAAAAAATAAAATCACATCAAAATAAATTAAAGCATGAAAGACTAACTCACAAAAATTAACATGAGCATGAAAATCCAACCAGCAATGGAATTAAAATGCATGGAATTTACATTATAATTAAACTTAATCAACCCTAAAAACAATGTACATGGACACTTATATGTTATTAGGAATAAACAACCTCAAGCCTCATATTCTAAAAATTTTTGTTTATTATTTATGTATTAACTATCTATCCTACCCTATTCCTTGGACCTTCACTTCCTATGTTTCCATGAAGTTTTTATTTTTAAAAAACAAGGAACCAAGACTCAAAAAATGTCAAGATTTCCTCAACAGATCTAACATGCAAATGAAAGTAATTGGCATGCCAAAAAAAATCATAAATATTCATATTTCCTACACACACAACCTAAATGCGAGGATACATGAAAACAAGCATCGATGAAATAGTCACAACCCATTATAACCCATGCACGGGCTATAAACAACCAAAGGGTGAATGAAGTTTTGAACCCCATTTACATGCCACACACCAAAAAAAACAAAAACAGCAATGAAACCTCAATATTTTATATGCAAACTCATGCAATAAAACACTACGTAATCATGTGAAATCTAAAGCATTTAACCATTTTTTAATTTATATGCAAATTGCATGAGAACCAAGGGAAGAAGAGCAGTGCATGACCTGTTCTATACTACATGGGGAAGAAAACTTTGCACTTTTAAAACTAGTCACATGCAGCAACAAAGAGGTAACAGCCCAAGGGGAAAGGAGGAAAAAAGAAAGAAAAAAAAAAAAAAAAACTGAAAGCTTAGTTCGCGACCCTACCTCGTTTCTTTCTTTTCCTCTTCTCTCTTCTGGATCATTTTTTCGTTTCGTTTCCACTGCCACCCTTGCCCTTCGTCTTGGAACTCTTTTTTGTTTTTTCTTTTTTTTTTTACTGCCTACAGTCTTTCTGTTTTTCCCTACTTGGCGCTGCTGCTACTGCTTTCTCTCTTTTTTTTTTTTGGCGTCCCTATTTCCTGTTCAAAACTCTGTAGTTTTTGCGTTTCTGGTTCATGCTTCTGCTGCAGTGGTTTCTGACCTGTATTTCCAGTTTCTGCTGCAAAAAATTCTGGTCTATATTTTTAGGTTCTGCTGCAAAAAAAAATCTGGTCTTTGTTTTCAGGTTCTGCTGAAAAAAATTCTGGTCTGTGTTTTCTGCTGCAAAACATTTTTGGTTTTTATTTTCCTGTGCACTTTCTTGGCAGTTTTCTTTTGCCTGCCGCCCACACACTGGTTGGTTTCTCCCTTTTTTCACATCCTAGTTGCCCATCTTTTTTGCTGGTATCTTTTCTGGTTCTGCTCTCTTTCCGCCCATGTACGCACGTTCACCATGCATGGTAGTTTCCGTACACGGTTTTGCATCCATTTTCCAGCAGTTTCCTTTCTATTTCACATGTAATGCGTGAAGCAAGCCAATTATGGCTTTTCCTTCTTACCGTGCCTATCAACAAGCTCAATGTTTTCGTGCCATGTTTGGGCCTTGGATATTTATTTTATTTTATTTTATTGTTGGGGTTTCTTTCATGTGTATTTTTTATTCTGGGTTTTCAAATTTGTATTTTATTTAGGCTAAGCTTTTTTTATGATATCTTGTTTTGTTTGTTTTATTTGTTTACTACTTTACATTATTATTTTTTTAATTATAATTATAATTTTTATATTTTTATTTTTATTTATAATTTATAATTTATATATATTATTTATTTTTTTATGACCAACAATGGGCCATTAATGGGCCTTCAAGAACAAACCTTTATTGGATCATTTTGGGCCTTCTACAAAGCATTTAAAATTGGATTGTATATTAGGCTTGAAAAATGAAGATTGGGCCCAATTGCAAAAATAAGCCTGGATTACAAGGAAAAGTATCATAGACAAAATTAGGTATACAAAGGGCATAATAGTCAATGTGGCCACATGTCAATTTCTTATCATATAAGGAAAACAGTATTTTGGTAATTTCATTTTATTTAGTAAATAATTATAAGATAAGGGGTATTTTTTGGACTTTTGATATTAAGGCATAATAGTCAATTTGACAACATGTCAATTTCCTGTCATAAAATGGAAAGGACATTTTTGTAATTTCTTAAGGGATTATTTTGAAATTAATTATAAGTGAAGGGGTATTTTCGTAATTATGGTATGAGGGCATAATAATCCATTTGGATAGGTGCCAATTTTATCATATCATGGAAAGTGCATTTTAGTAACTTGTTGAAGGATTATTTAGTAAATAATTATAAGATAAGTGGTATTTTCGTAATTATGGTATGAGAGCATAATAGTCTATTTGGTCACATGTCAATTTCTAATCATATAATGAAAGGATATTGTCATAATTTCATAGGAGATTATTTAGTAAATAATTATTAGAGAAAGGGTATTTTCATAATTATGGTATGAGGGCATAATAGTCAATTTGGTTACATGTCAATTTTTTATCATATAATTTTCTAGTGGATTATTTAGTAAATAATTATAAAAGAAGGGGTTTTTTGTAATTATGATATGAGGGCACAATAGTCCATTTAGCTACATGTCGATTTCTTATCATATAATGGAAATGGCATTTTGGTAATTTCATATGGGATTATTTACTAAATAATTATAAGATAAGAGCTATTTTTGTAATCATGGTATAAGGGCATAATATTCCATTTCACCACATTCAACTTCTTATCATGTAATGGAAAGGATATTTTAATAATTTAATAAGAGATTATTTAATAATAATTATAAGAAAAAAGGTATTTTTATAATTATGGTATGGGGGAATAAGTGTCCATTTGGCTACAAGTCAGTTTCTTATCATGTAATGTAAAGGGCATTTTGTTAATTTCATAGGCAATTCTTTAGTAAATAATTATAAGAAAAGAGATATTTTCATAATTATTATATGAAGGCATAATATTCAAGTTGGCCATATGTAAATTTCTTAACATATAATGGAAATGCCATTTTGATAATTTTCTAGTGGATTATTTAGTAAACAATTATAAGACCTAGGTTATTTTCATAATTATGGCATGAGGGCATAATATTCCATTTGGCTACATGTCAATTTCTTATCATATAATGGAATGGGCATTTTAGTAATTTCTTGAGAGATGTTTTAGTAAATAATTATATGAGAATGGTTATTTTCATAATTACGGTATAAGGGCATAATAGTCCATATGGCCTCATGTCAATTTCTTAACACATTATAGAAAGAGCATTTTAGTAATTTCATAGGGGATTATTTAGTAAATAAATATATGAGAAGGGGCATTTTCATAATTATTGTTTGAGGGCATACTAGTTAATGTGCCACATGTCAATTTCTTATCATATAATGGAAACAATATTTTGGTAATTTCATATTAGTTAGTAAATAATTATAAGAGAAGGGGCATTTTTGTAATTATGATATTAAGGCATAATGGTCAATTTGGTAACACATCAATTTCTTATCATATAATGGAAATGGTATTTTTGGAATTTCTTAGGAGATTATTTAGAAATTAATTATATGCGAAGGAGAATTTTTGTCATTATGGTTTAAAGGCATAACATTCCATTTGGCAACATGTCAATTTCTTATTATAGAATGGAATGGGCATTTTAGTAATTTCTTATGAGATTATTTATTAAATAATTACAAGAGAATGGGTATTTTCGTAGTTATGGTATAAAGGTATAATAGTCAACTTGGCCACATGTCAATTTCTACTCATATAATGGAAATGATATTCTTATAATTTCATAAGAGATAATTTATTAAATAATTATTAGAGAAAAGGTATTTTCATAATTATGGTACGAGGGAATAATAGTTAATTTGCCACATATTAAGTTCTTATCATATCATGAAAACGGTATTTTGGTTATTTAATAAGGGATTATTTAGGAATAATTATAAGAGAGGGGGTATTTTCATAATTATGGCATGAGGGAATAACAGTCCATTAGCCCACATGTCAATTTCTTATCATGTAATAGAAATGGTTTTTGGGAAATTCATAGGGGATTATTTAGTTGATAATTATTAGAGAAGATATATTTTCGTTGTTATGATATAAGAGCATAATAGTACATTTGGACACATGTCACTTTCTCATCGTATAATTGAATGCGCAGTTTTGAAATCTTGTAAGGGATTCTTTTAATATATATTATTAGTGAAAAACGTATTTACGTAATTTCATAGAGGATTATTTAGTAAATAATTATCAGAGAAAAATGTATTTTTGTAATTATGGTACGACGACATAATAGTCCATTTAGCTACTTGTCAATTTCTTACCATATAATGGAAAAGGTATTTTGGTAATTTCATAGAGGGTTATTTAGTAAATAATTATAAGAGAAAGGGTATTTTCATAATTTCAAGGAGATTATTTACTAAATAAATATTAGAAAAAAGGTATTTTTGTAATTATGGTACGAGGGCATAATAGTCAATTTAGCTACATGTCAATTTTTTATCATATAATGGAAATTATGTTTTCATAATTTCATAGGAGATTATTAAGTAAATAATTATAAGAGAAGGGATATTTTTGTAATTATGATATGAGACAATAATAATCAATTTGGCGACATGTAAATTTCCTACATATAATGAAAATGGCATTTTGATAATTTTCTAAAGGATTCATTACTAAATAAATATAAGAGAAGGGGTATTTTTGGAATAAAGGTATAATGGCATAATAGCCCATTTGGTCACATGTCAATTTCTTATCATATAATGAAAAAGGTCTTTTAGTCATTTCTTAAGGGATTTTTTACTTAATAATTATAAGAGAAGAGGTATTTTCATAATTATGGTATGAAGGCATAATAGTCCATTTGACCACATGTTAATTTCTTATCATACAATGGAAACGGTATTTTAGAAATTTTATAGGCGATTACTTTGTAAATAATTATAAGAGAAGGGTTATTTTCATAATTATTATTTAGGGGCATAATATTCAATAAGCCATATGTCAATTTCTTTTCATATAATGAAAATGGTATTTTGTAATTTTATAGTGGATTATTTAGTAAATAATTATAAGAGAAGGGGTATTTTTGTAATTATGATATTAGGGTCAATTTGGCAACACATAAATTTCTTATCATATAATGGAAAGGGCATTTTTGTGATTTCTTAGGGGATTAATTAAAAATTAATTATAAGCGAAAGGGTAATTTCATAATTATGGTATGAGGCATAATAGTCCATTTGACCAAGTGCCAATTTCTTATCATGTAATGCAAAAGGCATTTTAGTTTCTAGGGGATTATTTAGTAAATAATTATAAGAGAAGGGGTATTTTCATAATTATAATATGAGGGCATAATAGTGAATTTGGCTACACGTCAATTTTTTATCAAATAATGAAAAGAGTAATTTAGTAATTTTATAAAGGGTTATTTTGTAAATAATTATAAGAGAAAGTGTATTTTGTAATTATGGTATAGAAAGCATAATAGTTTATTTGGGCACATCCCAAATTCTAATCATATAATGGAAAGGGTATTTTTGTAATTTCATAGGAGATTATTTAGTAAATAATTATTAAAGAAAATGTATTTTAGTAATTATGGTATAATGACATAATAGTCTATTTAGGTGCATGTCCATTTTTTACCATATAGTGGAAAAGACATTTTGGTAATTTCATACAAGGTTATTTAGTAAATAATTATGGTATGAGGTCATAATGGTTCATTTGGCTACATGTCAATTTCTTATCATATATTGGAAAAGGCATTTTGGTAATTTTTTAGGGGATTATTTAGTAAATAATTATAACTGAATGGATATTTTTGTAATTATGGTACGAGGGCAAAATAGTCAATTTGGCTATACATAAATTTATTTATCATATAATGGAAATGGTGTTTTCGTAATTTCAAAGGAGCTTATTTAGTAAATAATTATAAGCGAAAGGTATTTTCATGATTATATTATGAGGGTGTAATATTAATAATGGCCACATGTAAAGTTTTTAATGTATAATGGAAAGGGCATTTTGGTAAATTTTTAAGGGATTATTTAGTAAATAATTATAAAAGAAAGGGTATTTTTGTAATTATAGTATGAGGACATAATAGCTCATTTGGCCACATGTTAATTTTTATTATATAATGGGAAGGGCATTTTAGTAATTTTATAAGAAAGTTTTTAGTAAATAATTATTAAAAAAGGGTGTTTTCGTAATTATGGTATAAGGGCATAATAATCTATTTGATCACATGTCAACTTCTTATCGTACAATGAAAAAGGTATTTTGGTAATTTAATAAGGGATTATTTAGTAATAATTATAATAGAGGGGTATTTTCGTAATTATGGTATGAGAAAATAATAGACCATTTGGCCACATGTCAATTTCCTATGATGTTCTTTAAAAGGTATTTTGGTAATGCCATACCATAGGAGATTATTTAGTAAATAATTAGAGGAGAAGGGGTATTTTAGTTATTGTGATATAAGGGCGTAATGGTTAATTTTGCTATATGTAAAATTTTTACATATAATGAAAATGGCATTTTGATAATTTTTTAGGGTATTATTTAGTAAATAATTATAGGAGAAGGGGTATTTTCATAATGATGGTATAAGGGCATAATATTCCATTTGGTCATATGTTAATTTCTTATCATATAATGGGAAAGGTATTTTAGTAATTTTTTATGGGATTATTTACTAAATAATTATAAGAGAAATGATGTTTTCATAATTATGGTAAGAGGGTTTAATAGTACATTTGGCCATAAGTCATTTTTTTGTCATATAAGAGAAAGGGCCTTTTGGTAATTTCATAAGCGATTATTTAGTAAATAACTATAAGTGAAGAGGTAATTTAGTAATTATGGTATGAGGGCATAATATTAATTTGGCCACACATTAATTTCTGAACATATAATGGAAATGGTATTTTGGAAATGTAATAAGGGATTATTTTGTAATAGTTGTAAGAGAAGGGGTATTTTTATAATTATGGAATGAGGGAATGGCCACATGTCAATTTCTTATCATGTAATGAAAAAGGTTTTTTGGTCTATTCACAAGGGATATTTAGTAAATAATTGTAAGAAAAGGAGTATTTTTGTAATTATAGTAAAGGGCATAGTAGTCTATTTGCCCACATTTTAACTTATTATAAAATGAAAATGCTATTTTGGTAATTTAATAAGTGATTATTTAGTAATAATTATAATAGAAGGGATATTTTTGTAATTATGGTTTGAAGGAATAATAGACCATTTGGCCACATGTCAATTTCTTATCTCGTAACGTAAAGGGTATTTTAATAATTTCATAGAAGATTATTTAGTAAATAATTATAAGAGAAAGGATATTTTCATAATTATGATATGAAAGTGTAATAGTCAATTTGGTCATATGTAAATTTCTTAACATATAATGAAAAAGGCATTTTGTTAATTTCCTAGGGGATTAATTAGTAAAAAAATGTAAGAGAGGGGATATTTTCGTAATTATGGTATGAGAGCATAATAGGACATTTGGCTGCATGTCAATATTTTATCATATAATGGAAAATGCATTTTACTAATTTCATGTAGGATTATTTACTAAATAATTATAAGAGAAAGGTATTTCATAATTATGGTATGAAGGCTTAATAGTTCATTCAACCACAAGTCAATCGCTTGTCATATAATCAAAAGGGCAGTTTGGTAATTTCTTAGGTAATTATTTAGTAAATAGTTATAAGAGAAGAGGTATTTATGTAATTATGGCATGAGGGCATAACAGTTAATTTGACCACATTTTAACTTCTTAACATATAATGGAAGGCATATTTTGGTAATTTAGTGAAGGACTATTTAGAAATAATTATAAGAAACGTCATATTTTCGTAATTATGGAATGAAGGAATAATAGTCCATTCGGTCGCATGTCAAATTCTAATCATGCAATGGATGGGTTTTTTGGTCAATTCTAGGGGATTATTTAGTAAATAATTACAAGAAAATGGATATTTTTATAATTATGGTATGAAGATAGTCCATTTGACTACATGCTAACTTCTTACTATATAATGGAAATGCTATTTTGGTAATTTAATAAGAGATTATTTCATAATAATTATAATAGAAAGGGTATTTTCTTAATTATTGTATGAAGAAATAGTAGATCATTTGACCACATATTAATTTCTTATCATGTAATGTAAAGTGTATTTTGGTAATTTCATATGAGATTTTTTAGTAAATAATTATAAGAGAAAGGGTATTTTTGTAATTATGATATGAGGTCATAATAGTCAATTTCTTAATATATGATGGAAATAATATTTTAGTAATTTCTTAAGAGATTATTTAATAAATAATTATATAAGAAAGGGTATTTTCATAATTATAATATAAGGGCTTAATAGTACATTTGATCATAGGTCAATTTCTTGTCATATAATGAAAATGGTATTTTAGTAATTTCATAGGTGATTATTTGTAAATAATTATAAGAGAAGAGATATTTTTGTAATTATTGTATAAGGGCATAATAGTCAATTTGACAACATGATGACTTTTTGTTAGCCTTGAATTGATCCTTATTTTGAATTGACAAAACATTAAGTTAATAAGCTTGATCAAGATTTTGAAAAAGATTTATTTAATACATGTTCTTAAGTTTTATATTTTGGTACTAAATAAATAATATGATTTTCAAAGTTTAAACAAACCCTTCTTTATGTTTTCTTATTTCTCAAATCAAAAGTATTTTTAAATATTGTTTATTTGAGCTTAAACGAAAGTCCAATTGTTGTTTTTAAAGTGAATTTATTCATTTTGGACTTAATACAATTTTGATAATAATGGTTTTGAGAAATAGATTAACTTAAAAAGTTGTTTTACAAGAATAAAGTTTTCCAACATTGAACTTGTTTTATTTTTCTATATTAATTTACAAAGCTTTAATATTTGAATTTTATATGGTTGGAAAGCTCTTTGAGTCTACTTTCTAATAGATCAAACAAAATCAAAATCCAAAATTTCTATGAAAGGATTTTGAATGTTTACTAGATACTCTATAGTTGTCTAAAAACTGCACAAAGGTTAGTTTTGAAAATTTGTTATATTTTGTATAGATGAATTTTATATGGATAGAAAGCCCTTTAAGTCTAGTTTCTAAATCTTCAAACAGTTTTTGATTTGGATTTGTACAACTCAAGATATAATCAAATTAGTGAGTAGAGTGCAAAACAAGAGACAACCATCCAGTTTTGACAGGATCGATCCCCTAAGGGAAGGGATCAAATGATTTTTTACCCATAAGTAAACGTTGTTTTGACATAACAAAAAGGGATTGATCAGCCTATGTAGGGGTTCGATCACCCCTTTGATAGGATTAATCCCCTACATAAAGGGATCGATTGGGTTGTGGTTTATCAAGTGAAAATGGCTTTCCAAAACATAAACCAATCAATCCCATCAGGAAAAGGATTGATCGGGTCTAGGCAAAATCACTCCAATGGCTACTTTTTCATGCTTCCAATAGCATTTTCTTCTCCTAAGTTTCCCTAATAGCTAGTTCTTCAATTTTTCTATCTATTGGCCATTCTAACACACAAAAGAGATTGATGAATCAAGAGAGTAAGAGCCAACAAGTTATATTTTCATTTTCTCTAAGAATCAAGAGTTGTTAGAGCTTAAAATCCATATTTTTTGTATTTGTTGTATCCAAGCTATATTGTGTTGTTCATGCATCAAATTTCTTTGTACTTCATTAGGCAAACACTTAGCCTTTGAGAGGTTTTTTAAGTTTGCATTTTTATTAAGTGATTTTATAATTAAGAGGTGAGGCATCCTCTTAAATTTGTGGAATTGAGAGGTTGCTACTTAGCCTAGAAAGTAGAGAGTATAAGGTTTCTATCTTAAGCCTTAGAGAGAAAAAGATAGGGTTGTAATTTCAATTCAAGATTAGTGGATTGAAGCCTTGGTGTGGACAACCAATAAGAGAGGATGTAGGTGCCTTGTGGAAAATTACCAAACCTCTATAAATCATTGTGTTTGATTTCTCTATCCCTATCTCTTTACTTTGATTATAGTTTATATTTACTTCAAGTTCATCAATTTGTTGTCATTTGCATTATATTTTGATATTGATTTTAATTTTCCATTCAATTATTTTAAAATCATTGTTTGGGATGAATTTGAAGAAATCCAATTCACTGCCTCTTAGATCACCATCTCACCTAAAAAGCTAACAATTAGTATAAAAGCTTTGATATCTTTTTATAGGTTTAACCATGTTGAGTAAAAATCCTATGGCTCAATTCAAGTTCCAAGATGGTGAGAAAATCCTTAAAGCTCTCATGTTTGATAAATATGAATTTTGTGAATGGAGAATTAGAACGAAAGTGTTCATAATGGCCCATGATTTTAAAGTTTGGAATGTGGTAGAGAAAGGGCTTGGAATTCCTTCAAATGATGAAAATTATATGGATAAGTGATGAATGACACCAAGATCAAGTGCTCACTATATGGAGCTCTTGACTCCCACAACTTCAACTTGGTATCAAAATGTTTAACCTCAAATGAGATATGGGAGAAGTTGGATGAAATACATGAAAGACAACAATCCAACTGAAATGCATCACGTCTCATGGTTCTTGAAGAACTGGAGGTAACCTCTAATTTTATTGATTCAAATTCATATGCTTTTGATGAATTGCAAGGTGCTTATAATGAGCTATATGTTGAATGTGAAAAAATAAAGAGGAAATATAAGAAAATGATTTTAAAATTAAATGTTGGAAATGATTTTTTGATAAATGCAAAAAATATTTTGGAAAAAGAAAATGAGAAATTGAAAATAGATTTTGAAACCTTTCAAAGTAGAAATGAATTTTTAGAGAAAAAATATTATTTTGAAAAAGAAATTTGATGAGTGAAAAACAAAAGCATTTAAAGAGTTCATTAAGTACTAAAATGATTAAATGCAATTTTTGTAATTTTCATGGTCATACTATACATACTTATCTTATTAGAAGAAAAGTCCCATTTAGAATTAGACAAGTGTAGGTTCCTAAAAGAATAAGAGACTTGGTGACTAACTTTCAAGGACCCCAAGCAATTTAGGTACCAAAAATCAAATGAGATTGTCTCTTGTAGGTGTGCTAGAGCAAAGAGCTAGAATATAAAATTGAAGATTGAATACTCTAAACACATAATAGAGATGGGTAACCTCTAAACTTTTATTTTAAGTGAATATGAAATTGGTTGCCTATTCTTATTGGACGTAGAATGCTTAATGGATATTGGTATATGCTTTATTGATATATCTTAAATATGCCGATTTTATTTGATAAATGTGTGCTTGAATTGAATATGTATTTATTTTGATCTTAAATATGTTTGAGATGCTTGTTGAAATTGTTTGTGGTGTTAAATTGCTTGAGCATAATTTTGTTGATGAATTTTTTATTGATGCTTAGTGTGATTATTTATGTACTAAATTGTTTTTATATTTATGCACATACTTAGGGGGAGCACTCAAAGCTTAATGATTTTGAGACTTTATATTTTGCTTTGAAAATAATTTTTGCTAGAGTCAAGCCTTAAAATATAAAATTTTGTTTTAGCAAGTTTTTAATTGTAAAATGAATTTGAATATCCTGAATTTAATGATTTAAACTTGTTCAAACAAAGATAACTTGATAACTTGCAATGGTTCAAAATTTTCATAAGTGCTACATGCAAGTTTCAAAGGATTTTAGAGCTTAACATATCAAATCTTGTTTTTGAACATTGATGGGCATCGAAACCATTTAGACAATTTCAAATTGTGATATAAAACTTTTCTAAATGGTTTGAAGAGAAATGTGTGTCTAAACATATTTGCCCATCTTAATAACCTTTTTCAATGAAATATGGGATTAAGAATTGACTTTTTGATTTCCTTGTTTTTGATGCCAAATGACTACTTGAACAACTTTGTTTTGTCATTTGAAACTTGTTCGAATGGTTCAAGCTAGTTAAAAATGAGCTTCAAAATATCAAAGATAAAAATCTTGAAAATATTAAGCTTTGAATGATTTATCCAATGGTATTTTGCATAAATATATTTGTTTGAATGATTTTAGCATGATGGAAATGATTTTGTGATTTTTATACATATGTTTTGTTTTTGTTGAAAATGATTATATGACAATGTTGATTAAAATTACTCAATTTGTTCTTAATGCTTGGATAGTGTGAAATATTTTTTAAAACTTGATTGTTTTATTCTCAACTTTCTTAACTCTTGATTTGTGATTGATGAATTGATGAACTTTATGTGCTTAAATGAAATATATTGATTCTTGGTTCATCCCTAGTCTTGGTCAAGATATATGCTTATATGATCATTAATTCAACTTGATGTTAATGCTTATGACTTGAAAATACTTAAATTTTTTATCTCCTGATTTTTAAAATATTTTTAAATATACTTGCTCTTGTGCTAAATTGCTTCATTAATTTTGTGAAATATTTTGGAACTTGTGTATAATTGACTTATCTTTTGGTTTGGGATTAAGTATTGATGAACTAATTATGTTTTATGATATGTGTTATTAGTTCATCTATTGTTCTTGTCAAATGTGTGCATATATGATAAATATGATTTTTCTTGACTTGAAATGGTTGCAATATGACTTACGTAAATGATTTTCTTATGGTGCTTATTTTTAACTTAAGTCATTATTGATTATGACCTATAATTTGTGTAGACATACTTATGCTTTTGTGTTAAAATTTTCTTGAATATATTTTTAATGATAAATATGTCTTTTTTGAGTTTTTTAGTTTTCATAAGGCCTAAAATTTATTTTGACATATTCTTAGGTGATTTCTTGAATATACATGAATATTGAATATGTCTATTTTGTGTTTATGAATGATCTAAGAGGTTTGATTTTTGCACATTACATGAGAACTATTGCTTTAGTGCTATTCTTGTGGCATTAGATGTTTAAATTGATATATGGCCTCTAGCTTAAGTATATTTCTCCCTTGCAATTGGCAACTTGTGCTTAATGAATAAATTTTCTTTTGCCTATAATGACTTAGAATATGAAATTGTTTTCTAACAATTGGTATAATTTTTATCAATCGATTTTCTTGATGCTTTTAATGAAAATCTTTTGTTAAGAAAATTTTCTAAGTCTATACTAGGAGAACTTGAAATGAGCATAAATGAACTAACATTTTTGGCATTTTAAGTGGAACAAGCAAAGCAAGTCATCTTCATCAATCAAGCCCAAATACATCAAAGACTAGCTCAAATGATGTGGAATGGGGGATTCAAAGTGTCACTCAACTATAATGAGCACAACAACATAACTTGACAAGGATGGACGTAACGGTATTGAATCTATACTATGTGCCTATGATTTATAATGTTTAATGCATGATTTGATAAATGCTTGCTTTAGTATGTGCAAAAATGAGATATTACTAAATAATCCCTTCTAGTATGACAAAATAATAGTCCATTAGGCCATATGTCAATTTCTTATCATGTAGTGTAAAAGGTAATTTGATAATTTTATAAGGATTATTTAATAAATAATTATAATAGAAAGGGTATTTTCATAATTATGATACGAAGGCATTATAGTTAATTTATCCACTTGAAAATTTCTTAACAATTGAAAAGGCATTTTGGTAATTTTTTAGGGGATTATTTATTAAATAATAATAGGAGAAGGGGTATTTTTGTAAATATGACTTGAGGGCATAATAATCAATTTAGCCATATGCCAATTTTTTATCATATAATGGAAATGCCATTTTAGTAAATTCTTAAGGGATTATTTAGTAAAAAATTAAAAAAGAAGGGGTATTTTCATAATTATGACATGAGAGCATAATAGTTCATTAGGCCACATGTCAATTTCTTATCACATATTAGAAAGGGTGTTATTGTAATTTTGTAAATGATTATTTAGTAAATACTTATAAGAAAAAGGATATTTGTCATAACATATTGATCTAGAGACTTAATCATTAGACGTAAAAAGTTAAAAATCATGAAAAAACATGGAGAGTTGCCATTAATCTTTTTAAGGGTGTGATTGACCACCCAAAAACTTTATTTTTTTTTAATAAAACAACAAGTTTATTAAAAAGACAATTTAGGTTTACAAAACCAAATTGGGATCGAGAGTTGATTATGTGTGGTAAGGATTAGTACCCCCACAATGCTCGTAAAATTGCTACCAATTAGTTATGCTTTATTTGTAACTCTGGATAAAAATGATTTTTATATGAAATTTAATTAAAATTCTCTTTTTTTTTAAGAAAAAAATTAATTTAAAGAAATCTTTATTTAGGAATATTATAAAAATTTTAAATTAAAAAAACACCTTCAAATTCTCTACCATAAAAGACATAATTCAAAGATAGTCTTTTCATCTAAAATTTATCGCAACATTTCTTTTAAAGATGATAAAATAATACTTTTTGTAATTGATAATCCTTGATGACTCTTAACATCTAGGCAAACTATTAACCATTATATTTCGCAAAATACTATTTTAATTTTATTTGCTCAAAACTAAAAATTTTAAAGAAAAAGTTTTATGGAGTAAAAACAAAAAAAAAAAAATTAATGTTACGCATTAACGAACATATATAAGAATTATGAATGTTCACATTATTCTAGAAATGAAATATATGTAAATTATGGTAAAATACAAATTTATGGATCGGGCTCTCAAATATAAAGAGACCACCTATACTCTCCAACACGTAGACAAAGTTTGGGTGCGACTATTTATATTTAAAATCTTGTTTTATTGTTTATTATTATTGATTCTTAAATTTATCATTTTAAGTTATAGAAATATATGAAAATTCTTAATGAAATAAAATTTCTTAAATATCCCATTATCTAGACAGTATTCGGGAACAAATTATTTCATAAAAAGTTTTCATACAAATCCTAAAAATATAAAACAATTTGGAATCACTTAGAGCTCTGAGACTTTGAGGCTTTGGTTTTCATTTAGGGTTTGAACTATGGTTTCAAGGTTTCACTTAGGGTTTAGGATATCACATAAGGTTTAAGGTTTTACCTAGGGTTTCAGATTTTACCTAGGGCTTTCGGGTTTCACCTAAAGTTTCGAGTTTCACCTAAAGTTTTGAGTTTCACCTAGAGTCTTAGATTTCACCTAAGGTTTTGATTTTCATTTTAGGGTTTAGTTTAGGGTTTTGATTTTAGGTTTTTAAAAATTTATGAACCTTTAAAAAATCTCAAATTTCTAGGTAGACTTTCGGATCAAGCTTGTTTTTTATAATTTTTCCAAAAAGTTAATTGTTTTCATATTTATTCAAAACAAGTTTGTTTTTCATAATTTCTAAAAAATAATTCTTATATCTAGTTGGAACGAGCTCATTTTTATAATTTCTAAAAATTAATTTTTATGTTTTACATATTTCCCTTTCCATTAAAATTTATTATTATTTATTTATTATTTTATTTTTCGTATATTACTTTATTGTTTTTTGTTTTTAATAACTCATTTACATTTAGGCAGAAAAATTTTTTAAAGCTTGATTTTGAATCCTTCCTACCTTTAAGTAGGGATTTAATATTTCGTCTAATATTTATTTTTATTACTATACTTTAGAACACTCTTGTTTTTATTATTAGCTTTAAAAAAAGCATGATAGAATTAATCAATTGAAATGCACAGAGAATAAGCTACATTTAGAGTGATGTACCACATGCGAATTAAATGGTATAAAAACTAAAACAATCAAATAATTTAAACTAATAAAGAGATTAAACATGCATGAAATTTAAATTGCATTCAAACAACATAAGAAAAATGTACATGAACATAAATGGTATTGTTAGCCTTGAATTGATCCTCATTTTGAAATGACAAAACATTAAGCTAAATAAGCTTGATCAAGATTTTGAAAAAGATTTATTTAGTACAAGTTCTTAAGTTTTATTATTTTAGTACTAAATAAATAATATGATTTTCAAAGTTTAGACAAACCTTTCTTTATGTTTTCTTATTTCTTAAATCAAAACTATCTTTAAACATTATTTATTTGAGCTTCAATGAAAGTCCAATTATTGTTTTTGAAGTGAACTTACTCATTTTAGTCTGAACACAATTTTGATAATATTGATTTTAAGAAATAGATTTGTAGACACCCAATTTGTCTGGGGTTGTAATTGTTTTTTTTAAATGTTAAGGAAAAAAAAGTAGGAAAGTTTGGGGTGGTTAAGTTTATCTGGGATTTGTCTTTTTGGGATTATAAAGTTAGGGTTGAAATCAAAGTCTAAAGTTTAAACTAAAAAGAAGTTGAAAATATTTTTGGTTAGGGATCTCATAATTTAAACGCTATAAAGGCCCTATCAGATTCAACACAAAGGACAAAAGAAAAAAGAGTAGAGATGTACATAGCAAAAAAAGCAAAAAGAAAGAGTAAAAAAAAAAAGAAAAAAATTAAGAGTTTTTTTTTATAGTATTTTTTAGTGTTTGGGGTTTAGATAATTAGAAATTTCTTTTGAGAGTTTTGTGTTGGAGAAAGGAGTTGAGAAGAAACACAAAAGGGAAATATTCAACAAAAAGTTTTAGCAGCAAAATTTTTGAGGATTTCGAAGAAACAAGAAAGAAGACAAAGTAATTTTTTTCCTTCTTTATTTGTATATTTATTTATGTTACATACTTATTTCTCTTTCTTCTTTTTTTAAAATAAATTTTTATAATAGATTTTCAACTTTACCAATATATTAGAGGGTTTAAATTTTTTAAAATAAATGTTTAAATAAAATGCCTTACCAATATATTGGAACATAATTAGATCTTTCAAATAAGGTTTTACCAATATATTGGATAACCTTATTAATTTTTTATGAAAAACAAATTTCAAGAAAAATAGTTTTCAATAAAGCTTTACCAACATATTGAAAGACAATTTGATTTTTAAGATAAGGTTTGCCAACATAGTAGAAAGCCTTATGATTTTTAAATAAAAGTTAATTTTTAGAAAAGAAATAATTTCCATAAAATCCTACTAATATATTGGTGGATAATTTCTAGCAGAAAATCTTACCAACATATTGGAGGATATTTTTGAAAATAAAGAGTTTTTTTTCCAAAATTGAATTTTACAAAAATTAAATGAATTCAATGATGAAGCATTTTCAAAACATGGCAAATAGTCTCTTTAAATACTCTTGAGGTGAGGGAATGCTCTTGAATTATTACCAACATATTGGAGTAATTTAGGGATAATTTTCAATATTAAATCACTTGGTAAGTTTTTTAGGTTTTGTATAACATGAAATTAAATTGGTACCATACTTTGGGTGGGCAATGTGGGGGTCTATAACCTTCCTCACATGTAGCCATACTCTCGTACCTAGTTTTGGTTTTGTAGACATGAATCGATTAGGTGGCCAATCACACCTTAATAAAAGATTGGTAGCGGCTCCTTTGGTTGTGTCTAGCCATAAATTTATAGATCTATATGTTATGACAGTTAGGCAACTCCACTAGGGATTGAACCCAAAATCTCTAGTTACGAGCTCCATCCCTTAGGAAAGAGTTAAGTACCTATGCTCTTGTGAGATTTCATGTCTCCGTATGGGCTAACAAAATACTCCTACTCAAATCGAATCCTTTCCGCTTATAGCCTATGATGGGCATGGATTGGAGTGCCTTACTAGTTTGTGATGGACAATGATGTGAGAAACAATTTGGGAACCTTTAGAGTTAACCTAAACCACATGTAGTAAAACATAAGAAGCTAACCTTAGGTTAGAGCCATGTCTATCCATTGTTAGAATGTAGCCCAAGTTAGGACACATGATGGAACTTTTGTATTTTTGTTTGTATGAATTTGAGTTTATTCAATTTTTCATGTGTTGTTATGTGGTAAATGTTAACACATTTATACATTTATCCATGCATTATTGAATTTTTATTATTCCATGCATCCATTCATGCATCATGTTAACTTAGGTAGTCATTTGTTCATTCATGCATCATAATGCAAAGCATGCATTCCTTCATTTATGCATTGTTATGAAGCAAACATTAATGTATCCCTTCCTTCATTCATGCATCATATACTCCAATGTATCAAATATTGAATGCATGCATTCATTTATCCATTGAGGCATATAACAAGTTAGGATGATTCTTGGCATCTAGTAACATAACATCCTAATTGTGGTACTTAAGGTTCAAGGATAGCTCTATCATCCAAAAGCCCCATTCACCATTAATACAATACCAGAGCCTGAGCTAGATAGATGGAACAAGAAAACTCCAATCATTTTGACAAGATTGAAAAGGCCAAAAAAGAGCTGATAGGGGAGTTGGAAAAATTTTTGGAAGTATGAACAAGTTGAATAAAGGAAAAGGGGTGGAAAAAAGTTCTAAGTCAGCCAGAGCATCTTGTGCAAGATGTAATTGATCTTTTGTGCCCTCCAAGATTCAGCCCTTGTCAAGGCCAACCTTTTCAAGGGGTATAAGCAAATTTCCCTAAGGTCTATCGATACACTAACCCAGGAATGCAATCTACTACTGCCTAAGGTTAGTTCCAAAGTTATGTTAATCTAGTCTTTGGGGAGAAAGCCTTAGAACCAATCCGAGTTCCCAATTTTGATGATCTAAAAGAGAATGAGAAGTTTTGGCAGTAAAATTTTTGAGGATTTCAGAGAAACAAGAATGAAGGCAAGGTAATTTCTATTTTTTTTCCTTTTTTATTTGTATATTTATTTATACAACTTCATTGTTTCTCTTTCTTCTTTATTTAAAATAAATTTTTATAATAAATTTTCAACCTTACCAACATATTGGAAGGTTCAAAGTTTTTAAAATAAATGTTTAAAAAAAATATCTTACCAACATATTGGAAGGCAATTAGATATTTGAAATAAGGTTTTACCAACATATTGGAGAACCTTATTAATATTTTTTATGAAAAAAAAATTTCAAGAAAAATAGTTTTAAGTAAAGCCTTCCTAACATATTAAAAGGCAATTTGATTTTTAAGATAAGGTTTTACTAACACATTGAAAAGCCTTAGGATTTTTATATAAAAATTAATTTTTAGAAAAGAAATAATTTCTATAAAATCTTACTAACATATTGGAGGATAATTTCTAGTAGAAAATCTTACCAACATATTCAAGGATATTTCTAAACATAAAAAGTTCTCTTTATAAAATTGGATTTTACAAAAATTAAATGAATCTAATGATAGAGCCTCTTCAAAGTGTGACAAATAGTCTCTTTGAATACTCTTTGAGGTGAATGGATATAATTGAATTATTACTAACATATTGGAGTAATTTAGGGATAATTTTCAATATTAAATTACATGGTAAGTTTTTTAGGCTTTGGATAACACAAAATTAAACTGGTACCATCTTTTAGGTGGGAGATGTAGGGGTATTATAACCTTTTTCACATGTAATCATACTCCCAAACCTAATTCTATTTTAGTAGACATGAATCAATTAGGTGGCCAATCATACATTAATAAAAGATTAGTGGCGATCCTTCGGTTGTGACTAGCTATAGATTTATAGATCTATATGTTATGATACTCCTTTTTGTATTTCTTTTGAACTCTTTTTTCTAACACAGAACTTTCAAAAGAAAATCCTAATTATCTAAATCCAAAACACCAGAAAAGATTATAAAAAAAACTCTTAATTTTTTTGTCTTTTTATTTTTTACTTTTTTTCTTTGCTTTTTTGCTATGTATATCTCTACTCTTTTTTTTGTTCTCTTTTGTACTAAATCTGATGGGGTATTTATAAAGTTTAAATTATGAGATCCCTAAATCAAAAAAAGTTTGAACTTGTTTTTAGTTTAAACTTCAGACATTGATTTCAACCCTAACTTTATAATCACCAAAAAATAATCCCAAATAAACTCAACCACCTCAAACTTTCCTAATTTCTTTTATATTTTTTAACATTTAAAAAATAAATAGTTACAACCCCAAATGGGAAAAGGTCCGATTGCTAAGGGGACCAAGCCTTAAGGCCTATTGGAGGCTCAACTCATGGGGAACTAGCCCAAAACAATAGTACGAGTAGTGATCAAGACTCTAGAAGCTCAGGCATGATGTTCAGGTTTGGTAGAATTGAACCAGGCCTATGTGTAGGCTTTGGTGAGTGCTCATGTGAATTTATAGGCCATAAAAATGGCATTGGCATGACAAAAATATGAAGTTGTGCCTGAACCAACTTGCTGCCCAATCGTGGTGTACATTGTGCATGACCTGGGTCTAGGATACCTGTAGTGGTGCACGGCCTAACATGTGTTGATGGTGTTTAAGGGAACTACCTACACAAAGAGCCAGCATATGCTAATGTTGTTCGAAGCATGTGTTGAGACGAAGGGCTAACATGTCCCGATTATGGTTGAGGCATGTGCATGTGTCACAGTCCATAAGTTGGTAAAGTGGTATAGACCTAGGGGTTCCCTTCAAGTCAAGAAGTAGCTCTAGTTTTAGTGAGATAGGGTCTAATAGCTAGGGGGACTAGGCCTTGAAGCCTACTAGAGGCCTCGATCATGGGGAACTATCCCAGAATAGTGGTATGGGTAATGATCAAAACTCAAAAGACTTAGGCAAGCTGTTTAGTTTTGACAAAATTAAGCCAGGCCCAGGTACAAGCGCTTGTGAGTGATGTGCAGGCACATGGTCAAGCCTAAGTATGGGCATTGATGATTGAGGTACGGACACACGGTCAAACCCAAGTGCAGGCATGCTTAAACACAATCCTAGGAGGATAAGATTTGTGGGCTTCTAAAAGGCCTAATACTATAGCCTAATCTTTGACAAGCTGGAATTAGGTTGAGCATTTGAGTTTCATAGGCTAACTTAAGCAGATGGAGTCAATTCCCTATCCAAGGTCACATAGAGTTTGGCTTAAAACCAAAGATCATGAAATAAATACCAAGCACCATTTGGTGCCAATGGTGATCGAGAGGTAGACAAGTGCCTTGGGTGGGAGGGTCACGATACACATGTTGCACCAAGTAATAGCATCTACCAATGATGTGTTCGAGGAAACAACCCACCCCAAGTGCTAACATCTACTAATGAGGTGTTTGAGGCAACAACCCCTACTAAGGGCCTGCTTGTGCTGACGATGGTCGAGGTAAGTGCTTGCACTAAGTGCTAGCATTTGGCGATGGTGTCCTAAGCAACATCTTGAACCAAGGGGCCAGCAACGACTAATGGTGTTCAAAGCAACAACGTGCTAGCATCTATCGATGGTGTTGGATGTGATTGCTTGCATGAACCAAGGGCCAAGTGATGTCAATGGCATGTGGGCAAAACTGATCTAGGGGCCAATATGTGCCATTAGAGTTTGAGGCACGTGCTTGCGCCAAGGGTGAGCCTATCCCTACAATAAATACCAAGAGCATTTGGTTGTTGTTTACTTGGATGCTTGAGGAAGGGATGTAATCCCCTGGCTGAATTGGTTGCAATGGAGAACACCATTCATCCCCAACCCCAAAGGGTTGCAGTGTGAAAAAATAAAGTGAGAGGACTTTGGTGGGTGTGGGAGGGAAGAACGAATCGAAGTGATAAAGGGTTGAATCTCAGTGGATCATGATAGCAAGGCCACTCTACCACTTACAATACCTCATAGTGTATTTAAGTCATCTGTAAAGGATTGTACCCTCTGTTTAGTGGGAATTAAGCTCTAAAAAAGCTCAAATAGCTTGTTCGCCTTGAGGGCTACACATACGACATGTGCCCTTAAGGGCCATGGGCCCCTATTGTGGGTCGGTATTCAAGCGATGGGTGCATGCATCACTTCTAGCTTGGATTCTAACTTAGAGGCATTCAGTTATAATCCAATGCACAGTAGCTTTACACCACTGGCTTTTCAACCAAGCACGATGACCAATTGTGCGAATCAACAATACCTTTCATACTAGGTTGAATTACTCATGCGATGCTATCATCAGTAGGGTAAAACTAACCTATCTCATGATGGTCTAAACCCAGCTCACATTTCTTATTGGTGAGTGAACAATCCAACACTTGGAAAATTTTGCTTTATAATGATACGAAAAGCCAACATCGAAGGACCAAAAAGCATTATCACTATGAACGTTTAGCTACCACAAATTATCCCTATGGTAACTTTTCTAATAGATCTAGCTTTTAATTCCTAAGGTCTAAAAGATCGACAGGCCACACTTTCACGGTTCATATTCTAGTGAAAATCAGAATTAAATGAGCTTTTACCCTTTTGTTCCATATGAGATTTTCCTTCTCGTTGAGCTCATCGTAGGACATCTGTATTATCTTTTAATAGATGTGTCACCCCAGCCAAACTTCCTACTTGACAATGTCTTCCACTTAGATTGACCAATCAAGGCCAACCTTAGGTCCAAAAAAAGGGGTCATGGCCCACCTCTAATTCATAAAATAAGAAAAGTAACATTAAAAGTAGTGATATTTCAATTTTGCTTGAGGGCTACCACTTATCCTACACCTTTCAAGTCATTTCACAAAGTCAGACTAAAGTCAAACCTTAAAAAAAGTCTTTTTTCCCCTTTGATTCTACCAAGCCCATTCCTTTGGTTGTGGTTTCACTAGATAGAAAGCAGGGAAAGTGGGAAACTCATTAATCCATTCATGTGCATCAGTAATTAGATTATGAGGCATTTGGCTACCTTAAGAGAGTCATAATTAGTCCCATTGTTTACTTGTGCTTGGTTAAATTTCTTCACTTTAACATTCAAAGCACTGGGAAGAAATCACATTGCATGAGCATTTGCAGGGACCATCGTAATGCTTATTTTTAATTAAATAGTCGGATTCCCCTTATTCATACTAGTTTTGAACTAATTATTTGTCTCCTAGAGAGGCCCCTTCATAGCTAATCTTTTCCTGAGGTTACAAATCCATTTTGCTAATTTCCCTTAGCTACGCTATTCCATTGACCAGAGGTTGTTCACCTTGGAAACCTAATGGGGTTATGAGTATGATTGGGCATTGACATCGCTTAGTCCTCTGGATTTTTAAAGGCTATCAGGGTTGTACTAGACACCACATAATGGGCGGTGCTTTTCCAGTTAGTGCACCCTACCTTCGATTAAGCTATTTCTAGGGTGGGTAGGCCGTTAAATAGAAAAAATAACTCTTCCCAAGGCCCCTATTGATGTCATTGAACTCCCTAATGTTGTCATCAGCCACCATGTCCTGGTTTAAGAATTTTAACTTGATTCCTTTTTGAAGCTTTATTGGATGTGCTATCGGATGGGCTTCCCCTATCTTTTAGGATCAACTTACCCATGTGCAACTGTCATTCACATGAAACCTTTCCTTTCTTCAGCCTTTAAAGTTCTCATTTGAATATTTGCTATTACCACTAAGATTTGCATCAATGGCTACTCTACTTGGGTTTGTGGCCTAAGTTTCATGGTGACCATTACACCTTTTTACTCATCAGGACTTGGCCCTTACTCCAATGGTCGAGTGTAGGTCATGCACTTAAGTGCCATCCGTTTTTGGGGCTAGTTGCTTCGATAAGTGAGTTGTTACACACTCTTTAGTGGATTTTGACTTCCATTACCACTGTCCTATTATCTTAATCATGGCTCAATGAAGTAGCCACACCATCTTACCTATTTAAAGTTTAAAAATAGATCAAAGGCATTATGCCCCTGATGTCTCTAATCATTGGCTTTACCTGATAAAACTCACTAAGGGCTCTAGCTATCCTAAGAAAAACTTTAGAGGGAACTAGTTACTAGATAGTTTGATTAGTCTTTTGCCCTTATACCTAAATCAAACAAATAATTTGCACATCAGTATCGTTGTGGGCCTCCACCAGAGTTTCCTTTGGCTTCGCCCTACTTAGGCTTAGTTCACCATTTTTTGCATTTTGACAGGCTTGCTCACACTTAAACCTTTCTTAAAATATCAAGGTTGGTCAGTGGTGCACCCACTAAGGATCCCACCAATAAGCTTCCTTATGCCTTATAGGTTTTCTAGCCTTTTGACTCACACACATGTCAAATTACTTGGTTCATGTTTCAAGATGGGTCGGATACAGAGCTGTAGGCTGATGCCATGAGTATGTTGATGGTAAGGCATGTTGAGATGAGGTGTGCTACATTCCATAATCATGGTGACAAATTCTCAATAGGCATATTGAAAGCCTAGGCTTGGACCATGGTTATGACCTACATCGATCCATGCCCTGAGCTGATCAACAAACCAACTCTTGTCGTTTCACATCCAACTAGGGTGTATCACTGGCCCTCATTCGCTTCCCTCTTAACAATTTCAAGCACTCTTTGACTCTTTTTTAAAAGTTTTTTTCATTTTTCCCTTATGGTACTTGTTTACTTTCGGTCTCTCACCATATTCAGCCTTGGACAAAATTTACCTCCCGATTGTGATTGCATTCCCAAACAATCCAACTCATAGACAACACTTAGTAGTGCAATAAGGTCTAGGCATAATAAGGCTCTCACCCTCTCTTGCACCCATTTTCAGGAGACTTGGGCCCAATCTATCATTGAGAACGCTTCTCTAAACTACAATTTAGACTTTAAGGGTGCCTGATTCTCAAGCTGGGCTATTCTTAGTTCGCTCGTTATTACTAGTGGAATCTTGGTAAGTTTCTTTTTCTTCACTTATTGATATGCTTAAACTTAGTGGGTAATCCCTCCTAACCTAAGGTTTTGATACAAGCATTAACTAAGTGATGTGGAGGGTCCGATGGGGTTTGGATGGACAATGAGTGCATGTCACCAAAGACGAGGCATGTCGAGAGCTTTACCATTGATAGTCATGGCACTATCATTGCTGGGGACTTACTTTTAGGCCAACCACAACTGACAAGATCACGAGAGGCCATCTTTTACCCCCTCACCTGAAGCCCGATGGGTAGGGAGTTGAAAGGGGCAATGATGCATGACACCCAGGTAAGCGTGCCCTTGACCTAATGGCTTAGAGCACTACTTGCATTCAAAGACTTGATGGTTCATGAGAATATGCAATTCATACAAAGTATCACATTATGTTATGTTCTTCATCGATGCAAGAGCTGAGATATCCTTTGCTGAAAGTCATTTTGGTTTTTCATGACAAAAAGAGTCATGATGCTACCCATGCTTGCACTATAAATGGGATGGCAATGACACATGCACTCATTTTTATTCATATTCCTTAGTGTGATTTGCGCTAGGGGTTTGTTATTCAGCCACAGGTAATGATACCGATCATTTTACCCTTCTAAAAGGCAAAACAAAGTGACCATCATGCTTGCTTAAGGCCAAAAGAGGCTCAGGGCATGAAGGCACCCTTACCCCCTAAGTGTTTCATTAAAGTGTTTGTGGGTCATTCATTGAGCAAGTTTTGACAATGATCTTGCCATAAGTTCACCTATGAAAACCTTGTTACGACTTTTCCCTCATTTAAATGATAAGGTTTAGTGGACTTTTTGTGACATCACAGGCAATGAACCATTCACGTTGCCATGATCTATACACTCCACCAGACTGTTCAATCGATAAAACCAAAGGGTGGTGTGTACAAAGGGCAAGGATGTAGTCAATGCAAGCTAATAACTTGTATTTACTAGGAATTCCTCATTGAAGACCAATAATTACAATGATCTATCCCCATTATGATGAAATTTTAAAGATTACCTAAGCTTGTTGGCCAAGGCTATAGACTTGTTGAATACATCAATGTAGCATGTGTGTAGCCCAAAAGATCTAAAGGCATCATAGACTTGTTATTGCCTCAAACTTCCTTAGCCTAAGTGACCATTATTCCTCTATAAAGCTAACCATGAAGTATCACCCTCATATAGCTAGTTAGCAGGCTAAGGTCTTGCTCATTAATAGAATTAATGAGACAAATCATTCCATCAACTAAGAATGGCCATGCACCACCACCCGTATCTCAATCTGTCAATCCTTACCATGTCTGGACCCGATAAGTTTCCCCATGTTGAGTCAAATTAAGCCACAGGCTCCACTCTTGGTGGTGTTTTTTCATCAATTCCTTGAAGTTTTAGCATTGCACCATACTCCCCCTAGGACCTCTCATAAGGTACCGGTAGAGTCCAAAAAGTAACATCCATCGATCCCTGATTGGCATCATTTATGGTTAAGTCTAGGATGGTATTTGATTGTCTTTAAGCCCTCAACTTTTATTCTTAATTATTGAAAACATTGTTGGCAAATGCTTTCGTAATTGTTCATCTTTCATAAATCCAAGAATTTTACCTCTGATTATGAAATGCAAATGCCCTCAACTGTCTTTGTTAATCATTACTTTGATCCTAAAAGCCAACACAATAGGACCAAAATCCTATAATGCTATCCCATACTAATGTATACAAGCATAGGCTTACTTTGAGCACTCTAATTTTTTTAAAGTAACAACGTTAGAGGAATGACTCAACCAATTAAGGCTAGGAGTGCATCGTCAGTAGTAAGGATGAGTAGACGAGTGCTCTTTGTGAGGCTAACCACATGGCCCAACCTTAGTTCCATGTACGAGTTTTTTAACTGCAACAACATAAATATACGTTATTAGAGCTGAAATTATTACAATTATTAGTAACAGACTTGCCCTTCAATGGATCTTCTTAAGGGATTTAGATTGTACTCATTCCAATTACAAAACTCAAAGAGCTTAGTATTGTTATTTATTGTCACTACCTACCTATTTCAGGATTGGGTAATTTATGCACTTATTACTTTCCTCAGATGTGGTAGCTATTTCTTAGGCTCCCTCTTCAAAATTAAATCGCAATTCTCTGTCACCTGTCATCACCATAGTAGGCTACCATCCCACCATCAAAAGTTGAAAGGGCAAAAATTTGAATGATGGGTCGCTAGTATAAAGGTCATGTGATCTGTTGAGTTATCATGAATCATCAAAGCAACGAGCAAAACCCACATCGACCTTTTATCTAATAAATGCTCCCCTTCTAAAAATTGAGGTTTGTTGCATGTATTAGCTTTAGAATTGCTATGATTATGTGAGTAGTAGATACCATAAAAAAAACTATAATCGATTTAATGAGCCATTTGTTGTTTCACAATTTGAATTAGTTCATACTTACACATGCATGGCTTAATCATTGAGACAAGCATATGACTACTGGTAGGATCAATCAAGTAGCATTCTTTTAGGATGTTGGCACCGTATTGGCCTCAACACATCAGCTAAGCTACAGAAAAAGCCAACATGGAGCACAAGCGTCATGCGTGTCAAGCACATAAAATTCATAGCATCGAACGAATAAGGACCAAGAGCCCATGCCAACAAAACATTCCACATCTGAGAGCATGATCGAACATTAGTGCACTAATGTGACCACAGAGGTTTGGGTGGTATGCTTAGGACTCAGGGCACGATTAAGGTCTGACCCATAGCCCCAAAGGATGTAAGATGGATGAGGGATGGTAAGACATTTGGTTAAGATCTTGATTGCACCCTTAAGGTACAATGACCACATGGAAAGGAGATTGAAAAGGATGATAGGTTGACAGTTTGATGCATCCAGCATGGAGCTTGTCAACATGCAAAACCATAAGACCATTTAATATGTCCATTGCATACAAGTGGTAGCATCTACACACACTAGTCCGTAACCTAGCCAATTAATTACTTAATGAGAGAGTAGAAGAAATGACGTATGAGGCCACTTCATAACTGTTTGGCATGGGAAAAAAACAAGCAAAGGTCATGAGACTGTCTTCACCATCCAACAGGTAATAACAACATGACATCACCAATACTTGGTCTAGTCAAGATTGCATATACAAACTCTATTGTCACCACCTTAGGGGATGTTGCCCGATTTAAGGACTTGTTTTTGGGGTTTTAGGTAGCATTGGCTACTTGCATAGGCTTGGCTAGGCCAAGGCATTTTTGTGGTCAATGAGAAGAGACCATGAGACTACCAAATACTTGAGAGACTTGGCTAGACCAAGCTTGTGACTGTAGTTTTTGCTTGCACCACCCTAGGGAGCCGTTGCCCAATTTAGGGACTTAGTCTGAGGTTTAGGGTAGCATTAGCCGTAACTATAGGCTTTAGCTTAGTACAGCTAAGCACCTTTTTCTCATGCATTCCAACTAGTTGAGGCCATGGCCTCTTGCGAGTCACTAGAGCAACCAATCATCAGATAAAATAGCTAGAAGGCATGCATGGCCTAAATTTTGCTCTAGGGATGTTGTCGTGGATGTACATAATGACAGGCCCATCATGCACACAGAGAGAAGAATAGAGGCCTTGGACAACCACATCCTAAAGATAATGAGAGATTTAATAGATATGCTAGTAGTAGACATTAAAGTATCTATAATGGGAACACTTTTTTCAAACAAGCATATCTTGCATTAAGGATTCATGCTTGCCGATGGTGGTCGAAGCATGTGCTTGCAACATAGCCCAGTATGTGTTGATGGTATTTGAGATAAGTGCTGACAATAAGGGTAGCATGTACTGATCATGTTTGAGGTAACTGCTCACCCTAATGACCATTCTCTGTCGATGTTGATTAAGGTATGTGCTTACACCGGGTCTAGATTATGCTAATGCTGATTGAGGCATGTGCCTTTACTAAAAACTATCATGTGTCAATCATGGTCAAGGCAGGTGCTTGTACTAAAGGTTAGCTTATGCCAATGATGGTTGAAGTGGGTGCCCATACTGAAGGTCAACTTGTGTCAATAATGATCAAGGCATGTGCCCACACCCTACACTAGCATATGCTGATGATAGTCAAGGCCCTGGTGAAATTTGATTATGGGCCTTAGTGCACATGTTGGGTGTCATGAACCAACCTTGTATAGGGCCATGACTAGGCATAAAATGTCATGAGCCACCCATGTATAGGGCCTTGATCAAGTAGAGATGCCAATAGGGAGGGTGGGTCTCATATGCTAGGAAAAAGTGTTCCTATTTCAAACTTTGTAATGGTTCTTTGAAGCACAGTTATAAAATCTCCTAAGCTTTTTAGAAGGGGTAAGCAGTTGGCTTATTGTTAGGCTACTTTATTGGCTAAGGTATGTGCTACACCACCTATCTAGGGCTACTCCTCTAGCCTAGGTGATGGTGGGAAGACTCGATGCTTTTTTTATACTTTTTATACTATTCTCAATTTAATAAAACACTTTTTTTCTTACAAGAATGTTGGGGGTTGCCTTGGTGTGCTTCCATTATGCCCTAATATATCATTGTATTTTCTTGAGATTAGCTTATGGCTTGTTGGTTGCCTATTCAGATATCGAATTATCCTTGTTTAACTTTTGCAGAAGCATCATCCAATTTCACACAATTTATTGCTTCATTGAGAGAAAGTTTAGCCCGTGATAGGTGGTATCGGAGCATGGTTGAGAACTGCTAGAAAATTGATAAAATTGCTATGAGTGGTGGATTTAATAACTGACAGAGGATCGAAGAGTTTGAGGCCGTTATGGCTACCTATGATAACTCATAATTGACTAAAAAAGATCAAGACATCCCATTGGGAGTTACTTGATACTCTACATAGCTTAGGTGACGAGGCTAGAGATGCCTTAAGTGTCCTCCAAAGAGAGTTTGATGAGTTCAGGGCCTAAGTGAATGTACAACAAATAACTATGGCTAGGTCAAGCTCTAGATTATTGGAAAAAAGGGAAAAGGCCAAAGTGCCAGAGCCTCTACGTTATGAGAGGGTAAAAGATGCCAAAGAGCTTAAGAACTTGTTTGACATAGAACAATACTTTTGAGCTATGCACCTAGAATCAGAGGAGAATAAGATTGCAATGGCTTTAATGCACCTTACTGGGGATGCCAAGCTGTGGTGGCATTTAAAATTTGTAAATGATAAATGCCTTATTAAAACTTAGGTGAATCTTAAGCAAGAGTTGAAAAACCAGTTTTTCTTTGAGAATGTAGAGTATATGGCCTAAAAAAATTTCAAGAATTAGTGCAAATGAGAATGGTGTAGGAGTTTGTGAGGAGCTTTTTTATCCTAATGTTGGACATTAGAGACATGTTTGAAAAAGAAAAGATGTTCTATTTCTTTGAGGGCCTCAAACCTTAGGCTAAGATAGAATTACAAAGACAGAAGGTGCAAGATATGGCCATTGCTATGGCTATTGTGGAACGTTTTAATGACTATAACAATGACCCCTTAAAATGAAAGAACCCTCCATCAGGCGGCAGTAACTCTAACTTTGGGAATAGAGGAAAGATGGCCACAGTGGACCAACCATTCAATAAGGGATTAGATAAGAGGCTATCTAGTCGAGATAATACCCACCCAAGGCAAACAATACATCAAATTTCAAGCTAAAGCAATCGATAGCTTTCTTCTTATGCTAGAAGCTGCATTGAGTGGTTGAATGCCCACATAGAGGTGCACTTAATGCTCTGAGATTCTCAAGAGTTTTCCAAAGTGCCTAAAACTATGGAAGAAGTTAAGGAGAAGCTAGCAAGGATAGGCTCAATATGATTCCTTAGTGCCCTTTGCACCCAACTAAACATGACAAAGAAAGAACCCAGGAAAGGTTCGATGTATATGGACCCAGTACTTAATTGTAAAACCATAAAGGCCATGGTAGATATGGATGCGATCTATACCTTTATCATTCCAAAAGAAGCAAAAAGGTGTGATCTCAAGGTTAATAAGGATGGTGGGCAAATGAAAGCGATTAACTCAGTAACCTTTATAACCAGTGGAAGCTCTAAGAGTGTGATGACCAAGTTGAGGCCATTGGAAGGAAATGTAGACTTCGTGGTTTCCCTCATGGATGACTTTGATGTTATCCTAGGATTGGACTTCATGATGTTAGCTCAGGTAATCCCAAACCTTATTGCAAGTTGTCTATTATTCTTGGGGGAACGTTTATGTGTTGTGTTAGCCATGATCCTCCCTAAGAGCGGGAAGAAAATGATTTCATCATTACAATTCAAGAAAGGGGTAAAGAGAGGGGAGCCTTCCTAAATGTCCATGCCGATTTACAAAGATGGGATTGAGCTGGAACTAGTACCTGATGGGGTGCAAAAAGTATTGGAAGAGTTTGAGAATATGATGCTAGAGCAATTACCCAAGGTCCTTGAAAACATGATGGGAGTTTACGGATATGTGTAGACTAGAAAGCCTTGAACAATGTCACTATGAGAAACAAATATCTTATTCCCCTTATTGCAGATTTGTTTGATCAACTAAACCAAGCCAAGTACTTTTCCAAATTGGACTTGAGATTTGGCTATCATTAGGTTAAAATTATTTAAAGAGATAAGCCAAAAACCACTTGTGTAACACGGTATGATGCATTTGAATTTCTTGTTATGCTTTTTGGATTGGCTAATACCCCAATCACATTTTTGTACCTTGATGACTTATGTGTTCCGTGGCTATCTTGATAAGTTTGTGGTCATCTATTTAGATGACATAGTGGTTTATAGTTCTACCTTGGAAGAGCACCAAGAGCACCTACATCTTGTGTTTCAAAGACTACAAGACCAATAATTGTTAGTTAAAAAGGAAAAATGTGCATTTGCTCAAATATGGATTCACTTCCTAGCCCATATTATTGAAAAAGGCCATACTCGAATGGACATGGAAAAAGTTAAGGCTATAAAGGAGTGGGCAACACTGAAGAATGTCAACAAACTCTACTTATTTTTGTGATTGGCCAACTATTATATGAGATCTGTGAAAGGATACTTTCGTAGAATCATGGCTTTTAAGGAGTTATTGAAATGGAGCATAAATGTTGTTAGATAAATGAATGTCAAGAGCCTTTTAAGGGCTTGAAGAAAGCCTTGATGAAGGACACTGTCTTGGCTTTACTCGACATTGGAATGCTTTTTGAAGTTCAAATAGATATACCTAATTTTGCTATTGGGGGACTGCTTTTGCAAGAATGGCACTTGATAGCATTTGAAAGTCAAAAGTTGAGCAAAGCTGAAAGGAGATATACGGTTCAAAAGAAAGAATTCCTAGCAGTAATCCATTGTTTGAGAGCATGGCAGCATTATTTGTTAGGTTCACAATTCGTAGTTGAGATGGACAATGTGGTAGTTAGTCATTTTTTCACCTAACCAAGCCTTATAGCAAAGCAAGCTAGATGGTAAGAGTTTCTAGTTGAATTTGAATTTTGTTTTAAGCACACAACATGAAGAACCAATCAAGTGGCAAATGCATTAAGTAGATGGGTAGAGTTGGCTACCCTTCAGAAAATTTCCTCGATAGTGGCTAGTAAACTCACAACAAATATCCACAACCTAATTGAAGATAATTTGAAGAAAGACCCACAAGCTAATGCCATCCCAAAGCTAGTAAAAAAAGGAAAGCCTAAGTACTTTTAACAAGGAAATGAGGTGTTATTGACAAACGATTCTTGATTGTTTGTGCCAAAAGTAAGAGGTTTGAGACAGATGCTAATAAGGGAATGCCATGACACATTATGGGCTAGTCACCTTGGTTGGTGACGTACTTAGGCTTTACTGAAAAAATGCTATTATTGGCCTCACATGTGGAAAGATATGATAAATTATATGAAGACTTGCCTCGTTTGCCAATAGGACAAAGTTGAAAAGAAAAAACTGGTAGGCATGCTTGAACATTACTTATGCCCATAAGACCTTGGAAAAGTATCTCCCTTGACTTCATATAGGGCCTTTTTAAGGTTTCTCAAAATATGCTACATTCATTCACACCAAAAAGAATTGCACCATAAAAGATAGGGCCTAGCTAATATTTAAACATGTAATTAAGTATTGGGGCCTTCCTCAAACCATTATTAGCGACAAGGATCTAAGATTCACTAGGTTATCCTAGAGAGAACTTTTCATGATCTTAGGATTTCAGCTCAACATTTCTTCAAGTTATCACTCACAAACTAATGGTCAAATCGAACGATTTAAAGGGTTGTTAGAGAAGTACTTAAGATATATTGTTTAAGCTAATAAGAAGAATTGGCCTTTATTGTTGGATGTAGTTCAACTTTGTTTTAATTCCAATAAGTGTTCCTCCATAAACAAGAGTCCATTTGAAGTGGTCACTGGACAACTATCAAGACTACTGGATACATCTTTTTAGCCATATCGAGGGAAGAATCTATAAGCCTTCAACCTTAGCTAAGAATGGAGACAAAACATAAAAATTGCACAAGCATACTTAGGGAAGGCATCGAAACACATGAAGAATGGGTAGATAAGGGCTGAAGGGCACATCAATTCAAAGTTGATGATTTTGTTCTTGTTAGACTAGTGCCCAAAGAAACTAGGTTCCTAAGAAAGTGGGATTGTAGGTTGGTGTGTAAGTATGAGGTCTAGAGAAGATCCTTTCCAAAGTGGGGAATACCTCTTACAAAGTTGACCTTCCAAAATGGATGAAAGTGCATCCAATGTTCCATGAGATCAATTTAAAGCCCTCTCATGTAGACCCTATAGATGTAAGTCATGGTGAATCAACTAAGGCTACCATTACCATGAAATCACCATCAGAACATTGAGTTGAAAAGATTTTAGTTGACAAGGTATCATGAGTATATCAAAGAATAGTTCATGAATATTTAGTGAAGTGGGAGGGCTTAGGATGAAAAGAAACCAATTAAGAGAGAGATCATGACCTCTGAGCATTCAAGCAAAAGATTGAAGAATTCTAATCCAATAAGATGATGAGGGTGTTGATAGAATAAATGGGGTAGGAGGTCATGAGCCATACTTGTATAGTGCCATGATCGGGCAAAAGATGTCGAGAGCCACCCATGTATAGAGCCATGATTGTGTAAAGGTGCCAAAAGGGAGGGTAAATCTCATGTGTGAGGAAAAAGTGTCCCCATTTCAAACTTTGTAATGGTTCTTGGTAGCATAGCTATAAAATCTCTTAAGATCTTTAGATGGGGTGAGAGTTAGTATATCGTTAGGTTACCTCACTAGCTAAGGTATGTGCTAGACCACCCATCTAGGGCTACTATTCTAGCTCCGACAATGGTGCCCTTCCTTCAATTCCTTTAAGTTTTAGCCTTGCAACCATACTTCCCCCTAAACCCAAAGACTTTGATTTCTTATAAGGTGTCGATGGAGTCCTAAAAGTAACATCCATCGATCCTTGGTTAACATCATTTATGGTTAATACTACGATGGAATTTGATCATCTTTGAGCCCCTAACTTTCATTCTGGATTAATGAAAACATCCTTGGCAAATGCTTTCTAGTTTTTTATCTTTCATAAATCTAAGAAATTCACCTTTGACTATGAAATACAAATGCCCCCGACTGTCCCTATTAATCATTACTCTAATTCCAAAGGCTAACATAATAAGACCAAAATCTAATGATGTTATCCCAAGCTAATGTATACAAGTGTAGGCCTACTTTGAGCACTCTAATTTCTTCAAAGTAATAGCATCAGAGGAATGACTTAGCTAGTTAAGGCCAAGAGCACATTGTTGGTAGTAGGGATGAGTAGATCGATGCTTATTGTGAGGCAGATCGGATGACCTAACCCTAGTTTCAACTTCAAGCTTTTTAACTATATCAACTTAAATATATGCTATTGGAGTTAGAATTATTGAGACTGTTGGCACCACTCATATGCCTATTGCATACAAGTGGCAACATTCATGCACACTAATCCATAACCCATCCAATTGATTACTTGATGAGTGAGTAAAGGAAACAATGTACGAGGCCATGCCACAACCATTTGGCATGGGAAAAAAACAAGCAAAGGCCACAGACTACCTCTGCCATCCAACAAACAACAATGGCATGAACCACCAATACTTGGTCTAGTTGGGACTACACACGTAAACTTTACTATCACTACCCTAAGAGGATGTTGCCTGATTTAAGGACTTGTTCCTAGGGTCTTAGGTAGCATCAACTGTATGCATAAGCTTGGCCAGGCCTGACATTTTTGTGATCGATAAGAAGGGACTATGAGATTGCCGAATACTCAAGAGACTTTGCTAGACCAAACCCACAACTATAGCTTCTACTTGTACCATCCCAAGAAGCCATTACCCAATTTAAAAACTTGGTTTGGGGTCTAGGGTAGCATTAGCCCTTTTTCTACATGAACACCAATCGGTTAAGGCCATAGGCTCTTAAAGGTCATCAAAGCAACCAGTCATAGGACAACATGGCCAAAAGGCATGCACTACTTGGACTTTGCTCTAAGGACATTGTCATAGATGTATACAATGACAGGCCCATCTCACATCTATTCCCTCTATAAAGAGAGAAGGGGGCCTGGACAACCACCCCTACAGAGCATGAAAGATTTTATAGATATGGTCACAATAGACATTAAAGTGTCTGTAATGGGGACATATTTTTCAAATAGCCATATCTCGTACCAAGAGGTCATAGGTGCCGACAGTGGTCAAGGGATGTGCTTATGTCAAGGCACAACATGTGTTGACGGTGTTCAAGGTAAGTGCCTGTAGTAAAGGCCAGCATGTGCCAATGGTGTTTAAGGTAACTGTCCATGCCAAGGGCCATCTTCTGCTAATGTTAATCGAGGTAAGTGCCTGTACTAGGTTTAGATTATGTTGATGTTGATCGAGGCATATGCCCTTAGTAAGGGCCAACATATGCTGATGGTGGTCGAGGTAGGTGCTTATACCAAAGGCCATCTTATGCCAATGGTGGTTGAGGTAGGTGCCCATACCAAAGGGTAACTTGTGTCGATGATAAATAAGGCTTGTACTTGCATAATGTGCCAGCATGTGTCGATAATGGTCAAGGCCTTCGCCAAAGTTCGATTCTAAGCCTTGGTGCACATGTCAGGCTTTGACATGTGTTGGTACAACTTTTTTTTACCTAGGGTACCATTGTCAAAACATCATCAAAGAACCTAATGATTGGTTTTAAAGGTTTCAATGACTGGGGATGAGGGTCGGAGAGTGTGCACAAATGATGTGTGATGGGTGCTGGTCCTTGGTCCTTATATTGGTCCCCTATACCCTAAAGAACCTCGATAACTCACACCCCCTGAAAAGGGCATAAGTACATTTAGAGGTTCGTATCTAGTAGCCATTCAAGTGTCTAAAATGGGGATGATTTTTTCAAATGGTCACAAAATCTTCTACGCTTTAATTTTATAGTTTATTTTTTTTTGTGGACACCAATAAAAATACAAGGATCACATATACCAAATTTGGGGCCAAAACTCCTAAAAAAATTTTAAAAAATCTAAATTATGAAAATTTTTAAAAATCATGAAAAATAGAAAATGAGTCATCTTGCCATGAAACTTCACATAAAGGCTTAAAGGACCGTTATATGAATTTACAAGCCATAAAAATGGCATTAGAATGGTAGAAATATGAAGATGTGCCTGAACCAACCTATTGCCAGGTCATGGGGCATATAGCCTAGGATTCTTGTATGTGGTGCATGGCCCAGCATGTGCCAATGGTGGTCAAAGCATGTGCTAAGACCAAGGGCCAACATGTCCTGATGGTAGTCAAGGCATGTGCATATGTCACAATCTGCAAGCTGGTTTGGCCCATGGGTTTTTTTGAGTTGTGGAATAGTTCTAGTTCTAGTAAGTTAGGGTCAACCGCCAAGGGGATCAAGCATTGAGGTGTACTAGAGGTTTAAGTTGCATGGAACTAGCCTTAAATAGTGGTACAGGCAGTGATAAAGACTCCAGAGGCTCAAACTCAGTGTTTAGGTTTGGCAAAATTGAGCCAAGCCTAAGTGTGGTCGATTATGAGCGTTATATGAATTTACAATCCATAAAAATGACATTAGTACAAAAAAAATATTAAATGTGTCTGAACCCACCTAATGCTCTATTCATGGTACACATGGTGTGCAGCCTAAGCTTAGGATACCTACGCTTGGTGTGTGCCCTAACAAGTGCCGATGGTGTTCAAAGGAACTGCCCGTAGAAACAACCATCATGTGCTGATGGTAGTTGAAGCATGCATCGACAGTGGTCGAAGCATGTGCCAAAATCAAGGGCCAACATGTCCTGATGGCAGTCAAGGCATGTGCATATGCCATGGTTTGTAACCTAGTCTAGGCCTAGGTGTTATTTCTGAGTTAAAAAGTATTTCTAGCTTTAATAAGACAAAGTTTGATAGCTAGAGGGACCAAACCTTGAGGCATATTGAAGGTGCAAGTAGCAGGGAACTAGCCTGGAATAATGGTATGGGCAATGATCAAGACTCCAACGGCTTAGGCATGGTGTTCAAGCTTGACAAAATTGAGCTAGGCCCAAATACAAGTGTTGGTGAGTGTTATATGAATTTACAAGCCACAAAAATGGCATTAGTATGGCATAACTATAAAGATGCACTTGAACCCACCTACTGCTTGGTCGTGGAATGCATGGTGCATAGCCCAACATGTGCTGATGGTGTTTGAGGGAAATGCCTACATGAAGGGCATTGGCATGGCAAAAATATACCGATGGTGGTCAAAGCATGTATGAAGACTAAGGGACAACATGTCCTAATGGAGGTTGAGACATGTGCATATGTCATAGTCTGAAAGCTAGTCTAGGCGCAGGGGTTCTTGTTGAGTCAAGGAGTAGTTCCAATTCTAGTGGGATAAAGTCAATAGCTAGGGAGACTAGCCCATATGCAGGCACACTTGAACATAGTCCTAGGAAGATCAGATTTATGGGCTTTTAAAAGGCCCAGTATGACAACACAATTATTGACAAGGTGAAATTATGCTAAGCACTTGAGTTTCATAGTTTTACTTAGGCAGATGAAGTCAATTCCCTATGCAAGGCCATATAGAGTTTAGCTTAATACTAGAGCCCATGACACGTGCATTGAGTGCCATTTGGCACTTATAGAGATCGAAGGATGGATAAGTGCCTTAGGTGAAAAGGTCATGGTACGCATGCCGCACCGAGTGCCAGCATCTACCAAAAAGGTGTTTAAGGTAACAATCCACCCTTAGTGCTAACATATACCAAAAAGATGTTTAAGGCAACAACCCCCAACAAGGGTAGGTTGTGCCAATGGTGATCGAGGCAAGTCCTTACACAAAGTGCAAGCATCTAGCAATGGTGTCAGAAACAACATCTTGAACCAAGAGGCTAGTATCAGTTGATAGTGTCTTACACAACAACAAGCTAGCATCTACCAATAGTGTTGGATGCAATTACTTGTATGAACCAAAAGCCAGCTACTATTGATGGTATGTAGGCAAAACCAATCTAAGGGTTGACATATATCGATAGAGCTTAAGGCAAGTGCCCACACCAAGGGTAAGCCCATCATTATAACAAATACCAAGGGCATTTGGTTATCATTTACTTAGGCGCTCAAAGAAGGGATGTCATCCTCCAACCAAATTAGTTGTAATGGAGAATACCATTCGTCCCTAACCACAGAGGGGTGTGGTGTAAAAAATTGAAGTGGGAGGACTCCAATGGGTGGGGGGAGGGATGAATCAAAGTGACGAAGGGCTGAATCGTAGTGGATTGTGGCAATAAGGCCATTTTGCCACTTACAATACCCCATCGCATATTTAAGTCATCTGTAAAGGATTCTACTTGCCTCTCAGTTGGAATTGAGCTCTAAGAAAGCTTATACGGCTTGTCCACCTCAGAGGCTACACCTATGACATGTGCCTTTGGGGGCCATAGGCCCCTATTATAAGTCGACAATCAAGAGATAAGCACGTGCACTGCTTCTAGTTTGGATTCAGACTTAGAGGTATTTAGTTAAAATCCAACACATGATAGCTTTGTGCCATTGCCTTTTTAACCATGCATAATGACCAATTGTGCAAATCAATGGTTCCTCTATACTAGGTTGAATTACTATTATGGCATTACTATCAGAAGGGTAAAACTAAGCTATCTCATGATGGTCTAAACTTAGCTTATGTTCTCTTTTAGTAGGTGAACAATTTAACACTTGGTGAATTTTTGCTTCAAAATGATAGGAAAAGCTAACATTGAAGGATAAAAAAGCAATACCACTATGAATGCTTGGTTACCATAAACCAGTTATCCTTGTGGTAACTTTTTTGACACCTCTAGTTTAAATTCCAAAGTTCTAAAAGATCGATAGGCCACACTTTCATGGTTCATATTCATATTGGAAATCAAAATCAAATAAGCCTTTATGCTTTGTTCCACACAAGATTTCTAGTCTCATTAAGGTTATCTTAAGACACCTATGTTATCCTTTAATAGATGTGCCACCCCAGCTAAACTCCCTACTTGATAATGTCTTCTGCTAGGATCAACTGATCGAGGCTGGCCTTAAGTCCAAAAAAAGGGCTGTGCCTCACCTCTAATTCATGAAATAAGTAAAATAACATTAAAAGTAGTGGTATTTCAATTTCTCTTTATGCCTCCCATTTATCCTACATCTTTCAAGTCATTCTACAATGTCAAACTAGAGTCAAGCTAATAGGATCTTCTTTCTCCACTAATCACATGATGCCCATTCCCTTGGCTATGGTTTAGTTGGATAGCTAACAAGTATAGTGGAAGTCTTGTTAATACATTCATGCATCTCACTAATTAGATGATGAGGCATTTGTCTACCTTAAAAGAGTCATAGTCACTCCAGCCATTTACCTATGCTTGGTTGTTTTAATTAAATAGTTAGATTCCATTTGTCCATGCTAGTTTTGAGTTGACTGTTTGTCACCTAAGGAAGGTCCTTGAGGGAGCCATTTCCATTCCATTCCCTAGCTAGCATATGGTAATCCACCCTTGTTGTAAGAGTAGCTTGAGCAGTGCACTAGTAACTAATAGGATCAAGACTGGAACCCCTATACCTAGCCATCAAAGTCAATCCTTTTCCCAAGGTTACGAATCCATTTTGTTGACATCCCTTACCTACATTGTTCCATTGACCAGAGGCTATTCACCTTGGAGACGTGACACAGTTATGAGTACGAACGGATGCAGATGGCACTAGGTCTTTTGGATTTTGAAGGGTCACCAGAGGAGCATCGGATGCCATGCAATATGTAATGCTCTTCCATTCGTTGGACCCTACCTTCGACTAAGCCTTTTCTAGGGTGGATAGGTTATTAAACAAAAAAGATAAATCTTTTTGAAGCCCCCACCAATGCCTCTAAACTCCCTAATGATGCTATTAGCCACCAAGTCTTGGCTTAGAAAATTTAACCTAATTCCCTTTTGAAGCTCACACTAGGTGCTTTTTCGGACATGCTTCCCCTATTTTTTAGGATAAACTCTCCCATGTGCAAGTGCCATTCACATGGAACCTTTCCTCTTTTTGGCATTCAAAGTTTTCATTTAAATATTTGCTACTACCAATAAGATCTACACCGACAGTTACTCTGCTTGGCTCGAGCCTTGAATTTTATGATAACTATCATGCCTTATTATTCATTAGGGCTTGGACCTTGCCTTAATAGCTGGGTGTAGGTCACACACTTAAGTGCCATCCGGTTGAGGGCTTGGCCCTTATATTAATGGTTGAGCCTTATTTTCGTATGCTAGCCAACCGATTGAGGTTGTGGGCTATTATGGGTCACCAAAGCAATTAGTCACTATTTAACATGGCCAGAAGGCATGCATGGCCTGGATTTCGCTCCAAGAATGTTGTTGTGGATGTATACAGTGATAGGCCTATCCAACACACCTACTCCCCCTGTGAGGGGTAGAAGGGGGCCTGGATGAGCACCTCTTAAAAAGTACAAGAGATTTTATAGATATGCTAGTAGTAGACATTAAAATGTCTATAATAGGGATATTTTTTTCAAATTGGCATATTCCACACTAAGGGTTTGTAGGTGCTGATGGTGGTAGAGGCATGTGCTTGTGTCACGAGCTCTAATCTTAGACTCAAAATTCACGCAGCCTTAGGCTTGGAATCACCTCCTTATAGCTTAAGTCAGCCTAAAACACCAGCGTGCGGGCATTAGAACAATGGGAAGGGTTGAGTGCGTAAGTTTAAGAAAAATAGGAAAACAAGATAGCTTGCTGGAATATGCTTTGTATTCACTAAAACAGAAGTGTATGATGGTGTACAAATGAGGGTGGAGCAGCCCTCTATTTATAGTTAAGGCCCCAACTACACTTAATGGCAATATCCCTAGAATCAAGGAATTACAAAGATTACAATTAATCAGGATTCTAACTCTTGAATTCTAAGGTTAACCAAATTTGCTGATCCTGAAGGCTTTCAAAAGATTCTTTTATGTATCTCCCACCTTGGGCCCTTCTGGAAGTGGTGTGGGCATTATGCAGGCTAGGCCTTGGCCGTATGGGCTGGCCTACAGGCTGTGAGGACATTCTAGCCTTGTCTCCCAGGCCTTGCATGCAAATACTTACCAGTGCGCCTGATGTACAGGCCTCAACCTCTGGCTCGTGTGCTTGTGTGCCTGATATGCCTAGCAAGCCCACCCAGGGCAGGACATTCTCCCCCACCTGATTGCACAATGTCTTCGTTGCATCCTTTGCATGGTACTACCTGATCTAGTCCCCAAACTGTCATAAATCCTCTGCTGGTTCCTAGCTCACCTCACTATCTAGAAATCCCTTCCAGTTTACCAAGTACTTTTGTCTTGGTTGGTAGTTTTTTTGTTTCACCTCTCGATCAGCTATGATGCTATGGACCTCCTTCTCATATAAGGCTCTTGCTCCCAATGGCGCACGCTTTGACTCTGCCAGTGTTGGATCTCCCTCATCCTTATGGAATAGCTTGAGCATGCTTACATGGAACATCGGGTGTACCCTCGACTTGGGTGGCATATCCAATATGTAGGCAACCTTGCCTACCCTCTTGACTACTCAAAAGGTCTCTCATACCTTTGAATTAGGCCTTTGTGCAGCCCTTTATGGTGCACAATGGGATGCAGCTTCACTAACACCAAGTCTCCAACCTGGAACTACATGTCCCACCTATTTTGGTAAGGGGCTCTAGCTTGTGGCTTGGCCTCAGACACCAGCTCGATCTTATGGTCCACCTCCCTCTTAGGTGGTAGTTCGTTAGGTAGCTTTACGGGCATCATATCACTAAAGGTCTTCAACACCTTTAACACCTCCAAGGGTGACTCGATCTCTTTCTCCCTGCACTCACCTTCTGAATCGTAACCATCAGATTTACAAATATCAAGCCTTTGGCTTGTGATTCCCCTTACTTTAGATAGCATTGAGCACCAATGACCCAAGCTTTATTGCCCTTGTCTCTGGCTCATCGTTAGACTCCTTGTCTATAACAGCTAGCTTACCCTTCTATGGGTAATTGCACGCTATGTGGCTCCCTCCACATAGGTAGCATGCTAGTGGCTCTCGATCGCCCTTTGCTTTCCACTTACCTACTGGTGACTTCCTCTCGCCATCTTTGGTTGAATAGTCTCGGTCCCCATCCTTGGACTCCCAGTCACAGTTTTTCCCCTTGGACTATTTCTTTTGGTCCACTCTTCCTTGTCCTTACCTTTGAGCTTGGAAGACTCGAAATTCTTTAAAGGCTTAAACTCTATCAAGGACTCAGTAGTAGTCATGGCTTTAGCAAAGTCATGAACTCCCCTCTATTGTAGCTCATGCTTTACCCACGACTTCAGCCCATCCATGAAAGCAAATAAGGCATCCTTCTCGCCTAGATCCATGATCTGTAGCATCAGTTCAAAGAATTTCTAGACATACTCCCTTATGTCCCCTTACTAGCTCAGCTTATGTAACTTTGCCCGTGCCTCATCATCAGTATACTTTGGGTAAAATTACTTTTTGAACTCTTTTTGGAAGTTTGCCTAGGTTCCAATCTTGGTGCTCCCATGCCTAACATCATCACACTTGTGCCTCCACCACAATAAGGCTACATTAGTGAGATGTATAGCAGCGATGCTTACCTTTATTGCCTCATCCTGCATGTCCATGGCCCAAAAATACTACTCCATACTAGGGGCATCTGGTTGTTGGCTAGCAACGTCACTTTGGGATGCCATCTCCTTGACTGTGATCTAACCTGAAAACATAAACACGTAGAATCAAACTTGCTCTGATACCAACTGTCACGGGCTCCAACCTTAGACTTAGAATCCATGTGGCCTTAGGCTTGGAATCACCTCCTTGTAGCCTAAGTTAGCCTAAAACACCAACATGCAAGCAGTAGAACAATGGGAAGGGCTGAATGTTCAAGTTTGAGAGAAACAGGAAAACAAGATAGCTTGTTGGAATATGCTTTATATTCACTGAAACAGAAGTGTATGATGATGTACAAATGAGGGTGGAGCAGCCCTCTATTTATAGTTAAGGCTCCAGTTACACTTAATGGTAATATCCCTAGAATCAAGGCTAAAATCAAGGAATTACAAAGATTACAATCAATCAGGATTCCAACTCCTGAATTCTAGGGTCAACCAAATCTGCAAGAAGGCTTCTACTGATCTTGAAGGCTTCCAGAAGATTCCCTTGCGTATCTCCCACTTTGAGCCTTGGCTGTGCGAGTTGGCCTGCAGGCTGTGCGAGCATTCTAGCTTTATCTCCTAGGCCTTGCGTGTAAATACCCGCCAGTGTGCTTGGTGTGCGAGCCTCAACCTTTGGCTCATATGCTTGTGGGCCTAATGTGCCTAGCATGCTCACCCAAGGTGTGACACTTGCACTAGGGTCTAACATGTGCCCGATGGTGTTTGAGGCAAGTTCTCGTAGTGAGGGCCAATATGTGCCATGGTGTTCAAGGCAATTGCCCATACCAAGGGCCATGTTCTGTCGATGTTAATCGAGGTATGTGCCTGCACCAGATCTAGATTGTGCCAATGTTGATCGAGGCATATGCCCTTACCAAGGGGTAGCATGTGCCTATAGTGTTTGAGGTAGGTGCCCATATCAAAGGCCAGCTTGTGCCAATGATGGTCGAGGTATGTGCCCATACCATGCGCTAGCATGTGCCTATAATGTTGATGTCTTGAACGAAGTTTGATTCTATGCCCCAGTGACCATGTTGGGCTCGGGCATGTATAGGTGACACATTTTTTTGCCTAAGGCACCATCACTAAAGCATCATTGAAGAACTTGAACAGTAGTATTAAGTGTTCTGACGATTGGGAGAGGGGTTGGAGGTGTGCTCACATGATGTACGATAGGTGTTGGTACTTGGCCCTTATATTGGCCCTCTATCCTCGAAGGAATGTCAACAACTCACACCCTCTTAAAGACCATAAGAGCTTTTACATGTTTACATTCAGTAGCCATTCCAGTGTTTGAGATGGGACACTCTTTTCATATGGCTACAAAATCTTCTACACTTTAAGTTTTTAGCTAAGTTTTTTTTTTTGTGAATGCCAACAAAATACAAGGATCACATACAAATTTAGTGATGAAACTTATTCTAAAAAAATTTCTAAAAATCTTGAATTGTAAAAAATTTTGAAAATTATGAAAAATAAAAAACAAGTCATCTTACCATGAAACTTCACATGAAGGCTTAAGGGACTGTTATATGAATTTATGAGCCATAAAAATGGCATTAGAATGGCAAAAATATGAAGATGTGCTGAACCTGCCTACTATTAGGTCATGGTGCACATAGTGTATGGCCTGGGCAAGAGATACTTGCACATAGTCTATAGCCCAACATGTGCCAATGGCGTTTCAAGGAATTGCCTACACCAAGGGTTGGCATGTGCTGATGGTGGTCAAAGTATTTGTCAAGACCAACGGCCAATATGTCTCGATAAAGGTTGAGGATATGCATGTGTCACAATCCGTAAGTAAGTCCAAGCCTAGGGGTTTTATTTCAGTCGAGGAATATTAGTAAGATAGGGTCTTATAGCCAAAAGACCAAGCCTTGAGGCATATTGGATGTTCAGGTCATGATGAACTAGTTTAAAACAATGGTACTGGCAGTGATCAAGACTCTAGAGATTCAGGCTCAATGTTCAGGTTTGGCAGAATTAAGCCAAGCCCAGGTGTAGGCACTAGTGAGCATTATATGAATTTAGAAGCCATAAAAATGGCATTGGCATGATAGAAATATGAAGATGTACCTAAAACCATCTACTGCCCAATCGTGGTGTGCATGGTGCGTAGGCTAGGCCTTGGATACCTACGCTTGGTGCGCAGCCTAGCATGTACTGATGGTGTTAGAGGGAACTGTCCACACAAAGGGCCAACATGTGCCAATGGTGGCCAAAGCATGTGTCGAGACCAAGGGCCAACATGTCGCAATGGCAGTCGAGGCATGTGCATATACCATGGTCCATAAGCTAATCTAGGCCTAAGGGTTTTTTTCGAGTCAAGAAATAGTTCCAATTCTAGTAAGACAGAGTTTGACAGCCAGAAAGACTAGGCCTTAAAGAGTATTCAAGGTCTAGGTCATGGAGAACTAGCCCAAAATAATGGTACGAGTAGTGATCAAGACTCTAACGGCTCAAGCACGATATTCAAGTTCAACAAAATTAAGCCAGGCATAGGTGCAGGGGTCGGTGAGCATTATATGAATTTATAAGCCATAAAAATGGCATTGGCATGGTAGAAATATGAAGGTGTGCCTAAACCCACTTACTACCCGATTGTGGTGGACAGCTTGGGCCCAAGATACCTATGCTTGGTGCATGGCCTAACATGTGCTGATGGTGCTTGAGGGAACTACCCATGCAAAGGGCTAGCATGTTTTGATGGTGGTCGAAGCATGTTTGGAGACAAAGGGCCAACATGTCCCAATAATGATTGAGGCATGTGTGATTAAGGCATGTGCATGTGTCTTGGTTCACAGGTTGGTCTACGCCTAGCGGTTCTCTCTAAGTCAAAAAGCAGTTCTAGTTTTGGGAAGAAAAGATTTCTAGGGAGACTAGGCCTTAAGGCCTATTGGAGGCCAAAGTCATGGGTGGTACCCCATAACAGTGGTACGGGTAGTGATCAAGACTTTAGAAGCTCAAGCACAATGTTCAGGTTTGACAAAATTAAGCCAAGCCCAAGTGTAGGTGTTAGTGAGCAATTATGTGAATTTACAGGACATAAAAATAATATTTGTATGGTAAAAATATGAAAATGTGCATGTACACACATATTGCCTAGTCATGGTGCACATTGTGCATTACTCAGGCCTAAAATACTCGTGCGTGGTGTGTGGCCCAGCATCTGTTGATGGTGTTCATTGGAACTACCTACATAAAGGGCCAGTATGTGTCAATGGTGGTTAAAACATGTGTTGAGACCAACGACTAACAAGCCCTGATGGTGGTCGAGGCATGAGCATATGTCATGCCCTAAGCGGGTGCACCAAGCACATCAGGAGCACTAACACATGCACCTAAGGTTGAGGCCTGCACACTAAGCTCACTGACGGGAGTTAGCACATAAGGCCTTGGAGGCAAGGCTAGAACACCTGCACAGCCTGTAGGCCAGCCCACAAGGACATATCACAGGATCAGCAGGAGCCTTCTGACAGATCTGGTTGACCCTTAAAATCAGGAGATAGAATCCTAATTGTTTGTAATCTTTGTAATTCCTTGATTTTAGCCTTGTTATAGGGATTTAGCCATAAGTGTAGCTGAGAGTCTCAACTATAAATAAAAAGGTTGTTCCACCCTCATTTGTACACCATCAAACACTTCTGTTTCAATGAATACAAAGCATATTCTAGCAAGCTATCTTGTTTTCTTGTTTCTCTTAAAGTTGCACATTCTGCCTTTTCTTTTGTTCTAGTGCCTGCACACTTGTGTTTTAGGCTGACTTAGGCTAAAAGGAGGTGATTCCAAGCCTAAGGCCACACAGATTCTGAGTCTAAGGTCAGAGCCCATGACAGTTGGTATCAAAGCAAGTTTTATTTTGCGTGTTTGTGTTGTTCAGGTTAGATTACAGTCGAGGAGATGGCATCCCAGAGTGGCATTGCTAGCCAACAACTAGAGGCCTAGAGTAGGGGCATGGAAAAGGTAAAAAAGCCAATTTTAGAGACATCTGGTCTACCATGGACGGTAGGCTGGCCAAGGTAAAGGTGAGCATGGGCGACATGCAAGAAAAGCTTGAGGATGTGGAGAGTTATGTTGAAGCGCTATACTCCATGAAGAAGCAGCTCAATGGTGAGTTGCAAGTTACTCTCAATAAAGGCATGGACATGATCACCCAAAAGAATGAGACTTTGGAGGCTATGGTAGAGACCATACGCGATGGCATTGAGGCCATGAGCAAGAGGGTAGAGGAGCTCACCAATGAGCCCATTACTTGTAAGACTGCCATTAAGAATGGCATGTTTGCTGAAGTGTCTAAATCCAGGATGGATGTCCCCAAGCCTAAAGAGTTCAAGGGAACTAGGGTGGCCAAGGAAGTAGACAACTACCTATAGGGTATAGAGCAGTACTTCCAGGCTATAGGCATGCAGGACGAGGCAATAAAGGTAAGCAATGCTACTATGTATCTCACTGATGTAGCCTTATTGTGGTGGAGGTGTATGTATGATGATGTTGGGCATGGGAGTGCCAAGATTGAAACATAGGCAGAGTTCCAAAAAGAGTTCAAGGAGAAATTTTACCCAGAGTATGTCGATGATAAGGCACAGGTAAAGTTACGTAGGTTGAGCCAGCAAGGGGACATAAGGGAATATGTCCAAAGATTCTCTGAACTAATGCTACAGATCTCAGATCTAGATGAGAAGGATGCCTTATTTACTTTCATGGATGGGCTAAAATTGTGGGTGAAGTATGAGCTACAATGGAGGGGAGTTCATGACTTGGCTAAAGCCATGACTACTGCTGAGTCCTTAATAGAGTTTAAGCCTTTGAACAAGTCTGAGTCTTCCAAGCCCAAGGGTAAGGACAAGGACAAGAGGGATCGAAAGAAATAGTCTAAGAGGAAGGACCATGACAGGGAGTCCAAGGATGGGGACTGAGACCGTTCAACCAAGGATGGCGAGAGGAAGCCACTAGCAGGCAAATGGAAAGCAAAGGGGGACCGAAAGCCACTAGCATGCTACCTATGTGGAGGGAGCCACATAACATACAATTACCCACAAAAGGGCAAGCTAGCTGCTATAGACAAGGAGTCTGATGAGGAGCCAGAGGTAAGGTTAGCAAAGCTTGGGTCATTAGTGCTCAATGTTGTCCAGAGTAAGGGTAACCGCAAGCCAAAGGGCTTGACGTTTGTGGATCTGATGCTTGCGGATCAGAAGGTGAGCGCACTAGTGGACACCGGTGCCTCACACTTGTTTATTTCAGGTGATGAGGCCCAGAAGCTCGAACTAAAAGTGCAGAAAGGGATTGGTACCATTAAAATGGTGAACTCCAAAGAGGTTCCAGCCATTGGAGTAGCACGAGGAGTGGAGTTGCAACTTGGAGACTAGAAAGGCAAGGAGACCATAGAGGTAATACCCCTTGACGACTATGAGTTGTGATTGGGTTGGATTTTTTTATTCAGATTAACGCCCTTCTTGTGCCTATTGCCAATTGTATTTACATCCTGGATGCACAATGCCAATGTCTAGTGCCATTGATGAAAGTCAGAGTTGGGTTACGAGTGGTGTTAGCCATCCAATTTGCCAAGGGGGTAAGTAGAGAAGAAGACACCTTATTGGCAGCCTTAAAGTATGAGGAGCCAAGGAAGAAGGAGATCAAGTCACCCTTGGAGGTGCTAAAGGTGCTGAAGACCTTTAGCGATGTAATGCCCACAAAGCTACCAAGCCAGCTACCACCTAAGAGGGAGGTAGACCATAAGATCAAGCTGGTGTCCGAAGCCAAGCCACTAGCTAGAGCCCCTTATCAAATTTCCCCACTAGAGTTGGAGGAGTTAAGGAAGTAGCTCAAAGAGTTAGTTGATACTGGCTTCATTAGGCTATCGAATGTACCATATGGTGCATCGGTTCTATTCCAACGTAAGCATGATGGGTCATTGTGGTTGTGCATAGACTATCAGGCTTTGAACAAGCTGACCATCAAGAACAAGTATCCTATCCCACTCATTGTAGACTTGTTCGACCAACTTGGGAGCACAAGGTGGTTCATCAAGCTGGATTTGAGGTTAGGCTACTACCAAGTCAGGATCGCGAAGTGAGATGAGCCCAAGATAGCATGTGTCACTCGATATGGTTTGTATGAGTTCCTGGTCATGCCATTTGGACTCATGAATTCCCTAGCAACATTTAGCACCCTTTTGAACAAGGTACTTCAGTCGTTCCTTGATCGGCTTGTTATAGTTTATTTGAATGACATTGTGATCTACAGCCAAACTTTGGAAGAGCATGTAGACCATTTGAGATAGGTGTTTGAGGTGTTACGAGTGCACAAGCTATTTGTTAAGAGGGAGAAGTGCTCATTTGCCCAGCAGGAGATCTCATTCCTAGGCCACATAGTGGGAGGTAACAGGATACGCATGGATGAAGGCAAAGTGCATGCCATCCTGGAGTGGGAATCCCCAGCCAAGGTCATTGAGTTGAGGTCATTCCTTGGGCTGGTCAACTACTACAGGCACTTCAACAATGGTCACTCAGCAATAGCCATGCCATTGACTGACTTGCTCAAGAAAGGGAGAGCATAGGAGTGGAGCGTAGGGTGCCAGAAAGCCTTTGATAGGTTGAAGCAGGCTATGATCGAGGAGCCAGTCTTGGCCTTGCCAGACCATGCCAAGTCGTATGAGGTGCATACGGATGCATCAAACTTTGCCATAGGGGGCATGTTGATGCAAGAAGGACATCCAGTTACATTCGAGAGCAGGAAGTTGAACGAGACTAAGCGTAAGTACATAGTCCAAGAGAAAGAGATGACTATAGTGATGCACTGCTTGCGCAGTTAGTGCCATTACCTATTGGGGTCGAGGTTCATGGTTAGGATGGGCAATGTGGTGACCAGCTACTTCCAGACACAGAAGTAGCTGTCCCCTAAGTAGGCGAGATGGTAAGATTTTCTTACAAAATTTAATTTACAGATGGAGTACAAGCCAAGACGGGTGAACCTGGTGGCAGAAGCCCTGAGTAGGAAGGCTAACCTTGCTACCATTAGCCAACTAGAGGGGTCACAGTGCTATGCATCAAGGAGGGACTTACGTATGATCCTACAGCCAAGGCTCTTATAGAGTACACCCAGCAAGGTAAAACTAGGCAATTTTGGGTGCATGATGGTTTGTTGTACACCAGAGACAGTAGACTGTTTGTGCCATAGCATGGGAAGCTCCACAGGGAAGTTTTGTAGGAGTGCCATGATTCAAGATGGATTGGAAACCCAGGAGTGAGCCGTACCTTGGCATTGCTAGAGGATCGATACTACTGGCCGCACATGAAAGACGATGTGGAGGCCTATGTGAAGACTTGTCTTGTGTGCCAATAGGACAAGGTGGAGCTCAAGAAACCAAGCGGTCTCATGGAGCCATTGCCAATGCCAAAGCGACCATGAGAGAGTGTTTCTCTAGACTTTATAGTTGGTCTACCTAAGGTAAAGGGGTTTGGAAGCATCATGATAGTGGTGGACAGGTTTTCCAAATATAGAGTTTTCATTCCAGCAACTAAGGAGTGCCCAGCAGAAGAGGTAGCTCGATTGTTAATAAAGAACATGGTTAAGTACTGGGGAGTGCCAAAGACCATAGTGAGTGATCGGGACGGGCATTTAACAGGCAGGTTTTAGACTAAGTTGTTCAAGCTATTAAGGTCAGATTTGAACTTTTCCACCAGCATGCATCCATAGACTAATGGGCAGACTGAGCGTGTGAATGGACTATTGGAGGTTTACTTCAAGCACTATTTGAGTGCCACACAAAGGGACTAGCCAAAGCTGCTAGATGTTGCATAGTTTTCCTCCAACTTGCAAAGGAACGAGGCAACAAACTAGAGCCCATTTGAGGTTATGACAGGTCAATAGCCACTAACACCTGGTTGGATTACTACAGGTTATACAGGGTCGAATCTAGTAGCATACAAGTTTGCCAAGGCTTGGCAGGAGCAAGTTAACTTTGCTAGAGTCTATCTACATAAAGCGGCAAAGAGGTCGAAGAAATGGGTAGACCAGAATAGGTGGGACGTGCAGTTCCAGGTTGGAGACTTGGTGTTGGTGAAGTTGCATCCCATTGGGTACCATAGGGGGCTGTACAAAGGCCTAGTCTGGAGTTGTAGGACCTTTTCAAGTAGTCAAGAGGGTAGGCAAGGTTGCCTACAAGCTGGATATGCCACCCAAGTCAAAGGTACACCCAGTGTTCCATGTAAGCATGCTCAAGCCATTCCATGAGGATGAGGGAGATCTAGGATGGGCAAAGTCAAAGCGTGCACCATTGGGGGTAAAGGCCTCATATGAGAAAGAGGTCTACAGCATCATAGCTGATCAAAAAGTGAGATAGAAAAACTACTAACCAAGACAAGAGTACTTGGTGTGCTGAAAAGGACTTCCAGACAGTGAGGCAAGTTGGGAACCAGCAGAAGCCTTATGGCAATTTGGGGACCAAATCAAATAGTACCATGCAAAGGACACTATGAGGGCATTGTGTAATCAGGTAGGGGAGAATGTCATGCCCTGGGTGGGTGCACCAAGCACATCAGATGCACCAGCACGTGCACCTGAGGTTGAGGCCCGTATATCAAGAGCACTGGCAGGAGTTAGCACACAAAGCCTTGGAGGTAAGGCTAGAACTCCCACATAGCCTGCAGGCTAGCTTGCAAAGCCAAGGTCTAGCCTACATGATGCCCACACCACATCCAACAGGGCCCAAGATGAGAGATACACAAGGGGATCTTCTAAAAGATCATAAGATCAGTAAAAGCCTTCTAGCAGATCTAGTTGACCCTTAGAATCAGGAGATAGAATCTTGATTGATTGTAATCTTTGTAATTCTTTGATTTTAGACTTGATTCTAGGGATTTAGCCATAAGTGTAGCTGGGAGCCTCAACTATAAATAGAAGGTTGCTCCACCCTCATTTGTACACCATCAAACACTTATGTTTTAGTGAATACAAAGCATATTCTAGCAAGCTATCTTGTTTTCCTATTTCTTTTAAAGTTGCACATTTTGCTTTCCTTTTATTTTAGTGCATGCACGCTTGTGTTTTAGGCTAACTTAGGCTAGAAATAGGTGATTCCAAGCCTAAGGTGACACTTATGTCATGGTACACAAGTTGGTCCAGGCCCAAGGTTCTCTTCGATTCAAGGAGCATTTCTAGTTACAAAAAGGAAGGGTCCAATTGCCAAGGAAAAAAAGTCTGAAGGCCTACTAGAAGCCTAGGTCATAGGGCATTAGCCCATAATAGTGGTACAGGCAGTGATCAAGACTCTAGAGGTTTAAGCACAGTGTTTATGATCGATGGAATTAAGCCAAGCCTAGGTGCAATTGCTAGTGAGTTCTTAGATGAATTGACAAGCCATAAAAATGGCATAGGCATGACAAAATTATGAAGATATGCTTAAACCCACCTACTACTTAGTCATGTTATACATTATGCCCAACTCAAGCCCAAGATACCCATGCCTGGTGTACAGCCTAGCATGTGCCAATGGTGTTCAAAGGAATTACCTACACAAAAGGCCAGTATGTGTTAATGGTGGTTGAAGCATGCACCGAGATCAAGGGAAAACATGTCCCAATGGTGGTCGAGGTATGTGTATGTGTCATGGTACACAATCTAGTCTAATTGAGTCAAAGAGCAATTCTAGTTCTAGTGGGACAGGGACCAACTGCCAAGGGGACCAAGCCTCGAGGCCTATTGGAGGCCCAAGTCATGGGGAACTAGCCCAAAATAGTGGTAGTATTGGTAATGATCAAGACTCCAAAGGCTTAACCATGGTGTTTAGGTTCAGTAGAATTGAGCCAGGCCAAGTTGTGAATGCAAGTGAGTGCTTATATGAATTTACAAGTGATAAAAATGGCATTGGCATAGTAGAAATATAAAGATGTGCCTAAACCTACCTACTGCCTGGTCGTGGTGTGCATGTGCATAGCTTAGGCCTAGGATACCCACTTGTAGTGCTCAACCCAGCATGTGTTGATGGTATTCGAGAGAATTACCTATGTAAAGGGCAAGCATGTGCCCATGGTGGTCGAAGTAAGTGCTGAGACTAACGACCAAATGTCTAGTTGGTGGTCAGGGCATATGTGTATGTCATAGTAAGGGTTATCTTTGAGTTGAGGAGCTATTCTAGTTCCAATGGGATAGGGTCTAATAGCTAGAAAGACCAGGCCTTTACACCTACTAGAGGCCTAGGTCATAGGGAACTAGCCTAGAACAATGGTATGGGTAGCGATGAAGACTCCAGAGACTCAAGCAAGGTGGTCAAGTTTAGTGGAATTGAGCTAGGCCAAGTGTGGGCATTGGTGAGCAATATGCAGGTACACGATCAAACTTTAGTGCAGGCACTAATGATCAAGGTGAGGGCACACGATCAAAACAAGGTGTGGGCACGCCTGACCATAGTCCTAGTAGGATCAAATTTATAGGCTTTTAGATGGACCAGTACCATAGCATAATCTTTGACAAGCTAGAATTATGCTAAGCACTTGGGTTTCGTAAGTTGACTTAGGCAGACAAAGTTAATTCCCTATCCAAGGCCACATTGAGTTTGGCTTAATACTAGAGCCTGTGAGACATGCACCATGTGCCATTTGGTGTCGATGGCAATCGAAGGGCTGGCAAGTGCCTTAGGTGCGAGGGTCACAGGTACACTTGCCATACCAAGTGTTAGCATCTGTAAAAGAGGTGTCTATGATAACAACCTACCCCGAGTGATGACATCTACCAAAGAGTTGTTTGAGGCAACAACCCATACTAAGGGCATACTTGTGCCGATGGTGGTCAAGGCGAGTGCTCGTACCAAGTGCCAACATCTGGTGATGGTGTCTAAGGCAACATCCCAAACCAAAGAGTTAGCATGTGTTGATGTTGTCTGAGGCAACAATGAGCCAGTATCTATCGATGGTGTTGGATGTAATTACCCGCATGAATTAAGGGCTAGGTGCTATCAATGTCATATAGGCAGAATCGATCCAAGGGTAGCATTTGATAACAGAGCTCAAGGCAACTACCCACAACAAGGGTAGGCCCATCCTTGTAACAAATACCAAGGGCATTTGGTTGTCATTTTGTTGGATGCTTAAGGGAAGGATGTTATCCTTTGGCTGAATCAATTACAATAGACAATACCATTCATCCCCAACCCCAGAGGGGTATGGTGTAAAAAAATAAAGTGCGAGGACTTCGGTGGGTGTGGGGGCAGGGAGGGATGAATCGAAATGACAAAGGGTTGAATCTCAGTGGATCATGGTAGCAAGGCCACTTTACCACTTACAATACTTCATTGCATATTTAAGTCATTTGTAAAGGATTCTACCTACCACTCTGTGGGAATTGAGCTCCAAGGGGGCCATACCTATGACACATGCCTTTGAAGGGCCATGGGCCCTTATTATAGGTAGACAATCAGGTGATAGGCCAATGCATCACTTTTAGCTCAAATTCTAACTTAAAGGCCTTCAATCATAATCCAATGCATAGTAACTTTGTGCCATAAACTTTTCAATCAAGTGCGATAACCAATTGTGTGAATCGATGGTTACTCTTGTACTAGGTTCAATTACTATTGTGATATTGCCATTGGTAGGGTAAAACTAACCTATCTCATGATAATCTAAATGCAGCTTATGTTCCCTATTGGTGGGTGAACAATCCTACACTTGGTGAATTCTACTTCAGTACAATAGGAAGAGCCGACATTGAAGGATCAAAAAGTAATGTCGCTATGAATGTTTAGCTACCATAAGCCAATTATCCTTGTGGTAACTTTTTTTACACCTCTATTTTCAAATTTTGAAGGTTTAAAAGATTAATTGGCCATGCTTTCAATGTTCATATTTGTATTGGAAATCAAAAGTAAATGAGCTTTTACCCTTTTGTTCCACATAAGATTTGTATTCTCATTGAGCTCATCTTAGGACACTTATATTATCTTTTAATAGATATGTCAGCCTTAGGTCTAAAAGAAGGAGTTGTGCTCTGCCTTCGATTCATGGAATAAGTAAAAAAATGTTTAAAGTAATGGTATTTCAATTTTGCCTAGGAGTTTCTACTTATCCTACACCTCTCAAATCATTTCACAAAGTTAGACTAAAGTCAAGCTCAACAAGGTCCTCTTTCCCTACTGATTCTAGCAAGCCCATTTCCTTAGCTATGGTTTCACTGGATAGTAGACAAGGATAGTGGGAATCTCATTAATCCATTAATGCATGTCACTAATTAGATGACAAGGCATTTGGCTACCTTAAGAGAGTCATAGTTACTCTCGTCATTTACCTGTGCTTGGTTGAATTTCTTCACTTTGACATTTAGAGCACTGAACAAAAATCACATTGCATGAGCTTCAATAGGGACTATCACAATGTTTTGTTTTAATTATATAGTTAGATTCCCTTTTTCCATACCAGTTCTGAGTTGACTGTTATCGCTTGAGAAAGGCCTTTAAGGGAGTTGTTCCTAGTCTGTCTCTAGGCAAGCATGTGGTGACCTACTTTTATCATGGGAGTAGCTTGACTAGTGTATCGACAGTGGATGAGTTTAGGACTGGGATCTCTATGCCCAGCCTTTAGAGCCAATCATTTTACTAAGGTTATGGATCCATTTTGTTGACATCACTTGCCTACACTATTCTATCAACTAGAGGCTATTCACCTTGGAGACCGATACAGTTATGAGTATGACCAGGCACCAATGACACTCAGTTCTCTAGATTTTCAAGGGTTATCGAGGGTGCACTAGACACCACATGACATACAGTGCTCTTTCAGTTGTTGGACCTTACCTTTAATGAGCTATTTCCAAGGTGGGCAGGCCATTAAATAAAAAGGCTAACTCTTCTCAAGGCCCTTATTGATGTCATCGGACTCCCTAACATTGCTGTTAGCCATCGTATCTCAGTTTAAGAATTTTAACCTAGTTTCTTTTTGAAACTCATGTTGGACATGTTATCAGATAAGTTTCCCCCATCTCTTAGGATCAACTAACCCAAGTTTAAGTGCCGTTCACATAGAACCTTTCCCCTCTTTGGCCTTGAAAGTTTTCATTTAAATATTTTCTACTTCCACCAAGATTGACATTGATAGCTACTCTGCCCAGGCTAACACCTCTGGTTTTTTGGTGACTATTACACCTTCCTATTCATCGGGGTTGGCTTTGCCCCAACAATTAAGTATAGGTCATGCATTTAAGCACTATCCATTTTTGGGGCTAGTTGATTCAGTAGGTGAGTTGTTACACCTTCCTTAGTGGATTTTGACTTCCATGACTACTATCTTATTATTTTAATCGACCAACACCTTTTGTGGGTTCTAGGTTAGCATGCAGTTGGGCAAAGTCACTCAGCTTCTGGTTCATCCCATATTGCTAGTTTTGCTTACCAAAAAAAGCCCACTCAGAGCTCTCAATTCTATGGTGCAGCTTAATGAAGCAGCTATGTCATCCTACCTATTTAAAGTTTGAGAATAGGTCGAAGGGATTGCACCCTTGATGCCTTTAATTATTGGCTTTACTTGATAGAACTCGCTAAAGGCTTTAGCTATCTTGAGGGAAACTTCAAAAAGAACTAGCTACTAAATGGTTCAATTATTCTTTCATACTTATACCTAAGTTAGATGAATGATTTGCATGTCAATATCACTATGGGCCTCAACCAGAGTTTTTTTTGGCTTCAGCCTACTCAAGCATAGTTCACCATTTTTTAGGTCCTGACAAACATGCTCACACTTCTTAAAAGATCAAGGTTGATTAGCAATGCACTGATGAGGGATTCTGCCAATCAACTTCTTTTTGCCCTAGAGTTTTTAGCCTGTTGGCTTGCACATATGTCAGACCCCCCTAGCTGTGTTTCAAGACAAGCCAGATGAGGAGCATGCAAGCCAACACTAGGAACACACTAGCATCGAGTTACACCAAGATGGCATGTGCTACATTCCATGACCATGGTGATGATGTCTCTATAGGCATAGTGAAAGCCTAGGGTTAGGCCACCACTATGACCTATATCGGTCCACAACTTGAGTTGAGCAGTGGACTAGTTCTTGCCATTTCACATCCAACTGTGGCACATCATTGGCCCTTATTTGCTTTCTTCCTGACCATTTCAAGCACTCATTGACTTTTTTTTCAAAGTCCTTTTCATTTTTTCCTTATGTTACTTGTTTGCTATCGGTCTTTAACCCATATTCAGCCTTGGACAAAATTTACCACTCGATTGGGGCTACATTCCCAAACAACCTGACTCACAAATAGTGCCTTATGGTGTGACAAAGTCTAGGCACAATGAGGCTCTCACATTTTTTGATGTCCTTTACCATGGAACTTGGGTATAGTTTGCCATTAAGGATGCTTCTCCAAACTATAAGTCAGATGCTAAGGGCACTCAATTCTTGAGCTGGGCTATTCTCGGTTCACTTGTTATTACTAGGGGAATCCTAGTAAGTTTTTTTTCCTCTACTTACTGATATGCTTAAACTCTATGGGTAATTTTGCTTGACCTAAGGTTATGATGTAAGCATCGACTGAGTGATGCAGGGGGTACGATGGGGTCTGGATGGACAATGAGTGCATGTCACTAGAGATGAGTTATGCAAGGAGCTTTACCATTAATAGTCATAGGGCTATCATTGTCAAAGACTTACTTTTGGACCAACCATAACCGATGAGAACATGGGAGGCCATTTTCCATCCCCTTACTTAGAGCTTGATAGGTGGGGGTTTAGAGGGGCAATAGTGCATGACACCCAAGCTACTATGCCCTCAGCCTAATGGCTTAGGGCGTAACTTGCATTCAAAGACTTGATGGTTCATAGGATTCTACAATTCACACCAAGTATCACATTTTGCTATGTTCTTCATCAATACGAGAGCTGAGATATCTGTTGCCGAGAGTTGTTTTGGTTTCTCATGACATAAGGAGTCATGATGCCACTCACACATGCACCATAAAATGGATAGCAATTGCACACGTGCTCTTTTTCATTTTGATTCTTTGGCATGATTCATGTTGAGGGTTTGTTATTTACTCGTCGATAGTGATACCATTCATTTCACCCAGTTAGGAGGTAGAATGAAGTGACCATCACACTCGCTCAAGGCTAGAAAAGGCTCAGGGCATAGAGGCACCCTCACCTTCTTGGTGTTTCATTAATGCATTTACAGGTCATTCGTTGAATGGGTTTCAACAATTATCCTTTCGTAGGTTCACCTATAAAAACCTTGTTACAACTTCTCCTTCCTCTAAATGATAAAGCTCAATGGACTTCTTACGAGGTCATAAGCAATGAATCATCCACCTCACCATGATCAAAACACTTCACTAGACCATTTAATTGGTAGGAGCAACGGGTGATGTGTACTAAAGGTAGAGATGTGGTCAACGTAAGTCGGTGACTCATACTTACTAGGAATTCCTTATTGAAGACCAATAATTGCAATGATCTATCTACATCATAATGAAATTTTAAAGATTACCTGAGCCTATCGGCCAAGGCTATAAACTCATTGAATATATCAGTGTAGCATGCGTATAGTCCAAAACTTCTAAGGGCATCATAGACATGTTATTGCCTTAAACTTTCTTACCTTAAGTGACCATAGTCCCCTTAAGAAGCTAGCCACAAAGGATCTCTTCCATGTAGCTAGTTAGCAAGCTAAGGTGTTGTTCATTAACGAAATTAACCAGATAAATTGCTCTAGCAAGTAAGAGCAACCATGCACTACCACTTATAGAATTAAGAAAGAGCTCTCAGTCTATCAATCCTTATTATGTTTGGACCTAGCAAGTTTTCTTGTGTTAAGTTAAATTAAGCTGTAGGCTCCATTCCTAATGGTGCCCTTTCATAAATTCCTTTAAGTTTCAGCCTTGTGACCATACTTTACCTCGAAACCCAAAGACTTTAATTTCTCATGAGGTGCTGGTGGAGTTCTAAAAGTATCATTCGTCCATCCCTTATTGACATGATTATGGTTAAGACTAAGACAGTATCTGTTCATCTTTGAACCTTCAATTTTCATTTTGGATTAATGAAAACATCCTTGGAAAATGATTTTGCAATTGTTCATTTTTCATAAATCTAAGAATTTTACCTCTGACTATGAAATACAAATGCCTCTAACTGTCCTTGTAAATCATTACTCTGATCTTAAAGGCCAACACAATAGGATTAAAATCCTATGATGTTATCATGTGCAAATGTATACAAGTGTAGGCCTATGTTAAGCTCTTTAATTTCTTCAAAGTAATAGCATCAAAGGAATGACCCAGCCATTTAAGGCTAAGAGCACATTATCGATAATAGGGATAAGTAAATCAGTGCTCACCGTGAAGTGGACCAAATGACCTAACCCTAGTTCCAATGATGTGTTTTTTAACTACAATAACTTACGTAGACACTATTAGAATTAATTGTCGTGGCTGTTGGCACCAAACTTGTCATCCAATGGATCCTCATTAAGGGATTTTGATTATACTCATTCTAATTACCAGACTCATATAGCCCAGTATTGTTATTTATTACCACTACCTCCCAATGTCAGGATTAGGTAATTTGTGCTCCTGTCGCCTTCATTAGATATGGTAGCCATTTCTCAAGCTCCTTCCCTGAAATCAAACCCTAGTTTTCTGTCACCCACCACCACCATAGTAGGCCACTATCCAACCATTGAAAGTTGATTGGGCAAAAATTTAAATGATGCATCGCTCGTATTGAGCTTTTATCATAAATGCATCCCTTCTAAAAGTCAGGGTTTGTTGCACATATCAGCTTTAGAATTACTACAGTTATTCGAGTAGTAGATACCATCAAACTAACTATAACTAATTTAATGAGCCATTCACAATTTCACAATCTAAATTAGTTCATACTTACACATGCATGGCTTAATCTTTGAGACAAGCATATGAATACTGGCAAGATCGACCAGGTAGCATTTTTTTAGGACTTTGGCATCATATAAGCCTTAACACACTGATTGAGTAGTATAGAGAGCCAATATAGAACACAAGAATTATCCATGTCGAGCACATAAAATGCATAGAATCAGACAAACATAGGCTAAGAGCTTAGGCCCATCTGAAAGTACAATCAAACATTGGTGCGTCAATGTGACCATGAAGTTTTGGTGGCATGCTTGAGACACCAGGCATGATTGAGGTCTGACTCATAGCCCCTAAAGACATAAGACGGATGAGGGATGGCAAGACATCTAGTTTCCATCAATTTAGGTATGCAGTATAGGATCCTGATTATGCGCCTAAGGTATAATGACCACATGAGGGAGATTAAAGAAGATGATGGGTCAATAGTTTAATGCATCAAGCATAGAGCCTACCAACACACACAACTATAGCACCACTCTTATGCCTATTGTGTATAAGTGGTATCATCTATGCATATTGGTTCACATCCTACCCAATCGAATACTTGATGAGTGAGTGGAGGAAAAGACATCCAAGGCCATGCCATAACCGTTTGGCATGAAAAAAACATAAGGGCCATGAGACTGCCATTGCCATCCAACAAGTAATAATGGCATGACACCACCAATGCTTGCTCTAGCAGGGACAGTACATGCAAACTCCACTGTCACTACACCAGGGGGATGTTGCCCAATTCAATGATGTGTTCCTAGGGTCTTGGGAAACATCGACTACATTATGGGCTTGGCCAACCTAAGGCATTTTTATGGTTGATGAGAAGGGACCACGAGATTACCAAATACTCGAGAGACTTGGATAGACTAATCCCATGATCGCAGATTCTACTTGCACCACATTAGGGAACCATTACCTAATTCAAGGACTTGGTCTATGGTATAGGGTAGCATCAATTGTAGGCACGAGTTTAAGCTCACCACAATCAAGCCCTTTTTCTATATTCACACCAACCGATTGAGGCCATGAGCTCTTGCAAGTCACATGAGCAACCAATCATTAGACAACATGGTTAAAAGGCATGCGTGGCTTGGATTTTGCTTCAGGGATGGTGCCATGGATATACACAATGACAGGCCCATCACGCACACCTATTCCCCACGTAAGAGGAGAAAGAGGTCCCAAACAACCATCTTTAAAGAGCATGAGATTTTATAAATATGCTAGTAATAAATATTAAAGTAATTGTAATAGAGATACTTTTTTCAAACAAGCATATCCCACTCCAAGGGTTCATAGGTGCCGATGGTGGTCAAAGCAGGTGTGCATGCCAAGGCCAAGCAAGTGTCTTTGGTGTTTAAGGCAAGTGCCCATAGCAAAGGCCAGCATGTATTAATGATGTTCGACGTAGCTACCCATACTAAGGACCATCTTCTATCAATGCTAATTGAGGCATGTTCCCTTACCAAGGGCAAGCATGTGTCAATAGTGGTCAAGATAGGTGCAAGTAGCAAAGGCCAGCTTGTGTTAAGGTGTATGTACCAAAGGCCAACTTGTGCCAATGTTGGTTGAGGCATGTGCCCAAGCATGCACCATCATATGCCAATGATGGTTGAAGCCTTAGTTGAAGTTTGATTCAGGCCTCGGTGCACATGCTAGGCTCATGCATGTGCTGGTGCCATATTTTTTTACCTAAGGCACCATCATTAAAGTGTCGTTAGAGAACTTGACCAGTGGTATTGGGAACTGGTGATTAAGGGAAGGGGCCAAGGGGTGTTCGCACATGATGTACGATGGGTGCTAGTCCTTGGCCCTTATATCAGCCCCCTATCCCCTAAGGAACCTTAATCACTTACACCCCCTTAAAGAGCATAAGAGCTTTTACAGGGTCATAATCAATAGCAATTTAAGTGTTTGAAATTGGGACTTTTTTTCAAATGGTCACAAAATTTTCTACACTTTGATTTTTTACCTAAATTTTTTTGTGCATACAAAAAAAAATACAAGGATCATATATTCCAAATTTGGGGCCAAAACTCCTTCTAAAAAAAATTCAAAAAACTCAAACCATAAAATTTTTCAAAAATCATGAAAAATAAAAAACGAGTCTTCTTGCCATGAAATTTCACATGAAGGCTTAGGGGGCCATTATATGAATTTACAAGCAATAAAAATGGCATTGGCATAGCAAAAATACAAAGATGTGCCTGAACCCACTCACAGCCTGATCGTGGTACGCATAGTGCATGACCTAGTCCCAAGGTACCTATGCATGGTGTATGACCTAGTATGTACAGATGGTGTTCGAAGGAACTAACCACACCAAGGGCTAGCATGTGTTGATGGTGGTTGAACCCTGTATCAAGAATAATGGCCAACATGTCCCAATAGAGGTCAAGGCATGTGTATGTGTCATGGTCTATAAGCTAGTCCATGCTTAAGGGTTATCTTTTAGTTGAGTAGTAGTTCTAGCTCTAGTGAGATAGGGTCTGATAGCCAGGAAGACCAGGCCTTAGGGCATACTAAAGTTCCAGGTCATAGGGAATTAGCCTAGAATAGTGGTACGAGGTGTAATCAAGACTCTAAAGACATGGTGTGATGTTCAGGTTCAGTAGAATTGAGCCAAGCCTAGGTGTAGGCACTGGTGAGCACTTATGTGAATTTATAGGCCATAAAAAAGGCATTGGCATGGTAAAAATATGAAGATGTACCTGAGCCCACCTACTTCCTAGTCATGGTATGCATTGTGCATGGCCTAAGCCCAGGATACCCACGCATGACATGTGGCCCTTCATGTGTCGATGGGCTTTGAGGGAACTATGGACACAAAGGGTTAACATGTGCTGATGGTGGTTAAGGCATGTGCCAAAACCAAAGGCCAACATGTCCTGATGGTGGTCAAGGCATGTGCTTGTGTCACAGTCTGTAAGCTAGTCTAAGCCTATAGGTTTTCCCTTAATCGAGGAGTAGTTCTAGTTCTAGTGGGAAAGGATCTGACTGCCAAAGGGACCTGGCCTTAAGGCCTATTGGAGGCATAGGTAATGGGGCACTAGCCTAAAATAGTGGTATGGGTAGTGATCAAGACTTCAAAGGCTTATGCGGTGAAATTGAGCCAGGCCTAGGTGCAGGCGCTAGTGAGCACTTAAATGAATTGACAAGCCATAAAAATGGCATTGGCAAAAAAGAAATATGAAGATGTGCCTGAACCTACCTACTATCCAATCATGGTATGCATTGTACTTGGCCTAAGCCCAGGATACCCACCCGTGGTGCACATCTTAGCATTTGCCAATGGTATTCAAGGGAACTACCCACATGAAGGGACAACATGTGCTACTGGTGGTTAAGGTATGTACATGTGTCATGGTTTGCAAGCTGGTCTAACCTTAGTAGAGGAGTAGTTCTAGTTCTAGTAAGACAAGGTTCAACTACTAAAAGGACTAGGTGTTGAGGCCTATTAGAGGCCTAGGTCATGGGGAACAAGCCCAGAACAGTGGTACGGGTACTTATTAAGACTCTGGAGGCTTAGGCATTGTGTTTAGGTTTGGCAAATTGAACCAAGCCTAGGTGCAGATGCTAATGAGTACTTGTATGAATTTACAAGCCATAAAAAATGGCATTGGCACTGTAAAAAAATAAAGATGTGCCTAAACCCACCTATTACTTGGTTATGGTATGCATGGTGCACGGCCTAGCCGAAGACACTCACGTATATTGCATTACCCAGCATGTGCTAATGGTGTTCAAGGGAACTACCCACACCAAGGGCTAACAAGTGCCAATGGTGGTTGAAGCATGTGTTGAGACCAATGGCCAACATGCCCTAATGGTGGTTAAGGCATGTACATGTGTCATGGTTTGCAAGTTGGTATAGGCCTTAGGGTTCTCTTTGAGTTAAAAAATAGTTCTAGTTTTAATTAGATAGGGTCTGATAGCTAGAAGGCTAGGCCTTAAGGCTTACTAGAGGCCCAGGTCACAAGAAACGAGCTCAAAACAATGGTATGGGTAGTGTTCAAGACTTCAAGGACTCAGGCAAGGTGTTTAGGTTTGGCAAAATTAAGCTAGGCCTCGGCGTGGGCATTAGTGAGAGATGCATGAGCACACAGTTAGACCCAAATGCAAGCACTGATGATCGAGGTATGAGCACACCTAAACATAATACTAGGAAGATCAGATTTATGGGCTTTTAAAAGGCTCAATACTATAGCACAATCTTTGACAAATAAAGTAAGAGGACTTCGATGGGTATGAGAGGAAAAGGATGAATCTCAGTGACAAAGGATTGAATCTCAGTGGCTCATAGCAGTGAGGCCACTCTACCACTTACAATACCCCATTGTGTATTTAAGTCATCTATAAAGTATTCTACCCACCGCTCAATGGGAATTGAGCTCCAAGGAGGCTTGCATGACTTGTCCACCTCATAGGCTACACTTGTGACACTTGCTCTTTGGGGCCATGGTCAACAATTGAGCGATGGGCATGTGCATCACCTTTAGCTTGGATTTTGATTTAAAGGCCTTCGATCATAATCTAGCATATGGTAGCTTTCGTGCCACTGGCTTTTCAACCATGCATGATGATCAATTGTGTAATTCAATAGTTCCTCTTGTACTAGGTTGAATTACTATTGTGATGCTACCATTAGTAGGGTAAAACTAACCTATCTCATGATGGTTTAAACCTAACTTATGTTCCATTTTGGTGGGTGAACAATCCAATAATTGGTGAATTCTACTTCATAATGATAGGAAAAGATGACTTCAAAGGATCAAAAAATAATGTTGCTATGAAATCTTGGCTACCACAAGCTAGCTATCCTAGTGGTAACTTTTTTTACACCTCTAGCTTCAAATTTTGAAGGTCTAAAAGATCGATAGGCCATGCTTTCATAGTTTGTATTTGTACTAGAAATCAAAATCAAATGAGCTTTTACCTTTTTGTTCCACGTGAGATTTTTTGTTCTTGTTGAGCTCATCTTAAGACACCTATGTTATCTTTTAACAAATGTGCTGCAACACCAAACTCCTCACCTAACAATGTCTTTTGCCCAGATCGATCAACCGAGGTTGACATCGAGTCTAAAAGAAAGGGTTGTGCCTTACCTCTGATTCATGGAATAAGTAAAATAATGTTAAAAGTAGTGGTATTTCAATTTCGCCCAAGAACTCCCACTTATCCTACTCCTTTTAAGTCATTTCACAAAGTCAGACTAGAGTTATGCTTAATAGGGTCTTCTTCCCCATTGATTCTGCCAAGCCTATTCCTCTAGTTGTGGTTTTGCTAGATAGTGATAGGGATAGTGGGAATGTCATTAATCTATTTATGCACATCACTAATTAGATGATGAGGCATTTGGCTACCTTAAGAGGGCCATAGTTACTCTCGCCATTTACTTGAGCTTTGGTTGAATTTCTTCACTTTGAAATTCACAACATTGGGTTGAAATCACACTGCATGGTAGTTGCAGGGACCATCACAATGCTTTGTTTTAATTAAACAATCATATTCCCCATTTCCGTACCAATTTTAAGTCAACTATTCATCACTCGGGAAAGGCCCCTAAGGGTGCCATTCCCATTCCATCCTCCTGTTGGTATGTGGCAACCTACTCTCACTGTAAAAGAAGCTTGAGTAATGCATTGGCAACCAATGGGTCTGAAATTGGGACCCTCACACCCAGCCCTTAAAGCCAATCCATTTCTTAAGGTTACAGATCCATTTTGCCAACTTCCCTTGCCTATATTTTCCTATCAACTAGAAGTTGTTCACCATGGAGAACTAATGCAGTTATGAGTATGATTGCGCATAGACAGTACTCAATCCTTGAATTTTTAAGAGCCACTGAGAGCATAATGGACACTATATGACATGCGATACTCTTCTAGCTATTAGACCTTACCTCTGATTGAGCTATTTTTAGGGTGCACAAGACATTAAATAGATAAGATAGCTTTTCCCAAGGCCTCTGCTGACCTCTCCAAACTCCCGAACATTGTCAACATTTGTCGCATCCTGGTTCAAGAATTTTAACCCAATTCCTTTTTGAAGCTCGTGCTAGATGCACTGTCAAATGGGCTTCCTCTACTTCTTAAGAATGACTAACCTATGTGCAAGTGCTATTCACATGGAAATTTTCTCTTCTTTAACCTTCAACGTTTTCATTTGAATATTTGCTACTACCACCAAGATCTGCACTGACAGTTGCTTCACTTAAGATTATGCCCTGGGTTTTGCAAGGACCAATGTGCCTTCGCACTCGTCGAGGCTTGGCCCTTGCCCCTATGCTAGGTATAGATCACACGCTTAAGCACCATCCATTTTTTAGTCTAGATAATTCGGTAAGTGAGTTTTTACACACTTCTTAGCGATTTTGACTTCTATGACCACCATTTTGCTATCTTAATAGACCAACACTTTTTATGGGTTCTATGTTAAAGTGTAGTTGGTCATCATAAACCAGCTTCTAGTTCATCCTGTAATGCCAGTTTTGCTTACCAAAAATGCCCCATTTGTAGCTCTTGATTCCATGGTGTGACTTAATGAAGCAGTAGCACTGTCCTACCTATTTAAAGTTTGAGAATAGGTCGAAGGTATTGCACCCTCGATGCCTCTAGTCATTAACTTTACCTTATAGGACTCACTAAGGCTCCTGTTATCTTGAAAGAAACTTTGAAGGAAACCACCTACTAGACTATTTGATTAATCTTTTGCCCCTATACCAAAGTTAGATGAATAATATGCATGTTAGTATCTTTGTAAGCCTCTACCAGAGTTTCTTTTGGCTTTGCCTTACTCAGGCATAGGTCACCATCTTTCGGGTCCAGACATGCATGCTCTCACTTAAACCATTCTCAAAAGATCAAGATCTATCAGTGGTACACCTATGAAGGATCTTGCCAATTAGCTTCATTGCACCTTATGAGTTTTCTAGCCTATTAACTTGCATATCTTTTAGACTCTTCGTTCTGTGTTTCAAGATGAGCTAGTAGAGAGTTCGTAGGCTAACACTGGGAGCATGCTGGTGTTAAGGCATGCCGAGATGAAGCATGTTGCATTCCATGATTGTGGTGGCAATGTCTTTATTGGCATGTTGAAAGCCTAAGTGTAGGCCACCACTGTGACCCACATCGGCCCACCCCTCAAGCTAATTGGTGGACTGACTCTCAATATTCCATACCCACTGAGGTGCATTGATGTCCCCACCTACTTCCCTTTTGGCAATTTTAGGCACTCTTTGACTCTTTTTTCAAAGTCCTTTTCATCTTTAACTTATGATACTTTTTTGCTATTAGTCTCTCACCCATATTCATCCTTAGATGAAATTTACCACTGGATTGGGTCTACATTCCCAAACAACCTAACTCACAGACAATGCTTTGTGGTGTAACATGGTCAGGCATAACAAGGCTCTCATCCTCTCTGGTGCCCCTTTTTAGGGAACTTGGGCTTAGTCCACCACTGAGGATGCTTTTCTATACTACAATTCATACACTAGGGGTGCCTAATTCTCAAGCTGAGCTATTCATGATTCAGTTGCAATTACTAAAGGAATTTTGGCAAGTTTCTTTTCCTTTGCTTATCGGTATGCTTAAACTCAGCGAGTAATCTCGCATGACTTAAGGTTATGATGCAAACATTGATCGAGTGATGCGGGGGGTTCAATGGCATCTAGATGGACAATGAGTATGCATCACCATAGACAAGTATTGTTGGAAGCTTTACCACTAATGGTCACAGCACTATCATTGCTAGGGGCTCACTTTTGGGCCAATCACGATCGATTAGACAAAGGCTATCTCATGTACTCTTTCGAATGGAGGGAAATCCCATCACCATTTGACTCACTTCTATAATCTAAAAGAGGTGATGAGTAAATTTCATTAAGTTAGGGTAGTTTACCCATATAACCCATTGAAGGTTGGGATTGGACATTTTTTACATATCTTTATTGCTATAGCTAAAAAATTCATATTTATTTAGTTTAACACTCAAAAGAGAAAGGACAACTATATAGTCTAGGATTCCTTGAGTTAAATGCCATTGCCTTTTGATAATGGATAAAGAAAGATTCAAGGATGGTTAAAAAGATTCGACAGATTGAGTGGTTAGGAAGGTTGTCTATTTAAGTCAATCAAATGCGCTAACTCTAACTTGATAAATTCAGGCAAGTCAAGAAAGAAATTGATTCTTTGAGTTGATTCCTTTTCTATGTCAAATCAATAACAGCAATTTGAGTTCAGAGGCTTGATCCACTGCTCCATCATCGATCATTAACAAATCTTTAAATGCTTTTTTATACTATCGTCATGAAAAAGGTTCAAGTAGGGAGAACTATTAGATTCTTTTTTTTTTATAAAGCCTTTATTTATGAAAATGATTCTCCACCTATGTTATGCCCTTTGTTCCAAAGCATTCTGGCATTTCTTATTCCTAGTCTCATTTTGTAAAGCAAAGTAGAACAAAGAAGAAAGACATGGAATTGATAAAAGGAACTATAGCCAAGTAGCTAGAGTCTGTAAAACTTCTATTAGTCGATTCAAATTCAATCGATTCCTATAGCACCATTCCATCCATCCTCTTTTTACCATGGATTTGGGATAAAATGGGGCTCTCGATCAAAACCCCTTTTTGAGTGAGGCTATCCTTTTAGAATCGAATCTTGAATTTGTAAAAAAGGTTATTCAAAATATATTTCTTATGCATCAACTAGGTTAAAAACATCAAACTATTTCAGATGAAGATATCAATAGGATTTCTTTTTTAAAAGATGAAATTGTTACAAGGATGTCTCAATTCGATATGGACCTATTCTAGGATCAGCACTGAAAAAAACTAATTTGGGACTACATGCTACCTAAAAAAGGATTTTGGAATCTCCATGCATTAGCAGGAAAACTCTTCTTCCTAAATGAGAACTACCACACTACTACTATACCACTAGCACTCCACAAGTGGATTAGTTGAGTGACTAGACTGAGACTCTCTTTGATATCAATCACTTTTCTAAAGAAAGTAGAAAAAATCGTAAGAGAAGAAAGGTCCACAGAAGGTTGAAAAGTAGTAGGCCTCATTCACCAAGTTCTACCATTATAAGACCCAATCATACTTAAAAGAAAAGTTTGATGATGCATGACACCCAAGCAGGTGTTCCCTTAGCCTAATGGCTTAGGGCACAACTTATGTTCAAAGACTCAATGGTTCACATGATTGTACAATTCATACAAAGTATCACTTTTCACTACATTCTTTATCGATGCAAGAGCTGAGATATCCAATGTCGAAAGTCATTTTGGCTTTTCATGACAAAAGTGTCATGATGTGTTGCCCGTATACACACCATGAACGGGATAGCAATGGCACACACACTCTTTTTCATTCCAATTTCCTTCTTGTGATTCATGTTAGTGGTTTATTATTAGGCCATGGGTGGTGATACTAATTGTTTTACACATTCGAGAGGCAAAAAAAAGTGATCATCGCCCTTGTCCAGGGCTAAAAGGGGCTCGGGGCATGAAGGCACCCTTGCCCCCTCGGTGTTTCATTAACACATTCATGGCTTATTCATTTAGTGGGTTTTGATGATGATCCTTCAATAGGTTCACATAGAAAATACTTGTTATGATTTTTCCTTTCTCTAAATGATAAGGTTCAATGGACTTCTCACAATGTTGTAGGAAGCAAATCGTTTATGGATCGTGGATGTGAAATAGATATATCTTGAAGATATGTAGTTTTTTATAATGATTCATGAGTTTATCTTTGTTCAATAAATGGTTTTCAAAGAAAGCATTCATGTTTGAGATGAAAAATGGTCATTTTTCTTTTACCATTCATAAAATCATCCATTCTTACCCCTTTTCAAGCCTATTATGATTTTTTTTTCTAAACAACCACAACCAAGGATCACCTTCCCTACTAGGAGGTAAATTTTGGAAACATACTTGAAAAGGGAAAGAGGCAAAAATTACAAAAGGTCGCAAAGATAAAGAGTAAAAGAAAAAGAGAAAGAAAAACCCCTTAACACAAAAAAAATGAATTCCTTAAACGATTTGGGACAAAGTAATGAAAATCCTTTTATGAGGAACAAGATGAATAAAAAAAGAAAAATAGTGAAATGATGTGGTTGGGACAAAGTGCCAAGTTGCAACAAATGATGAGTAATGTTTTTTTAGTTTGAACCCTTTAGACATATGGATCAATATGTTATGACACCATTCATCCCCAACCTCAGAGAGCTGTAGTGTAAAACAGTAAAGTGAGATGACTTCAGTAGGTGTGGGGGGAGGAAAGACAAATCAAAGTGACAAAGGGCTAAATCTCAGTGGATCATGGTAACAAGGCCACTTTGCCACATACAATACTCCATCACATATTTATGTCATCTACAAAGAATTTTACTACTGCTCAATGGGAATTGAGCTCTAAAAAGGCCCGCATGACTTGTCCCTCTTAGGAGTTGCACCGACGATACATGCCCTTGGGGGATATGGGCCTTTACTATGGGTCAACAATTGGGCGATGGGCACGTGCATCACTTCTAGCCTAGATTTTAACTTATAGGCATTCAATCGTAATCCAGTGCATGATAGCTTCTTACTAGTAGCATTTCAACCATGCATGATGACCAATTGTGTGAATCAATAGTTCCTCTCGTACTAGGTTCAATTACTACTGTAATGCTACCATCTAACCTATCTCACAATGGTCTAAACCCAACTCACATTCTCTATTGGTGGGTGAACAATCCAACACTTGGTAAATTTTGCTTCACAATGATAAGAAGAGCCGACATCAAAAGATTAAAAAGTAACATCTCTATGAATGCTTGGCTACCATAAGCCAGTTATCCCTATGGTAACTTTTCTTACACCTCTAGCTTCAAATTTTGAAGGTCTAAAGGATTGATAGGCCACTATTTTATGGTTCATATTTGTATTGGAAATCAGAATCAAACAAATGTTAACCTTTTTGTTCCACATGAGATTTCTATTCTCATTAAGCTCATCTTAGGACATCATGTTATCTTTAAATAGATGTACCATCTTAGCCAAACTCTCTACTTGACAATATCTTCTATTTGGATCTATCAACCAAGGCTGGCCTTAGGTCCAAAAGAAAGGGTTGTGGCCCACCTTCGATTCACAAAATAAGTAAAATAATATTAAAAGTAGTGGTATTTCAATTTCGCTAGAGGGTGCCCATTTATCCTACACATTTTTAGTCATTTCACAAAGTTAGACTAGAGTCAAGCTCAACAGGGTCTTCTTTCCCTGTTGATTTTGCCAAGCCCTTCCTTTGGCTATGATTTCGCTAGATAGTAGATAGGGATAGTGGGAATCTTGTTAATCCATTTATACGTGTCACTAATTAGATGACGAGGTGTTTGGCTACCTTAAGAAAGTCATAGCTACTCCTATCATTTACCTGTGCTTAATTAAATTTCTTCACTTTGACATTTAGAGCACTGGGCAAAAATCACATTGCGCGAGCATCCACAGAGACCATCACAATGCTATTTTAATTAAACAATCAAATTCCCATTGTTTGTACCAATTTTGAGTCAATTGTTCATAACTTGAGGAAGGCCTCTGAGAGAGCCATTCCTAGTTCATCCTTCGACTGGCATGTAATGACCCACTTTCACCAGGGGAGTAGCTTTAGTAGTGCATCGGTAACCAATTGGTTTAGGACGGTATCCCCATGCCTAGCTCTCAAAGTGAATTCTTTTTTTGAGGTTACGAACCCATATTGAAAACTTCCCTTATCTATATTGTTCCAATGACTAAAGGTTATTCACTTTGGAGATCTGATGTAGTTATAAGTATGACCAAGCATAGATGACACTCGATCATTCTGATTTCAAGGGCTTGTACAGTGTTTGGTGTTGGACCCTACCTTCGACTACGCTTAGTGGATTTTAACTTCATGACCATTGTCCTGCTTTCTTAATCGACCAATGCCTTTTGTGGGTTTTAGGTTAGCACATAGTTGGGCATCATAACCTAGCTTTTGGGTCATCTTGCATCACTAATTCTACTTACCAAAAATGGCCCCTTTGAGCTCTTGAATCTGTGGCATGGCTCAATAAAGCAACCGTGCCATCCTAACTATTTAAAATTTGAGAAAAGGTTAAGGGCATTACACCCTTGATGCCTATAATCATTGGCTTTACCCAATAAAACTTGCTAAGGGCTTTAGCTATCATAAGGGAAACTTTGGAGGGAACCAGCTACTAGACGGTCCAATTAGCCTTTCGCCCTTATACCTAGTCAGATGAATGATTTATGTGTTAATATCACTATAGGCCTCAATTAGAGTGTTCTCTAGCTTTGCTTTGCTCTGGCATAGTTCACCATATTTTAGGTCTTAACGGCATGCTCACATTCAAACCCTTCTCAAAAGATTAAGCTTAGTAGGTAGTGCACCCATAAGGGATCTCGCCAATTAGCTTCCTTATGTCTTACAAGTTTTTTAGCCCATTAACTAACACATATACTAGACTTCTTAGTTTGTGTTTCAAAACAAGCTAAATGGGGAGTTCGTAGGTTGATGCCGAAAGCACATTGATGCCAAGGCATTTTGAGATAGCATGTGCTGTATCCCATGATCATGGTAATGACATCTCCATGAGCATATCGATAGCTTGGGCTTGGGCCATTGTCGTGACCCATATCAGTCCACCCTCTGAGCTAATTGGTGGATCAGCTCTTACCATTCCATATATGACTAGGTTGTATCACTAGCCCCCATTTTCTTCCTTCTTGACAAGTTCAAGCACTTTTTAACTCTCTTTTCAAAGTCCTTTTCATATTTCCCTTGCAGTACTTGTTCACTATTAATTTATCATCTATATTTGGCCCTAGATGGAATTTAGTGCCGAATGGGGGCTACATTCCCAAACAACCTAACAAGCATATGGTGCTTCATGGTGCAATAATGTCCAAGTATAATGGGGCTCTCACCTCTCTATTACCTTTTTCCAAGGAACTTGGCCCTAATTTGTTGCTGATGATGCTTCTCTAAGCTATAATTCAGATGTTAGAGGCACCTGATTTTCAAGCTGGGCTATTCTCGATTCGCTCACCATTAGTTGGGGAATCCTAGTAAGTTTCTTTTGCTCTACTTATTGATATGCTTAAACTCATAAGGTAATCTCATCTAACATAGGGTCATGATGTAAGCACCGACTGAGCGATGCAGGGGGTCTAATAGGGTTTCGATCAATAATGAATGCACGTCACTGGAGATGAGGCATGCTTGAAACTTTACCACCAACGGTCACAATGCTATCATTGTTAAGGACTCACTTTTAGGCCAACCATAACTGATAAGATCATGGGAGGCCATCTTTTGCCTTTTCACTCAAAGCTCGATGGGTGAAGGGCTGGAGGGGTTGGTAGTGCATAACACCTAGGCAAACGTGCCCTTGGCTTAATGGCTTGGGGTACAACTTGCATTCAAAGACTCAATGGTTATCAAGATTTTGCAATTCACACCAAGTATCACATTTTGGTATGTTCTTTTTTGATGCGAGAGCTAAGATATCCATTGCTGAGAGTCATTTTGGTTTTTCACAATCAAATGAGTCATGATGCCACTCATGCATGCATTCAGAATGGGATGGTGATAGCATACGCACTTTTTTTCATTTCAGTTCCTTGGCACAATTCGCACTGAGGGTTTGTGATTCAATTGTGAGCAGCAATGCCGATCATTTTGCACAGTTAAGAGATAGAATAAAGCAACCATCATGCTTGCCCAAGGCCAAAGGGGCTTGGGGCTTGGGGCTTGGGGCTTGGGGTATGAAGGCACCCTTGCCCCCTTATTGTTTCTTTAACATGTTTGTGGGTCATTCATTGAGCAAGTTTCGACAATGATCTTTCCTCAGGTTCACCTATGAAAACTTGTTACTACTTCTCTTTCCTCTAAATGATAAGGTTTAATGGACTTCTCATGACATCACATGCAGCAAACCACCTATATTGCTATGATCTAAATACCTCACCAGACTATTCAATCCGTAGGAATGATGAGCAATGTGTATAAAGGGTAGGGATGTAGTCAACATGAGTTGATGACTCATGCTTACTAGGAATTCCTTATTGAAAACCAACAATTACAATGATCTATCCCTATCATGATGTTATTTCAAAGATTACCTAGGCCTATCGACCAAGGCTATAGACTCATTGAAAACATTAGTGTAGTGCGTGTACAGCCTAAAACATCTAAAGGCATCATAGACCTGTTATTGCCTTAAACTTTCTTAACCTAAGTAATCGTAGTCTATCTAAGAGGGTAGTCGTAGTCTCTCTAATATAGCTAGTTAGCATGCTAAAGTCTCATTTTTTAATGAAATTAACTAAGAAAAATCATTTCACCAACTAAGAATAGCCATGCTACACCACCTATAGAATCAAGAAAGAGCTCTTAATTTATCAATCCTTACTATATCTAGACCCGATAAGTTTCCCTATGTTGGTCAAATTAAGCCATAGGCTTCACTCCTGGTAGTTTTCTTTTGTCAATTCCTTTAAGTTTTAGCCTTGCGACCATACTTCCCTAGAACCTAAAGACTTTGATTTCTCAAAAGGTGCTGATGAAGTCCTAAAAGTAACATCTATCGATCCTTGGTTGGCATCATTTATGGTTGAGACTAAGATTGTATCTGATCATCTTCAAGTCCCCCACTTTCATTCTTGATTAATGAAAACATCTTAGGCAAATGCTTTGTAGTTGTTTGTCTTTCATAAATCTAAGAATTTCACCTTTGACTATGAAATACGAATGACCATGACTGTCTGTGTTAATCATTACTTTGATCCTAAAGGCCAACATAATAGGATCAAAATCTTTTAATGTTATCCCATGCTAATGTATAAAAGCATAGACCTACTTTGAGCACTTTAATTTCATCAAAGTAATAGTGTTAAAGGAACAACCCAGGTAGTTAAGGCTAGAGTGTAGCGTTGGCAATAAGGATAAGTATATTGATGCTCACTATGAAGTAGATCAAAAGATCCAACCCTAGTTCCAACTATGAGCTTTTTAACTGTAACAACTTAAATATACACTATTAGAGCTAGAATTAGCATGGTTGCTAGCACCAGACTTGCCTTTCAATGGGTTTTTATTAAGGGATTTAGATTGTACTCATTCTAATTACCAAACTCATAAAGTTTGGTATTGTTATTTATTGCCTCTACCTACTTGTGTCAAGATTAGGTAATTTGCACACCTATTGCATTCCTTGGATGTGGTAGCCATTTTTCATGCTCCTTTTTAGAATTGAACCCTAATTCTCCTTCACTTGTCATCACCATCATAGGCCATTATCCTACCATTAAAATTTGATAAAGTAGAAATTTGAATGATGCATTGCTGGCACAAAGGACATGCGATCCATCAAGTTATCATGAATCATTAGAGCAATAAGCAAAGCCCATGTTGATTGTTTATCTAATAAATGCATCGCTTCCATAAGTTAGGGTCTGTTGCATGTATTAGCTCTAGAATTACTATGGTTATCCAAGTAGTAGATACCATCAAACAAACTATAATTGATTTAATGATCCATTCATAGTTTTGCAATCTGAATTAGTTCATACTTACATAAGCATGGCTTAATCTTTGAGACAAGCATATGATTACTGGTAGAATCAACCAGTAGCATTCTTTTAGGATGTTGGCATTGCATGGACCTCAATGCACCAACTAAATGGTAGAAAGAGCCAACACAGAGCACAAGCATCATGCATGTTGAGGACGTAAAATGCATAGCATCAAACAAGCAAAATCCAAGAGCCTATGCCTACAAAATGTTATGTATGTAAGAGTATGATCGAACAATAGTGCACCAATATGACTACAAAAGTTTAGGTGGCACACTTAGAACATGAGGCACGATTGAGGTCCCACCCATAGCCCTTAAGGACACGAGATGGATGAAGGATGGCAAGACATCTAGTTTCATTGATTTATGTATGTAGCATAGGATCCTGATTGCACCCCCAAGGTTTAATGACCACATGAGGGGAAGATTAAAAAGAATGATGGGTCAACAATTTGATGCATCAAGCATAAAGCTTGCCAACATGCACAACTATAACACCACTTATATGCCCATTGTGTACAAGTGGCAGCATCCACGCACATTAGTCAACAGCCCACCCAATCAATTACTCGATGAGCAAGCAAAGGACACAACATATGAGGCCACATCACAACCACTTGGCATGGAAAAAACATAAGCAAAGGCCACTAGACTACCTCTACCATCCAATAGGTACCAATGGCACACACCACCAATGCCTCATCTAGCCAAAACCGCATATGCAAACTCTACTATCACCACCGTAAATGGATGTTGCTTGATTTAGGAACTTGTTCCTAGGGTCTTGGGTAGCATCGACTGTATGCATGGGCTTAGCCTGGCCAAGTCATTTTTATGGTCAATATGAAGGGACCAAGAAACTGCCAAATAGCTAAAAAAGTTGGCCAGACCAAGCCTATAACCATAACTTTTGCTTGTGCCATAGGATTTGGTCTTAAACCTTGCAACCGTGCAATCTTAGGTCAACCTTTAACCAGGTTGAGTAAGTGTACCACTCACCAAGGACTAGTTAGACCTTAGAGACAATTAAACACTATATCATACTAAGAAGGCACTAGTAAAAGAATACGAGATCCTTTATACTGCTAGAACAATGTGGCTTATGTACAAATATGCTTGAATAGCTTAGTGGGTTCACAAGTTCACTAGCTCATGAGTTGGTCCAATTGGGAAGGGTGCACCCCTATTTATACTTGAGCCCTCATGGCCTAAGTGGTCACCAAGGAGCCAAGTGTGTGGCTCTCATTTACATTCTAGAGGGTTCGAAGGCCCTCAAACACATACAAGGTTGGTTAGGGAGATTCTAGAAAGGAGCTAGTTCTAAACACTTTATAGTGTACCAGGTCTAGAAGGTTTCAGGCTCTCTCGTAGAGTGCTTGTGCCCTTAGCCTTCCAAAAGCTTCCCTACTTGGGTGTTATAGTACCCATGCCCATTTTTATATCTAGCTCTTCTAGAAGGTTCTATGCCTACACGTCTAGCCTATGTCCAGGTTTATCTAGAGCCTGTACACAAACAATGCCTATACCACCTTTCAAGGGCTTTCTAGAAGCTTCTCCTGAATAGGCTTTAGGCTTAATATTAGGTAACTCTCATAGCTTAGTGCTTTAATGAAGGTATGGCCTCCGTACACTGGCATTTAGACCTTGACCTCGATGATGCTCATACAACTTGTGACATTCCCCTTACCTATTCCATTAATGCCTCATTGTGTCTTTTTCATGGAACTTGTCAATCTATTCTTGGAACTGCCGTAATACCTCAGCTGGCTCCTAGTGTAACTCACCATCGGGCTAGCCTTTCCATTGTCCCAAGTACTCATGCCTAGGCATTTACCTTTTTCATACCACATGGTTGGCAAAAATGCATTCAACCTCTCGATCATAAAAGGCCTTAATGTCCACTAGTGCACTTTTCGATTGGCCTCGAGAGCAATCATCCAAGTTTTAATGATAGGGTTTGAGCATACTTACATGAAAGATTGGATGTACCTTGGGAAAAGCTTAAGCTTGTATATAGCCTTGCCTACTCACTTTAGAACTTTGAAATGACCTTCATACCTGCAAGTAAGCCCTTTGTGCATCACTGGATACCATAGCACCAAGTGTAGCTTGACTAGTACCAAGTCCCCTACTTGATACTACATGTCTCGCGACTTTCAATCACCCACTTATTCAATTGCTTCACTGTCTTGTGTAGACATACTTGGGCTAGATCAACATGTTCTTACAATGCCTTGGTAAATTTGTTAGTTGCTTGGTTCAGTCCCACGTACCCTAAGGTAATAGCACTAGGTGTGCATTGCTGCTGCCTAATCATAATCTCAAAAGGACTTTGATTTGTAGCCTAAACCTCACTGAAGATTGAATGAGAACTGAGCTACATCCAATAGCTTAGGCCAGTCTCATTAGAGGCACTAACATAGTGTTAAAGGTACACCTCTAATAAAGCATTCACCCTCTCAGTCTGCTTATACATCAAAAGATGCACAATGGTGGAAAACCTCAAGTCTGACTCCTGACACCAAGAGCTTGAACAGTTCACTCCATAACTTGCTCGTAAATCAACTGTCTTGATAATTGATGATGGATTAAGGAACACCCTAGTATATGACCATGTTCTTAAGGAGCAATTGGGCTACTTCTTGTATTGGGCATTCTTTAGTTGCTGGAATAAAGGTTCCATGCTTGAAGAATCGGTCCAACATTATAAAGATGCTACCATACCTATCCACCTTAGGTAGTCCAATAATGAAATCTATAGAGACACTCTCTTATGTGTGTTTGGGAACTAGCAATGGTTCTAAGAAGGTGGTTAGGGACTTTTGCTCTATCTTGTCATGTTGGCACATAAGATAAGTTCTGACATAAGCCTCCACATCATCCCTTATCCTAGGCTAATAGTATTAATCTTCAATAAAGGCTAAAATGAAATGCACACCTAGATGGCCTACCTATCTCAAGTCATGACACTTTTTCATTACTTCCTTTCATAGCTTGCAAAACTATGGGATAAAGAGTTAGTTTCCCCTGGTGTAGAAGGATCTTGCCAATCAACTTCCACCTTATGGGCTTTTTATCCCATTGACTTGCACACATGTCAAATTCCTTGATTCGTGTTTGAAGATAGGTTGGATGTGGAGCCTATAGGCTAATGCTAGGAGCATATCAATGTCGAGGCACACTGAGATAATGTATACATCATTCCATAATTATGGCAATGACATTTTTGTGGGCATATCAAAAGCCCAAGCTTAGGCCACTACCCGACTAGCGTCGGTCCATGCCTTAAGCTGATTAGTGAACTGGCTCTCACCATTCCATATCTGATTAAGGCACATCATTAGCCCCCATCTACTTCCCTTTTAACAATTTCAAGCACTCTTTCACTCTCTTTTCAAAGTCTTTCCCATTTTTCCCTTACGGTACTTGTTCACTATTGGTCTCGCCTGTACTCAGGCTTGGATGAAATTTACTGCTCGATTGGGGCTACATTCCTAAACAGCCCAACTCACAGATAGTGCCACTTGGTGCAACAGTGTCTAGGCACAACAGAGCTCTCACCTTTTCTAACACCCCTTTCTAAAGGACTTAAGCCTGGTCCACTGTTGAAAACACTTCTCCAAACTACAATTCGAATGCCGAGGGTGCACAATTCTCAAGCTGGGTTATTCCTAATTCACTCATTGTGACTAGGGGAATCTTGGTAAGTTTCTTTTCCTTTGCTTATTGGTACGCTTAAACTCAATGGGTAATCCTAACTGACTGGGGTCACAATACGAGTATTGATTGAGTGATGCAAGGGGCTGATAGGGTGTGGATGGACAACGAGCATGCATCACCAAAGATGAGGCATGTTAGAAGCCTTACCACTGATAATCATGGTGCTATTGTTGCCATGGACTCACTATTGGGCAAACCATGATCGTTGAGATCACATGTGGCCATTTTTTGCCCCTTCACTTAAAGCCTAATGGGTGAGGGGTTAGAGCGGGTGATGGTGCAAACGTGCCCTTAGCCTAATGGCTATGGGCACAACTTGCATTCTAAGACTTCATGGTTCACAAGATTCTTCAATTCACACAAAGTATCACATTTTGCTACATTATTCATCGATGCGAGAATTGGGATATCCATTGCCAAGAGTTGTTTAGGTTTTTCATGACAAAATGAGTCATGATGTCGCTTGCATATGCACTGTGAACAAGATGGCAATAGCACGCATGTTTTTTTTCATTTTGGTTCCTTGGCATAGTTTGTGCTAGGGGTTCATTATTCAACTACAGACTGTGATATCGATTGTTTTACCCTTTCGACAAGTAAAAAGTTGCAATATTGTCACACCCACCTAAGGTCAAAATGGGCTCAGGGCACAAGGGCACCCTCACCTGCTTGGTTTTGTGTTAATGCATTCCCAAGTCATTCATTAAGCGAGTTTTGACAATGATCCTTTTGTAGGTTCACCTATAGCAACCTTGTTATGACTTCTCCTTCCACTAAATGATTAGATTCAGTGGATTTCTCACAACATCATGGGCAGTGAACTGTCCACATCACCATGATCCAAGCACTTCATTGGATCATTCAATTGGTAAGAGTGATGGGTGGTGTGTACAAATGGTAGAGACATACTCAACATGAGTCGATGACTTGCACTTAGTAGGAATTCCGCATTGAAGACCAATAATTGTAATGATCTATCCCCATCATGATGAAATTTCAAAGATTACTCGAGCCTATCAGCTAAGGCTATAAACTTGTTGAATACATCAGTGTAACACATGTGTAGCTCAGAACATCTTAGGGTATCACAAACCTATTATTACCTCAAATTTCCTTGGCTAAAGCAACCATAGTCTCTCTAAGAAGCTAGCCATGAATGATCACCTTCACATAGCTTGTTAGTAGGTTGAGGTATCGTTCGTTAACAAAATTAACTAGACAAATCACTCTACCAACTAAGAGTAACGATGCATCATCATCCATAGAATCAAGAAAGAGCTCTCAGTCTGTCAATCCTTACTATGTCTAGTCCTAGTAAGTTTCTTCAATTTACTTTGAGCACTCTGATTTCTTCAAAGTAGTTAAGGCCAAATGCGCATGTTGACAATAGGGATGAGTTGATTAGTGCTCATTATGAGGCAGACCAGATGACCTAACCCTATTTCTAACTACGAGCTTTTTAATTACAACAACTTAAACATGTACTATTGGAGCTAAAATTACCATGGCTATTTGCACTAGACTTGCCCTTCGATGGATCCTCGTTAAGGGATTTAGATTGTACTCAATCCAATTACCAAACTAATAGAGCCTAGTTTTGTTATTTATTGTCACTACCTCCCTGTGTCAGGATTGGGTAATTTGAGTGCCTGCTACCTTCCTTGGATGTGGTAGCCATTTTTCAAGCTTCTTCTTCGAAATCAAACTCTAATTCTCCATCACACATTACCACCATAGTAAGCCATTATCCTACCATCGAAAGTTAATAGGGCAAAATTTTGAATGATGTGTCACTGGCATAAATGTTATGCAATTCGTTGAGTTATCATGAATCATTAGAGCAACTGGCAAAGCTTGTGTTGACCTTTTATCTAATAAATGCATCATTTCAAAAAGTTGGCATTTGTTGCACATGTTAGTTCTACAATTGCTATGGTTATCTGAGTAGTGTATACCATAAAACAAACTATAACTAATTTAAGGAACCATTCGCAGTTTCATAGTTTGAATTAGTTCGTACTTACACATGCATGGCTTAATCTTTGAGACAAGCATATTACTATTGGTAGGATCAACTAGGTGGTATTCCTTCAAGATGTTAGCATCGCATAGGCCTCAATGTGTTGACTGAGCAACAGAGAGTTCCATTATAGAGCACACGGATTATATGTGTCAAGCATGTAAAATGCATAGCATTGGATAGACCAGGGATGAGAGCCCATTCCCACAAAATGTTCCACTTTTGAGAGCACGATCAAACACCAGTGCACCAATGTAGCCACGGAGGTTTAGGTGGCACATATGGGACATAGGGCAGATTAAAGTCCAACCCATAGCCCTTAAGGACACAAGACAGATGAGGGATGGTGAGACATCTGATTTTCATCATTCAAGAGGATGACGGGTCAAAAAGTTCAATGCATCGAGCATAGAGCCTACCAACATGCACAACCATAGCATTACTCATATGCTCATTAAATATAAGTGGTAGTGTCCACACATACTGATCCATAACCTAACTAATTAATTACTTGACGAGTGAGAATAGGAAATGATGTACATGGCCACACCACAACCACTTGGTGTGGGCACGAGATGGCCTTGGCATCTTATAGGCAATAATGGCATAACACTACCAATGCTTGGTTTAGCTAGGACCATACAAGCAAACTTCGCTCTCATAACCACAAGGGAACGTTGCCCAATTCAGGGACTTGTTTCTAGGGCTTGGGTAGCATCAGTTGTATGCATAGGCTTGGTGTCACAAGGCATGCATTCCTTATACCAAAACTACACATCCATGCAGCATCAAGACTACTCTTAATCAAGGTCACCCTTTCTCAAGTCCATTTCTCCATGGATAGATCATTACTGCCCTTCAAGTTGCATACTTGTGAGCTTCTCCTAGCTGAAACCATGTAGGGTTACACATAACATTCCCAACTCAATAGGGAGGAACCTAACTCCCATCATCTCATTAGCCTATAATTCTTAGGGTGGCCTCGAGTACCTATCTCTACCTATAGGCATCAAGGTTTTGAGCACTGACCCACCATGCTCATAAGGGTGCATAGTCTTAATTCTCACAATATTATCTCATTCTAGCAAGATGAGAACCTAACACTATGCCTATTCACATCTTACACAAGCTTTCATGCCTAAATCCTGAAGGCATTACTCAAATGCTAGTTAGTAGCTAGCCTGGAGCCACACTAGGCTCATCTCGACCCACAAAACTCATATCTCAGGGCCTCAGCCCTTAGCCTCATTCTAGTCTACCACCATGCATGATGGAAACTTGACATTATGCATATGCTACCTTGGGGAACTTGGGTATGCTACACCAGGTATAGCATAACTCTACCAATTGGCCACAAGGATCTTGTTAGATGCCTACCAATTAGCCTGCTAATCCCTTAGGCTCGATGGTACCCTTCCTATGCAAACACTATCTCACGATCCTTCTCACTCAAAGAGGGAAAACAAAGGGCATAACGAATGCTAGCATCTGACCCTATGATTTTACGCAAAGTCATGATACAAGGCTTGTCAGCCCTAACCATCCCTTGGTTTACCATTACCCTAGGAGACATTGTGTTACACTTGTGACTTGATGATGCCCACCCATCTAGACACCACATCTACCTAAGAGTAGCTCATTTTAGACTAGCTAGGCCCTCACCTACCTTCTAGCCAAGGGAGTGGTGAAAAGCTAATAGTAGTCATCCCCCTATAAAGAACATAGGAGATTTTCCAACCATCTTACCAGGAACTATAAGACTATTTGAAATGGAAACCCTTTTCTCCCCAGCCATCTTAAAACCTTATTCAGCCAAACTCAAGGCCTAGTGACCTTTCTCTTGGTCACCATAATTCCAGCATTCCATTCGTTGCTCCACCAACCCACTCAAGTATGCATGCACATGTCTTTGATGGATAGCACTTAATTGGCTATTAGGTTCTAAGGCACCCATACACTGGCCCACACTTTTTTGCCTATCCTGGGACTAGGGCACACACTACATGCACACTTCATAAGCAACACGTTCCCATGCTTATATTGCATGCACACTACTTTAGGACCACTTATCTAGGACACAAGGTCTCGACCCTTGCTCTGCTCAGGGTTAGTCATGGCAAGACCAAGGCACACCAGGGCCTGACCATGACACTCTTCCCCACTTACTATGTCAATGCCCTTATCAATGCCAAGACCACACCCAACCCCTTTGCTACACACAGTTGATAATTTCCCATATATCTTTCACTTTTGCCCTTAAAGATTGGGTTGAGATCCTATCACATGAGGCATTACCCATAGTACTCATTCATTACCAATGTAGATGGGTCTCTTCCTAGCTTTACTGCACCTCTATGTTATTTCCAAATTTCACCACCAGACTCTATCTCTATTACTCAATATGTGCCATTGCATGGCTTTACCCATGATCACATCATGTTATGACCTCGAGGCACCCTTGTCGATCATGACCCTTAATAGAATGAATGACCATCTACTTTACCACACAATTGTGTGCCCTGCTAGATGTGACCCATCACACCACCATACCCTTATAGCACTGACTCTTTGATGCACCCCTCTGGACATGGTGATTAGGTTAATAGGACTCATATAGTACCACCCATGATAGACCTTAAGATGGTGGCATTCAAACACTTTGATCATCTCATAACTTGGGTCTTTTCGACCCTTTCAAGGTCAGCTCTTTAGGTGTGGCCCTCTGGCCAGCCTTTATGGTAGCACCTTAATGCATGCTATCTCGATTTAAATGCATGCTTAAATATCTTGTAGGCTCCACTACCTTAGCTTAATTCCATGAGAAATCACAAGTCTCCCCTACTTTTACTCGAACTCGATTCTTGTCCATAACCATGTTTCTATGATGGTTTTACAACTCATCTACCTTGACTCTGGCATAGCTCATAAGGTATCTTAAAGCCCACTTAATGCTTAAGGATCCATTGATCCAACTCTAAACACAAGGTCTCCTAACTGGCTTAATCTCAGGGTTCACTAACCCACTCGGTACTTAACGTTCGCTGACCTACTTGAACTCAAGGCCATCTCATTAGTCGGCATCTTGCTCAAATCCCAATCGGTTCAATTCTACCATACTCAAAACTCATCCAGTCCGCTGACCAAATCCCACTCGAATGCTAATACCATGGACTTACTCAACTCAATTGATCCTCTAACCCGTACAACTTAAGGCCATGCTAGTTGGCCAATTCTACTTACTCATTTTAGTGAACTGTACACTATCATGGTCTGCTGACCACCACATCTCATTTGGCTTTCTCTCTTGGCCAACAGAAGAACGGTATGCTGATCAGCATAATCTCATGATCTTCTAACCATAAGAACTCATGGTCTATTGACTATCGTCAACTCATGGCTTCAATCATCGACCAATTCAAACTAATCTGCCTCTGCAGAAGACCTTTATGTTTAGACCCAAATACTCAGCTCATACCCTCGCTAAGGCACTTACACCATACAACAAGTGCACATGTTAGTAACTAATCTCAATATCGATTACTTGTGTCCCTTAGCACAAAACTCATTTCAACCTTCATGGCCTTAGTTAACACTGTTTCTTGGTGTATGACCTTTTTGCATTTCGGTCTCAATATAATTCATCACATTTAAAAGGCATCTTATGCCCACATGAGCTAAAACCTTTCGTTACATAAGGCTAGACTCTTATGCCTTTTTGCTTAGCATCCAAGAGCCTATTGGAAAGCTTACCACCTAGGCTAATTTTTCTCACAGCAAGCGTCATTGGCTTATTCTCGAGCCTTTATAGTCCCTATATTGTGACCTTACCTCAATAGCTCTCTTTTCTTTGAGCTTAGCCCCACTTCAATTTCTCATTATCATGCCTACACCCGAGGCTATATTAGTCCCACCGCTGAGCTAAACATGGCTCGAATGCCAAAATGTCATGGCCTGCATATTCCTTATACCAAAAATACATGTCCACGCAACACCTAGACTACTCTTAGTCGAGGTCAACCTTTCTCAGGCTCATTTCTCCATGGATAGATCATTATCGATCCTTCAAGCTACATACTCTTGAGCTCTTCCAATCTTAGACCCCATAAGGTTGCACGCAATATTCCTAAACTCAATAGGGAGAAACCCAACTCCTATCATCTTATTAGCCCACAATTCTCTAGGTGGCCCTAGGTACCCATCTTTGTCTATAGGCATCAAGGTCCCAAGCATCAACCTGCCTTGCTCATAAGGGTGCACAGCTTTGATTCTCATAATATTATCTCATTCTGGCATATTGAGAACCCAACACCTTGTCCGTCTGCATTTTACACAAGCTCTCATGCTTAGATCTCAAAGGTACTACTCAAATGCTAGTTAGTAGTTAGCCTAGAGCCACACTAGGCTCATCTCATCCCATGAAACTCATATCTCAAGGCCTTAGCCCTTAGCCTCATTCTAGGTTGCCCCCACGCATGATGGACACTTGACATCATGCCTATCTTGCCTTGGGGAACTTGGGTGCTCTACCTCAGTTGCAGTACACCTCTAATGATTGGCTACAAGGGTCTAGCCATATACCTACCAACTTGCTTGCTCATCCTTTAGGCTCAATGTTGCCCCTCATATTCAAACACCATCTTATGATCCTTCTGGCTCAAAAAGGGGAAATTGAAGGGTATAGTGAATGCTAGCATCTAAACTCGATGGCTTTATGCAATGGTGCGATACAAGGCCCACCAACCCCAACCGACCTCGGGTTTACCATGACCCAAAAGGACACAATGCCATACTCATGATTTGACTATGCTCGCCTGTCTTAACACCCCATGTGCCTAGGAGTAGTTCACTTTAAACTAGCCAGGCCCTTACCTACTTGCTAGCTGAGCGGTGGTGGAGAGCTGACACTAGTTGCACTTTATAAAGAGCATAAAAGATTTCCTAGCCATCATACCAAGAATCATAAAACTTTTTGAAATGGGGGCACTTTTCTCCCTAGCCATCTCAAGGCCTTCTTTAGCCAAACTCAAGGCCCAATGACCTTTTTCTTGGTCACTATAATTCCATTATTCAATTTGTTGCTCCACTAACCCACTCAAGGGTGCACATATATGTCTTTGATTGATCACACCTGACTTGCTACCAGGTTCCAAGGTGGTCACACACTAGCCTGCACTTGTCCACCTATCTTAGGACTATGGCACACATTGCCCACAAACTCTATAAGCAACATGTAATCAAGCTTATACTGCACACATAGCTCCAGGACCACTTGTCCTGAGCACAAGGTCTCGATCACTTCTCAACTCAGGTTCAATATGGTAGAACTGAGGCACACCAAAACCTAACCATGACACTTGGCCAGGCCAAGGCATTTTTATGGTGGATGAGAAGGGACCACAAGACTTTTAAATACCTGAGAGACTTGGCCAGACAAAGCCCATGATTGTAACTTTTGCTTATACCATCCCAGGGAGTTATTACCCAATTCAGGGACTTAGTCTAAGGTATGGGGTAGCATCAATGTTAAGCATAAGCTTCAACTTAGCATAGCCAAGCCCTTTTTTCTGCATGCACACTAATCGATCGAGGCCATGGGCTCTTGCAAGTCATCAAAGCAACTAGTTACTGTCCAACATGACCAACAGGCATGCATGGCCTAGATTTTGCTTTAGGGAATTATCATAAATGTATGCAATGATAGGCCCATCATGCACACCTACTCCTCCATAGGGGAAGAAGGGGGCTCAGACAATCACTCCTAAAGAGTGTAAGAGATTTTACAGATATGCTAGCAATAAACTTTAAAATGTTTGTAATGGCAACACTTTTTCAAACAAACATATTCTACACAAAGGGTTTGTAGGTGCTGATGGTGGTTGAAGCATGTGCCCACACCAAGGCCTGTCATGTGTCGATGGTGTTTGAAGCAAGTACCTAGAACAAGGGCTAGCATGTGCCGATGGTGTTCAAGGCAACTGCCCTTACCAAGGGCCATTTTCTATCGATATTGATTGAAGCATGTGCTTTTATCATAGGTTGAGACTCATAATCTGACTCATACTGCTCTAGGACCCGAGAATGGACTCATTCGGCATCCTAGATTAGCCTTCAACTAGATCGATGCATAGACACATGAACCATAGGGCCAACCACCCCAAGTTGCTCCTAGACAAGGCTACACATAAATTGGTTGATGGAAAGCTAAAGAGAATAATATAGATAAGTAAGAGTAAATTTGTATTACTCAAGTTATGGTGTATGTACAATGAGGGTGAGAGCACCTCTTATTTAAAGCTAAGGCCCCCTTGAATCAATGGCTGACACAGTTCCTATCCTAAGGCTCACAAAGAGTTCAATATTTATAGGACATTACAATAAGATTACATTAGAAAGTTCAAATTTTACGTGGACTCTATCAGAAAAATGTTTGAACTAGCTTGGACTCTATCTTTAGTAGTGCCTGCATAGGGCCCTTCTTTGGCTCTATGCCTAGTTTAGTTTTGCTCATGCCTTAGCTTACTCCCATGTTAATGCCTAGGTCTGTTTGAAAGCTATTGAACTAGATCCCTTGGCTCGAGCTCCCTGAGCTTGTTTCAGCACTCGGACACCCATTCTAGGTCATGGTCTTACCCCCAGAACCTTCATTATGCCTTTGGGCCTAGTCTCCCTTGCATTCTGACTTGGTCACGATTGCTTTAGAACCACTTCCCATTTTAGTGAGAACTACTGGGCCACCCCCACTCATTCTAGCAACACCCTTATTGCTAGGGGGATATTTCACCTGGATTGCATGCCTCTATACATGTTGGCTTTATCTTCTACCCCTTGAACTAGATTTCCCATGTGTTGGTCTTGTACCCAAACAAGTACTTTGCTGGTTGTTCACTTGAGTATCATTAGCCTCATGCTATACTGGTCCCTTTTGCCTACATGCCTAATGTTTCCTCCCCTTCCTCTGAGTTACCTACTGCACACTTTTTTTAGAGGGATCTGGCTATACCTTGGGACTCATGCTATGGTACTCCATTGCCATTTTTCCCTCTCTCTAGGAGAGGTTCACCCTCTCGATAGAATTGAAAAGTAGCAAGTCATATCTTCTTAGGCTTCTCTTAGTGCTCAAACTGCTACTAATCTTGCCTACAAATAGGCTTTCTATGCAGTTAATTGTTGAAAGCCTTACACGTCTTGGGTATTGCTTGACCCTATACAGACTACCACATAAAAAGCAACTCAAGGGCTTTTTCTCCATGCCTTTACGGCTAGTTTTATCAGCGTTGCAAAATCTGGGCTTTCCCCTAGCCCCTTTCTTCCCTAAAGAGAAAAAATCAATGTCTTTTTTACTTTAGCCATTTCCCCTAGGCTTTGAAAGCTTGGTTCACTCAACCTGAGTCTTAAATTCCACAACAACACTAGTTGGACTCGACTCCTACATGCCACTCTATTGTAGCATGGTATTTAGCCCTAGCTTCCGACCATCTAAGCAATGCTTAAGCACTATCGCCCTAGGTCCTAAGCCTACACTAGCAACTATAGTAGCTCATAATGCAAAGTGATCAACCTTGAGCCTTACAAGCTCCTCTTGCAAGGTTGACATTGTGGCCTCCAAAGCCTCATTTTATTGTATGAGCACCTTCAATGCCTTGTTCAAGGTCCTTCCCTGTCTTGGAACCTTTCCCTTAAATTAGTAATGGTCACTTCACACTTACACAGTTGGGTGTTTAGGGACATCACCATGTCTCTCGATCCAACCTTTATTCCCTTATCTGTAAGTGGGCAATCATCAAGGCCCTTAATTTAGCCTTTGGTCTAGTTTTCCCTAGCCATGCTACAGCCTCAAAATACATTATTAGTCATGAATGCATAGACAAAAGGATTACCTCAACTTTTTATGCACTCTAATGATTCGATCCTAGTCCTAAAGAAATAGCTAACCTATCTGTTTGCATAGCATACTAGCACACACACACTATCAGGCATGAATTTGCACATTGGCTACACACTCCCTGCCTTTTTGGTCAGGCACTAGTCACATACCTGCACAGCATGCCCTCATTAGGCACCAATGTGCACACTTGCTCAGTATGCCTTACACTTTTAGTCTGGCTCCAGTCATACACTTGTATAGCACACCTTTATTAGGCACCAATCTGCACACTGGCTTAACACACCTTGCATTCTCAATCGAGCATCAATTTGCATGCTTGCATGATAAGCCCAACACTCCTATAGCACCATAATAGTGATCAGTCGAGCATCTAGTCTATATTCTTGCACACTTACACCTTGTGCACTAAGGGCCATATCAGTAGCACACGAGCATAAAAATGACCTAGGACACCTGCACCACACAATTGACTGCCTGTACCAATACGTTCAAACCTCCCCTGAGGCTTACTCTGATTCTAGTAGTACCTAGCACTGATCACCTCTTTTACACCAACTTTTGCCAACTCTGAACAAATTTTAAACCTGCTTTGATACCACTTTTCATGGGTCAAGACTCATAATATAACTCATATGGCTTTAAGACCTAGGAATGGACTCATCTACCATCATAGATTAGCCTTTAACTTAACCAATGCATGGACAATTAAACCACGAGGGCCAGCCCCTGTAAGCTATTGCTAGACAAGGCTGCATATAAATTATTTGATAAAATGCTAAAAAGAACAATAAAGATAAACAAGGGTAAACTTATATTACTCAAGTTGTAGTGTCTATACAATAAGGGTGGGTAAGGCCCCTTTGAATCAATGGTTGACATAGTTTCAATCCTAGGGCTCACAAAGAGTCCAATATAAGCAAGACATTATAATAAGATTACATTGAAGAGTTCTAATTTTACATGGACTCTAATAGAAAGGAGTGTGAACCTGTTTGGACTTCTTCTTCAACAATACCCATGTAAGGCCCTTTCTTGGTCCCACGATTGGCTCGGTTCTACCAATACCTAGGTTTACTGCCATACCCATGCTTAGGTCAATCTAAAAGCTACTGAATTAGATCCCTTGGCTTGAGCTCCTTGAGCTTATTTTTGCTTTCATGCACCTACGTTGCGTTAGGGTCTTGCCCTTAAGACTTCCATTATGCCACTAGGCCTGGTTTTCCTTGCCTTTTGACTTGGTCCTAGTTGCCTTAGAATTGTTTCCTATTTCATGAAAACCATTGGGCTTGGTCATTCTCGTGAGCCATGACACCCTAACCAAGTCTAGATTATGTCAATGCTAAGTGAGGCATGTGCACTTACCAAGAGCTAACATGTGAAGATGGTGGTCAAAATAGGTGCCTATACAAAGGCTAGCTTGTGCCAATGGCAATTGAGGTAGGTGCCTGTATAAAAAATAAACTTATGTCAATAATGGTAGAGGCATGTGCTTGCACCATGCACTGGCATGTTCTGATGATGGTTGAGGCCTTGGTTAAAGTTTGATTCTAGGCCTCAATGCATATGCTGGGCTTAGGCATGTTTTAGTGTTGCATTTTTTTGCTTAGAGCACCATTGCTAAAGAACTTGATTGGCGACATTAGGGGTTTTGATGATTGAAGAAGGGGGTCGAGGGGTGTATGCACATGAATTACAATGGGTGTTGGTGCTTAGCCCTTATATTGTCCTCCTATCGTCGAAAGAACCTTAACAACTCACACCTTCTTAAAAACCATAAGAGCTTTTACAAGTTCGCAACTAGCAGCCATTCAAGTGTTTGAAATGGGGAAACGTTTTTCAAATGGGCACAAAATCTTTTACACTTTAATTTTTTAACTGAATTTTTTATGGATACCAACAAAAATACAGGAATCATGTATATTAAATTTAGGGCCAAAACTCCTTATCAAAAAATCTTGAATTATGAAAATTTTCAAAAATCATTAAAAGTAGAAACTGAGTCATCTTTTCATGAATCTTCGCATGAGGGCATAAGAGACTGTTATATGAATTTACAAGCCATAAAAATAGCATTGGCATGGAAGAAATATAAGGATGTGCTTGAACCCACCATTAGTCAATTGTTGTGCACATGGTATGTAGCCCAACATATGCCAATGGTGTTCAAGGGAACAGCTCGTACCAATGGCTAGCATGTATTGATGGTGGTTGAAACATGTGTCAAGACCAAGGGCCAACATGTTTCAATGGCGGTACAGGCATGTGCATATATCATAGTTCATAAATTGGTCTAGGCCTAAGGGTTTTTTCCAAGTTAAGGAGTAGTTTTAGTTTTAGCAAGATAAAGCCTGATAACCAAAGGGACCAGGCCTTCAGGCATACTAAAGGTTTAGGTCATAGGGAATTAGCCTAAAAAAATGGTACAGGCTTTGACCAAGACTCTAGAAGCTCAAGCGCAATTTTTCAAATGGGCACAAAATCTTTTACACTTTAATTTTTTAACTGAATTTTTTATGGATACCAACAAAAATACAGGAATCATGTATATTAAATTTAGGGCCAAAACTCCTTATCAAAAAATCTTGAATTATGAAAATTTTCAAAAATCATTAAAAGTAGAAACTGAGTCATCTTTTCATGAATCTTCGCATGAAGGCATAAGAGACTGTTATATGAATTTACAAGCCATAAAAATAGCATTGGCATGGAAGAAATATGAGGATGTGCTTGAATCCACCATTAGTCAATTGTTGTGCACATGGTATGTAGCCCAACATGTGCCAATGGTGTTCAAGGGAACAGCTCGTACCAAGGGCTAGCATGTATTGATGGTGGTTGAAACATGTGTCAAGACCAAGGGCCAACATGTTTCAATGGCGGTAGAGGCATGTGCATATATCATAGTTCATAAATTGGTCTAGGCCTAAGGGTTTTTTCCAAGTTAAGGAGCAGTTCTAGTTTTAGCAAGATAAAGCCTGATAACCAAGGGGACTAGGCCTTCAGCATACTAAAGGTTTAGGTCATAGGGAATTAGCCTAAAAAAATGGTACAGGCTTTGACCAAGACTCTAAAAGCTCAAGCGCAATGTTCAAGTTTTGCAAAATTAAGCCTGGTTTGGGTGCTGGTGCTAGTGAGCATTATAGGAATTTACAAGCCATAAAAATGACATTAGCACAACAAAAATATAAAGATGTGCCTGAACCCACCTATTGCCTAGTCATGGTACGTGTGGTGCAAGGTTTAGGCCTAGGATACCCCATCTTAGTGTATGGCCTAGCATGCATTGATAGTGGTCAAAGCATGTGCCAAGACGAAGGGTGAACATGTCCCAATGGTGGTCAAGGCATGTTCAAGTGCCACTATCTGCAAGCTAGTCTAAGCCTAGAGGTTCTTTCTAAGTTAAGGAACAGATTCAATTCTAGCGGGATAAATTTTGACAACTAAGGGGTCCAAGCCTTAAGGCATACTAGAGGTCCAATCATAGGGAACTAGCCCAGAATAATGGTACAAGTAGTGATCAAGACTCTAGCGGCTCAAGTATGATGTTCAAGTTTGACAAAATTGAGCCAGACCTAGGTGTAGGCCTTGGTGAGTGTTATTCGAATTTACAAGCATGCATTGCATGGCAAAAATATAAAGATGTGCCTAAACCCACCTACTACCCCATCATGGTGCATATGGTGTATAGCCCATGCCCAGGATACTTGTGCTTAGTGTGTGACCCAGCATGTGCTATTGGTATTTAAGGGAACTGCCCACAAAAAAGACCAGCATATGCTGATGGTGGTCGAAGCATGAGCCAAGACCAAGGGCCAACATATCCCAATTATGGTCGAGGCATTTGTATGTGTCACGATCTACAAGCTAGTTTGACCTAGGGGTTCTCTCTGAGTTGAGAAACAGTTCCAGCTCTTATTGGAAAGGGTTTGATTAGCGAGAGACCAGGCCTTAAAGTCTATTAAATGCCCAGGCCATGAAGAACTAGCCTAGAATAATGATAAGGTAGTGATCAAGACTCCAGAGGCTCAAGAATGGTGTTCGAGTTTAGCAGAATTGAGCCAGGCCCAAGTGCAGGCACTAGTGAGCATTTATGTGAATTTATAGGCCATAAAAATGGCATTGGCATGGCAAAAATATGAAAATGTGCCTAAACCCTCCTATTGCCTGGTTGTGGTGCACATTGTGTGCCATTTGAGCCCAAGATACTTATGCATGGTGCGTAACCTAGCATGTGTCAATGGTATTTGAGGCAACTACCCACACAAAGGGCCAATATGTCTCAATGGTGCTCAAAACATGTGCCCAGAACAAGGGCTAGCATGTCCTGATGATGGTCAAAGCACGTGCTTATGTTACCATCCAAAAGTTGCTTATCATGGTCAGTCTTGGTGTGCCATGGTTTGGTCATGACTGACCCTAAGTTAAGCAACAAATGGGCCTTATGGTAGGGACAGTGGTCTGGGAGCTATGTACAGGTAGCGTAAGCCTAAGAACATGTTGGTAATAGTATGTGCGATCTATGTGAGCCTTAAACCCCAAGATATATATGCAAGTGTGAGCCAGTGGGCAGCTACCCTAGAGGTAGGTAGCCAGTTAGCTATTGTTGGTTGAAGCCATAAGTAGGCACCTTAGAGCAATAAGTGGAATGCTGGAATTATGGTGGCAAAGAGATAGGTCACTGGGCCCTGACTTGATTGAAAAAAGGCCCTAAAGTGGCTAGAGAGAAAAGTATTCCCATTTTAGACAGTCATGTATAGGTCGCACACTTAAATGCCATCCATTTTGGAGGCTAGTTGATTTGGTAGGTGAGTTGTTACACATTTTTTAGTGGATTTTGACTTTCACGACCACCATCTTCCTATCTTAATCAACCAACACCTTTTGTGGGTTTTAGGTTAGCACACAGTTAAGCATTGTAACCTGGTTTCTAATACATCTTGCATTACCAATTTTGCATACCAAAAATGGCTCACTTGAAGCTCTTGATTCCTTAGCACAGCTCCATGAAGCATCCATGTCATCCTACCTATTTAAAGTTTGAAAATAGGTTAAGGGCATTACACCTTTGATGCCTCTAATCATTGGCTTTACCCGATAGAACTTGTTAATGGCTCCAGCTATCCTAAGGGAAACTTTGAAGAGAACTAAGTACTAGACTGTTCGATTAGTCTTTTGCCCCTATACCTATGTCAGATGACAATTTGCACATCATATCACTATGGGCCTTTGGTAGAGTTTCCTTTAGCTTTACCCTACTCAAGCATAGTTCACCATCTTTTAGGTCCTAATAGGCATGCTTACACTTGAACCCTTCTAAAAAAATCAAGTTAAATCAGTGGTGCATCTGTAAGGGATCTTGCCAATCAACTTTCTTACACCTTCTGGGTTTTCTAGCTCATTGACTTGTAGACATGTCAGACTCTTTATTCTATGTTTCGAAACAGGCTAGATTAGTAGCCTATAGGCCAATACCAAGAGCATATCAATGCCAAGGCAGGTAGAGACAGCACGTGCTACACTCCACGATCACGACAATAACATCTCTATGAGCAGATCATAAGCCTACCTTAGGCTATCTTTACAACTGGCATGTGCTATGCCCCAAGCTGATCAACGAACTAGCTTTTGCCATTCCATATCTAATTGGGGTGCATCGTCGGCCCCCATCCACTTCCCTCTCTATAATTTCAAGCACTCTCTAACTTTCTTTTCAATGTCCATTTCATCTTCCCTAGCAACACTTATTCATTATCAGTCTCTTGCTCATATTCAACCCAACCTTGGATAAATTTATCGCATGATTAGGGCTATATTCCTAAAGAGCCTGACTCATAAATAGTGCCTTGTGGTGCGATAAGGTCTAGGCAAAATGGGGCTCTCATCCTCTCTAGTGTCATTTTCCAGGGGACTTAGGCCTAGTCTGCCATTAAGGATGCTTTTCCAGACTACAATTTGGATGTTAAGGGTGCTCGATTCTGAAGTTGCTCTATTCCCAGTGCACTCTCTATTACTTGAAGAATCTAGGTAAACTTCTTTTCCTCTACTTATTGATATGCTCAAACTCGTCAAGTAATCCCATTTGACCTATGGACATGATGTGAACATTGATCAAGTGATATAAGGGGTCAATGGCGTCCTAATGGACAATAAGTGTGCATCACTGAAGATGGGGCATTTCGGGGGCTTTACCACTGATGGTCATAGCACTATCATTGCTGGGGACTTATTTTTGGGCCAACCACGACTGACAAGATCATGAGAAGCCATGTTCTACCCCCTCATCTAGAGCTCAATGGGTAGAGGTTAAGGGGGAAACGGTGTATGGCACCCAGGTAGACGTGTTATCGACCTAATGGCTTAGGGTGTGACTTGTGTTCAAAGACTTGATAGTTTACAAGATTCTACAATTCACACCCAGTATTGCATTTCACTACATTCTTCATCGATGCGGGAGCTGAGATATCCATTGTTGAGAGTTATTTTGGTTTTTTACGATAAAAGGAGTCACTATATCACCTGTACATGGCTGTGAATGGAATGGCAATGGCATATGTGCTTTTTTTCATTTCAATTTCTTAGCCTGATTCACATCAGTGGGGTTCATTATTTGGTTGAGGGTGGTGATACTGATCATTTCACCCACCTGAGAGGTGATATAAAGTGACCATTATGCCTATCCAAGGCCAAAAAGGGCTCGGGGCATGGAGGTACCTTTGCCCCTTTGGTGTTTTTTTAATGCTTTCATGGGTCATTCGTTGAGTAGGTTTTCACAATGATCCCTCCATGGGTTCACCTACAAAAACCTTATTATGACTTTTTTTTTCTCTAAATTATAAGGTTCAGTGGACTTCTCCTAACGTAATGAACAACAAATCGTCTATGTCATCATGATCCAAACAATTCACCAAACCATTCAATTAGTAAGAGTGACAGGCAGTGTGTTTAAAGGGTAAGGACATAGTCAACACTAGTAAATGACTCATGCTTACTAGGAATTCCTAGTTGAGGACCAATAATTGCAATAATCTATCCCCATCATGATGAAATTTCAAAGACTACTTAAACCTATTAGCCAAGGCTATAGACTTGATGAATACATCAGTGTAGTGTACATGCGGTCTAGAACATCTAAGGGCATCATAGACCTATTATTACCTCAAACTTTCTTAGCCTAAGTGACCATATCCCTCTAGAAAGCTAGCCATAAAGGATCACCTCTATGTAACTAGTTAGTAGGTCAAGGTCTTATTCATTAATGGAATTAACCAGACAATTCATTTTACCAACTAAGAACAGCCATGCATCACCACCCATAGAATCAAGAAATAGTTCTCAGTTTGTCAATCCTTACTATGCCTAAACCTTGTAAGTTTCCCCGTATTGAGTTAAATTAGGCTCAACTCATAGTCATGCCCTTCCATCAATTCCTTTAAGTTTCAACCTTGTAACCATACTCCCCCTAAAACCCAAGGTCTTTGATTTCTCATAAGGTGCCAGCGGAGTCCTAAATGTATCATCTATCGATCCCTAGTTAGTAGCTTTTATGGTGGAGAATAGATTGGTATCTGATTATCTTCGACCTCTAACTTTCATTATTGATTAATGAAAACATCCTTGTCAAATGCTTTTGTAGTTGTTCATCTTTCATAAATCCAAGAATTTCACATCTAACTATGAAATACAAATGCCCCTAACCGTCCCTATTAATCATTACTCTGATCTTGAAGGCCAACACAATAAGACCAAAATCCTATGATGTTATCCCATGTTAATGTATACAAGTGTAGGCCTACATTGAGTACTTTAATTTCTTCAAAATAATAGCATAGAGGAATAAGTCAGCCAGTTAAGGCCAAGAGTGCATCGTCAGCAGTAGGGATGAGTAGATCGATGCTTACCATGAGTAGACCAAACATCCCAACCCTAGTTCCAACTATGAAATTTTTAATTTCATCAACTTAAATATACTCTATTAGAGCTAGAATTACTGTGACTGCTCGCACCAGCCTGCATCGACCTTTTTATCTAATAAATGCATCATTTCTAAAAGTCAGTGTTTGTTACATGTATTAGCTCTAGAATTACTATAGCTATCCAAGTAGTAGATACCATCAAACAGTCTATAACTGATTTAATGAGCTATTTGCAGTTTCACAGTATGAATTAGTTCATACTTACACATGCATAGCTTAATCTTTGAAACAAGCATATGACTACTAGTAGGATCAATCGAGTAGCATTCATTTCAGACATTGGCACTGTGTGGGGCTCAGTGCATTGATTGAGCAGCGAAGAGAGCCAACACGAAGCATAAGCATCATGCGTGTTGACCATGTAAAATGCATAGCATCGGATGAACAAGGGCCGAAAGCCTACACCCACAAAGCATTTTACATCCAAGAGCATGATCGAAGACTAGTGCACCAATGCATCCATGGAGGTTTGGGTGGCATGTTTGGAGCAGGTGGCACATTTAGGGCAAGGGGCACAATTGAGGTCTAACCTGCAGTGCCTAACAACATAGAGGGATGAAGGATGGCAAGACATCCGATTTCCATTGATTTAGCTATGCAATATGGGATCTTGATATGCCCCCAAGGTATGATGACCACATAGGGGTAGATCAAAAAAATGATAGGTTGACAATTTGATGTATCGAGCTTGGAGTCTGCCAACATGTACAACTACAATACCACTCATATGCTCATTATGTATAGGTTACAGCATCCATGTACATCGATCCATAACCCACCTAATCGACTACTCTATGAATGAGTAGAGAAAAATGATGTACGAGATGCCTCTACTATCAAATAGGCAATAACAGTAGACACCACTAATGCTTGGTCTGGCTAGGACCACATATGCAAACTCCACTATCACCACCCTAAAGGGATGTTACCCAATTTAAGGACTTGTTCTTGGGGTCTTGGCAGTATCGACTACATGCACGAGCTTGGCTAGGTTAAGGATTTTTGTGGTTGATGAGAAGGAGCCATGAGACTGCCAAATACTTGAGACACTTGCCACAACCATAGCTTTTGCTTGCACCACCCTAAGGAGTCATTGCCTAATTTAGGTACTTGGTCTGGGGTTTAAAGCAACATCAACCTTAGGCACGATCTTGAGTTTGGCATAGCCAAGCCCCTTTTTCACATGCACATCAATCAGTCAAGGTGATAGGCACTTATAGGTCACTAGAGCAACCAATCATCAGACAATATAGCCATATGGCATGTATGGCTTAGATTTTGCTCCAGGGATGTTGCCATGGATGTATGCAATGACAGGGCCATCACACACACCTATTCCCCCATGAGGGGAAGGGGTCATAATTTAGGTCTAACTCGTAGCCTATAAGGACACAAGATGGATGAGGGATGGCAAGACATCCAGTTTTCATTGATTTAGCTTTTTAGTACAAGATCCCGATTATGGCCCTAAAGTACAATTACCACATGGACAATGATTGAATAGGATGATGAGTCAACAATTCAATGCTTCGAGTATGGAGCCTACCAACATGTACAACCATAGCACCACTTATATGCACATTACGCACAAGTGGTAGCATCCATGCACATTGATCTATAATCCACCCAATCGATTACTCGACGAGTGAAAAGTGGAAATGACGTATGAGGCCATGCCACAACCACTTGGCATGGGAAAAACATAAGAAAAGGAAAGGACATGAGACTACCCATGCCATCCAACAGGCAACAACGGCATAGCACCATCAATGCTTGGTCTGACTAGGACTGCACATGCAAATCCACTCTTACCACCTTAGAGGGACATTACTTGATTCAGAGACTTGTTCTTGGGGTCTTACGTAGCGCTAGTTGCATGCATAGGCTTAATATCATGGCCTATGCATTCCTTATATCAAAACTACACATCTGTGTGGCACCAAGACTACTCCTAGTCAAAATCAGCCTTTCTCAAGTCAATTTCTTCATGGATAGATTATTATCAATCCTCTAAGTCATATACTTATGAGCTATTCCTAGCTTAGATCTTGTAGGTTCACACACAACATTCCCAAACTCAATAAAGGGAACCCAACTCCCATCATCTCATCGGCCCACAATTCTTAAGGTGGCCCTAAGCACCCATCTCTATCGTAGTCATCAAGGTCCCAAACATTGACCCACCTTGCATATAAAGGTGCATAGCCCTAATTCTCATAATATTATATCATTCTAACATGATAAGATCCCAACACCATGCTCACCCGCATCTTATGCAAGCTCTCATGCCTAGATCATAAAGGCACTATTCAAAAGCTAGTTAGTAGCTAGCCCGAAACCACACTAGGCTCATCCCATCCCATGAAACCCATATCTCAAGGCCTTAGCCCTTAGCCTCATTCTAGTATACCCCCATGCATGATGGACACTCAACATCATTCTTATCCCACCTCGGGGAACTCGGGTGTGCTACTTTAGCCATAGCATAACTTTACCAATTGGCTAAAAAGGTCTAGTTGCATGCCTGCCAGCTAGCCCGCTCATTCCTTAGGCCTGATGGTGCCCCTCCTACACAAATACCATCTTATGATACTTCTAGCATAAGGTGGGGAAATTAAGAGGAATAACAAATGCTAGCATCTAACCCCATGGCTTTATGTAAAGGCACAATACAAGGCCTGCTAGCCCCAACCATCCCTAGGTTTATCGTGGCCTAACAAGACACTAAGCCACACTCATGACTTGATGATGCTTGCCTATCTAGACACCACATGTGCCTAGGTGTAGCTTACTTCAAACTTGCCAGGCCCCTGCCTACCCGCTAGCTAAAGGGTGGTAGAGAGTTGACACCAATCGTCCCCTTACAAAGAGTATAAGAGATTTTTCAGCTATCTTACTAGGCTTTGTAAGACTATCTGAAATGGGGATACTTTTCTCTCCAACCATCTCAGGGCCTTCTTTAACCAAACTCATGGCCCAAAAACCTTTCTCTTTGATCAACAACAGCCGATAGGCTACTAGCCTCTAGGGTACCCATACATTGGCTTGCACTTTTTTGCCCATCCAAGACTAAGGCACACAATGCCATCACACTCCATATGCAACATGCTCTCAAGCTAATACTACACGTGCACTATGCTAGGACCATTTGTCAAAAAGAAAAGGTCTTGATCGCTACTCAACTCAGGGTTAGTCATGGCAAGATTGGGGAACACTAGGGCCTAACCATGACACGCTCCCCTACTTACTATGTCGATGCCCTCATCAATGCCAAAACCATAGTTGACATTTTCCCATATGTCTCTCACTTCTCAAAGATTGGATCGAGATCCTATCACATGAGGCACCGCCTATAGTACTTATTCATTATCGATGTAGATGGGTCTTATCCCAGTTCTACTACACCTCTGTGCTATTTCCAAATCCCACCATTAGACTCTATCTCAATTACTTAATATGTGCCATTACACGGCTTCACCTATGATCACATCAAGTTGTGACCATGAGGCACCTTTATCGATCATGACCCTAGTAGAATGAATGACCATCTACTTTGCCACACATTGGTCACCTCGTTGGATGTGACCCATCACACCAACCACACTCCTATGGCATTGACACTTTAATGCACCCCTTTGGACATGGTGCTTAGGTCAATTGGATACATACAACACCACCCACAATAGACCCTAGTATGGTGGTATTCAAACACTTTAGTCATCTCATAACTTGGGTCATTTTGACCCCTTCAAGGTGACCTCCCTAGGTGTGGCCCTTTGGCCAACTGCTTTCATGGTGGCACCTTAATACATACTATTTGAAACTCAAACTCATGCTCAAATATCTTGTAGGCTTCACTACATTGGCTTAGTTCCATGGGGAATCACAAGTTTCCCTTACTTTTACTCAAACTCATCTCTTGCACATAACCATGTCTCTATAATGGTTCCATAAGTTATCTACCTCAACCTATCATAGCTCATAAGGCATCTCAAAGCCCACTCAATGCTTGACGATCCACTGATTCAACTCTAGACACAAGGTCTCTTGACTGGCTCAATCTCGAGGTTCACCAACCCACTTAGTACTTAAGGTCCATTGACCTACTCAAACTCAAGGCCATCCCATTGGTTGGTATCTTGCTCAAATCCCAATCGACTTAATTTTGCCATACTCAAAACTCATCTAATCTACTAACTAGATCCCACTTAAATGCCAATACGATTGGCTTACTCAACTTAATCGGTCCTTTAACCCATACAACTCAATGCCATGTCAACTAGCCAATTCTCACTTACTCGTTTCATTGAACGACACACAATCGTGGTCTGTTGACCACCACATCTCATTAGGCTTTCTCTCTCAACCAACACAATCACTATCCACTAACTGGCATAATCTCATGATCTTTTAACCACAAGAACACATGGCTTATCGATTATTATCAACTCATGGCTTTAATCATTAGCTAACTTAAATGCATCTGCCTTTGTAGAATTGCTCCATACTTGGACCTAAATACTTGGCTCATATCCCCATTAGGGGCACTATACAACAAGTGCACATGTTAGTAACTAATCTTAAGATGCATGACTCATGTCCCCCAAGACAAAACTTGCTTCAATCCTTATGGCCTTACTCAACATCATGTCCTGGTGTATGCCCTTTTTAAATTTTGGTCTCAACATAATTCATCACATTCAAAAGGCATCACATTGCCACATGAGCTAAAACCTTCTACTAGGTGAGGCTAGACTCCTATGCCCTTTCGCTTTGCATCCAAGAGCCTACTCGAAGGGCTTCCATCTAGGCCAATTTTTCTCACAGCATGTATCATTGGCTCATTCCCGAGCCCTCATAGTCATTGTATCACGATCTCACCTAAATAGTTTTTATTTTTTTTTTAGCTTAGCATTACCTTAATTCCTCATTATCATGCCTATACCTAGGGCCACGTTAGCCCACCATTAAGCCTAACATGGCTTTAATTCCAAAATATCACTGGCCACATGTTCCTTATACTAAAACTATGAGTTTGTGTGGCACCTAGACTACTCTTAGTTGAGGTCATCCATTCTTAAGTCTATTTCTCCATGGATAGATCATTATTGTTCATTCAAGCCACATACTCATGAGCTTTTCCTAGCTTAGACCCTGGTGGGTTGCACGTAACATTCCCAAACTCAATTAAGAGGAACCTAACTCCTATTATCTCATCAAGCTATGATTCATAGGGTGGCCCTGAGCACCCATCTTTGCCTATAGGCATCAAGGTCTTAAGCATTGACCCACTTTATTCATAAGGGTGCACAACCCTAATTCTCATAATATTACCTCATTCTGGTATGATGGAACCCAACACCATGCCCGCCCATATCTTACTTAAGCTCTCATCCCTAGATCTTGAAGGCACTACTTGGATGCTGGTCAGTAACTAGTTTGGAGCCACACTAGGCTTATCTCATCGCATGAAACTTATATCTCAAGGCCTTAGCCCTTAGCCTCATTCTAGGTACCCCTATACATGATAGACAATCAACATCATGCTTGTTCTGCCTCAGAAAGCTCATGTACGCTACCCTAGCTAAGCACCTCTACTGATTGGCCATAAGGGTCTAGTTACGTTCCTACTAGCTAGCTTGCTCATTCTTTAGGCTCAGTGGTACCCCTCTACACAAACACCATGTCATGATCCTTTTGGCTTAAGGAGGGGAAATTAAGGGGCATAGTAAATGCTAGCATCTAACACCATAGCTTTATGCAAAGGTGCAATTCAAGGCTTGATGACCCCAACCATCTTTGGGTTTACCATGACTTGAAGAGACACCATCCCACACTTGTGACCCAATGATGTCCATCCACCTAGACACCAAGTGTGGCTAGGAGTAGCTCACTTCAGACTAGCCAGGCCCTTACCTACTCACTAGCCAAGGGAATGGTGGAGAGCTGACATTAGTCACCCCTATAAAGAGTATAGGAGAAGTCTCAACCATCTTACTAGAAACTGTAAGACTATTTAAAATAGGGACACTTATCTCTCTAACCATCACAAGACCTTTTTCAGCCAAACTTATAGCCTAGTGACCTTTTTCTTAGTCACCATAATTTTAGCATTCCATATGTTGGTCCACTAACCCACTCGATGATGCACTCGCACATCTTCGATCGATGGCACTTGACTGGCTACCAGGTTCTAGGGTGGCCACACTTTGGCTGACACTTGTTTGCCTATCTTGGGACTAGTGCACATACTACCCGTACACTCTATAAATAACATGTTCCTGAGCTTATACTGTATGCACACCACTCTAGACCACTATCCTAAACATAAGGTCTCAATTGCTGCTTAGCTTAAGGTCAGTCACGATAGGACCAAGGCACACCAAGGCCTTTTCATGACACTTGGCTAGGCCAAGGCATTTTATGGTTGATAAAAAGAGATCATACGACTGCCAAATCTCTATAATACTTAGCTAGACCAAGCCTATGATTGTAGTTTCTGCTTGTACCACCCCAAAGAGTCATTGCTCGATTTAGGGACTTGGTCTAAGGTATGGGGTAGCATCAGTCATAGGCATGGGCTTGAGCTCAACATAATTATGCCTCTTTTTTACATGTATTCAAACCAATCGAGGCCATGGGCTCCTATTAGTCACTAAAGCAACCAGTCACTAGATAATAGGCCAAAAGGCATGCATGACCTAGATTTTACTCCAAGGATGTTGCCATAGATGTACACAATGATAGGCCCATCACATACACCTACTCCCTATATGAAAGAAAGAGGGAGGATCTAACAACCACCTCTTAAAAAACATGAAAAATTTTATAAATATGCTAGTAGTTGACATTAAAGTGTTTATAATAAGGTCAATTTTTTCAAATGGGCATATCCCACACCAAGGGTTCATAGGTGTTGATGGTGGTGGAGGCATGTCACCGCACCAAGGCCAGATGTGCCGATCATGTTTAATGTAAATGCTTACAGTAAGGGTTATGTGCCAATGGTGTTTGAGGCAACTGCCTACACCATAGGCTATCTTTTGTTGATGTTGATTAAAGCATGTGCCCATGTCATGGGCTGAGACACATAATCTGACTCGTATGGCTCCAAGACCTAGGAATGGGCTTATTTGATGTCCTAGATCAGCTTTCAACCAAAATGATGGATAAACACTTGAACCACCAAGGCCAGCTAACTGAAGCTACTGCTAGACAAGGTTGACATAAATTGTTTAATGGAAAGCTATAGAAAATAATAGAGATAGGTAAGAGTAAACTTGTATTACTCAAGTTGTATTATGTGTACAATAAGGGTGGGGCCACCTTTTATTTATAGCTACAGTCCCTTTGAATAAATGGCTAACGTAATTTCTATCTGAGGGCTTATAAATAGTCTAATATATATAGGACATTACAATAGGATTACACTAGAAAGTTTTAATTTTACATAGACTCTATCAAAAAAGAGTTTTAACTAGTTTGGACTTAATCTTCAGTAGTGCCTACACTAGGCCCCTCTCTGAGCCCATGCTTGGTTCAATTCTACCAATGCCTGGGCTTACTCCTATGCCAGTGCCTAGGTCAATTTGAAAGCTATCAAATTAGATATTTTAGCCTGTCCTCTTTAAGCTTGTTTCGACACTTGTGTACCCATTTTGGGTCATGTCCTATCCCTAAAACCTTAATTACACCTTTGGGACGAGTCTCTTTTACATTCTAACTTGGCCATGATTGCTTAAGAACTACTTTCTATCTCAGTGAGAACCATTGGGCCTAGTCCTTCTTATGAACTATGACATTACCCCCACTTATTCAAGTAATGCACTCATTGCTAGAAGAATGTTGTACTCAAAATGTAATCCTCTATACACATTGGCTTCATCTTTTACCCCTCAAACTAGATTTCCCATGTGTTGATTCCATACTTGAACAAGTACTCCGTTGGCTATTCTCTCGAGTATCATCAACCTCAAACTGCACTGGTCTTTTCACTTGCACACCTAATGCTTCCTTTACTTCCTCTGAGTTATTGTTGCACATTCTTTTTGAAAGGATTTTGCTGCACTCTAGGACTCATGCTATGGCACTCCATTACCATTTTTCCCTCATCTCTTGAAAAGGTTCCACCTTTTTGATAGAATTAAAAAGCACCAACTCACATTTCCTTAGGCTTTTCTTAGTGCTTATCATTGTTACTACTTTTGCCTACAGACAGCTTCTCTACACAGTTACTGGTTGAGAGCCTTACACACTTTGGGTACTGCTTGACCCTGTATGGACCACCACATAAAAAGTAGCTCAAGGGTTTTTTCTCTATGCCCTTATTGGTGGCTTTATCGACTTTACAAAATTTGGGCTTTCCTCTAGCCCCTTTCTCCTCTAAGGAATAAACCTTAGTGTTTCCTCACTTTGACCATTTCCCTTGGGCCTTGGAGACTTGGTGCCTTTAACATATATCTTTGATTCTACAACAATACTAGCCCAACTTGACTCTTATACGTCACTCCATTGTATCACGATCTTGACCCCCAACTTTCAACCATCTAAGAAATGCTTAGGTGCCAACACCCTATGTCCTAAGCCCATACCAATAACTATGGTAGCTCATAATGCAAAGTGATCAACATTGAGCCTTGCTACCTCCTCTCGCAAGGATGACACAAAGGCCTCTAAAGTCTTATTTTCCTATATAAACACCTCTAATGCCTCATTTAAGGATCCTTCCCTATCATTAAACTTATCCCTCGAATTAGCAATGGTCACCTTACAATTCTGTAGTTGGGTGTCTAAGGATATCACCATGTCTCTCGATCTAGCCTCAGTTCTTTTATCTATATGTTGGCACTCATTAAGACCCTCAATCTGGCATTTGATCTAATTTTCCTTAACCATACCACAGCCTCAAAACACACTATCAGTCATGAATACACAAATAAAAGGATTACCTTAACCTTTTACGCATTCTAGTGTTTTAGTCCTATTCTTGATGAAATAACACACTTGTCTATTGGTACAACACACTAGCATAACACATTGTAAGGCATGAATCTACACACTGGCTCTGCACTCCCTACCTCTCAATTAAGTACTGTTGTACACTTGTATAGTATGTCCTCTAATAGGCATCAATGTGCACATTGGCTCAACATGCCTTGCATTTCAGTTAGGCACTAGTTGCCCATTTGCATAACATACCCTCTGTTAGGACCAATTTGCACACTAGCTTAGCACACCTTGCACTCTTGATTAGGTACCAATTTGCATGCCTACACAACATGCCCAGCATTTCCACAACACTATAGTAGCAATCAGTTGACCACATAGTCTACCCTCTTGCACACCTACACCTTATGCACCAAGGGACTATCAGTAGCATGTAAGCACAAATATGACCTAGGATACTGGCACAACACAATTGAATGCTCGTGCTTAGGCTTATTATCATGCTCGTGCCTAGGTTTATTAAAAAGCTACTAAACTAGATCTCTTAGCTTGAGCTCTTTAAGCTTTTTTTGGATTTCATGCATCCATTTTAGGTTATGGTCCTACCCCCAAGACTTCTATTACACTTTTTCCCTTAGTCGACTTTGCATTTTGACTTAGTCTTGGTTGCCTTAAATTAACTACTCCCTGTCTTACGAGAATTACTAGGCCTGGTCTTTCTCATTGACCATGACACCCTAACAAGGTCTAGATTGTGCAAATACAGTGTGAGGCATGTGCCCTCACCAAGGGCTAGCATGTGTCAATGGTGGTCGAGGTAGGTGTCATAGCAAAGGTTAGCTTTGTGTTGATGGCAATCGAGGTAAGTGCTCATACCAAGGGCCAACTTATGCCAATGATGGTAGAGGCCTATGCCCACACCATGCACTAGCATGTGCCAATGATGGTCCAAGCCTTGGTCAAAGTTTGATTCTAAGTTGTGATGCACATGCTAGGCTCAGGCATATGCTGGGCCAAATTTTTTTGCCTAGAGCACCATTGTTGGAGAACCTGATTGAAGCCATTGAAGGTTCTAATGATTGAGGAAAAGGGGCCAAGGAATGTGTGCACATGATTTATGATGGGTGCTGATCCTTGGCCCTTATAATAGCCTCCTATCCTTGAAAAAACCTCAACTACTCATATCCCTTAAAAAGCATAAAAGTTTTTACAAGTTTGTAGCCAGTAGCCATTCAAATGTTTAAAATAGAGACATTTTTTTCAAATGGACACAAAATCTTCTACAATTTGATTTTTTAGTTGAATGTTTTTATGGATGCCAAAAAAAAAAGAAAGAAGGAATATATGTACCAAATTTGGGCCTAAAACTCATTCTAAAAATATTTCAAAAAATCTTGAATCTTAAAAATTTTTAAAAATCAAGAAAAATAGAAAATGAGTCATCTTGCCGTGAAACTTCACATGAAGGCTTAGAGGACTGTTATATGAATGTACAAGCTATAAAAATGGCATTAGCATGGTAGAAATACAAAAATGTGCTTGAAGCACCTACTGTTCGATCTTGATGCACATGATGGATAGTCAAACATGTGTTGATGGTATTCGAGGGAACTACCCACACCAAGAGCCAGCATGTACTGAGTCCAAGGGCCAACATGTCTCAATCACAATCAAGGCATGCGCATGTGTCATGGTCTGTAGGTTGGTCTAGGTCTAAGCATTTTTTTCGAGTTAAAAAGTAATTTCAGTTCTATAAAATAGGGTTTAACAGCCAAAGAATTGGGCCTTGAGGCATATTATAGGTATAGGTCATATGGAACTAGCCCAAAATAATGGTATGAACAGTGATCAAGACTTCAAAGGCTCAGGCCTGATGTTCAAGTTTGGTAGAATCTAGCTAGGCCTAGCTGCGGGTGCTTGTGAATGTTATAAGAATTTACAAGCCATAAAAAATGGCATTGGCATGGTAGAAATATAAAGATATGCCTAAGCCCTCCTATTACTTGATCATGGTACATAGGTGTAAGGCTTGGGCCCAAGATACCCATGCTTAGTGCTCGGCCTAGTATTTGTCGATGATGGTCGAAGATTGTGCTGAGACCAAGGGCCAACATATCCTAATGATGGATGAGGCATATGCATGTGCCATAATTTGCAAGCTGATCTAAGCCTAGGGATTCTTTCTAAAATAAATAATAGTTCTAATTCTAATGGGATAGAGGTTAATAGCCAGGAAATCTAGGCCTTGAGGCATACTAGAGGTCTAAGTCATAGAAAACTAGCCCAGAATAGTGGTACAAGCAGTGATCAAGACTCCAATAGCTAAGGCACGATGTTTAGGTCTATCAAAATTAAGCCAGGCCTGGGTACAGGCATTGGTGAGCCTTATATGAATTTATTAGAGATAGCAATGGCATTGGCATAGTAAAAATATGAAAAAGTGCTTGAACCCACCTATTGCCCGATCATTGTGTGCATGGTGTACAGCCCGAGCCTAGAATACCCATATTTGGTGTGTGACCCAGTATGTGCTAATGATATTTGAGGGAACTGTTGGCATAAAGGGCTAGCATGTACTGATGGTGGTCGAATCATATGCCAAAACCATAACCAATATATCTCGATGGTGGTCAAGGCATGTACATGTGTCATGGTCCATAAGTTGGTCTAGGCCTAGAGGTTCTCTTTAAGTTGAAAAATAATTCTAGTTCTAGTGAGAAAGGGTTTGATTGCTAGAAAGACCAAACTTTAAAGCCTATTAGAGGTTCAGGTCATGGGGAACTAGCCTATAACAGGGGTACGAGTAGTGATCAAGACTCTAGAGGCTTAGGAATGATGTTCAGGTTTGACAGAATTATGCTATGCCTAGGTGTAGGCATTAGTGAGTGCTTATGTGAATTACATGTCATACAAATGGTGTTAGCATGGTAGAAATATGAAGATGTGCCTGAACCTCCAACTACCTAGTCATAGTGCATATTGTACATGGCTTCAGACCAAGATACCCATGTATAGTGCATGGTCAAGCATGTGTTGATGATGTTTGAGTGAATTACCTACACAAAGCGTTAGCATGTGTCGATAGTGGTCTGAGCATGTGTTGAGACCAAAGGCCAACATGTCCTAATGGTGATCAAGGCATGTGCTTGTGTCACAGTTTGAAAGTTGGTTATCTTGGTCAGGCCCTGGTATGCCTTGGTCCTACCATGATTGACCTTAAGCTCAAAAGCAGATGAGGCGTTATGGTGAGGATAATGGTTATAAAGCTGTGCACAAGTAGTGTAAACCCATGAACATGTTACTGATAATATGTACGAGTAATGTGAGCCTTAGGCCTTAAGATGCATGAGCAAGTATGAGCTAATAGACAAGTGCCTTATAGTTAGGTAGCCAATCGATTATTATTAGTTGAAGCTATGAACGGGCACCCTTAAATGGATTGGTGGAGCAATAAGTGGAATATCAAAATTATGGTGACTAAGAGATCGATCACTAAGCCTTAAGTTGGTTAAAGAAAGGCTCTGAGGTGGTTAAAGAGAAAAGTCCCCCATTTCAAACATTCTTATAGTTCTTGGTAGGATGGCTAGGAAAGCTCTTGCACTATTTATAAGGGGATGACTGGTGTCAACTCTCCACCACCCTATTGGCTAGCATACAGGCAGGGGCTTGGCTAGTCTAAAGTAAGCTACTCGTAGGCACATGTGATGTCTAGGTAAGTGAGCATCATCAAGTCACAAGTGTGGCATGGTGTTTCCTTGGGTCAGATAAACTAGGGGACAATTGGGGCTGGTAGGCCTTATATCATGCCTTTATGTTAAACCATGGGGTTAGACGATAGCATTCACTATGCCTCTTGGTTTCCCTTTATTATGTTAATTTGATTAGTAACTAAAGATCTTGAGATGGTTTTTATGTAAAAGAGGCTTCATCATGCCAGAGGGATGAGTGGGCTAGCAGGTAGGCACACTACTAGACCCTTGTGGCTAATTCATAGAAGGTGCCATAATAAGGTAGAACACCTAAGTTCTCTGAGTTAGGGTAGCCATGATGCTAAGTGTCCATCATACGTGTAGGCAGCCTAGAATGAGGCTAAGGTCAAGGCTTCGAGATATGAGTTTCATGAGACAAGATGATCCTAGTGTGGATTTGGGCTGGTTGTTAACCAATATTAATGTTGTGCCTTTGGGTCTTAAGCACGAGAGCTTATGTATGATGTAAGCATTCATAGTGTTGGGCTTTTACCATGCTAGAATGAAATAATAACATGAGTATTAGGGCTATACAACCCTATGAGCAAGGTAGGTTAGTACTTAGGACTTTGATGCTTGTAAGCAAAGATGGGTGCTCGAGACCACCCTAAGAATTATAGGCTGATGAGATGATGGGAGTTGGGTTCCTCCCTATTGAGTTTGGGAATGTTACATTCGATCCTATAGGGTTTGAGCTAGGAAGAGCTCATGAATATGTAGATTGAAGGATCGACATTAATCTATCCATGGAAAAATAGACTTGAAAAAAGTTACCTTCGAATAAGAGTAGTCTTGGTGCTGCACGAATCATGGTTTCGGTACAAAGAACACATAACCCATGATAAGAGGTATCAGAGCCATGCATGGTTAGTGGTGGGACTAAAGTGGCCCCAAGTGTGGGTATAATAACACGAAATTGATGTGGTGCAAAGCTCCAAGAGAGCTAATGAGGTGAGATTGCAAAATAGAGGTTATGTGGGCTTGAGAATGAGCCATTGAAATGGGCTGTGTGAAAAATTGGCCTAGGTGAAAGGCCTTTAAATAGGCCTTTCGATGCCAAGTGAAAGAGCATGGGATTTTAGCCTCAACTAGCAAAAGGTGTTAGCACATAAGAACATGTGATGCCTTTACGATGGGAAAACCATGGTGAGAATGAAATGCAAAAAAAGGCATACACCATGAAATGGTGTTGAGTAAGGCCATAAGGGCCAAAGCAAGTTTTGTCTTGAGGGACCTGAGTCATATATATAAGATTAGTTACTAACACATGCACTTGTTGTATGGTGCAAGTGCCCTAGCGGGGTTACGAGTCGAGTATTTTGGGTTTAAGTGTGGAGCCACTCTGTAGAGGCAAACGAGTTTGAATTGGTTAACGATTGAAGCCAAAAGTTTGTGATGGTCAGCTAACCATGAGTTCTTATGGTCAGAGGATCACAAGATTATGCTAATTAGTGGATTATGCTTGTGTTGGTTGAAAAAGAAGGCCTTATGAGATGTGGTGGTCAATAGACCATGGTAATGTGTAGTTTAGTGGAATGAGTAAGCAAGAATTGGCCAATTGACAAGGCCTTATGAGTTGTGTTGGTCAACGGACCAATTAAGTTAAGCAAATCAAGGGTATTGGCATTCGATTTGCATATGGTCAATAGATTGGACAAGTTTAGGCATTTCAAAATTGAGCTAATTGGGATTAAGCAAACATGACAGCCTATGGGATGGCCTTGAGTCCAAGTAGGTTAGTGGACCTTGAGTATCAAGTTGGTGAACCTTAAGACTAAGCTATTAATGAACAGTGTGATCGAATGGATAGGTGGATCCTAGAGCTTTGTGTAGGCTTTGAAATACCCTATAAGATATGCCAAAGTCAAGGTAGATGAGTTGTGGAACCATTATAGAGATATGGTTGTGTGTAGAGCTAAGTTGAGTTTGAGTAAAAGTGAGAGAGACTTGTGATTTCTGATGGTATTGAGCCAAAGTGATGAAGCCTATGAGATATCTTAGCATTGAGTTTGAGTCTGAGATAGCAAGCATTAAGGTGCTGCCATGAGAGCGTTTGGCCAAAGGACCACACTTAAAAAGGTGACCTTGGAAAGGCTAAAATGACCCAAGTTGTGAGATGACCAATGTGTTTGAATGCCACTGTACAAGGGTCTATTATGGATGGTGCCACATAAGTGTGGTTGACCTAAACACCATATCAAGAGGGACACATTGAAGAGTCAGTTCTATAGACATGCAATTGGTGCGATGGGTCACATCTAGTAGGGCACATCGATGTGTGGCAAAGTGGGTGGTCATTCATTCGACTAATAGTCATGATCGACAATAATGCCTCAAGGTCACAACATTATGAGATCATGGAAGAAGCCATGTAGTGGCACATGTGTGTAATTGAGATAGAGTCTACTGGTGAGACTTTGAGGTAGCACAAAGGTCCAGTGGAGTTGGGATGATCCCTCTACATTAGTAATGAATGAGTACTATAGGTGATGCCTCAATTGATGGGATCACAACCTGATCTTTGAAAGCACAAGTGAGAGACATATGGAAAAATGTCAACTATGTTTAACAAGAGAGTTGATGTGGTCTGGGCATTGATGAGGGCATTAAACATAGTAAGTAGGGGAAAATGCCATGGTTAGGCCCTGGTGCGTCTCGATTTTGCCATGACTGACATTGAACTGAGCAGTGGATGAGGCTTTATGGTCGGGACAATGGTCTTAAAGCTATGCATGGGTAGTGTAAGCCCGCAAACATGTTGCTAATAGTATGTGTGGGGAGTGTGAGACTTGGGACCCAAGATGCATGAGCAAGTGCTAGCCAATAGGCAGGCACCTTAGAGCTAGATAGCTAGTCAGGTGCTATCAATTTGAGCTATGCATGCGTACCCTTAAATGGGTTGGTGGAGCAATGTACGGAATGCCAAAATTATGGTGGCCAAGAGAAAGGCTACTGGGCCCTGAATTGGTCGAAGAAAGGCCTTAAGGTGGCTGAGGAGAAAAGTGTCTCCATTTGAGAAATTATTATAGTTCTTGGTGGTATGGCTAGGAAAGCTTTTATGCTCTTTATAGGGGAACAACTGGTGTTAACTCTCCACCACCCTGTTGGCTAGTGGGCAGACGGGGGCTTGGCTAGTTTGAAGCAAACTACTCATAGGCACATGTGTTGTCTAAGGGAGTAGGCAGCATCGAGTCATGAGTCTGACACAATGTCTCCTTGAGTCATGGTAAACCTAGGATGGTTGGGACCGATGAGCCTCATATCATGCCTTTGTGTTAAACCATGGGTTAGACGATAACATTCACTATGCCCCTCGAATTCCTCTTCTTGAGCTAGTTTGATCAATAACCAAGGATCACGACATAGTGTTTGTGTAGGAGGGGCATCATCGAGCCAAAAAGATAAGTGGGCTGGCAAGCAAAAACTCCACTAGACCCGTGTGGCCAATTGATAAAGGTGTGCTATGGTAGGGTAGCACACTCAAGTTCCTTGAGGTGGGATAGGCATGATGTCGAGTGTCCATCATGCATAAGGGCAGCCTAGAATGAGGCTAAGGGCTGAGGCCTTAAGATATGAGTTTCATGGGACAATATGAGCCTATTGTGGCTTTAGGCTAGCTATTGACTAGCGTTGGTGTTGTGCCTTTAGGTTCTAGGCACGAGAGCTTGCGTATAATGTGGGTAGGCATGGTGTTAGGTTCTCACCATGCCAAAATGAGATAATAACATGAGAACTAGGCTGTGTGCCCTTATGAGCAAGTAAGGTTAATGCTCAGGACATTGATGCCTGCGGGTCGAGATGGGTCTTGGGGCCTTCCTATAAAGCATAGGTTGATGAGATAATGGGTGTTAGGTTCTTCCCTATTGAGTTTGGGAATGTTGCGTGCAACCCAACAATGTTTGAGCAAGGAAGAACTCATGAGTATACAGCGTGAAAAATTGGTAATGATTTGTCCATAGAGAAATGGACTCGAGTAAGGCGAACCTTAACTAAGAGTAGTCCTAGTGCTACATGGACATGTGGTTTTTGAATGAGAAATGTGTAGCCTATGACATTGGTCCAAGCCCAAAGGTTCTCTTCGAGTTGAGAAGTAATTCTAGTTCAAGTAGAAAAGGGCCTTGAGGCTTGTAAAGGACCTAGGTCACGAGGCACTAGCCTAGAATAGTGGTACAGGTAGGGATCAATACTCTAGAGGCTCAGGCATGGTATTCAGGTTTGGTAGAATTGATCTAGGCCTAGGCGTAAGCACATGTGAGCACTTAAATGAGTTAACAAGCCATAAAAATGGCATTGGCATGGCAAAAATATGAAGATGTGCTTGAACTGACCTCTACCCAATTGTGGTGCACATGGTGTGTGTTTCAGGCTTAAGATACCCATGCTTGGTGCATGGACCAGCATGTGCCGATGGTGTTTGAGGGAACTGCCCATACAAAGGGCTAGCATGTGCCGAGACTAAGGGCTAACATGTCTTAATAGTGGTCAAGGCATGTGTATGTGTCATAGTCTGAAATTTGGTTTAGGCCAAGGGTTCTCTTCGAGTCAAGAAGTAGTTCTAGTTCTAGTGAGACAGGGTTTGATAGCTAGGGGGATCAAGCCTTGAGCCCTACTAGAGACCTAGGCCATGGGGAACTAGCCTAGAATTATGGTATTGGCAGTGATCAAGACTCTAAAGACTTAGGCAAGGTGTTCATGTTTGGTAGAATTGAGCCAGGCCTAGGTGCTAATGCTGATGAGTGATGCATGGGCACTTAATCAAACATAGGTATAGGTATGCCTGAACACAGCCTTGGAAGGATCAAATTTATGGGCTTCTAGATGGCCCATTATTACAGCACAATCTTTGACAAGCTAGAATTATACTAAGCACTTGAGTTTTGTAGGCTGACTTAGGCAGATAAAGTCAATTCCCTATCCATGGCTACATAAAGTGTGGCTGAAGACCAGAGCCTGTGACACATGCATTGAATGCCATTTGGTGCTAATGACGATCAAGGGGTGGACAAGTGCCTTGTGTAGGAAGCTCACGCTGTACATGCCACACCAAGTGCCAGCATCTACCAATAAGGTGTTTGAGGCAACGACCCACCCCAAGTTCCAACATCTACCAAACAGGTGTTCAAGGTAACAACCGACACCTAGGGCTCGCTTATGCTAACAATGGTTGAGGCTAGTGCCCCTACCAAGTGCCAACATTGGCAATGCTGTCTGAGGCAACATCCTAAACTAAGGGGCTAGCATTTGCTGATAGTGTCTGAGGTAATAGCAGGCCAACATCTGTTGATGGTGTTGGATACGATTGCTCTCACAAACCGAGGGCCAAGTGCTATCTATTGCAAACAAGCAAAACCAATCTAAAGGCTAGCATGTGTAGATAGAGTATGAGGCAAGAGCTCATGTCACAGCCATGCATGCACACTCGAGATAGAGGCACCAATGACAAGGACTCAAGCCCTAAGCTCACAATAAGGATATAGAGAATTGCTTGTACTACGTGTGCAAGCTCCCTAAACCAAGGTTAACACTTCTAAAAGAGCCCCAGATGGACTAGGCCTTGGTGTAGATAGACCAAGCATAGGTATTAGTACATTAGGTCATAATAGAGCCAAAAAAGCACCAGGCCTAGGTAAACCTAACAAATAGAACCTTTTAGAAGGATTTGGAGACTCCTAATAAGAATATAGTTCCCTGTACAATTTGAACTCTTGATGTTCAGTCATAGCCATTAGATTGAATCAGTCATAGCCATTGATTCATGGGAGCTTCAACTATAAATAGAGGGTCCCCCATCCTCATTTAATGTATAGAAAACACTTGAGTAAATAAAAGTTACAGCATTTCCAAGCATCTCTTACTCTTTAGCATTTTCTAGTTTTAGAGTGCCTTTCAATGTTCTTTTGAGTGCTCACCCTTTGAGAGTGTTTATAGGCTAACTTAGGCATACAAGGAAGGAGTCCAGCCTAAGGTTGCACAAAGCATTTGGCATAAGTCCCAGTCTCATGACACTTGCACCAAAGGTGAGGCCGTCCCTATAACAAATACGAAGGGCATTTGGTTATCATTTACTTGGGCACGTGCATTGCTTCTGGCCCAAATTCTAACTTAGAGGCATTTAGTCATAATCCAGTGCATGGTAGCTTTATGCCATTGGCTTTTCAATCAAGCCTGATGACCAATTGTGCAAATCAATGGTTCCCCTAGTTAGAGGTTCAATAATTATTGCAATGTTTCCATCAGTAGGGTAAAACTAACCTATCTCATTATAGTCTAAACTTAGCTCATGATCCTTATTGGTGGGTGAACAATCCAACACTTGATGAATTTTGCTTCACAATGTAGGAAGAGCTGACATCAAAAGATAAAAAAATGATGCCGCTATGAATGCTTGGCTACCACAAGCCAGTTATCCTTGTGGTAACTTTTCTAATACCTTTAGCTTTAAATTTTAAAGGTCTAAAGAATTGATAGGCCATGATTTCACTATTCATATTTGTACTAAAAATCAAAATCAAATGAGCTTTTACCCTTTTGTTTCACATAAGATTTCTATTCTCGTTAAGCTTATCTTAGGATGCCTATGTTATCTTTTAATAGATGTGCCATCCCAACCAACTACCTACCTAACAATGTCTTTTGCCTAGATCAATCGACCGAGGTTAGCCTTGGGTCTAAAAGAAGGGGTCATGCTCCACCTTTGAGTCACAAAATAAGTAAAATAATGTTAAAAGTAGTGGTATTTCAATTTCACTTGAGGGCTCCCACTTATCCTACACCTGTCAAGTCATTTCAGAAAGTCTGACTAGAGTCAAACTTAATAAGGTCTTTTTTCCTCGCTAATTCTGCCAAGCCCATTTCCTTGGCTATGGTTTCACTGGATAGTGGGAATCTCATTAATCCATTCATGTGTACCACTAATTAGATGATGATGCATTTGGCTACCGTTAAAGAGTCTTAGTTACTCCCATTATTTACTCGAGCTTGGTTCAATTTCCATACTTTGACATTTAGAGCACTTGGCAAAAATCACATTACGTGAGCATCCATAGGGACCATAACAATGCTTTATTTAAATTAAACAATTGGATTTCACTTGTTTGTACCAGTTTTGAGTTGATTGTTCATTGCTTGAAGAAGGCCCTTGAGGGAGCCATTCCCAATCTGTGCCTCGATCGGCACTTGAAGACCTACTTTTACCCTCAAAACCAATCCTTTTTCCTGAGGTTACAGATCTATTTTGCTGATTTCCTTTTCCTATATTGTTCCATTAAGCAAAGGCTATTTACCTTGGAGATCTGATGTGGTAATGAGTACGACCAAGTGCTAATGGCACTTGGTCCTCCAATTTTCAAGGGCCATCGAGGGTGCATCAAACACCACAAGACATGCAGTGCTCTTTTGGTTGCTGGACTCTATGTTTAGTTAAGCCATTTCTAGGGTGGGCAGGCCATTAAACAAAAAATATAACTTTTCATAAGGCCCTTACTGATGTCTCTAGACTTCCTAATGTTGTTCTTAACTATCGCATATTGGTTTAGGAATTTTAACCCGAATCCTTTTAAAGCTCACACTAGATGTGCTGTTGGATAAGTTTCCTTAATCTCTTAGGATCGACTAACCCATTATAAGTGCTGTTCACTTGGAAGCTTTCCCTTCTTTGGCCTTCAGAGTTCTCATTTGAATGTTTGCTACTACCACCAAGATCTATACCAGTAGTAGCTCTACTTGGGCTCACACCTTGAGTTTTGTGTTGACCACTATGCCCTTCTACTCATCAGGGCTTGGCCCTTGCCTTGCAGTTGGGTATAGGTTGCATGCTTAAGTGGCATCCATTGTAGGGCTAGTTGATTTGGTAAATGAGTTGTTAGACACTTTTTAGTGGATTTTGACTTCCATACCCACCATCTTGCTATCTTAATTAACCAACACCTTTTATGGGTTTTAGATTAGTGCATAATTAGGCACTGTAACCTAGCTTACCATTCATCCCACATCACTAGTTTTGCATACCAAAAAAGCCCACTTGGAGCTCTCGATTTCATGATGTGGCTCCATGAAGTATTTGCATTGTCCTACCAATTTAAAGTTTGAGAATAGCTTGATTGGCTTTACCAATTTAAAGTTCGATGCCTCTGATCATTGGCTTTACCAGATGGAATGCTAAGGGCTCTAGCTATCTTGAGGGAAACTTTGGAGGGAACCAACTACTAGACAGTTTGATTAGTCTTTCACCCCTATACCTATGTCAAATGAATGATTTGCACATTAGTATCATTGTGGACCTCCAATAGAGTTTCCTCTAGCTTTGCCCTACTTAAGCATAGCTCACTATCTTTCAGGTCCTGACAGGCATGCTCACACTTGAACCTTTGTCAGAAGATCAAGGTCGATCGATGGTGCACTCATAAGAGATCCTGTCAATCAGCTTTCTTGCACCTTATGGGTTTTTTAGCCCATTGACTCACACACATGTTAGACTTCTTATGTTGTGTTTCAAGATAGGTCAAATAGAGAGCTTGTAGGTTGATAGTAGAAGCACATAGAGATAGCACGTGCTACATTCCCTGATCGTGGCAACAATGTCTCTATGGGTAGATTGAAATTCTAGGCTTGGGCCACCACCACAACCTGCACAGTCACGCCCTAAGTCGATCAATAGATTGGCTCTCAATGTTCCACATCCAACTAGGGTGAATCGTCGACCCCTATCCACTCTCTTCATGATAATTTCAAGCACTCTTTGACTTTTTTTTCAAAGTCCTTTTCATCTTTCCCTCACAATGCTTTCTCACCTATATTCAACCTTGGATAAAATTTATCACCCAACTGGGGCTACATTCCCAAAAAACCTGACTTGTAGATAGTGCCTTATGCTATAACATGGTCTAGGCACAATGGAGCTCTCACCCTCTCTAGTGTCCCTTTCTAAGGGACTTAGGCTCCATCCATCATTGAGGATACTTTTCTAGACTATAATTCTGACACCAAGGAAGCCTAATTCTTAAGCTGGTCTATTCCCAATTCACTTGCTGTTACTAAGGGAATCCTGGTGAGTATTTTTTCCTTCATTTATTGATATACTTAAACTCAACAGGTAATCTTGCTTGACCTAAGGAGAAGATGCAACCATCGACTAAGTAATACGAGGGGTTTATGGGGCTTGATGGACAACAAGCATGCATTATTAGAGATGAGGCATGCCAAGAGCTTTACCACTGACAATCATGGTGCTATTGTTGCTGAGGACTTGTTTTTAGGCCAACCATGACCAATGACATCACAAAAGCCCATCTTTTGCCCCCTCAACTAGAGCTTGATGGGTAGGGGGTTGGAAGGGGTAATGATCATGACACCCAGGAAGGCATGCCCATGGCTTAATGGTTTGGGGTACAGCTTACATTCAAAAACTTGATGGTTCATGAGATTTTGCAATTCACATCAAGTATTGCATTTTGCTATGTTCTTCATCAATACGAGAGTCAAGATATCCATTACAAAGAGTCATTTTGATTTTTCATGACAAAAGAGCATGATACCACCTATGCACGACTATGAATAGGATGGCAATGACATATGGTCTTTTTTTCATTTCAGTTCCTTACTGTGATTCATTTCAAGGGTTCATTATTCAATCATGGGTGATGATACAAATTATTTCACCTGCCCGGGAGGTGGAAAAAAGTGACCATTTCACCCTTTAGGGGCCAGAAGGGGCTCAAGGCATAGAAGCACCCTCACTCCTTAGTGTTTTGTTAATGTGTTCATGGGTCATTCATTGAATGGCTTTCAACAATGACCCTTTCGTAGGTTCACCTATGAATACTTTATTATGACTTCTTTTTCCTTTAAATGATAAGGTTCAATGGACTTATTAAATCATCTACATAATTACAATTTGAATACTTTATTGCACCATTTAATCAGTAAGAGTGATGGGTAGTGTGTACAATGGGTAGGGGCATGGTAAACATAAGCTGATGACTCATGCTTACTAGGATTTCCTCACAGAAGACCAATAATTACAATGATCTATCCTTAGCATAATGAAATGTCAAAGATTTCTCAGGCCTATCAACCAAGGCTAGAGACTTATTGAATACATCAGTGTAGCACATGTGTGGTCTAGAACATCTAAGGGCATCATATACCTATTATTGCCTCAAACTTCCTTGGCTTAGGTGGCCATAGTCCTTCTAAGAAGCTGGCCATGAAGGATAACCTCTACGTAGCTAGTTAGTAGGCTGAGGTCTCATTCGTTAATGAAATTAACCAAACAATTCACTCACCAACTAAGCATAGCCATGCGTCACCACCCATAAAATCAAGAAAGAGCTCTAAATCTATTAATCCTTACTATGTTTAGACCTGGTAAGTTTCCTCATGTTGGTTCAAATTAAGCTGCAGGCTCCACTCATAGTGGTGCTTTTTCATCAATTCCTTTAAGTTTCAGTCTTGGAACCATACTCCACTTGGAACCTAAAGACTTTGATTTCTATTAAGGTGTTGGTGGAGTCCAAAATGTAACATTCATCGATCCCTAGTCGACATCTTTTATGGTTAAGACTAAGTTGGTATCTGATCATCTTCGAGCCCCAAACTTTCATTCTTGATTAATGAAAGCATTTTTAGCAAATGCTTTCATAGTTGTTTGTCTTTCATAAATCCAAGAATGTCACCTTTGACTATGAAATATGAATGCCTTTGACTATCCCTATTAATCATTACATTAATCTCGAAGGCCAACATAATAGGATCAAAATCCTATGATGTTATCCTATGCTAATGTATACAAGCGTAGGCCTACTTTGAGCACTCTAATTTGTTCAAAGTAAAAGCACCAGAGGAACAACTCAGCAAGTTAAGGCCAAGAATGCATCATCGACAGTAGGGATGAGTAGACTAGTGCTCACCATGAGGTGAACTAGACGACCCAACCCTTGTTCCAACTATAAGCTTTTTAATTGCAACATTTAAATATACACTATTGGATCTAGAATTATCGTAGCTATTGGCACCAAACTTGCCCTCTAATGGATTATCATTCAAGGAATTATATTGTACTCATTCCAATTAGTAGACTCATAAGGCTCAGTATTGTTATTCATTGTCACTACCTCCCCATGTTAGGATTGGGTAATTTGTGCACTTGCTATCTTTCTTGGATGTGGTAGCCATTTTTTAGGCCCTCTCTTTGGAATCAAACCCTAATTCTCTATCATCTATCACCACCATAATAGGCCACTATCCTACCATCAAAAGTTGATAAGGTAGAAATTTGAATGATGCATTGTCAGCACAAAGGCTGTGTGATCCGTTGAGTTATCATGAATCATCAAAGCATCAGGGAAAGCCCACATCAACCTTTTATCTAATTAATGCATCCCTTCCAGAAGTTGGTGTTTGTTGTGAATATTAGCTATAGAATTACTATGGTTATCTAAGTAGTAGATACCATCAAACAAACCATAACTGATTTAATGAGCCATTTACAATTTCACAATATGAATTAGATCACACTTTGACATGCATGGCTTAATCTTTGAGACAAGCATATTACTATTGGCATGATCAACTAGGTAGCATTCATTCGAGATGTTGACCTTGCATGGGCCTTAATGCATCAATTGAACAACAAAGAAAGCCAACATAGAGCACAAGCATCGTGCATGTCAACCACATAAAATGCATAGCATCAGACAAATAGGGGCTAAAAGCCCACACCCACAAAATGTTTCATATCCAAGAGCACGATCAAAAGCCAATACACCAATGTGCCCATGGATGTTCAGGTGGCACGCTTGGGATAAGAGGCATAATTAAGGTCTAACTTATAGCCCCTAAAGACATAAGATGGATGAAGGATGGTAAGACATCTGGTTTCCATCAATTTAGCTATGTAGCATAGGATCTTGATTGCACTCATAAGGTACAATAACCACATAAGGGTGATTGAAAAGGATGATGGGTTAACAGTTTGATGCATCGAGCTTGGAGCTTACAACACATACAACCATAAGACCACTTATATGCCCATTACGTATAGGTTACAATATCCATGCACTCAATCCACAACCCACCCAATCAATTACTCGATGAGTGAGTGGAGAAAATGACATAGAGGCCATGCCATAACCACTTAGCATGGGAAAAACACAAAGAAAGGCCATAATATTGCACTTGCCATCCAACAAGCAACAATGGCATAACAACCCCAACACTTGGTTTGGCTAAGACCACACATGCAAACTCTACTATCACCACCCAAGGGGACATTGCTTGATTCAAAGACTTGTCTCTAGGGTTTTAGGTAGCATCAGTAGTATGCATGGGCTTGGCCAGGCCAAGGAACTTTTATGGTCAATGAGAAAGGACCACGAGATTGCCAAATATGCGACAAACTTGGCCGTAACCATAGCTATTGTTTTCATTACCCTTGGGAGTCATTGCATGATTCAGGTACCTGATCTGGGGTTTGAGGTAGCATTAGCCATAAACACAAGCTTTAGCTTGTTATATTTGAGCTCTTTTTTCACATACACGCCAATTAATCAAGGTAATGGACTCTTGCAAGTTACCGAAGCAACCATCACTAGACAACATAGCTAAAAGGCATACACAGCTTAGATTTTGCTCCTAGGATGTTTTCATGGATATACATAATAACAAGCCCATCACGTACACCTACTCTTTTGTAAGGTGAGAAGGGGTCCAGACAACCACCCCATAAAGAGCATGAGAGCTTTTATAGATACGCTAGCAGTAGACATTAAAGTGTTTGTAATGGGAAAACTTTTTTCAAATAGGCATATCATGCACCAGGGGTTTGTAGGTGCTAATGGTGGTTGAGGCATGTGCCTGCACTATGGCCTAGCATGTATTGATAGTGTTTGAGGTAAGTGCCTGCAGTAAAGGCCATCATTTATTGATGTTAATCAAGGCATGTGCCTAACCAAGTCTAGATTATGCCAATGTTAATCAAGGCATGTGCCTTCACCAAGGGCCAACATGTGCTAATAGTGGTCGAGGCAGGTGCCCGTACCAAAAGTGAGCTTGTGGTGCTGGTGGTTGAGGTAGGTACCCATACCAAAAGCCAGCTTGTATCGATGATGATCGAGACATGTGCCCACAACATACACCAGCATGTGCTAATGATGGTTAAGGCCTTGACTGAAGTTTGATTATGAGCCCCAGTACACATGCTGGGTGTCATGAGCCAACCTTGTATCGGGCCATGACCAGGAGTTAGGTTACCATGAGCCACCCATGTATAGGGCCATGGCCGGGTAGATCTCTTGTGCTAGGAAAAGTGTCCCCATTTTAAATATTGTAACGGTTAGTGGTAGCATAGCTTTAAAATCTCTAAGGCTCTTTAGGGAGTAAGTTGACAGCGTAGTGTTGGGCTGTATCACCGGTTGCTATGCGGCCTAAGCCATGCACCAAGGGTTGTCCCTTGGCCCTGGTGATGGTGGGAAATCCTGATGTATGATTCCTAATTATATTAAAATTCACCCGACTGAATGTCTCAAATGTTACCTCAATGTGTTTTTCTTTTTCTTGATGTGAATGTGCCTTGTTGTGTGTGTGCTTGAGATTGATCTTGATATATTGTGTCTTATTGTGAATGCTTGGGACTAACCATGGCTTATGGTTATTTGTTCAAATATTGATCTATTGAAGGTTGACTTGGGTAGAAGCACCCATTCAAGTGCCGTACGGTCTATTGCTTGTTGAGAGAAAGCTTAGTCCGTGACACGTGGTATCAGAGCACAGTTGAGAAGTGCTAGAAAATGGATGAGATGGCCACAAGTGGTGGACCCAATCATCAACAGAGAATTGAGGAACTTGAGGTTACGGTGGCCGTAATGAAAACTCATATGGCAACTAAAGATCGAGTGAGAGAGATCGAGACAACCCAGTGGGAGTTGTCCGATACTCTCCACAATGTGAGCGAGGAGGCTAGAAATGCCTTGAAAATTCTCCAAAAGGAGTTTGAGGAGCTTAGGGCACAGGTGAGCATCTTACAATTGGTTATGGCTAGATCGGGTTCGAGCTCGATGAAAAGGGGAAAAAGGCCCAAGGTGCCAGAACCTCGATGCTATGAGGGGGCAAGGGATGCTAAGGAACTTGAAAATTTCTTGTTTGAGATGAAGTAGTACTTCAGAGCTGTACACACGGATTCAAAGGAAGACAGGGTAGCAATGGCATTGATGTACCTGACAGGGGATGCCAAGCTATGGTGGCGCTCTAAGTTTGTCAATGACGATTGTCCGATTAAGACTTGGATGGACCTGAAGCAAGAACTGAAAAACCAGTTTTTCCCTGAGAATGTGCAGTATATGGCTCGAAGGAAACTTCAAGAATTGTTGCAAACAGGAACAGTGCGAGAGTTTGTAAGGAGCTATTATACCCTGATGTTGGATATTCGAGACATGTTCGAAAAGGACAAGATGTTTTATTTTCTTGAGGGCCTCAAGCCTTGGGCCAGGACAGAACTACAAAGACAAAAAGTGCAAGACGTGGCCACGGCCATGGCTGTAGCTAAACATCTCCACGATTATAATGATGGCTCCTCAAAGCAAAAAAATCTTCCATCAACTGACAGTAGCTTCAACTTTGGGAGTGGAGGAAAGATGACTAGGTTGGATGGCCCTTCGGTGGGGGATTAGATAGGAGGTCTTTTGGTCGAGAGAGCACCCAACCTAAGACAAGCAATGCAGTGATTTTCAAGCCTAGGCAATCGCTGGCTTGCTTTCTTTGCAAGGGGCCATATCGAGTGGTCGAATACCCACACATAGGAGCCCTTAATGCCTTAAGAACCTCATCTCAAGAGTTCATAAAAGTGCCAGAGAGTGTCAAAGAAGTTGAAGAGGAGCTAGCCAGGATGGGTTCAATAAGGTTCCTCAATGCCCTCCACACCCAACTGAACACTATAAAGAAAAAGTAGAGTAGAGGCTTGGTGTATGTGAACTTAATGATCAATGAGAAAGCCACCAAGGCCATGGTAGATATGGGTGCAATCGATACTTTCATCACACCAGAAGAAGCAAAAAAATGTGGTCTTCAGGTTAGCAAAGACTGTAGACAAATGAAGACAGTCAATTCACTAGCCTTTGCGATCAGTGGAAGCTTCAAGAGTGTGATGACCAAATTGGGGCCATGGGAAGGGAAGGTAGACTTTACAGTTCCCCCCATGGATGACTTTGATGTCGTCTTCGGATTGGACTTCATAATGTTGGCTCAGGTGATCCCTATCCCCACCGCTAGCTGCTTGTTATTCTTAGGGGAACACCCATGTGTGGTCCCAGCCAATATCTTGCCAAAGAGTGGGAAGAAAATGATTTTACCTTTACAGTTTAAGAAAGGGGTAACGAGAGGGGAACCCTCTTTTGTGGCTATACCGATCTACAAAGAAGGGTCAGGAGTGGAACCGATACCTGATGGCGTGAAAAAAATGTTGAAAGAATTCGAAGAGGTGATGCCAGAGATGTTGCCTAAGGTTCTACCCCCTCGACGAGTAGTGGACCATAAAATTGAGCTCTTTCTAAGAGCGAAACCCCCTGCTAGAACCCCTTACCATATGGCCCCGCCAGAGTTGGTTGAACTAAGGAAACAGTTAGATGAGCTTCTACAAGTCGGGTTCATCAGACCATCAAAGGCTCCTTTCAAAATGCCAGTACTATTTTAGAAGAAGCATGATGGAAGTTTGTGATTATGTGTTGACTACAGGGCCCTGAACAAAGTCATCGTAAGAAACAAATATCCCATCCTTCTTATAACAGATTTGTTTGATCAATTGAGCTGGGCCAAGTACTTCTCCAAATTGGACCTGAGATCTAGCTACCATCAGGTCAGGATCATTGAGGGAGATGAGCCAAAGACCACTTGTGTAACACGGTATGGTGCATTTGAATTTCTTGTTATGCCCTTTGGACTGACCAATGCTCCTGCCACATTTTGTACATTGATGAATCAGGTGTTCGATGACTACCTAGACAAATTTGTAGTCATCTATTTAGATGACATAGTGGTATATAGCTCCACTTTGGAAGAACATCAAGAACACCTGCGCCAGGTGCTTCAAAGGTTACAGGACCACCAGTTATATGTGAAAAAGGAGAAGTGTGCATTTGCTCAGACCCAAATCCATTTTCTCGATCATATTATCGAACGTGGCCACATTCGAATGGACATGGAAAAAGTTAGGGCCATCAAAGAGTGGACAACACTGAAGAATGTTAGTGAACTCTGCTCATTTTTAGGACTAGCCAACTATTATAGAAGGTTTATGGAAGGGTACTCTCGTAAGACCATGGCCTTCACAGAGCTATTGAAGAAGGAGTATAAATGGTGTTGGACGAGTGAGTGCCAAGAGGCCTTTGAGGGATTGAAAAATGTTATTATGAAGGATCCCATCTTAGCTCTCTCTGATATTGAAAAGCCTTTCGAAGTTCAGATGGATGCATTTGATTTTGCTATTGGAGGAGTGCTTTTACAACAACATCACCCAATAGCATTTGAAAGTAGCAAGCTAAGCAAAGCTGAGAGGAAATATACAGCCTAAGAAAAAGAGCTCCTGGTGGTAGTTCACTTCTTGAGGGCTTGGTGACATTATTTGTTGGGTTCACACTTTGTCGTGAAGACAGACAATGAGGTCGTTAGCCATTTCTTCACCCAACTAAGACTTACAACGAAACAAGCTAGCTGGCAAGAATTTTTAGTGGAGTTTGACTTTTGTTTTGAGCACACCGCTAGAAAGACCAATCAAGTGGCTGATGCATTGAGCAGGCGAACAGATTTAATCGCCTTTAGAAGAATTACCTCAATGGCGATTAGTAGAGTCACTACAGACATTCACAAGTTGATTGAAGATCATTTAGGGAAGGACCCGCAAGCTTGTGCCATCTTGAAGCTAGTGGAATAAGGGAATTCTAGGTACTTCTGGCAAGAAAATGGGGTCTCGTGGACCAAGGGGCCTCGATTGTTGCTGTCGAGAGCAAGAGGTCTGAGACAGATGTTGATGAGGGAATGTCATGACACACCATGGGTCGGACATCCGGGCTAGCAACGCACTTTAGTGTTATTGAAACAAGGATACTATTGTCCTCACATGCGACAAGATGTGATGGACTATACGAAGACTTGCCTCATTTGCCAATAAGACAAAGTTGAAAAGAGGAAACCTATAGGCATGCTTGAACCACTATCGATACCCGCCAAATTGTGGGAAAGCATCTCTTTTAATTTCATTTCAAGCTTACCCAAGGTTGGTGACCTTAGAGCTATTTTGGTAGTGATTGATCGGTTCTCTAAGTATGCCACATTCATTCCCGCTCACAAGTATTGTACAGCGGAGGACACTGCTTGACTATTGTTCAAACATGTGGTAAATACTGAGGCTTCCCTCAAAACATTGTCAGCGATAGAGATCTGAGATTCACAGGGTCTTTTTGGAGAGAACTTTTCAAAATCTTAGGGTCCCAACTCAACATCTCCTTAAGCTATCACCCTCAAATCGATGGTCAAATGAAACGGTTCAATAGATCACAAGAGGAATACTTAAGGCACTTTGTTCAAGCCAATCAAAAGGACTAGCCTTCATTATTCGGCGTTGCTCAACTCTATTTTAATTCCAACAAAAGCTTTTCCACCAATAAGAGCCCATTTGAGGTGGTCATCGGACAATTACTAAGGCTACCCCACACTTCTTTGGACCAATATGGAGGAAAGAATCTAAAAGCCTTCAACCTCGGCAAGGAGTGGAAACAAAACACAGAGATTGCACATCCCTACCTGGAGAAAGCATCAAAGTGGATGAAGAAATGGGCAGACAAAGGTCGCAAGGCTCAACAATTCCAAGTTGGTGATTTGGTTCTTGTTCGACTAGTCTTTGAACAAACCAGGTTCTTGAAAAAGAGAGATCGTAGACTGGTGCACAAATATGAGGGTCCAGTGAAGATCCTTTCTAAGGTAGGGAATGCTTCTTACAAAATTGACCCATCAAAGTGGATGAAAGTGTACCCAGTATTTCATGTTTCTTATAGATCCTACAGATGCTAGTCGAAGAGAGCCAACCAGAGCCACCATCACCATAAAGCCACTCTCAGAGCATCGAGTCAAAGAGATCTTAGCCGACAGGGAAACCAAGATATCTCAAAGACTAGTTCAGGAATACTTAGTGAAATGGGAGAGATTAGGACTAGAAAAAACTAGCTGAGAAAGAGAACACGACCTCCAGAGATTCAAAAGGAAGATTAAAGAATTTTAAGCTAGCAAGTCGATGAGGACGTCGATAGAATAAGTGGGGGAAGATGTCATGAGCCAACCTTGTATAGGGCCATGACCAGGACTTAGGTTGCCATGAGCCACCCATGTATAGGGCCATGGTCGGGTAGATCTCTTGTGCTAGGAAAAGTGTCCTCATTTAGTGGTAGCATAGCTCTAAAATCTCTAAAGCTCTTTAGGGGGTGAGCCGGCAGCGTAGTGTTGGGCTGTCTCATCGGTTGCTATGCAGGGTACCCCCTGGCTGTGGTGATGGAGGGAAGTCTTGATGTATGATTCTCGATTATAATAAAATTCACCCGATTGAATGTCTCGAATGTTGCCTCGATGTGTTTTTTTTCTCGATGTGAATGTGCCTTCTTGTGTGTGTGCTTGAGATTGATCTCGATATATTGTGTCTTATTGTGAATGCTTGGGACTAACAATGGCTTATGGTTATTTGTTCGATATCGATCTATTGAAGGTTGACTTGGGTGGGAACGCCCATTCAAGTGTCGCACGGTCTATTGCTTGTTGAGAGAAAGCTTAGTCCATGACACTGAGCTTGTATATGTGCTAGTGCCATATATTTTTACCCAGGGCACAATCATCAGAGCATCATCGGATAACCTGACCAATGGTATTGAAGGCTCCAGTGATTAGGGAAAGGTCAGGGGGTGTGCGTACATGATGTACGATGGGTGCTGGTCTTTGGCCCTTAAATTGGCCCCCTATCCTCTAAAAAACCTTGACAACTCACACCCCTTTACAAAGCATAAAAGCTTTTATAGGTTCATAGCTAGTAGCCATTCAAGTGTTTTAAATAGGGATGCTTTTTTCAAATGGCCACAATATCTTTTACACTTTGATGTTTTAGCTAAATTTTTTTACGGATGCCAACAAAATACAAGGATCATGCATACCAAATTTGGAGTCAAAACTCTTAAAAACTTTTCAAAAAATCTCTAACTATGAAAAATTTGGAAAATTGTGAAAAATGAAAAAAGAGTCATCTTGCCATGAAACTTCACATGAAGGCTTAGGGGATTGTTATATGAAATTACAAGTATGAAAAATGGCATTGGCATGTTACAAATATGAAGACGTGCCTGAACCCACCTATTGCCTAGCCATGGTGTGCATGGTGCATGGCCATGTCCTAAATACATGTGTGTGGTGGACAACCTAGCATGTACCAATGGTGTTTGAGAGAACTATCTACTCCAACGGCCAGCATGTACTGATAGTGGTCAAAGCATGTGCCAAGACCAAGGGTCAACAAATGTCTTAATGGTGGTCAAGGCTTGTGCATGTGTCATGGTTTGCAAGTTAGACCAGGCTTAAAGGTTCTTTTTCAGTCAAGAAATGGTTTCAGTTCTAGTGGGATAAGGTCTAACAGCTAGAAAGACTAGGCCTTGAGGCATACTAGAGGTCCAAGTCATGGGGAACTAGCCCAAAACATTGGTACGAGAAATGATCAAGACTATAGAGGCTCAAGCCTAGTGTTTAAGTTCAGCAGAATTAAGCTAAGCCCAAGTACAGGCACTGGTAAGCGTTATATGCATTTACAAGGCATAAAAATGGCATTAGCATGGCAAAAATATAAAGATCTACCTGAACTCACCTACTACTCGATCATGGTGCACATGGTGCACGATCTGGCCCAAGGATACCCACACTTGGTGCATGGCCTAGCATGTTCCAATGTTGGTTAAAGCATGTGCTGAGATCAAAGGCTAACTTGTTTCAATAGTTGTCAAGGCATGTGTATGTGCTATAGTCCGTAAGCTTGTCTAAGCTAAAAGGTTTTTTTTAGTATAAAAGTAGTTCCAATTCTAGCAAGATAGAGTTTGATAGCTAGGGGGACTAGGCCTTGAGGCATACCAGAGGTTTAGGTCATGGGGAACTAGCCTAGAACAGTGGTATGAGTAATGATCAAGACTCCAACAGTTCAGGCACAGTGTTTAAGTTAGGATGAATTGGGCTAGGCCCAGGTGAGCATTGTATGAATTTACAAGAAATAAAAATGGCATTGGCATGGCAAAAATATAAAGATATGCTTAAACCCACTTACTGTCTGATCGTGGTGCATAACCCAAGCCTAGGATACCTTTGCTTGGTATACAGCCCAGTGTCATGGTCTGGCCTTGGCATGCCTCGATCCTACTATGATTGACCTTAAGCTATGTAGTGGTCGAGGCCTTGTTGGTGAGATAACGATCTTAAAGTAGTGGGCATGTAGTGTAAGCATAGGAACATGATGCTGATAAAATGTGTGAGTAGTGTCTGCCCTAGTCCCAATATGGGTAGACAAGTGTGAGCCAATGTACAGGCAGTGTGTGGTAACTTTGGAGCCTGGTAGCCAATCACGTGCTATCGACCGTAGCCATGAGCGGGCACACTCAAGTGGGTTAGTGGAGTAATGAGCAAAATCTAACAATCTTGGTAACTAAGAAAAAGGTCACTCAGCCTTAAGTTAGCTGAAAAAAGGCCTTGAGATGGTGAAGGAGAAAAGCGTCCCTATTTTAGATAGTCTTACGTTTTCTAGTAGGATGGTTAGAAAATCTCTTACGCTTTTTATAGGAGGATGACTAGTGTTAGCTCTCTACCAGCCCTTTGGCTAGTCAACAAATGGGGGCCTTACTAGTCTGAACAAAGCTACTCCTAGGCACATATGGTGTCTAGGTGGGCAGGCATCATCAAGCCATGAGTGTGGCATAATATTTTCTTAGGCCATGGTAAACTCGAGGATAGTTGGGGTCGATGGGCCTTGTATCTCACCTTTGCAAATTGAATTATAGGGTTAGGTGAAACATTCACTATGCCCTTTGATTTCCCTTCCTTAAGTTGGAAGGATCATAAAATGGTGTATACGTAAGAGGAGCACCATCAAGGTTGAGAGATGAACAAGACCCTTGTGGCCAATCAATATAGGTATGCTACAGGCAGGTAGCACACCTGAGTTCCCTAAGGTGAAACAAGCATACCATTTATGCAGGAAGCCTAGAATGAGGCTAAGGGCTAAGGCCCTCAGATATAAGTTTCATGGGATGAGATAAGCCTAGTGTAACTCCAGGCTAGCTACTGACCAGCATCTATGTTATGCCTTTAGGATCGAGGCATGAAAGCTTACATAAGATACAAGTAGGCATGGTGTTGGGTTCTCTCCATGCCAAAATGGGATGATATTATGAGAACTAAGGCTGTGTGCTCTTATGTGCAAGGTAGGTTGGTGTTCAAGACCTTTATGCTTGTAAGTAGAGATCAGTGCTCAAGGCCACCCTAAGATTTGTATGCTACTGATGGTGATGAGAGTTGGGTTCCTCCTTGTTGAGTTTAGGAATATACAACCATATAGGCTTAGAGCCAGGAAAGGCTCAAGGTATGTAGCCTGAAGGATCGATATTAAGCTGTCCATAGGAAAATGGACTCGTAAAAGGCTAACCTTAACTACGAGTTGTCGTGGTGTTGCACAAACACATGGTTTTAGTCTAAAAAACATATGGCCCATGACAGTTTGGTATCAAAACCATGTTTGGCTCAAAGAAAGCTATTAAGGCAAGATCATGATATAGTGGCTATGTGGTTTGAAAACAAGCCATCATGGTGATATGTCAAAAAAATTGGTCTAGGTGAAAGGCCCTCAAGTAGCCTCTAGGATGCATTATGAAAGGGCATAAGAGTCTAGCCTCACCTAGCATAGGTATTGGCTTGTACGGGTATACAATGCCCTTTGGACCAAAAAACCATGTTAAGACCAAAATTTGAAAAGGACATACACCTTGAAATGGTGTTATGTGAAGCCATGTGGGTTAAATGAGTTTTGTCTTAAGAGACACAAGTTATGCATATTAAGATGAAGTTACTAACATGTGCACTCATTGTGTGGTGCAAAAACCCTAGCAGGGATATAAGTTGACTATTTGGGGTCCAAGCGTAAAGCCATTTTATAGAGGCAAATGAGTTTGAATTGGCTGAGGATTAAAGCCATGAGTTTGTGATGGTCAACAAATGATGAGTTCTTATGGTCAGAAGATCATGACATTTTGTCAATTAGTTGATTGTGCTTGTGTTGGCTAAGAGAGAAGGCCTTATAAGATGTGGTGGTCAATAGACCATAATAATGTGCAATTCGGTGGAATGACTAAGCAAGAGTTGGCCAGTTGACAAGGCCTTGAGTTGTGTGCATCAGAGGACTAATTGAGTGGAGTATGCTAATGGTATTGGCATTCAAATTTGCTTCTAGTCAATGGATTGGATGAGTATGAGCAAGGCAGAGAAAAGCCAATTGAGTTGAGCCAACTCTAGAGTCTTTGAGTAGAAGTTGGCCAATGGGATGGCCATGAGTTTGAGTAGGTTTGTGGATCTTGAGTATTGAGTTGGTGAACCCTGAGATGGAGCAGTAAGTGAACAATGTTATCGAGTGGATTAGTGGATCCTTAAGCTCTGTGTGGGCTTGGAGTTGCCCTTTATGATATGCCAAAGTTAAGGCAAATAAGTTGTAGAACCATCATGGAGACATGGTTACGTACTGAGCTAAATTAAGTTTGAGTAAAAATAGGGGAGACATGATTTTTGGTGGTATCGAGCCAAAGCAATGGAGCATATGAGTTTATTAAGTTTGCGATAGAGAAAGTTAAGGTGCCACTATGAAGGCATTTGGCCAAAAGAACACACCTAGAGAGGCAACTTGGAAAGGGTCGAGGGGACCCAAGTTTTGAGATGACTGAAGTGTTTGAATGTCACCATCCCAGGGTTTATTATGGGTGGACCTAAGTGTCATGCCCTACGTGGGCACACCAGGTATATAGGTCCGAGCATCAGGGACCAAGGCTCGAGCATCAGGGATAGTTGCTGAGGTTGGCACAATAAGCATGGGAAAAGTGTCCAGGCCACCCGTATAGCATGTAGGCCCACATTCATAGCTAGGACTAGGCCCATAACATGCCCACACCACATCTAGTTGGACCCAAGGAAGCTAGGCTGATCTAGAATCTTCTAAAAGCATCCAAGATCAGTAGCATTTAGTAGCAGGATCTAGTTGACCCTGAGAATCAAGAAGAGCCTTTTGTATTAATGTGTAATCCTTGATTTTTAGGAATCTTGTAAATCTTTTTATTTTAAGAGATAGCCATAAGTAGAGCTAGGGGCCTCAACTATAAATAGAAGGTTGCCCACCCTCAATTGTACAGCATCAAACACATCCTTACATTCTATTTTAGTAATACATAGAGCATATTTTAGCATTTTGTTATGTTTTCCAACCTGTGTATTTCACGCTTTCTTGTTCTTGTTTACCTGAACGCTAGTTGCAAAGGCTAAACTTAGGCATACGGAGTTAATTCCAAGCCCTAAGGTTGCACGGATTCTAAGTCAATGGTCAAAACCCATGATAGTTGGTATCAGAGTAGGTTTTGTGCAGGTTCTATTCGATGGTGTTCAGATTGCACACAAGGCATTTACTGAAATGGCATCCCAGAGTGATGTTGTTAGCCAACAACTAGAGGTGTAAGAATAAGGCCACAAAAAGGGCAAGAAAGCTAGTTCGAGGGACATCTGGTCTACCTTAGAGGGATATATAGCCAAGGTGGAAAAGACCATAGGTGATGTGAAGGAGAAGCTTGATGAGGTAGATGCTCACTTTAAGGCATTAGATTCCATAGAGGAAAAGCACAAAGGGAGTTGCAAGCTACTCTGAATAAGGGTATTGACATGATCATCCAGTAGAATCCAACCTTGGAGGCCCAGGTGGAAACCTTGTGTAATGAGATAGAAGAGCTGAAGGGAGAGCTCACTGCTTGCAAGACTGCCATTAGGAATGGCATGTTCACTAGAATGTCTAAGACTCATATGGAGATTCCCAAGCCTAAGGAGTTCAAGGGGACTAAGGTGGCCAAGGAAGTAAACAACAATCTATAGAGGATGAAATAGTACTTCCTAGCTATGGGCATGCAAGACAATGCTACCAAGGTAAGCACCACTTCAATGTATCTTTCTGATGTTGCCTTATTATGGTGGAGGCACAGGTGTGATGATGGGTGGTATGGAGGCACCATGATTGGAACCTAGAAAGAGTTCTAAAAAGAGTTCAGAAAGTAGTTCTACTTAGAGTATGCCAATGATGAGGCATGAGCAAAGTTACACCAACTTACTGAGTAGAGGGACATAAGGGAGTATGTCCAAAAGTTATCTGAATTACTGCTTCAAATTTTATATCTAAGTGAGACTAAGGTTTTATTCGCCTTCATGATTGGGCTCAAGCCATGGGTGAAGCATAAGCTACAAAAAGGGGGAGTTCGTGAGTTAGCCAAGGCCATGACCATCACTGAGTCCTTGGTGGAGTTCAAGCCGTAGAACAAGTAAGAGTCTACCAAGCCTAAGGGGAAGGGTAAGGATAGAGGGACCAAGATAAGTAGTCCAAAGGAAAGGACCATGACTAATAGTCTAAGGATAAAGATCGAGACCATTCGAACAAGGGCATCCAAGGCAAGCCACTAGCAGGGAATTGGAAAGCTAAGGTGACCGAGAGCTGGTCTCACACTACCTATGTAGAGGAGGTCCGTAGCATGAAACTACCCACTAAAAGGCAAGCTGGCTACCATAAACAAGGAGTCAGATGAAGAGCCAGAAGCTGGGATAGCAAAGCTTAGGTCATTAATGCTCAATGTTGTCTAAAGTAAAGGGAGCAGCAAGCCAAAGGGCTTGATGTTTGTAGATCTATTGGTTGTGAGTAAGAAAGTGAGCGCACTAGTGGACACATGTGCCTCACATTTATTTATTTTAGGTGATGGAGCCCAAAAACTCAGAATAAAGGTGGAAAAATGGACTAGTTCCATTATAATGATGAACTCCAAGGAGGTTCTAGCCATTAAAGTAGCACGGGGAGTGGAGATACAACTTGGAGCTTGGAAGGGCAAGGAAACCATCGAGGTAATACCCTTGGATGATTATGAGTTTATGATTGTGTGTTTTGCAAATTGTAGATGCATTCTAGATGCAAATTGTATATGCCTTGTACCATTGAGGCAAGGGTACGAGAATGGTACGAGATTAGGTCCAAGGTGCTATCAGCCATTCAATTTGCCAAGGTAGTAAGCAAAGGTGAAGACATCTTCTTGGCTACCCTAAAGTATGAAGAACCAAGGGAAAATGAGACGGACACCCCATTAGAGGTGCTAGAGACCTTTAGTGATGTGATGCTTACAAAGTTATGTAGCAAGCTGCCACCCATGAGGGGATGGACCATAAGATCGAGCTGGTGCCTAAGGTTAAGCCACTAGCTAAAGCCCCATATCGAATGTCCCCATTAGAGTTGAAAGAGTTGAGGAAGCAACTCAAAAAGTTGATTGGTGCTACCTTCATCAGGCCATCTAAGGTGCCATATAGTGCTTCGGTTCTATTTCACTACAAGCATAATGGGTCCTTGCAGTTTTGTATTGACTACCAGGCTTTCAATAAGCTGACCATCAAAAACAAGTATCCTATCCCACTCATTATGAACTTGTTCGACCAATTTGGAAACACAAGGTGGTTTACCAAGCTAGATTTAAGATCAGGTTATTACCAAGTTAAGATTATGGAGGGAAATGAGCACAAGATAGTGTATGCCACTCGGTATGGTTCATATAAGTTCTTGGTCATGCCATTTGAACTCACCAATGCCCCAGCAACATTCTATACACTTATAAACAAGGTACTTTTATTATTCCTTGATTGTTTTATTGTGATTTATCTTGATGATATTGTGATCTATAGCTAGACATTAAGAGGGCATGTAAACCACTTAAGATAGGTGTTTAAGGTGTTATAGGTGCATCAACTGTATGTGAAGAAAGATAATTGCTTATTTGCCCAACGAGAGGTACCATTTTTAAGCCACATAGTGGAAGGTGGCAAGATATGCATGGATGCAAGCAGGGTCCATTACATTCTAGAATGGGAGTCACCAGCCAAGGTTACTAAGTTGAGGTCATTCCTTAAGCTGGTCAACTACTGCAAACACTTCTTCAAAGGCCATTCAAGCATAGCCACACCATTGATAGATTTGCTCAGGAAAAGAATAACGTGGGAGTGGAACACCAAGTGCTAGGATGCCTTTGATAGGTTGAAACAAGTAGTAATCAAAGAGGTAGTGTTGGCCTTGCTAGACCATGCCAAGCCATATAAGGTGCATACGGATGCATCAGACTTTGTGATAGAAAGAATGCTAATAAAAAAGAACCATTTGGTCGTATTCGAGAGTAGAAAGCTCAAAAAGATCGAGTACAAGTACACAATCTAGGAGAAAGAGATAACAGCAGTGGTGCACTATTTGTGCAGTTGGTGAAATTACCTGTTGGGGCTAAGCTTCATGGTTAGAATGGACAATGTGGTAACTAGCTACTTCTAGATGCAGAAGAAGCTATCCACCAAACAAGCCTATTGGTAGGATTCTTTTACAGAATTTGATTACAGGTTTTAGTATAAGCCAAGGTGGGTGAACATAGTGGCTAATACCTTGAGCAGAAAGGTGAACCTTTCTACCATTAGCCAACCAGAGGGGTTTTTGGTGTCGTACATTAAGGAAAGGCTCACACATGATCCTATAGCTAAGCCTCTTATCTAATATGCCTAGTAAGGTAAGACTAGGCAGTTTTGGTTACAAGATGGTTTGTTGTACACCAAGGGCAGTAGGCTATTTGTTCCATGGCATGGGAAGCTTCGTAAGGAAGTTTTACAAGAGTGCCATGATTTGCAGTGGGTTGGTCACTTGAAAGTGAGACGTACCTTAGCCTTATGAGAGGGCCGATATTACTAGCCGCACATAAGGGATGATGTTGAGGCCTATGTGAAGACTTATCTTGTGTGCCAATAGGATAAGGTGGAGCTCAACAAACTAAGCAGTCTCCTGAAGCCATTGCCTATACCAGAGTGACCATGGGAGAGCATCACTTTAGATTTCATAGTTAGTCTACCAAAAGTAGAGGTGTTTAGAAGCATCATGGTAGTGGTGGATAGGTTTTCCAAGTATGGGATTTTCATTCCAACAACCAAGGAATGCCCAATCGAGGAGGTAGCTCGATTGTTCCTAAAAAATATGGTGAAGTACTGGGGAGTATTGAGGACCATTGTTAGTAATGAGATGGGCATTTTATAGGGCGATTCTAGACTAAGTTGTTCAAGTTATTGGGGTCAGACTTAAAATTTTCCACTAGCATGCATTCATAGATCGATGGGTAGACTAAGTGAGTAAATGGACTATTGAAGGTCTACCTTAGGCACTATGTGAGTGCCATGCAAAAGGACTGGTCGAAGTTGTTAGATGTAGCCCAGTTTTCCCATAACTTGCAGAGGAGTGAAGCAATGAACCAGAGTCCATTTAAGATTATGATAGGTTAGCAATTGCTAACGCCTAATTCAATTGCTGTAGGTTTTACAAGTCCCAATCTAGTAGCATACAAGTTTGCCAAGGCTTGGTAGGAGCAAGCTGACTTGGCCAGAGTCTGTCTACATAAAGTCGCAAAGAGGTTGAAGAAGTGGGTAGATCAAAACAGGTGGGATGTGCAATTCCAAATAGGGGACTTGGTTTTGGTGAAGCTACACCATATTGTACACCATAAAGGGTAGCACAAAGGCTTAATCAGGAGGTATGAGTGACCTTTTAGAGTTTTGAAAAGGGTAGGCAAAGTTACTTGTAGGCTAGATATGCCACCCAAGCTGAAAGTACACTCAGTGTTCCATGTTAGCATAGTCAAGCCATTTCGTGAGGATGAGGGAGATCCAAGATGAGCAAAGTCAAAACGTGCACCATTGGGAGCCAGGGCTTTATATAAGCGGGAGGTCCATAGCATTCTTGCTGACCGAGAGGTAAGATAGAAGAGCTACAAGCCAAGACAAGAGTACTTGGTGCATTGGAAGGGATTTCTAGATAGTAAGACAAGCTAGGAACTAGCAAAGGACTTATGGTAGTTCTAGGACCAGATCAAGCAATTGCATGTAGAAGATGCAACAAGGACATCACACACTCAAGAAGGGGGAAAATGTCACACCTCAGACAGGTGCACTAGGCACACAGCCTAAGCATCAGAGACCAAGGCTCAAACACCAGGGATAGTTATGGGGGATGGCACAATAAGCATGGGAGAAGTGTCTAGACCCCAACACAGCATGCAGGCTTACCCACATAGCTAGAACCAGGCACACAACATGCCCATACAACACCAGGTGACCCAAAGTAGCTGGGTCAATCTAGAATCTTCTAAGAGCATCTAGGATTAGCAACATTTAGTAGTAGGATTTGGTTGACCCTAAAAATCAAGAGAAGCCTTTTGTATTAATGTGTAATCCTTAATTTTTAAGAATCTTATAAGTCTCTTTATTTTAAGAGATAGTAATAAGTAAAGCTAGAGGCTTCAACTATAAATAGAGTGTCACCCTACCCTTAATTGTACATCATTAGACACATCTTCACGTTCTATTGTAGTAATACACACAGCATATTCCAGCATTCTGTTATGTTCTCTAACTTAAGCATACAGAGTTAATTCCAACCCTAAGGTCTCACAGATTCTGAGTCAAAAGTCAGAGCCCATGACATAAGCACCTTATCCAAAAGGGCACATTGAAAAGTTAGTGCCATAGACATGCGATTGATGTGATGGGTCACATCCAACAGGGTGTACCAATGTGTGGCAAAGCAGGTGGTCCTTCATTCGACTAAGGGTCATGATTAACGAGAGTGCCTCAAGGTCATAACATTATGTGATCATGGGTGAAGTAGTGCAATAGCACTTATCAAACAATAGTTTGAGTTTAGTAGTAATATGTGGCAATAGCACTGAGGTGCTATGGAGTTGGGATGAGACCCATCTACATCGACAATGAACAAGTACTATAAGTGATGTTTCATGTGATAGGATCTCCACATAATCCTTAAGGGCATAAGTGTGGGCACATATGGGAAAATGTCAACTGTGTGCAACGAGTTCGGTGTGGTCTTGGTGTCAATGAGTGTATCAACATAGTAAGTGAGGGAGATTGTCATGGTCAGTCTTTGGTGTGCTACGATCCTATCAAGTTGAGTAGTGGTTGAGGCATTCTTAGTGGGATAGTGGTCCTAGAGCAGTGGGCATATAGTGTAAGCATGTGAACATGATGCTGATAGAATGTGCTGGTAGTGTGTGCCTTTGTCCCAAGATGGGTGGACAAGTGTGAGCCAGTATGTAGGTGGTGTATGGGCACCATAAAGCCTAATAGCCAGTTGAGCACCATTGATCACCATGGTGTATAGGCACCCTCAATTGAGCCTAGTATGGCTCTGAGTTGGCTACTGACTAGCATCTATGTTACACCTTCAGGATTGAGGCAAAAGAGCTTGCATAAGATGCAGGTAAGAATCCTATTAGGTTCTCACCATGGCAAAATGAGATAATATTATGAGAATTGGGGCTGCATATCTTTATGTACAAGATAGGTTGGTGCTCGGGACCTTGATGCTTGTGAGTAGAGATGGGTGCATGGGGATACCTTGATACTTATGTGCTACCAATGGTGATAGGAGTGGGTTCTTCCCTACTGAGTTTGGGAATGTGCAACTCTATGGGTCAGAGCCAAGAAAGGTTCATGAGTATGCAGCTTGAAGGATTGATATCATGCTGTCTATGGGAAAATGGACTTGTGAAAGGCTAACCTCAACTATGAGTAGCTTTGGTGCTGCAAGAACATGTGGTTTCGGTCTAAGGAACACATGGCCCATGACATGCAATATATGCCAATGGTGTTTAAAAGAACTGCTTGTACCAAGGGCCAACATGTCCTAATGGTGGTCGATGCACATGCCAAGACCAAGGGCCAACATGTCTTGATGGAGGTCGAGGCATGTGCATGTTTCATGGTTTGTAAGCTCGTGCAAGTCTAGTGGCTCACTTCGAGTTGAGGAAAAGTTTTAGTTCTGACAAGAATCGAATGATAGGGGGACTAGATAGGCCCAAATCATGGGGAACTAGCCCAAAACAATGGTACAAGTAGTGAGCAAAACTCTAGAGGCTCGAGCATGATGTTTAGGTTTGGCAAAATTGATCTACACCTAGGTGCTGGCACTAGTGAGTGCTTATGTGAATTTACAGGCCATAAAAATGGCACTGGCATGATAAAAATATAAAGATGTTCCTAAACCCACTACTGCCTGGTCATGGTGAGCATTGTGCATGGCCTGGGCCCAGGATACCTGAACATGGTGCATGGCTAAGCATGTGTCAATGGTGTTCGAGGGAACTACTCACACAAAAGGCTAGCATGTGTCAATGGTGGCCAAAGCATGTGCCAAGACCAGGGGCCAACATGTCCTGATTGTGGTCGAGGCATGTGCTTGTGTCACTGTCTGCATGTTGGTCCAAGCCTAGGGGTTCTCTCTAAGTCGATGAGTAGTTTCAGTTCACGCAAGAAAAGGTCTGACTGCTAGGGGGACCAAGCCTTGAGGCCTACTAAAGGTAGGGCTATAAATGAACTAAAAATGAACAAGCTAACATATGTTTATGATTTGTTTGTTTATCTTTAAAGCTGTTCGCACTTGGCTCGTGTTTGGTAAGAAATTTGTTAATTGTGTTCAAGCTCAATTCATTTAAATAATATGATATTCTTGTTTGTTTGTGTTTCGTTCATTTAAATTAAATGAGCTTGTTCGTGAACATCAACGGACATGTTCATGAATATATATAAACAAACATGTATGATGGTAATTTAAATAACCCTATTCAATTAATTGAATGAGGTTATTCAAGGTGTTTTCTAGCCAAAAATGCCTTGAATAATCCCCTTCCTTTTTTTTTTAGATTATTTAAGGTGTTTTTGCTAGAAAATGCCTTAAATAATTCCTGACAACAAATTAAATGAGGCTATTCAAGGCATTTTCAAGCTAAAAATACCTTCAATAATCTCCTTAAAAAATGCCTTGAATAATTCCTTACAAAAATTTAATGGGGTTATTCAAGGCATTTATAGCCAAAAACACCTTCAATAATCCACTTCAATTTTTATGAGGTGATTATTCAAGGCATTTTTACCAAAAATCCCTTCAATAATCTCTAATTTTTAGGGTTTCGGGTTTAGGGTTTAAGGGATTATTGTTTTTTGAGCAAAAACACTTTGAATAATCCCCAAAAAAAATTTTGGAGGGGAATCCTTTTAAAAAATTTAATGGGGTTGTTCAAGTTGTTTATGGCAAAAAATACCTTGAATAATTTTCAATTTTTAAGGTTTAGAGCTTAAGGTTTAAGTGATTATTCAATGCATTTTCTAAGCAAAAATGCCTTGAATAATCTAAAAACAAAATTGGAGGGGATTATTCAAGGCATTTTTGGCCAAAAACACCTTAAATAATCCCATAGTAAAAAATTAAAAAGGATTATTCAAGACACTTTTGGCCAAAAATGCCTTGAATAATCCCTTACAAAAAATTTAATGGGGTTATTTAAGGTGTTTATGATGAAAAGTACCTTCAATAATCCACTTCAATTTTTATGAAGTGATTATTCATTGCGTTTTTGGTAAAAACACCTTGAATAATCTCCAATTTTTAGGGTTTGTGGTTTAAAGGATTATTCAAGGTGTTTTCTGGCCAAAAATGCCTTGAATAATCCCCAAAAAAAATTTGGAGGGGATTATTCAAGGCATTTTTGACCAAAAATACCTTGAATAACCTATTTCAATTTTTTATAAGGGATTATTCAAGGCATTTTCTGGCCAAAAATGCCTTGAATAATCCCTTTTAATTAAAAATTAGATTATTTAAGCTACTATCATATATGCTAAGGAAATTTTAGTAATTATTCAAGATTTAATATATGTGGATTCCTCCCAACCAAACGAGTGAATCTAAAAATTAGATGTCCTAAAAAAGGAAGAAAACCCTAAGTATTGTATTTTCCCAGGGATCACACTTTCTCCCGGAATCTATGATTCCACGAACCAAACACCCTTTCAAAGTTATTATCTAATTTTTATCCAATTTTTAAGGATTAAAAAAAGTTAATTAGTAATAATATTTTTAAAAAGTTTAAAATTATTTTGATCTCTGTCATATAATTTTTAATGATATAAATTTTATATGATAATTTGTAGATTGGTAAAAGATATTAAATCTCAAAGTAATCAACTTTTAATGTTTAAAACAAATTATAATAAAATTTGTTCATGAACATTAAACGAGCTTGTTCATGAACATAAATGAACCGAACAGACCTCTATTCATGTTCAGTTCATTTAACAAACAAACATAAAAATGCTATTGAAGATCATTTGTTAAGCTTAATAAACAAATATAAACAAACAAAAACCGAACATGTTCACAAACAATTCATCAAAAGCTCTATTCATTTACTCCCCTAATTGGAGGCCCAGGTTGTTGGATACTAGTCTAAAATAGTGTACAGGCAGTGTTCAACACTCCAATGGCTTAGGCATACTATTCAGGATTGGCAAAATTGAGCTAGGCCCAAATGCAGGCACTGGTGAGCACTTAGATGAAACGACAAGCCATAAAAATGGCATTGGCATAGCAAACATATGAAGATGTGCTTGAACCCACCTATTACCTAGTCGTGGTGCACATGGTGCATGGCTTGGGCCTAGTATACCCCATACCTCATAGGCGGCCTAGCATGTGCCAATGGTGTTCTAGGGAACTACCCACACAAAGGGCCAGTATGTGCTGATGGTGGTCAAAGCATGTGCTAAGACTAAGGGCCAACATGTCCTAATGATGGTTAAGGCATGTGCATGTGTCACAATTTGCAAGCCGGTCCCAACTTAAGGGTTTTATCAAAGTCAAGGAGTAGTTTTAATTCTAGCAAGACTGGGGGTCCAGCTATTAGGGGACCAAGCCTTGAGGCCTACTGGAGGCCCAAGTAATGGGGAGCTAGCCTAGAATAGTGGTACAGATAGTGATCAATACTCTAGAGGCTTAGGCAAGGTGTTCATGTTTGGAAAAATTGAGCCAGACCCAGGTGCGGATGCTAATGAGCAGTTATATGAATTTACAAGCCATAAAAATGGCATTGGCATGGCAAAATATGAAGATGTGCATATGGTTCACAACCCAGGCCTTGGATGCCAGTGCATGGTGTGCGACACGGCTTATGCCGATGGTGTTTGAGGGAACTATATGCACAAAGGGCTAGAATGTGCCTATGGTGGTTGAAACATGTGTTGAGACCAAAGGCCAACATGTCTAAATGATGGTTGAGGCATGTGCATGTGTCAAGGTCCATAAGCTAGTCCAAGCCCAAAGGTTCTCTTCAAATCGAAGAGTAATTCTAGTTCCAGTGAGATAGCATCTGACAACCAGAGAGACAAAACCTTGATACCTACTAAAGGCCCAGGTCATAAGTAACTAGCCTAAAACAATGGTATAGGTAGTGATCAAAACTCTAGAGACTTAAGCAAAGTGTTCAGGTTTCACAAAGTTGAGCCATGCCTAGGTGTGGCTGTTGCTGAGTGATATGTAGGCAGTGGCTAGACAGTCATACCCAAGTGTAGGCACATGGTCAAACCTAGATGTGGGCACACCTAAACACAATCTTGGAAGGATTAGAGTTACGGGTTTGTAGAAGGCTTAGTACAATAGCACAATCTTTGACAAGCTAGAATTATGTTAAGCACTTGAGTTTCATAGGTTAACTTAGGTAGATGAAGTCAATTGAGTATCCAAGTTCACATGAAGTTTGGCTAAGACCAGAGCCCGTGACATATGTTTCAAGTGCCATTTGGTGCTAATAGTGATCGATGGGCAAACAACTAACTTGGGTGGGAGGGTCACGATACACATGTTACACCAAGTGCTAGCATCTATCGAAGAGTTGTCTAAGGCAACAACCTATCCCAAGTGCTGGCATCTGAGAAAGAGGTGTCTAAGGCAACAATCCACACCAAAGGCCCTTTTGTGCTGATAGTGGTTAAGGAAAATGCCTACACCAAGTGCCAACAACTGGTGATGGTGTCTAAGGCAATGTCCTAAACCAAAAGGGCCAATATCTGCTGATAGTGTCTGAGGCAACAATAGGCCAGCATCTGCTGATAGTGTTAGATGTGATTGCTTTAATGAACTAAGAGTCAAGTGTTGTTGATGGTGTATGGACAGAATCAATCCAATGGCTAACGTATGCCAATAGAGTTTAAGGGAAGTGCCTATATCAAGGGTGAGCCCATCCCTATGACAAATACCAAAGGCATTTGGTTATCATTTAGTTGGACATTCAAGGGAAAAATGTCATCCTCTAGCTAAATTGGTAGCAATGAAGAACACCATTCATCCCTAACCCTAGAGGGGTGTGGTGTAAAAGAATAAAGTGAGAGGACTTTGGTAGGTATGGAGGGGAGAAGAATGAATCAATGCGAGAAAAGGTTGAATCTCAGTGGATCATAGTAGCAAGGCCACTTTACCCCTTACAATACCCCATCATGTATATAAGCCATCTGCAAAGGATTTTACTCTTTTGCTTAGTGGGAATTGAGCTCCAAAAAAGGCCCACGTGGCTTGTCCACCTTAGGGACTACACCTATGACACGTGTTCTTAGGGGCAATAAGCCTCTACTACGAGTCAGCAATCGGGTGAGTGGTATGTGCATCCCTTATTGTCTGGATTCCAACTCAGAGGCATTCAATCATAATCTTGCACATAGTAACTTCACACCATTGGCTTTTCAGCCAATCATGATGCCTAAATGTGTGAATTAATGGTTCTTCTTGTATTAGGTTGAATTAATATTACGACGCTACCATTGGTAGGGTAAAAGTAACAATCTTATGATGGTCTAAACCTAGCTCATGTTCCTCATTAATGGGTGAACAATCCAACACTTGATGAATTTTGCTTCACAATGATAGGAAGAGCTGATATCAAAAGATCAAAAAGCAATGTCGCTATGAATGGTTAGTTGACATAAGCTAGTTATCCCTTTGGTAACTTTTTTGACACCTTTTGCTTCAAATTTTGAAGGTTTAAAGGATCGATAAGCCATGCTTTCATGGTTTGTATTGATATTGGAAATTAGAATCAAATGAGCTTTTACCCCTTTGTTCCACATGAGATTTCTGATCTCATTGAGCTCAACTTAGGAAACCTATGTTATCTTTTAATAAATGTGCCACCCTAGCCAAACTTCCCACCTAATAATGTCTTCTACTCAAATCAACTGACTGAGGTTGACCTTGGGTCCAAAAAAGGAGGTCGTGCCTTACCTTCGATTCACAAAATAAGTAAAATAACGTTAAAAGTAGTGGTATTTGAATTTCACCCAAGGGCTTCTACTTATCCTACCCCTCGTAAGTCATTTAACATAGTTGGACTAGAGTCAAGCTTTATAGGGTCTTCATTGCCCACTGATTCTACCAAGCTTATTCCATTAGCTATGGTTACGTGGGATAGTAGATGGGGATAGTAGGAACCTCATTAATCCATTCATGTGCGACACCAATTAGATGACATGGCATTTTACTACCTTAAGAGAGTCACAGTTACTCTCACTATTTACCCACACTTGGTTGAATTTTTTCACTTTGACATTCAGAGCTCTGGGCAAAAATCACATTATGTAAGCATCCATAGGGTCCATCGCAATGCTTTGTTTTAATTAAATGGTTGGATTTCCTTATTTGTAGTAATTCTAAATCAACTGTTCATCACTCGAAAAAGGCATCCAAGGGAGTTATACCCAGTCCATCCCCTAGTTAGCATGTGGTAACCTATTCTTATCATAAGAGCAACTCGAGTAGTGCACAGTAGTTGATGGGTTCGAGACTGGGACTCTTGTGCTTGGCCCTCAAAGCTAATCCTTTTCTTAAGGTTATGGACACATTTTGCTGACTTCCCTTGCCTACATTGTTCCATCAACCAAAGGCTATTCACCTTGGAGACTTGATGTGGTTATGTGTATGATTGGACAAAGATGGCACTTGGTTTTCTAGATTTTCAAGGGCCATCAGTGGCGCACTGAACACCAAGTGACATGCGATGCTCTTTTAGGGCCTGGACTCTACCTCTAGTTGAGCTGTTTCTAAGTTGGGTAGGCTATTAAACAAAATAAATAACTCTTCCTAATGCCCTCACTGATGTCTTTAGATTCTCTAACATTGTCATTAACCTCCATGTCTCGATTTAGGAATTTTAACCTGATTCCCTTTCAAAACTCATGCTAGAGATGCTGTCAGATGAGCTTCCCCATCTCTTAGGATTGACTAACCCATGTGCAAGTGCCAATCACATGGAACATTTCCCCTCATTGGCCTTTAAATTTCTCATTTGAATATTTGCTACTATCACCAAGATCTACATCGATGGTCGCTCTGTCTAGGCTCACACCCCAGGTTTTACGGTGACCACTTTGCCTGTTTACTCATCAAGGTTTGGCCTTTGCCATAATGATTGGGTATAGGTCGCATGCTTAAGTGCCATACATTTTTGGGGCTAGTTGAATTGATGGGTGAGTTGTTATGCACTCTTTAGCAGATTTGACTTCCATTACCACCATTCTGCTATCTTAATCAACCAACACCCTTTGTGAGCTCTAGGTTACCATGCAATTAGGCACTATAACCTGGCTTTTAGTTCATCCCACATCATCAGTTCTGCTTACCAGAAATGGCCCACTTAAAGCTCTTGATTCAATAGAGTGGCTTAACAAAGTAGCTGCACCATCCTACGTATTTAAAGTTTGAGAATAGGTTGAGGGCATTGTGCCCTCGATAGATCTAATCATTGGCTTTACCTGATAGAACTCGGTAAGGGCTCTAGCTATCTTAAGGGAAACTTTGAAAGGAACTAGCTACTAGATGGTTTGATTAGTCTTTGGCCCCTACATTCAAGTCAGACGAATGATTTGCATGTTAGTATTATTGTAGGCCTCTACCAGAGTTTTCTTTGGCTTTACCCTGCTTAGTGATAGTTCAGCATCATTTGGGTCCCAACAACCATGTTCACACTCGAACCCTTCTCAAAAGATCAAGGTTAGTCGGTAATGCACCCATGAGGGATCCTGCCGATCAACTTCCTTACACCTTACGAGTTTTCTAGCTTATTGACTTGCACACATGTTTGACTCCTTGGTCTATGTTTTAAGACAGGCTAGATGGAGAGCCCATAGGTTGACACCAAAAGCATGTTAGTGCTGAGACACGTTGAGATGGTGCATGCTGCATTCCATGATCATAATGATGACATCTCTGTGGGCATATTGAAAGCTCAAGCTTGGGCCACCACTATGACCCACAAAGGTCCCTGCCTTGAACTGATCATTAAACTAGCTCTCACCATTCCATATCTAACTGGGGTGTATCATCAGCCCCTATCCACTTAACTCTGACAATTTCATGCACTCTTTGCTCTCATTTCAAAGTCCTTTTACTCTTTCCCTTGTAGTACTTGTTCATCGATCTCTCACCCACATTCAACCTTGGATAGAATTTACCACTTGATTGGAGCTACATTCCCAAACAAACCAACTCTCATATAGCACCTCATGGTGTGATAAGGTCTAGGCACAATGGGGCTCTCACCTTTTCCAATACCCCTTTCTAGAGGACTTAGGCCTTGTCTGCTGGTGAAAATGTTTCTTCAAACTACAATTTAGACTTTGAGGGCACCTAATTCTCAAGTTATTCTATTTTCATTTCACTTGTCATTACTAGAGGAATCCTGGTAACTTTCGTTTCCTATGCTGATTGATATGCTTAAACTCAGTGGGTAATCATGCCTAACCCAAGGTTATGATGTGACCATTGACTGAGCGATACGGGGGATCAGTGGGGTCTAGATGGAGAACAAACACTTGTCACCAAAGACTAGGCATGCTAGGAGCTTTACCGCTGATGGTCATGGTGATGTCATTATTGAAAAGGGCCAACCATGATCGATGAGATCATGAGAGGCCATCTTCCACCCCCTCACCAAGAGCCTGATGGGTAGGGGGTTGGATAGGGCGATGGTGGATGACACCAAGGCAAGTGTGCACTCAACCTAATGGCTTGGTGTGCAACTTGCATTCAAAGACTCGATGGTTTATGGGATTCTACAATTCACAGAAAGTATTGCATTTTGCTATGTTTTTCATCAATGCGAGAGTTAAGATATTTGTTGCTGATAGTTGTTTTGGTTTTTCATGACAAAGAGAGTCACGATGCCACCCATGCACGCATTGCATATAGGATGGATACAGTATATACATGCTTTTTCATTCCAGTTCCTTGGTGTGATTCACGCTAGGGGTTCATTATTTAGCCACAGGTGGTAATATTGATTGTTTCACTCACCTTAAAGGTGGAACAAAGCGACTGTCACACCTACCCTAGGCTGGAAGGGTCTCTCGGCATAAAGGCACCAGCATCCCCTCAGTGTTTTGTTAATGCAATTACAAGTCATTCGTTGAGTAGGTTTTGACAATGATCTTTCTATAATTTCACCTACAGAAATCTCATTACGACTTTTCCTTTCTCTAAATGATAAGATTCAATGGACTTCTTAAGATGTCTTGGGTAGTGAACCATCCACATCATGGTAATCCGAACACTTCATTAGACCTTTCAATTGGTAGGAGCGACAAGCACTGTGTAGAAAGGGTAGGAATGTAGTCAATGTGAGCTGATGACTTGCACTTACTAGAATTTCCTGAATGAAGAGCAATAATTGCAATGATATATCCCTATCATGATGATTGAGACTAGGATGGTATCTGATCATCTTCAAGCCACCGACTTTCACTCTTAATTAATGAAAACATCCTTGGCAAATGCTTTCATAGTTGTTCATTTTTCATAAATTAAAGAATTTCACCTGTAACTATGAAATATGAATGCCCTCGACTATCCCTATTAATCATCACTCAAATCTTGAAAGCCAACACAATAGGACTAAAATCCAATGATGTTATCCCATGCTAATGTATACAAGCATAGGCTTGCTTTGAGCACTCTAAATCCTTTAAGTAACAATGCTAAAGAACAACAAGGCTAATTAAGGCAAGGAGCATATCATCGGTAGTATGGATGAGAAGATAGGTGCTTACCATGAGGTAAACCAGATGACCTAACCCTAGTTCCAACTACAAGTTTTCTAATTGCAACAACTTAAATATATACTATTGGAGCTGGAATTACCATAGCTATTGGCACCAAACATGCCCTCTAATGGATCTTCATTAAGGGATTTAGATTGTACTCATTCGAATTACCAAACTTATAGAGCCCATAATTGTTATTTATGGTCACTACCTCCTTATGTCAAAATTGGGTAATTTGCGCACCTACTGCCTTCCTTAGATGTGGTAGCCATTTCTTAGGCTTCCTCTCTAAAATCAAACCCTAATTCTTTGTCACCCGTCACCACCATAGTAGGCCACTATCTTGCCATTGAAAGTTGATAGGCAAAAATTTAAATGATGTGTCACTGACATAAAGCCTGTGCTATCCATCAAGTTATCATGAATCATTAGAGAAATGAGCAAAGCCAACATTGACCTTTTATCTAATAAATGCATCCTTTCCAAAAGTCAAGGTTTGTTACACGTATTAACTCTAAAATTACTATGGTTATCCGAGTAGTAGATACCATCAAACAAACTATAACTGATTTAATGAGCCATTCACAGTTTCACAATCTAAATTAGTTCATAATTACACATGCATGGCTTAATCTTTGAGACAAGCATATGACTATTGGTAGGATCAACCAAGTAGCATTCTTTTGGGATGTTAGCACTACTTGGGCCTCAATGCACCAACTGAGTTGCAGTGAGAGCCAACACAAATCACAAGCACCATTCATGTTAAGCACGTAAAATGCATAGCATTGAATGAACAAGGGCCGAAAGCTTGCATCCATAAAATGTTCTACTTCCAAGAGCATGATCAAACACTAGTGCACTAATGCGACCAATAGCCCTTAAGGACACAAGATGGATGAGGGATGGCAAGACATTCAATTTTCATTGATTTGGGTATGTAGCATAAGATCCCGATTAGACCCCAAAGGTATGATGACCATATGAAAGGGAGATTGAAGAGGATGATAGGTTGATAGTTCGATGCATCAAGCATGGAGCTTGTTAACACACACAACCATAGAACCACTCATATGCCCATTACAGATAAGTGGTAACATCCACGCACATCGGTCTATAAACCACTCGATTGATTACTCGATGAGTGAGTGGAGGAAATGAAATATAAGGCCATGCCACAAACCACTTAGTATGGAAAAAACATAAGCAAGAGCCATGAAACTACCCCTATTATCCAACATGCAACAACAACATGACACCACCAGTGCATAGTCTGGACAAGACCACACACACTAACTCCACTATCACCATCCCAAATGGATGTTGCTTGATTTAGGGACTTGTTCCTATGGTCTTAGGTGGCATCGACTGCAAGCATGCGCTTGGCTAGGCCAAGGCATTTTTATGGTCGATGAGATAGGACCCTGAGATTGCCAAATACCTGAAAGACTTGATCGGACCTAGTCCACAATCATAGCTTCTACTTGTACCATCTTAGGGAGCCATTACCTAATTTAGAGACTTGGTATGAGGTCTGGGCCAGCATTAGCCACAGGCATAGGCTTGACCTCAGTATAGCTAAGCTCTTTTCCACATGCACACCAACTGATTGAGGCCATGGGTTCCTGCAGGTCATGAAAGCAACCAATTGTTGAACAACATGGATAAATGCCATGCACAACTTGGATTGTACTCTAGAGATGTTGTCATGGATGTATGCAATAATAGGCACATCACTCATACCTACTTCCCCTATAGGGGGAGAAAAAGGCTGATACAACTACGCCCTAAAGAGCATGAGACATTTTACAGGTATGCTAGCTGTAGACATTAAAGTGTTTGTAATGGGGATACTTTTTTCAAATTGGCATATCCTGCACCAAAGGTTTGCTGGTGCCGATGGTAGTCAAGACATGTGTCTGCACCAAGGCCCAACATGTGTTAATGGCATTCAAGGCAAGTACCCATAGCAAGGGCCAACATGTGCCAATGGTGTTCAAGGTAACTGCCCTGCACCAAGGGCCATCTTTTATCGATGTTGATCGAGGCATGTGCTTGTGTCATAGGCTGAGACTTATAATTTGACTCATGTAGCTCTAGGACCTATGAATGGACCCAACTGGCATCCTAGATTAGCCTTCAATTAGATCAATGTAAGGACACTCAAACCACCAAGGTCAACCACCCAATCTACTGTTAGACAACACTACACATAAACTATTTGATGGAAAGCTAAAGAGAACAATAGAGATAGGCAAGAGTAAACTTTATTACTCAACTTGTGGTGTGTCTACAATGAGGGTGGGACACCTCCAATTTATAGCTAACATCCCCTTAAATCAATGGTTGATGTAGTTCTTATCTTAGGGCTTATAAAAAGTCTAATATATATAAGACATTACAATAGGATTACATTAGAGAGTTCTAATTTTGCATGGACTCTATTAAAAAGTAGTTTAAACCAGCTTGCACTCATTCTTCAATAGTGCCTACATAAGACCCTTCTCTGGGCCCATGCCTGGTTTAGCTCTACCCATGCCTAGGCTTACTTTCACACCCATGCCTGGGTTTATCTAAAAGTTGCTAAACTAGATCCCTTGGCCTAAACTCCCTAAGCTTATTTCAACTCCAATGCACCCATTCTTTGTCATGGTCTTGCCCTTAGGAACTCCATTATGCCTCTAGGCTAGGTCTTCATTGCATTTTGACTTGGTCTCGATTGCCTTTGAACCATTTCATGTCTTAGTGAGAACCATTGGGCCTAGTCTTTCCCGCAGACCTTGTTATTATCCCCCATTCATTCTAGCAATGCCTTTATTACAAAAAGGATGCTACACCCAGATTGTATGCTCTTGTGCACATTAGCTTCATTTTTTACCTCTTAAATCAGATTTCTCATGCTTTGGTCCCATACCCAAACAAGTATGCTACTAGTTGTTATCTCGAGTACTATCAGCCCTATGTTGCACTAGTCTTTTTTGCCTGCATGCCTAATGTTTCTTCTACTTCCTTTGAATTGTCTGCTACATACTCTTTTTAGAGGGATCTTGCTATAACTCTAGACTCATGCTATGGCACTCGATTGCCATTTTTCTCTCATTTCATAGAGAGGTTCCCCCCTCTCTATAGAATTAAAAAGCACTAAGCTACATCACCTTACGTTTTTCCTTGTGCTAATCCTCACTACTACTCTTGCCTACAGATAGTCTCTTTGCTCGGATAATGGTTGAAAGCCTTGCACACCTTGAGCACTGCTTGACCCATGTAGACCACCACACAAAAAACAACTGAAGGGCTTCATCTCTATGCCATTGCTAGTATCTTTGTTAGCCTTATAAACTTTGGGCTTTTTTATAGCCCCTTTCTTCCCTGAGGAACACACACCAATGTCTCCCTCACTCTGGACTTTTCCCTTAGGTCTTGGAGACTTAGTGCACTTAACCTAAGTCTTCAATTCTGTGACAACATTGGCCCGATTCAACTCCTGTGTGCCACTCTATTGTAGCATAATCTTTAACCTTGGGTTTCGACCATCTAAGAAATGCTTAGGTGCCACCACCCTAGGTTCTAAGCCCACATCAACAACTATGGAAACTCGATGCATTGTGATCAAGCTTGAGCCTCATCAGCTCTCTTGCAAGGTTGACACTGTAACCTCCAAAGCCTTATTTCATTATGTGAGCACCTCTAATGCCTTATTCAAATATCCTTCCCCATCCTCAAACCTATCCCTCAATTCAGCAATGGTCACCTCGTACTTCTACAATCAGGTGTCTAGAGATATCACCATGTCTCTCGATCAGCCTCCCTTCATTTGTTTGTAAGTGAGCACTCATCAAAACCCTTGGTCTGGCCTTTGGTCTAGCTTTCCCTAGCCATGCCACAGCCTAAAAACACACTATCAATCACGAATGCACAAAAACAAAATGATTACCTCAACCTTTTTCACACTTCAATGAGCCAGTCTTGGTCTTAATGAAATAGTACACCTATCTATCGACACTAAACACTAGCATACACACCTTTAAGCACAAATCTACACATTGGCTTTACACTTCTAACCCTTCCAATCAAGCACCAGTTGTACACCTGTATAACATACCCTTTATTAGGCACCAATCTACACACTAGCTCAGCATGCCTTGCACTAGGCACCAGTCATACACTTGCATAGCACACCCTATATTAGACACTAATATGCACACTAGCTCAGCATACCCTGCACTCTTAGTTAAGCACCAGTTTGTATGCCTGCACAACATGCCTAGCACTTTTATAGCACCATAATAGTATTTTGTTAAACAACTAGCTTGCACTTCTGCATGCTTGTATCTTATGCACTAAGGGGTGTATTAATGGTACAGGAGCATAGAAATAACCTAAGATGCCCACACCACATAATTGAATGCCTGCACCAACATGTTCAAACCTCTCTTAAGGCTTATTCTGGTTCCAGTAGCATCTGACACTGATCACCTTTTTTAGACCTATTTTTGTTAACTTTGAACTAGCTTCAAACTTGCTCTGATACCATATGTCATAGCTTAAGACTCATAATCTTACTCATACAACTCTATGACCTAGAAATGGACTCATCTAACATCCCAGATAAGCCTTCAACTAGACTAGTGCATAGACACTCAAACCACCAGGTCTAGCTACCCCAAGCTACTGCTAGACAAGGCTACACATAAACTATTTGATGAAAAGCCAAAAAGAACAATAGAGATAGACATGAGTAAACTTGTATTACTCAAGTCATGGTATATGTACAACAAGGGTGGAGGCACCTCTTATTTATAGTTAAGGCACCCTTGAATTAATGGCTGACATAGCTCTTATACTAGGGCTCACAAAAAGTCCAATATATATAAGACATTGCAATAGGATTACACTAGAGAGTTCTAATTTTACATGGACTCTATTAGAAAGGAGTTTGAACTAACTTGGACTCCTTCTTCAATAATGCCCACATAGGGCCCTTCCCTAGGCTTACGGTTGGGTCTATCTGAAAGTTGTCGAATTGGATCTCTTAGCTTAAGCTTTTTAAGCTCATTTTAGCTCATATGCATCCATTTTGAGTCATGGTCCTACCTTCAGGACCTTTAATACACCTCTAGGCTTAGTCTTTCTTGCATTTTGACTTGGTCTTATTGCCTTAGAATCGCTCCCTATCTTAGCAAAAACCACTAGGCCTAGTCCTTCCCACAACTATGACATCTATACTAGGTCTAAATTGTGTCAATGTTGATCAAGGTATGTGCTATCACCAAAGGCCAGCATGCACCAATGGTGGTCAAGGTAAGTGTCTATACCAAAGGCTAGCTAGTGCTATGGTGGCAAGGTAGGTGCCCATACCAAAGGCTAGCTTACGCTAATGATGGTTGAGGCATGTGCTTGCACTATGCATAAGCATGTGCCTGTACCATGCGTTAGCTTATGCCAATAATGGTCGAGGCCTTAGTCAAAGTTCAATTCTGAGACTCGGTGCACATGTTTGGCTCAAGCATGTGCTGGTGCTGTATATTTTTTGCCCAAGGCACCATCATCAGAGAGCCTAATTAATGGCATTAAGGGTTCTGATGATTGAGGGAAAAGGGCCAAGGGTTATGCTTACATGATGTGTGATGGGTGCTAGTTTTTAGCCTTTATATTGGCTCCCTATCCCCTAAGGAACCTCAACATCTCACACCTCTTTAAAGAGCATAAGAGCTTTTATAGGTTTGTAGCTAGCAAGCATTCAAGTGTTGAAATGGGGATAATTTTTTCAAATGGCCACAAAATCTTCTACACTTTGATTTTTTAGTTAAATTTTTTTTATGGATGCCAACAAAAATACAAGGATCATGTATACCAAATTTGGAGCCAAAAACTTATAAAAAATTTTCAAACAATCCCAAACCATGAAAAATTCCAAAAATCTTGCCATGAAACTTCACATGAAGGCTTAGGAGACTGTTTTATGAATTTACAAGCCATAAAAATGGCATTGGTAGGGAAGAAATATGAAGATGTGCCTAAGCCCACCTATTGCTCGGTGGTGGTGCATATGGTGCATGGCTTGGCCCTAAGATACCCATGCATGGTGCATGGCCTAGCATGTGCCAATGTTGTTTAAGGAAACTCCCTATACCAAGGGCCAATGGTGGTCAAAGCAAGTGCTAAGACCATAGGCCAACATGTCCCGATGGTGGTTAAAGCATGTACATGTGTAATGGTAATCAAGCTAGACCAAGATAAGAGGTTCTTTTTTAGTCAAGTAGCAATTCTAGTTCTAGTAGGATAGGGTCTATCAGCCAGAAGGACTAGGCCTTGAGATGTACATGTGTAATGGTAATCAAACTAGACCAAGATAAGAGGTTCTCTTTGAGTCAAGTAGCAATTCTAGTTCTAGTAGAATAGGGTCTATCAGCTAGAAGGACTAGGCCTTGAGGCATACTGGAGGTCTAGGTCATAGGGAACTAGCCTAGAATAGGGGTATGGGCAGTGATAATGACTCTAAAGGCTCAGGTCTAGTGTTTAGGTTTAGTAAAATTAAGCCAAGCCTAGGTGCTAGTGCTGGTGAGTGTTATATGAATTTACAAGACATAAAAATGGCAAAAGCATGGGAAAAATATAAAGATGTACCTGAACCCACCTATTGCCCAATCGTGGTACACATAATGAGTGACTTGGGCCTAAGATACCCATGCTTGGTGCACGGCCTAGCATTTATCGTTAGTGTTCAAGGGAATTGCCTGCATAAAAGGCCAACATGTGCTAATGGTGGTCGAAACATGTGCCAAGACCAAGGGTTAACATGTCCTAATGGCTGTAGAGGCATGTGCATGTGTCATGGTCAGTAAATTGGTCTAGACCAAGGGCTCTCTCCCAGTCGAGTAGCAATTCCAGTTATAAAGAAAAAGGGTTTAAATGCTGGGAGGCCTTGAGGCTTTCTAAAGGCCCAAGTCAAAGGAATTTGCCCAAAATAGTGGTACGAGTAGTGATCAAGACACTAGAGGCTCATGCATAGCATTCAAGTTCAGTAAAATTGAGCTAGGCCCAGGTACGGAGGCTGATGAGCCCTTATGTGAATTATCAGATCGTAAAAATGGCATTTGCATGACAAAAATTTGAAGATTTACCTAAACCCACCTACTAACCAATCATGGTGTGCATTGTGCATATCTCGAGCACAGGATACCAATGCATGGTGTATGGCCTAGCAAGTGTCAATGGTGTTCAAAGGAACTACTCACACAAAGGGCTAGCATGTGTCAATGGTGGTTGAAGCATATGCTGAGACCAAGGGCCAACATGTCCTGATAATGGTCAAGGTATGTGCTTGTGTCTTAGTCCATAAGTTGGTTTGGGCTGAGGGTTCTCTTCAAGTTAATGAGCAACTCTAATTCTAGTGGGATAGAATTTGATAGCCAGTGGGACCAAGCCTTAAGGAGTATTGGAGGTCCAATTCATAGGGAACTAGCCCAAAATAGTGGTACGAGCAGTGTTGACTCCAGTAGCTTAAGCATGATATTTAGGTTTGGCAGAATTAAGCTAAGCCTAGGTACAGGTGCTGGTGAGCGTTATATGAATTTACAAGCCATAAAAATGGCATTGGCATGACAAAAATATAAAGATGTGCTTGAACCCACCTACTACTTGATCATGGTGTATATGGTGCGTAGCCTGGGCCTAGGATACCCATGCTTGATGCACAACCCAATATATACGAATGGTGTTAAAGGGACATGCCTACACAATGGGCCAACATGTGCTAATGGCGGTCAAAGCATGTGCAAAGATCGAGGGCCAACATGTCTCAATGGTGGTTGAGGCATATGCATGTGTCATGGTCTACAAGTTGGTCCAAGCCTAGGGGTTTTTTTTTAGTTGAAAGGTAGTTTTAGTTCTAGTGGGAAAGGGTCTGATTGCTAGAAGATTAGGCCTTAAGGCCTACTAGAGGCCCAAATCATAAGGAAGTATCCCAGAATAGTGGTATGGGTAGTGATCAAGACTCTAGAGACTTGAGCAAGGTGTTTAGGTCTGGCAAAATTAAGCCAAGCCTAGGTGTGGGCACTAGTAAGTGATGCACAGGCACACAGTCAGACCTAGGTGCAGGCATTAATGATCAAGGTATAGGTACATGGTTAAACCTAGATGTAAGCACTTCTAAACATAGTCTTGGGATGATCAGATTTATGGGCTTCTAAAAGGCCCAGTACTATAACATAATATTTGATAAGCTGAAATTATGTAGAGCACTTGAGTTTTATAGGCTAACTTAGGTAAAAAGAGTCAATTCCTTATCTAAGGTTGCATGAAGTTTGGCTTAAGACTGGAGCCTATGACATATGCACCAACTGTCATTTCGTGCCAATGACAATCAAAAGGTAAACAAGTGCCTTGTGTGGAAGGGTTATGGTATACATGCCATACCAAGTGCTAGCATCTACCAAAAAGGTGTTCGAAGCAACAAACTACCCCAAATGCCAGCATCTTCCAAATAGGTGTCTAAGGTAAGAACCCACAATAAAGGCCTATTTGTGCCAATGATGGTTAAGGCAAGCACTTGAACCAAGTGTTATCATCTGGAAATGGTGTCTGAGGCAACATTCCAAACCAATGGGCCAACAATTGTTGATGGTGTTTGAGGTAACAAGGGCTAGCATTTACTAATGGTGTTGGATGCAATTGCCTACATGAATCAAGGGCCAAGTTTTGTCACTGGTGTGTTGGCAAAACCAATCCAGGGGCCAACGTGTGCCATTTTAGTTTAAGGCAAATGCTTACACCAAGGGGGAGCCTATCCATATAACAAATGCCAAGGGCATTTAGTTGACATTTGCTTTGGTGCTGAAGGGAAGGATGTCATCCCCTAGCCATATCAATTGCAATGGAGAACACCATTCATCCCTAACCCCAGAAGGGTGCAATGTCAAAAAATGAAGTAAGATGACTTCAGTGGTTAGAAGGGGAGGGACGAATCAAAACAACAAAGGGCTGAATCTTAGTGGATCATGGCAGCAAGTCCACTTTGCCACTTATAATACCCTATCACATATTGAAGTCATTTACAAAGGATTTCACCTATAGCTTAATGGGAATTAAGCTCCAAAGAGGCCTATGTGGCTCGTCTGCCTTAGAGGTTACACCTATGACATGCGCCCTTGGGGGCCATGGGCCTGTAGGTTGACAATTAGGCAACAAGCATATGTATCACTTCTAGCTTGGATTTAGACTTAGAGGCATTCAGTTATAATCTAGCACATGTAGCTTCGTGCCACTGGCTTTTCAACCAAATTTGATGATTAATTATGCAAATCAATGGTTCCTCTCATACTTGGTTGAATTAATATTGCAATACTGCCGTCAGTAGGGTAAAACTAACTTGTCTTATGATAGTCTAAACCTAACTCACATTCCCTATTGGTGGGTGAAAAATCCAACACTTGGTGAATTATGCTTCATAATGATAGGAAAAGCCAACATCAAAGGATCAAAAAGTAATGTCGCTATGAAAGCTTGGTTACCTAAGCCAATTATTCATGTGGTAACTTTTCTAACACCTCTAGCTTCAAATTCTAGCAATCTAAAGGATCAATAGGCCATACTTTCACAGTTTGTATTTGTAATAGAAATCAAAATGAAATGAGCTTTTACGCTTTTGCTCCATATGAGATTTTTTTTCTTATTAAACTCATCTTAGGACATTTGTGTTATCTTTTAATAGATATGCTACCACAGCCAAACTTCTCACCTGATAATGTCTTCTACCTTGATTGACTAATCGAGGCTGGCCTTGGGTAAAAAAGAAAGGGTCATGCCCCACCTCTGATTCACAAAATAATTAAAATAACGTTAAAAGTAATGGTATTTCAATTTTTCCCTAAGGCTTCCACTTATCCTACACCTCTCAAGTCATTTCACAAAGTCAGACTAGAGTTAAGTTAATAGGGTCTTCTTTCCCCACTGATTCTACAAAGCCTATTCCTATTAGCTATGGTTTTGCTAGTTAGTAGGTAGGGAAAGTAGGAATCCCGTTAATCCATTGATGTGTGTCACTAATTAGATGACGAGGCATTTAGCTAACTTAAGAGAGTCATAGTTACTTTTGCTATTTAACCATGATGGGTTGATTTTCTTCACTTTGACATTTAGAGCATTAGGCAAAAAATCACTTTGCATGAGCATCTACAGGGACCATTAGAATGCTTTGTTTTAATTAAATAGTTGGATTCCTGTTGTTTTTACTAGTTCTTAATCAACCGTTCATTGCCCAATGAAGGTCTTCAAGGGATTTATTCCTAGTTTGTCCCTTGGATGGCATATGGCGACCCACTCTCACTGTGAGAATAGCTTGAACAATGCATTGATATCCACAAGTTCAAGACTAGTACCCCGTGCCTAGCCCTCAAAACCAATCCTTTTCCTGAGGTTATGAATCCATTTTGCCAACTTCCTTTGCCTATATTATTCCATTGACTAGAGGCTGTTAACCTTGGAGGCCTTGATGCAGTTATGAAGATGAATGGGCACAGATGCACTTGGTCCTCTAGATTTTCAAAGGCCATTGGGAGTGCATCGAACAACATGTGATGTGTGGTGCTCTTCTAACCACTGGACCCTACCTCTTGCTAAGCAGTTTCCAAGGTGGTCAAGCTATTAAATAGAAAAGATAACTCTTTTTGAGGCCTCTATTAGCATCTCTAGATTCTCTAACGTTAACGTTAGCCGTATGTCCTAGTTTAAGAATTTTAACTTGATTCTCTTTTGATGCTCACATTGTTGCCAGATTAGCTTCCCTTATCTTTAAGGATTGATTGACCTTTGCGCAAATGTCATTCACATGGAACCTTTCCCCTCTTTGGCCTTCAAAGTTTTCATTTCAATATTTGGTACTACCACCAAGATTTGCACTGATGGCAGCTTAGCTTGGGCTCATGTCCCATGTTTTGTGATGATTGCCATACCCTCCTACTCACTGTGGCTTGGCCCTTGCCTTGACAGTTAGGTGTAGGTTATATACTCAAGGGCTATCCATTTTTAGGGCTAGTTGACTCAGCGAGTTGTTACATACTCTTTAGCTAATTTTAACTTCCATGACCACTATCTTGCTTTCTTAATCAACCAACACACTTTTATGGGTTTTAGGTTAGTGCACAGTTGTGCATCATAACCTAGCTTTTGGTTCATCCCACATCACTAGTTTTGCTTACCAAAAATGGCCTACTTGGAGCTTTCGATTCCATGGTGTGGCTTAATGAAGCAGTTATGCGATCCTACCTATTTAAAGTTTGAGAATAGATTTACGGCATTGTGCCCTCAATGCCTCTAATCATTGGCTTTATCATATAGAATTCGTTAAAGGCTCCAACTATCCTAAGGGAAACTTTAGAAGGAACTAGTAGTAGATGCTTTAGTTAGTCTTTCACCCTTATACCCAAGTCAAATGAATGATTTGCACATCATTATCACTATGGGACTCCACCAGAGTTTCCTCTAGCTTTGCCCTGGTCAGGCATGGTTCACCATCTTTTGGGTCCTAATAGGCATGGTCACACCCTTCTCAGAAGATCAAGGTTGGCCAATAGTACACCTATGAGGGATCCTACCAATTAGCTTCTTTGCACCTTATGGGTTTTCTAGCCCATTAACTCGTACACTTGTCAGACCTTTTGGTTTGTCTTTCAAGATGGGTCAAATAGGGAGTTCATAGGTCGACGTTGAGAGCACGTCGATGCTAAGGCATGCAGAGATGACACATGCTACATTCTAAGATTGCAATGATGATGTCTCTATAGGCATATCAAAAGCCTAAGCTTAGGCAACCATTATGACTAACGTCAGTTCACTTTTGCATTGATTAACGAATCAACTTTTACAGTTTCACATCTAATAAGGGCATAGCGCCAGCCCCCATATGCTTCCCTCATAACAATTTCAAGCACTCTTTAACTCCTTTCCAAAGTCATTTTTATCTTTCCCTCATAGTACTTGTTCAGTATTGGTCTCTCACTCGTATTCAGCCTTGGACAAAATTTATCCCCCGATTAGGGGTTGCATTCCCAAACAACCTGAATTGTAAACAATGCCTTATGGTGCTATAGGGTCTAGGAATAATGGGGCTCTCACCTACTCTGGCACCTATTTCTAGGGGATTTAGGCCTAGTTCATCATTGAAAATGCTTTTCTAGACTACAATTCAGATGACGAGGGCACCCAATTCTCAAGCTGGGCTATTCCTAGTTCACTTGTCGTTACTAGGGGAATCTTGGTAAGTTTCTTTTCCTTGACTTATTGATATGCTTAAACTCGGCTGGTAATCTCACCTGACCTAGAGTCACATAAAAAGCATCGACCAAGCAATACAGGGGTTTGATGGGGTTCAGATGGACAATGAGCATGTATCACCGAATGTGAGGCATGTTGGAAGCTTTACCACTAATGGTCATGGCGCTATCATTGTTAGGGACTCACTTTTGGGCCAACCATGGCTAATAAGATCATGAAGGCCATCTTTCACCCCCTTCACTAGAGCCTAAATGGGTGGCATGTTGGAGGGAGTGATAGCACATGACACTTTGATAGGCATGCCCTCGACCTAATGGCTTGAGGCGTAACTTGCATTCAAAGACTTAATGGTTCATGGGATTCTACAATTCACACCAAGAATCACATTTTACTACATTCTTCATTAATGTGAGAACCAAGATATCTGTTGTTGAGAGTCATTTTGGTTTTTCATGACAAAAAGAGTCACGATGCCACCTGCACATGCACCACTTGGCATGATTCATGCTAGGGGTTCATTATTTGGTCATGGGTGGTGATACTGATCATTTCACTTGCCCAAAACGTTTAACGAATTGACTATCATGCCCACCTAGGATCAAAAAGGGGCTCAGGGCATAGAGGCACCCTCACTCCCTCGATGGTTCATTAATGCATTCATGGGCCATTTGTTGAGCAGGTTTTGACAATGATTATTTTGTATGTTCACCTATGGAAACCTTGTTATGAATTATTTTTCCTTTGAATGATAACGTTCAGTGGACTTCTCGTGATATTGTGGGTAATGAACCATTCACATCACCATGATTTGAACACTTCATTAGACCATTCAATCAATAGAAGTGATGGGTGGTGTGTACAATGGGCAAGAACATAGTTACCGCAAGCTAATGACTCACGCTTACTAGGAATTCCTTGTTGAAGACCAATAATTGTAATGATCTATCCCTATCATGATAAAATTTCAAAGATTACCCAAGCCTATTAGCCCAAGCTATAGACTCATTGAATACATCAGTGTAGCGTGTGTGGCCCAAAACATCTAAGGGCATTACAAACTTGTTATTAACTCAAGCTTTCTTGGCCTAAGTAGTCATAGTCCCTCTAAGAAGCTAGCCATGAAGGATCACCTCTGCATAGCCACTTAGCAGGTTGAGGTCTTATTCGTTAATGGATTTAACCAGTTAAATCGCTCCACCAACTAAGAATGACCGTGCACCACCACCCATAGAATCAAGAAAGAGCTTTCATTCTATCAATCTTTAGTATGTCTAGACCTATTAAGTTTCTCCATGTTGAGTCAAATTAAGCCACAATTTCCATTACTAGTGATGCCTTTCCATCAAACCCTTTAACTTTCAGCCTTATGACTTTACTCCCCTTAGAACCATAGACTTTGATTTCTCATAAGGTGCTAGTGAAGTCCTAAAAGTAACATTCATCGATCCCTAGTCAACATCATTTATGGTTAAGACTAGGATAATAACTAATCATCTTTAAGCCCCTAACTTTCATTCTTGATTAATGAAAACATCTTTAGCAGATGCTTTTATAGCTGGTCATCTTTCATTAATCTAAGAATTTCACCTTTAACTATGAAATATGAATGCCCTTGACTATCCCTTTTGATCATTACTCTGATCTCAAAGACCAACATAATATGACTGAAATCCTATGATGTTATCCCATGCTAATGTATACAATTGTAGGCCTGCTTAGAGCACTCTAATATCTTTAAAGTAATAATGCTAAAAGAATGACATGGCCAGTTAAGGCCTGAAGCACATCGTCGGTAATAGGGATAAGTTGACTAGTGGTCACTATGAGGCAGACCAGACAACCTAACTCTAGTTCTAGCTATGAGCTTTTTAACAACAACAACTTAAATATATGCTATTAGAGTTAGAATTACCGTGACTACTGGCACTAGACTTACCTTCTAATGGATCCTCATTAAGGGTTTAGATTGTGCTCATTCCAATTGCCTAACTCATATAGCTTGGTATTGTTATTTGTTGTCACTACCTCCTTGTGTTAGGATTAAATAATTTGCATGCCTATTGCCTCCTTAGATGCAGTAGCTATTTCTCAGCACTTTTATCCGAAATCAAACCCTAATTCTCTATCACCCAACACCACCATAGTAGGTCACTATCCTACCATAAAAAATTGATAGGGTAGAAATTTGAATGATGCATCATTGACACAAAGGCCATGCAATCTATCAAGTTATCAAGAATCATCAGAGTAATGGGCATAGCTCGCATCGACTTTTTATCTAATAAATGCATCCCTTCCATAAATCACTGTTTGTTGCATATATTAGCTCTAGAATTGCTACAGTTATCTAAGTAATAGATACCATTAAACAAACTATAACTGATATAATAATCCATTTGCAATTTCATAATCTAAATTAGTTCATGCTTACACATGCATGGCTTAATCTTTGAGACAAGCATATGACTACTACTAGGATCAACTAGGTAGCATTCCTTCGAGAAAGTTGCATTACATGGACCAAAATGCACTGATTGAGCAGTGAAAAGAGCCAACATGGAGCTCAAGTGTCATGTGTGTCAAGCACTAAAATGCATAACATTAGATGAACAAAGGTTGAGATCCTACACCCATAAAATATCCTACATTTGAGAGCACGATCGAACACTAGTGCACCAATATGGCCATGGAGGTTTGGGTGGCATGCTTAGGACACGAGGCATGATTAAGGTTTGACCTGTAACCCTTAAGGACACAAGATGGATAAGGGATGGCAAGACATCCAATTTCCATTAATTTAGGTATGCAGCATAGGATCTTAATTATGCCCCCATGGTATGATGACCACATAGGGGAGATTGAAAAGGATGATGAGTTGATAGTTTGATGCATCGAGCATGGAGCTTGCTAACATACATAACCATAGCACCACTCATAAACCCGTTGCATACAAGTGGCAATATCCATGCACATAAAGCTATAACCCACCCAATTGATTACTCAATGAGTGAGTTAAGAAAATGACATATGAGGCTACACCACAATCGCTTGCATTGAAAAAACACAAGCAAGGCCATGAGACTGCCCCTGTAATCCAACAAGCAATAACGGCATGACACCACCAATGTTTGGTCTGGCCGAGACCATATACACAAACTCTACTATCACCACCCTAGTAAGAAGTTACCTAATTCAAGTACTTGTTCCTAGGGTCTTAGGTAGTAGCATTGACTACATGTAAGGGCTTGGCTAGGCCAAGGCATTTTTGCGGTTGATAAGAAGGGACCATGAGAATGCCAAATACTTGGGACACTTGGCTAGACCAAGCTCGTGATCACAGCTTCTGCTTATGTCATGGGCTTTAGTCTTAACCGTTGCAACCATATAGCTTTAGGTAGGAGACTATCATTCACGTATGCCTAAGTTAGCCTTTAACTAAGTTGAGTGATTGTGCCACTCACCAAGGACTATTCAGACCTTAGAGACAATCTAAAACTATAGCATATTAAGAAGGCACTGGTGAAAGAATACAAGATCTTTTCTATTTCTAGAACAATATGGCTTATGTATAAATGTTCTTGAATAGCTTTATGGGTTCACAAGTTCACTGGCTCATGAGTTGATCCTATAGGGTAGAAGGCACCCCTATTTATGTTTGAGCCTCCATGGCTTATGTGGTCACTAAAGACACAAGTGTATGGCTCTTATTTGCATTCTAAAGGGTTTCAAGGCCCCTAAACACAATCAAGGTTACTTAGGAAGTTTCTAAAAAGAAGCTAGCTCTAGACACTCTATGACACACTAGGTCCAAAAGGTTCTAGGCTCTTTTACAGAGTGCCCATGCCTTAGGCCTTCCAAAAGCTTTTTTGCCTAAGTGATACAATACCCATGCCCATTTTTGCATCTGGCTTTTCTAAAAGGTTCTATGGAAAGCTTTTCTTAAATGGCCCTCAAGCTCAGCATTAGGTAACTCTCATTGGGGCTTCTTCTCATGACCTAGCACTTAAGCTAGGATCTGGCTTCCATACACTAGCACTCAGGCCTTGGCCTCATTGGTGTTCACATGGGGTGTCACATTCTTCCCCACCTATTCCATCGATGCCCTCATCACATTTTCTTTGTAAAACTTGTTAATCTAATCATGGAACTATCACAATCCCTTAGTTGGCTCCTAACTTATCTCACTATCTGACTAGCCTTTCCATTATACCAAATACTCGTGCTTAGGTAAGTGTTGCCATTGTATACTATAAGTCAGCTAAGATGTGCTCAACCTTTCAATCATAAGAGGCCTTAATGCCTACTGGTGCTCTTTTTGTTTAGCTTTAAGAAGGATCATCCAAGTCTTCATGGTAAGGTTTGAGCATACTTACATGAAAAACTAGATGTATTACAATGATGCTACCATACCTATCCACCTTGGGTAGTCTAATAATGAATTCTATGAAGACACTTTCCCATAGGCATTTAGGAACCGAGAGTGATTCTAGGAGGCTATCTAGGGACTTTTGTTCTATCTTGTCTTATTGGCACACAAGACAAGTTTTGACATAGGCCTCCACATTGTACCATATCCTAGGCTAATGTATCAATCCTTAATAAGGGTTAAGATACGATACACACTTGGATAGCCTACCAATTGCAAGTTATGACAGCCTTCCATGACTTTTTTTCATAGCTTGCCAAACTGTAAGACAAAAAGTCAATTTCCCTTAGTGTAGAGTTAATTATGTTTGAGCCAAAACCATCTAGTCTTTTTTTGCTTCTCATACTCGATCAGGGTTTTAGCTGTGGGGTTTTAGGTCAGCCCCTCTTTGATGTGTGCCACCAAGAAATCTTTTGGCCTACTAATTACTACTAGTTTAGCCTTGTGGTTAAGTGCATCAGCCACAACATTGGCCCTTCCTAGCTTATACTCCATGGTAAAATCAAACTAGGCTAGGAAGTTTTGCCAACATGCTTGTTTGAGAGTAAGCTTTTTCTGGCTTTGGGAGTAAGCTAGTTGTCGTGTTGTCAATCATCACCGTAAACTTACTTCCTAACAAGTAATGCCTTAATGTACATAGGCAATGTACCATAGCAGTAATCTCTTTCTCCTGGACCATATATTAACACTTGGAGTCATTGAGCTTTTTACTTTTAAAGGCAATTAGATGTCAGTCCTGCATCAACACATTGCCAATAGCAAAGTTGGATGCATCAACGTGTACCTCAAATGGCTTGGTGTAGTCGGTGAGAGCTAGGACTAGCTTTTTTATGATAGCTTGTTTTAGGTAGTCAAAGGCTTCTTGGCTCTTGGGACTCCATTCTTATACTCTTCTTTTCTTGAGCATGTCGGTTAAGGGCACTATAAATGTGGAGTAACCCTTTATGAAATGTCAATGGTAGTTTGCCAAACCAAGGAATAACTATAACTCTATGACCTTGGTTGCTAGTTTCCACTTTTAGATTGTACAAACCTTGTCACCATTCATCTAGATCTAGCCATTCTCTATAATATGGCTTAAGAATGATACCTTATGCTAGGTAAATGAACATTTCTATTTCTTTATATACAATTTATTCTCCCTTAGTACTTGGAACACTTGTTGCAAGTGATCCATATGCTCATTGAGTGTTTAGCTATAGATGACAATACCATCAAGGTATACTAGAACAAATCAGTCAAGGAAGGGTTGCAATACCTTGTTCATCAGGGTGCAAAATGTCACGGGTGCATTCATAGGACCAAAAGGCATGACTAGAAACTTGTATGAACCATAGCAAGTCACACATGCCATTTTTGGATTGTCACTTTTAGCAATCCTTAGTTGATAGTAACTCTATCTTAAATCTAGCTCGGTGAACCACTGTCTCCTCTTAGTTGGTCAAACAAATTGGCAATAAGGGGAATGGGATACTTGTTTTTCACTGTAAGCTTGTTTAGCACTCGATAGTTGATGCACATTTATAAGGACCCATCATGCTTTCGCTAAAATAGTACTAGTGCACCATATAGAGCTTTAGAGGGCCTGATGAACCCTATGTCTAAAATTTCCTTGAACTATCTCTTTTGCTCTTCTAGCTCTACAAGTGACATCCTATATGAGGCTTAAGCTAGTGGCTTGGCATTGGGCACCAGGTCAATCTTGTGGTTTACCTCTTTTTTGAGTGGTAGTCTCTTAGGTAGTTTTATGGGCATGACATTCGTGAAGGACTCCAGCAACTCTAAGGGGGTGTTTTCCTTCAATTCCTGAGGCTCATCCTCTTTTAAGGCCATTAGAAAGGTGGTTTCCTTCTATCGCACAGCCTTGGTGAGCTAGATGACGAATAGTGCCTTGGTTCTAGTCCCTTGCCCTTATTTCACTAGGACAATGCATAGGCACCAATGGTCCTAGATGCAAATGCAGTTGGTGAATTGATCCTATCAAAGAGATTTAAATCGATAACAAAGTCATTGTCATCGAGAAGATTACCTTAATAGATTCCTTGTTTTTCCATGCTCCAAGTCGTAGCTCAACTCCTTGTGCTATGCACATTATTAGAACCTCTTTAGAGTTGATAGTCTTGATCCATGCCACCTTTTTATTAACCTTGATCCCTATCTCTTAAGCACTCTTTTGAACATGATCATATCAGATGCACCTATGTCCACTAAGGCATTTAACTGCTTGCTTGCAACAAAGATTTCAACAAACATGAGCCCTTTTCTCTTAAGCCCATTTTTTGCTAAGATAGAACTTAGCACGATTGAACCAAGCTTTAGTCCCCCATTCTCAGTTTGTTCTTCATACTCCTTGATAATGGCCATGAGTTTGGCTCTATTAGGATAGTTACTCGCTTGTTGTTGATCATCGCACCAAAACTAAGTCATGGGTCCATCCCAAATCACTAGCCATTTGTCTTTTTTCTTGTCTCCCTCCTTGAAGGACTTCCATTTATGGGTTGGTGTCCTACCACTACTACTCTTGTCCTTGTCTCCCTTACCTTTTCCTTTGCCTTTGGGGTTGGAAGACTCAGACTTGTCCCCTTTCTTGAATTCCACTAAGGATTCAGTAGTGGTTATAGCTCCGATGAGGTCTTAGACACCCATATTCCTTAGTTCTTGCTTAGCCCATGGCTTGAGCCTGTCCACGAATGTGAAAAGTGCCTTGTCCTCCCCAAGGTTGGGAATTTGGAGCATCTAAGAACTTCTAAACATATTCTCTCATTTTTCCATATTTGGTGAGCAACTATTGCTTGGCACGTGCCTTTTTTATGGTATATTATGTGTAAAATTGCTACCTAAACTCCTTTTAGAGCTCTTCCCATGTTCCAATGGTAGCGCCCTTACGTTATCCTCCTCAGACTTACAATGCCACCATAGAAGTTTGATGTCTACAAGATATATAAAGGTGATGCATACCTTAGTAGCACCATCCTCGATGCCCATTGCACTGAAATACTACTCCATGCCCATCAAAAGTTATCTATGTCCTTTACAAACCTTGTCCCTTTGAATTGCTTTAGGTTGGGAACCTCTACACTAGTTTAGGAGCTATTGTGAGTATGCCTTCCCTTATGACTACCTCGTATGCGAAGAGCATCCTATTAAGTTACTCCATCTCTTCCCTCATGGCTTCCGTTAGAGCCTTTAAGATAGAGTTCTTATAGGCAAAGCTTTCAATCTTTTGAAAAGAGTTTGCCTTAACTCTACTGTGATCTCCTTTCTTACTAAGACTAATTCCTCCATTTGGTTTTCATATTTATCTCATATTTCAGCCACGACCAACTCCACCTTCACTAACTAGGCATCAAAGGCTAGCATCATGTCCCTACAAGTGCCTTTCTTACCCCTTTTAGTAGTGTGTCTTATGAGCCTTTGCCTTTAGCGTGCTGGTGGCTCATCTCGAAAGTTGGCATTATCTTGGATTACGGTTGCACACCAAATTGTGCTCTGATACCAACTATCATTGGCTATGATCTTTAGCCTTGCAACCATATGGCCTTAGGCGAGAAACTACCATATATGTATGCCTAAGTTAGCCTTTAATCGAGTTGAGTGAGTGTGCCACTCACTAAGGACTAGTCAAACCCTAAAGACAATCAAACACTATAGCACACTAAGAAGGCACTGGTGAAAGAATACTAGATCTTTTCTATTACTAGAATAATGTGACTTATGTACAAATGTGCTTGAATTGCTTTGTGGGTTCATAAGTTTACTAGCTCATGAGGTGGTCCTATGGTGGAAGGGGGCACCCCTATTTATACTTGAGCCCCCATGGCCTATGTGGTCATAACGGAGTGAAGTGTGTGGCTCTTATTTGCATTTTAAAGGGCTAGACACATACAAGATCAGTTAGGGAGTTTCTAGAAAGGAGTTGGTTTTAGACACTATGGTGCATTGGGTCCAGAAGGTTCCAAGCCCTCTCACAAAGTGTCCACGCCTTAAGCCTTTCAAAAGCTTCCTTGCCTGAGGTGATATAGTACCTATGCCATTTTTAAATCTGGCTCTTCTAGAAAGTTCTATGTTCACCTTCACATGTATAGTGCCTACACAACCTTTTTAGGGCTTTCTTAAAGCTTCTCCCAAATGGTCTTCAGTCTCAGCATCAAGTAACTCTTACAGGGACTCATTCTTGCTACTTGGTGTTTAAGCAAGGTCTAGCACTCATGCACCGACACTCAAGTTTTGGCCTTGATGGTGCTCATACGGGGTGTGACACTTACACCACCCCAAGGAGTCGTTACCTGGCTCAAGGACTTGTCTGGGGCTTAGGGTAGCATTAATCGTATGTGTCACAATCCATGCACATGTGCTAGACCAAGAGAGTCACGTGATAGGTCTTGCTCAAGATGGCATGCGTGAAACACTAGGATGGATTAAGACCAAAGTTCTAAAGGCACATATTTTACCCAAGTGTACAAGCCAAGGCTAAGATCGGAGTGTAAGAGTCCACTCATGTTAAGCTGCATGGTGCTAGGCATGAGGACTACTCGTTGGAAAGATCTAGAACACCCTAGAAGAGTGGCATGGGTAATTAGGCATAAAAAAGCCTAAAACTACTTGGAGTCAAGCTAGGTACATAGGCATAGAAGACTTTACAGAAGCCTTAAGGCAAGCCAGGTATACGGGTACTATAACATTAAGATGGGAAAGTCTCTAAAAGACACTAGGTATGGGTAGAATGGCATACTGGGTTTGACAACTAGGAGGACCAAGCCTTGAGGCATATTGGAGGTCTAGGTCAGGGGAAATAGCCTAGAATAGTGGTATGGGTAGTGCTTAAGACTCTAAAGGCTCAAGGCCAATATTTAGGTTTAGTAGAATTGAGCAAGGCCTAGGTGCAGACACTGGTGAGTGTTATATGAATTTACAAGCCATAAAAATGGCATTGGCATGGTAAAAATATGAAGATGTGCCTAAACCCACGTACTACCTGATTATGGTACACATGGTAGAGGCTTGAGCCTAGGATACCCACACTTGGTGTGTGGCTTAGCACATGCTGATGGTGTGTAAGGAAACTACCTGCACAAAGGGCCAATATGTACCGATGGTTGTCAAAGCATGTGTCAAGACCAAGGCCCAACAAGTCTCGATAATGGTTTAGGCATTTGCATGTGCCATAATCTATAAGCTAGTCTAGGCTTAAAGGTTTTTCTTTAGTTGAAGAGCTGTTTTAGTTGTAGCAAGATAAAGTCTAATAGCTAAGGGGCTAGCCTTGAGGCGTATTAGAGGTCTAGGTGACAGGGAACTAGCTCACAATAGTGGTACAAGCAGTGATCAAGACTCCAGTGGCTCAAGCATGGCGTTTAGGTTTGGTGGATTGAGCTAGGCCCAAGTGCGGGTACTGTGAGCATTATATGAATTTACAAGCCATAGAAATGGCATTGGCATGGCAAAAATATAAAGATGTGCCTGAACTCACCTATTACCCGATCATGGTATGCATGGTGCATGGCTTGAGCTTAGAATACACCTACTTGGTACATGGCCTAGCTTGTGCTGATGGTGTTTATGGCAACTACTAGCACAAAGGGCTAGCATGTGTCGATGATGGTCGAAGCATGTATAGAGACCAAGGGCCAACATATCCCGAAGGTGGTTGAGGCAAGTGTATGTGTCATAGTCCACAAGTTAGTCCAAGCCTAAGGGTTCTTTCTAAGTCAAGTAGCAGTTTCAGTTCTAATAGAAAAGGGCCTAACTACTAGGGGAACTAGGCCTTGAGGCCTACTGAAGGCCCAGGTCATAAGAAAATAACCTAAAATAGTGGTACAGGCAATGATCAAGGCTCCAAATGCTTAGGCACAGTGTTTAAGGTCAGCAAAATTGAGTCAAACCCAGATATAGGCACTAGTGAGTGCTTATGTGAATTATAGGCCATGAAAATGGCATCAATGCAACAATTATTATGAAGATGTGCTAAAATCCACCTACTTCCTAGTTGTAGTGCACATTGTGTATGGCCTAGGTCCAAGATACCTGTGTATGGTGCATTGCATAGCTTATGTTGCTGATGTTTAAGGGAATTGCCCGCATAAAGGGCTAGAATGTGTCGACAGTGGTCGAAGCATATGACAAACCAAGGGACAACATGTCCTAATGGTGATTGAGGCATATGCTTCTGTCACAGTCTACAAGCTGGTCTAGGCTTAGGGGTTCTCTCCTAGCCAAGAAGTAGTTCTAGTAAGAAAAGGTCCAACTGCCAGAAAGACCAGGCCTGTAGGCCTATTGAAGGCCCAGGTCATAGGGCACTAGCCCATAATAGTGGTAAAGGCAATGATCAAGACTCTAGAGACTCAAGCATGATGTTTAGGTTTGGTGGAATAGAGCTAGGCTCAAGTGCCAGTTCTAGTGAGTGCTTTGATGAATTGACAAGCCATAAAAATGGCATTGGCATGGTAGAAATATGAAAATGTGCCTAAACTCACCTACTACCCAATCATAGTGTGCATAGTGCATGGCCTAGCCCAGGATAACTATGTATGGTGTGTGGCCTAACATGTGTCGATGGTGTTTGAGGGAATTACCCACATAAAAGGCCAAAATGTGCTATTGATGGGTGATGCATGTATCGAGACCAAGGGCCAACATGTCCTGATAGTGGTCAAGGCATGTGCATGTGTCATAATCCACGAGCTGGTCCAAGCCTAATGGTTTTTTTCGAGTTGAGAAGTTCTATTTCTACCAGGATAGGGTTAGACTGACAAAAAGACCAGGCCTTGGGCCTATTAGAGGCCTATGTTGAGTGGAACTAGCCCAAAATGGTAGTACGGGTAGTGATCAAGACTCTAGAGGCTTATGCATGGTGTTCAAGTTCAGAAGAATTAAGCCAGACCTAAATGTAAGAGCTGATGAGTGCTTATATGAATTTATAAGCCATAAAAATAGCATTAGCATGACAGAAAATAAAGATGTGCTTGAACTCAATTAAAGCCTGATCATGGTGCACATGGTTTATGGCCAGGGGCATGATACTTATATGTGCTAAATGGCCCAGCATGTATTGATGGTGCTTAAAGAAACTGACTGCACGATGGGCTAGCATGTGCTAATGGTGTTCGAAGCTTGTGCCAAGACCAAGGTTCAACATGTCTCAATGGTGGTTGAGCCATGTGTATGCGTCACAATCTACAAGCTGGTCCAGGCCTAAAGGTTCTCTCTGAGTCAAGGAGCAAGTTGAAGCATGTGCCAAAACCAAGGTTCAACATGTCCCGATGGTGGTCCATGCATATGCATGTGTCACAATCCATAAGCTAGTCTAGGCCCAGGGGTTCTCTTCGTGTAAAGGAGCAATTCTAGCGCTAGTGAGACAACATTTGACAACAAAGAGAACTAGGCCTTGAGGCCTACAAAAGGCCTAAGTTACTAGGACGTAGCCCATAATAGTGGTATAGGTAGTGATCAAGACTCTAGAGACTCATGCAAGTTATTCAGGTTCAACAAAATTGAGTTACACCTATTGGTGCCTACGAGTGATGCATAAGCACACAATCAAACCCAAGTGCAGGCACTAATTATCAAAGTGTGGGTGTATGGTCACACCAAGGTGCAGGCATGCTTGAACACTATCCTAAGAGAATAAGATTTATAGGCTTCTAGAAGGCCAAGTATTGTAACACAATCTTTGACAAGCTAGAATTATTCCAAGAACTTGAGTTTCATAGGCTATAGATAGAGTCAATTCCCTATCCAAGGCCACATGGAGTTTAACTTAAGACCAAAGCTTGTGACACATACACCGAGTGCCATTTGGTGATGATGGCAATTGAGGGGCAAACAAGTGCATTAGGTAGGAAGGTCATAGTACACATGACACACCAAGTGCCAGCATCTACCAAAGAGGTGTCTAAAGTAACAACCCACTACAAGTGCCAACATCTGCCAAAGAGGTGTCCAAGGCAACAACCTGCACCAAGGGCACACTTGTGCCGATGGTTATCAAGGCTAGTGCCTTCACCAAGTGTTAGCATTTGGCGATGGTGTCTGAGGCTACAATAAGCCAGCATCTACTGATGGTGTTGGATGCTATTGCCTACATGAACCAAAGGCTAGGTGCTATTGATGGCATGCAAAAATAGTCGATCTAGGGGCTAGCAAGTGCCAATAGAGTTCAAGGTAAATGCCCATACCAAGGGTGAGCCTGTCCTTGTAACAAATACCAAGGGCATTTGGTTGTCATTGACTTGGACACTTGAGGGAGGGATGTCATCCCCCAGCTAAATCAGTTGTAATGGAAAACACCATTTATCCCTAACCCTAGTGGGGTATAGTGTAAAAAAATTGAAGTGAGAGGACTTTGATGGGTGTAGAGGGGAGGGATGAATCAAAGCGACAAAGGGTTGAGTCTCAGTGGATGAGAGCAGTAAGGTCACTTTGCCATTTACAATACCTTATCACATATTTAAGTCATTTGCAAAGGATTCTACTCATTGCTCGATGGACATTAAGCTCCAAGGAGGCCTACACAGCTTGTCTGCCTAGGGCTACACCTACGACATGTGTCTTTGGGGGCCATAAGCCCTTATACAAGTCAACAATTGGGCAATGGGCACATGCATCACTTCTAGCCTGAATTTTGACTTAGAGGCATTCAGTCATAATTCAACCCACAGTGGCTTCACACCACCGGCTTTTCAACTAAATGTGATGACCGATTATGCAAATCAATAGTTCAACTCATACTAGGTTAAATTACTATTGTGACACTACCATTAATAGGGTAAAACTAACCTATCTGGTGATGGGTGAAACCTAGCTTATGTTCCTTATTAGTGGGTGAACAATCCAACACTTGGTGAATTTTGATTCACAATGATAGGAAGAGCCAACATTGAAGGATAAAAAAGCAATGTCACTATGAATTCTTAGCTGCCACAAGCTAATTATCCTTGTGGTAACTTTTTGTACACCTCTAGCTTCAAATTTTGATGGTCTAAAAGATCGATAGGCCATGCTTTCATAGTTTGTATTCATACTAGAAATCAAAATCTTACACTTTTTTTCTGCTTGCCAAAAATGGCTCACTTAGAGCTCTCGATTCTTTAAGAATAGGTCAATGGCATTGCATCCACGATGCCTCTAATTATTTGCTTTACCTGATAAAACTTGTTAAGGGCTCTAGCTATCCTGAAGGAAACTTTAGAGGGAACTAGCTAATAGATGGTTTGATTAGTCTTTAACCCATATACCTATGTCAGACAAATGATTTGCAAATCAGTACACTATGGGCCTCTACAAGAGTTTCCTCTAGCTTTAACCTGCTCAAGCATAGTTCACCATCATTTGGGTCTTAACAGGCATGCTCACACTCAAACTTTTTTCAAAATATCAAGGTCGATTGGTGGTGCACCTATAAGGGATCCTACCAATCTGTTTCCTTGTGCCTTACAGGTTTGTTAGCCTATTGACTCACATAGATGTTAGACTCCTTGGTTCGTGTTTCAAGACAAGCTAAATGGGGAGCTTGTAGGTTGATGCTAAGAGCACATCGAAGCTGAAGGCATATCAAAAGCCTGAGATTTGGCCACCACCATGACCCGTATCGATCCACGCACGAAGCCAATCAATGGACTGTCTCTTGTTGTTCCACTTCAACTAGGGCACATCACCAGCTGCCATCCACTTTCCTCTCAACAATTTCGAGCACTCTTTATCTCTCTTTTCAAAGTCCTTTCCATCTTTCCCTTGTGGTACTTGTTTGCTATCAGTCTCTTACCCATATTTGGCCTTTGGATGGAATTTATCACCTTATTGGGGTTGCTTTCCCAAACAACCTGACTCATAGACAGCGTCTTATGGTGTGACAAGGCACAATAGGGCTTTCACAATTTCCAATGCCCTTTTCTAGGGGACTTAGGCCTGATCCACTGTTGAGGACAATTCTCTAGACTACAATTCAGATGCTGAAGGCACCTAATTCTCAAGCTGGGCTATAGTGCATGACACCCAAGTAAGTGTGCCCTCACCTAATGGCTTGGGGTGTAACTTGCATTCAAAAACTTAATGGTCCACGAGATTCTACAATTCACACCAAGTATTGCATTTCGCTACGTTCTTCATTAAGGCAAGAGCTGAGATATCCTTTGCTAATAGTAGTTTTAGTTGTTCTTGACAAAAGGAGTCATAATGCCACCCATACACGTATCGTGAATAAGATGGTGATGGTACACATTCTCTTTTTCATTTTGATTCCTTATGCAATTCATGCCAGGGGTTCATTATTCAACCATGGGGGTCATAATGATTGTTTTCCCTACCCTAAAGGTGAAACATAGCAACCATCATGTCTGCCCAAGGCTAAATGGGGCTTAGGGCATAGAGGCAGCCTTGCCCCCTTGGTGTTTCATTAACGCATTCATGGGTCATTTGTTGAGTAGGTTTTGACAATGATCCTTCCTCTAAATGATAAGGTTCAATAGACTTTTGATGACATCATACGCAGTGAACCATCCATATCACCATGATCCAAACACTTCATCAGACCATTCATTTAGTAGGAGTGATGGGTGGAGTGTACAACGGGTAGTGACATAGTCAATGTAAGCTAATGACTCATGCGTACTAGAAATTCCTTATTGAAGACCAACAATTGCAATGATCTATCCCCATCATGATAAAATTTCAAAGATTACCTAGGCTTATCAGCCAAGGCTATAAACTTGTTGAATACATTAGTGTAGCAAGCATGAGGCCTAGAACATCTAAAGGCATCACAAATTTGTTATTACTTCAAACTTTCTTGGCCTAAGTGGCCATAGTTCCTCTAAAAAGCCAGCCATAAAGGATCACCTTTATGTAGCTAGTTAGCATGCTAAGGTCTCATTTGCTAATGAAATTAACCAGACAAATCGTTCCTCAAAATAAGAAAAACCATGCACCACCACCCATAGAATCAAGAAAGAGCTTTTAGTTTGTCAATCTTTACTATGTCTAGACCTGGTAAGTTTTCTCATGTTAAGTTAAATTAAGCTGTAGCCTCCACTCTTGGTGGTGCTTTTCCGTCAAAGACTTTGATTTGTCATAAGGTGTTGGTGGAGTCCTAAAAGTAACATCTATCAATCCTTAGTCAACATCGTTTATGGTTTAGACTAGAATGATATCTGATCATTTTTTAGCCCTTAACTTTCATTCTTGACTAAGGAAAACATCCTTCGCAATTGCTTTTGTAGCTGTTCATCTTTCATAAATCCAAGAATTTCACCTCTAACTATGAAATACAAATGCCTCTGACTATCTTTGTTAATCATTACTCCAATCCCAAAGGCCAACATAATAATACCAAAATCCTATGATGTTATTCCACGTTAATGTATACAAGCGTAGGCCTACTTAGAACACTCTAATTTTTTTAAAGTAACAGTGCTGAAGGAATGACCCAACCAATTAAGGCCAAAATGCATTGGTAATAGTAGGGATGAGTATATCGATGCTCATCGTAAGATAGACTGGATAACCTAACCCTAGCTCTAACTATGAGCTTTTTAACTATGAAAACTTAAATATATGCTATTTGAGCTGGAATTACCATCACTACTGGCACCAAACTTGCCCTTCAATGGATCCTTGTTAAAAGATTTAGATTGCACTCATTTTAATTACCAGACTCATAAAGGTTGGTATTGTTATTTATTGTCACTACCTCCTTATGTTAGGATTGGGTAATTTGCATGCCTGCTGCCTTCTTTCGATGTGGTCACCATTTCTCAAGCTCCCTCTTTAGAATTGACCCTAATTCTTTGTCACTTATCACCACCATAGTAGGCCACTATCCTACCATCGAAGGTTGATAGGGAAAAATTTTGAATAATGCATTGCTGGCATAAAGGCCATGCAATCCATCAAGTTATCATGAATCATGAGAGCAATGAGCAAAGCCTGTATTGATATTTTATCTAATAAATGCATCCCTTCCAGAAGTAGGGGTTTGTTGCACATATTAGCTCTAAAATTACTATGGCTCTCCAAGTAATAGATACCATCAAACAAATTATAACTAATTTAATAAGCCATTTATAGTTTCATAATCTAAATTAGTTCATACTTAGATATACATGGCCTAACCTTTGCGATAAGCATTTGACTACTTGCAGGATCAAGTAGGTAGCATTCCTTTAAGGCATTGGCATTACATAGGCCTCAATGCACTAATTGAATGGCAAAGAGAACCAACATGGAGCACAAGCATTGTGCATGTCAAGCACATAAAATGCATAACATCGAATGAACAAGGGTTAAGAGCCCATACCCATAAACGTTATACATCCGAGAGCTCGATCAAACACCAACCACCAATACGAGAATAGAGGTTTGGGTGGCATGCTTGGGATATAAGGCATGATTGAGGTTTAACTTATGATCCTTAAGGACACAAGACAGGTGAGGGATGGCAAGATATCCAGTTTCCATCAATTTTGGTATGTACCACAAGATCCAAATTACACCTTCAAGGTACGATGACCGCATAAGGGGATATTGAAGAGGATGATGGGTAGATAGTTCAATGTATCAAGCATGGAGCCTACCAACACATAACTATAGCACCACTCAAATGCTAATTGCGTACAAGTGGCAACATCCATATACACCAGTCCATAATCTACCCAATCGATTACTCGATGAATGAGCAAAGAAAATGATGTACAATGCCACACCACAACTACTTAAAATAAGAAAAACACAAGCAAGGGCCACAAGATTACCCTTGCCATCCAACAAGCAACAATGACATGACACCACCAATGCTTGGTGTAGCTAGGATCGCATATGCAAACTTTGCTATTAGCACCCTAAAGGGACATTGCTTGATTCAAAGACTTGTTCCTGGGATCTTGGGCAGCATTGGTTGCATGCACGGGCTTGGCTAAGCCAAAGCATTTTTATGGTCGATGAGAAATGACCAAGAGACTACCAAATACCTAAAAGACTTGGCCCTACTAAGCTCGTGAACCTAGCTTCTACTTGCACCACCATAAGGAGTCATTGCCAAATTTAAGGACTTGGTCTAGGGTCTGAAGCAGCATCAGCCACATGTATTTTTTACATGGATGCCAACTAGTTAAAGCCATAGGCTTTTTTGAGTCATCAAAGTAGCTAGTCATCGGACAACATGGCTAGAAGGCATGCAAGGCTTAGATTTTGCTTTAGGGACATTGCCATGATACATTCAATGACAAGCCCATCACGCACACCTACCCCCCTTATGGGAGGGAAAGGGCTTGGATAACCACCTTTTAAAGAGCATGAGAGATTTTATAGATATACTACCAATAGACATTAAAGTGTCTATATTAGGGGCATTTTTTTCAAACAAGCATATCCTAAACCAAGGGTTTGTAAGAACCAATGGTGGTTGAGGCTTTTGCCTACACTAAGGCCCTAGTGTGCCTTTATCCTGCCATGACTAACCTTAAGTTGAGTAGCAGATAAGGGCTTATGGTTGTGATAGTTGTCTTAAAACTATACACAGGTAGTGTAAGTCCTGAAACATGTTACTGACAGTGTGTGTGGGCAATGTGAGCCCTAGTCCCTAAGATGCATGGGCAAGTGCAAGTTAGTGGGTGGGCACTTTGAAGCCAGGTAGCCAGTCGAGTGCTATTGGTCAAAACCATGCATAGGCACCCTTGAATGGGTTGGTGGAGCAATAAAGGGAATGGGAAATTGTGGTGGTCAAGAGACAAGTCACTGGGTCTTAAGTTTGTTAAAGAAAGGCCCTGAAGTGGCTGGAGAGAAAAATGTCCCCATTTCAAACAGTCTTACAATTCTTGGTAAGATGGCTGGGAAATTCCTACATTCTTTATAAGGGATGATTGGTGTTTGCTTCTCACCATCCTTTTGGTTAGCAAATAGGTAAGGGCCTAGCTAGTCTAAAGTGAGCTACTCCTAGGTACATGTGGTGTCTAGATTAGCAGGCATCGTTAGGTCACGAGTGTGGCATAATGTCTTCTTAGGTTAAGGTAAACCCGAGGATGGTTGGGGCCAATGGGCCTCGTATTGCACCTTTGCATTAAACCATGGGGTTAGACGATAGCATTCACTATGCCCTTTTATTTCCCCTCATTGTGCTGATTTGATCAATAACCAAGGATCATGAGATGATATTGTGTAGGAGGGGCAACATTGAGCTTGGGGGATGAGGGGCACCATTGAGCTTGAGGTATTTTTGGCTTGGGCTATACACAATGTGTACCACGATCGATTAATAGGTTGGTTCAAGCATATCTTCATATTTCTGTGATGCTAATGCCTTTTTTATGGCCTGTAAATTCAAATAAACACTCACCAGTGCCCATACCTAGGCCTGGCTAAATTCCACCAAACCTTAACACTATACTTGAGTTGCTAGAATGTTGATCATTGCTCATACCACTATTTTAGGCTACTTTTTCACAACATGGACATCCAATATGCCTTAAGGCTTAGTCCCCTTAGCTATCAGACTCTATCCTACTAGAACTAGAATTGCTCTTTCACTTGAAAAGAACCCTTGAGCCTAAACTAACTTGCAGACTGTGGCATATGCACATGCCTCCACTACTACTGGGATATGTTGGCCTCTAGTCTTGGCACATGCTTCGACCACCATCGGCATATGCTGGCTCTTTGTATAGGCAGTTCCCTCAAACACCATCAGTATATGTTGGGCCACTCACCATGCATGGGTATCCTAGGCCCAGGTTATGCATAATGTGCACCACGATCGAGAAGTAAGTGGGTTCACGCACATCTTAATATTTTTACCATGCTAGCTGTATTTTTATGGCTTGTAAATTCATATAATGATCCCGTAAGCCTTCATGTGAAGTTTTATGGCAAGATAACTCATTTTCTATTTTTCATGATTTTTATAATTTTTTAAAAAGGATTTTTGCCCAAATTTGGTATAAGTGATCCTTATATTTTTTTTTGGCATCCATAAAAAATTCAGCTAAAAAATCAAAGTGTAGAAGATTTTGTGGCCATTTCAAAAAAGCATCCCTATTTCAAAAACTTGAATGGCTACTAGCTGCCAACCTATAAAAACTCTTACGCTTTTAAAGAGGGTGTGAGTTATTGAGGTTCCTTGGGGGATAGACGGCCAATGTAAGGTCTAAGGACTAGCACCCATTGCATATCACGTGTGCATACCCCTTGCTACCCTTCCCCAATCACTGGAACCACTAATATGGTCAGTCAAGTTCTCCGGCTATGGTACCCTATGCCAAAAAATGTACAACCAACACATGCCTGAGCCTAGGATATGCTTTGGGGCCAAGAATTGAACTTCGACCAAAGCCTTAACCATCATCAACACAAGTCGGCTTTTGGTATAAACCCCTGCCTCGATCACTATTGGCCCATGCTGGCCCTTGGTGAGGGCATATACCTTGATTAACATTGGCACAATCCAGACCTGGTGTGGCTAATACCTCGATCAATGCCAACAAAAGATGGCCTTTGGTATGGGCAGTTACCTTGAACACCATTAGTATATGTTGGTCCTTGATATGGGCACTAGCTTTGAACACCATTGGCATATGTTGAGCCATAAAATGGGCACATGCCTTGACCACCATCGGCACTTGCAAACCCTTAGTGTAGGATATACTTATTTGAAAAAATTATCCCCATTATAGACACTTTAATGTCGATTGCTAGCTTATTTATAAAATCTTTCGTGCTCTTTAAGGGGTGGTTGTTCACATCCCCTTTCCCCCCAAAGGGGGGAGTAGGTGTGTGTGATGGGCCTGTCATTGCATACATCCATAGCAACTTCTTTAGAGCAAAATCCAAGTTGTGCATGCCTTCTAGCCATGTTGTCTTGTGACTGGTTGCTCCGATGACCTACAAGAGCCTATGGCCTTGACCAATTGGCATATAAGTAAAAATGGGGCTTAGCTATATTGAGCTAGTCACAGACTTGGTCTAGCCAAGTCTCTTGGGTATTTGGTAGTCTTGTGGTCCCTTCTCATCGACCATAAAAATGCCTCGACCTAGCCAAGCCTATGGATGCAACCGATGCTACGCAAGACCCCAAGAACAAGTCCTTAAATTAGGAAACATCTTCATGGGGTGATGAAGCAGAGTTTGCACAAGTAGTCTTAGCCAAACCAAGCATTGGTGGTGTCATGCCATTATTACCTGTTGAATGGTAGTGGCAATCTCGTGGCCCTCTCTTGTGGCATGGCCTTGTCTATCATTTTTTTCACTCATTTATCGAGTAATTCATTGGGTGGATTATGGACCATGTCCATGGATGCTACTACTTCTAAGCAATGGGCATATGAGTGGTTCTATGGTTGTGTATTTTGGCAAGCTCTATGCTTGATGCATCGAATTGTTGACCCATCATCCTCTTCAATCTCTCTCCATGTGGTCATTATACCTTAGAGGCATAATCAAGATCCTGTGTTGCATACCTAAATCAATGGAAATCGAATGTCTTACCATCCCTCATCCATCTTATATCTTTAGAGGCTATAGGTTGGACCTCAATTGTGCCCCATGTCCCAAGTGTGGCACCTAAACCTCTATGGCCACATTGGTGCATTGGTGCATTAGTGTTCAATTATGCCATTAGATGAAGAACATTTTATGGGCACAACCTCTTAACACTTGTTTGTTCAATGTTATGCATTTTACATGCTCTACACACATGATATTTGTGCTCCATGTTGGGTCTCTCCACTGCTCAGTTGGTGCATTAAGGACCATGCAGTGCCAACATCCTAAAAAAATTCTACTTGGTTGATCCTACCACATCCAAGGAAGGCAACAGGTGTGCAAATTACCCAATCTTGACATTGAGAGGTAATGACAATAAATAACAATATTGAGCTCTATGAGTCTAGTAATTCAAATAATTACAATCTAAATCCCTTAATGAGGATCCATTGAAGGGCAAGTCTAGTGCCAGTAGCCATGGTAATCCCATCTCCAATAGCATGTATTTAAGTTGTTTCAATTAAAAAGCTCATAGTTAGAACTAGGGGTGGGTCATCCTATTTGTTTGACGATGAGAACCAATCTACTCATCCTTACTACTGATGATGGACTCATGGTATTAATTCATTGGGTTGTTCCTATGGTGCTATTGCTTTGAATGAATTAGAGTGCTCAAAGCAGGCCTATCCTTATATAAATTAGCATGGGATAACAACATAGGATTTTAGTCCTATTGTGTTGGCTTTTGGGATATGAGTAATGATTATCAAGGATAGTCGGAAGCATTCATATTTCATAGTCAGAGGTGAAATTCTTGGATTTATGAAAGATGAAAAACTACGAAAGCATATGCCAAGGATGTTTTAATTAATCAAGAATAAATGTTGAGGGCTTGAAGATGATCAGATACCATCTTAGTCTTTACCATAAATGATGCTGACCAGGGATCGACAGATGTTACTTTTAGGACTATGCTAGCACCTTATGAGAAACCAATGTTTTTGGGTTTCGGGCGGAGTATGGTTGCAAGGCTAAAACTTAAAAAAGTTGACAAAAAGGCACCATCAGGAGTGGAGCCTATGACTTAATTTGACTCAACATGGGAAACTTTCCTAGTCCAAACATAGCAAGGATTGATAGATTGAGAGCTCTTTCTTGATTTTATGGGTGGTGATGCATGGTTGTTCTTAGTTGCTAGAGCGATTTGTCTAGTTAATTCCATTAATGAATGAGACCTCAGCCAGCTAAATACATGGAGGTAATCCTTTTTGGCTAGCTTTTTAGTGGGACTATGACCGCTTAGGCCAAGTAAGTTTAAGGTAATAACAGGTCTGTGATGCCGTTAGATGTTCTGAGCTGCATGCATAATACACTGACATATTCAATGAGTCTGTAGCCTTGGTCGACAGGCTCAAGTTATCTTTGAAATTTTGTCATGATGGGGTAGGTCATTGCAATTGTTGGTCTTCAATGAAGAATTCCTAGCAAGCATGAGTCATCAGCTCATGTTGACTATGTCTCTGCCCTTTGTAGACACCACCATCGCTCCTACTGATTGAATAGTCTGATGAAGTGTTCATATTGTGGCGACATGGATAGTTTCTGCCTATGACATTATGAGAAATCCACTGAGCCTTATTATTTAGAGGAAGGAGAACTGGTAACAAGGTTTCTATAGGTGAACCTATGCAAGGATCATTATCGAAACTCACTCAATGAATGACCCAAAAATGTGTTAAAGAAACACTAAGGGGGCAATGGTGCCTCTATGCCCTGAGCCCCTTTTGGCCCTAGGTGGGTGTGATGGTGGCTTTATTCCACCTTTCGGGTGGGTAAAATGATTGGTATTACCATCTACGGCTGAATAACAAACCCCTGATGTGAATCATAACAAGGAACCATAATGAAAAAGAATGTGTGTCCATCCCATTCGCTATGCGTGCACAGGTGGCATCATGATTCCTTTTGTCATGAAAAACCAAAACAACTCTTGGCAATGGATATCTAAACTCATGCATCGATGAAGAATGTAGTGAAATGTGATACTTGGTGTGAATTGTAGAATCCCATGAACCATTGAGTCTTAGAACACAAGTTGCACCCAAGCCATTAGGCCAAAGGCACACCTACTTGGGTGTCATGCATCGTCATACCCTCCAACCCCCTACCTATCGAGCTTGAGTGAGAGGGGAAGATGGCCTTCCGTGATCTCGTCGATCATTATTGGCCTAAAAGTGAGTCTCTGGCAATGATAGCACCATGACCATTGGTGGTAAAGCTCTCAACGTGCCTTGTCTCTGGTGATGCATGCTCATTGTCTATCCAAACGCCATCAAACCCCCTATATCACTCATTTGATGCTCGCATAATAACCCCAGGTCAGGCGAGATTACCTACTGAGTTTAAGCATATTAATAAGTAGAGAAAAATAAACTTACTAGGTTTCCCCTAGTAATGGTAAACGAACCAAGAATAATCAAACTTGATAATCAGGTGCCCATAGCATTTGAATTATTGCTTGGAAAAGTGTCCTTAGTGATGGATCAAAGCCAAAGTACCCTAAAAAGGGGAGACAGAGAGGGTGAGAGTCCTAAATGGGTAGTAAATTCTATCCAAGGCTAAATACAAGTGAGAACCCAATAGTGAACAAATATCGCAAGGGAAAGATGAAATGGACTTTGGAAAGAGAGTCAATGAGTACTTGAAATTGTCAAGAGGGAAGTAGATAGGGGCCGATGATGCACCCTGATTAAATGTGGTATAATGAGAGCTGGTTTATTGATCAGCTCAAGGAATGGATTAACACAGGTCATAGTAGCGATCCAAGCCTAAGCTTTTGTTATGCCCATAGAGACATCATCGCCATGATCATGGAATGCACATGTGCCATCTCGGCATGCCTCAGCACCAGCATGCTCTTAGCATTGGCCTGTAAGCTCCCTATCTAGCCTATCTTGAAACACAGACCAAGGAGTTGACATGTGTATAAGTCAACAAGCTAGAAAACTAGTAAGGCGCAAGGAAGTTGATTGGCAGGATCTCTTACAAGTGCACCATTGGATAACCTTGATCTTTTGAGAAGGTTTTAAGTGTTTGCATGCTTATTGGGACTCGAAAGATGGTGAACAATGCCTAAATGGGTCAAAGCTAAAGGAAACTCTAGTAAAGGCCTACAACAATATTGACATGCAAATCATTCATCTGAATTGGGTATAGGGGCAAAAGACTAATTGAATCATCTAGTAGCTGGCTCCCTTTGAAGTTCTCTAAAGATAGTTGGAGCCCTTAGTGAGTTTTATTGGGTAAAGCCAATGATTAGAGGTATTGAGGGCACAATGCCCTTGACCTATTCTCAAACTTTAAATAGGTAGGATGGCGTGACTGTTTTGTTAAGCTATGCCATGGAATCAAGAGCTCCAAGTGGGCCATTTTTGGTATGCGAAATTGTCAATGCAAGATGAATCAAAAACTAGGTTACTGTGCCCAATTACATTGCTAACCTTGAACCCACAAAGGGTGTTGGTCAATGAAGACACCAGGATGATGGTCATGGAAGTCGAAATCCACTAAGGAGTTTTAACAACTCACCTACCGAATCAACTAGCCTTGAAAATAGATGGTGTTTAAACGCACAACTTATTCTTGGTTGTTGAGGTAAGGGCCAGGCCCTAATGAGTATGAAAGTGTATCAGTTGCCGTAAAACCTAGGGCATAAGCTTGAGTAGAGCAGCCATTAGTCCAGACCTTGGTGGTAGTAGCAAATATTCAAATGAGAACTTTAAGGGCCAATGAGGGGAAAGATTCCATGTGAATGGGACTTACACATGGGTTAGTCTATCCTAAGAGACAAGTAAAACCCATTCAACAGCATGTCTAGCGCAAGCTTTGAAAGGGAGTTGGGTTAAAATTCATGAACTAGGATGCATCAGCTAATAGCAACATTAGGAAGTCCAAAGACATCGATGGGGGCCTCAAGAAGAGTTATCTTTTTTGTTTAATAGCCTACCCACCCTAAAAATAGCTCAATCGAAAGTAGGGTCTAGTTGCCAGAAGAGCACTGCACGTCACATGGTGTTTAGTGCACGCTTGACTGCTCTTGAAAATTTGGAGGATTAGGTGTTGACCATACCTAATCATACTTATAACTACATAACGTCTCCATGGTGAACAACCTCTAGTTGATGGAACAATGTAGGTAAAGGAAGTCGACAAAAATGGATCCATAACCTTGAGAAAAGGATTGGCTCTATGGATTGGCATGGGGTTTCCCATCTTGAACCCATTGGTTGTTGATGCACTGCTTGAGCTACTCCCATAATAAGAGTGAGTCACTGCATGCCAATCGAGGGATGGACTGGAAACGACTTATTCGGGGGCCTTCCCCAAGCATCGAATAGTCAACTCAAAACTGGTATGGATGAGGGGAATCTAACTATTTAATTAAAACAAAAGCATTGTGATGGTCCTTACAAATGCTCACACAATGTGATTTTTACCTAGTGGTTTGAATGTCAAAGTGAAAAAATTCAACCAAGCACTGGCAAACAGTGGGAGTAACTATAACTCTCTTAAAGGAGCCAAATGCCTCATCATCAAATTAGTGTTACGCATGAATAAATTAACGAGATTCTCACTATCCCTATTTACTATCTAGCAAAACCACAACCAAGGGAATGAGCTTAGCAGAATTAGTTTGGAAATGAGACCTTGTTGAGCTTAACTCTAGTTCGACTTTGTGAAATGACTTGAGAAGAGTACAATAGGTGGGAGCTGTAGGGAGCAATTGAAATACAACTACTTTTAACATTATTTTACTTATTCCATGAATTGAAGGTAAGACACAACCCCTTCTTTTGGTCCCAAGACCGACCTCAGTCAGTCAATATGGGCAGAAGACATTGTCAGGTGAGGAGATTGGTTGGGGTGGCACATTTGTTAAAAGATAACACAGGCATTCTAAATTAAGCTCAATGAGAACAAAAATCTCATGTGGAACAAAAGGGAAAATGCTTGTTTGATTCTAATTTCCAATACGAATACAAACCATAAAAGTGTGGCCTATTGATCTTTTAAACCTTTAAAATTTGAAGCTAGAGGTGTCAGAAAAGTTACAATAGGGATAACTAGCTTATGGCAGCCAAGCGTTATAGTGACACTGCTTTTTGATCCCTCAATGTTAGCTATTCCTATCATTGTGAAGTAGAATTCACCAAGTGTTGGATTGTTTACCCACAAATGGGGAACATGAGCTAAGTTTAGACCATCATGAGATAGGTTAGTTTTACCCTACTAATGGTAGCGTCACAACAGTAATTCAACCTAGTATAGGATGAACCATTGATTAGCACAATTGGTCATTGCACTTGGTTGAAAAGCTAGTGGCATGAAGCTATCATGTGTTGGATTATGACTAAATACCTCTAAGTTAAAATCTAGGCTAAAAGTGAAGCACACACCCATTGCCCAATTGCTGACCATAGTAGGGGCCCATGGCCCCCAAAGGTACATGTTGTAGGTACAACCCCCAAGGTGGATAAGCCGTATAGGCATCATTGGAGCTCAATTCCCATCAAGCAATGGGTAGAATCCTTTGTAGATGACTTAAATATGCAGCAAGGTATTGTAAGTGGTAGAATGGCCTTGCTACCATGATCCATTGAGATTCAGCCCTTTGTCACTTCAATTCATCCCTCTCCCCCACACCTATCAAAATCCTTTCACTTTATTTTTTTACACCATACCCCTCTAAGGTTGGGGATGAATGGTGTTCTCCATTGCAACTGATTCGATTGGGGGATGACATCCTTCCCTTAAGTTCCAAGTAAATGATAACCAAATGCCCTCGGTGTTTCTTATAAGGACAGGCTCGCCCTTGGTGTGGGAACTTGCCTTAAACTCCATTGGCACACACTGACCTCTGGATTGGTTCTGCTCATATGCCATAGACAACACCTGGCCATTGGTTCATGTGGGCAATCTCAATCAACACCATTGGCAAATGTTGGCCTATTGTTACCTTAGATACCATTAACAGATGCTGGCCCCTTGGATTGAAATGTTACCTTGGACACCATTACCAAAATGATAGTAGCACCAGCACTTACCTTGACCATCATTGGCATAAGTGGGCCCTCGGTGTGGGTTGTTGCCTCGAACACTTCTTTGGTAGATGCTGGCAATGGGAGTGGCATGTTTACCATGACCCTTCCACTCAAGGCACTTGTCTGCCCTACGATTGTCGGCTCTTGTATTAAGCTAAACTCTATGTGGCCTTGGATAGGGAATTCACTCCATTTGCCTAAGTTAGCTTACAAAACTGAAGTGCTCAGCCTAATTCTAACTCGTTAAAGATTGTGCTATGGTACTGAGCCTTCTGAAAGCCCACAAATTTGATTGTCCTAGGACTATATTCAGGCATGCCCACAATTAGGTTTGACCATGTGCCCCTACCTCGATCATCAGTGCCCACACCTATGTTTGACCGCATACCCATGCATTCCTCACCCACGATCACACCTAGGCCTCACTCAATTCTACCAAACCTGAACACTTGGTCTGAGTGTTTGGAGTCTTGATCACTACCCATACCACTGTTTTGGGCTATTTCCCTATGACTTGGGTTTTTAGTAAGCCTTAAGGCCTACTCTCTCTAGCTATTAACCCTGTCTCACTAGTAGTAAAACTACTCCTCAACTCAAAGAGAACCCTTAGGCCTAAACCAACTTGTGGACTGTGATATATGCAAATTCCTCAACCACCATCAGGATATGTTAGCCCTTAGTCTTGGCACATGCTATAACCACCATTAGCACATGTTGGGCCTTTGTTTGACCAGTTCCTTCAAACACCATCAGCACATGCTTGGCCATACACCACATGTAGGTATCTTGAGTTTGGGCCACATACAATGCACAACATGATCAGGCAATAGGTGGGTTCAAGCACATTTTCATCTTTTTGACATGCCAATGCCATTTTTATGGCTTGTAAATTCATATAAGTGCTCACCAATGCTCGCACCTTGGCCTACCTCAATTCTATTGAACTCAAACATCATGTTTAAGCCTCTTTAGTCTTAATCACTACTTGTATCACTGTTTTAGGCTAGTTCCTTATGACCTGGGCCTCTAGTAAGCCCCTAACCCTAGTCTCCTTAGCAGTTAGACCTTATCCCGCTAGAACTAGAGCTACTTTTTAACTGGGAAAGAACCCTTGGGCTTAGATAAGCTTACGAACCATGACAATGCGCATGCCTTAGCCACTATTGAGAAATGCTGGCCTTTGGTCTCAGCATATGTTTCAACCATCATCAAGACATGTTGGACTTTTGTATGGCCAGTTCTTTCGAACACCATTAGTGTGATAGCCTATAGGCATCAAGGTCCTGAAAACTAGCCCATTTTGCTCATAAGGGCATACAACCTTGATTTTTGTGATATTATCTTATTTTGGAGTTAGTTCTCATGATACTATCTCATTATGGATTCTAAGAACCAAACAACATGCTTGCTTGGATCATCCGCAAGCTTTTGTGCCTAGATTCCAAAGGCATAACACCGATATTGGTCAACGCCAACCTCGAGCCACACTAGGCTCATTTCATGCCATGAAACTCATATCTCACGACCTTAGCCCTTAGCCTCATTCTAGGCTGCCTACATGTATGATGGCCACCTTACATCATGCTTGTCCCATCTCAAGGGACTCAGGTATGCTACCCTAACTGTAGCACTCCTCTATCGATTGGCCATAAAAGTCTAGCATCATGCCTGCCTGTTAGCCCACTCATCCCTCAGGCTCGATGGTGTCCTTCCTACGTAAACATTATCCCATAATCCTTAGTTACTAATTAACCTGGCTTAAGAATGGGAAATCGAGGGCATAGCAAATGCTATCATCTAACCCTATGGTTCAACACAAAGGTGTGATACACGGCCTGCTGACCCTAACTATCTCCAGGTATACCATGACCCAAGGAGATATTGTGCCACATTCATGACCTAACCATGCCCGCCTACCTAGACATCATATATGCCTAGGAGTAACTCACTTCAAACTAGCCAGGCTCCTACCTACCTACTAGCCATAGGGGTGGTGGAGAGATGACACTGGTTGTCCCCTTATAAAGAGCGTAAGAGCTTTCCCAACCATCTTATCAGGAACCATAAGACTGTCTAAAATAAAGACAACTTTCTCCCTAGCCATCTCATGGACTTTCTTCACCCAACTCGGGACCCAATGACCTTTCTCTTGGTCACCATAATTCCAACATTCCACTTGTTGCTTCACCAACCCACTCAAGGGTCCCCATGTACAACTTTGACTAATAGAACCTAACTAGCTATCAAGCTCTAAGGTGCCCACCCACTAGCTTACACTTGCCTATGCATTTTGGGACCTAGGGCTCACATCACCTACACTCACTATTAGCAACATGTTTTAGGACTTAAACTGCCCGTGCATCACTCTAAGACCACTGTCTTGAGCATAAGGCCTTTTTTGCTACTCAGCTTAAGGTCAGTCATGGTAAGACCAAGGCACACCAAGGCCTGACTATGACACTCACCCCCACTTACTATGTCGATGCCCTCATCAATGCCAAGACCACACTGAACTCTCTTGTTGCACATAGTTGACATTTTCTCATATGTCTCACACTTGTGCCTTGAAGGATTAGGTCGAGTTCCCATCACATGAGGCACCGCCCATAGTACTTCTTCATTGCCAATATAGAAGGATTATCCCAGCTCCATTGCATTTCAATGCTATCTTAACATTTGACCACTAGATTCAACTTGTTGCTTGATAAGTGCCATTGCACTACTACACCTATGATCACACCATGTTGTAACTCTGAGGCACCCTCATTGATCATGACCCTTAGTTAAATGAATGACCACTGCTTTACTAGATATTGGTGCACCCCACTGGATGTGACCTATCACAATAGCTGCACACCTATTGCACTGACTCTTCGATTTGTCACTCTAGACATAATGCATAGGTCAACCACACTTATACAACACCATCCATAATAGACCCTAGCATGTTGGCATTCAAACACTTCGATCATCTCACAACTTGTGTCCTCTTAGCCCCTCCAAGGTCACCTCTTTAGGTATGGCCCTCTAGGTAATGGCCTTCATGGTAGCACATTAATGCTTGCTATCTCAAACTCAATAAACTTGTAGGTTCCATTGCCTCAGCTTAGTACCACTAAAAATCACAAGTTTTATTCACTTTTACTCAAACTCAACTCAACTGTGCACGCAACCATGCCTCCATGATGGTTCCACAACTCATCTGTCTTGACTCTAACATATCTTAAAAGGCATCTCAAAGCCAACACAAAGCTTAAGGATCCATTTCGATCACACTATTCATTGATTGCTTCATATCAGAGTTCACCAACCTACTTGATAGTCTAGGTCCGTTGACCTACTCAAACTCATGGCCGTCCCATTGGCCAACATCTACTCAAAGACTTCATATTTGGCTCAACTCAATTTGATTTTCTCTACCTTGCTCAAACTCATCTAGTCTGTTGACTGAAAGCAAACGCGAATGCCTGCACCATTGGCTTTACTCAACTCAATCGGTCCTCTAGCCTACACAACTCAAGGCCTTGTTAATTGACTAATTCTTACTTACTCATTTCATTAAACTACACATTATCGTGGTTTGCTGACCACCACATCTCATAAGACCTACTCTCTTGGCCAACACAAACCATGATCCACTAACCAGCACACTCTCATGATCCTCTAACCATACGAACTCATGGTCTACTGACCATTACAAACTCAAGGCTTCAATCATTAACCAATTCAAACTCCTTAGCCTCTGTAAAATGGCTATACTATTGGACCTAAAAACTCGACTCATACCCATGCTAAGGCACTTGTACTATAAAACAAGTTCACATATTAGTAACTGATCTTACTATGCATGACTTATGTCCCTTTGGAAAAAATCATTCAGCCTACATGGCCTTACTCAAACACCATTTCAAAGTGTAACCCCTTTTCATATTTTGGTCTCAACACGATTTTTCCATCCAAAGGGCAATAATGCCAACACAGGCTAAAACGTTGCACTAGGTGAGGCTAGACTCTAGTGCCCTCTCACTTGGCATTAAGGGCCCACTTGAGGGCCTTTCACCTAGGCCACTTTTTCCCATGTATCTCCTTGATGGCTTATTTTTGAGCCCATATAGCCACGTTATCACAATTGTGCCATGATAGCTCTCTTTGAGTATATCATCACCTCAATTTCTTAATCTTATGCCCATACTTGGGCTATTTTAGTCCTATTGTTAAGCTAAACTAGGCTCTAATACCACTTATCATGGGTTGCACATTCGTTGTACCGAAACCACACAAACTGAAACTACGTAACTATGTAGCACCAGGACTAATCTTATTCGAGGTCAGCTATTCTTGAGTCTATTCATCCATGACCAGATCATTACTGATCCTTCAAGCCACATACTCATGAGCTTTTCCTAGCTTAAAACTAGTAGGGTCACATGCAACATTCATAAACTAATAGAGAGGAACCTAACTCCTATCATCTCATCAACCCAAGATTTTCAGGGTGGCTTGAGCACCCATCTTGCTTATAGGCATCAAGGTCTCGAGCCTTGCTCAAAAGGGTGTATAGCCCTAGTTTTCATGATATTATCTCATTATGGCATAGTGAAAACCCAACACTATGGCTGCCCAGATCATCTTCAAGCTCTTGTGCCTAGATCTTGAAAGCACAATACAATTGTTGGTCAGCAGCCAACTCAGACCACACTAGGCTTATCTCATCCCATGAAACTCACATCTTAAAGCCTTAGCCCTTAGCCTTATTCTAGGCTACCCGTATACTTGATGGATTCTTGACATCATGTTTGTCCCACTTCAAGAGACTTAGGTGTGCTATAACAATCAGTCTAGTATTGTGCCTACTTGCTAGCCCATTCATCCCTTAGCCTTGACGGTGCCCCTCCTATGCAAACACCATCCCATGATCCTTGGTTACTAATCAAACTGGTGCAAAGAGGGGAACTCGAAGGGCATACCGAATAATATCATCTTATCTTATAGTTTAATGCAAAGGCAAGATACGAGGCCCACTAGTCCTAATCGTCCTCAAGTTTATGATGACCTGAAGAGACACTATGCCACACTCATGACTCGATAATGCTTGCCCGCCTAGACACCATATGTGCCTAGAAGTAGCTTATTTTCAACTAGCTAGGCCCCTATTTGCCAGCTAGCCAAGGGGTAGTAGAGAGCTAATACCAGTTGACCCTTTATAAAGAGTGTAACCATGACAATTAGCATATTCTAACCATAACCATGACCATGACCACTAATCCGAGCTAGTGCACCAATACCTAGGCCTTCAATAGGCCCCAAGGCTTGGTCCTTAAAGTAGTTAAACCCTTTCGCACTTAAACTAGAATTGTTCCTCAACTTCGAGAAAACCCTTAAGCCTAGACCAGCTTGTGGACCATGACATAAGCACATGCCTTGACTACTATCAGGACATGTTAGGCCTTGGTCTTGGCACATGTTTCGACTACTATCGGTACAAGCTAGCCCTTTGTGTGGGCAGTTCTCTTAAGCACCATTGACATATGTTGGGCTACTCGCCACGTGTAGTTATCTTGCTCTCAAGCTATGCACAATACGCACCATGATTGGGCAATAGGTGAGTTTAGGAACATTTTCATACTTTTGCCGTGCCAATACCATTTTTATGGCCTGTAAATTCACAAAAGTGTTGGAGTCTTGATCACTCCCTATGCCACTATTTTGGGCTAGTTCCCCATGGCTTGGGTCTTTAGTAATTGACCCTTTCCAACTACAACTAGAACTATTCTTCAACTCGGAGAGAACCTTAGAGCCTAAACTAGCTTGCAAATTGTGACTCTTGCACATGCCTTAACCACTATCGGGGCATGTTGGCCTTTCATCTCCACACATGCTTTAGCCACTACCAGCACATGCTGGCTCTTTTGTATAACTAGTTCCCTCGAACACCATCGACACATGCTGGGTTGCTCACAACGCACAGTTAACTTGTGCTCGACCTATCACAATGCACACCACGATCGGGTAGTAGGTGGGCTTTGGTACAATTTCATATTTTTGTCGTGCTAATGCCATTTTTATGGCCTATAAATTCACATAAGCACCGGAGTCTTGATCACTACCCATACCACTATTCTGGGCTAGTTCCTTAAGACTTGCACCTCCAATAGGCCTCAAGGCCTAGTTTTCTTAGCAATTGGACCCTTTTTCTGCTATAACTAGATATACTCCTCGACTTGAAAAGAACTTTGGAACCTAGACCAGCTTGTATAGTGTGACACATTCACATTTCTAAACCACCATTAGGACATGTTGGGTCTTGTTCTTGGCACATGCTTTGACCACTATCGGCATATGCTAGCCTTTTGTGTGGGTAGTTCCTCCGAACACCATCGACACATGTTGGGCCGTTCACTATGGGTAGTTATCCTATGCCTAGGGTATGTACAATGTGCACCACAATCGGGTAGTAGGTAGGTTTAGGTACATTTTCATATTTCTGCCATGTCACTATCGTTTTTATGGCTTGTAAATTCACATAAGTGCTAGAGTCTTGATCACTGCCCGTACCACTATTTTGGGCTAGTTTCTCATCATTTGGGCATCCTGTTCACCTTAAAGCTTGGTCCCCTTAGCAATCAGACCCTTTTTCACTAGAATTGGAACTGTTCCTCAACTCAAAAAGAACCATAGAGCTTAGACTAGCTTGCGGACTATGACATATTCATATGCCTTTACCACCTTCATGACATGTTGGCCCTTGCTCTTCGTACATGCTTTGACCACCATTAGCACATGTTGACCTTTTGTGCAAGCAGTTCCCTTGGACACCATCAACATATGCTGGGCTACACACCAAGAATGGGTGTCCTAGGCCTAGGCTGTGCACTATCTTCACCATGATCGGGCAGTAGATGGGTTTAAGCACATTTTCATATTTTTGCTATGCCAATGTCATTTTTATGGCTAGTAAATTCATAAAATACTCAATAGCACCAGCACATGGGCCTGGCTTAATTCCATTGAACTTGAACACCATGCTTGTGCCACTAAAGTCTTAATCATTACTCGTACCACTACTCTGGGCTAGTTCTTTATGACCTGGATCTCTAGCATGCTTCAAGTTTGGCCCCCTAGCTTTTAAACTTTATCCCATTAAAATTGGAACTGCTCTTCAACTTAGAAAAAACCCTTAGGTCTGGACTAACTTTCAGATTGTGGCACATGTACATGCCTAGACCACCATCAAGACATGTTGGCCTTTGGTCTCAACACATGTTTCAACCACCATCGACACATACTGGCCCTTTGTGTAGGCAATTCCCTCAAACACCATTAGCACATCTAAGACATGCACCAAGCACGGGTATCCTAAACTCAAGTTATGTACCATGTACACTACTATTAGGCAATAGATAGATTCAAGCACATCTTCATATTTTTGCCATGCCATGCCATTTTTATGCATTATAAATTCATATAATGCTCACCATCGCTCGCACCTTGCCCTGGCTCAATTCTGTCAAACCTAAGCACTAGACTTGAGCCTCTAGAGTTTTGATCACATTTTGTACCGCTATTTTGAGCTAGTCCCCATGACTTGGACCTCTAGTGTGCCTCAAAGCCTATTCCCTTTGGCTGTCAAACCTTGTCCCACTAGAATTGAAACTACTCCTTAACTCGAAAAGAACCTCTAGGCTTAGATCAGGTTGTAATCGTGATACATGCATATGCCTTGACTGTTATCGAGACATATTGGCCCTTGGTCTTGGCATATACTTAACCACCATTGACACATGCTAGCCCTTGGTGTGGGCAATTCCCTCGAACACCATTGGCACATTTTAGGCCATGCACCACATGCTGTATTTTAGGCCTTGGTTGAGCACCATGTGTACCACAATCGGGTAGTAGGTCAGTTCAAGTATGTTTTCATATTTTTACCATGCTAATGCCATTTTGTTGGCTTGTAATTCACCTAACGATGCCCTAAGCCTTCATGTGAAGTTTTATGGCAAAATAACTCATTTATTATTTTTCATGATTTTTAAAATTTTTCACAATTTGGGATTTTTTGAAATTTTTTTAGATAAAGTTTTGGCCCCAAATTTGGTATATACATGATCCTTGTAATTTTGCTGGCATCCACAAAAAAATTCAGCTAAAAAAATCAAAGTGTAAAAGATTTTGTGGCTTTTTGAAAAAAGCATCATCATTTCAAACACTTGAATAGTTACTGGCTATGAACTTGTAAAAGCTCTAATGCTCTTTAAAGGGGTTGTCAAGGTTCCTTGGGAGATAGTGGACCAATATAAGGGTTAAAGACCAGCACCCATCACACATCTAGTGTGCATAGCCCCCGACCTCTTTCCCCAATCATTGGAGCCCCCAATACTACCTTTCAGGTTCTCTAGTGATGATGCCCTAGATAAAAAAATGTAGCACTAGCACATGTCTGATCCCAGCATGTACACCAGGTCTTAGAATCAAACTTTGGCCAAGGCTTTGACCATCATCAGCACATGCTAGTGCATGGTATGGGCATAACCTTGATCATCATCGTCATTAGCTATAATTGGTATGGGAACCTATCTTGACCATCATCACCATACACTAGCTCTTGGTGAGGGCACATGCCTCGATCAGCATTAACACAATTTGGACTGAGTGCAAGCACATACCTTGACCAGTATTGGTAGAAAATGGCCCTTGGTATGGGTAGTTGCTTTTAACACCATTGACATGTGTTGGCTCTTGTTACAGGTACTTACCTCGAACACTTGGCACATGCTAGGTGTCATGGGATGCACGTTCCTTGGATCAAACTTCTCATAGTCAAGGTCAACCATTCTCGAGTACATTTCTCTATGGACAGCTCAATATCAATCTTTCAAGCTAAATGCTCATAAGCTATTCATAGCTTAAACCTCATAAGGTCATACGCAACATTCCCAAACATGATAAGGAGGAACCTAATTCCCATCATCTCATCAACCCATGATTTTCAAGGTGGCCTTAAGTACACATGTCTGCCCATAGGCATCAAGGTCCTAAGCATCAACCTGCCTTGCTCATAAAGGCACACAACCTTGATTCTCGTAATGTTATCTCATTCTGGCATGATGAGAACCCAACACCATGCCCACTCGTATCATAAGCAAGCTCTCATGCCTTAAATCTAAAGGCATAGCATAAATGTTAGTTAATAGCCAACTTAAAATGACACTAGGCTCATCTTTTCCCATGAAACTCATATCTCAGGGACTCAGGCCTTAGCCTCATTCTAGGCTACCTACACGTATGATGGACACCTAACATCATGCCTGTCCTACCTTAGGGAACCTAGGTGCACTACCTGTTCACAGTATACCTTTACTAATTGGCCACAAGGGTCTAATGGTGTGCCTGTCTACTTGCCTACTCATCTTTCAAGCTTAATGGTGCCCCTGTTACATAACACCATCTCATCATCCTTGGTTACTGATTGAACTAATACAAAGAGAGAAAACCAAGTGACATAGTGAATGCTATTATCTAACCCTATAGTTCAAAGCAAAGGTGTGATATGAGGCTCGTCGACCCTAACCATCCTCGAGTTTATCATGACCCAAGGAGAAATTATGCCATACTCATGATTTGACGATGCTTACCTACAGACACCACATGTGCCTAAAAGTATCTCACTTTAAACTAGCTAGGCCCCTACCTACTTACTAGCCAAAAGATTGGTAGAAAGCTAACACTAATCATCCCCTTATAAGGAGAATAAGAGATTTCCCAACTATCCTACCAAGAATCATAAGATTATTTGAAATGGAGACACTTTTCTTCCTAACCACTTTAAGGCTTTTCTTTAACTAACTTAAGGCCTAGTGACCTGTCTCTTGGCCACCATGATTTTAGCATTCCACTTATTGCTCGACCAATCTACTCGAGGGTGCTTACACATAGCTTCAATCGATAACACTCGATTGGCTAATCGACTCCAGGGCACCTACCTACTACCTCACTCTTGCCTATGCATTTTAGGGCCTAGGGCTCACATTACCTACACACACTATCAGTAACATGTTCTAGGGCTTACACTACTTATGCACAGCTCTAAGACAACCGTCACAACCATAAGACCTCATCTACTACCTAGTTTAAGGTCTATCATGGTAGGACCAACACATACAAGGGCTTGACCATGACATTGGGTCTTAGTGCAAGCACATGCCTCAACCACTATTAGCATTTGCAAACCCTTGGTATAGGATATGCTTATCTAAAAAAATGTCCCCATTACAGACATATTAACATCTACTACTAGCATATTTGTAAAATCTCCCATGCTTTGTAGGGTGTGGCTATCCAGCCCCTCTCTCCTTTCATAGCGTAATAGGTATGCATGATGGGCCTGTCATTACGTACATCAATGGCAATGTCTCTAGAGCAAAATCTAGGGTGTGCATGCTTTTTGGCCATGTTGTCTAGTGACTGGTTGCTCCAATAACTCACAAAAGCCCATGGCTTTGATTAGTTGAAATGCATGAAAAAAAGGGGTTTGATGGTGTCAAGCTCAAGCCTATGCCTATAATGACGTTGCCCCACACCTTAGACTAAGTCCCTAAATTAGGCAACAGCTCTTTAGGTTAGTGTAAGCAGAAGCTATAGTTATAGGCTTGGTTTGGCCAAGTCTCTTAGGTATTCGGTAGTCTCGTGGTCTTTTTTCAATGACCAACAAAATGCCTAGGCTTGGCCAAGCCCATGCATGTAGCTGATGCTACCAAAAACCGTAAGAAAAAGTCCCTAAATTGAGCAACATCCCCTTTGGTGGTGATAAAGGCATTTACATATGCGATTCTGGCCAAAACAAGCATTGGAGGTGTTGTGCCATTGTTGCCTATTAGATGGTAAGGGCAGTCTCATGGCCTTTGCTTTTGTTTTTCTTATGCCAAGCTATTGTGGCATGGCATTGTATGTCATTTCCTCCACTTGTTCATTGAGTAATTGATTAGGTGGGTTATGGACTGGTGTGTATGGATGCTACCACTTGTATGTAATAAGCATATGAGTGGTGCTATAGTGGTGTGTGTTGGCAGGCTCCATACTCCATGTTCGATGCATCAAACTGTTGACCCATCATCCTCTTCAATCTTTCACCATGTAGTTATCGTACCTTAAGGGTGCAATCAAGATTCGAGTTGTATACTTAAATCGATGAAAACTAGATGTCTTACCATCCCTCATCCATTTTGTGTCCTTAGAGGCTACAAGTCAAACCTTAATTGTGTCTTGTATCCCAACCGAGCCATCCAAACCTTCATGGCTGCATTGGTGCATGGCATGGGCTCTTAGCCTTTGTTTATTTGGTGCTATGCATTTTACATGCTCCACATGCATGATGCTTGTGCTTCATGTTAGCTCTCTCTATTGCTCAGTTGGTATGTTAAAGTCCATGCATTGCCAACATCCTGAAAGAATGCTCCCTGGTTGATCCTACCTGTAGTCATATACTTGTCTCCAATATTAAGCCATGCATGTGTAAGTATGAACTAATTTAGACTATGAACTATGAATGACTCATTAAATCTATAATAGTTTGTTTAATGGTATCTACTACTCAGATAACCATAATAACTTTAGAGCTAATAAGTGTAACAAACCCTAACTTTTGGAAGGGATGTATTTATTAAATAAAAGGTTGAAGTGGGCTATGCTCTTTGCTCAAATGATTCATGATAACTCATCAAATTAAATGGCTTTTGTGCAACAATGCATCATTCAAATTTTTATCCTATCAACTTTTGGTGGTAGGATAGTGGCTTACTATGGTGGTGACAGCTGACAAAAAACAAGGGTTTGATTTTGGAAAGAGAGCTTGAGAAATGGCTACCACATCCAAGGAAGGTGGCAACCACACAAATGACCCAATCTTGACATGTGGTACATGAACTGGGCTTTATGAATCTAGTAATTAGAATGAGTATAATCTAAATTCCTTAACAAGAATCCATTAGAGGGCAAGTCTAGTGCCAATAGCTATGGTATTTCCAACTCCAATAGTATATATTTAAGTTGTTGCAGTTAAAAACCTTGTAGTTGAAACTTGGGTTGGGTCATCCGGTCCATCTCATAGTAAGTACCAATCTACTCATCCTTATAACCAAAGATGTACTCCTAACCTTAATTGGTCAAGTTATTCCTTCGACACTATTACTTTGCAAAAATTAGAGTGCTTAAAGTAGGCCTGCATTTGTTTTGCCAAGGATGTTTTCATTAATCAAGAATGAAAATTAGGGGCTTAAAGATGATTAGATACCATCCTAGTCTCAACCATAAATAATGACAACCTGGGATTAATGGATGTTATTTTTAGGACTCCACCAACACCTTATGACAAATCAAAGTCTTTAAGTTCCAAGGGGAATATGGTCACAAGGCTAAAACTTAAAGGAATTAATGGAAGGGCACCACCAAGAGTGAAGCCTACAATTTAATTTGACTCAACATAAGGAAACTTATCAAGTTTAGACATAGTAAGGATTGATAGACTAAAAGCTCTTTCTTGATTCTATGGGTGGGTGGCACATGTCCATTCTTAGTTGGCGAAGCAATTTGTCTAGTTATTTCCATTAACGAACAAGACATTTGCTTGCTAACTAGCTAAGTAGAGGTGATCCTTCATGGCTAGCTTCTTAAAGGGACTATAATCACTTATGCCAAGGAAGTCTGAGGTAATAATAAGTCTATGATGCCTTGAGATGTTCTAGGCCCCATATGTACTACACTAATGTATTCAACAAGTCTATAGCCTTGATCGACAGGCCAAGTAACCTTTCAAATTTCATTATGATGGCGATAGATCATTCTAATTATTGGTCTTTAATAAGGACTTCCAAGTAAGTGTGAGTCATCAATTCATGTTGACTATGTCTCTACCTTTTGTACACACTACCTATCACTCTTGCCGATTGAATGGTCTATTGAAGTGTTCTAATTGTAGTGATGTAAATGGTTCACTGCCTGTAACATCATAAGAAATCCATTAAACCTTATCATTTAGAGGAAGGAGAAGCTGTAACAAGGTTTTTTGTAGGTGAACCTATGGATGGATCATTGTCGAAACCCACTTAATGAATGACCTATGAATGCGTTAACGAGACACCAAAGGGGTAAGGGTTTCTCTATGGCTTAAGCCCCTTTTGACCTCGAACAGGCATGGTAATCACTTCATACTACCTTTCAAGTGGGCGGAATGATTGGTATCACCACCCACGGCCAAATAACAAACCACCAATGCAAATCACCCTAAGGATTCAGAATGAAAAAGAGCACATATGCCATCACCATCACATTCATTATGCACGCATCGGTGGCATCATGACTCCTTTTATCATAAAAAACCAAAATGACTTTTAGCAACAAAAATGTAGCGAAAAGCGATACATGGTGTGAATCGTAAAATCTTGTGAACCATCGAGTTTATGAATAAAAGTTGTATCCCAAGCCATTAGGCCGAGGGCACGCCTGCCTTGGTGTCATGCATTATTGCCCCCTCTAACCTCCCACCCATTAGACTCTAGGTGAGGGGGTAGAAGATGGCCTCCCATGATCTTATTGATTGAGGTTAGCCTAAAAGTGAGTCTTCGACAATGATAGCACCATGACCGTCGATGGTAAAGCTCCTGGCATGCCTAATCTCTAGTGACACATGATTGTTTTACATTTAGACCCCATCAGACCCCTCGCATCACTAGGTTGATGTTCACATCATGACTCCATGTAAAGCATGATTACCCATTGAGTTTAAGCATACCAATAAGTAAAGGAAAAGAAACTTACTAAGATTCCCCTAGTAATGGCAATTGAACCAATAATAACCTAGCTTAAGAATTAGGTGCCATTGATGTCTAAATTATAGTCTAGAGAAGCATCTTTAGCAACGGACTGAGCCTAAGTCCCCTAGAAAGGGGTGCCAAAGAGGGTGAGAGCCCTATTGTGCTTGGACCCTATCACACATAAGGCATTGTTTGTGAGTCGAGTTGTTTGGGAATACAACCTCAGTCGGTTGGTAAATTCTATCTAAGGCTGAATACGGGTGAGAGACTTATAGCAAATAAGTACCACAAGGAAAAGGTGAAAAGAACTTTGAAAAGAAATTCAAAGAGTGCTTGAAATTGTTAGGAGGGAAGCAGATGGGGGCCAGTGATATGCATTGGTCAGATGTGGAATGGTGAGAGCCAGTCCACCAACTAGTTTAGGGCATGGACTGATGTGGGTCGTGGCAGTGACCTAAGCTTAAACTTTTAATATGCCAATGGAGATGTCATCACCATGATTATGGAATGTAGCACATGCCATCTTATTATGCCTTAGTGTTAATCTCATCATGCCTTAGCATCGACATGCTTTTAGCACTAGCGTGCTTTTGATGTCTGCCTGTAAGCTTACCACTCGACCTATCTTGAAACATGGACCAAGGAGTGTAACATGCGTACGAGTCAATGGGCTAGAAAACACCATAAAGTGCAAGTTGATTGGTGGGATCCATCATGGGTGCACCGTTGATCAACTTTGGTCTTTTGAGAAGGGTTTGAGTGTGAAATGCTTGTTAGGACTCAAAAGATGTGAACTATGCCTGAGCAGGGTAAGGCCAGAGAAAATTTTGATGGAGACCCATAGTGATACTGGCATGTAAATCATTTATTTGACTGGGGTATAAGGGTAAAAGACTAATCGAACTATTTATCAGTAGGTTCCCACCTAAGTTTTCCTTAGGATAGCTGAGCCTTTAGCAAGTTTTATCAGGTAAAGCCAATGATTAGAGGCATTGGGGGTGCAATGCCCTCAACCTATTCTCAAACTTTAAATAGGTAGGATGGTGTGACTACTTTATTCAGCCATGCCATAGAATCAAAAGCTCAAAGTGGGCCATTTTTGGTAAGCAAAACTAGCAATGTGGGATGAGCTGGAAACCAAGTTACCTTGCCCAATTACATGTTAACCTAGAACCCACAAAAGGAGTTGGTCGATTAAAACAATAGGATAGTGGTCACGAAAATTGAAATCTGTTAAGGAGTGTGTAACAACTCACCTACGAAATCAACTAGCCCCAAAAATAGATGACGCTTAAGAGCGTAACCTATACCCAGCATTAGGGTAAGGTCAGGCTGGATGAGCAGGGGCATAGTAGTCACCATAAAATCTGGGCACAAGCTCAAGTGGAGCAACCATCAATGTAGATCTTGCTGGTAGTAACAAATATTTAATTGAGAAATTTAAAGGTTAAAGAATGCAAAGTTTCCATTTGAACGGCACTTACACGAAGGTTAGTCAATCCTAAGTGATAGGGGAGCTAGTTTGATAGTGTCTCTAGTGCAAGCTTCAAAAGGGAATTAGGTTAAAATTCTTAAACTGAGAAACAATGGCAAATGGCAACATTAAGGAGTCTAGAGACATCAGCAGAGGCCTCGATAAGAGTTATCTATTCTATTTAATGGCCTACATGCCCTGGAAAAGGTTCAGTAGAAGGTAGGGTCCAATAGCTCGAAGAGCACCACACATCACGTGGTGTTTGATTTATCTCTTATGGCCCTTGAAAATCTAGAAGATTGAGTGCCATCTAAGCCTAGTCATACTCATAACTGCATCAAGTCTTTAAGGTGAACAACCTTTAGTTAGCAGAATAATGTAGGCAAGGGAAATTGGCAAAATTGATCTGTAACTTTCAAAAAAAGATTAACTCTGAAGGCTGGGCATGGGGGTCCTAATCCCAAACCCATCGGTTGTCGATGCATTGCTCAAGCTAATCTCATGATGAGAATAGGTCACCATGTACTAACCAAGGAACAAACTTGGAATGGCTCCTTAATGGGCCCTTCTCAAGCAATGAACAATTAACACAAAACTGGTATGGACAAGGGGAATCCGATTATTTAATTCAAACAAAGCATTATGATGGTTCCTATAGATGCTCACATAATGTGATTTTTCCCAGTGCTTTGAATGTCAAGGTGAAAAAATTCAACCAAGCATGGGTAAATAGTGAGAGTAACTATTGCTCTCTTAAGATAGCCAAATGCCTCACAATCTAATTAGTGATGCACATGAATGGATTAACGAGATTCCCATTATCCCTATCTACTATCTAGCAAAACCACAGCCATGGGAATGAGCTTGGTAAAATCAATAGGGAAAGAAGACCATATTGAGCTTGACTATAGTCCAACTTTGTGAAATGACTTGTGAGGTGTCAGATAAGTGGGAGCCTTCGATAAAATTGAAAATACCACTACTTTTTAATGTTATTTTACTTATTCCATAAATTAGAGGTAGGGCACAACCCCTTCTTTTAGACCCAAGGCTAACCTTGGTTGATTGATCTGAGTGGAAAACATTATCAGGTGTGAAGTTTGGCTAGGGTAGCACATCTATTACAAGATAACGTAAGTGTCTTAAGATAAGCTCAATGAGAATAGAAATCTCATATAGAACAAAGGGTAAAAACTCATTTGTTTTAAATTTCCAATATCAATATAAACCATGAAAGCATGGCCTATCGATCTTTTAGACCTTCAGAATTGAAGCTAGAGGTGTCAAAAAAGTTACCACAAAGATAATTAGCTTGTAGTAGCCAAGCATTCATAACAACATTGCTTTTTCATCCTTTGATATCAGCTTTGCCTATCATTATGAAATAGAATTCACTAAGTGTTGGATTGTTCACCCACTAATTAGGAATGTGAGATGGGTTTAGACCATCATGAGATAGGTTAGTTTTACCCTATTAATAGTAGTATCATAATAGTACTTCCACTTAGTATGAAAAGAACTGTTGATTTTTACAATTGGCCATCGTGCCTGGTTGAAAAGTTAATGGCATAAAGCTATCGTACATTGGATCATGACTAAACACCTCTAAGTTAGAATCTAGGCTAGAAGTGTGCCTATCTCCCAATTGCTGACCCATAGTAGAGGCCCATGGTCCCTAAAGGCATGTGTCATAGATGCAACCCCCAAGGCGGACAAGCCTTGAAGGCCTCCTTAGAGCCCAATCCCACAAAGTGATGGGTAGAATCCTCTGTAGACAACTTAAATAGGTAATGGGGTACTATAAGTGGTAGAGTGGCCCTATTGCCATGATCTATTAAGATTCAGCCCTTTGTCTCTTTGATTCATCCCTCCTTCCCACACCTACTGAAGTCCTCTCACTTTATTTGTTTATAATGCACCTTTTCTGGGTTTAGGGATGAATGGTGTTCTCTATTGCTATTGATTTAGCCAAGGGATGACATCCTTCTCTCAAGCATCCAAGTAAATGACAACCAGATGCCCTTGGAATTTATTATAAGGATGGGCTTGCCCTTGGTACGGCCACTTGCCTCGAACTCTATTTGCACAAGTTAGCCCTTAGATCTGTTCTGCCTGCACACCATTGACAACACTTAGCCCTTGGTTTATGCAGTTAATCACATCCAACACCATTGGCAGATGTTGGCTTATTTTTGCCTTGAACACCATTAGTAGATATTGACCCCTTGGTTCAAAATGTTACCTCAATCACTATTGCTAGATGCTAGCACTTAGTGTGGGCACATACCTCAACCATCGTCAGCATAAGTGGGCTAGATTATTGCCTTGGACACCTTTTTAGTAGATGCCAGCACTTGGGGTAGGTTATTAGCTTAGATATCTCTTTGGTAGATGTTGGCACTTAGTGTGGAATGTGTAACATGAGCCTCCCGCCTAAGGCACTTGTTTGCCTTTGATCGCCATCAGCACCAAATGGCACTTAGTGCATATATCACGAGCTCTAGTCTTAAACCAAACTCCACTTAAGCTTGGACAAGGAACTAACTCTGTCTGCCTACAAAACTCAAGTGCTTAGAATAATTCTAGCTTGTCAAAGATTATGCTATAGTATTGGACCTTCTAGAAGCCTACAAATTTGATCCTCCCAATACTGTGTTTATGCATGCCTACACTTAGGCCTGATCATTAACTTGCAACTCAATCATTAGTGCCCACACCTGGGTCTGATCGTGTGCTCGTGCATTTCTCACCAGTATTTGCATCTAGGCTTAGCTCAATTCTATTGAACTTAAACACCATGCTTGAGTCTCTAGAGTCTTGATCATAGCCCATACCATTATTTTGGGCTAGTTCCCTTGACCTTGGCTTCTAGTAAGCCTAGTCAACCTACCTACTAGATCGTATCTTGCTAGAACTAGAATTATTCAATGACTCAGAGAGAACCCTTGGGCCTGTACTAGCTCACAGATTGTGACACATGCACATGCCTTAACCACTATTGGGACATGTTAGGCCCTAGTCTAAACGCATGCTTTGACCACCATCAACATATGCTGGCCCTTTATGCGGGCAGTTCCCTCGAACACCATCAACAAATGTTAGGCCATACACAATGCATGGGTATCCTAGGCCCAGGCCATGCACCATGTGCACCACGATCAAGTAATAGGTGGGTTTAAGCACATCTTTGTATTTTAACTATGCCAATACCATTTTTATGGCTTCTAAATTCAAATAAGTGCTCACCAGCACCTAGGCCTGACTCAATTTTGCTAAACATGAACATCATGCCTAAGCTTCTAAAATTTGTATCATTGCCTAAAGCATTATTCTGGGCTAGTTCCCCACAACCTGGGCCTTCAGTAGGCCTTGAAGTTTAGTCCTTCTGGCAATCAAACTTTATCCCGCTAGAATTGGAACTGCTCCTTAACTTAGAGAGAACCTTTGGTCCTAGACCAACTTATGGACTATGACACATGCAACTGCCATAACCACCAATGAGACATGTTGGCCCTCAATCTTGGCACATGCTTTGACCACTATTAGCACATGGTGGCCCTTTGTGTGAGCAATTCCCTTGAATGCCATCTGCACATGCTGGGCCATGCATATAGTTAGGTGCCTTAGGTCGGGGTCATACACCATGTGGACCATGATAGGGCAGTAGGTGGGTTCAGGCATGTATTCATATTTCTGCCATGCCAATGCCATTTTTCTGGCTTATCAATTCATCTTATCACTCTCCAGTGCTTGCACCTAGGCCTAGCTCAATTCTGCCTAGCCTGAACACTGTGCCTAAGCTTTTGGAGTTTAATCACTACTTATATTCCATGGTTAGGCCTTGGTGTGCCTCAGTCCTACAATGATTAACCTTGAGCTGAGCAACAGTTGAGGCCTTGTGGTTGGGACAGTTGTTCTAGAGCAATGAACAAGCAGTGTAAGCTCTGAAACATGATGCTGATGGAATATCCGAGTAATGTGTACCCTAGTTCCCTAACATGCGTAAGCAAGTGTGAGCCAATGGGTGAGCACCTTAGAGCTAGGTAGCCAGTTACATGCTATCAGTTGAAGCTATGTGTGAGCACCCTCGAATGGGTTGGTGAAGCAATAAGCTGAATCTAAGAATTATGGTGACTAAGAGTAAATCACTAGGCCTTGAGTTAGGTGAAGAAAGGCCCTCAGATGGCTAAGGAAAAAAGTGTCCCCATTTTGTATAGTCTTACTATTCCTAGTAGGATCATTGGGAAATCTTTTAGGCTTTTTATAAGGGGACGAATGGTGTTAGCTGTCCACCACCCCCCTTGGCTAGTAGGCAACAAGGGCTTGGCTAGTCTTAAGTGAACTATTCTTGGGCATATGTGGTGTCTAGTTGGGTGAGCATCATTAGGTCATGAGTATGGCATAGTGTCTCCTTGGGTTGTGGTAAGCTCAAGGATGGTTAAGGCTAGTGGGCCTTATATCACGCCTTTGTGTTAAACCATGAGGTTAGACGATAGTATTTGCTATGCCCATAAAGTTCCCCTCATTGAGGTAGTTCGATCAGTAACCAAGGATCATGAGATGGTGTTTGTGTAAAAGAGGCACCATCGAGCCGATGGATGAGCAGGCTAGCAAGTAGTCATGTTGCTAGACCCTTATGGCCAATTGGTAGAGGTGTGCTATGATGGGGTAGCACACATAAGTTCCCTAAGTCTGGATAAGCATGATGTTGAAAGTCCATCATGTGTAAGGGTAGCCTAGAACGAAGCTAAGGACTGAGGCTTTGAGATATGAGATTTGTCAGAAAAAATGAGCCTACTGTGGCTCTAGGCTAGCTATTGACCAACATTGGAGTTATGCCTTCGGGTTCTAGGCATGAGAGATTGTGTATGATGCTGGTGGGCATAGTGTTGGGTTTTGACCATGCCAAAATGAGATAATAACATGAGAATTGGGGTTGTATGCCCTTATGAGCAAGGTAGGTCGGTGCTCGGGACCTTAATGCCTATGGGCAGAGATGGATGCTTAGGACCACCTTGAGAATCATGGGCAAATAAGATGATAGAAGTTGGGTTCCACCTTATTGAGTTTAGGAATGTTGCATGAGACCTTATAGGGTCAGAGCATGGAAGTGCTTACGAGTATGTAGCTTGAACAATTGGTAATGATCTATCCATGGAAAAATTGACTCAAGAAAGGTTGACCTCAACAAAGAGTAGCCCTAGTACTACACAGATGTGTGGTTTTGGTACAAGGAACATGCAACCCATGACACCACACCACTGTTATGGGCCTCAATAGCACTCAAGGCCTTGTCCCTTTGGTAGTCAGACCCTTTCTTGCTAGAATTGGAATTGCTTCTCAACTCGAAGAAAAACCTGGCCTTGGACCAACTTATGAACCGTGACACAAGCACATGCCTCAACCACTATCAGAACATGTTGGCCCTTGGTCTCAGGATATGTTTCAACCACCATCGGCACATGTTGGCCCTTTGTCCATGCAATTCTTGAACACCATCGACACATGTTGAGCCATCACCACGCACAGGTATCCTTGGCTTAGCCACTCATAATTCTCACCACGATCGGGCAATAGGTGGGTTCAAGCACATCTTTATATTTTTCCATGCCAATGCCATTTTTATGGCCTGTAAATTCACATAAGCACTCACCAGTTCCTGGACTTAGGCTTGGCTCAATTCTATCAAACCTAAAAACCATGCCTAAGCTATTAGAGTCTTAATCACTGCCTATACCACTATTTTGGGCTAGTTCCTCATAACCTGGACCTCTAGTATGCCTTAAGGCTTGGTACACCTAGTTGACAGAATCTGTCCCACTAGAACTAGAATTGCTCTTTAACTTGGAAAAAACTTCTGGGCTGGGACTAGCTTGCAGATCGTGGTACATGCACATGCCTTGACCACTATCGAAACTTGTTGGCCCTTGGTCTCGGCACATGCTTCGACCACTATCGACACATGTTATCTCATTGTGTAGGTACTTCCTTTGAACACAATTGGCATATCCTAGGCCACGCACCAAGTGAGGGTATCCTGGGGCTAGACCATGCACCATGACTGGGTAGTAGGTGGGTTCAAGCACATCTTCATATTTTTGCTATGCTAATGTTATTTTTATGGCTTTTAAATTCAAATAATGCTCACCAGTGCCTACACCTAGACCTTGCTCAAATCTACTGGACTTGAATACCGAGATTGAGCCTCTAAAGTCTTGATCACTGCCTATAATATTGTTTTGTGCTAGTTCTCTATGACCTAGACCTTTGGTACACCTCAAAGCCTAGTCCCCCTAGTAGTCAAACCCTATCCTGTTAGAATTGGAACTATTCCTTGAGTCAGAGAGAACCCTTGGGCTTAGACAAGCTTACAAACTATGACATATGCACATGCCTCAACCACCAATGGGACATGTTGGTCCTTGGTCTTAGCACATACTGGCCCTTGGTGTAAGCAGTTCACTTGAACACCATCTGTACATGCTAGGTCATGCACCATGTGTGGTATCCTAACCTTGGGCCATACACTATTTACACCACGACTGGGATGTAGGTCGGTTCAAGCACATCTTCAGACCTTTACCTTGCCAATGCCATTTTTATGGCTTGTAAATTCATATAATGATCTCCTAAACCTTTATGTGAAGTTTCATGGCAAGATATTTGTTTTATATTTTTCACGATTTTCAAAATTTTTTGCAGTTTAAGATTTTTTGAAATTTTTTTAAGAGTTTTGGCCCCAAATTTGGTATACTTGATCCCTGTGCTTTTGTTGGCATCCAAAAAAAATCGGCTGAAAAATCAAAATGTCTAAGATTTTGTGGCCATTTGGAAAAAGCATCCCCATTTTAGATATTTGAATGGCTACTGGCTGTGTACCTATAAAAGTTCTTATGCTCTTTAAGAAGGTATGAGTTGTCGAGGTTCCTTTGAGGATAAGAGGCCAATATAAGGTCCAAGAACCAAGACCCATTGCACATCACGTGTGCACATGCCCTAACCCTTCTCTTTTAATCACTGGAACCCTCAATGCTTCCAATCAGGTTCTTCGGTAATGCTCTAGTGATGGTTCCTTAGGCAAAAAAGTGCGGCATAGGACATTCCCTAGCCTAGCATGTGCACTGGGGCCTATAATCAAACTTTGGCTAAGGCCTCAACCATCATCGGCACATCCTGGCACATGGTGCAGGCACATGCCTCAACCATAATCAGCATAAGTTGGCCTTTGGCATAGGCACCTACCTCGACCACCATTGGCACAAGCTAGCCTTTGGTACGGGCACTTACCTTAACCACTATTAGTACATGCTAGCATTTGGTGAAGGCACATCCTTGATTAGCATCAGCACAATCTAGAACAGGTGTAGGCATATGCCTCGATCAGCATTGGCAAAAGATGGCCGTTGCTGCAAGTAGTTGCCTCGAACACCATAGGCACATGCTGACCTTTGCCATGGGTAGTTGCCTCAAACACTATCAGCACATGCTAGGTGTCATAAGATGCATGTTCCTTATATTGAAACCATGCATCCATGTGGCTCTAAGACTACTCATAGTCGAGGTTAGCTTTTCTCGAGCTATTTCTCCATGGACAGCTCGATATTGATCCTTCAAGCCACATACTCATGAGCTCTTCCTAGCTCATACCCTATAGGGTCGCACACAACATTCCCAAACTCAATAGGGAGAACCTAACTCCCATCATATCATCAACAAAAAATTCTCGGAGTGGCCCTAAGCATCCATCTTTGTCCACAAGTATTAAGGTCTCGAGCATTGACCAGCCTTGCTTATAAGGGTGCACAACTCTAGTTCCCATAATATTATCTCATTTTGGCATAGTGAGAACGCATCATGCCCACTTGCATCTTACGTAAGCTCTTGTGCATCAAACCTAAAGGCAAAGCATAAATGCTAGTTAACAACTAGCCCAAAGCCATAGCAAGCTCGTCTTGTCCAATGAAACTTATAACTCAAGGCCTTAACCTTTAGCCTTATTCTAGGCTACTCACACGCATGATGGACACCCAACATCATGCTTGGCCCACTTCATGGAACTTAAATGTGCTATATGCTTGTAATGTACCTCTACCAATTGGCCACAAGGGTCTAGTAACGTGGCTGTCTGCTAGCTCACTTATCCTTCAAGCTCAATGGTGCCTTTCCTACACAACACCATTTCAAGATCCTTCGTTACTGATGAAACTGGCCAAAGGAAGGGAAACTAATGCACATAGCAAATGCTATCGTCTAACCTTATGGTTCAATGTAAAGGCATGATATGAGGCCCATCAGCCTTAATTGTCCTTCGGTATGCCATAACCCAAGGAGACACCATGCCACACTTATGACCCAATGATACTTAGCCACCTAGACACCACATATGCCTAAAAGTAGCTCACTTCAGACTAGCCAGGCCCTTACTTGCCCACTAGCCAAGGGGTAGGTGAAGAGCTAACACCAGTCGTGCCCTACAAAGAATGTAGGAGAATTCCTAGCCATCCTATCAGGAACTGTAAAACTATTTAAAATGGGGACACTTTTCTCCCCAGCCACCTCAAGGCCTTTGTTCAACCAATACATGGCCCAATGACTTGTCTCTTGGCCACCATAATTTTGGCATTCCACTCATTGCTCTACCAACCCACTCAAAAGTGCCTTCACATGGCTTTGACTGACAACACCTAATTGGCTACGCAACTTTAAAGTGCCCACCCATTGGTTTACACTTGCTGCACATCTTAGGGCCTAGGGCTCACACTACCTGCAAACATTATCAACACGTTCTAGGGTTTACACTGCCTGTGCATAGCTTTAAAACCACTGTCATGACCATAAGGACTCATTTGTTACTCAACTCAAGGTCAGTCAAGGTAGGATTTAGGCACACCAGAGCCTGACCATGACATTTTCCCCCACTTACTATGTTGATGCCTTCATCAATGCGAAGACCACAACCAACTCTCTTATTGTACATAGTTGACATTTTCTCATGTCCCTCACTTGTGCCTTCAAGGATTGAGTCATGATCCCGTCAAATGAGGCATCACCCATAATACTCACTCATTGTCAATGTAGAGGGATAATCCCAGCTCTTTTGCACCTTATACTATCTCCAAGTTTCACCACTAGACCCTATCTCAATTACTCATATGTGCCACTACATGGCTCCTCCATGATCTCTTAATGTTGTGACCTTGAGGTACCCTTTTTGATCATGACCTTGAGTAGAATAAATGACCAGCTACTTTGCCACACATTGGTGTGCCCTGCTAGACGTGACCCATCACACTAACCACATGCCTATGGCATTGATTCTTTGATGTGCCCCTCTGGACATGGTGCTTAGGTTAACCAAACTCATATGGCATCACCCATAATAAACCCTAGCATGGCAACATTCAAACACTTCGATCATCTCACAACTTAGGTCTTTTTGGCCCTTTCAAGGTCACCTTTCTAAGTATGGCCCTCTAGTTGACAACCCTCATAGTGGCAGCTTAACGCATGCCATCTTAAACTTATTCTTATGCTCAGTAATCTCGTAGGCTCCACTGCCTTGGCTTAGTTACACAAGGAATCACAAGTCTCCCACATTTTTACTCAAACCTAACTTATCTCTACACTCAACCATGTCTCCATGATGGTTTCATAACTTATCTACCTTGACCATGGCATATCTCAAAAAGGCAACCCAAAGCCCACACATAGCCTAAGGATCCACTAATCCACTCTAAACTTAAGGTCTTCTAAGTGGCTCTATCTTATGGTTCACCAACCCACTCTATACTCAAGGTCCGTTGACCTACTCAAACTTTTGGCCATTCAACTGGCCAGAATGTTGCTCAACCCCTATCAATTCAATTTTGCCATGCTCAAACTTGTCCAATCTACTGATTGGAAGTAAACTCGAATACCAATGCCATCAACTTTGTTTAATTTGATTAGTCTTCTAACCCACATAATTCATTAGGCTTTGTCAACTGGCCAACTCCTTATTTGCTCATTTCGTTAAACTATACACTATCATGATCTACTAACCACCACATCTCGTAAGGCTTTCTCTTTTGGCCAACACAAGCATGGTCTGCTGACCAGCACAATCTCATAATCCTTTGACCATAAGAACTCATAGATTCAATCCTCAACCAATTTAAACTCGTCTACCTTTGCAAAATGGCTCTATGCTTGGACCTAAAATACTTAGTTCGTACCCCTTTTAAGTCCTCTACACCATTTAACAAGTGCACGCTAGTTAGTAACTAATCTTAGCAAGCTTAACTCAAGGCCCTCGGGATAGAACTCTTTTAGCCCACATGGCTTAACACAACACCCTTTCATGGTGTAGCCTCTTTCACATCATGCTTTCAACACCATTTTCCCACTATAATGGCATCACATGCCTGCATTTGCCATCACTTTTTGTTAGATAAGGCTAGACTCCCAAGCCTATTTGCTTGGCATCCAAGAGCCTACTCAAAAGCGTTTCACCTAGGCAACTTTTTCCCATGTATCACCTCTAAAGCTCATTCTCGAGCTCATATAGCCACATTAACACAATCGTGCCTTGATAGCTCTTTTTGAGCTTAGCACTGCCTTGATTTCTCAATCTTATGGCCATACTTTTGCTACTTTAGTCCCACTGCTAAGTCAAACTAGGCTTTGATACCATGTGTCATGGGATGAGCATTCCTTAAACCAAAACCACACGTTAGTGTAGCACCAAAACTAGTCATAGTCAATGTCAGCCTTTCTTTAGTCCATTTCTCCATGGATAGCTTGATATTGATCCTTCAAGCCGCATACTCATGAGCTCTTCCTAGCTTAGACCCCATAGGGTTGCACACAACATTTTTAAACTCAAAAGGGAGGTACTCAACTCCCATCATCTCATCAGCCCATGATTTTTAGAGTGGCATCGAGCACACATCTTTGCCTACAGGCATTAAGGTCCTAAGCAATAACCCACTTTTCTCATAAGGGCAGAACCCTAATTCTCATAATATTATCTTTTTCTAGCATGGTGAGAACCCAACACTATGCCTTCTTGTATCTTACACAAGCTCTTATGCCTCAAACCTAAATGCATAGTAGAGGCTAGTCAGCAGCTAGCTTGAAGCTACAATAGGCTTATCTTGTCCTATAAAACTCATATCTCGATGCCTTAGCCTTTAGCTTTATTCTAAGCTGGCTGTATGCATGATGGACCCCCAAAATCATGCTTAACCCATCTTATGGAACTCGAGTGTGCTATCCACTTGCAGCACACCTCTATCAATTGGTCACAAGGGTCTAGTGGCATGCTTACCTGCTAGCTTGGTTCGATGGTGACCCTCCAACACAACACCATCTCATGATCCTTCATCACTGATCAAATTGACCTAGGGAGGGGAAACCAAAAGGCATAGTAAATGCTATTGTCTAACCCCATGGTTTAACACAAAGGTTCGATATGAGGCTTATAGCCCTTAATCGTCCCTTGGTAAACCATGACCTAAAGAGACATCATGCCACACTTATAACCTGATGATGCCTACCCATTTAGACACCATATATACCTATGAGTAGCTTACTTTAGACTAGCTAGGCCTCTGCCTACCTGCTAGCCAAAGATGTGGTGGAAAGCTAACACCAGTCATCCCTTATAAAAGACATAAGAGATTTCCTAGCCATTCTACCAAGAACTATAAGACTATCTGAAATGCGGACACTTTTCACCCCAACCACCTTAGGACTTTTCTTCAACCAATTTAGGGCCCAGTGACCTATCTCTTAGCCACCATAATTTTGGCATTCAACTCATTGCTCCACTAACCCATTTAAGGGTGCTCATGCATGGCTTTGACCTACAGCACCTAACTAGCTACTTGGCTCTAAGGTGCCTGCCCACTGGCTCTTACTTGCTCACACATATTGGGGCCTAGGTCTCATATTCCCAGCACATATTGTTAACAACATGTTCTAGGGCTTTCCCTACCAACACATAGCTCTAAGACCTTTATCACAACTACCTTGTCTACTGCTTAGCTCAGGGTCAGTCAAGGTAGGATCGAGGCATACAAGGGCTTGATGATGACACTAGGTCTTAGTGTGGGTACATGCCTTAACCAACATTGGCACATGCAAACCCTTGGTCTAGGATATGGCCATTTGAAAAAAGTGTCTCCATTATAGACACATTAATGTTTATTGCTAGTATATTTGTAAAATCTCTCATGCTCTTGAGGGTGTGGTTTTTGGCCCCCTTCACCCCTATAAGAGGAGTAGGTGTACGTGATAGGCCTATTATCACATACATCCATAGCAATGTTCTTAGAGTAAAATCTAGGCCATGCACGCCTTCTAGCCATGTTGTCTGGTGACTGGTTGCTCTGGTGACCTGTAAAAGCCCATGGGCTCAATCAATTGAAGTACATGTAGAAAAAGGTCTTGACAATGTCGAGCTCAAGCCTATGCTTGTAGTTGATGTTACCCCAAACCTTAGACCCAAGTCCTTAAATTAAGCAACAGCTCACTAGGGAAACCCATCCAATAACATGTCCAACAAGAGCATTGAAAGGGAATCGAGTTAAAATTTTTGAACTAGGATGCAATAGCTGATGACAATGTTAGGGAGTCCAGAGACATTAGTAAGGGTCTCAAAAAGAGTTATCTTTTCTATTTAATGACCTACCCACCCTAAAAATAACTCAGCAGGAGGTAGGGTCCAGTGGTCAGAAGAGCATTGTATGTTGCATAGTGTTTAGTGTGTCCCCAATGGCTCTTGAAAATCTAAAGGATTAAATGCTTACTACCCTTGGTTTTACTCATAATTGCATCAAGTCTCTAAGGTGAAAAGCCTCTGGTCAATGGAACAATGTAGGCAAGGGAAGCTGACAAATTATATCCATAACCTCAGGAAAAAGATTGGCTCTATGGGCTGGGAATAAGGGTCCCTGTCCCAAACCTATTGACTACTGATGCATTACTTGAGCTACTCCCATAGTGAGAGTGGGTCACCACATGCTGGCCAAAGAATGAACTGGGAATGGCTACCTTGGTGGCCTTCATTGGACATCAAACAATTAACTTAAAATTAGTATGGACAGGGGGAATCCAACTATTTAATTAAAGTAAAGCATATGATGGTCCTTATGGATGCTCACGTAATGCGATTTCTGCCCAGTGCTTTGAATGTCAAAGTGAAGAAATTCAACCAAACATGGGCAAACGGCGAAAGTAACTATGACTCTTTTAGAAGAGCCAAATGCCTCATTTTCTAATTAGTAATGCAAATGAATGGATTAACAAGATTCCTATTATCCCTTTCTACTATCCAGTGAAACCATAGCCAAGGGAATGAGCTTGGTAAAATCAAGGGGAAAGAAGACCCTATTGAGCTTGACTCTAATTTGACTTTGTGAAATGACTTTAGAGAAGTAGGATAAGTGGGAACTCTAGGACGAAATTGAAATACCACTATTTTTAACATTATTTTACTTATTCTGTGAATCAGAGACAAGGCACATGCCCTTCTTTTGGACCTAAGGTGAGCCTTAGTCAGTCGATATAGGTGGAAGACATTGTCAAGTGGGGAGTTTGGTTGGGGAGGTATATTTGTTAAAAGATAACACTTGCATTCTAAGATGAGCTTAACGAGAACAAAGATCTTGTGTGGAACAAAAAGGTAAAAGCTCATTCAAATCTAATTTCTAATACAAATATGAATCATGAAAGTGTGGCCAATTAATCCTTTAAGCCTTTGAAATTTGAAGCAAAAGGTGTTAAAAAAGTTACCATAGGGATAATTGGCCTGTGGCAGCCAAGCGTTATAGTGACATTACTTTTTGATCCTTCGGTATGGCTTTTCCTATCAATGTGAAGTACAATTCACCAAGTGTTGAATTGTTCACCAACCAATAGGAAACGTAAGGTATGTTTAGACTATCATGAGATAAGTTAGTTTTACCTTACTGATGGTAGTGTTGCAATAGTAATTCAACCTAGTATGAGAGGAACCATTAATTTGCATAATTGGTCATTGCACTTGGCTGAAAATCTAGTGGCATGAAGCTATTGTATGTTAGATTATGATTGAACACCTCTAATTCATAGTCCAGGCTAGAAGTGAAGCATGTGCCCATTGCCTAATTACTAACTGCATAGGGGCCCATGGACCTCATGGGCACATGTCATAGGTGTAGCCCTTAAGGTAAACAAGCTACATCGACTTCTTTAGAGCTCAATTCCCACCAAGCCGTAGGTAGAATCCTTTGCAAATGACTTAAATTTGAGACAAGGTATTATAAATGGCAGAATGGCCTTGCTGTGATGATCCACTAAGATTTAGCCCTTTGTTGCTTTGATTCATCCCTCACTATGCTCCTTTAAGGTTGGGGATGAATGGTGTTCTCCATTCTAATAGATTTAGTCAGGGGATGACAACCCTGCCTCAAGCATCCAAGTAAATAATAACCAAATGCAGTTGGTGTTTTTTACAAGGATAGGCTCACCTTTGGTGTGGGCACTTGCCTTAAACTCTATTAGCACATACTAGCCCTTGGTTTGGGTCTGTCCGTACACCATCAATAGCACCTGGCCCTTGGTTCATGTAGGCAATTGCATCCAACACCATCAATAGCACCTGGCCCTTGGTTCATGTAGGCAATAGATGTTGGCCCATTTTTGCCTTAGACACCATCAGCAGATGCTGGCCCCTTGTTTTTGGATGTTACCTTGGACACCATCACCAAATGCTAACTATTGGTGCAAGCACATGCCTCGACCATCGTTGACATAAACGGGCCCTTGGTGTGGGTTGTTGCCCAGACACGTCTTTGGTAGATGCTAGCACTAGGAGTGGCATGTGTCCATGACCCACCAACCCAAGGCACTTGTTCACCCTTTAATCTCCATCGGCACCAAATGATGCCCTATGCATCTGTCACAAACTCTTATCTTAAGTTGAATTTTGTATGCCCTTGGATCGGGAATTAACTCAGTGTACCTAAGTCGGCCTAGAAACTCAAGTGCTCAATCTAATTCTAGCTCATCAAAGATTATGTCATAATACTGGGCCTTCTAGAAGCCCATAAATCTAATTCTCCTAGGATTGTGTTTAGGCGTGCCCATATTTGGGTTTGACTGTGTGCCCACCCATCACTCACCAATGACGACACTTGGGCCTAACTCAATTTTGCCAAACCTGAACACCTTGCTTGAGTGCCTGGAGTCTTGATCATTACCCATTCCACTACTTTGGGCTAGTTCCCCAAGACCTAGCCTTTTAATAGACCTCAAAGCCTGGTCCCTTTAGCTATCAGACCATGTCTCACTAAACTTGGAGCTACTTTTCAACTCAAATAGAACCCTTGGACTTAGACTAGCTTATGGACTGTGACACATGCACATGCCCCGACCACCATTAAGACATTTAGCCTCTAGTCTTGGCAAATGTTTCGAACACCATCTGTATATGCTGGCCCTTTGTGCAAGTAGTTCCCTCGAATACCGTCGATACATATTGGGTTGCACACCATACTTGGGCATCCTAGGCTAGGGTCATGCACAATATGCAACACAACTAGGTAGTAGGTGGGTTTAGGCACATCTTCACATTTCTGCCATGCTAATGCTATTTTTATGGCTTGTAAATTCATATAAGCGTTCACCAGTGCCCACACCTGGGCCTAGCTCAATTTTGCCTAACTGAACATTGTGTCTAAGCCTTTGGAGTTTTAATCACTGCTTATACCACTGTTTTAGGCTAGTTCCCCATGACCTAGGCCTCTAGTAAGCATTAAGCTTGGTCACCTTGGTAGTCAAACCCTATCATGCTAGAACTAGAACTACTCTTTGACTCGAAGAGCACCCCTAGGCCTAGACAAGCTTGCAAACCATGACACAAGCACATGCCTCAACCAACATTGAGACATGTTGGCCTTTTGGTCTCAGCACATGCTTTGACCACCAATGGCACATGTTGGCCCTTTATGTGGGCAGTTCCTTCAAACACCATCGATGTCACAGCTGCAAGTATCAAGGTCCTGAGCACCGACCTGCTTTGCTCATAAGGGCATATAGCCCTAGTTCTCATGATATAATCTCATTGTGGCATTAGTTCTCATGATATTATCTCATTGTGGCATGGTGAAAACCCAACACCAAGCCTGCTCAGATCATCTGCAAGCTCTTATGCTAGATTCTAAAGGCACAATAATGATACTGGTTAGTAGCCAACTCAAGACTACACTAGGCTCATCTCGTGCCACAAAACTTATATCTCAGGGTCTTAGACTTTAGCCTCACTCTAAGCTACCAACATGCATGTTGGGCACTTTACATCATGCCCCTCCCACCTCAAGGGACTTAAGTGTGTTACCCTAGCCATAATATGCACTATTGATTGGCTATAAGGGTCTAGCATCATGCTTGCTTATTAGCCCACTTAACCTTTAGGCTTGATGGTGCCCTTTCTATGCAAAAACCATCCCATGATCATTGGTTACTGATTGAACTGGCTCAAAGAGGGGAAACTAAAAGGCATAGCAAATGTTATCATCTAACCATATGGTTTAACATAAAGGTGTGATATGAAGCCAACTGGCCCTAATTGTCCTCGGGTTTACCATGACCTGAGGAGATACTATGACACATTCATGACTTGACCATGACCATCCACTTAGACACCATATATGCCTAGGAGTAGCTCACTTCAAATGAGCTATGCCCCTACCTGCCTGCTAGCCAAAGGGGTGGTAAAGAGCTAACACTAGTTATCCCCCTATAGATAGCGTAAAAGCTTTCCTAACCATCCTAATAGAATTGTAAGAATGCTTAAAATGGGGACACTTTTCTCCTTAGCCATCTTAGGGCCTTTCTTCACCTAACTCAGGGCCTAGTGACCTTCTTCTTGGTCACCATAATTTTAACATTCCATTCATTGCTCCACTAACTCACTTAAGGGCCCCTGCACATGACTTTGATTGATAGCACCCAATTGGCTACCAAGCTCCAAGGTACCCACCTTTTGGCTCACACCGTCCACACCCACTATTAGTAAAATGTTCTAAGACTTAAACTGCCTATGCACAAGTCCAAAACCACTGTCCTAACCATAAGGTCTCTTCTGTTGCTTAGCTTAGGGTTAATCATGGTTGGGCCAAGGCACACCAAGGCCTGACCATGACACTTTTCCTTACTTAATATGTTGATGCCCTCAACAATGCCAAGACCACACCCAACTCTCTTGTTGCACATAGTTGACATTTTTTCAAATGTTTCACACTTGTGCCCTCAAGGATTTGGTTGAGATCCCATCATATAAGGCACTTCCTATTCATCCATTGTTAATAGAAAGGGATCATCCTAACTCCGTTGCACCTTATTGCTATCTTCACATTTGACCACTAAACTTAAACAGTTGCTCGATAAGTGCACTGCACTACTTCAACCATGATCACATCATGTTCAACTTTGAGGCACCCTTATTAAACATGACCCTTACTCGACTGAATGACCACCTACTTTGCTAGACATTGGTGTGCCCCACTAGACTGAACTATCACACCAGCTGTACATATATGGCACTAAATTTTTAATGCACCACTCTAGACAAAATGCTTAGGTCAACTGCACTCATACAGCACCACTCATAATAGACCTTAGCATGGTGGCATTCAAACACTTTGGTCATCTCATAACTTGGGTCCTCTCAGCCCCTTAAAGGTCACCTTGTTAGGTGTGGCCCTCTAGCCAACCACTCTTGTGGTGATACATTAATGCTTGCTATCAAACTCAATAAAATTGTAGGCTCCACTGCCTTGGCTCAGTACCACTAAAAATCTTAAGTCTCCCTTATTTTTACTTAAACTTAGCTCGACTCTACATGTAACCATGTCTCTATAATGGTTCCACAACTCGTCTGCCTTAACTTTGGCAAATCTTAAAGGGCATCTCAAAGCCCACACAAAGTGCAAGGATCCATCAATCCACTCGATCACACTGTTCATTAACTACTCTATCTCTGGGTTCACCAACCTAATCGATACTTAAAGTTCATTGACCTATTCAAACTCATGGCCATCCCATTGGCCAACATTTACTCAAAGACTCTATATTTGGCTCAACTCAATAAGCTTTTCTCTACCTTGTTCAAACTCATATGGTCTACTGACCGAAAGCAAACTTGAATGCCAATACCATTGGCTTTGCTCAACTCAATTAGTCCTCTAACCCACATAACTCAAGGCCTTGTCAACTGGCCAAATTTCACTTACTCATTTCATTGAACTACACATTGTCATGGTCTGTTAACCACCGCATCTCATAAGGCCTTCTCTCTTAGCTAACATAAAGCACAGTCTACTAACCAACACATTCTCGTGATCTTTTAACCATTAGAACTCATGGTCTGTAAACTGTTACAAACTTAAGGCTTTAATTAACAATCAATTCAAACTCCTCTGCCTCTACTAAATGGCTCCACTCTTGGACCTAAATACTCAGCTTATACTTCCACTACAACACCTGTACCATACAATAACTGAACATGTTAGTAACTAATCTCAATATGTATGACTTCTATCCCTCAGGTCAAAACACATTCAGCCTACATAGCCTTACTTAAATACCATTTCAAGGTGTAGCCTTTTTTTGCATTTTGGTCTTAACATAGTTTTTCCATCCAAAAGGCTACACATACCAGCACAAGCTAACACTTTTTGCTAGGTGAAGCTAGATTCCTAGGCCCTTTCATTTGGCATCCAAGAGCCTACTTGAGGGCCTTTCACTTAGGCCACATTTTCCCATGTATCACCTTGATGGCTCATTTTTTAGTCCACATAGCCACATTATCACAATTACACCATGATAGCTCTTTTTGAGCATATTACCACCTTGATTTCTCAATCTCATGCTCACACTTGGACTACGTTAGTCCCATTGCTAATCTGAAATAGGCATTGATACCACTCATCACATGCCATGACCCAACCATGCGACACTAGACTACTCTTAGTCGAGGTCAGCCTTTCTCGAGTCCATTTTTCCATGGACAAATCATTACCAATCCTTCGAGTCGTATACTCTTGAGCTCTTCCTAACTTAAACCTTGTACGGTCACATGTAACATTCCAAAACTTAATAGGGAGAACCAACTCCTATCATCTCATCAGCCCATGATTCTTAGGGTGGCCCTAAGCATCCATCTCGGCCAGTTGGCATCAAGGTCCTCAACACCGATCCGCCTTACTCATAAAGGCATACAGCCCTACTTTTCATGATATTATCTTATTATGGCATGGTGAGAACCCAGTACCATGCCTGTTTGGATCATCTGCAAGCTCTTGTGCCTAAATCCTGAAAGCATAGCACAGTTGCTAGTTAGCCACCAGTCTAGTGCCACACTAAGCTCATCTAATCCCATGAAATTCATATCTCAATGCCTTAGCCCATAGCCTCATTCTAGGCTACCCGCACGTATGATAGACACTTGACATCATGCTTACCCACCTTAAGAGACTTGGGTGTGCTACCTTAGTCATAGCATACCTCTATCGATTGGCCATAAGGGTCTAGCATCATGCCTGTTTGCTAGCTTACTCATCCCTAAGGCTCAATGGTGCCTTTCTTATGCAAACACCATCCCATGATCTTTGGTTACAGATCAAACTAGCATAAAGAGGGGAAATTGAAGGGTGTAGCAAATGCTATCATCTAAGCCCATGGTTTAACATAAAGGCACGATATGAGGCCTGCCAGCCCTAACTATCCCTGGGCTTACCATGACCTAAGAAAACATCGTGCCACACTCATGACTCGACAATGCTCACCCACTTAGACACTACATGTGCCTAGGAATAGCTCATTTTAGAGTTGCTCGGTTTCCACCTACCCGCTAGCCAAAAAAGTTGTAGAGACCTAACACCAGTCATCCTTTTATAAAGAGCGTGACCATGACAATCGGCATATGTTGACCATGACCATTACTATGACCATTATTTTGGGCTAGTGCCCTATAACCTGGGTCACTAGTTGGCCTCAAAGCCTAGTACCCCTAGCAGTTGGACCCTTTCTCTTTAAAACTAGAATTGTTTCTTGACTTAGAGAAAACCCCTAAGCCTAAACCAACTTATAAGCTGAGACACTAGTACATGCCTCGACTAGAATCAAGAAATGTTGAGCTTTGGTCTTAACACATACTTCAACCACCATTGGCAAATGCTAGCCCTCTGTATGGGCAGTTCCCTCGAACACTAATGACATATGTTGGGCCGCTCACCATACACAGGTATCCTACACCCAAGCTGCACACAATATACACCACAACTAGGCAGTACATGACTTAGGCACATTTTCATATTTCTACCATGCCAATACCATTTTTATGATCTATAAATTTACATAAGCATTGGAATCTTGATCACTACCCATACCATTGATCTAGGCTAGTTCCTCATGACTTAGGTCTCCAATAGGCCTCAAAGCCTGGTCCCCTAACAATCAAACCCATTTTTACTAGAATTAGAATTGCTCCTTGACTTAGAGAGAACCTTAGAGCTTGGACCAGCTTACGTACCATGACACATTCATATTCCTCGATCACAATTGAGACATGTTGGCCGTTGGTCTCCACACATGTTTCAGCCACCATCAACACATATTGGTCTTTATGCAGGCAGTTCTCTTAGACACCATTGGTACATTCTAGGTTATGCACCAAGCATGCGTATCCTAGGCTGGGTCATGCACTATATGCACCATGGTCGGGCAGTAGATTTGTTTAGGCACATCTTTTTATTTTAACTATGCCAATGCCATTTTCATGGCTTGTAAACTCATATAACACTCACCAATGCTCATACTAGGGCTTGGCTCAATTCCATCAAATGTAAACACCATGCTTGTGCTGCTGGAATCTTGATCACTGCCCGTACCACTGCTCTAGTCTAGTTCCCCATGACCTGAACCTCCAGTATGCCTCAAGGCCTAGTCCCTCTAGCTCTCAGACTTTGTCCTGCTATAGCTGGAACTACTCTTTGACTCAAAATGAACCCCTAGGCCTATACCAACTTTCAAATTATGGCACATGCACATGCCTTAATCGCCGTCAATACATGTTGGCCCTTGGTTTCAGCACATGTTTTGACCACCATCAGCACATGTTGGCCCATTGTGCTGGCAATTCCCTCAAACACTATTGACACATCTAAGCCATGCACCAAGCATGGGAATTTTAGGCTTGGGCTACATACCTTACATATTACAATTGAGTAGTATGTGGGTTTAGGCACATCTCCATATTTATGCCATGCCATGCCATTTTTATGGCTTGTAAATTCATGTAACGCTCATCAGTGCTCGCACCTTGGCTTGGCTAAAATTTGCTAAACTTGAACATTAGGCCTGAGCCTCTAGAGTCTTGATCATTGCCTATACCACTATTATGAAGTAGTTCCCATGCTTTGGACCTCTAGTATGCCTCAAGGCCTAGTCTTCCTAGAAGTTAGAGCTTATCTTTCTAGAACTAGAATTGCTTCTTGACTTGAAGAGAATCGTTAAGCCTGAACTAGCTTACGAATCATGACACATACGCATGCCTTGACTACTATCAAGACACATTGGCCCTTGGTTTCTACACATGCTTTAATTACCATCGACACATACTAGCTCTTAGTGCAGGCAATTCCTTTAAACACCATTGACACATGCTAGGCCATGCACCATACATGGTATTTTAGACCTCGATCATGCACTATGAGCACTATAATCATGTAGTTGGTCAATTTAAGCACATCTTCATATTTTTGCTATGCCAATGCCATTGTTATGGCTTGAATATTCATATAATGGTCCCCTAAGCCTTTATGTGAAGTTTCATAGCAAGATGACTCATTTTTTATTTTTCATGATATTTAGATTTTTTCACAGTTCAAGATTTTTTAAAATTTTTTTAGATGAAGTTTTGGCCTTAAATTTGGTATATACATGATCCTTGTATTTTTGTTGGCATCCATAAAAAATTGAACTAAAAAATTGAAGTGTAGAAGATTTTGTGGCCAGTTGAAAAAAGCATCCTCATTTTAGATACTTAAATGGCTACTGGCTATGAACCTATAAAGCTTTAATGCTTTTTAAGGGGGTGTGAGTTGTTAGGGTTCCTTAGAGGATAGAGGGCTAATATAAGGATCAAGGACCAACACCCATTGCACATCATGTGTGCATAGCTTTGGACCCCCTCCCTCAATTGCTAAAACCCCCAATGCCATCGGTCAAGTTCTCTGATGATGGTGCACTACGTAAAAAAATACGGCACCAGCACATGCCCAAGCCTAGAATCAAACTTTGGCCAAGACCTAGACCATCATTGGTACAATCTGGCTTTTGGTTTGTGCACATGCCTTGATCACCATTGGCATAATTTAGCCTTTGGTATAGGCATCTATTTAGACCACCATCGACACATGCTAGCCCTTGGTGAGGGCACATGTTTCAATTAGCATCGACATAATCTTGACCTAGAATGAGCGTATACCTCAATCAACACTGATAGAAGATGGCCTTTGGTAGTTGCCTTGAACACCATCAGCACATGTTGCCCTTTGCTATGGCACTTGCCTTGAACACCATTGGCACATGTTGGGTGTTATGGGATACATGTTCCTTAGACCAAAACCACTGACTGTGTAGCACCAAGACTACTCATAGTTGAGGTCAATCATTTCTAAGTCCATTTCTTCATGGATAGCTTGATATCGATCCTTTAAGCCATCATAATAGGGAGAAACCCAACTCTCATCATCTCATCAACTTATAATTCTCAAAGTGGCCCTAAGCACCCATCTCTACTTGCAGGCATCAAGATCTTAAGTATCAACCCACCTTGCTCATAGGGACACATAGCCTTAGTTCTCATAATATTATCTCATTTTGGCATAGTGAGAACCAAACACCATGCCCACCTGTATCTTAAGCAAGCCTTCATGCCTCAAATCTAAAGGCACGACATAAATACTGGTTAGTAGCTAGTTTGAAGCCTCACTAGGCTTATCTTATCCTAGGAAACTCATATCTTAAGGCCTCAGGCCTTAGTTTCATTCTAGGCTACCTACACACATTAGGGACACTCGACATTATACTCATCACATCTTCAGGAACTGGAGTGCGCTATCTGCTCTAGCACATCTCTATTGATTGGCCATAAGGGTCTAGTGGCATGCCTACCTAGTTGCCCATTCATCCCTCAAGCTCAATGGTGCCCCTCCTACACAATACCATATCATGATCTTTGGTTACTAATTGAACTGGCTTAAGAAAAGAAAACTAAAAGGCATAGCATATGCTATTGTCTAACCCCATGTTCAATGCAAAGGCATAATATGAAGCTTGTTGGCCCTGATTATCCTCAGGTTTATCATGACCTAAGGAGACACCATGCCACACTCATGACCTAATGATGCCTACCTATTTAGATGCCACATATGCCTAAGAGTGACTCACTTCATACTAGCTAGGCCCCTACTTGCTCATTAGCCAAAGAGGTAGTAGAGAGCTAAAACTAGTCATCCCTCTATAAGGAGCATATGAGATTTCTTAGCCATCCTACTAGAAATCATAAGACTATTTAAAATAGAGACACTTTTCACCTTAACCACCTTAGGGCCTTTCTTTAACCAACTCAAGGCTAGTGACCTATCTTTTGGGCATCATAATTTTAGAATTCCACTCGTTGCTCCACCAACCCACTCAATGATGTGCATGCATGGCTTCAATCGATAGCACCTGATTGGCTACTTGACACTAGGGCGCCTACCCACTTGCTCATGTATCTTGGGGCCTAGGGCTTACACCATCTGCACACATTGTCAGCAACATGTTCCAGGGCTTACACTATATGTGCACAACTCCAAGACAACTCCTATGACCACAAAGTCTCATCTATTACTTAGCTCAGGGTCAATCATGATAGGACCAAGGCATACAAGGGCCTAACCATGACATTGGGACTTGCTACGACACATGCTTCAACCACCATTAGCACCTATAAAACTTTCGTACAAGATATACCTATTTGAAAAAAGTGTTTGCATTACAGACACATTAATGTCTACTACTAGCATATTTGTAAAATCTCTCATGCTCTTTAAAGTGTGGTTGTTTAGCCCCCCTCTCTCCTTATAAAAAGATTAGGCATGTGTGATGGGCCTATCATTATGTACATCCACGACAATGTCCCCAGAGCAAAATCTAAGCCATGCATGCCTTTTAGTCATGTTGTCTTATGTCTGGTTGCTCTGGTGACTTGTAGGAGCCCATGGCCTCGATGAGTTGAAGTGCATAAAAAAAGAAGTTGATAGTGTAGAGCTCAAGCTCGTGCCTAAACTAATGCTACCTTATATCCTAGACTAAGTCCCTAAATTAGGTAATAGCCCTTGGTTTAGTGCAAGCAAAAGCTGCAATCATGGGCTTGCTTTGGCCAAGTACTTCAAGTATTTAGCAGTTTCATGGCCTCTTCTCATCAATCAAAAAAATGTCGAGGCCTGGCCAAGCTTGTACATGCAGCTAATGCTACTTAAAGCCCTAGGAACAAGTCTTTGAATTTGGCAAGATCCCCTTGGGGTGGTGACAGTAAAGTTTGTAAGTACGGTTCTAGCTAGACCACACATTGAAGGTGTCATGCCATTGTTGCCTATTGGATGGTAGGGGTAGTCTCGTGGCACTTGCTTGTGTTTTTCCTATGCTAAGTGATTGTGGCATGGCCTTGTACATCATTTCTTCCACTTGCTCATTGAGTAAACGATTAGGTGGATTATGGACCAATGTGCATAAATGTTGCCACTTGTACACATAGGCATATGAGTGGTGCTATGATTATTTGTGTTGGCAGGCTTTATGCTCGATGCATCGAACTATCCACCCATAATCCTTTTCAAATCTCCCCCATGGTCATCATACCTTAGGGGCACAATTAGGATCCAGTGTTGCATACCTAAATCGATGAAAATTGGATGTCTTGCTATCTTTCATCCATTTTATGTCTTTAGAGGCTATGGGTTAGACCTTAATTATGCCTCATGTCCAAAGTGAGTGACTCGAACCTCCATGGCTACATTAGTGCACTAGTATTCAATTATGCTTCAAATGTATAACATTTTGTAGGCACGGGCTCTCCACCTTTGTTCATCTAATGCTATGTATTTTACTTACTCCACACGTATGATGCTTGTGCTTTGTGTTGGCTTACTTAACTACTCAGTCAGTGTGTTGAGACCTATGTGATGCTAATGTCTAAAAGCAATGCTACCTATTTGACCCTACTAGTAATCATATGCTTGTCTCAAAGATTAAGCCATGCATGTGTAAGTATGAACTAATTTAGACTATGAAACTACAAATGGCTCATTAAATGCATTATAGTTTGTTTGATGGTATCTACTACTTAGATAATGATAGTAATTCTAAAGCTAATACTTACAACAAACCTCAACTTCTAAAAGGGATGTATTTATTAGATAAAAGGTCAATGCAGGTTTTGCTTATTGCTCTGATGATTCACGATAACTTGACGAATCATACAACTTTTATGTTGGCAATGCATCATTCAAATTTTTGCCCTATTAGCTTTCGATGGTAGGATAATGGCCTACTATGATGGTGACAAGTGACAAAGAGTTAGGGTTTGATTACGGAGTAAGAGCCTGAGAAATGGCTACCACATCTAAGGAAGGTAGCAAGTGCACAAATGACCCAATCCTGACATGAGGAGCTAGTGACAGTAAATAATAGTGTATGGCTTTATGAGTATGGTAATTGGAATGAGTACAATCTAAATCCCCTAAAAAAGATCCATTGGAAGACAAGTCTAATGCCAGTAGCTGCAGTAATTCTAGCTCCAATAGTTATATTTAAGTTGTTGTAGTTAAAAAGCTCGTAGTTAGAACTAAGGCTGGGTCATTTAGTCCACCTCATGGTGAGCACTGATCTACTAGCTACAGTAATTCTAGCTCCAATAGTTATATTTAAGTTGTTGTAGTTAAAAAGCTCGTAGTTAGAACTAAGGTTGGGTCATTTGGTCCACCTCATAGTGAGCACTGATCTACTTGTCCCTACTACCAATGATGCTTTCTTAGCTTTAATTAGCTGGGTCATTCCTCTGGCACTATTACTTTAAATAAATTAGAGTGCTCAAAGTTGGCCTATACTTGTATACATTAGCATGGGATAACATCATAGGATTTTTATCCTAATGTGTTGGCCTTCAGGATTAGAGTAATGATTAACAACGACAGTCAGAGGTATTTGTATTTCATAGTCAAAGGTGAAATTCTTGGATTTACGAAAAATGATCAACTACAAAAGCAATTGCCAAGGATGTTTTCATTAATCAAGAACAAAAGGTAAGGGCTTGAAGATGATCAGATACCATCCTAGTCTTAACCATAAACAATGCTGATTAGGGATCAGTGGATTAAGACTCTACCAGTGCATTATGAGAAATCAAAGTCTTTGGGTTTCAAGAGGAGTATGGTCGCAAGGCTGAAACTTAAAAGAATTGATGGAAGGACACCACTAGGAGTGGAGCCTACATTTTAATTTGACTCAACATAGGGAAATTTACTAAGTCTAGACATAGTAAGGATTAATAGAATGGGAGCTCTTTCTTAATTTTATGGGTGGTAGCACATGGCTATTCTTAGTTGGTGAAGCAATTTGTCTAGTTAATTTGATTAATGAATAAGATGTTAGCCTGCTAACTAACTACATGGAGGTGATCCTCCATGGCTAGATTCTTAGAAGACTTTGACCACTCATGCCAAGGAAGTTTGAGGTAATAACAAGTCTGTGATGCCCATATATGTTATAGGTTGCTTGTGCACTATATTTACGTATTCAATGACTCTATAGCCTTGGCCAATAGGCCTAGGTAATCTTTCAAATTTCATTGTGATGGAGATAGATCATTCTAGTTATTAGTCACTTTAACCCTAGGCAAGCATGATGATCACTTCATTCCATCTCTTGGGTAGGCAATATGATCGGTACTACCACCCATAATCAAATAACTTATCCATCGGTGTAAATCATGCTAAGGAATCAGAATGAAAAAAAGAGCATGTGCCATCACCATCCCATTCACTACGCATGCATCGATGGCATCGTGACTTCTTTTGTCGTGAAAAGCCAAAATGACTTTCAACAACAAAAATATAGCAAAATACAATACTTGGTATGAATCACAAAATCCCATGAACCATCGAGTTTGTGAATGAAAGTCGCACCCCAAGCCATTAGGTTGAAGGCACACTTGCTTGGGTGTCACGCAACGTCACCCCCTCCAACCCCCCAATTAAACTCTAGGTGAGAGGGGTAGAAGATGGCCTCTTGTGATCTTGTCAGTTATGGATGGTCCAAAAATGAGTCTCTGGCAATGATAGTTCCACGATTGCCAGTGGTAACGCTCCTAACGTGCCTTGTATCTGATGATGCATGCTTATTGTCCATCCAAACCCCATTGAACCCCTCACATCACTCGATCAATGCTCACATCACAACCTTAAGTAAAGCAAGATTACACTCTGGGTTTAACCATACTAATAAGTAGAGGAAAAAAACTTACCAAGATTCCCCTAGTAATAGCAATCAAACCAAGAATAACGCAGCTTGAGAATCGAGCACCCCAACATCTAAATTGTATTATGTAGAAACATCCTCAATGGTAGATTGGGCCCAAGTCCCCTGGAAAGGGGTGCTAGATAGGGTGAGAGCCCCAATGTGCTCGGACCTTATTGCACCATAAAGCATTGTTTATGAGTTAGGTTATTTGGGAATACAGCCCTAATCAAGTGATAAATTCCATCTCAAGCTAAATACGAGTGAGAGAATAATACGAACAAGTACTACAAGGGAAAGATGAAAAAGACTTTGAAAAGAAAGTAAAAGCGTGCTTGAAATTGTTGGGAGGGAAGCAAATAGGGGCTAGTGATGCACGTCGATCAAATATGCAATAGTGAGAGCTAGTCTGTTAATCGATTTGGGGCATAGACTAATACAAGTCATGGTAGTGGACCAAGCTCGGGTTTTTGATATGTTAATATAGTTGTTATCTTCATGATCATGGAATGCATCATGTGCTATCTTGGCAAGCCTTGACACCTTTGTGCTCTCAATTTTACCAGTAGGCTCTTTATTTGGCCCGTCTTGAAACACAAACCAAGGAGTCTGACATGTGTGCAAGTCAATGGGCTAAAAAACACCCGTAAGGTGTAAAAAAGCTAATTGGTGGGATCCTTTATGGGTGCACCACCGATTGACCTTGATCTTTTAAGAAAGGTTTAAGTGTGAGCATGCTTATCAGGATTCAAAATATGGTGAACTATGCCTGTGCAGGGCAAAGCCAAAGGAAATTCTTGTGGAGGCCCTTAACAATACTGGTATGCAAATTATTCGTTTAACTAGGGTATAGGGGCAAATAACTAATTAAACTCTCTAGTAACTGGTTCTTTCCAAAGTTTCCCTTAGGATAACTAGAGTACTTAGTGAGTTTTATTAGGTAAAGGCAATGATTAGAGGTATAAGGGGCACAATGCCCTTAACCTATTCTCAAACTTTAAATAGGTAGGATGGTGCAGCTGCTTCGTTGAGCCATGCCACAAAATCAAAAACTCTGAGTGGGTCATTTTTGGTAAGCAAAATTGGTAATGTAGGATGAACCAAAAGCCAAGTTATGGTGCCCAACTGCACACTAACCTAGAACCTATAAAAAGTGTTGGTGAATTAAGATAGCAAGGCGATAGTCATGGAAGTCAAAATCTACTAAGGAGTGTGTAACAACTTACGTACCAAACAACTGGCCCTAAAAATGGTTGGCACTTAAGTGCATGACCTATTCTTGACCATAGGGGTAAAGGCAGGCCTTGATGAGTAAAGGATATAACAATCATAGCAAAATCAAGGCATGAGCTTGGGTGAAGCGACTATCGATACAGATCTTGGTGATAGTAGCAAATATTCAAATGAGAACTTTGAAGGCTAAATAGGGGAAAGGTTCCATGTGAACGGCACTTGGACAAGGGTTAGTCAATCCCAAGAGATAGGGGAAATCAATCCGATAGTGCATCTAGTGCAAGCTTCAAAAGGGAATTAGGTTAAAATTCTTGAACTAGGATACAACAGCTGATGGCAATGTTAGGGAGTTTAGAGACATAGGCGGAGGCCTCAAGAAGAGTTTTCTTTTTGTTTAATGGTTTCCCTACCTCGAAAATGGCTCAACTGAAGGAAGGGTCCAGTGACTAAAAGAGCAACACATGTCGCATGGTGTTTGGTTCATCCCTAGTGGCCTTTGAAATCAGAAGGACTGAGTACCATCCATGCCTGGTCATACTTATAACCGTATTAGGTTTCCAAGGTGAATAGCTTCTGGTCGATGGAAAAATGTAGGCAAGGGAAATTGGCAGGAAAAGAATTGGCTTTTAGGGTTAAGCACGAGGGTACCAGTCATAAACCCATCAACTGTCAATGCACTACTCGAGTTCTTTCAGTGGTGAGAGTGGGTCATCATGTGCTAGTCGAGGGATAAACTAGAAACAGCTTTGTAATACCCCAATCCCACTTTGGAATAATGTATGGATATGATATGATTTATATGTAGAGATCTAAACCCAAACTTATGAGGCACCTTTTGTAGGGGTAGACCATAAAATATTTAGGTCAAAGTAAAAAATACCTTGCAAGTTAGGTGTAGGTCTCCACAAATGGTATTAGAGTGGTCACTAGTCAGCGAGAAGTAAGTGCTACATCATAGGTGTCACTAACTGCTACATGGTAGGGAGCCACCTCTAGAATCTCAATGTCTAGTGTGATCTTGGTCCTATGGTTAGACTTGGCTTGAGAAGGACATTAAGCTTTAAAGGTGGGAAGATTGTAACGTAGCAATTCCACATTGAAAAAATGTATGGATATGATATGATATATTTGTAAAGATCTAAACCCCAACTTCTAAGGGACCTTTTTTAGGGCAAAATTATAAGACCTTTGGGTCAAAGTGGACAATACCTTATAAGTTCGGTATAGGTCTCCACAGGCTCCCTAAGGGGCCTTCCTTAGGTAATGAATAGTCAACTCAAAATTGGTATGGATGGGGGCAATCTAATTATTTAATTAAAACAAAACATTGTGATGGTTCTTACAAATGCTCATGCAATGTGATTTTTGTGCAGTGATCTAAATGTCAAAGTGAAGAAATTCAACCAAGCTTAGGTAAATAGTAAAAATAACAATGACTCTCTTAAATTAGCCAAATGCCTCATCATCTAAATTAGTGACATGCATGAATAGATTAATGAGATTCTCATTATCCCTATCTACTATCTAGCAAAACTATAACCAAAGGAATGAGCTTGGTAGAATCAATAGGGAAAGAAGACCTTATTAAGCTTGACTCTAGTTTGACTTTATGAAATGACTTGAGAGCTATAGGATAAGTGGGAGTCCTAGAGCAAAATTAAAATATCACTACTTTTAACATTATTTTGCTTATTCCCTGAATAAGAGGCAAGGCAAAACCCTATTTTTAGACCCAGGGCTGGCCTCGATCGATTGATCTGAGTGAAAGACATTGTTAGGTGGAGAGTTTAGTTAGGGTAACACATCTATTAAAAGATAATGCAAGTGCCCTAAGATGAGCTCAATGAGAATAAAAATCTAATGTGGAATAAATGGGTAAAAGTTCATTTGTTTCTAATTTCCAATACAAATATGAACCATAAAAGCATGGCCTATTGATCTTTTAGACCTTCAGAATTTGAAGCTAAAGGTGTCAAAAAATTATCGCAAGGATAACTAGCTTGTAAAAGCCAAGCATTCCTAGCAACATTGCTTTTTCATCCTTTGATGTTAGCACTTCTTATCATTGTGAAGCAAAATTCACCAAGTGTTGGATTGTTCACCCACCAATAGGGAACGTGTGCTAGGTTTAGACCATCATGAGACAAGTTAGTTTTACCCTATTGATGGTAGGTCACAATAGTAATTCAACCTAATACGAGAGGAACTATTGATTTGCATAATTGGTCATCGCGCTTGGTTGAAAAGCCATGGCAAAAAGCTACTATACATTAGATCATGATTGAATGCCTCTAAGTTAGAATATGGGCTAGAAGTGAGGCACATACTCATCTCCTAATTGCTAACCCATAGTAGGGGCCCATGGCCCTTAAGGGCACATTTCATAGGTACTACCCCTAAAAGGATAAGCAGTACAAGCCTTCTTAGAGCTTAATTCCCAGCGAGCAATGGGTAGAATCCTTTACAGATGACTTAAATATCTGATGGGGTACTGTAGGTGGCAGAGTGGCATTGTCGCCATGATCCACTAAGATTTAGCCCGTTGTCGATTTCATTCATCCCTCCCTCTCTACACCCACCAAAGTCCTCTCACTTCATTTTTTTACATTGCACACCTCTGGGGTTAGGGATGAATGGTGTTCTCCATTACAACCGATTTGATCAGGGGATGACATCCCACTCTCGAGCATCCAAGTAAACAACAACTAAATGCCCTTGGCAATTGTTATTGGGATGGGCTTACCCTTGGTTTAGGCACTTCCCTCAAACTCCATTTGCATACACTGGCCCTTGGATTAGTTCTACCTACATGCCATTGATAGCACCAACCCTTGATTCCTATGAGCAATCGCATCCAACACCATTGGCAGATGCTAACCTATTGTTGCCTCAAACACCATTTAGCCCATTGGTTTGGGATGTTACCTCGAACACCATCGTTAGATGCTAGCACTTGGTGTGGGCACTTACCTTGACCACTGTCGGCATAAGTTGGCCTTTGGTGAAGATTGTTTCCTTGGAAACCTCTTTAGCAGATGCTAGCACTTAAGGTGGGTTGTTGCCTTAGAAACATTTTTGGTAGATGTTGGCACTTGGTGTAGTATGTGTATTATGACCTTCCCACCCAAGGCATTTGTCTACCCCATGATTGCCATCAACACCAAATGGCACTCAATGCATGTGTCATGGGCTCTGAACTTAAGACAAACTCCATGCAGCCTTAAATAAAGAATTAACTCTGTCTGCCTAAGTTAACCTACGAAACTTAGGTGCTCAGTATAATTCTAGCTTGTCAAACATTGTGCTATAGTACTAGGCCTTTTAGAAGCCTATGAATCTAACCCTCCCGAGATTATGTTCAGGCATGCTCACACTTGAGTTTGACCATGTGTCAACACCTCAATCATTAGTGTCCACACCTAGGTCTGATCATGTGCCTATGCATCTCTCACTTGCATTTGCACCTAGGTTTAGCTCAATTCTACTGAACCTGAACACCTTGCCTGAGTCTCTAAAGTCTTGATCCCTACCCATACCACTATTTTAGGCTAGTTCCTCATGACCTTAGCCTCTAAAAGGCCTAGTCCACTTGCTGTCAGATCTTGTCTTGTTAGAACTAGAACTATTCCTTGACTCAAAGAAAACCCTTAAGCTTGTACAAGCTTGTAGACCATGACATATACACATGCCTCGACCACCATTAGGACATGTTGGCCTTTGGTCTTAGCACATGCTTCGACTACCATCGACACATGCTGGTCTTTTGTGCAAGCAATTCGTTCAAACACCATCATCATATGCTGGGTCATACACCATGCATGAGTATCCAAGGCCTATGCCATGCACAATGTGTGCCATGACTGGGCAATAGGTGGGTTTAGGCACATTTTTATATTTTTGCCATGCCAATGCCATTTTTATGGCTTGTAAATTCATATAAGTGCTCACTAATGCCTACATCTAAGACTAGCTTAATTTTGCCAAACTTGAACACTGTGCTTAAGCCTCTAGATTCTTTATCATTGCTTGAACCATTATTCTAGGCTAGTTCCCTATGAGTTGGGCTTTCAGTAAGCCTCATCGCTTGGTCCTCTTTGTAGTCAAACTCTATCCCATTAGAATTGAAACTATTCTTTGACTCAAAGAGAACCCTTGGGCTTGGACTAGCTTGCGGACCATGACACATGCACATTCCTCGACCACCATCAAGACATGTTGGCCCTTTGTCTAAGCATGTGCTTTGAGCACCATTGGCACATGGTGGCCTTTTGTGTGTGCAATTCCCTTGAACACCATTGACACATGCTAGCTTGTGCACCATGCATGGGTATCCTGGGTTAGGGCTGTGTAGTTGGTGGGTTCAGGCACATCTTTATATTTTTTTCATACCAATGCCATTTTTTTGGCTTATCAATTCATTTCATCGCTTACCAGTGCCTACACCTAGGCTTGGCTCAATTTCTCTAAACCTGAACACTATGCTTGAGCTTTTTAAATCTTAATCATTATCCATATGTCATGGTCAGGCCCTGGTGTGCCTTAGTCCTACAATGGCTAACCCTAAGCTAAGCAGCGATTGAGGCCTTATGATTGGGCAATAGTCCTAGAGTAGTGTATGAGCAATGTAAGCCCTAAAACATGATGTTGATGAAGTGTATGGGTAGTGCGTGCCCTAGTTCCCAAAGGTGCATAGGCAAGTGGAAGCCAGTGGGTAAGTGCTTTGGAGCTAGGTAGCCAATCAGATGCTGTCAGTCGAAGTTATACACAAGCACCCTCGAGCAGGTTGGTGGAGCAACGAGCTGAATCTAAGAATTATGATGACCAAGAGTAAGGTCGTTGGGCCTTGAGTTGGGTGCTTAAGTTTGACTATGCACCCACACCTCAATCATTAATGTCTACACTTGGGTTTGACTGTGTGCCTATGCATCTCTCACCTGTATTTGTACCTAGGCCTAGCTTAATTTTACCAAATTTGAACACCTCACCTAAGTCTCTAGAGTCTTGATCACTACCCATACCACTATTTTGGGCAAGTTCCTCATGACCTTGGCCTCTAGTAGGCCTAGTCCACCTATCATCAGATCTTGTTCTCTTATAACTGGAATTGTTCCTTAACTCACCCCTAAGCTTATACCAGCTTATGGATCATGACACATGTACATGCCTTGGCCACTGTCAGGACATGTTAGCCCTTGTCTTAGCATATGCTTTGACCACTATCGACACATGCTGGCCCTTTATACAGGCAGTTTCTTCAAACACCATTAGCACATGCTAGGTCACACATCATGCACGGGTATCCTTGGCCTAGGCCATGCACAATGTGCACCATCACTATGCAGTAGGTGGGTTCAACCACATTTTTATATTTCTACCATGCCAATGCCATTTTATGGTTTGTAACTTCATATAAGTGCTCACCAGCGCTTGTATCTAGCACTAGCTTAATTTTCCCAAACTTAAACACTATGTCTAAGCCTCTAGAGTCTTTATCACTGCTTGAACCACTATTTTGGGCTAGTTCCTTATGACCTCAGCTTCCAGTAGGCTTTAAGGCCTAGTCCTTTTTATAGACGAACTCTGTCCTATTAGAATTGAAATTGTTCCTCGACTCAAAAAGAACCCTTGGGCCTAGACCAGCTTGCTGATCATGACACATGCACATGCCTCAACCACCATCGAGACAGTTGGCGCTTTGTCTCAGCATGTGCTTTGACCACCATTGGCATATGGTGGCCCTTTGTGTGAGCAATTCCCTCGAACACCATCGACACACGTTGGCTTGCATGCCATGCATGGATATCCTTGGTCGGGGCCATGTAGTTGGTGGGTTCAAGCATATCTTCATATTTTTTCCATGCATGGATATCCTTAGTCGGGGCCATGTAGTTGGTGGGTTCAGGCATATCTTCATATTTTTTCCATGCCAATGCCATTTTTTTGGCTTATCAATTCATCTTATCGCTTACCAGTGCCCGCACTTAGAATGGCTCAATTTCGCCAAACATAAACATTATGCTTGAGCTTCTAGAGTTTTAATCACTACCCATATGTTATGGTTAAGCCTTGGTGTGCCTTGGTCCTACAATGACTGATCCTAAACTAAGTAGTGATTAAGGCCTTATGGTAAAGACAATAGTCCTAGAGTAGTGCATGAGCAATGTAAGCCTTGAAACATGATGTTGATGGAGTGTATAGGTAGTGTGTGCCCTAGTTCTCAAAGGTGCACAGATAAGTGCAAGCCAATGAGCAGGTGCCTTAGAGCTAGGTAGCTAGTCAAATATTGTTAGTTGAAGCTATACACGGGCACTATCGAGTGGGTTGGTAGAGTAACAAGCTAAATTTGAGAATTATGATGACTAAGAGTAAGGTCATTAGGCCCTGAGTTGAGGGAAGAAAGGCATTTAGATGGTTGGGAAGAAAAGTGTCCCCATTTTAAATAGTTTTACAATTTTTGGTAGGATGGCTAGGAAATCTCTTACACTCTTTATAAGGAATGAATGGTGTCACCTCTCCACCACCCCTTTGGCTAGCGGGCAAACAGAGGCTTGGCTAGTCTATAGTGACCTACTCCTAGGCACATGTGGTGTCTAGGTGAGCGGACATCGTCAGGTCATAAGTATGGCATGGTGTCTCATTGGGTCATCATAAACTCAAGGACAGTTAGGACTAGTAGGCCTTGCATCATGCCTTTATGTTAAACCATAGGGTTAGATGATAATATTCACTATGCTCCTTGGTTTCCCCTCCTTTAGCCGATTTGATTAATAACCAAGGATCATGAGATGGTGTTTGTGTAGGAAAGGCACCATTAAGCCTAAAAGATGAGTAAGCTAGTAGGCAGGCTTGCTGTTAGACCCTTATGGCCAATTGATAAAGGTGTGCTAGAGCGAGGTAGCACATCCAAGTTCTCGAGGTGGCATAGGCATGATGTCGAGTGTCTACCATGCGTAAAGGTAGCCTAGAATGAGGCTAAGGCCTGAGGCCCTGAGATATGAGTTTTATGGGACAAGATGAGCCTAGTGTGGCTTTGGGTTGGCTATTGACCAGCATTGGAGTTGTACCTTTAGGTTCTAGGCATAAAAGCTTTCATATGATGCATTCGGGCATAGTGTTGGATTTTCACCATGCTAGAATGAGATAATAACATAAGAACTAGGTAGTGCACCTTTATGAGTAAGATGGGTCGGTGCTTGGAACCTTGATGCCTATAGGTAAAGATGGGTGCTTAGGACCACCTTGAGAATTGTAGGCTAATGAGATGATGGGAGTTGGTTTTCTCCATATCAAGTTTGGGAATGATAAGTGTGACCTTACGAGGTCAGCACATGGAAGAACTCATTAGTACGTAGCTTAAAGGATCAGTAATGATCTATCCAAGGAAAAATGGACTTGAAAAAGGTTGATCTCAACTAAGAATAGTCCTAGTACAATGCAGATGTGTGGTTTTGGCACAAGGAACGCGCTGCCTATGACATTGCACCACCATTCTAGGTTAGTGCCCTATGACTTGGGCCTCTATTAGGCCTTATGGCCTTATCCTTCTAGCAGTCAGATCCTTTCCCACTAGAATTAGAATTATTTCTTGACTCAAAGAGAACCCTTATGCGTGGACCAACCTGTGGACCATGACACAAACACATGCCTCAACCACCATCAAGACATGTTAGCCCTTGGTCTTGACACATGTTTTGACCACCATCGGTACATTCTGGCCTTTTATGTAGGCAATTCTCTTAAACACCATCGACACATGCTGGGCTGCATACCACACGTGGCTATCCTAAGACCAAATCGTGCATAATACACACCATGATCGTGTAATAGATGGGTTTAGGCACATCTTTATATTTTTGCCATGCCAATGCATTTTTATGGCTTGTAAATTTACTTAAGTGCTCACCAATACCTGCACTAAGGCTTGGCTCAATTTTGCCAAACCTGAATGCCATGCCTTAGTCACTAGAGTCTTGATCACTACCAACTATTTTGGGCTAGTTCCTCATGACCTACACCTCTAGTATGCCTTAAAGAATGGTCCACCTAGTTGTCAAAATCTATCTTGCTAGAACTGGAATTACTCTTTGACTCAAAAAGAACCCTTAGGCTAGGACCAGCCTGCCAATTATGGCACATGCTCATGCCTCAACCACCATTGGGACATGTTGGCCTTTGGTCTTGACACATGCTTTGACCACCATTAGCACATACTGGGCTCTTTCATTAACTGATAGAAATATTAGTTAGTCTACCATATATATATTTTTCATATATATTTTTTCTCTTAGAAAAAAAAAAGATGGTTCCATGTGCTCTGATTCATTACTGATACAGGAGTACTATCAAAGTGTTTCAAAAAAGGAAAAGTTTATCTTGACGTAGGTCTACTTCTGGCCTAGATCAACCTAAGTTAAATGAAGTCTCTATCATCCTGATTAAAAAATCAAAGATGAAACTTCATACACCTTAAGATTCATAGGACAAAAAGAGAATTTTTGAGGTCCTTATACTCATTATGCCTAGCATTGAATAAATTGGGTATTCTCCCTATCAATAGCTCAAATCAATGATAGGTTATTCGAATCCTGCTCCTACCTAAACGGCACCCGAATCGAACCGAACCATTTGTCAGGCTATTGTTCTCTTGTTTTGTTCCTTCAAAGTAATAGAGTAAGACATCGATTTCTCAAAAGGATCAATTTTTTTTTATTGCATGATAGACTCCCTTGAAAAACATTGGCCCACATGTAAATGAGGTGCTCTACCTAACTGAGCTATAGCCCTTGTGTTTGTGATACATATTTTATCATATTATTTAGATAATTTCTTGTTAAGATGAATATTACATGATCCAACATCATAATCATACCTTTTTGGTTGGTTTGATTGGTATTGCTTAGAAGTAATATCGGATTTATAATCCATCGATGTGATAGGTCCCTTTTCTTTCTCTTTATGATTCCTTATGATAATAAATGACCTACTTAACTCAGTGGTTAGAGTATTGCTTTCATACGGCGGGAGTCATTGGTTCAAATCCAATAGTAGGTAGAACTTATTAGATACCATTGATCCCGGTGTCTAATAAGTTTTTCTACCCACTTTCTTTTATTGATTTTTTATCTTTTTCATCCTATTCTATTTTCGTTTTCAATTTTCAAATTTTTCGTTAGATCAAAATTTGATTTCACTATTTCACTTTTGATTGTATTTGATTCTATTTAATCAGCAGAATCAAAATGGGATGTAGAAACGAAAGTTCTGTTTATACGAAAATTCTTTCGATTAACCAACTAGTTATGAAATCACGTTGATAGCGTTTACTCATGTCCTAGCCCATCTGAGAGCTAGATTTGCCTCAATTGTTTGCCTCTTGCCTTCAGCTTTCCTCAAGTTAGCTTCCGCTATTTCAAGAGCTTGTTGAGCTTCTTGTGGATCAATGTCACTACCCTTTTCCGCATCCTTTCCAAAAAAAGTGATTTCATTATTGACTATTCTAGCAAAACCATCCATCAGAGCCATCGTTAACCATTTGTCGTTAAGGCGTATTCTCAAAATACCTATATCTACAACTGTGGCAATAGGCGCGTGATTTGGTAATACGCCAATTTGTCCGCTATTAGTAGATAAAATGATTTCTTTTACTTCTGAATCCAAAACAATTCGATTATGGGTAAGTATACAAAGATTTAAGGTCATTTTTTCAATTTGCTCTCCATTTCTAAGTTCGTAGCCTTCGCAGTAGCTTCATCGATGTTACCTACCAAATAAAAAGCCTGTTCAGGAAGACCGTCTAATTCTTCGAAAAAGATCAATTGAAATCCTCTAATTGTTTCTGCTAGGCCAACATATTTCCCCGAGGAACCAGTAAATACTTTCGCTACAAAAAAGGGTTGTGATAAGAAATGCTCAAATTTTCACGCTCTTGCTACGGTTAAGCGATCCTCTTTGGACACTTCATCCAACCCAAGGATAGCTATAATGTCCTGAAGTTCTTTGTAATGTTGTAAGGTTTGCTTAACCCTTTGCGCAGTTTCATAATGTTCCTTTCCAACGATTCGAGGTTGAAGCATAGTTGACGTTGAGTCTAAAGGATCTACCGCTAGATAGATACCTTAGGCAGCTAATCCTCTTGATAGTGCGGTATTAGCATCTAAATGCGCAAATGTTGTGGCAGGGGCAGGGTCGGTCAAATCATCCATGGGTACATAAACTGCTTGAATAGAAGTTATGGATCCTTCCTTGGTAGAAGTAATTCTTTCTTGTAAAGAACCCATTTCGGTACTAAGGATGGGTTGATAACCCACAACGAAAGGCATTCTACCCAATAAGACAAATACTTCGGATCTCGTTGTAAATATTAGGCATTTTGCCCGGGGGAAAGGCTACATCTAGTACTGGATTGATGATTTGAGAAATACGTCCTAGATTTTCTTTTTCAAGCATGGAAACTCCAGGAACAGAAGTAGTAGGATTTATTCTCATAATAAAATAAAGTGAAATATGTCAATTTTTTTTTCAAATATTTTCTAATAAAAAAAATCTTCGACAGCAAGTTGATCGGTTAATTCAATAAAAAATGGGGATTAGCACTCGATTTCGTTGGTACCATCCAATTGAATGCAATTCAATTGGATTGTTTCCTTATTCAATGAAGGAATTTTTAAGTTCAACCAACCTATTTGCAAAATATCAAGTGGATAAATAAATAACAATTTTGAGAGAGTCTTTCATTTTTCTATCTTTGTCTATCATTATAGGCAATACCATCCATATTATCTATGGAATTCAAACCCGAACTCTATTTATGATTCCTTATTTCTATTGCCTTATTTCATTTCGTATTTTATTTTAGCATATCGATTTTTTTTTACGTCCAACCTATCCCCCCTTTTTCCATCTATATTCCTTTTTTTTCATTTCATAAACGAATTATGCATATTTTCACATCATATTTTCACATCTAGGATTTACATATACAACATATATTACTGTCAAGACTGAATTTCTTATTTCTTATTCTTTCTTATTTCTTATTATTGAATTTATATTATTTCTTATCATCTTATTATTGATTATTATTGACTATTGACTTATTATTGAATTTATATTATTATAGTATTATCTTATTATTGACTATTGACTTATTATTGAATTTATATATTTTATATTTAATTTATATATTTTATATATATATTTTATATTTATAATTATATATTCATAATATTTCTATTTCATTTATTTCATTTTCATTTCGATTCAAAAAAAAAGTAAGGAATTCTAAACTTGAAAAACACGGATTGGGTTGCGCCATACATATGAAAGAATATAGAATAATGATGTATTTGGTGAATCAAATACCATGGTCTAATAAGGAACCTTTCAGATTAGTTGATAATTTTTTGAAAGATTTCTTCAAAAAGGTTTCATTAACTCCTAATTTATGGTGAGCAGACCTTGTTGTTACAAAAATTTTCAATTCATAAGTTGTAGGGAGGGGCTTATGTCACCATAAACAGAGACTAAAGCAAGTGTTGGATTCAAAGCTGGTGTTAAAGAGTATAAATTGACTTATTATACTCATGAATATGAAGTCAAAGATATTGATATCTTGGCAGCCTTCCGAGTAACTCCTCAACCCGGAGTTCCGCCCGAGGAAGCAGGGGTAGCAGTAGCTGCTGAATCTTCTACTGGTACATGGACAACCGTGTGGACCGATAGGCTTACCAGCCTTGATCATTACAAAGGGCGATGCTACCATATTGAGCCCATTGCTGGAGAAGAAAATCAATATATATGTTATGTAGCTTACCCCTTAGACCTTTTTGAAGAAGGTTCTATTACTAACATGTTTACTTCCATTATGGGTAATGTATTTAGGTTCAAAGCCCTGCGTGTTCTAGGTCTAAAAGATCTGCAAATCCCTTATGCTTATACTAAAACTTTCTAAAGCCTGCCTCATGGCATCCAAGTTGAAAGAGATAAATTGAACAAGTACGGTCTCCCCCTATTAGGATGTACTATTAAACTTAAATTAGGGTTATCCACTAAGAACTATGGTAGAGCAGTTTATGAATGTCTACGTGGTGGACTTGATTTTACCAAAGATGATGAGAATGTGAACTCCCAACCATTTATGCGTTGGAGAGACTGTTTCTTATTTTGTGCCGAAGCGATTTTTAAAGCACAGGCTGAAATAGGTGAAATCAAAGGCATTACTTGAATGCTACAGCGGGTACATGTGAAGAAATGATTAAAAGGGCCATATTTACCAGAGAATTGGGAGTTCCCATCGTAATGCATGACTACTTAACAGGTGGGTTCACTGCAAATACTAGCTTGGCTCATTATTGTCGAGATAATGGTCTACTTTTTCACATCCATCACGCAATGCACGTAGTTATTGATAGACAGAAGAATCATGGTATGCACTTTCATGTACTAGCTAAAGCTTTACGTCTGTCTGGTAGAGATCATATTTATGCTGGTATAGTAGTAGGTAAACTTGAAGGAGAAAGGGACATAACTTTGGGCTTTGTTGATTTACTACGTGATGGTTTTATTGAAAAAGATCGAAGCCGTGGTATTTATTTCACTTAAGATTGGGTTTCTATACCAGGTGTTCTGCCCGTAGCTTTAGGGGGTATTCACGTTTGGCATATGCCTGCTTTGACCGAGATCTTTGGAGATGATTTCATACTATAATTCGGTGGAGGAACTTTAGGACACCCTTGGGGAAATGCACCAGGTGCCATAGCTAATCAAGTAGCTTTAGAAGCATGTGTAAAAGCTCGTAATGAGGGACGTGACCTTGCCCACCAGGGTAATGAAATTATCCACGAGGCTGGCAAATTGAGTATGGAACTAGCTACTGCTTGTGAAGTATGGAAGGAGATCAAATTTGAATTCGAAGCAATGGATACTTTAGATAAATAAAATTTGAATTCAAAGCAATAGATACTTTGTAATCTAGTAATTACTGTTGGTTTGTTGCATTTCAATTAAACTCGGCCCAATCTTTTACTAAAAGGATTGAGCTGATCCCATTGTCTATATTTTGGATAGATATATTTTTATCTAGATATACAAGATCTTAAATACAAAAATAAAAGATTAAACACAACTTAAATTTTTTCTTGGGTCCATAATTAATCCTATGTATGGATCCTTAAGATTGGTGTATTCTTTTCTATCTTATTCGTTCTGTGTTGGAATAGAAACTTATTGTATTAGTAGACGAGATTTTACGAAAAAGGTTCTTGATAGGAGAAAATTTTCTTTTTTCAATTTTTTCAGTGTGAATTTTACACAACATAGGGAAATCGCTATTTCTAATTGAAAAGAAAAAAGTAAAGTATCATATATCATATATAATGAACTGATACTCCAGGTTCTCACAAACGAGAATCCTTTACTTCAATATTCACTCATTATTAGTTTAATGATTGTATCCACTATGCGTATTCCGATAGGAAATAAATGATTTTTTTTTCATCAAATAACTATTCATCTATTATACTTTACATCTAAATAGAGGCAAGAAAACTCTAAGGAAAAATTATGGTTCAATTTGATCTTGTCTAAGGGGGAATTAGAATACAAATGTGGGCTAAGTAAATCAATGGATAGCCTTGGTCCTATTGAAAATACTAGTGTAAACGAAGACCCGGTTAGAAATGATATGGATAAAAACATTAATGGCTGTAGTGACAGCTCTAGTTATTATAGTAAGGTTGATCATTTAGTTGGCGTCAAAGACATTCAAAATTTCATTTCTGATGACACCCGAATTAGGGTTTCAATTAGGGATAGTAATCAAGATAATGATAGTAATTAGGATAATTAGTCTCTATATTTTAATAGTGAAAATCAAATTTTTGAGATTGACAATGACGATCCCCACTATGATTTTAACTTGTATGATACTAACTATAGTTGGAATAATCACATTAAGAGTTGTATTAACTCTTATCTTCGTTCTCAAACCTATGTTGATAGTTCCATTTTAAGTGGTAGTGACAATTACAATGATAGTTATATTTATAATTGCATTTATGGTTACATTTGTGTTGAAGGTGGAAATAGTAGTGAAGGCAATAGTTTAACTCTAAAAGAAAGTTGCGCAAATGGTAATGATTTAGAAAGGCCTAAATATTTCAAGCATTTGTGGGTTCTATGCGAAGATGAAGATTGTTATGGATTAAATTATAAGAAATTTCTTAAGCCAAAAATGAATATTTGTGAATACTGTGGATATCATTTGAAAATGAGTAGTTCAGATAGAATCGAACTTTTGATTGATCCAAGTACTTGGGATCCTATGGATGAAGACATGATCTCTCTGGATCTCATTGAATTTCAGTATAACGAAGATGGTATTGATTATGATCCATTTCGGTTTGATGAAGATGGTATTGATTATGATCCATTTTAGTCTGACGAAGATGGTTCTGATGAAGCTGATGAAGATGGTTCTGACGAAGATGGTATTGATTATGATCCATTTCAGTCTGACCAAGAAGAGCCTTATATAGATGGTATTGATTTTGATCCATTTTAGTATGATGAAGATAAAGTTCAGTATGATGAAGATAAAGTTCAGTATGACAAAGATAAAGTTCAATTTGACAAAGATAAAGATAAAGATGGTATTGATTATGATCCATTTTAGTTTAACAAAGATAAAAGTGGTATTGATTATGATCCATTTTAGTATGACGAAGATAAAGTTCAATATGACAAAGATAAAGTTCAGTATGACAAAGATAAAGTTCAGTATGACAGATAAAGTTAAGTTTGATGAAGATAAAGATGGTATTGATTCTGATCCATTTCAATATGACAAAGATAAAGTTCAGCATGACAAAGATAAAGTTCAGTTTGACAAAGATAAAGATAAAGATGGTATTGATTATGATCCATTTCAGTTTGACAAAAATAAATATGGTATTGATTATGATCCATTTTAGTATGACGAAGATGGTATTGATTCTAATCTGTTTGAGTATGACGAAGATGGTATTGATTCTGATCCGTTTAAGTATGATGAAGGGCCCTATAAAGATCATCTTGATTCTTATCAAAGAGAGACAGGATTAACTGAGGCTATTCAAATAGGTACGGGTCAACTAAATGGTATTCCTATAGCAATCAGGGTTATGGATTTTCAGTTTATGGAAGGTAGTATGGGATCCGCAGTAGGCAAGAAAATCACCCGTTTGATCGAATATGCTACTAATAATTTTTTGCCTCTTATTCTAGTGTGTGCTTCCGGAGGAGCATGCATGTAAGAAGGAAGTTTGAGCTTGATGCAAATGGCTAAAATATCTTCTGCTTTATATGATTATCAATCAAATAAAAAGTTATTTTATGTATCAATTCTTACATCTCCTACTATTGGTGGAGTGATCGCGAGTTTTGGTATGTTGAGGGATATCATTATTGCTGAACCCAATGCCTATATTGCATTTACGGGTAAAAGAGTAACTCCTAAGCCTTCATGTGAAGTTTCATGGCAAGATGACTTGATTTCTATTTTTCATGATTTTTAGAATTTTTTTATGGTTCATGATTTTTTAAATTTTTTTAGAAGGGGTTTTGGCCCCAAATTTGGTATACTTGATCCTTGTATTTTTGTTGACATCCGTAAAAAAATTCAACTGAAAAATCAAAGTGTAGAAGATTTTGTGGCATTTTGGAAAAAGCATCCTTATTTCAGACATTTGAATGTCAACTAGTTACGTACCTATAAAAGCTTTTATGCTTTTTAAGGGGGTGTAAGTTGTCAAGGTTCCTTAGGGGATAAGAGGCCAATATAAGGTCTAAGGACTAGCACCCATCACACATGATGTGCACAAACCCCTCAGCCCCTTCCCTAATCTTGGAACCCCTAATGCCTTCGATCAAGTTCTCGGTAAAACAATATAGCACTAGCACATGCCCCAGCTTATCATATGCATTGGGGCCTAGAATCAAACTTCAGCCAAGGCCTTGACCATCATTGGCACATGCTAGTGTATGGTGTGGGCGCACACCTCAACCATAATCAGCATAAGTTGGCCTTTGGTATAAGCACTTGCCTCGACCACCATCAGCACAGGCTGGCCTTTAGTATGGGCACTTGCCTTGACCACCATCAGCATATGCTTGCCCTTAGTGAAGGTACATACCTCGATTAACATCAGTACAATTTGGACCAAGTGTGAGCACATGTCTTAATAAGCATTGGTAGAAGATGGCCCTTGGTGTGGGTAGTTAACTCGAACACTATAGGCATATGCTAGCTTTTTCTATGGACAGTTACCTCAAACACCATCAGCACATGCTAGATGTCATGGGATGCATGTTTCTTAGACCAAAACCATGCATCCATGTTGCTTTAAGACTACTCATAGTTGAGGTCTTCCCTTCTCGAGTCCATTTCTCCATGGATAGCTCGATATAGATCCTTTAAGCCATATACTAATGAGCTCTTCCTAGCTTAAAACTGCCTTTCTCATAAGGGTGCATTGCCCTAGTTCACATAATATTATCTCATTCTGGCATGGTGAGAACCCAACACCATGTTGCTTCATCTTATGCAAGTTCTCATGCTTCAAACCTAAAGGCACAACAAAATTGTTAGTCAGCAGCCAACCCAAAGCCATACTAGGTGCATCTCATCCTATAAAACTCATATCTCAAGGCCACAGCCCTTAGCCTCATTTTAGGCTACCTACAAGCATGATGGACACCCAACATCATGCTCAACCTAGTTTATGGAACTCAGTGTGCTATCTACCCACTGTGCACCTCTATCGATTGGCCACAAGGGTTTAGTAGTATGCCTACTTGCTAGTCTACTCATCTCTTAGGCTCAATGGTGCCCCTCCTACATAACACCATTTCATGATCTTTGGTTATTGATTGAATAGGCCCAATGAGAGGAAATTGAGGTTATAGTGAATGCTATCATCTAACCTCATGGTTCAATGCAAAAGCATGATACGAGGCCTATCGACCCCAACCATTCTCAGTTGAGTGGTATTGTAAGTGGTTGAGTGGCCTTGCTACCATGATCCACTAAGATTCAGCCTTTTGTCACTTTGATTCATCCCTTCCCCTTACACCCATAAAGTCCTCTCACTTCATTTTTTTTACATAATAACCTTCTGGGGTTAGGGATGAATGGTGCTATAACGTATAGATCTATAGACCTATAGCTAGAAATGAACTAAAGAGTTGCCACCAATCTTTTATCTAGTTATGATTGGTCAACTAATGAATCTATCCTTTTAAAGAGCTCCTAAGTTTGACTAAGGGTCCCTAAAGAACAGGTTTTGAGCTTCTGAACAGAACTCGATTTAGAGTTTGATTACATTTATGAAAGGTTATAATACCCCTATAATGCCCATGGTAAAAGACGATATGATTTAATTTTAAATTATCCTAAAAATTTATAGTTCTAATGGTCTTAAATTTGATATTGGAAACAACTTTTAGATTCTCCATCAATCTGGTAGAACTCTTAAAAATACTTTCTCACCTTGAGAGTATTCAAAAATCTTATTTGTTTTCTTAAAGAGGCTCCATTGTTGGAAAGCTAAATCATTTTTATTTATATTGGAAATACATCTAATTCTTCCACCATTTGGTCTTAAATTAGAGATATTTCCTCACCTAAAAATCTCTTAAATAATCATCCATTTATGACTATTAAGAATTTCATCCTTGGGATTTATTTTTATTTTTAATTTATTTTTAAACTTTTCACCATTTAGATCTATTTAGAATCTAATCTCTTGTTAGTTTCTTAATTTTTGGAAAGGAAATAATATGACAATTATTTTTTTAGTCTACCCTAAATTCTTCTACCATTTAGGTTGAATTTAGAAAAAAAATTGTTCACCTAGAAATCCTTAAAATTCAACCATTTGTGATTTTTCTAAAGATTTCATCCTTTAGTAATTGCCAAATATTTTCAACCAAATTTTTAAGTTTTTTTTTTAATTTTTAATTTTTTTCTTTGGAAAAGAATACAATTTTACTAAAACTTCATCTAAATTATTCTACCATTTGGGTAAAATATAGAGAAATTCCTCTCCTAGAGATTTCTTAGAAAATTTACCATTTCTAATTTTTAAGAATCTCATCATTGGATTATTTTTAATTCATTTCAAAAATTTATTAAAGTTTTATTTTATATTTTTTATAATTATATTTTCTAAAATAACTTCCTTTAATTCTTCCAGAAATTTAATCATGTAAAACATTTCAAAATCAAGTAAACAAATTAAATAAATAAATGAAAATGAAAAGAAAATACCAAAAAAAAAAAGCTTGGCTTGACTGATATCTCGGCTCGGCTATAAACCCACGAACTGGTTGGAGCGGCTTGGCAAAATCATAAGATTTTGATTTTGAAATCATAAGATGTTAAAAAAAAGTGGCTTAAGATTTTGAAACTCAGCCTCTAATGTCTTAGATCTGAAGTCAAAATCATAAGATTTCACCACCTTTTTAGCCTTTTTTCATTGTCTAATCTCACCATTCATTAGGTATGTTGCTCAACTTCCTCCATTCTACACTTTCACTATTTTTGATCTTAAAAATCTTAGGCCACTGTAAACTATCATCGATACTGCCACTAAGAAAAAAATCTCTCTTTTTATTGTTACTGATTGTGCTTTCTATGTATCATGGCTATTTTTCTAATGCTTGGTTTCTTTGTATGTTTCTTGACAATCACTGTGTTGGTTGTGCTTACTAATAGAAGGCACTTATTTGATGAGAAATCGGTAATAGTAGTAGGTCTTGGTGTTGATAGTGGAGGGTTTCATAGTGCTTGCAATGTAGCTATCTCACTACCACAGTGTTAATGGGGACTCAATTACTCGATAGCTTGTGGTGGCCTTTTAAATCAAAGTTACTACCTTTTTCATTGTGTATATTATTCTTTTGGTGAATTTAATGTTGTGGAATTGGATTATAGGGTTCAATTTGGATTTTTGGCTTATACTGGTGTAGTATAGAAGTAGAGATAAGGATAGTGGTCTTAGGAGAGAGAAAAGATGAAATGATGGTGGGTGGTCTCAGCAAACGACTGCTGGTGGTTATCTTTGTGTATTGCCTATTTTTGTTCACCATTTTCTCCTGTGTGTGCTTGCATGTCCTTTTATAATATAGTTCCCTCACTTGAATAGAGTTTTTCCTGTGATTAAAATCTTCAAATCTTGTTTATCCTTTCACCAGATTGAAACTAAATAAAAATCCTTTCCATTCAAATTAACTTAACATCTTAGGACAGTAGTTCAACTCAACCTCATCACCAGTCAATCTTCTAGCCAATTATGATTCTTTTTTTTTTGAAATGATAAATGAATTTTAAACTTGGACAAAATGGGGTGTCCACAATTCCCCTCTTTGCACATTTTCTATGAAACAAGACTTGTGCAAAGATATAGGTATCCATTACGTCCGGGTGTAGCTTAACAACAATTACAAAATCTTGAAACTCTAAACATTTGTAATTTGAAATATTCAAGAACTTCACAATCTAACAATTAGTAATATGGGTAGAAGCTCAAATATTTACAATTTAAGTTCAAAGAATAACCATTTTGAAATTCAAAGGTTTGTAATTCATAGATTCGCAAGGTTCAAAGATTTGTAAGACTTTCAAATTCATAAGAATTTTTAGTTCTGCAAAAATTTTCAAATTCAAAAACATTAAAGATTCACAAGAATTTCAGTTTCGCAACAATTTAAATTCTCAAGATTTTAGTTTTGCAAGAATTTGATTCACAAAATTTTAGATTCACAAAAACTCAATTTCACAAAAATTTCTAGGTTTGCAAGGCACAAAGATTTGCAAGAACTTAGATTCACACTTGAGAGATTCAAATCCAAAGTTTAATTTAGAGATTTGTTAGAACTCAGATTTGCAAGATTTTCAATTTTGCATTTAAGCAATTCACATCAAAGTTTAGTTCAAAGATTCACAAAAATTCAGATTCACAAAATTCCATATCTTCTCATTTGAGTTCAAAGATTCACATTTGATAAATTTTAGAGTTTCACATCTAAATTCAAAGGTTCTCATTCAAAAAATTTAAGGGTTTGTATCCAAAATTTCATAGCTTCTCATTCAAAAGCTTTTGGTGATTCACATCCGATACTTCAAAGATTTAGATTTAAAAATTTTGGAGATTCACACAAATTTTCAAGATTTCCATTTAAAACTTAAAGAAAAAATTCTCACTTAAAACTTCTTAAAGACTCTTATTCAAAATTGAAAGATTCTTCTCTAAAATTTCTTAAAGATTCTCATTTAAAACTTTAAAGATTCACATTATTTTTAACATTAATAATGCTATTTTAAAAGGCTTCACAACTTTAAAATTCTAAATGTTTTTCTCATAAAACATTTTTCAATTCAAGGATTCCCAACCTTATCTTAAAAAGCTTTCCTCAAAAAGTTCAAAATTATTGTCATGAAAATTCTCATTCTTTCATCAAAGTCAAAATTTTGTATATAAAGAATGTCATGATAATGAAGCAAATGTTTTCTTAATGATGCAAATGCAACAGTCTTGATTCTCATAATAATGCAAATGCCATACTTTAAACCATGATTCAAATGTTCCTTACATGATGCAAATGCATGGCCAACCAAGATTCAATTATTCACCAAATTATATACATGTATTGTTCAAATAACAATGCAAATGCAATGCATGTAATGCAGATGTCACTAACATTAATATCATGAAATTCTAATTAATTATGGTAAAATAGATCTCAAGACTCCACCATCTCATATTTTCCCTTTTCAGTTTCTTAGCACTAACAATTTCAAAACAAATTCCATCCATTAAGCCACATTATTTCCATCATCTGATCATAACACATAAGTTATGTCAACTAATCCATTACCATATTCATCATATTTTCATCTCAATTTTCTTCCAGTTTTCATTTTTTTTGCCCCTAACATTCTGGATTTCTTTTTAAAGGAATGCAGAAATCTTTTATCAACATTATCATTCATTCATTATCATTTCAATTATTGACAAATATAATGCAATCATATATTTCCTTGATTTATTCTAAGGATGCAATAATAAGAGAGTGCAAGGTGATTAGGGGGAAAGCTAATCATTATAAGAATGAGTCTAGCATAAAAACAAATAGGCGAAGGAATAAATTCATAGTATGTCATTGGGATAAGTATGTGAATGACATAATAATATTGAAACAATTCTTAACATTAATCCAAAGTTCTTTTTCAAAAACTCATTCCATTGACTTTCAAAATCATTTTAAACTTATCAAACTTTACCCTAGCTTCAGGGGATCTTCAAATGACATTGATCTTCCATGTATTGAACTGTCCATCCAACTCTTAGCTCAAATGTTTTTCTATTTAAATTGCCTTTTCAGGTTTTCAATTTGAGTCTTCTTTCTCTTTTTTTTTTTTTCCACATTTCAGTTTTTTTACTTTTTCATTTTTTTTATTTTTCATTATTTTTCATTTTTCAAATTTTTTACTTCATCTATTATCGATATCTCCTATATATCAATCTTTAAAATATGAGAACATAGCATGATTTCATTACAAGCATGCCTTAGCTTAATACATGATCATTCAATCCGAGTATTCACATTTAATCAAATTGACTTTTAAGGGTTGTAATATAGGCTATGGTGAGTGGTCAAGAAAGAAAAGGATAAAATAGGCTCAAAACATATGTTTAAAGGGTTTAAACCAAAGGATCATTACTCATTATTTGATTTAACTTAGCACATTGCCCCATTCCACATCATTTCAATACTTTTCTTTCTTTTTTAATTTATTTTATTTCTCACAAAAGGAATTTTATTACTTTGCCCCAAATCATTTGAGGCTTTTTTTTGTCTAAAGGGGTTTTTTTTTTTTTACTATATCTTTGAGACCTTTTGCAATCTTTTGCCTTTTCCTTTGTCAAGTATGTTTTTCCAAAAATTTACCCCCCAATATGGAGAGTGATCCTTGGTTAGGGTTTTTTAGAAAGAAAACCATGATAGGCTCAAAAAGGGTAACAATGGATGATTTTATGAATGGTAAAAGAAAAACTATCATTTTTCATCTTAAACATGAATGCTTTCTTTGAAAACCATTTATTGAACAAAGACAAACTCATAGATCATTACAAATGATTGCATATCTTCAAGATATATCTATTTTACATCTACTAGCAGCTTACTACTTTTGCTTAAATGGTCTCCACAAATTGAACTTTTTCAATGCGAATGAGTTTCTGAAATTAAATCCTAGAATTATTGTTATCATTGTCTAAACATTCATCATTTGGAATTTAAGAATGAGAATAAAAAGAAATGGAAAAAACAAAGCATGGAATAATGGTTTGAATGAAAGAGTAAATGTGATGAAATGCATCAACTTACCTTTTATTAAAATAATAAAAAATGAAATCTTATTGCATATAGATATCCTAACATTATTCTAAAAGAAATCCTAAAATGATAAGCAACTTCCAATCAACCTTAACATCTTTGTCCTTTTCAAAATTATGCCTTTGTGTGATCAGGGGATGGGTTAAGACATTTGACCCCCTTGATTCGTCAAAGCCCACCAAGCATTTTTAGATCAAACTTTGCACCATGTGCTTGAAATAAGGGCAAATTTTTATAGAGTGATCCACATTCCTATTATGGTAATCACATGTGACTTTAGCATCATGCTATTTGAGATAGGGTGACTTTAATGGTTCTAGAATAATTGAAGATACCAAGTCGTTCTTAACTAGTTTTAGGAATATCCAGTGCAAGTCATGGGGATAGGATTAATGTGGGCCTTTTTTTTGGTTGTTCCATGATCTCTTTAAACCGCTTGCTTGGTTGTTAGGCCTTAAAGCTGATGTAGTGATATGACTAGACCTATATGCAGGTATTTGAAAGGTTGGTTGGTAGGCTTATGGGTAAGCTAGTTATGGATACGGTTGGTAAGGGGCTTGCAACCATTAACTGTGGGGTAATAAGCAGGATGAATAGGTGCAGATAAGAAGAATAGCTTTAAATTGTTACCCTTCGAAATTCATAGCTTGGGCTTTGATTTCTTTCTTTTTAGGCAACCATCCTTTTTTAGTGCTGGAGATCTCTTCTTGCTAAAGCTTGCCACTCTTGATAGCATTTTTAATAATCTCTCCTAAAATCACCATATCAGTGAAGTTCTTTATTGCATTCCCTATCATCTTTTCATAGTAAAGAGATTTTAGAGTACTTACAAATAGCACCATAGTCCTTTTTTTAGTAAAAAATAGCTGAACTTGGGTAGCTACATCTCTCCACCTTTAGGGATACTCTTTAAAGGACTTGGTGACCTTTTTCTTCATGTTTTGCAACGAGAGGCAATCTGGAGCCAAATCACTAATATGCTAGTACTGATTGATAAAGTCACTGGCTAGCTCCTTCAAAGAGTGAATGCATGATTAATCAAGCTAGACATACCATTTTGTCCTAGAACTAGTAAGGCTATCTTGGACTACAAACATCAATAGCTTTTCATCACTAGTATGGTAGCAATTTTTCGACAGTATATGGTAACATGAGTTAATGGAAACTTTGTACCATCATATTTCTCAAACTCTAAAACTTTAAAATTTTGAGGAATAACAACATCTGAGACTAAATAAAGCCCAACAGCATCCATGGAACCATAAAAACTGATTCCCTCAATTGCTCATAATTTCTCCTCTAACAAGTTCATATTCTATTTAGCTTTTGAACCCTCTAAAGTCTCTACCACATTTAGCCTTAGCTTCTCTTTCTTTTTTGGATCATCCAAGTTAGCGACTGGTATTGATTCTACTACCTTCTTAGTAAAGATAGGATTTACATAACTCTGGTAATGCCTTAAGTTTGAAGCCAATGGCATTCTGGTGTATGTATACCTTATAGGGTATGTGACCTACTATGATGGTGCATCTTGTTTGGACTGGGCTTGATGCAGTCCATAACTAGGAGGGTATAGAGGGTTAGCCACATCTTGTGATGGATGGTCCTACTGGCTAGCATTTTCTTCTATGGCCTTCCCTTTGTTCAACTTATTTAGGGCTTTTAAAATTTTCCTTAACTCCCCCTCATGTTTTTCTTAGGCTTTCTCTATTTTTTCCATATGATTTGCATTTTTCTATTCCATTTGTCTAGCTCAAGCTTTAGTATTATATTGATAGTGGGTTGTTTAAATAGGATTCTTAAAGTATCAAGCTATCCATGAACCTTATGTACCATAATTAGGATGCTCATGTTACTAATCTAACTTTTTTTAAGAATCCTATATGCATGAACGAATGAATGCATAAAAAATGTATGAATGTATGTATTGACGTGTCACATTATGATGCATGGATGAATACATATGTTAGTGATGCTAGATTAGAATACAATATACAACAACTTAACAATAAATAACAGCTAAAATAAAGCTCAAAAAGTTCACTCACATGTCCTAGCTAGGGTTACATTCTAATGATAGGTAGATATGGCTCTAACCTAAGGTTAGCTTTTTATGTTTTACTACATCTGGTTTGGATTAAATCTAGAGCTTTCCAAATTGTTCTCACATCATTGTCCATCAAAAAACTAATAAGACACTCCAATCCTCGCCCATCATAATCTACAAATGAAAAAGAATCAATTTGAGTGAGAATATTTCACTAGCCATTGCGGAGATTATCATCTTATGAGAGTGTAGATACTTTACTCCCTCCTAAGGAGGATAGAGCCTAGGTATAGAGCTCATTAATGTACATGCATGTGATGCGTGTATGGAAAATGTATATATATATATATATCTTTATTCACAATTTTCACAAGCAAACTCAAAGAATAAAAGAATGAAAATAAATGCAAACAAAAATGATCAATAATTTAAGACCAAGCAAATCATAAAAATTAGGATAATTCAAAAATAATTAATGGCCTAATTCTCAATGTCCCTAGTAAAGTCACCAAACTATCATAATGTATAGCTAGACACAATCTAAGGAGTTGCCACCAATCTTTCATCTAGGTGTGACTAGCCACCTAATGAATCTATCCATTTAAGAAGCTCCTAAGCTTGATTGAGGGTCCCTAAAGAATAGGTTTTGACCTTCTAAACATAACTCAATTTGAGAGTTTGGTTACATGTAAGGAAGGTTATAGTACCCCTACAATGCCTATCCTAAAAAATGGTACCATTTAAATTTAAATTATTCTAAAGTTTTATAGTTCTAATGGTCTTACATTTGATATTGGAAATAACTTTTCAGATTCTCCATCAATCTGGCAGAATTCTTAAAAATACTTTCTCACCTTGAAAAGATTCAAGAATCCCATTTGTTTTTTTTGAGGAGGCTTCATCGTTGGAAAACTTAATCAATTTTATTTTTTATTGGAAATACATCTAATTTTTCCACCATTTGGGCTTAAATTAGAGATATTTTCTCACCAAGAAATCTCTTAAATAATCATCCATTTACGATTATTAAGAATTTTATCATAAAAATTTATTTTTATTTTTATTTTATTTCTAAAGTTTTCACCATTTGTGTCTATTTAGAATCTAAACTCTTGTTAGTTTCTTAATTTTTGGAAAGGAAATAATATGGCAATTATTTTTTTAGACTCCCCTAAATTCTTTCACCATTTGGGTTAAATTTAGAAAAAATGTTTCACCTATAAATCTTGAAAATTCAACCATTTTTTATTTTTCTTAAGATTTCATCCTTGCATAATTGTCAACTATTTTCACACAAATTTTTAAGTTTTATTTTTAATTTATAAGTTTTTTTCTTTGGAAAAGAATACAATTACTTTTATTGAAATTTCATTCAAATTATTTCACCATTTCAGTCAAATATAGAGAAATTCTTCCCCTAGAGATTTTTTTAAAAATTTACCATTTGAAATTTCTAAGAATCTCATAATTGGATAATTTTTAATTCATTTCCAAAATTTATTAAAGTTTTATTTTATATTTTTTATAATTATATTTTCTAAAATAACTTCTTTTAATTCTCCTAAAAATTTAATCATGTAAGACATTTCAAAAATAAGTAAATAAATAAATAAACTAAAAAATAAATAAATGAAAATGAGAAGAAAATACAAAAAAAAAATAGCTTGGCTTGGCTGATATCACGGCTCGACTGTAGGCCCGCAAACTAGCTAGAGCGACTTAAGAGACAGCTTGGCTCGACTTTGCTATAGCTTAATTTAATTCACTATTCATAGGGCAAAACGTTGTTGCTTTGTTTAAGGTATAAATAAATCCAAAAAATAAAAAATTTTCATTTCTTCTTCTCCTCTTTTTTTCTTCAAATTCTCTTCAAACTCTCTCTCATTCTTTCCCATGATTCCTGATCGTCGCTACCGGTCTTTGCTTTGCCATCAATTGCCATGCTTTACCATTGGCTGACCATTGATTCAACCCAAAATTTCACCACTATTTCCTTTCAATTTCCTACTTTTAAAGCTAGGCTCCGATTTCTAAAACTCAACCTCTAATGTCTCAAATCTGAAGTCAAAGTTGTAAGATTTCACCATCTTTTTAGCCTCTTTCTACTTCTGGTCTTGCCAATCTTTGGGTATGTTGATCACCTTCCTCCATTTTGCACTTTCACCATTTTTTATCTTTAAAAATCTCAGGTTATCGTAAACTATCATTGGTACTACCACTAGTAAAAAAACAAAATCTTTTTTTGTATTGAGCTGATTGTGCTTTCTATCTATCGTGGCTATTTTTTTATGCTAGGCTACTCTATATGTTTCTTGACAATCATTATGTATGTTGTGCTTACTAACAATAGGCACTTATTTGATGAGAAACTATTAATGGTAGTAGGTCTTGGTTCAAATAGTGGAGGGCTGTAATGGTGCTTACAATGTAGCTATCTTACTACCATAGTGTTAATGAGGACTCGATTACTTGACAACTGGTGGTGGCCTTTTAGATCAAAGCTACTATCATTTTCCTTGTGTATATTATTCTTTTGGTGAATTTATTGTTACGAAATTGGATTATGAGGTTCAATTTGAATTTTTGGCTTATACTAGTGTAGTCTAGAAGTAGAGATAAGGATAGTGGTCTTGGGAGAAAGAAAAGATAAAATGATGGTGGGTGCTATAAGCAGATGGCTGCTAGTGGTGATATTTGTGTGTTGCCCATTTTTGTTCACCCTTTTTCTTTATGTGTGATTGCATGTCTTTTTATAATATAGTTCCTTCACTTGAATAGAGTTTTACCCATGATTAAAATCTTTAAATCATGTTTATCTTTTCACTAGATTGTAACTAAATAAAAATCCTTTCCATTCAAATTAAAATATCATTTGAGGATAGTAGTTTAACTCAACCTCGTCTCCAGTCATCTTTAGTCATTCTTCTAGCCAATTACAATTCTTTTTTTCTTTTTTTTCTTTTTTTTTTTAAAAGGATAAATGAATTTTAAACCTCAGACAAAATGGGGTGGTTACAAATGGTGTTCTCCACTGTCACTAATTCGGTCAAGGGATAACATCCCTCCCTCAAGCATCCAAGTAAATAAAACCAATTGCCTTTGGTATTTGTTATACAGATGGGCTTACTCTTGGTGTACGCACTTGCCTCGAACTCTATTGGCACACATTGGCCCCTAGATCGATTCTTGTTGCATGCCATTGATAGCTCTTGGCCTTTGGTTCTTATAGGAAATGACATCAAACACCATGCCTCAAACACCGTTAGTAAATGCTGGCACGTAGTGCAAACCCTTTCCTTGACCACCATTGGCATAAGTGAGCCCTTGGTATGGGTTATTTCCTTGAACACCTCTTTGGCAAATGCTAGCACTTGGGGTGGGTTATTGCCTTAGAAACCTCTTTAGTAGATGCCAACACTTGGTGCAACATATGTATTGTAACCCTTCCACCCAAGGCACTTATCCATCCCTCGATCATTATCAGCACCAAATGGCGCTTAGTGCATACGTCATGAGCCTTGGTTTTAAGCCAAATTTTGTGTGGCCTTGGACAAGGAATTGACTCTACTGCCTAGGTCAGCTTATGAAACTTAAATGCTCAACATAACTCTAGCTTGTCAAAGATTGTGCTACAATCTAGGCCTTTAAGAAGGCTACAAATCTAATTCTCCCATCACTGTGTTCAGACATGCCTGCACTTACGTCTAACTGTGCACATGCACCTTAATCATTAGTCCCTCACTTAGGTTTGATTTGTGCCCACGTATCACTCACCAGCACTCGCACCTGGGCCTGGCTTAATTTTGCTAAACCTAAACACATTACTTAAGTCTTTAGAGTCTTGATCACTACCCATACCACTATTTTGGGCTAGTTTCCCATGACTTAGGCCTTTAGTAGGCCTCAAGGCCTGGTCCCCCTCGCTATCAGTCCTTGTCCTGCTAGAATTAGAATTGTTACTCAACTCAGAGAGAACCTTAAGGCCTAGACTAGCTTACGGATTGTGACACATGCTCATGCCTCGACCACCATTGGGATATGTTAGCCCTAGGTCTCGGCACATGCTTCGACCTCAATCGACATATGTTGGCCTTTTATGTGCGTAGTTCCCTTGAACTCCAACAGTACATGCTAGGCCATGCACCATGTGTACCATGACTAGGCAATAGGTAGGTTCAAGCACATCTTTATGTTTCTGTAGTGCCAATGCCATTTTTATGGCTAGTCAACTCATCTAGGCACACACTAGCACCCCGTATCTGGGCTTGGCTGAATTCTACCAAACTTGAACACCATGCCTGAGCCTTTGGAGTCTTCATCACTGCCCATACCACTATTCAGGGCTAGTGCCCTTAACCTAGGCCTCTAGTAGGCCTCAAGGCCTAGTCCCCCTAGAAGTTAGACTCTTTCTTACTAGAACTAGAATCGCTCCTTGACTCAAAGAGAACTTCTGGGCCTAGACTAGCTTGTGGACTGTGACATAAGCATATGCCTTAACCACCATCAAGACATGTTAGCCCTTGGTTTTGGCACATGCTTTAACCACCATTGGCATGTCTAAGCTTTTTGTATGGGTAGTTCCCTTAAACACCATAGACACATGTTGGGCCACATAGAGTGCGGGTATCCTGGGCCTTAATGGCACACAATGCACACCACAATTGGGCAGTAGGTGGGTTTAGGCACATCTTCATATTTTTGCTATGCCAATGCTATTTTTATGGCTTGTAAATTCACATAAACGCTCACCAATGCCTGTACCAAGGCCTAGCTCAATTTTGCCAAACCTAAACACTGTGGCTGAGCCTTTGAAGTCTTGATCATCGCCTATACCACTATTTTGGGCTAGTTCCCCATGACTTGGGTCTCTAATAGGCCTCAAGGCTTGGTCCCCCTAGTAATTGGACTCTTTCCTGCTAGAACTGTAAATGGTCCTTGACTTGAAGAAAACCCTTAGGCCTAGACTAACTTGCTGACTGTGACATATGCATATGCCTCGACCACTATCGAGACTTGTTGGCCCTTGGGCTCAGCATATGTTTCGACCACTAATGGCACATGTTGACCCTTGTATAGGCATTTCCCTTTAACACCATTAGCACAAGCTGGGCCATGCACCAAGCATGGGTATCCTAGGCCTAAGCTATACACATGTGTACCACAACTAGGTAGTAGGTGGGTTTAGGCATATCTGTATATTTTTATAGTGCCAATGCCATTTTTATGGCTTGTAAATTTGTATAATGCTCACCAGTGCTCGCACCTAAGCTTGGCTTAATTTTGCTAAAGCCAAACATCATGCTTGAGCTAGTGGAATCTTTATCACTACTCGTACCACTATTTTGGGCTAGTTCCCTATGGCTTTAACCTCCAGTATGCTCGAAGGCTTGGTCACCTAGCTGTTAGACTCTACCTTACTAAAACTAGGACTACTCCTCGACTCGAAGAGAACCTTTCAACCTAGACCAGCTTACGGATTGCAGCACATGCTCATACCTTGACTGCCATAGGACATGTTGGCCCTTGGTCTTGGCACATGCTTTAACTACCATTAGCATATGCTAGCCTTTTGTGTGGGTAGTTCTGTTGAACACCATCGACATGTGTTAGGTCATGCACCAAGTATTGGTATCTTAGGCCCAAGCCTCCCACTATGCATACCAAGAATAGGCAGTAGGTGGGTTCAAGCACATATTCATATTTCTACCATGCCAATGCCATTTTTATGGCTTGCAAATTCATATAATGCTCACCAATGCCTGTACCTAAGCCTGGTTCAATTTTACTGAACCTGAACACTAAGCTTAAGCCTCTGAAGTCTTGATCACTGCCTATACCACTGTTTGGGCTAGGTTTTTGTGACCTAGACCTCTAGTACACCTCAAGGCCTGGTCTCCTTGGTTGTCAGACCCTATCTCGTTGGAAATGGAAATGTTCCCTATCTCAAAGAGAACCTTTAGGCCTAAACTAACTTGTGGATCATGACACATGCACATGCCTCAACTACCATCGGGACATGTTGGCTTTTGGTCTCAGTCATACTTTGACCACCACTGGCACATGCTGGCCCTTGGTGCTTGCAGTTCTTTCAACCATCATTGGCACATGTTGGGCCACGCACACCACGATTAGGTGGTAGGTGGTTTCAGGCACAACTTCATATTTATACCATGCCAAGCCATTTTTATGGTTTTAAATTCATATAATGGTCTCCTAAGCCTTCATGTGAGGTTTCATGCCAAGATGACTCATTTTTTTATTTTTCACGATTGTCAAAATTCTTTGCTATTTGGGATTTTTTGAAATTTTTTTAGAAAGAGTTTGGGACCCAAATTTGGTATACATGATCATTGTATTTTTATTGGCACCCAAAAAAAATTCAGTTAAAAAATCGAAATGTAAAAGATTTTATGGCCAATTGAAAAAAGTGTTCCCATTTCAGACACTTGAATGGTTGCTGGCTGCGAACCTGTGTAAGCTCTTATTCTCTTTAAGGGGGTGTGAGTTATCAAGGTTCCCTAAGGGATTAGAGGCCAATGTAAGCGCCAAAGATTAGCACCTATTGCACATCATGTGCGTACACACCATGGCCCCCCTCCCCCAATCATCAAAACCCACCCTTAATGCTATCGGTTCGATTCTTCTGTAATGCTTCAACAATGGTGCCCTAGGTAAAAAAATAAGGCTTCAGCACATGCCTAAGCCTAGCATGTGCACCAGAGCCCAGAATTAAACTTTGGCCAAGGCCTCGACCATCGTTGGCACATGTTGGTGCATGGTACGGGCAAATGCCTCAACCAGCATTGGCACAAGCTAGACTTTGGTATAAGCACTTGCCTTATCACTATCGGCACATGTTGGCCTTTCATGATCGCACATGCCTTAATCAACATCAGCATAATCTGGACCTAGTGTAGGCACATGCCTTGAACAACATTAGTAGAAGATGGGCTTTGGTATAGGTGTTTACCTTAAATAGCACCAGCATATGTTGGTCCTTGCTATAGGCACTTACCTCGAACACCATTGCACATGTTGGGCTTTGGTGCGGGCACATAACCACCATTAGCACCTCTGAACCCTTGGTATGGGATATGCCTATTTGAAAAAAATGTCCCCATTATAGACACTTTAACTGCTAGCATATCTGTAAAATTTTTCATGCTCTTTAGGGAGTGGTTGTACAAGCCCCATACCCCCCATAAAGGGAATAGTTGTACATGATAGGCCTATCATTGCATACATCCATGACAATGTTCCTAGAGCAAAATTTAGGTTGTGCATGCCATCTAGCCATGTCATCTGATGACTGGTTGCTTTGGTGACTCGTAGGAGCCCACAGCTTTGACTGATTGGCATGCATGTGAAAAGGGGCTCAATTGTGCTGAGCTCAACCTGTGCCTACAGCTAATGCTGGCCGAGACCCCAGACCAAGTCATATTAATGCTTAATATGTGATGGGGTATTGTAAGTGACAGAGTAGCCTTGTTGCCATAATCCATTGAGATTCAGCCCTGTTTCCCTTTGATTCATCCCTTCACCCCATACCCACCGAAGTCCTCTTACTAAATTTTTTTACACTGCACCCTTTTGGGGTTAGGGATGAATGGTGTTCTCCATTGCAATCAATTTGGCTAGGGGATGACATCCCTCCCTTAACGTCCAAGTAAATGACAACCAAATGCTCTTGGTATTTGTTACAACGATAGGCTTACCCTAGGTGTAGGCACTAACCTAGAACTCCATCAGCATATGCTGGCCCTTAGATCGGATCTACCTGCATGCCATTGATAGTACTTGTTCCTTAGTTCGTGTGGGCAATCACACCCAACACCATCGGTAGATGCTAGCCTATTGTTGCCTTGGACAACATCAATAGATGCTAGCCTCTTGGCTCAAGATGTTACCTCAGACACCATCGCCAGATGCTAGCACTTGGTGCGAGCACTTGCTTCAACCACTACTGGCGTAAGTAGGCACTTGGTGCGTGTTGTTGCCTCAAACACCTTTTTGGTAGATGCCAACACTCGAGGTGGGTTGTTGCCTTAGACACCTTTTTGCTCTGGACACCTCGACCACCATGCACACCATGATTGGACTATGGGTGGGTACAGGCACATTTTCATATTATTACTATGCCAATGCCATTTTTATGGCTTGTCAATTCATCTAAGCCCTCACTAAGGCCCACACCTGGCCCTGGCTTAATTTTGCTAAACTTGAACACTATACTTGAGCATCTTTAATCTCAATCACTGCTTGTGTCCTTGTTCTAGGCTAGTGCCCCATGACTCGGGCCTATAGTGGGCCTTAAGGCTTGGTCCCCCTAGTAGTTGGACCCTTTCTCGATAAAATTGAAACTGCTCATCCACTTGGAGAAAACCCTTAGGCTTGGACCAGCTTACAAATCGTGACACAAGCATATGCCTCAACCACCATCAAGACTTGTTGGCCCTTGGTCTTGACACATGCTTTGACCATCATCAGCACAAGCTGGCCTTTGTTTAGGTTGTTCCCTCAAACACCATCGACACATGTTGGACCATGCACCATGCACAGGTATCTTAGGCTTGGGCCACACACAATGCACACCATGATCGGGTAGTAGGTGAGTTCAAGCACATCTTCATATTTTAGCCATTGCAAAAGTTATTTTTATGGCTTGTAAATTTACATAAGTGCTCACAAGTGCCTGCACCTGGGCTTGGCTTAATTTTGTTGAACCTAAACACTATGCCTAAGCCTCTAAAGTCTTGATCACTACCTGTGCCACCATTTTGGGCTAGTTCCCTGTAACTTGGGCCTCTAGTAGACCTCAAGGCCTGGTCCCCCTAGCAATTGAACCCTTTTTTAATAGAACTAGAACTACTCCTTGACTTGGAGAGAACACCTAAGTCTGGAGTAGTTTGTGAACCATGACACATGCACATACCTTGACCACCATCTAGACATGTTAACCTTTAGTCTTAGTACATGTTTTGACCTCTTTTGTACAGGCATTCTCTCAAACACTATCGGCACATGTTGGGTGTCACTAGCCATACATTCCTTAAACTAAAACTTTGTTCATGAAGCACCAAGATGGCTCATAGTTGAGGTCAGCCTTTCATGAGTCCATTTTCCAATGGATAGCTTGATATCGATCCTTCAAGCCGCATACTTGTGAACCTTTCTTAGCTCTGACCTCGTAAGGTCACACATTCCTAAAATTAACAAGGAGGAACCTAATTCCCATCTACTTTAGTAGCACACAAGTCTCAGGGTGGCCCCAAGCACCTATCTCTGCCTACAAATATCAAGGTCTCGAGCATTGACACACCTTTCACATAAGGGCACATAGCACATCTCCATTAATAGCACACAAGTTTCAAGGTGGCCTTGAGCACCAATCTCTACCCATAAACATCAAGGTCTAAAGCACCAACCCAACTTGCACATAAGGGTTCAGAATGTTGGTTCCCAAAATATTATCTCATTATAGCATGGTGAAAACCCAACGCCATGCTCGCCTGCATCTTACACAAGCTTTTACACCTCAATCCCAAAGGCACAACACAGATGTTGGTCAACAGCTAGCCCAAAGCCACACTAGGTTCATCTCATCCTGTGAAACTTATATCTGAGGGCCTCAACCCTTAGCCTCATTCTATGTTGCTCACATGCATGATAGACACTAAACATCATGCCTATTCCACCTCAGGGAACTCAAGTGTGGTACTTGCCTATAGCATACCTCTACAGATTGGCCATAGGGTCTAGTAGCATACCTACCTACTTGCACACTCATCCCTCAGGCTTAATGGTGCCCTTCTTGTGCAAACACCATGTCATGATCCTTCTTGCACAAGTAAGGGAAACCTATGGGCATAGCAAATGTTATCACCTAACCCTATGGTTCAATGCAAAGCCATGATACGAGGTCCCCTGGCCTTAACCATCCCTGAGTTTACCATGACTCGAGGAGACACCATGCCACATTCATGGCCCAATGATGCCCACCCACCTAAACACCACATGTGCCTACGAATAGCTCATTTCAAACTAAATAAGCCTCGGCCTACCTACTAGCTAAGGGGGTGGTGGAAAGCTGAAACCAGTCAACCCTTTATAAAGAGCTTAAGAGATTTTTCAGCCATCCTACTAGGAACTATAAGACTGTATAAAATGGGGACATTTTTCTCCCTGACCATTTTAAAGCCTTTCTTCACCCAATTCAGGGCCCAGTGACCTTTTTCTATGTCACCAAAGTTGTTAGATTCTGGTCATTGCTCCACCAACCCATTCGATGGTGCTCACATACGGCTTTGGCTGGCTACTAGGCCCTAGGGTGCCTGCACACCACCCACACACTGGCTTACACTTATCTCTCCATCATGGGACTAGGGCACACATTGGTCACACATTTTATTAGCATCATGTTCCCATGCTTACATTGCATGCTCACTACTTTAGGACCACTGTCCTACCAATAAGGCCTCAACACTACTCAATTTAGGGTCAGTCATGGCAGGATCTAGGCACACTAGGGCTTGATTAGGACAATCTCCCCCATTTACTATGTTGATGCCTTCATCAATGGCAAGATGACACCTAGTGCTCTTGTTGCACAAATTGACATTTTCCCATATGCCCCACACTTGTGACCTCAAGGATTAGGTTAACATCTCATTGCATGAGGCATCAGCTATGGTACTCATTCATTGCCAATGTAGATGGTCTCATCCTACCTCCACTACACCTCTGTGCTATCATTACATATGATTACTAGACTTAACCTATTGCTTGCTAAGTGCCACTACACTGCTTCACCCATGATCACATAATGTTATGACCTGGAGGCACCCTCGTTGATTTTGACCCTTAGTCAAATGATGGACCACCTACTTTGCAACATATTGGTGTGCCCCATTGAACATGACTCATCACACCAACGCACGCCTGTGGCATTGACTTTTCAATGTGTCCCCCTAGATGAAGTGCTTAGGTCAACTACACTTATACGACACCACCCACAATAGACCCTAGCATGGTGGCATTTAAACACTTTGGTCATCTCACAACTTAGGTCCTCTCAGCCACTCCAAGATTTCCTTTTTATGTGGCCTTTTTTCCAACTGCCCTCATGGTGGCCCCTTAATGCTTACTATCTCAAATTCAATAAACTCATAGGCTCTATTGCCTTAGCTCAATACCATCAAAAATCAAAAGTCTCTTCCACTTTTACATGAAATCAACTCGGCTCAGCACGTAACCATGTCACCATGATGGTTTCACAACTTACCTGCCTTGACTTTGGCATATCTCAAAGGGCAACTCAAAGTTTACACAAAGCTCAATGATCCGCCGATCAACTCGATCACACTGTTCATGACTGCTCCATCTTAGGGTTCACCAACCGACTCGATACTTAAGGTCCAATGACTTACTTGAACTTATGGCCATCCTATTGGCTAGCATTTACTAAAAGACTCCATATTTGGCTCAACTTAATTGGCTTTTCTCTATCTTGCTCAAACTCATCTAGTCTGCTGACTGGAAGCAAACTTGAATGCCAATACCATCAGCTTTGCTCAACTCAACCAGTCTTCTAACCCATACAACTCAAGGCCTTATTAACTAGCCAACTACCACTTACCCATTCTATTGAACTTCACATTGCTATGCTCTATCACCATCACATTACATAAGGCCTTTTCTCTTGGCCAACACAAACACGATCTAATGATCGATGAAATCTCATGATCCTCTAACCATAAGAACTCATGGTCTGCTAACCATCACAAATTTATGGCTTTAATCCTTAGCCAACTTAAACTCATCTACCTCTACAGAATGGCTCCACGCTTGGACCCTAAACACTAGGCTTATACCCCTGTTAGGGCATTTATACCACACAATAAGTACACATGTTAGCAACTTCATCTTAATATGCATAACTCCTGTCCTTCAGCACAAAACTCATTCGACCCACATGGCCACAAACAACACCCTTTCAAGGTGTATGCCCTTTTCACATTTTGGTATCAACATGATTTTTCCAACCAAAGGGCATCGCACCTTTCGCTAGGTGAGGCTAAACTCTCATGCCCTTTCACATGGCATCCAAGAGCCTACTTAAAGGCCTTCCACCTAGGCTAATTTTTCCTAACTATTGCCTCAATGGCTAATCTCGAACCCACATAGCCACTATATCATGATCTTGCCTTAATAGCTCTATTTGACCTTAGCACCACCTCAATTTATTGTTAGTATGCCTATACCTAGGGTTGCTTTAGTCTCACAATTGAGCCAAACATGGCTCTAAAACCAAAATATCATGGGCCATGCATTCTTTAGACTAAAACCACACATCCTTGAGGCACCAAGATTACTCATAGTCATGGTTAGCCTTTCATAAGTCCATTTTCCCATGGATAGCTCGATATCGAGCCTTTAAGCTATATACTTGTGAGCCTTTCTTAGCTCTGAACCTGTAGGGTCACACATTCCTAAACTCAATAAGGAGGAAATCGACTCCCATCACCGTTGGTAGTATAAAAATCTTAGGGTGGCCTCGAGCACCCATATTTTCATATTTTAGGCTTGGGTCACGCACCATGCACATTGTAACCTGGTAGTTGGTAGGTTTAGGCACATCGTCATATGTTTACCATGCCAATGCCATTTTTATGCCTTGTAAATTCATATATTGCTCACTAGCGCCTGCACCTAGGCCTGGCTTAATTTCACCAAACCTAAACACTATGCTTGAGTTGCCAGAGTCTTGATCACTGCTCGTACCACTATTGTGGGCTAGTTCTTTATGACCCAAACCTCTAGTATGCCTCAAGGCCTAGTCCCCTTGGTTATTAGACTTTATCCTGCTAGAACTGAAATTACTCATTGAGTCAAAAAGAACCTTTAGGCCTAGACTAGTTTATAGACTGTGGCACATGCACATGCCTTGACTGTCATCGGGAAACGTTGGCCCTTGGCCTTGGCACATGCTTTGACCACCATCAGCACATATTGGCTTTTTGTGTGGGCAGCTCCTTCAAATACCACTGTTACATGGTAGGCCTCACACCAAGCACGGGTATCCTAGGCTTGAGCCACACATCGTGCACACCATGATTGATCAGTAGTCAAGTTTAGGCACATTTTCATATTTTTGCCATGTAAATGCCATTTTTTTGGCTTGTAAATTCATATAACGTTCATCAGTTACCAAACCTGATCACTAGGCCTGAGCCTTTAGAGTCTTGATCACTGCCCATACCATTGTTCTAGGTTAGTTTCTTGCAACCTGGACCTCTAGTATGCCTCAAGGCTAGGTCCTCTTAGCTGTCAGACCCTATCCCACTAGAATTGGAACTACTCCTCGACTCAAAGAGAACCTCTAAGCCTAGACCAACTCATAGACCGTGACATATGCACATGCCTCGATCGCTATTAAGACATGTTGACCCTTGCTCTTGACACATGTATCGACTACCATTAGGACTTGTTGGCCTTTTGTGCAAGTAGTTCTCTCAAACACCATTAACACATGCTAGGCTATGCACCATGCACAAGTATCCTGGGCATTCGATGTGCACCATGCGTACCATAATCGAGCAATAAGTGGGTTCAAGCATGTCTTCATATTTCTGCCATGCCAATGCCATTTTTTATGGCTTGTAAATTCTTATAATGGTCCTTTAAGCCTTAATGTGAAGTTTCATGGCAAGATGATTCATTTTTTATTTTTCATAATTTTTGAAAATTTTCATAGTTTGGGATTTTTTAAAAATTTTTTTAGGAGTTTTGGCCCCAAATTTGGTATACGTAATCCTTATTTTTTTGTTAGCATCCACACAAAAATTCAACTAAAAATTGAAGTGTATAAGATTTTATGGCCATTTAAAACAAAAATCTTTATTTTAAACACTTGAATGGCTACTAGCTACGAACTTGTAAAAGCCCTTATACTTTTTAAGGGGGTGTGAGTTGTTGAGGCTCTTTGGGGGACAAGGGATGAATATAAGGGCCAAGGACCAGTACCCATCACACATCATGTGCGTGAACCCCCAGCCCCTCCCCTAATGTCATCAGTCAGGTTTTTTTACAATGCTCCAATGATGGCACCCTAGGCAAAAAAATATATAGCACTAGCACATGGCCGAGCCTAGCATGTGCACTACATCTTGACTATCCTTAATCCATGCTAGTGTATGGTGCAGGCACATGCCGCAACCATCATTGACACATGCTAGCCTTTGGTACAAGCACTTACTTTAACCACCATCGACACAAGATGGCCTTTGGTACGAGTACTTACCTTGACCACCATTGATATATACTGGCTCTTGGTGATGGCACATGCCTTGATTAGCATCAATATAATTTAGACCTGGTGTGGGCATATGCCTCCATCAGCATCAACAAAAGATGACCCTTTTACCTCCAACACCATTGGCACATGCTAGTTTTTAGTATGGGCACCTATCTCGACCACCATCGGTATAAGATGGCCTTTAGCGTAGGCATCTACCTCAACCACCATCAAAACATACTGGTCTTTAGTGAAGGTATATGCCTTGATTAACATCGACATAATTTGGACCTCGTGTAAGCACATGCCTTAATCAGCATCAATAGAAGATGGCCCTTAGTGTGGTCAATTACCTCAAACACCATTAGTACATGCTAGCCCTTGTCGAGAGCGTTTACTTCAAACACTACTGGCATATGTTGGGCCTTAGTGTGGGCATATGCCTTGACCACTATTGGCACTTATGAACCCTTGGTGTGGGATATATCTATTTGAAAAGGGTATCCCCATTACAAACATTTTAATGTCTACTACTAGTATATTTGTAAAATCTCTCATGCTTTTTAGGTGGTGGTTGTTTAGGCTACCCTTCCCTTATAAGGAAAGTAGGTGTGAGTAATGGGCCTGTCATTGTGTACATCCACGACAATGTCTTTGGAGTAAAATTTGGGTTGTGCATGCCTTCTAAACATGTTGTTCGACAATTGGTTACTTCAGTAAGCTATAGGAGCCCATGGCCATGATTGGTTAGCGTGCATGCAAAAAAAAGGTTGAACTATGCCAAGCTCATGCCTATGCTTGTGGTTGATGCTACCCTAGACCCCAAACCAAGTCCCTAAATTAGGCAATAGCTCATTAAGGTGGTGCAAGTAGAAACTATGGTTGTGACGTTGGTTTGTCCAAGTTTATTAGGTATTTGGTAGTCTCAAGGTCTATTCTCATTGAACATAAAAATGCCTTGGCCTAATCAAGCTTGTGCATGCAGCTGATATTGTCCAAGACCTCATGAACAAGTCCCTAAATCAAGTAATGTCCCCTTAGGATGGTGACAGCAGAGTTTGCATGTATGGTCTTGGAGCATTAGTGGTGTTGCACAGTTGTTGCCTATTGGATGGCAAGTGCAGTCTTGTGGCTCTTGCTTGTGTTTTTTCCATGCCAAGTGGTTGTGGCATGGCCTCATATGTCATTTCCTCCACTCCCTTACCAAGTAGTTAATTGGGTGGGTTGTGGACAAATGTCATGGATGCTGCCATTTGTACGTAACAGACATATGAGTGGTGCTGTGGTTGTTCATGTTGGCAAGGTCCATGCTTGATGCATTGAATTTTCAAGCCATCATCCTTTTCAATCACCCTCATGTGGTCATTATACCATAGGGGTTGTTGCAAAACTTAAGGTGTGAGCTTGGGTGAAACGATCATCAATGCAAATCTTGGTGGTAGTAGCAAATATTCAAATGAAAACTTTGAAGGTCGAAAAGCGGAAAGGTTCCATATGAATGGCACTTATACATGGGTTAGTCGATCCTAAGAGATGGGGAAAGCCCATCCAATAGCACACCCAACACGAGCTTCAAAAGGGAATTGGGTTAAAATTCTTAAACTAAGACATGGCCACTGACGGTAATGTTAGGGAGTTCAAAGACATCAGTAAAGGCTTAAGAAAAGTTATCTTATTTGTTTAATGGCTTTCCCACCCTAGAAATAGCTTAGCCAAAGGTAGGGTTCAGTAATTGGAAAGGCATCCCACATCACATGGTCTCTAGTGCACCCTTGATAGCCCTTGAAAATCTTAAGGACTAAGCATTGCCCATGCCTAGTTATACTCATAACTGTATTCAATAGCTTCTATCCAATGGAAAAATGTGGGCATGGGAAGTCAACAAAATGGATCTATAACCTTAGGAAAAAGATTAGCTCTAAGGGTTGGGCATAAGGGTCCCAATCTCAAACCTATCGACTATCAATGCATTGTTTAAGCTGCACTTATGGTAAAAGTACATGCTGGCCTTTGGTGAGGGCACATGCCTCGATCAGCATCAGCATAATTTAGACTTGGTGTAGCCACATGCCTCAATTAGCATTGACAAACTATGGCTTTTCGTATGGGCAGTTGCCTCGAACATCATAAGCATATGCTGACCCTTGTCGTGAGCACTTATCTCAACACAATTGGCACATGTTGGGCCTTGGTGTGGGCATATTCCTTGACCACCATTGGCACCTATAAACCTTTAGAGTGGGATATGCCTATTTGAAAAAAATGTCCCCATTACAGACACTTTAACGTTTACTACTAACATATTGGTAAAATCTCTCATACTCTTTATAGGGTGGTTATCCGAGCCCCCCTCTCCCTCTATAGGTGGGGTAGGATTGCATGGTGAGCCTATCATTATAGACATCCATGACCATGCCCTTGGAGTAAAATCCATGCTGTGTACACCTTTTGGTCATGTTGTCTAGTGACTAGTTGGTCCAGTGACCTGTAAAAGCCCATGGCCTCGACCAGTTTATATGTATACAAAAAAAGGGCTCAACTATGTCAAGCTCAAGCCTGTGCCTATGGCCAATGCTACCTCAAACCCTAAACCATGTCCCTAAATTAGGAAATCGCTCCCTAGGGTGGTGTAAGCAAAAGTTGTGGTTGTGGGCTTGGTTTGGCTAAGTCACTTAGGTATTTGGTAGTCTTATGGTCCTTTCTCATCAATCATAAAAATGTTTTAGCCTAGCTAAGACTGTGTATGCAACTGATGCTACCTAAGACCTCAGGAACAAGTCCTTGAATCAGCCAATGTCCTCTTGGGGTAATGACAGTGGAGTTTGTGTGTGTGGTCTGGCTAGACCAAGCATTGGTGGTGTCATGCCATCATTGCCTGTTGGATGCCAAGGGTAGTCTCATGGCCTTTGCTTGTGTTTTTCCCATGCCAAGCAGTTATGGTATGGCTTCACGCATCATTTCTTTCACTCACTTGAGAATTAGGTGCCCCAGACATTCAAATTATAGTTTGGAGAATCATCTTTAACAATGGACAGAGCCCAAGTCCCCTAGAAAAAGGCACCAAAAAAGGTGAAAGCCCTATTGTGCTTAGACATTATCACACCACAGGCACTATCTGCAAGTCTAGTTGTTTGGGAATGCAGCCCCAATTAAGTGGTAAATTCACTCTAAGGCTGAATATAGGTAAAACACCAATAACAAACAAGTATCATGAGGGAAAGATGGAAAGGACTTTGAAAAAGGAGTCAAAGAGTGCTTGAATTTATTGGGACGAAAAAGATGCGGCTGACAATGCACCTTGATTAGATGTGGAATAGCAAGAGGTAGTTTATTGATTAGCTCAGGGCATGGACCAATATGGGTCATGATGGTGGCCCAAGCCCAAGCTTTGGATATACCCATAAAGACATCATTACCGTAATAGTGGAATGTAGCATGTACCATCTCGACATGCCTTGGCACTAGCGTGCTCTTGGCATCGATCTGGGGATCTTCATCCAGCCCATCTTTAAAGACAAACCAATGAGTCTGACATGTGTGTGAGTCAGTGGGCTAGAAAACCTATAAGATGCAAAAAAGCTAATTGGCGGGATCCTTCGAGGGTGCACCACCAACCTTGATCTTTTAAGAAGGGTTTGAGTGCGAACAAGCCTATCAAGATCGAAAAGATGGTAAACTATGCTTGAGTGGTGTAAAGCCAGAGAAAACTCTAGTGGAGAACTACAGTGACACTGACATAAAAATCATTCATCTGACTTAGGTATAGGGGTGAAAGACTAATCAAACTATCTAGTAGCTAGTTCCCTCTAAAGTTTCTCTTAAGATAGTTAGAGCCCTTAGCAAGTTCTATTAGGTAAAGCAAATGATTAGAGGCATCAGGGATGCAACATGCTCAAATTATTCTCAAACTTTAAATAGGTAGGATGGAACAATTGCTTCATTAAGCTGCACCACGGAATCAAGAGCTCCAAGTGAGCCATTTTTGTTAAAAAAAAATGGTGATGCAAGGTGAATTAAAAGCTAGGTTACAATGCCCAATTGTGTGTTAACCTAGAACCCATAAAGGGTGTTGGTTAATTAAGATAGCAGGATAGTGGTCATGGAAGTCAAAATTCACTGATGAGTGTGTAACAACTCAACTGCTGAATCTACTAGCCCTAAAAATGGATAGCATTTAAGTCATGACCTATACCCAACTATCGAGGGAAAGGCTAGGCCCTGATGAGTAAGAGGGCATAGCAGTCATTGTAAAACCCAAGGTGCAAGCCTTAATAGTACAACGTTGATGCAGATCTTTGGTGGTGGTAGCAAATATTCAAATGAGAATGACATTTGCACATGGGTTAGTCAATCCTAAAAGAGGGGAAAGCCTACTAATAGCATGTCTAGCACAAGCTTTGAAAAGGAATCAGGTTCTGAACTAGGATATGGTGGCTAACATCAACATTGAAAAGTTTAGAGACTTTGGTGGGGGATTTAAAAAGAGTTATCTTTTCTATTTAATAGCCTACACACCTTGGAAATAGCTTAGCTGGAGGTAGGGTCCAATGGCCAGAAGAGTACTAGATGTTGCATGGAGTCCATTGCACTACTGAGCTATTCCCACAATGAGAGTAGGTCATCATGTGTCGACCAAGGGATAGACTGGGAATGCCTCCCTTGAAGGCCTTTCCTAGGCAATGAATAGTTAACTTAAAATTGGTATAGACAATGGGAATTTGATTGTTTAATTAAAATAAAACATTGCGATGGTCCCTGTAAATGCTCACACAATGAGATTTTTTCCTAGTGCTCTAAATGTTAAAGTGAAAAGATTCAACCAATTAAGGATAAATGGTGGGAGTAACTATGACTCTCTTAAGGTAGCCAATTGGCTCATCATCTAATTAGTGATGTGCATGAATGGATTAATGAGATTCCCATTGTCCTTGTCTACTATCTAGCAAAACCACAGCCAAAGGAATGGGCTTGGTAGAATCAACAGGGAAAGAAGACCTTATTAAACTTAACTCTAGTCTAACTTTGTGAAATGACTTGAAAGGTGTAGGATAACTGGGAGCCCTTAAGTGAAATTGAAATACCATTACTTTTAATGTTATTTTGCTTATTCCATGAATTAGAGGCAAGCCATGATGCCTTTTTTTAGACCCAAGGCTAGCCTCAGTCCATTAATCTGGGTGTAAGACATTGTTAGGTGGCGAGTTTGGCTGGGGCAACACTTTTGTTAAAAGATAACACAGGTGCCCTAAGATGAGCTTAACAAGAATAGAAATTTTATGTGGAACAAAAGGGTAAAAGCTTGTTTGATTCTAATTCTAGTATGAATACAAATCATGTGGCCTATTAATCTTTTAGACCTTCAAAATTTTAAGCTAAAGGTGTTATAAAAGTTACCATAGGGATAACTAGCTTATGGTAGCTAAGCATTCATAGCAACATTGCTTTTTTATCCTTTGATGTCGGCACCTCCTATCATTGTGAAGTGGAATTCACCAAGTATTGGATTATTCACCCACTAATAGGGAATGTGAGCTAGGTTTAGACCATTGTGAGACAAGTTAGTTTAACCCTACTAATGGTAGCATTGTAATAGTAATTCAACCTAGTATGAAAGGAACCATTAATTTACACAATTGGTTATTGCACTTGGTTGAAAAGCCAGTGGTGCAAAGCTACCATACACTGGATTATGAGTAAATACCCTAGGTTAGAATCTGGGTTAAAAGCAATGACACACTATTTACTTGATTGGTAACCTGCAGCAGGGGCCCATCACTCCCAGGTGCACATGTCATAGGTGTAATCCCTGAGGTGGACAAACTAAATGGCCTCTTTGGAGCACAATTCCCACCAAGTAGTGGGTAGAATCCTTTGCAGATGACTTAAATATGCAATAAAGTATTGTAAATGGTAGAGTGGCCTTACTGCCATGATCCACTGAGATTCATCCCTTTGTTGCTTTGATTTGTTCCTCCTCTTAACACCACTCAAATCCTTTCACTTCATTTTTTTAACACTGCACCCCTCTAGGTTAGGGATGAATGGTGTTGTCCATTGTAATTGATTCAGTTGGGGGATGACATCTCTCCCTCAAGTGTCCAAGTAAATGACAACCAAATGCCTTAGGTATTTGTTACAAGGACAGGCTTACTTTTGGTGAGGGTACTTGCCTCAAACTCCATCAACACATGCTAGCCCCTAGATTGGTTCTATCTGTATTCCATCGACAACACCTGACCCTTGGTTTGTGTAGGCAATCGCATCCAACACCATCGATAAATGCTGGCCCATTGTTACCTTAGACACCATTAGTAGTTGTTAGCCCCTTGGTTTGGGATGTTACCTTAGACTTGGTTGTGAGTCCACGACAACAATAGTGCTATGATCATTGATAGTAATGCTTTCAACATGCCTTATCTCCAGTGACATGTGCTCATTATCCATCCAAACCCATTGGACCTATCACATAACAACCTTAGGTTAGGTGGGATTACTCGTTCAATTTAAGCATATCAATAAGCATAAGAAAAGAAGCTTACTAGGATCTTCTAGTAGTAGCGAGCAAAATGAGAATAGCCTAGCTTGAGAATTAGGTGCCCCTGATGTTTGAATTGTAGTTTGAATAAAAATCCTCAGTGGTGGATTGGGTTTAAGTCCCCTAAAAGGGGGCACTAAAGAGGGTGAAAGCTCTTTTGTGCATGGGCCTTGTCATACAATAAGGCATTGTCTATGAGTTTGGTTGTTTGGGAATGTAGGCTCAATCAGGTGGTAAATTCCATCCAAGGCTGAATACAGGTGAAAAACTAATAGCGAACAAGTATTACAAGGAAAAGATGAGAAGGACTTTGAAAATAGAGTCATAGAGTGCTTGAAATTGTTAAGAGATAAGTGGATGGGGGTAGGTGACGCACTCTATTTGAATGTAGAATGGTAAGGGCCAATCCACTAATCAGCTTAGGGTGTGGATTGATGTGGGTCATAGTATCAATCCAAGTTTAAGCTTTTGATATGCTCAATGAGATATCGATGCCATGATCATAGAATGTAACATGCACCATCTTGATTTGCCTTGGCACTAGCATGCTCCTGATGTCGAACTATGGGCTTTTCATTTGACTTGTTTTGAGACATGAACCAAAAAGTCTAACATTTGTACGAGTTAATAGGCTAGAAAACTTGAAAGGTATAAGAAAGTTGATTGGCGAGATCCCTAGTAGGTGCACCATTGATTGACCTTGATCTTCTAAGAAAGGTTTGAGTGTAAGCATGCCTATTGAGACTTGAAAGATGGTGAACCATGCTTGAATGGGGTGAAGCCAAAGGAAATTCTAGTGGAGGCCCATAGCAATACCAATGTGCAAATCGTTAGTCTGACTTGGGTATAGGTAGGATGGCACAGTTGTTTCACTAAGCTATGCCATGGAATCGAGAACTCCAAGTGGGCCAGTTTTGGTAAGTAGAACTGGTGATACGAGATGAACCAAAAGTTGGGTTATAGTGCACAACTACACACTAACCTTGAACCCACAAAGTGTGTTGGTCGATTAAGATAGTAGTTTGGTGGTCATAAAAGTTGAAATTCACTAAGGAGTGTGTAACAACTCACCTATTGAATCAATGAGCCCTAAAAATAGATGGTGCTTAAGCATGCGACCTATACCCGATTGTCTAGGCAAGGGCCTAGCCTTGATGAGTTAGAAGGCATGGCGATCACCATAAAGCCTAGGGCACGAGCTTAGGCAGAGTGGCTATCGATGCAAATCTTTGGTGGTAGTAGCAAATATTCAAATGAGAACTTTAAAGGCTGAAGAGGGGAAAGGTTCCTTCTGAATGGCCCTTGCACATGGGTTAGTCAATCCTAAGAGACAAGGGAAACCCATCTAATAGTGCATCCAACGTGAGCTTTAAAAAGAAATTGGGTTAAAATTCTTGAACCGGGATATGGTAGCTAATGGTAACATTAAGGAATCTAGAGATGTCAATAGAGGCCCTAGGAAGAGTTTTTTTTTTTTTTGTTTAATGGCCTACCCACCAAGGAAATGGCTTAGCCAGAAGTAGGATCCAGTCATTAGAATAACATCGCATGTCATGTGGTGTCCAATACACCCTTAGAGGCTCTTGAAAATATGGAAGATCAAGTGCCATTCACACACAATCATACTCATAACTGTAGGGAGCCATTTCTTGATTTAAGGACATGGTTTAGAGTCTGGGTAGCATTAGCCATAAGCACAAGCTTGAGCTTGACACAGTCGATCATTTTTTCTGCATACACTCCAATCGATCAGGGCTATGGGCTTTTACGAGTCACTGTAGCAACTAGTCACTAGACAATAAGATCGAAAGGCCTGCATGGACTGGATTTTGCTCTAGGGATATTGCTATAGATGTAGCAATGACAAGCCTATCATGCAATCTTACTCCATTTATGGGGAAGAGATGGGGGCTTAGACAACCACCCCATAAAGAGTATGAGAGATTTTACAGATATGCTAGTAGTAAACATTAAAATGTTTGTAATGGGAACATTTTTTTCAAATAGGCATATCCTACACCAAGGGTTTATAAGTGCCAATGGTGGTCAAGGCATGTGCCTACACTAAGGCTCAGCATTTGTCAATTATGTTCGAGGTAAGTGGTCGCAGCAAGGGCCAACAGTACTTATGGTGTTCGAGGTAACTGCCTACACCAAAGGCCATATTTTGTCAATACTGATTAAGGCATATGCCTACATCAAGTCTAAATTGTGCTGATGTTGATCAAGGTATATGCCTTCACCAAGGGCTAGCATGTGCTTTGCCATGAAAGTAGCTCAAGCAATGCATCGATAGCCAACAGGTTTGAGATTAAGACCCTAATGCCTAGCCCTCAGAGCCAATCATTTTCCTAAGGTTATGGATCCATTTTGCTGACCTTCTTTGCCTACATTGTTCCATGGACTAGAGGCTATTGACCTTGGAGACTTGATGTAGTTATGAGTACAACCAGGTATGGACAACACTCAATCCTTAGGATTTTTAAGGGCTATCAAGGGTGCACCAGACATTACGTGACCTATGGTGTTTTGCCAACCACTAGACCTTACCTTTTGGCTAAGCCATTTCTAGGGTGGGAAGCCATTAATCAAATGAGATAACTTTTCTTGAGACCCTTACCGATGTTTTCAAAATCCCTAACATTGCTGCTAATAGCCACATCTTGGTTTAAGAATTTTAACCCAATTCCTTTTGAAGCTTATGCTGGGCGTGCTGTTGGATGCATTTCCCTTATCTCTTAAGATTAACTAACCCATGTACAAGTGCTGTTCACTTGGTACCTTTCTCCTCTTCAGCCTTCAAGGTTTTCATTTGAATATTTACTACTGCCTCTAAGATTTGCACTAATGACCACTCTGCCAAAGCTCAAACCTCAAGTTTTGCAACAACCCTTAAGGTATAATGACCACATTAGAGAGATTGAAGAGGATGATAGGTTGACAGTTTGATGCGTTAAGCATAGAGCTTGCCAACATGTATAACCATAGCACCACTCATATGCTCATTGTGTATAAGTGGTAACATCCATGCACACTTGTCTACAATCGACCCAATTAATTACTCGATAAACGAGTGGAAGAAATGGTGTACGAGGCCATTCCATAACCACTTGGCATGGGAAAAGCACAAGCAAGGGCCACATGACTATATCTGCCATCTAATAAGCAACAACCGCACAACACCAATGCTAGGTCTAGCCACGACCATACATGCAAACTCTACTATCACCATCCCAAGGGGACATTGCTTGATTCAGAGACTTGTTCTTAGAGTCTTGGGCAGCATCGACTGCATGCACAAGCTTGATTAGGCCAAGGCATTTTTATGGTCAATGAGAAAAGACCATGAGACTGCCAAATACTCGATAGACTTGGATAGACCAAGCTCACAACCACCATTTTTGCTTGCACCACCCTAGAGAGCTGTTACTTGATTTAAGAACTTGGTCTAGGGTCTAGGTAGCATCAACCACAAGCATGAGCATGAGCTTAGTACAGTCGAGCCCTTTTTTCACATATATGTAACTAATCATAGCCATGGGCTCTGACACTTCACTGAAGCAACCAATTATTGAACAACATGTTTAAAAGGCATGCATAGCCTAAATTTTGCTTCAAAGACATTGTCATGGATGTACACAATGACGGGATCATCACTCACACCTATTCCCCTTATAAGGGGGTGGCTCGGACAACCACCACCTAATGACCATGAGAGATTTTACAGATATGCTAGTAGTAGACATTAAGTTATTTGTAATAGGGACACTTTTTTCAAATAGATATATCCCACACCACGAGTTCGTAAGTGCCAATGGTGGTCAAGGTATGTACCCGTACTAAGGCCCAATATATGCTGATGGTGTTTGAAGTAAGTGCCCTCAGTAATGGCCAACATGTGTTGATGGTGTTTGAGGTAATTTCCCATATGAAAGGCTAGCTTCTATTGATGCTAATCGAGGCATGTGTTCACACTAGGTCCAAATTATGCTGATGCTAATCAAGGCATATGCCCAAAGACTAGCATGGGCTGATGGTGGTTAAGGTAGGTGCCTATACCAAAGGCCATCTTATGCCAATGATGGTCAAAGCAGGTGCTCGTACCAACAGCTAACATGTGCTGATGGTGTTCGAGGTAAAAGGGTCATCTTTTGTTGATGTTGATTGAGGCATGTACCCACACCAGATCTAAATTAAGGCATGTGCCATTACCAAAAGCCAGAATGTGTCGATGGTGGTCGAGGCAGGTGCTCATACCAAAGGCCATCTTATGCCGATGGTGGTCAAGGTAGGTGCTCGTGCATGTATCAATAATGGTCAAGGCATGTGCCTACATGAAGTACTAGCATATGGTGATTATGGTTAAGACATTAGTCAAAGTTTGATTCTAGGCCCTAGTGCACATGCTCGACTTGGGCATGTGCTAGTGCTACATTTTTTTTGCCTAGGGTGCCATCATTGGAGCATCATCGAAGAACTTGACTGATGGCATTAGGAGTTCCAATGATTAGGGAAGGGGGTTGGGGGTCCATGCACATGATGTGTGATGGTTGCTAATCTTTGGCCTTTATATTCACCCCCTATCCCCCAAAGAGCCTCAACTACTCATAACTCCTTAAAGAGCATAAGACCTTTTATAAGTTCATAGCTAGTAGCCATTTAAGTGTTTGGAATATAGATTTTTTTTAAATGGCCATAAAATCTTCTACACTTTGATTTTTTTGGTTGAATATTTGTGTGAATGCCAACAAAAATACAACGATTACACATACCAAATTTGGGGCCAAAACTCTTAAAAAAATTTCAAAAAATCCTAAACCATGAAAATTTTCAAAAATTATGAAAAATAAAAAATAAATCTTGCCATGAAACTTCACACTAAGGCTTAGGGGATCGTTATAAGAATTTACAAGCCATAAAAATGGCATTGGCATGGCAAAAATATGAAGACATGCTTGAACCCACCTATTGCCCAATTGTGGTTTGCATGGTACACAGCCAAGGCCCACAATACTCGTGTGTAGTGCGTGACCTAACATATGTTGAAGGTGTTTGAGAGAACTACTTGCATGAAAGGCCAACATGTGCCAATAGTTGTTGAAGCATGTGTCAAAACCAAAGGCCAACATGTGCCAATAGTTGTTGAAGCATGTGTCAAGACCAAAGGCCAACATGTTTCAATAACGATCGAAGCATGCACATATGTCATGATCCGCAAGCTGGCCTAGGCCTAGGGGTTCTTTCTAAGTCAAGGAGTAGTTTCAATCCTAGTGGGACAAGGTCTGATAGCTAAAGGGACCAGGCCTTAAGGCATACTGGAGGTCTAGGTCACAAGGAACTAGCCTAATAATGGTACAGGCAATGATCAAGACTCCAGAGGCTTAAGCCTAGTGTTCAAGTTTAGCAGAATTGAGCCAGGCCCAAGTGCAATCATTGGTGAACATTATATGAATTTACAAGCCATAAAAATGGCATTGGCATGGAAAAAATATAAAGATGTGCTTAAACTCGCCTACTAGCCAATCATGGTGTGCATGGTATGTGGCTCAGGCTTAAGATACCCGTGGTTGGTGCATGGCCTACCATGTGCCAACGGCATTCAAGGGAACTACCCACATAAAAAGCCAGCATGTGCTGATGGTGGTTGAAGCATGTGCCAAGGCCAAGGGCTAACTTGTTCCTATAGTGGTCGAAGCATGTACATGTGCCATGGTCTATAAACTAGTCTAGGCTAAAAAGTTCTTTCTAAGTTGAGAAGCAATTCTAATTCTATCGAGATAAAGTCTAATAGTCAAGGGGACCAAGCCTTGAGGTATAATGAAGGTTTAGGTCATATAGAACTAGCCCACAATAGTGGTACAAGTAGTGATCAAGACACAAGCAACCTAAACATTGTGTTTAGGTTTGGTGAAATTGAGCCAGGCCCAGGTGCGGGCACTAGTAAGCAATATATGAATTTACAAGGCATAAAAATGGCATTGGCATGGTAAAAATATAAATATGTGCTAAAAGCTACCAACTACTAGGTCACGATGCACATCATGCATAACCCATGCCTAGGATACCTCGTTCTTGGTATGTAACCTAGTGTCATGGTCTGGCCTTGGTGTGCTTTTATCTTGCCATGACTAACCTTGAGCTGAGTAGTAGTGAAGGCCTTATTGGTGGGATAGTGGTCTTAGAGTAGCAGACATGCAATGTAAGCATAGAAACATAATGTTGATAGAGTATGCAGGCAGTGTGTGCCCTAGTCCCAAGATGGGCAAACAAGCATAGACCAGTGTACAGGTAGAGTGCAGGCACTCTAAAGCTTGGTAGCCAATCAAGTGCTCTCAATTGAAGTCATATGCATGCATTTTTAAGTGCGTTGGTGGAGCAATGAGCAAAATTTAACAATCATGGTCACTAAGAGGAAGGTCACTAGGCCCTGAATTAGATGAAGAAAAGCCCTAAGATAGCTAAAAAGAAAAACATCCCCATATAACATAGTTTTATGGTTCCTAGTAAGATGACTAGCAAATTTATTATGCTTTTTATAGAGGGATGACTGGTGTCAGCTCTCTACCAACCCCTTGGCTAGTAGGTAGGTAGAGGCCTGGTTAATCTAAAGTGAGCTATTCCTAGGCACATGTGGTGCCTAGGTGGGCAGGCATCATCAAGCCACGATTGTGCTTCAATGTCTCATTGAGTCATGGTAAACTTGAGGACAGTTGGGGCCAATAGGCCTTGTATTGTGCCTTTAGGTTAAACTATGGGTTTAGGTGACAACGCTCGCTATGGCCCTTGATTTCCTCTTTTTGAGCCAAAAAGATCATGAAAAGGTATTTGCAAAAGAGGGGCCCCAACGAGCATAAAGGATGAGTGGGCTAGCAGGTAGGTACACTTTTAAACCATTATGGCCAATTGATAGAGGTATGCTAAGTGCAAGTAGCACACCTAAGTTCCCTAAGGTGGGATGGGCATGATATTGAGTGTCCATCATGTGTACGAGTAGCCTAGAATGAAGCTAAGGGTTAAGGCCCTCATATATGAGTTTTATAAGATAAGATGAGCCTAGTGTGGCTCTGGGCTGGTTGTTAACCAGCATTTGTGTTATGCCTTTAGGATTGAGGCATGAGAGCTTGCGTAAGATATAGGCTGACATAGTGTTAGTTCTCACCATGCCAAAATGAGATAATATTTTAAGAACTGTGGCGATGTGCCCTTATGTACAAGGTGAGTCGATGCTTGGGACCTTGATGCTTACGGGTAGTTATTGGTGCTTAAGGCCACCCAAGATTTGTGTGCTATTGATGGTGATAGGAGTCAGGTTCCTTCTTGTTGAGTTTGGGAATGTCTGACCCTATAGAGTCAGAGCCAAGAAATGCTCACGAGTATGTGGGTTAAAGGCTCGATATCAAGCTATCCATGGGAAAATGGACTCGTGAAAGGCTAACCTCAATTATAAATAGTCTTAGTGCCTCAAGGATGAGTGGTTTCAGTCTAAGGAACACGTGGCCCATGATATTTTGGTTTTAGAGCCATGTTTGGCTCAATTGTGGAACTAAAGCAACCCTTGGTGTAGTTATGCTAGTAATAAATTAAGGTGGTGCTCAGGTCAAAGAGAGTTATTAAGGCAAGATCATGATATAGTGGCTATGTGGGTTTAAGGTTAGCCATCGAAGAAATAGTTAGGAAAAATTGGCTTAGGTGGAAGGCCCTTGAGTAGGCTCTTTGATGCTATGTGAAAACAAGAGTCTAGCCTCACATAGCAAAATGTGTGATGCCTTTTGGATGGAAAACTCATGTTGAGACCAAAATGTGAAAGGGCATACACCTTGAAAAGGTGTTGTGTGAGGCCATATGGGTTGAATGAGTTTTGTCCTGAGGGACACAATTTATGCATATTAAGATGAAGTTACTAACATGTGCGCTTATTGTATGGTTCAGATGCCCTGATAAAGGTATGAGCTGAGTATTTAGGGCCTAAGGGTGGAGCCATTCTGCAAAGGTAGATGAGTTTAAGTTGGCTAAGGATTGAAGCCATGAGTTTGTGATGGTCAATAGACCATGAGTTCTTATGGTTAGAGGATCACAAGATTTTGCCAGTCATTGCACTATACTTGTGTTGGCCAAGAGAGAAGGCCTTATGAGATGTGGTGGTCAGTAGACTATAACAATGTGTAGTTCAATGGAATGAGTAAGTGGTAGTTGGCCAATTGACAAGGCCTTGAGTTGTGTGGGTTAGAAGATCGATTTAGTTGAGCCAAGCTAATGGTATTTGCATTCAAGTTTACTTCCAGTCAGTGGATTGGATGAGTTTGAGCAAGACAAAGAAAAGCCAATTGAGTTAAGCCAAATATGGAGTCTTTGAGTAGATGCTGGCCAATGGGATGGCCATGAGTTTGAGTAAGTCATTGGACCTTAAGTATCGAATGGGTTGGTGAACCCTGAGATGGAGCAGTCAGTGAATAGTGTGATCAAGTTGATTGGTGGATCATTGAGCTTTATGTAGGCTTTGAGTTATCCTTTGAGATATGCCAAAGTCAAGGTAGGTGACTAGTGAAACCATCAAGGTAACATGGTTGCATGCAGAGCCGAGCTGATTTCAAGTGAAAGTGGGGAGACTTGTGATTTTTGGTGGTATCAAGCTAAGGTAATGGAGCCTACAAGTTTATTAAATTTGAGATAGTGAGTGTTAAAGGGCCACCAAGAAGGTAGTTGGCCAGAGGGCCACACATAAAGTGGTAGCCTTGGAGGGGCTAAGAAGACCCATGTTGTGAGATGATTGAAGTGTTTGAATGCCACCATGCTAGGGTCTATGGTGGGTGGTGCCATATAAGTGCGATTGAGCTAAGTACCTCATCCAGAAGAATGCATTAAAGAGTCAGCATCGTAGGTGTGCAGTTGGTGTGATGGGTCATGTTCAACGGGGGCCACCAATATGCAACAAAATAGGTGGTCCTTCATTTGATTAAAGGTCAAAATCAATAAGGGTGCCTCAAGGTCACAACATTATATGATCATGGGTGAAGCAGTGCAGTGGCACTTATCAAGCAACAGTTTGAGTCTAGTAGTCATAGCGGAGATAGCACAAAGGTGTAGTGGAGCTGAGATGAGACCATCTACATCGACAATGAATGAGTACCATGGTCGATGCCTCATGTGATGAGATCTAAACCCAATCTTTAAGGTCACAAGTGTGGGACATATGAGAAAATGTCAACTATGTGCAATAAAAGAGTTAGGTGTCATCTTGGCATCAACGAGGGCATCGACATAGTATGTGGGGGAGATTGTCATGGTTAGGCCCTAGTGTGCCTCAGTCCTGCCATGACTAACCTTGAGCTGAGTAGTGATTAAGGCCTTGTTGGTAGGATAGTGTTCTAGAGCAATAAGCGTATAGTGTAAGCTTGGGAACATGATGCTGATAAAGTGTACAGCAATGTGTGCCCTAGTCCCATGATGGGCAAATAAGTGTAGGCCAGTGTGTGGGTGGTGTACGAGTACCCTAGGGCGTAGTAGCCAGTAGAGTGTTGTCAGTCAAAGTCATGTATGGGCACCCTTAAGTGGGTTAGTGGAGCAATGAGTAGAACCTAACAATCATGGTGACAAAGAGAAAGGTTACTGGGCCCTGAGATGGCTGGGGAGAAAAGTGCCCCTATTTCAGATAGTCTTACAATTCCTAATAAGATGGTTGAGAAATCTTTTAAGCTCTTTATAAGGGGATGAGTGGTGTTAGCTCTCCACCACCACCTTGGCTAGCAAATAAGTAGGGGCTTATCTAGTTTGAAGTGAGCTATTCCTATGCATATGTGCTATCTAGGTGGACGTGCATCATTAGGCCACAAGTGTGGCATGGTGTCTCCTTAAGTCATGGTAAACTCAAGGATGGTTAGGGCCAATAAGCCTTGTATCATGCCTTTGCGTTAAACCATGGAGTTAGGCAATAGCGTTTGCTATACCCTTTGGTTTCCCCTGCTTGAGCTAGAAGGATCATGAGATGGTGTTTTATAGGAGGGGCACTATCGAGCCTGAAGGATGAGTGGGCAAGTAGGTAGGTATGCTGCTTGACCCTTGTGGGCAATCTGTAGAGTTATGCTATGGGCAAGTAGCACACCTAAGTTCTTCGAGGTGGGATGGGCATGATGTTGAGTGTCCATCATGCATGCAGGTGGCCCAAACTTAGGCTAAGGGTTGAGGCCCTTAGATATAAGTTTCATAGGATGAGATGAACCTAGTGTGGCTCTAAGCTAACTAGCATCTGTGTTGTGCCTTTGGGATCAAGGCATAAAAGGTTGCATAAGATGCAGGCAGGCATGGTGTTAGGTTCTCACCATGCCAAAATGAGATAATATTTCAAAATTAGGGCATGTACCTTTATGTGCAAGGTGGGTTGGTGCTCTAGACATTGATGCTTATAGGCAGAGATGGGTGCTCGAGGCCACCTTGATACTTGTGTGCTACTAATGGACATGGATTGGGTGCCCTTATGTGGAAAATAGGTCAGTGCTCAAGACCTTGATGTTTACGAGTAGAGATGAGTGCTTGGGGCCACCCTGAGACTTGTGTGCTACTGATGTAGATGGGGATTAGGTTCCTCTTTGTCAACTTTGGGAATGTGTGACCTTATGAGGTTAGAGCTAGGAAAGGCTCACAAATATCCAGCTTGGAGGATCGATATCAAGCTATCCATGGGAAAATGGACTCGTGAAAGGCTAACCTCGACTATAAGTAGTTTTGGTGCTACATAAACACGTGGTTTCAATCTAAGGAATGCATGGCCTGTGACACCCAACATGTGCTGATGGTGTTCAATGGAACTACCCATACAAATGGCAACATGTGTCGATGGTGGTCGAAGCATGTGCTAAGACCAAGGGCCAACATGTCTAGATGGTAGTTGAGGTATGTTCATGTGTCATGGTTCGCAATCTGGTCTAGGCCCAAGAGTTCTTTCTAAGTCAAGGAATAGTTCTAGTTCTATCAAGAAAGAGTTTGACTGTTAGAGGGACCAGGCCTTAAAGCCTACTGGGGGCCCAAGATACAAAGAACTAGCCCAAAATGATGGTACAGGCAATGATCAAGACTCCAGACACTCAGGCACAGTGTTCAAGTTTGGCAAAATTGAGCCAGGCCCAGGTGCAGGCATTAGCGAGCACTTATGTAAATTTATAGGCCATAAAAATAAGTTTCAGCATGATAAAAATATGAATATGTGCCTGAACTCACCTACTACCTAGTCGTGGTGTGCATTTTGTATGGCCCAAACCCAAGATACCTATGGGTGGTGCACAGTCCAACATGTGTTGATGGTGTTCAAGGGAACTACCCGCACAGAGGGCCAACATGTACCGATGATGGTTGAAGCATGTGCCAAGACGAAGAGCCAACATGTCTTGATGATGGTTGAGGCATGTGCTTGTGTCATGGTTCGTAAGCTGATCCAAGCCCAAAAGTTCTCTCCAAGTCAAGGAGCAATTCTAGTTCTATTAGAAAAAGGTCCAACTACTAAAGGGACCAGGCCTTAAGGCCCACTGTAGGCCTAGGTCATGGGGCACTAGCATAGAATAGGGGTACAAGTAGCGATTGAGACTAAATATGCTCAGGCACAGTGCTCAGGTTCAACAAAATTGAGCCAGGCCTAAGTGTGGGTCTTAGTGAGGGCTTAGATGAATTGACAAGCCATAAAAATGGCTTTGGCATAGCAATAATATGAAAATGTTCCTAAACCCACCTACTATCCACTCGTAGTGTGCATGGTGGTTGAGGTGTCCAAGGTAAAGAGGTGTCTGAGGCAACAACTCACCTCGAGTGTTGGCATCTACCAAAAGGTGTCCAAGGCAACAACACACACCAAGGGCCCATATATGTCAACGGTGGTTGAGGCAAGTGCCCGCAACAAGTGCTAGCATCTGGTGATGGTGTCCAAGGTAACATCCCGAGCCAAGGCGCTAGCATTTACTAATGTTGTCCAAGGTAATAATGGGCCAACATCTACCAATGGTGTTGGATGCGATTGACCACATGAACCAAAGAACAAGTACTGTTAATGGCATACAAGTAGATTCAATCTAAAGGCTAGCATGTGCCAATGGAGTTCAAGCCAAGTGCCTACATCAAGGGTAAGCCCGTTGTTGTAACAAATACCAAGGGCATTTGGTTGTCGTTTACTTGGACACTCGAGGGAAGGATGTCATTCCCTGGCCAAATTGGTTGCAATAGAGAACACCATTCATCCTCACCCGCAAAAAGGTGCAATGTAAAAAAATATAGTGAGAGGACTTCGATGGTTGTGAAGGGAAGGGACGAATCAAAGGGAAAAAGGGTTGAATCTTAATGCATTATGGCAACATGGCTACTCTGCCACTTACAATACCCCATCACATATTAAGTATTAATATGACTTGATTTAGGGTTTGGGGTCTGGGATCTAGGCTAGCATCAGCCGTAGGCACAGGTTGAGCTTGGCATAATTGAGCCCCTTTTTTGGATACATGCCAACCGGTTAAGGCCATGGGGTCCTACCAGTCATCAAAGCAACCAATCATCAAACGACATAACTAAAAGGCATGCATGACCTAGATTTTGCTTGGGGACATTATCATGGATGTATGCAATGATAGCCTATCATGCACACCTACTTCCCTTGTAAAGGGTAGGGGGCTTGTACAACCATTATTTAAAAAGCAAGAAAGATTTTATAGATATGCTAGTAGTAGACATTAAAGTGTTTGTAATGGGGTCACTTTTTTCAAACAGACATATCTTGCACCAAGAGTTCATAGGTGCTAATGGTGGTTGAGGCATGTGCTCACATTGAGGCCCAGCATGTGCCAATAATGTTCGAGGCAACTGCCTGCAGCAAGGGCCAACATGTGCTGGTGCTATTCGAGGCAACTGCCCACACCAATGGCCATCCTCTACCAATGCTATTTAAGGCATGTGCCTATACTAGGTCTAGATTATGCTAATGCTAATCAAGGCATGTACCCTCATGAAGGGCCAGCATGTGCTGATGGTGGTTGAAGCAAGTGCCTAAACAAAAGTCTAGCTTGTGCCAATGCTGGTTGAGGCATGTGCCCACACTGTGCACCACCATCCAGTGTCGATGATGATCGAGGCATTGCCAAAGTTTGATTCTAGGCTTTGGTGCACATGTTGGGCTTAGGCATGTGCAGGAGTCTTATTTTCTTACCTAGGGCACCATCATCAAAGCATCACCGAAAAACTTAATTGGCAGTATTAGGGGTGGGTTCTGATGATTAAGAGAGGGGGTCATGAGGTGTATGCACATGATGTGCAATGGGTGCTAGTCCTTGCCCCTTGTATTGGCCCCCTATCCTTTAAGGAACCTTGACAACTCACACCCCCTTAAAGAGAAGAAGAGCTTACACAGGTTCACGGCCAATAGCCATTCAAGTGTCTGAAATGGGGACACTTTTTTCAAATGGCTACAAAATCTTTTACACTTCAATTTTTTAGCTTAATTTTTTTGTGGATGCCAATAAAAATACAAGGATCACGTATACCAAATTTGGGGCTAAAACTCTTTCTAAAAAAATTCAAAAAATCCCAAACAATGAAAAATTTTAGTATTCACAAAAATTAAAAAATGAGTCATCTTGCCTTGAAACCTCACATGAAGGCTTAGGGGAGCATTATATGAATTTAAAAACCATAAAAATGGCATTGGCATGGCATAAATATGAAGATGTGCCTAAACACCTACCACCAAATCATGGTTTGCATGGTGCATGGTCCAATATGTGTCGATGGTAGTTAAGGGAATTGCCAGCACCAATGGCCAGCATGTGCCATTATACTGAGACCAAGGGCCAACATATCCTGATGGCAGTCGGGGCATGTGCATTTGTCATGATCCACAAGTTAGTTTAGGCCTAGGGGTTTTTTTTTATATGAGGAGCAGTTTCAGTTCTAACGAGATAGGGTTTGACAACTATGAAGACCAAGCCTTGAGGTGTATTAGAGGTCTAGGTCATGAGAAACTAGCACAAATAGTGGTAAGGGTAGTGATCAAGACTCCAGAGGCTCAAGCCTAGTTTTTAGGTTCAATAAAATTGAACCAAGCTTTGGTGTAGGAGTTGGTGAGCATTATATGAATTTGCAAGCCATAAAAATGCCATTGGCATGGTAAAAATATGAAGATGTGCTTGAACCCAGCTACTGCCTGCTCTTGGTATGCATGGTGGGTGGCTCAGGTTTAGGATACCAGCACTTGGTGCATGGCCTAGCATGTGCCAATGGTGTTCAAGGGAACTACCCACAAAGGGCTAGTATATGCTAATGGTGGTTGAAGCATGTGCCAAGACCAAGGGCCAACATGTCCCAATGGTAATCAATACATGTGCATATTCCACAATCCACCAGCTAGTCTAGGCTCAAAAGTTCTTTTCGAGTCAAGGAGTAGTCCTAGCTTTAGCGAGATAGAGTCTAACAGCCAGTGGAACAAGCCTTTGAGCATACTAAAGGTCCAAGTCATAAGAAACTAGCCCAAAATAATGGTACAAGTAGTGATAAACACTTCAGTAGCTCAAGCACAGTGTTTGGGTTCAGCGAAATTAAACCAAGCCTAAGTTTAAGCACTGGTGAGTGTTATACAAATTTACAAGCCATAAAAATGGCATTGGCACTATAGAAATATATAGATGTGCCTAAACCCACCTACTACCCAATCGTGGTACACATGGTGTGTGGCCTAGGCTTAGGATACCTATGCTTGGTGCATGGCCCAGCATGTGCTAATGGTGTTAGAGGGATTTGCCCGTATAAGGGTCAGCATGTGCAAATGGTGGTCAAAACATATGTTAAGACCAAGGGCCCCATGGTCATCGAGGAGTGTGTATGTGTCATGGTTTCAAGCTAGTCTAGGCTTATGGTTTTCTTCAAGTCAATGATCACTTATAGTTTTAGCAAGAAAAGTTTTGATTGCCAGGGGGACCAAGCCTTGAGGCCTACTAAAGACCTAGGTCATGGAGAACTAGCCCAGAACAATGGTATGGTCAGTGATCATGACTCCAAAGACTCAACCATGGTGTTTAGGTTTCACAAAATTGAGCCAGGCCCAGGAATAGGCGTTAGTGAGCACTTATGTGAATTTACAGGCCATAAAAATAGCATTAGCACGTCAAAAATATAAATATGTGCCTAAACCCACCTACTACCCAATTGTGGTGTGCATTGTATACCGCTTGGACCCAGGATACCCATATGTGGTGCATGGCCTAGCATGTGTTGATGGTGCTTGAGAGAACTGCCCACACATGCTGATAGTGGTTGAAGCATGTGCCAAAACCAAAGGCCAATTGTCCTGATGCTGGTCAACACATGTGCCTATGTCACGGTCCACGAGCTAGTCTAGGCCCAAAGGTTTTTTTTTAGTCAAAGAGCAATTCTAGTTCTAGCAAGAAAGGGTCTGACTTCTAGGGTGACCAAGCCTTGAGGCCTATTGGAGGCAGGGTCATGGGGCACTAGCCTTGAATAATGGTACAGGCAGTGATCAAGACTCCAGAGGCTTAGGCATGGTGTTCAAGTTTGATAGAATTTAGCCAAGCCTAGATGCAAGCACAAATGTGTGCTTAGATAAGTTGACCAGCCATAAAAATGGCATTGGCACTGCAGAAATATAAAGATATGCTTGAACCCACCTACTGCCTAGTCATGGTACACATGGTGCATGGCCTAGCATGTACTAGTGGTGTTAAAGGGTACTACCTACACAAAGGGCCAGCATGTGCCGATAGTGGTTAAAGCATATGCTAAGACCAAGGGCCAACATGTCCCAATGGTGGTTGAGGCATGAGCATGTGTCATAGTCCATAAACTAGTCCAAGCCTCAAGATTCTCTTTGAGTTGATTAGCAGTTTTAATTCCAGCTAGATAGGGTCTAATAGCTAGGGAGACTAGGCCTTGAGGCCTATTAGAGGCCTAATTCATGGGGAACTAGCCCATTATAATGGTATGGATTGTGATCAAGACTCCAAAGACTTAGGCAATGTGTTTAGGTTCAGCAAAATTGAGCTAGGCCCAAATGTAAATGCTGGTGAGTGATGCGTGGGCACACAATCAATCCCAAGTGCAGGCACTGATGATCGAGGTGCATGTGCATAATCAAACCCAGGTGCAAGCATGCTTGAACACAATGATGGTAGAATCAAATTTGTGGGCTTCTCGAAGGCCTAATACTATAGCATAATCTTTGACAAGGTGGAATTATGCTGAGCATTTGAGATTCATAAACTGACCTAGGTAGACGAAGTTAATTCCCTATCCAAGGCCACACAAAATTTGGCTTAAGACCAGAGCCCGTGACGCATGCACCAAGCGTCATTTGGTGCTACAGGCTATCAAAGGATGGATAAGTGCCTTGGGTGAAAGGGTCATAATACACATGCCACACCAAGTGCTAGCATATACGAAAAAGGTTTCTGAGGCAACAACCCACCCCAAGTGCTAGCATCTGCCAAAGAGGTGTTCGAGGCAACAACCTGTACCAAGGGCTTACTTATGCTGATGATGGTTGAAAAAAGTGCCTACACCAAGTGCTAGCATCTGGTGATGGTGTCAAAGGCAACATCCTAAGCCAAGAGGCCAACATTTACTAATGGTGTTTGAGGTAACAATAGGCCAACATCTGCTAATGGTGTTTGATGTGATTTCTTATAGAAACCAAGGGCCAAGAGCTATTAATAGCATGTAGGTAAAACCAATCTAGGGGACAATGTGTGCTAATAGAGTTTGAGGTAAGTGCACACACCAAGGGTGAGCTCGTCCCTGTAACAAATACCAAGGGCATTTGGTTGTCATTTACTTGGACGTTTGAAGGAAGGATGTCATCCTTTGACCAAATTGGTTGTAGTGGAGAACACCACTTGTAAACACCCTATTTTGTTCGAGGTTTAAAATTCATTTATCTTTTTAGAAAAAAAAGAAAAGAAAAAAATTGAAGAATTGTAATTGGCTAAAAGATTAACTAGAGACAACTAGAGATGAGGTTGAGTTGAACTACTATCATCAAATGATATTTTAATTTGAATGGAAAGGATTTTTGTTTAGTTTCAATTTGGTGAAAAGATAAACATGATTCAAAGATTTTAATCATGGGTAAAACTCTATTCAACTGAGGGAACTATATTATAAAAAGACATGCAGGCATACACAAGAAAAAAGGGTGAACAAAAAGGGCAATACACTTAGATCACCACTAGTAGCCATCTGCCTATAACACCCACCATCATTTCATCTTTCCACTCTTCTAATACCACTATCCTTATTTCTACTTCTATACTACACTAGTATAAGCTAAAAATCCAAATTGAACCCCAAAATCCAAATCCACAACAATAAATTCACCAAAAGAATAATATACACAAGGAAAAAGGTAGTAACTTTGATCTAAAAGGCCACCACAAGATGTCAAGTAATCGAGTCCCCATTAACACTGTGGTAGCGAGATAGCTACATTGCAAGCACCATTACAGGCCTCCACTATCAAAACCAAGACCTGCTAACATTACTGGTTTCTCGCCAAATAAGTGCCCATTGTTAGTAAGCACAACCAACATAACAACTATCAAGAAACATATAGAGTAGCCCAACATAAAAAAAATAGCCACCATAGATAGAAAGCACAATCAACAACAATACAAAGAGAGATTTTGTTTTTTTTTTGCTAGTTACGGTACCAATGACAATTTACAATAACCCAAAATTTTTGAAGATTAATAATGGTGAAAGTGCAAAATGGAGGAAATTGATCAACATACCCAAAGATTGGCGAGATCAAAAGTAGAAAGAGGCTGAAAAAGATAATGAAATCCTACAGCTTTGACTTCAAATTTGAGAGATTAGAGGCTGAGTTTTAGAAATTGAAGCCTAGATTTGAAAGTAAGAAACTAAAAGGAAACAATGGCAAAATGTTGGGTTGAATTAATGGTCAGCCAATGGCGGAGCATGGTGATTGATGGCGAAGCAAAGACTGGTAGCGATGAACAGGAATCATGGAGAGAATGAGAGTTTGGAGAGAATTTGAAGAAAAAGATAAGAGAAGAAAAAATGAAAATTTTTTATTTTTTGGGGTTATTTATACCTTAAGCCAAAAAAACGTCATTTTGCCTTATGAATAGTGAATTAAATTAAGTTCTAGCTAAGTCGAGCCAAGCTATCTCCTAAGTTGCTTTAGCTAGTTCGCGAGCCTGCAACCGAGCCGCAATATCAGCCAAGCCAAGATATTTTTTTGTATTTTTTTCATTTTCATTTATTTATTTTAGTTTATTTATTTATTTACTTATTTTTTAAATATCTTACATGATTAAATTTCTAGGAAATTAAGGGAAGTTATTTTAGAAAATATAATTATAAAAAATACAAAATAAAACTTTAATAAATTTTTGAAATGAATTAAAAATTATTAAATGATGAGATTCTTAGAAATTTCAAAAGGTAAATTTTCTAAAAAATCTCTAGGGAAAGAATTTCTCTATATTTGACTCAAATAGTGGAATAATTTAGATGAAATTTCAATAAAAGTAATTATATTCTTTTCCAAAGAAAAAAATTAAAAATTAAAAATTTGGGTGAAAATAGTTGACAATTATCCAATGATGAAATCTTAAGAAGAATAAAAAATGGTTGAATTTTTAAGATTTCTAGGTGAAACATTTTTTTAAAATTTTACCCAAAATGGTGAAAGAATTTAGGGGAGACTAAAAAAATAATTGTCATATTATTTCCTTTCCAAAAATTAAGAAACTAACAAGAGTTTAGATTCTAAATAGACACAAATGATGGAAACTTTAGAAATAAAATAAAAATAAATTTTGAAGATAAAATTCTTAATAATCATAAATGGATGATTATTTAAGAGATTTATTGGTGAGGAAATATCTCTAATTTAAGCCCAAAGGTGGAAGAATTAGATGTATTTCCAATAAAAAATAAAATTGATTAAGTATTCCAACGACGAAGCCTCTTCAAGAAAAAAATGGAATTCTTGAATATTCTCGAGGTGGGGAAGCATTTTTAAGAATTCTACCAAATTAATAGAGAATCTTAAAAGTTATTTTGAATATCATATGTAAGACCATTAGAACTATAATGCTTTAGAATAATTTAAAATTAAATGGGACTGTTTTTTAGGATAGGCATTGTAGGGGTACTATAACCTTTCTTACATGTAACCAAACTCTTAAATTGAGTTATGTTCAGAAGGTCGGAACTTATTCTTTAGGGACCCTTAATCAAGATTAGGAGCTTATTAAAAGGATAGATTCATTAGATGGGCAGTCACACCTAGATAAAAGATTGGTGGCAACACCTTAGATTATGTCTAGCTATAGATGTATGGATCTATACATTATGATAGTTTGGTGACTCTACTAAGGACACTAAGAGTCAGGCCATTAATTAGTTTTGAATTATCCTAATTTTTTTGATTTGCTTGCTCTTAAATTATTGATCATTTTTGTTTACATTTATTGTCATTCTTTTATTCTTTGACTTGTCTTGTGAAAATTATGAATAAAGATATATATATATATATTTTCTTTCACACACACATCACATGCATGTGCATCAATGAGCTCTATACCTAGGCTTCGTCCTCCTTTGAAGGGAGTAAAGTACCTACACTCTCATGAGATGATAATCTCCATAATGGCTAGTAAAGTATTCTTACTTAAATTGTATCCTTTTCATTTGTAGCTTATGATTGGCAAGGATTGGAGTGTCTTACTTGTTTGTGATGGACAATGATGTGAGAATAATTTGGAAACCTCTAGATTTAATCCCAACTAGATGTAGTGAAACAAAAAAGCCAACCTTAAGTTAAAGCCATATCTACTTATCATTAGAATGTAACCCTAGTTAGGACATATGAGTGAACCTTTTAAGCTTTATTTTATCTCTTATTTATTGTTAAGTTATTGTATATTTTATTTTAATCTAGCGTCACTAACATATGTATTCATCCACGCATCATAGTGTGACACGTCAATATGTGCATTCTGCATTCATACATTGTTTATGCATTCATTCATTAATGCATATAGGATTTTTAAATAAAGTTAGATTAGTAACATGAGCATCCTAATTGTGGTACATAAGGTTCATAGATAGCTCGATAGTCTAAGAATCCTACTTAAACAACCCACTATCAATATAATATTAGAGCCTGAGCCAAGCAAATGGAATAGAAAAATGCAAAACATTTGGAAAAAATAAAGAAAGCCTAAGAAAAACTTGTGGAGGATTTGAGTAAAATTTTAGAAGCCCTAAACAAGTTGAATAAAAGGTAGGCCGTAGAAGAAAATGCTAGCCAGCAGGATCATCCATCACAAGATGTGGCTAACCCCTCGATACCCTTCTAGTTATGGATCGCATCAAGCCTAGTCCATACAAGATGCACCACTATAGTAGTTCACAGACCCTATAGGGTACACATACACCAAAATGCCATCAACTTCAAACCCAAGGCATTACCAGAGTTATGTATATCCTATCTTTACTGAGAAGATAGTAGAATCAATACCAGTCCCTAACTTGGATATCCGAAAGAGAAAAAGAAGCTAAGGCCAAAGGTAGTAGAGACTTTAGAGGGTTCAAAAGCTTAATAGAATATAAACTTGTTAGAGGACAGATTATGAGCAATGGAGGGAATCAATTTTTATGGTTTCATGGATGCTACTGGGCTCTATTTAGTCCCAAACATTGTTATTCCTAAAAAATTTAAAGTCCTAAAGTTTGAGAAGTATAATGGTACAAAGTGTCTAATAACTCATGTTACCATGTACTATCGAAAAATGGCTACCTATATTAGTGATGAAAAGCTAATGATGCATGTATTCCAAGACAGCCTTACTGATTCTACAACAACATAATATATCCAGCTTGATTGATCCCACATTCACTCTCCAAGGGAGCTAGCATGTGACTTTATCAGTTAGTACTGGCACATGATAGATTTGGCTCCAGACTACCTCTCTTTGCAAAATGGAAAAAAAAGGTGACCAAGTCCTTTAAAGAGTGCACCCAAAGGTGGAGGGACATAACTACCCAAGTTCAACTATTTTTGATTGAAAAAGAGACTATGGTGCTATTTGTAAGTACTTTGTAATCTCCCTATTGTGAAAAGATAATAGGGAATGCAATAAAGAACTTTGTTGATATGGTGATTTTAGGAGAGATTATTAAAAATACTATCAAGAATGGCAAGCTTTAGGAAGGAGAGACCACCAGCACCAACAAAAGGAGGGTTACCTAAAAAGAAAGAAATTAAAGCCCAAGCTATGAATTTTGAGGGGCAACAATTCAGAAGCTATTCTTTATATCCGTACCTATTCATCCTACTTACTACCCTACAGTTAATGGTACTGTGCAAGCCTCTTACCAACCATATCCATAACCAACTTACCCACCAACCTACTAACTAGTTTTTCAAATACCTATATATAAGTCTAGTCATGTCATTACATCAGCTTTAAGGCCTAACAACCAAGCAGTGGTTTGAAAAGATGATGGAATAACCAAGAAAGGGCCTACATTAATCCTATCCCCATGACTTACACTGAGATATTCCTAGAACTAGTTAAGAACAACTTGGTATCTTTAGTTATTCTAGAACCATTGAAGTAATCCTATCCTAAATGGCATGATGCTAAAGCCACATGTGATTACCATAATGGGAACGTGGATCACTCTATAAAAACTTGCCTTTTTTTCAAGCATAAGGTACAAAGTTTGATCTAAAAAGGCTTAGTGAGCTTCAATGAATCAAGGGGGTCAGATGTTAATAAAACCTTTCCTTTGATCACACATGGGCATAATTTTGAAAAGGACAAGGGTGTTAAGGTTGATTGGAAGTTGCTTGTCATTTTGGGATTTTTTTTAGAATAAAGTTAGGATTTCTATATGCAATAAGATTTTATTTTTTTATTATTTTAATAAAAGGCAAGTTGATGCATTTCATCACATTTTCTCTTTCATTCAAACCATTATTCCATGCTTTGTTTTTTCCATGTCTTTTTATTCCCATTCTTAAATTCCAAATGATGAAAGTTTAAACAATGATAACAATAATTCTATGATTTAATTTCAAAAACTAATTGACATTGATAAAGTTCAATTTGTGGAGATCATTTGAGCAAAAGAAGCAAGCTACTAGCAAATATGAAATAGATATATCTTGAAGATATGTAATCATTTGTAATGATCTATGAGTTTATCTTTGTTCAATAAATGGTTTTCAAAGAAAGCATTTATATTTGAGATGAAAAATGATAGTTTTTCTTTTACCATTCATAAAATCATCCATTATTACCCCTTTTGAGCCTATCATGGTTTTTTTTCTAAACAACCCAAACCAAGGATCACCCTCCATATTAGGGGGTAAATTTCAGGAAAAACATACTTGTAAAAGGAAAGAGGTAAAAGATCATAAAATGTCTCAAAGATAAAGTCAAAAAATAAAAGAGAGAAAAAAGAACCCTTTTACACAAAAAAATTGAATGCCTCAAAATGATTTAGGGCAAAGTAATGAGAATCCTTTTATGAGGAATAAAATAAATAAAAAAAGAAAGAAAAGTAGTGGAATGATGTGGAATGGTGCAAAATGCTAAGTTGCATCAAATGATGAGTAATGATCCTTTGGTTTGAACCCTTTAAACATATGTTTTGAGCATATTTTATCCATTTCTTTCATGAACCTCACCATAGCCTACAATACAATCCTTAAAAGTCCATTTTGATTAAATGTGAATACTTGAATTGAATGATCATGTATTAAGCTAAGGCATGCTTGTAATGAAATCGTGCTACGTTCTTGTGTTTTAAAGATAGATGTATGGGAGATATCAATAACAGATGAAGTAAAAAATTTGAAAAATAAAAAAAAAAAGAAAAAGTGAAAAAAGTGAAAGTAATGAAAAATTAAAAAATGTAGAAAAAATTTAAAAAAATGAAAAAAATGAGAAAAAAAAGAAGGAAGACTCAAATTGAAAACTCGAAAGGGCAATTTAGGTAGAAAAACATTTAAGTTGAGAGTTGGATGGATAGTTCAATATATGGAAGATCAATGTCATTCGAAGATCCTTTGAAGCTAGGGTAATGTTTGATAAGTTCAAAATGATTTCAAAAGTCAATAAAATGAGTTTTTGAAAAAGAATTTTGGATTAATGTTAAGAATTGTTTGGATATTCATTGTCTAGATATTGTTATGTCATTCATATACTTATCCCAATGACATACTATGAATTTATTCCTTCGCCTATTTGTTTATATGTTGGACTCATTCTTACAATGATCACCTTTCTCCTTATTCACCTCACACTTTCTTATTTTTGCATCTCTAGAATAAATTAAGGAAATATATGATTGCATTATATTTGTCAAGATTTTAAATGATAATGAATGAATGATAATGTTCATAAAAGATTCTTGCATTCCTTTAAAAAGAAATCCAGAATGTCAAGGGCAAAAAAATTGAAAAATGGAAGAAACCTAAGATGAAAAGATGATGAATATGGTAGTTGATTGGTTGACATAACTTATGAGTTGTGATCAGATAATGGAAATAATGTGGCTCAATGAATGGAATTTGTTCTAAAATTGTTAGTGCTAAAAACTAAAAAGAGAAAATATGAGATGGTGGAGTCTTGAGATCCATTTTACCATAATTAATTAGAATTTGATGATATTAATGTTAGTGACATCTGCATTACATGCATTGCATTTGCATTGTTATTTGAACAATACATGCATATAATTTGGTGAATATTTGAATCTTGGCTAGCCATGCATTTGCATCATGTAGGGAACATTTGAATCATGGTTTAAAGTATGGCATTTGCATTATTATAAGAATCTAGACTATTGCATTTGCATCATTAAGAAAACTTTTGCATCATTACATGACATTCTTTATATACAAAATTTTGACTTTGGTGAAAGAATGAAAATTTTCATGACAATAAATTTTGAACTTTTTGAGGAAACCTTTTTAAGATAAGGCTAGGAATCCTCAAATTGAAAAGTGTTTTATGAGAAAATCATTTAGAATTTTAAAGTTGTGGAGCCTTTTAAAAGAGCATTATTAATGTCAAAAATAATGTGAATCTTTGAAGTTTTAAATGGGAATCTTTAAGAAATTTTAGATAAGAATCTTTTAATTTTGATTGAGTCTTTAAGAAGTTTTAAGTGAGATATTTTGTCTTTGAGTTTTGAATGGGAATCTTGAAAATTTGTGTGAATCTCCAAAATTTTTGAATCTAAATCTTTGAAGTTTCGGATGTGAATCACCAAAAGTTTTCAAATAAGAAGCTTTGAAATTTTGGATACAAACCCTTAAATTTTTTGAATGAGAACCTTTGAATTTAGATGTGAGACTCTAAAATTTATTGAATGTAAATCTTTGAACTCAAATGAGAAGATTTGGAATTTTGTGAATTTAAGTTCTTGTGAATCTTTGAATTAAACTTTGGATTTGAATCTCTCAAATGTGAATTCAAGTTATTACAAATCTTTATGCCTTACAAACCTAGAAATTCATGTGAAACTAAGTTCTTACGAATCTAAAATTTTAAGAATGAAATTCTTGCAAAACTAAAATCTTGAGAATTTAAATTTTTAAGAAACTGAATTTCTTGTGAATCTTTAATCCTTTTGAATCTGAAAATTCTTATAGAACTGAAAATTCTTATGAATTTGAAAGTCTTGCAAATTTTTAAACCTTGCGAATCTATGAATTACGAACCTTTGAATTTCAAAATGGTTATTCTTTGAACTCAAATTGTGAATATTTGAGTTTCAACCTACATTAATAATTGTTAGATTGCAAAGTTCTTGAATATTTCAAATTAAAAATGTTTAGAGTTTCAAGATTTTGTAATTATTGTTAAGCTACACCCAGACGTAATGGATACCTATATCTTTGCAGAAGTCTTGTTTCACAGAAAATGCACAAATAAGGGAATTGTGGACAACCCATTTTGTCTGAGGTTTAAAATTTATTTATCATTTCAAAAAAAAAGAAAAGAAAAGAAAAGAATCGTAATTGGCTAGAAGATTGACCGATGATGAGGTTAAGTTGAACTACTATCCGAAGATGTTAATTTAATTTGAATGGAAAGGATTTTTATTTAGTATGGTGAAAAATAAACATGATTTGAAGATTTTAATCATAGGTGAAACTCTATTCAAGTAAGGGAACTATTTTATAAAAGGACATGCAAGCACACACAAGACAAAAAGGTGAACAAAAATAGACAATACACAGAGATAACCATTAGAGTCATCTACCTAGACCACCCAATATCATTTCATCTTTTCTCTCTCCCAAGACCACTGTCCTTAGCCTTACTTCTATACTACACTAGTATAAGCCAAAAATCCAAATTGAACCCCATAATCCAATTCCTCAGCAATAGATTCACCAAAAGAATAATATAAACAACGAAAAAATGTAGTAACTTTGATTTAAAAGGCCACCACAAGCTGTCTAGTAATTGAATCCCCATTAACACTGTGATAGCAAGATAGCTACATTGCAAGCACTATTAAGCCCTCCATTACTGAAACCAAGATCTACTACCATTACTGGTTTCTCATCAAATAAGTGCCTACTATCAGCAAACACAACCAACACAATCACCATTAAGAAATGTACAAAGTAACCAAGCATAAAAGAAAAATAGCCACGATACAAAGAAAGCACAATCAGTAACAATAAAAAGAGAGATTTTTCCCCCAGTGGTGGCACCGATGATAGTTTACATCACTATCTGGGATTTTTGAAGATAAAAAATAGTGGAAGTGCAAAATAGAGGAATTTAAGCAACATACCCAGTGAATAATGAGATCAGATAGCGGAAAAAGGCTAGTGGTGAAATCTTATGGCTTTGACTTTAGATCTAAGACATTGGAGGCTGAGTTTCAAAAATTGGAGCCCAGATTCATGACAAGAAAATGGCTTTGACTCTAGATTTAAGACATTATAGGCCAAGTTTAAAAAATTAAAGCTGAAATTCAAGATTAAGAAATTGAGAGGAAACAGTGATGAAATTTTAGGTTGAATCGATGGCCGATTGATGGCATAGCATGATGGCCAATGGTAGAGTAAAGATCAGCAGCGACAACTAGGAATCGTGGGAGAGAGGGAGAGAAAGTTTGGAGAGAATCTAAAGAAAGAGAAAGGAGAAAAAAAAATGAAAATTTTTTATCTTTTAGGGTTATTTATACCTTAAGCAAAATGACGTCATTTTGCCTTATGAATAGTAAATTAAATTAAATTATAGCTGAATCGAGCCAAGCTGCCTCTTAAGTCGTTCTAACCAATTCACAAGTTTACAGTTGAGTCGAGATATCAGTTAAGCCAAGCTATTTTTTTTTGTATTTTCTTTTCATTTTCATTTATTTATTATTTTTTAGTTTATTTATTTATTTTTTAGTTTATTTATTTATTTACTTAATTTTGAAATGTCTTACATGATTAAATTTCTAGAAGAATTAAAGAAAGTTATTTTAGAAAATATAATTATAAAAAATATAAAATAAAACTTTAATAAATTTTGAAAATGAATTAAAAATTATCCACTGATGAGATTTTTAAAACTTTCAAATGGTAAATTTTTTGAGAAATCTCTAGGGGGAATTTCTCTATATTTGACTCAAATGGTATACTCAAATGGTAGAATAATTTAGATAATATTTCAATAAAAGTAATTGTATTTTTTAAAAGAAAAAAATTAAAAATTAAAAATAAAACTTAAAAATTTGGGTGAAAATATTTGGCAATTATCCAAGGATGAAATCTTTAGAAAAATCACAAATGGTTGAATTTTGAGGATTTCTAGGTGAAAAAGTGTTTTTCCAAATTCAACATAAATGGTAGAAGAATTTATGGTAGACTAAAAAAATTCTTTCCAAAAATTAAGAACTAGCAAGAGTTTATATTCTAAATAGACCTAAATGGTGAAAAATTTAGAAATAAATTAAAAATAAAAATAAATCCAGAGGATAAAATTCTTAATAGTCACAAATGTATGATTATTTAAGAGATTTTTAAGTGAGGAAATATCTCTAATTTAAGACCAAATGGTGGAAGAATTAGATGTATTTCCAATATAAAGTAAAAATGGTTTAGCTTTCCAACAATGAAGCCTCTTTAAGAAAATAAATGGGATTCTTAAATACTCTCAAGGTGAGAAAGTATTTTTAAGAATTCTACCAGATTGATGGAGAATCCTAAAAGTTATTTCCAATATCAAATTTAAGACCATTATAACTATAAAATTTTAGGATAATTTAAAATTAAATGGTATCGTCTTTTAGCATGGGCATTATAGGGGTGCTATAACCTTCCCTACATGTAATCAAAATCTTAACCAAGTTCTGTTCAGAAAGTCAAAACCTCTTCTTTAGGGACCCTTAGTCAAACTTAAGAGCTTCTTAAAAGGATAGATTCATTAGGTAGCCAATCACAACTAGATAAAAGATTGGTGGTGACACTTTAGGTTGTGTCTAGCTGTAGGTCTATGGATCTATACATTATGACACCATTCATCCCTAACCTCAGAGGGGTACTATGTAGAAAAATAAAGTGAGAGGACTTCGATGGGTGTAGGGGGAGGGACAAATTGAAGCAACAAAAGGCTGAATCTCAGTGGATCATGGTAGTAAGGCCATTCTGCCACTTACAATTCCTTATCCTATATTTAAGTCATGTACAAAGGATTCTACTCACCACTCGGTGGGAATTGAGCTCCAAGAAGGCTCGTATGGCTTGCTCACCTTAGGGGCTACACCTATGACTTATGCCCTTAGGGGCTCTAAGCCCCTATTACCAATAAGTAATTGGGCAATGGGTGTATGCATCACTTCTAGCCTGAATTCTAAGTTAGAGGCATTTAGTCATAATCTAGCACATGGTAGCTTCGTAGTACTAGCTTTCTAACCAAGTGTGATGACCAATTGTGCTAATTAATGGTTTTTTTTATACTAGGTTGAATTACTATTGTGACACTACCATCAATAAGCTAAAACTAATTATCTCATGATGGTCTAAACCCTGCTCACATTCTCTATTAGTGAGTGAGAAATGTTTCATAATGATAGGAAGAGTGGACATCGAAGGATAAAAAAGTAATATCGCTATGAACGCTTGGCTACCATAAGCCATTTATCCTTATGGTAAATTTTTGACACCTCTAGCTTCAAATTTCAAAGGTCTAAAGGATCAATAGGCCATGCTTTCATGGTTTATATTTGTACTTGAAATTAAAATCAAAAGAGCTTTTACCCTTTTGTTCCACATGAGATTTCTATTCTTATTGAGCTTATCTTAGGACACTTGTGTTATCTTTTAACAGATATGCTATCCTAGCCAAACTCCCCACCTGATAGTATCTTCTACCAAGATTGACCAACCAAGGTTAGCTTTAGGTCTAAAAAAAGGGGTTGTGGCCCACCTTTGATTCACAAAATAAGTAAAATAACATTAAAAATAGTGGTATTTCAATTTTTCCTGAGGGCTCCCACTTATCCTACACCTCTCTAGTCAATTCATAAAGTCAGACTAGAGTCATGCTCAACAAGGTCTTTTTTCGTCACTAATTTTGCCAAGCTTGTTACCTTGGCTACGGTTTTTCTAGATAGTAGACAAGGATAGTGGGAATCTTGTTAATCTATTCATGCACGTCACCAATTAGATGATGAAGCATTTTGCTACCTTAAGAGAGTCATAGTTACTTTCATTGTTTACTCATGCTTGGTTGAATTTCTTAACTTTGACATTCAAAGCACTAGGCAGAAATCACATTGCGTAAGCATCCACAGGGCCCATCATAAAGCTTTGTTTTAATTAAATAGTTGCATTCCCCTTTGTTTTAATTAAAGGTCCCTTAAGGAGCCATTCCTAGTCCATCCCCAGCTAGCATATGATGAGCTATTTTTGTCATTGGAGTAGCCCGAGCAGTGCACCGATAGTCGATGGGTTCAAGATTGGGACCTCTATGCCTAGCCCTCAAAGCCAATCCTTTTCCTAAGGTTACATATCCATTTTGCCAACTTCCCTTGCCTACATTATTCCATCAACCATATGTTATTCACCTTCGAGACCATTGTAGTTATGAGTATGACCAAGCACGGATGGCACCAGTCCTCTAAATTTTCAAGGGCTATCAAGGGTGCACCAGATACCATGTGATGTGTAGTGTTCTTTTGGCCACTAGACCCTACCTTTGGCTGAGCCATTTTTAGGGTGGGCAAGCTATTAAATAGAAAAGATATCTCTTTCTAATGCCTCTATCGATGTCTTTGGACTTCTTAACATTACCATCAGCCTCTGTATTCTAGTTTAAAAATTTTAACCTGATTCCTTTTTGAAGCTCATGTTGGACGTACTCTAAAATGGGCTTCCCCCATCTCTTAGGATTGACTAACCTTATGTAACTGCCATTCACATAGAACTTTTCCCATTTTCAGCCTTTAAAGCTCTCACTTGAATTTTGTTACTACGACCAAGATTTGCATTGACAGGCACTTTACTCTAGCTCACTTTTCTAGTTTTGATGGGTCGTCACACCGTCCTAATCATTAAGGCCTGGTCCTTGCCTCGACGGCTAGGTATAGGTCATGCATTTAAACGCCATGCATTTTTTTAGGCTAATTGATTTGGTAGGTGAGTTGTTACACACTCTTTAGTGGCTTTCATGACCATCGTCCTGCTATCTTGGTTGACTAACACCATTTGCAAGTTTTAGGTTAGCATGTAGTTGGGCACTGTAACTGAGTTGATCGATGGACAAGTTCTTGTCATTCCAATCTGAATGGAGTAAATCATTAGCCCCCATCCATTTCCCTCTTAACAATTTCAAGCACTCTTTGACTCTCTTTTCAAAGTCCTTTTCATCATTCCCTCATGGTAATTTTTTACTATTAGTCTTTCACTCGTATTCAACCTTAGACAAAATTTACTGCCCGATTAGGGTTGCATTCCCAAACAACTTGACTCTCAAATAGTGCCTCACGGTGTAACAAGGTCCAAACACAATGGGGATCTCACCCTCTTCAGTGCCCCTTTCTAGGGTACTTGGGCTCGGTCCGTCATTGAGGATGCTTTTCCAAACTATAATTTGGATGTCAGGGGTGCTCAATTCTCAAGTTGGGCTTTTCTTGGTTTGCTCGCTATTACTAGGGGAACCCTAGTAAGTTTTTTTTTCCTCCACTTATTGATATGCTTAAACTCAATTGGTAATCCCACCTGATCTAGGCCCATGATGTAAGCATTGATTGAGTGATGCAAGGGGTTTGATGGGGTCTAGATGGACAATGAGTGTGTGTCACTAGAGAAGAGGCATGCCAAGAGGTTTACCACCAACGATCATAGTGCTATCATTGCTAGGGACTCATTTTTAGGGCAACCACGATTGATGAGATCACAGGCGGCTATGTTCCACCCCCTCACCTAAAGCCTAATGAGAAGGGTTTGGAAGGGGTAACAGTGCATGACACCCAGGCAAGTGTACCCTCAACCTAATGGCTTGGGGTGCAACTTGCATTCAAAGACTTGATGGTTCATGGGATTCTACAATTCACACGAAGTATCATATTTTGCTATGTTCTTTATTAACGCAAGAGCCAAGATATCTATTATTGATAGTCATTTTGGTTTTTCATGATAAAAAGAGTCATGATGCTGCCCACGCACGTAGTACAAATGAAATGGTGATGGCATATGTGCCGAGGGTTTGTTATTCAATTGCAAGCAACAATACTAATCATTTTGCCCACCTAGGAGGTAGAACAAAGCGACCATTGCACCTGTTCAAGGTCTAAAGAGGCTCAGGGCACGAAGGCACCCTTGTCCCTTTGGTGTTTTGTTAACGCTTTCATGGGTTGTTCATTAAGCAAGTTCAACAATGATCCTTCCATAGGTTCACCTATAGAAACCTTGTTATAACTTCTTCTTTGTCTAAATGATAAGGTGCAATGGACTTGTTGTGACATCATGCATAACGAACTATCCACGTTGCTACGATTTGAACACTTCACTAGATCATTCAATCGGTAAGTGTAACAGGCAGTGTGTACAATGGGTAGGGATGTAGTCAATGCAAGTTGATGACTCACACTAACTAGGAATTCCTCATTAAAAACCAATAATTGCAACAATCAATCCCCATCACAATGAAATTTCAAAGATCACTCGGGCTTGTTGGCCAAGACTATAGACTCATTGAATACATTAGTGTAGTGTGCGTGTGGCCTATAACATCTAAGGGCATCATTGTCCTATTATTGCTTGAAATTTCCTTGGCCTAAATGGCCATAGTCCTTCTAAAAAGCTAGCCATGAAAGATCACCTCTGCATAACTAGTTAGTAGGCTGAGTTCTCATTCATTAATGAAATTAACTAGACAAATTGGTCTACTAACTAAGAACAGCCATGCACCACCACCCATTGAATCAAGAAAGAGCACTCAGCCTGTCAATCCTTACTATGTCTAGACCTAGTAAGTTTCCTTATGTTGAGTCAAATTAAGCCATAGGCTCTACTCCTGGTAATGCCTTTCTATCAATTTCTTTAAGTTTCAGCCTTACGACCATACTCCACCCAGAACCTAAAAACTTTGATTTTTCATAAGATGTCGATAGAGTCCTAAAAGTAACACCTATCAGGGCATCATTTATGGTTGAGACTAGGATGGTCTTTTATAGTCTTCGAGCCCTTAACTTTCATTTCTTGATTAATGAAAACATCTTTGGCAAATGCTTTTGCAATTTTTCATCTTTCATAAATCTAAAAGTTTCACCTCTAGCTATGAAATATGAATGCCTCTAACTATCTTGATTAAATCATTACTCTGATCATAAAGGCCGACACAATAGGACTAAAACCCATGATGTTATCTTATGCTAATGTACATAAGTGTAGGCCTACTTTGAGCACTCTAATTTCTTTAAAGTAACATTGTTAAAGGAATGACCCGACTAGTTAAGGCTAGGAGCACATTACAAATAGTAGGCACAAGTAAATTGGTGCTAATCGTGAGGCGATAGTTTGGTGCATCGAGTGTGGAGCTTGCCAACATGCATAACTATGGCAACATTCATGCGCCCATTATATATAAGTGGTAGTATCCATGCACATCGGTCCATAACCTACCCAATTGATTGCTTAATGAGCGAGTAGAGGAAATGACATATAAGGCCACATCACAACTGCTTGGCATGGGAAAAACACAAGTAAGGGCCATTAGACTACCCTTACCATCTAATAGGCAACAAATGTATGACAACACCAATGTTTGGCTTGGTTGGGACCGCACACATAAACTCTATTGTCACCACACTATGAGGATGTTGCCCGATTCAAGGACTTATTCGTAAGGTCTTAGGCAACATTGGATGCATGCATGGGCTTGGCCTGGCTAAGGTATTTTTGTGGTCAACAAGAACGGACTGCGAGATAGCCAAATACCTGAGAGACTTAGGCAGGCCAAGCCCATGATTGTAGCTTTTGCTTGTGCCACCTTAGTAAGCTGTTGCTTGATTCAAGGACCTAGTCTAGGGCCTAAGGCATCATCAGCTATAAGCATGAGCTTGAGCTCAGTACAACCAAGCACCTTTTCTACATGTAAGCTAATTGGTCGAGGCCATGGGCTTTTACGAGTTGTTGAAAGGCATGGAAGGTGTTATAGGCCATGCATTTTTTATACAAAAACCACAAGTCCATATGGCACAAAGGCTACTGTTAATCAAGGTCAGCCTTTTCAAGTCCATTTATGTATGGATAAATCATATTTGATCCTTCAAGTCACATACTCATAACCCCTTCTTAGCTCAAACCCTATAAGGTCACATGCAACATTCTCTAACTCGGTAAGGAGGAACCCAACTCCTATCATCTCATCAACCCATAATTCTTAGAGTGGCCCTGAGCTCTCATTTCTATCGGTAAGCATCAGGGTCTCAAGTACCTACCTGCCTTTGCTTATAAGGGTGCAAAGCCCTAGTTCTTGTGATATTATCTCATTCTAGCATGGTGAGAATTCAACACCCAACACCATGCTCACCTGCATGATACTTAAGCTCTCATGCCTAAAACTTGAAGGCACAACATGGTCAGTAGCCCACCCAGAGCCACACTAGTATCATCTTATCCCATAATTTTCATATCTTTGGGCCTCAGCCCTCATTATCATTCTAAGCTACTCGTATACATGATGGACACCTAACATGATGCTTGCCCTACCTCAAGGAACTCAAGTGCGCTACCCTAGCTGTAGCACACCTTTATCGATTGGCTATAAGGGTCTAGCAATGTGCCTACCTGCTAGTTGGCTTATCCCTTAAGTGTGATGGTGCCTCTCTTATGCAAATACAATCTCATGATCCTTGGTTACTTATTGATTTAACTCAAGTAGAGGAAAACTAAGGGGTAAATTGAATGCTACCATCTAACCCTATGGTTTAATGTAATGGCATGATTTGAGGCCCATCAACCCCAACCTTCCCTAGGTTTACCATGACCTAAAAAGACACCATGCTACATTCGTGACTTGATGATACTTGCCCACCTAGACACCAAGTGTGCCTAGGAGTAGCTTACTTCAAAGTAACTAGGGCCCTACGTGTTCGCTAGCCAAGGAAATGGTGGAAGCTAACACTAGTTGTCCTCCTATAAAAGGCATAAAAGCTTTCCTAGTCATCTTTCTAATAACCATAAGACTATCTAAAATAGGGACACTTTTCTCAGCTATCTTAGGGCTTTTCTTCAGCCAACTTAAGGCCTAATGACATTCCTTTTGGTCACCATAATTTTTATATTCTGCTTATTGCTTTACCAACCCATTTGAGGGTGCTTGCAAATGGCTTTAACTAATAGAATCGGATTGGACACTGGCTCCAAAATGCCCTCGCACTTGCTTGCACTTGCCTGCACACCTTAGGGAACTAGGGTAAACAGCCCATACACTCTATTAGCATCATGTTCTAGGGCTTACATTGCTCATGCATTGCTCTAAGACCATTGTCATAACCATAAGGCCTCGACCATTGCTTAGCTTAAGGTTAGTCATGGTGGACTGAGAGACACCAAAGCTTGACCATGATACTCGAGATGTTACCGTAGATATATGTAGTGACAGGGCCCAAACAACCACCTCCTAAAAAGCATGAGAGATTTTACAGATATGCTTATAGTAGACATTAAAGTGTTTATAATGGGGACACTTTTTTCAAACAAGCACATCCCATACCAAAGGTTTACAGGTGTCAATGGTAATCGAGCCATATGCTCACACTAAGGCCCAGTGTCATGGTCAGGCCCTAGTGTGCCTCAGTTCTACCATGACTAACCATAAACTAAGTAGCAAACAAGGCCTTACGATTGTAACAGTGGTCTTAGATTTGTGTACAAGTAGTTTAAGCCCTAGAACATGTTATTGATAGTGTGTGTTGGTGGTCCAGCCCTAGGCCCTAAGATGTGTGGGTAAGTGCAAGCCAGTTGGCTGATACCTTTAAGCCGGGTAGCTAGTTGGGTGCTATAAGTTGAAGCCATGTGTGGGCACCTCGAGTGGATTGATGGAGCAACAAGTGGAATGCTAGAATTATGGTAGCCAAGTGACAGGTCATTAGGCCTTAAGTTGGTTGAAGGAAGGCTTTAATGTGGCTAAGGAGAAAAGTGTTCCAATTTTAGATAGTCTTATGGTTCCTAGTAAGATGGTTAAGAAATCTTCTATCATCTTTATAGGGGAATGATTGGTGTCAGCTTTCCACCACCCCCTTGGCTGGGGGATAAGTAAAGGTCTAGCTAGTTTAAAGTGAGCTACTCCTAGCCATATGTGGTGTTTTGGTAGGTGAGCATCATCAGGTCACAAGTGTGGCATGGTGTCTCTTTAGGTCATGGTAAACCCAAGGATGATTGGGGCCAATGTGCCTCATATCTCGACTTTATATCGAACCATAGGGTTAGACAATAGCATTTGCTATGCCACTTGATTTCCCATCTTTAGGTGAGTTCCATTAATAATGATGGATCATGAAATGGTGTTGTGTATGAGGGGTACCACCAAGCTTGAGAGATGAGCAAGCTGGTAGGCAAGCACGCCACTAGACTATTGTGGCCAATTGATAGGTAGATTGTACACCTAAGTTCTATAAGGTCAGCCAAGCATGATGTCGAGTATCCATCATATGTGCGAATAGCCTAGAATAAGGCTAAGGGCTAAGGCCCTAAGATATGAGTTTTATGGGATGAGATAAGCCTAGTGTGGCTCTGGACTTGTTACTGACAGTATCTATGTTGTGCCTTTGAGTTTGAGGCATGAAAGTTTATGTAAGATGTAGGCAGGCATGGTGTTATGTTTTCACTATGCCAAAATGAGATAATATTATGAGAACTGGGGCTTGCGCCCTTATGAGCAAGGTGGGTCAATGCTGAAGACATTGATGCCTTCAAGTAAAGATGGGTGCTCGGGGCCACCCTAAAAATCATGAGCTAATGAGATGATGGGAGTTGGTTTTCTCCCTTTTAAGTTTGGGAATTTTACATGCAACCGTACGAGTTTGAGCTAGGAATTACTCATGAGCATACGGCTTAAAGGATCAATATCAAGCTATTCATGGAGAAATGGACTCAAGAAAGGTTGACCTTAACTATGGTAGTCTTAGTGCTGCATGGATGTGTGGTTTTGATCTAAGGAATTCTCATCCCATGACACATGGTATTAGAGCATAGTTTGACTCAACTGTAGGACTAAAGCAGCTTAAGTGTAGGCATGAGATTTAGAAATCAAGGTACTACTAAGCCTAAAAGGAGCTATCAAGATGCATGTATGATAATGTGGCTATGTTGGCTCAAGAATGAGCCATCGAGGTGATATGTGGGAAAAATGGCCTAGGTGAAAGGCTCTTAAGTAGGTTTTTGCATACTAAACGAAAAGGCATAGCAGTCTAGCCTCACCTAATGAAAAATAGCAGCCGAAAAGCTTTTACCAGTTCGCAGCTAGTAGCCATTCAAATAAAATCTTCTACACTTTGACTTTTTAGCTAAATTTTTTATAGATGCCAACAAAAATGCAAGGATCAAGTGTACTAAATTTGGGGGTAAAACTCCTTCTGGGAAAATTTAAAAAAATCTCAAACCACAAAAAATTCTAAAAATTATGAAATATAGAAATCAAGTCATCTTGCCATGAAACTTCACATAAAGGCTTAAGAGACGGTTATATGAATGTACAAGCCATAAAAATGGCATTGGCATGGCATAAATATGAAAATGTGCTTGAACCCACCTACTGCTTAATCGTGGTGTGAATGGTGTGTGAACTGGGCCTAGGATACCCGTGCATGGTGTGTAGCCCAACAAGTATCGTTGGTGTTCAAGCGAATTGCCCACACCAAAGGCCAACATGTGCCTAGACCAAGGGCCAACATGTCCTATTGGCAGTCAAGGCATGTGCATGTGCCATAATCTACTAGCTTGTCCAAGTGCATGGGTTTTCTCTAAGTCGAGGACCAGTTCTAGTTCTAGCATGGGTCTGACAGGGAGGAGGACTAGGCCTTAAGTTGTATTAGAGGTCCAAGTTGCAGATAACTAGCCTAAAATAGTAGTATAGGTAGTAATCAAGACTTCAGAGACTTAGGCTTGGTGTTTAAGTTTGACAGAATTAAGCTAAGCCCAAGTACGAACACTGGTGAGGATTTTATGAATTTACAAGCCATAAAAATGACATTGGCATGGTAGAAATATAAAGATGTGCCTGAACCCACCTACTGCCTAGTGTGGTAAGCATGGTGTGTAGCTTGGGCCTAGGATTCTTGTGCTTGATGTGTGACCTAGCATGTGCCAATGGTGTTCAAAGGGACTGCCTGCATAAAGGGCTAGCATGTGTTGATGGTGGTCAAAACATGTGCCAAGACCAAAGGGCAACATGTCTCGATGGTGGTCGAGGCATAAGCATATGCCATAATCTGTAAATTGCTTCTAGCCCAAGGGTTCTTTTGAAGTGAGGAGCAATTCTAGTTCTAGTAAGATAGATTTTGACAACTAGGTAGACCAGGCTTTAAGGCATTATAGAGGTGTAGGTCATGAGGAGTTGGCCCAGAATAGTGGTATTGGCAATGATCAAGACTCCAAAGGCTCAAGCATGGTGTTTAGGTTTAGTAGAATTGAGCCAAGCCTAAGTGTGTGTACTGAAAAGTGATTATGTGAATTTACAAGCAATAAAAATGCATTGGCGCTACAAAAATATAAAGATGTGCTTGAACAAACCTACTGCCCAATCATGGTAAGCATTGTGCACGACCCGAGCCTTGGATATGCACACGTGGTATATGGCCCAGCATGTGTCAATGGTGTTCAAAGGAATTGCCTTCACAAAAGGCCATCATGTGCCAATGGTGGTCGAAACATGTGCCAAGACCAAGGGACAACATGTCCTGAAGGTGGTTGAGGCATGTGCTTGTGTCATGGTCCCCAAGCAGGTCCAAGCTTAAGGGTTCTCTTTGAGTCAAAGAGCAGTTCTAGTTTTAATGAGAAAAGGTCTTACTGATAGAGGGATAAGGCCTGGAGGCCTCCTGAGGCCTAAGTCATGGGGCACTAACCCAAAATGGCGGTGTAGTGTCACAGACAGTGCGCCCCTTGTACTGAAACCACATGTCTGTGTTGTACTAGGACTACTCTTAGTAGAGGTCAACCTTTCTTAAGTCCATTTTTCCTTGGACAGATCATTACTAATCCTTCAAGTTGTACACTCATGAGCTCTTCCATGTTTCGATCCTATAAGGTTGCACACAACATGCCTAAACTCAATATGGAGGAAACCAACTCCCATCATCTCATTAGCCTATGATTCTTAGGGTGGTCCCAAGCACCCATTTTGACCTATAAGCATCAAGGTCTCGAGCATCGACCCACCTTACTCATAAAGGTCCATTACCCTAGTTCTTTTATTATTATCTCATTTTAGCATGGTGAAAATCCAACACCATGCTCACCTACATCACACACAATCTTTTGTGCCTAGAACCTGAAAGCACAACTCCAATGCTAGTCAACAGCTAGCCCAAAGCCACGCTAGGCTCATCTTGTCCCATAAAACTCATAGCTCAAGGCCTCAGCCCTTAGCCTAATTCTAGGTTTCCCTTATGCATAATGGACACCTGACATCATGCTTATGTCACCTCATAAAATTTGGGTGTGCTACCCCACTGTAGCATATTTTTATCTATTGGTTATAAGGGTCTAGCAGTCTACTTGCCTGCTAGCCCGCTTATCCTTCAAGCTCAATGGTGCCCCTCCAACATAAACACCATCTCATAATTCTTGTTTACTGATCAAATTGGCTCAAAGAAGGGAAATCGAGGGGCATAGCAAATGTTATCATCTAACTTCATGGTTTAACATAATGGCACGATACAAGGTTTGCTAGCCCTAACCGTCCTGGAGCTTATTGCGACCTGAAAAGACATCGTGCCATACTTATGACCTGATGATGTTCACCTATTAAGACACCATATGTGCTTAGGAGTAGCTCACTATAGACTAGGCAAGCCTTTTTTTACCTGCTAGCCAAGAGGGTGGTCGAGAGCTAACACCATTCGTCCCCCTATAAAGAGTGTAAGAAATTTCCCAACCATCCTACCAGGAATTGTAAGACGGTTTAAAATGAGGACATTTTTTTAGCCATCTAAGGGCCTTTCTTCACCCAACTCAAGGCCCAATGACCTTACTTTTAGTCATCATAATTCTCAAATTCGACTTATTGCTCCACCAATCCACTCAAGGGTACCCATACATAGCTTCAACTGATAGCATCTGATTGGCTACCTAGCTCCAAAGCACCTACCCGTTGCCTTACACTTGTCTACACCCTTGGGAATTAGGGTACACATTACCTACACACTCTATCAACATCATGTGTTAGGGCTTACATTGCTCATGCACTACTCTAAGACCATTGTCCCGACCACAAGGCCTCAATCACTACTTAGCTCAGGGTCAATCATTATAGGACCAAGGCACACTAGGGCCCGACCATGAGATAGAGGCAGTGATCAAGACTCTAAAAGCTCAAGCATAGTGTTTAGGTTTGGTCAAATTGAGCTAGGCCAAGGTGCAGGCACTAGTAAGTGATGAGATGAATTGATAAGCCAAAAAAATGGCATTGGCATGGTAGAAATATGAAATGTGCTTGAACTCACCTATTACATGACCTTAACCTAGGATACCCATGCATGGTGCATCGCTTAGCATGTGTCAATGGTGCTTAAAAGATTGCTCACACAAAGGACCACCATGTGCTAATGGTGGTCAAAGGATTGCTAAGATAAAAGGCTAACATGTCTTGATGAGGCATGTGCATGTGTCATGGTCCAGAGCTGATCTAGGCCCAAGGGTTCTTTTCGAGTTGAGGGGTAGTTCCAATTCTAATGGGATAAAGCTTGACTACTAAGAGAACTAGGCCTTGAAGCCTACTGGAGGACCAGGTCACAGGGAACTAGCCTAGAATAGTGGTTCAAGCAGTGATAAAGACTCTAGAGGCATAGGCATAGTGTTTAAGTTTTACAACATTAAGCTAATCCTAGATGTAGGCATTGGTGAGTGCTTATATGAATTTACAAGCCATAAAAATTGTATTGGTATGGCAGAAATATAAAGATGTGCCTGAACCCACCTACTGCCCAATCAGGGTGCACATTATGCATGGCCTCAGCCTAGCATACTCATGCCTAGTGTGTGACCCAACATGTGCTGAAGGTGTTTGAAGGAACTACCTGCATAAAAGACCAACATTTGTTGATGGTCATCGAAGAATGTGCCAAGACTAGGGGCCAACATGTCCCGATGGTGGTCGAGGCACCTGTATATGTCACAATTTGCAAGCTAGTATAGGCTTAAAGGTTCTCTTTGAGTCAAGTAGTAGTTTTAGTTCTAATGGGGTAAGATTTGACAATAGGTGGACTAGGCCTACTAGAGGCTAAAGTTATGGAGAACTAGTCCAAAATAGTAGTGCAGGTAGTGATCAAGAGTCTAGAAACATAGGCAAGGTGTTCAGGTTTGGTAGAATTAAGTTAGGCTTAGGTGCAAACGCTAGTGAGAGATACATAGGCACATGGTTAGACCTAAGTGTGGACACTAATGATTGAGGTGTAGGTCCATACTCAGACCTAAATGCGGGCATACCTGAACACAGTCCTAGGAGGGTTAGATTTGTGAGCTTCTAGAAGGCCCAATACTGGAGCATAATATTTGACAAGCTGAAATTATACTAAGCACTTGAGTTTCATAGGTTGACTTAGGTAGATAGAGTCAATTCCTTGTCTAAGGCCACACAGAGCTTGGCTTAAGATTAGAGCCCATGACACATGCACTGAACACCATTTGGTGTCGATGGCGATCAAAAGGTAGACAAATGCCTTAGGTGGGAGGGTCATAGTACACATATCGCACCAAGTGCTAGCATCTACCAAAAAGGTGTTTGATACAACAACCCACCCCAAGGGCTAGCATCTACCAAAAAAGTGTCGAAGGCAACAATCTGCACCAAGGGCCCACTTGTGTTGACAATGGTCAAGGTAAGTGCCCCCACCAAGTGCTAGCATCTGGCGATGGTGTCTAAGGTAACATCTGAACCGAGGGGCCAAATGGTGTTCGAGGTAACAATAAGTTAGCATCTACCAATGTTGTTAGATGCGATTGCTTGTAAGAACCAAGGGCTAGGTGCTATCAATGGCCTACAGGTAAAACCAATCCAAGGGCAGTATGTGCAAATGGAGTTTGAGGCAAGTGCCCAGACCATGGGTAAGCCCATCTTTATAACAAATGCCAAGGGCATTTAGTTGTCATTTACTTGGACGCTTGAGAGTGGGATGTCATCCCCCAACCAAATTAGTTACAATGGAGAACACCATTCATCCCCAACATAGAGGGGTGCAGTGTAAAAAAATAAAGTGAGAAGACTTCGGTAGGTGTGGGTGGGGATGGACGAATCAAAGTGACAAAGGGTTAAATCTTAGAGGATCATCGTAGCAAGGCCACATTACCACTTACAATACCGCATCGCATACTTAAGTCATTTGCAAATAATTTTACCTACCATTCAATGGGAATTGAGCACCAAGGAAGCTCATACTACTTATCCTCTTCAGGGGTTATACCTATGACACATGCCCTTAGGGCCACGGGCCCTTACTATGGGTCAACAATTAGGAGATAGGTACGTGTGTCACTTTCAGCCTAGATTCTAACTTATAGGCATTCAGTCATGATCCAATGCACGATAGCTTCGTTCCATGGCTTTTCAACCTAGCATAATGATCAATTGTGTGAATCAATGATTCCTCTCATATTAGGTTGAATTACTATTGTGACCTACCATCAGCAGGGTAAAACTAACCTATCTCACAAACCTAGCTCACATTCCCTATTGGTGGGTGAACAATCCAACACTTGGTGAATTTTGCTTCACAATGATAGGAAGAGCTGACATTAAAGGATGAAAAAGCAACATCACTAGGAACACTTAGTTGCTACAAGCTAGTTATTCCTATGATAACTATTTTGACACCTTTAGCTTCAAATTCTAAAGGTCAAAAGGATTGATAGGCCATGCTTTCATGGTTTGTATTTGTATTGGAAATTAGAAACAAATGAACTTTTACCCATTTGTTCCACACAAGATATTTGTTCTCGTTGAGCTCATTTTAGGGCACCTACATTATCTTTTAATAGATGTGCCGCCTCAGCCAAACTCCCCACCTAACAATTTCTTTGACTTAAGTCAATTGATTGAGGTCAGCCTTAGGTCTAAAAAAAGGGGTCGTGCCTTGCCTCTTATTCATGGAATAAGTAAAATAATGTTAACAGTGGTGGTATTTTAATTTTTCCTAAGGGCTCCCACTTATCCTATAGCTTTCAAATCATTTCACAAAGTCAGAATAAAGTCAAGCTCAATAAGGTCTTCTTTCCTTGCTGATTCTACCAAACTTGTTCCCTTGGTTATGGTTTCACTAGATAGAAGATAGGGATAATGGGAATCTCATTAATCCATTCATGCACATCATTAATTAGATGATGAGGCATTTGGCTACCTTAAGAGAGTCATAATTACTCTTATTGTTTACCAGCGCTTGGTTGAATTTTTTCACTTTGACATCCAGATCATTACACAAAAATCATATTGCATGAGCATCTATAAGAACCATCACAATGCTTTGCTATAATTAAATAGTTAGATTCCCCTTGTCTATACCAGTTTTGAGTAACTATTCATTACCTAGGGAAGGCCCTTAGGGAGCTTGTGGAGACCTGCACCCAATCTACAAGGTATTGTCCATTTTGACCTAAAGGTCTCATGGTTTTGCCCCATAAAAGGTGCCTCAAAAGTTTGGGTTTAGATCTCTACATATATATCATATCATATCCATACATTTTTCTAATGTGGGATTATGGCATTACAATCTCCCCATCTTTAAAGATTGATGTCCCTGTCAAGCTAAGTCCAACCATAAGACTAAGATCACACTAGACATTGAGATTCTAGAGGTGGCTCTCCACCATGTTGCACTTAGTAACACCCATGATATAGCACTTAGTTCTTATTGACTGGTGACCATTCTGATACCATTTATGGAGACCAACACCTAACCTACAAGGTATTATCCACTTTGACTTAAAGGTATCACAGTTTTATCTGACAAAAGATGCCTCACAAGTTTAGGTTTAGATCTCTCTATATATATATATATCATATCATATCCGCACATTCTTCCAATATGGGATTGAGGTATTATAAAGCTATTCCTCAACCAGCATACGATGACCCACTCTCACCACTGAAGCAGCGCGAGTAGTGCATCAATAGTTGATGGGTTTGGGACTAGGACCCTCATGCCTAACCCTAAGAACTAATCTTTTTCCCAAGGTTATGGATCCATTTTGCCAATTTTCCTTGCTTACATTATTCCATCGACCAGAGGCTATTCACCTTGGAGACCTAATTCAGTTATGAGTACGATTAGGCATAGATGGCACTTAGTTCTCTAGATTTTAAAGGCCACTGGGGATGAATCGAACACTATACAACATGCATTGCTCTTCTAGTCACTAGATCTTTCCTTTGGTTAAGCTGTTTCCAGGGTAGACAGGCTGTTAAACAAAAAAGATAACTCTTTTTGAGGCCTCTACCTATGTCTCTAGACTCCCTAACATTGCCATTAGTTGTCATGTCCTGATACAAGAATTTTAACCCATTCCCTTTTGAAGCTTGCACTAGATGCACTATCGGATCAGCTTCCCCAATTTCTTAGGATTGACTAACCCTTATGCAAGTGCCATTCACATGGAACCTTTCCCTTCTTCGACCTTCAAAGTTCTTATTTGAATATTTGCTACTACCACTAAGATCTGCACTAACAGTCAATCTGCCCAATCTCATGCACTGATTTTGCTACAATTGTTGTGCCCCCTACTTGATGGTCGGGAATAGGTCATGCCCTTAAGTGCCATCTTTTTCTGGGGCTAGTTGTTTGGTAGGTGAGTTGTTACACACTTTTTAGTGGATTTCAACTTCCATGACCACTATCCTACTATCTTAATTGACCAACACTCTTTATGGGTTCTAGGTTAGCATGTAGTTGGGCACCATAACTTGGCTTCTAGTTCATCTTGCATTACCAGTTCTACTTACTAAAAATAACCCACTTGGAGCTCTTGATTTTATGGCACGGCTCAACAAAATAGCTATACCATCCTACCTATTTAAAGTTTGGGAATAGGTCAAGGGTGTTGCACTTTTGATGCCTATAATCATTGGCTTTACCTGATAAGACTCACTAAATGCTCCAGTTATCCTAAAGGAGACTTTGGAAAAAAGTAGCTACTAGATAGTTCAATTAGTCTTTTATCCCTATACCCCAGTCAAATGAACAATTTGCATGCCAATATCGCTAAAGGCCTCCATAAGAGTTTTCTTTGGCTTTACCCTATTCAGGCGTAGTTCACCATTTTTTGGGTTCCAATAAACATGCTTACACTTGAACCCTTCTCAAAAGATCAAGGTCGATTGGTGGTGCACCTACGAGAGATCCTCAAATTGGCTTCCTTGCACTTTATGGGTGTTTTTTAGCCCATTGACTTGCACACATGTCAGACTCCTTGGTCTATGTTTCAAGATGGGCTAGATGGGGAGCCTATTGGCAGAAATTAAGAGCACACAGGTGTCGAAGCATACCAAGATGGCACATGATGCATTCCATTATCACAAAGATGACATCTTCATCAACATATTGAAAGGTCAGGCTTGGGCCACTACCATGACCCACATTAATCCATGCCCCAAACTGATCGATAGACTGACTTTCACTATTCCATATTTGATCTGTGTGCATCACCAACCCCCATCCACTTCTTTCCTAGCAATTTCAAGTACTCTTTAACTTTATTTTCAAAGTCTTTTTCATCTTTCCCTTGTGCTACTTATTTGAATTAGTATTTCATTCCTATTCAACCTTAGATGGAATTTACCATCGGATTAGGGTTACATTCCTAAATAACCCGACTCATAAATAGTGCCTTATGGTACGATAGGATCCAAGCACATTGGGGCTCTCACGCTATTCAGCACCCCTTTCTAGGGGACTTAGGCCCAATTTACCGCTGAAAATGTTTCTCTAGACTACAATTTAGAACTTGGGCTACTCGATTCTTAAGTTGCATTATTCCTAGTTTGATCACTGTTACTAAGGGAATCCTGGTAAGTTTCTTTTCCTCTACTTATTGGTATGCTTAAACTTAGAGGGTATTCTCACTTTACTTAGGGTAGGATTCGAGCATCAACCAAGTGATGTGATGGGTCCAATGGGGTTTGGATGGACAATAAGCATGCATCAATAGAGATAAAGCACACCAAAAGCTTTACCACTGATGATCATGGCACTATCATTGCCGAGGACTCATTTTTAGGCCAACCATAACTGACAAGATCATGAAAGGCCATCTTTTACCCCCTTACCTAGAGTTTTGGAAGGGGATTGGAGGGAGCAATGTTGCATGACACCCAAGCAAGTGTACCCTCGACCTAATGGCTTAGGGTGCAACTTTCATTCACAAACTTGACCGTTCACTGGATTCTATGATTCATACCAAGTATCGCATTTCACTACATTTCCATTGTTAAGAGTCATTTTGGTTTTTCATGACAAAAAAAGTCACAATGCCATCAATGCATGCATAGTGAATAGGATGTCGATGGCACATGTGCTCTTTTTCATTTCAGTTCTTTGGCATGATTCACACCGATAGATAGGTTATTCGATCATAAGTGGTAGTACTGATCATATTGCCTACCTAGAAAGTGGAATAAAATGATCATCATGCCCGTCTGGGGTCAGAAATGACCAATAATTAGAATGATCTATCCCCATCATGATGAAATTTGAAAGATTACCTAGGCCTATTGGCTAATGCTAGAGACTTGTTGAATACATCAATGAAGTGCATGTGCGACCCATAACATATAAGGGCATCACAGACCTATTATTACCTTAAACTTTCTTGGCATAAGTGGTTGAAGTCCTTATAAGAATCTAGCCATAAAGGGTCACCTCTGCATAGCTAGTTAGCAGGCTGATGTCTTGTTCATTAATAGAATTAACTACACAAATCACTCCACTAACTAAGAACGACCATGTGCCACCACCCATAGAATTAAAAAAGAGCTCTTATTTGGTTAATCCTTACTATGTTTAGACTCGGTAAGTTTCCCTCTGTTGAGTCAAATTAAAATGTATGTTCCACTATTGGTGGTGCCCTTCCATCAATTCTTTTAAATTTCAACCTTGCGACCATACTCCCCTTAAAACCCAAAGACTTTGATTTCTTATAAGGCACTGGTAGAGTCCTAAAAATAATATTCATTGATCCCTAGTTGGCATTGTTATGGTTGAGACTAGGATAGTTTTTGAACATCTTTGAGTATTTAACTTTTGTTCTTGATTAATGAAAACATCATTGGCAAATGCTCTTGTAGTTGTTCATTTTTCATAAATCCGAGAATTTCACCTCTGACTATGAAATACAAATGCCTCTTACTGTCCTTGTTAATCATTACTCTAATCTTGAAGGCCAACACATTAAGATCAAAATCCTATGATGTTATCCTATGCTAATATATACAAGCATAGGCCAACTTTAAGTACTCTAATTTCTTCAAAGTAACAATGCCAAAGGAATGATCTAGCCAATTAAGGCTAGGGGAGCATTGTCGATGGTAGGGACAAGTAGATTGGTGCTCGCCATGAGGTGGGCCAAATGACCTAACCCAAGTTCTAACTATGAGCTTTTTAACTATAACAACTTAGATATAGCTATTGGAGCTATAATTATTGTGACTGTTGGCACCAGACTTACCCTCTAGTGGATATTTGTTAAGGGATTTAGATTGTACTCATTCCAATTACTAGACTTATAAAGCTTGATATTGTTATTTACTATCACTAGCTCCCCATGTCAGGATTAGGTCATTTGTACACTTGCTACCTGCCTTGGATATGGTAGCCATTTCTCAAGCTCCCTCTCTAAAATCAAACCATAGTTCTCCATCACTTGTCACCACCGTAATAGGCCACTATCCTACCATCAAAAGTTGATAAGGCAAAAATTTGAATGATTTGTTACCAACACAAAGGTTGTGCGATTGGTCGAGTTGTTGTGAATCATTAGAGTAACAAGCAAAACTTGCATCGATCTTTTATTTAATAAATGTGTCCTTTCTAGAAGTCAAGGTTTCTTACAAGTATTAGCTCTAGAATTACTATGGTTATCCAAGTAGTAGATACAATCAAACAAACTATAATAGATTTAATAAGCCATTCATAGTTTCATAGTCTAAATTAGTTCATACTTACACATGCATGGCTTAATTTTTGAGACAAGCACATGACTACAAGCAAGATCAACCAGGTAGCATTCCTTTAGGACATTGGCATTGCATAGGCCTTAACACACTGATCGAGTAGTTGAGTGAGCCAACACAGAGCATATGCATCATACGTATGGAGCACGTAAAAAGCATAGCATCAAATGAACAAAGTCTAAGAGCCCATGCCCATAAAGTGTTCTACACCAGTGCACTAATATAGCCATAGAGGTTTGGGTGGCTCACTTTAGACATGAGGCATCATTGAGGTATGACCCATAGCCCTTAATGACACACGATAGATAAGGGATGGCAAGATATTTGATTTTCATCAATTTAGGTATGTAGCATTGGATCCTAATTGTGCCTGTAAGTTATGATGACCATAAGGGGAAGATTGAAGAGAATACTAGATGGATAGTTCGATGCATCAAGCATGGAGCCTACTAACACAAATAATCATAGCACCACTTATATGCCTATTGTGTATAAGTGATAGCATCCATGTACGCTAGTCCATAACCCACCTAATTGTTTACTTAATGAGCAAGTGCAGGAAATGATGTCCAAGGCTATGCCACAATCACTTAGCATGGGAAAAACACAAGCAAAGGCCACAAGACTACCTTTACCATCCAACAGGCAACAATGGCATGACACCTTCAATGCATGGTCTAGCTAGGACTACACATGCAAACTTTGCTGTCACCACCCTAAGGTGATGTTGCCTAATTCAAAGACTGGTTCCTAGGGTTGTAGGTAGCATTAGCTGTATGTACAGGCTTGGCCAAGCCTAGGCATTTTTATGGTTGATGAAAAAGGACCATAAGACTACTAAATACCTGAGAGACTTGGCCAAACCAAGCTTGTGACCATAATTTTTGCTTACACTAAACTAGAGAGCTATTACTTGATTTAGGGACTTGGTTTAGGATATAAGAAAGCAATAGTTATAGGCATGAGCTTAAGCTCTACACTGCTGACCCTTTTTTCTTATGCACTTTAACTAATCAAGGCTATCGGCTCTTATAGGTCACCAAAACAACCAGCCATTAGACAACATGGCTACAAAGCATGCATCGCTTAGATTTTGCTTTAAAGACATTGTTGTGGATGTATGCAATGATAGGCCCATCTTTCATGCCTACTTTTCCTATGAGAGGAGAGAAGGGCTAGATAACCACAGCCTAAAAAGTATGAGAGATTTTACAAATATGCTACTAGTAGACACTAATGTGTCTGTAATGGGGACACATTTTTCAAATAGGAATATCCTATACCATGGGTTCACAGGTGCCAATGATGGTTGAGGCATAAGCCTACAACGAGACCTAATGTCATGGTCAGTCCCTTATGTGCCTCAATTTTACCATGATTGACCTTGAGCTAAGTAATAGACGAGGCTTTATGGTCATGATAATTGTTTTAAAGTTGTGCATGAGTAATGTAAGCCTTAGAACATGTTGCTAACAGTGTGTGCAGGTGGTATAAGTCCTAAGCCCCAAAAAGCACAAAGAAGTGACAGCTAGTAGGCAGGCACCCTAAAGCCAAGTAGCCAGTTAGGTGCTATCGATTGAAGCCATACATGGGCACCATCGAATGGGTTGGTGAACCAATGAGTGGAATGCCAAAATTATAGTGGCCAAGAGATAGGTCAATAGGCCCTGAGTTGGTTAAAGAAAAACCCTGAGATGGTTGGAGAGAAAAGTGTCTCCATTTTAGATAGTCTTACAATTCTTAGTAGGATGGTGGGGAAATTTCCTATGCTTCTTATAGGGGGATTACTGGTGTCAACTCGCTACCATTCTCTTGCTTAACGAGCAAGCAAGAGCCTGGCTAGTCTGAAGTGAACCACTTTTAGGCACATGTGGTGTCTAGGTAAGTGGGCATTGTTGGGTCTTGAGTATGGATAGTGTTTCTTTAGGTCATGGTAAACTTGAGGATAGTTAGGGCGATGAGCCTCATATTGTGCCTTTGCATTGAACTATAAGGTTAGATAATAGCATACGTTATGCCTATTGGTTTTCTTTTCTTGGGCTAGTTCAATTAGTAACCAAGGATTATGAGATGGTGTTATGTAAGAAGGGCACCATTGAGCTTGAGAGAATGAATGGGCAAGTAGGTAGGCATGCCACTAGACCCTTATAGCCAATTAGTAGAGGTGTGCTAGAGTAAATAGCATACCCAAGTTCCTCAAGGTGGGATAAGCATGATATCGAGTATCCATCATGTGTACGGGTAGCATAGAATGAGACTAAGGGCTGAAGCCTTGAGATATGAGTTTTTTGGAACAAGATGAGCTTATTAAGGCTTTGGGCTAGCTGTTAACCAGCATCTATGCTATGCCTTTAGATTTGAGGTATGAGAGCTTACTTAAGATGTAGGCAGGCATGGTGTTTGGTTCTCACCATGCCAGAATGAAATAATATTATAAGAACCAAGGTTATGTACCCCTATGAGCAAGGTGGGTCGATGCTTAAGACCTTGATGCTTATAGGAAGAGATAGGTGCTTGGGGCCACTTTAAGAATTATAGGTTGATGAGATGATGGGAGTTGGGTTCCTCCCTATTATGATGGCTTAAAGGATTGATATCGAGCTATCCATGAAGAAATGGATTTGAGAATGACTGACCTTGACTATGAGTAGTCTTGGTGTCACACTATCATGTGGTTTTGGTCTAAGGAACATCTATCTTATACCACCCAAATATGCCAATGGTGTTCAAGGTAAGTGCCTATAGCAAGGGGCAACATGTGTCGATGGATTTTGAGGCAACTACCCATACCAAAGGCCATATTTTATCAATGTTGATTGAGGCATATGCTCATTCCAAGTCCAAATTATGTCGATGTTGCTCGAGGTATATGCCATTACCAAGGGCTAGCATACGCTAATAATGGTCGAGATTGGTGCCCATACCAAGGGCTAGATTATGCCAATAGTGGTCAAAGCATGTACTCATACCAAATGCTAGTTTATACTGATGATGGTCGAGGTTTGTGCCCACACCATGTGCAAGCATATGCCAATGATGGTTGAGGCCTTGGCCAAAGTTTAATTCTAGGACCTAGTGCACATGCTGGGCTTAGGCATGTGCCGGTGCCATATTTTTTTGCATAATGCACCATCATCGAAAAACTTGACTAGTGGCATTGGGGTTCCAGTGATTGGAGGAAGGGATTGAGGGTGTATGCACATGATGTGTGATGAGTGTTAGTTTTTAGTCCTTATATTGGTCCCTTATCCCCCAAGGAACCTCGACAACTCACACTGCCTCAAAGCACATTAAAGCTTTTACAGGTTCGTAGCCAGTAGCCATTTAAGTGTCTAAAATAAGGAAGCTTTTTTCAAATGGCCACAAAATCTTCTACACTTTGATTTTTTAGTTGAATTTTTTTATGGATGCCAACAAAAATACAAAGATTATGTATATACCAAATCTGGGGCAAAAAATTCATCTAGAATAATTTCAAAAAATCCTAAACCATGAAAAAAATCTAAATATCATGAAAAATAAAAAATGAGTCATCTTACCATGAAACTTCACATAAAGGCTTAGAAGACCATTATATGAATTTACAAGCCATAAAAATGGCATTGGCATAGCAAAAATATGAAGATGTATTTGAAGCAACCTACTACTCTATCATGGTGTGCATAGTGTGTGACCGAGGCCCAGAATATCGCGTATGGTGTATAGCCTAGCATGTGTTGATGGTGTTTGAAAGAATTGCTTACACCAAGGGCTAGCATGTGTCGATGGTGGTTAAAGCATGTGAAGAGACCAAGAGCCAACTATTTTGATGGTAGTCAAGGCATGTGCATGTGTCATAATTCGTAAGTTGGTCCAGGCTCAAGGGTTCTCTTTGAGTCAAGAAATAGTTTCAATTCTAAAGGGACAACATCTAGTAGCTAAGAGGACTAAGTCTTGAGTCATACTAGAGGTCCAAGTCCTGGGAACTACTTCAGAATAGTGGTATAGATAGTGATCAAGACTTTAAAGGCTTAGACCTAGTGTTCAAGTTCGATAGATTTGAGCCAGGCCAAGCCAAGGTGCAAGCATTGATGAGTGTTATATAAATTTACAAGCTAGAAAAATGGCATGGCATGGCATAAATATGAAAATGTGCCTAAACCCACCTACTACTTGATTACAATATGCATAATACATAACCTGGGCTTAAGACATCCACGCTTGGTGCATGGCCTAGATGTGCCAATGGTGTTTGAGGGAATTGCCTACAAAAAGGGCCAACATGTGATAATGGTTGTCAAAACATGTGCTAAAACTAAGTGCTAAAATGTCTAAATGGCAATTGAGGCATGTGCATGTATATATGCCACGTTTGAATGTTGGTTTAGGCCTAGGGATTTTTTTTTTTAGTGAAGCAGCAATTCCAATTCTAGTGAGACAAAGTCTAAGAGCTAAAGAGACCAGGCCTTGAGGCATATTAAAGGTCCAAGTCATTGGGAACTAGCCCAAAGCAATGGTATGAGTAGTGATCAAGACTCCAATAGCACAGGCACAGTGTTCACATTTGATGGAATTGAGCCAAGCCTTGGTACGAGCGTTGGTGAGTGTTATATGAGTTTACTAGCCATAAAAATGGCATTGGAATGGTAAAAATATGAAGATATGCTTGAACCCATCTACTGTTCGATCATGGTGTGCATGGTGCATGACCTAGCCTAGGATACCCATGCTTGGTGTGTAGCCCAACATGTGCCAATGGTGTTCGAGAGAACTGCCCATACAAAGGGCTAGCATGTGCCATTGGTGGTTGAAGCATGTGTGAAGACTAAAGGCCAACATGTCCTAATTGTGGTCAAGGCTTATGCATGTGTCATGGTCTATAAGCTGGTTCAAGCTCCAAGGTTCTCTTTGAGTTGAGAAGCAGTTCTAGTTCTAGCAAGAATAGGTCAATTGCTAGGAAACCAAGCCTTGAGGCTTATTGGAGGCCTAAGTCATAAGGAACTAGCCCAAAATAATAGTATGGGCAGTGATCAAGACTCAAATGCTTATGTAAATTTATAGGCCAACAAAATTGTTTTGGCATGGTAGAAATATGAAAATGTGCCTAAAGTCACCTATTACCCAATCATGGTACAAATTATGTGTAGTTCAGGTGTAAGATACCTATACATGGTGAGTGGCCTAGCATATACCGATGGTACTCGAAGAAACTGCCCATACAAAGGGCTAGCATATACCAATGGTGGTTAAAGTATGTGCTGAGACCAAGGCCTAACATGTTCTAATGGTGGTCGAGGCATGTGCTTGTGTCATGAACTACAAGTTGGTCTAGGCTTAGGGGTTCTTTTTTAGTCAAAGTGTAATTTCAGTTTTAGAGAGAAAAGGTCCGACTGCTAAGAGTACCAGGCCTTGAGGCCTATTAGAGGCTCAAGTCATAGGGCACTAGCCCAAAATAGTGGTCATAGTCATGGTTAACATGTGCCGATTGTCATGGTCACACTTCTTATAGAGGAACAATTGGTGTTAGCCATTTACCACCTTCCTGGCTAGTGGATAGGTGGAGGCCTAGCTAGTCTAAAGTTAGCTACTCCTAGGAACATGTGATGTCTAAGTGGGCAAGCATTGTCGGGTCATAAGTGTGGCATCATGTCTCCTTAAGTAATGGTAAGCCTAAAGATAGTTAGAGTTAGCAGGCTTCGTATCATGCCTTTGCGTTAAACCATAGGGTTAGATGATAGCATTCGATATGCCCTTTGGATTCCTCTTTTTGTGCCAATTTGATATGTAACCAAGGACCATGGGATGGTGTTTGCATAGGAAAGGCATGATCGAGCCCCAGGGATGAGTAAGCTAGCAAGTAGGCATGATGCTAGACACTTGTGGCTAATTGGCAGAAGTGCGCGACTATGGTAGCACACCTAAGTCTCTTAAAGTGGACGAGTATGATGTCAGCTATTTATCATTTGTGTGGGTAACCTAGAATGAGGCTATGGGTAAGGCATTGAGATATGAATTTCATGGGATGATATAAGCTTAATGTGGCCCCAAGTTGGCTATGACCTACAACTACGCTATGTTTTCAGAATCTAGGCACAAGAGCTTATAGATGATCCAGGTTGGCATGGTGTTGGGTTCTCACCATGCCATAATGATATAATATCATGAGAATTGGGGCTATATGCCTTTATGAGCAAAGTGGGTTAGTGCTCAGAATGTTAATGCTTACTGGTCGAGATGGATGTTCAGGGCCACCTTGAAAATCATGGGCTGATGAGATGATGGGAGTTGGTTCCTCCCTATTAGGTCTTGGAATGTTATGTGTTATCGTACAGGGTCTGAGCAAGGAAGAGCTCATGAGTATACAGCTTGAAGGATTGGTAATGATTTGTCTATGGAAAAATGGACTCGAGAAAGGTTGACCTCTACTAAAAGTAGTCTGGTACTGCATGGTCATGCAGTTTTGGTATAAGGAATATGCAACATGTGACAAGTGGTATCAAAGCCTAGTTTAGCTTAGCAATGGGACTAAAGTAGTCCAAGTGTGGGCATGAGATTGAGAAATTGAGGTGGTGCTATGCTTAAAGAGAGCTATCACGGTGCAATTATGATAATGTGGCTATATGGGCTTGAGAATGAGCTATCAAGGTGATACATGAGAAAACGTGGCCTAGGTGAAAGGCCCTCGAGTAGGCTTTTGGATACCAAGTGAAAGGGCATAAGAGCTTCGCCTTACCTAGTGAAAGGTGTTAGCTTGTGCTGGTATGTATTGCCTTTTCGATGGAAAAACTGTGTTGAGACCAAAAAAAAAAAAAGACTACACCTTGAAATGGTGTTTGAGTAAGGCCATGTGAGCCAAATGAATTTTGACCCAAGGGACGTAAGTCATGCATATTGAGATTAGTTACTAACATGTGCACTTGTTGTATGGTGTAGGTGCCATAGTAGGGGTATGAGCCAAGTATTGAGGTCCAATAATGGAGCCATTTAGCAAAAGCAGTGAAGTTTGAATTGGCTAATGATTGAAGCCTTAAGTTTGTGACAATTAGTAGACCATGAGTTTTCATGTCAAAGGATCACGAGAATGTGTCGGTCAGTGGACCATGCTTTATGTTGGCCAAGAGAGAAAGCCTTATGAGATGCAATGGTTAAAGGACCATGCCAGTGTGTAGTTCAATGAAACAAATAAACGAGAATTGGCCAATTGATAAAGCCTTGAGTTATGTGGGTCAAAGGACCGATTGAGTTGAGCAAAGCCAATGGTATTGGCATTCAAGTTAGCTTTTAGTCAACAAACTAGATAAATTTGAGCAAGGTAGAGAAAAGCATATTGAGTTAAGCCAAATATGGAGTCTTTGAGTAGATGTTGGCCAATGAGATGGCCATGAGTTTGAGTAGGTCAATGAACCTTGAGTATCAAGTGGGTTGGTGAACCCTGAGATGGAACAATTAATGAACAATATGATCGAGTGGATTGCTGGATCCTTAAGCTTTGTGTGGGCTTTGAGATGCCCTTTAAGATTTGCCAGAGTCAAGGTAGATGAGTTGTGGAACCATTATGGAGACATGGTTACTTGTAGAGCTGAGCTAAGTTTGAGTAAAAGTGGGGGAAACTTGTGATTTTTGTGGTACTAAGCCAAGGCAATGGAGCCTACAATTTTATTAAGTTTGATAACAGGCATTAATGTATCACCATAAAAGCAGTTGGCCAGAGGTCCACACCTACATAGGTGACCTTGAAGGGGCTAAAAGGACCCAAGTTGTAAGATGACCAAAGTGTTTGAAAGCCACCATGCTAGGGTCTATTATGGGTTGTGTTGTATGAGTGTGGTTGATTTAAGCACCATGTCTAAAGTGGTGCATCAAAAATTTTATGCCATAGGTGTGCAATTGGTGTGATGGGTCACATCCAATAGGGCTTACCAATGTCTAGCAAAGTACGTGGTCATTCATTCGAGTAAGGGTCATGTTTAATTACGGTGCCTCGAGGTTGTAACATGATGTGATCATGGTTGAAGTAGTGCAGTGGCACTTATCAAGCAATAGTTTAAGTCTAGAGGTCAAATGTAAAGATAGCACTAAGGTGCAGTGAAGCTAGATGATCCCTTTACATCAACAAAGGACGAGTACTATAGGTGGTGCCCTATGTGATGGGATCTTAACCTAATCCTTGAGGTCATATGTGTGAGACATTTGAGAAAATGTCAACTATGTGCAATAAGAAAGTTGGGTGTGGTCTTGGCATTGTTAAAGGGATCAACATAGTAAGTGGGGGAGAGTGTCATGGTCAGGCCCTGGTGTGCCTTGGCCTTACCATGATTGACCTTAAGCTGAGCAACAGAAGAGACCTTGTGATCAAGACAATGGTACCGAAGCTATGCACCGGTAGTTTAAGTCTTGGAACATGTTACTGATAATGGGTGTGAGCAGTGTGAGCCCTAGGCCTTAAGATACATGGGCAAGTGTAAGCCAGTAGGTGAGTGCCCTAAAGCTTGGTAGCCAGTTAGGTGCTATCAGTTGAAGTCATATACAGGGGCCTTTGATTAGGTTAGTGGAGCAACAAGTGGAATGCTAGAATTATGGTGACCAAAAAGAAGGCCACTGGACCTTGAATTGGGTAAAGAAAGGCCCTTAGATGGCTAAGAGAAAAGTGTCCCCATTTCAAGCATTCTTATGTTCATCGTAAGATGGTTAGGAAAGCGCTTACACTCTTTATAGGGGGATGACTAGTGTTAGCTTTCCACCACCCCCTTGGCTAGCAGGTAGGTGGGGGCTTGGCTAGTCTGAAATGAGCTACTTCTAGGCATAAGTTACATCAAATGATGAGTAATGATCCTTTGGTTTGAACCCTTTAAACATATGTTTTATGCCTATTTTATCCATTTTTTCATGATCTCTCACCATAGCCTATATTACAACCTTTAAAAGTCCATTTGATTAAATGTGAATACTCGAATTGAATGATCATGTATTAAGCAAAGGCATGCTTGTAATGGAATCATGCTATGTTCTTGTGTTTTAAAGATTCATGTATAGAAGATATTAATAATGGATTAAGCAAAATATTTGAAAAATGAAAAATAATGAAAAATGAAAAAAATGAAAAAGTGAAAAAGTGAAAAAAGTGAAAATAATGAAAAAATGAAAAAATAAGAGATATGGAAAAAATGAAAAACAAAAAGAGAAAAAGACTCAAATTGAAAACCCGAAAAGGGCAATTTAGGTCAAAAAACATTTGAGTTGAGAGTTGGATAGATATCTCAATATATGGAAGATCAATGTCATTCGAAGATCCTCTAAAGCTAGGGTAAAGTTTGATGAGTTCAAAATGATTTCAAAAGTCAATGGAATGAGTTTTTGAAAAAGAATTTTGGATTAATGTTAAGAATTGTTTGAATATTCATTGTATGGATATTGTTATGTCATTCATATACTTATCCCAATGACATACTATGAATTTATTCCTTTGCCTATTTTTTTTTATGCTAGACTCATTTTTATAATGATTACCTTTCTCTCTATTCACCTTGCATTCTTTTATTTTTGCATCCTTAGAACAAATCAAGAAAATATATGATTGCATTATATTTGTCAAGAATTGAAATGATAATGAATGAATGATAATGTTCATAAAAGATTCCTACATTACTTTAAAAAAAATGAAAAGTGGAAAAAACCTAAGATGAAAAGATGATGAATATGGTAATGGATCAGTTGATATAACTTATGAGTTATGTTCAGATGATGGAAATAATGTGGCTCAATGGATGGAATTTGTTTTGAAATTGTTAGTGCTAAGAAACTAAAAAGGGAAAATATGAGGTGTTGGAGTCTTGAGATCCATTTTACCACAATTAATTAGAATTTCATGATATTAATGTTAGTGACATCTGCATTACATGCATTGCATTTTTTATTTGAACAAAACATGTATATAATTTGGTGAATATTTGAATCTTGGCTGGCCATGCATTTGCATCATGTAAGGAACATTTGAATCATGGTTTAAAGTATGGCATTTGCATTATTATGAGAATTTAGACTGTTGCATTTGCATCATTAAGAAAACATTTGCATCATTATCATGACATTCTTTATATACAAAATTTTTACTTTGATGAAAGAATGAGAATTTTCATGACAAAAATTTTGAACTTTTTGAGGAAACCTTTTTAAGATAAGGTTGGGAATCCTCGAATTGAAAAATGTTTTATGAGAAAAACATTTAGAATTCTAAAGTTGTGGAGCCTTTCAAAATAGTATTATTAATTTTAAAAATAATGTGAATCTTTGAAGTTTTAAATGAGAAACTTTAAGAAATTTTAGATAAGAATCTTTCAATTTTGAATGAGAGTCTTTAAGAAGTTTTAAGTGAGAATTTTTGTCTTTGAGTTTTAAATTGAAATCTTGAAAATTTGTGTGAATCTCTAAAATTTTTGAATCTAAATCTTTAAAGCATTGGATGTGAATCACCAAAAGCTTTTGAATGAAAAGCTTTGAAATTCTGGATGTGAACCCCTAAATTTTTTGAATGAGAACCTTTGAATTTAGATGTGAAACTCTAAAATTTATTGAATGTGAATCTTTGAACTCAAATTAGAAGATTCTGAATTTTGTGAATTTAAGTTCTTATGAATCTTTGAATTAAACTTTGATGTGAATTGCTCAAATGCAAAATTGAAAATCTTACAAATATGAGTTCTAGTGAATCTCTGAATTAAACTTTGGATTTGAATCTCTTAAATGCGAATATGAGTTCTTCCAAATCTTTGTGCCTTGCAAACCTAGAGATTCTTGTGAAACTGAGTTCTTGCGAATCTAAAATTTTGAGAATCAAATTCTTGCAAAACTAAAATCTTAAGAATTTAAATTCTTATGAAACTGAAATTCTTGTGAATCTTTAATCCTTTCGAATCTGAAAATTCTTGCAGAACTAAAAATTCTTATGAATTTGAAAGTCTTGCAAATCTTTGAACCTTGCAAATTTATGAATTATAAACCTTTGAATTTCAAAATGGTTATTCTTTGAACTCAAATTATGAATATTTGAGTTTCAACCCGCATTACTAATTGTCAGATTGCAAAGTTCTTGAATATTTCAAATTACAAATGTTTAGAGTTTCAAGATTTTGTAATTGTTGTTAAGCTACACCCAAACATAATGGATACCTATATCTTTGCACAAGTCTTGTTTCACAGAAAATGCGCAAAGAGTAGAATTGTGGACACCCTCATTTTGTCTAAGGTTTAAAATTCATTTATCATTTCAAAAAAAAAAAAGAAAAAAAAAAGAAGTATAATTGGCTAGAAGATTGACAGGTGATGAGGTTGAGTTGAACTACTATCCTAACATGTTAATTTAATTTGAATGGAAAGGGTTTTTATTTAGTTTCAATTTGGTGAAAAGATAAACATGATTTAAAGATTTTAATCATAGGACAAACTCTATTCAAGTAAGGGAACTATATTATAAAAGGACATGCATGCACACACAAGAGAAAAGGGTGAACAAAAATAGGCAATACACAGAGATAACCACTAACAGCTATCTGCCTAGACCACCCACCATCATTTCATCTTTTCTCTTTTTCAAGACCAGTTTTCTTATCTCTACATCTATACTACACCAATATAAGTAAAAAATCCAAACTAAACCCCATAATTGACTTCCACAACAATAAATTCACCAAAAGAATAATATACACAATGAAAAAGGCAGTAACTTTGATTTAAAAGGCCACCATGAGCTGTCGAGTAATTAAGTCCCCATTAACACTATGGTAGCAAGACAATTACATTGCAAGCACTATTAAGCCCTCCATTACCAAAACCAAAACCTTTTACCATTACTGATTTCTCATCAAATAAGTGCCTACTATCATAAGCACAACCAACACAATAACCATCAAGAAACATACAAAGCAACCAAGCATAAAAAAAAAATAGCCACTATACATAGAAAGCACAATCAACAATAATAAAAAGAGAAAAATTTGTCCCAGTGGCAGTACCGACAATAGTTTACAGTGACCTAAAACTTTTGAAAATAAAAAATAGTAGAAGTGCAGAACAGAGGAAATTGAGAAACATACCTAAGGAACGGTGAGATCGAACAACGGAAAGAGGCTGAAAAGGTGGTGAAATCTTATGGCTTTAACTTTAGATCTAAGACATTTTCAAAAATCAGAGCCTAGATTTGAGACTAAGAAATGGCTTTAACTACATATCTATGACATTGGAGGCCAAGTTTAAAAAATTGGAGCCTAGATTCGAGATTAGGAAATCAAAAGGAAAGAATGATGAAATTTTAGGTTGAATCGGTGGCCGATTGATGGTGGAGCATGGTGGCCAATGGAAAAGTAAATATAGGCAATGACAGCCAAGAATCGTGGGAGAGAGGGAGAGAGAGTTTGGAGAGAATCTAAAAAAAAAAAAGAGGAGAAAAAAATGCAAATTTTTTATTTTTTAGGGCTATTTATACCTTAAGCAAAATGACATCATTTTGCCTTATGAATAGTAAATTAAATTAAGCTATGGCTAAACCAAGCCAAGTTGCCTCTTATGCTGCTCCAACCTATTCATAGGTCTACAGCCGAGCCGAGATATCAATCAAGCCAAGTTATGTTTTTTTGGTTTTTTTTTTTCCTTTTCATTTATTTATTTAGTTTATTTATTTATTTACTTAATTTTGAAATGTCTTACATCATTAAATTTCTAGAATAATTAAAGGAAGTTATTTTAGAAAATATAGTTATAAAAAATATAAAATAAAACTTTAATAAATTTTGGAAATGAATTAAAAATTATCCAATAATGAGATTCTTAAAAATTTCAAATGGTAAATTTTCTAAGAAATCTCTAGGGAGGAATTTCTCTATATTTAACCCAAATAGTGGAATAATTTAGATGATATTTCAATAGAAGTAATTGTATTCTTTTCCAAAGAAAAAATTAAAAATTGAAAATAAAGCTTAAAAATTTGGGTGAAATTATTTGGCAATTATCAAGGATGAAATCTTTAGAAAAATCACAAATGGTTGAATTTTGAGGATTTCTAGGTGAAAAGTTTTTTCTAAATTCAACCCAAATGGTAAAAGAATTTAGGTAGACTAAAAAAATAATTATCATATCATTTCCTTTCCAAAAATTAAGAAACTAACAAGAGTTTTGATTCTAAATAGACCTAAATGGTGAAAAATTGAAAAATAAATTAAAAATAAAAATAAATCCTAATGATGAAATTCTTAATAGTCATAAATGAATTATTATTTAAGAGATCTTTAAGTGAGGAAATATCTCTAATTTAGGGCCAAATGGTGGAAGAATTAGATGTATTTCCAATATAAAATAAAAATGATTTAGCTTTCCAACAATAGAGCCTCATTAAGAAAACAAATAGGAATCTTAAATACTCTTAGGGTGAAAAAGTATTTTTAAAAATTCTACTAGATTGATGGAGAATCTTAAAAGTTATTTCCAATATCAAATTTGAGACCATTAGAACTATAAACTTTTAGTATAAAATAAAATTAAATAGTATCATCTTTTAGCCTAGGCATTTAGGGGTCCTATAACCTTTCCTACATGTAATCGAACTCCCGATCAAGTTCTGTTTAAAAGGTCAAAACCTGTTCTTTAGGGATCTTTAGTCAAACTTAAGAGCTCTTTAAAAGGATAGATTCATTAGGTGGCCAATCACAGCTAGATAAAATATTGGTGGTGACTCTTTCGATTGTGTCTAGCTATAGATCTATGAATCTATACATTACAATGCCATTTATGCCTAACCCTAGAGGAGTACTATGTAAAAAAATGAAGTGAGAAGACTTTGGTGGGTGTAGGGGGAAGGGACAAATCAAAGTGACAAAGGGCTAAATCTCAATGGGTCATGGTAGCAAGGCCACTCTGCCACTTACAATACATGTATTTAAGTCATCTACAAAGGATTCTACTCATCGTTTGATGGGAATTGAGCTCCAAGAAATCCCGTGTGGCTTGTTTACCTTAGGGGTTGCACCTATGACTTATGCCTTTGGGGGCCATGGGCCCCTACTACTGATCAGCAATTGGGCAATGGGTGCATGTGTCACTTTTAGCCTGAATTCTAACTTAGAGGCATTCAGTCATAATCTAGCACATGGTAGCTTCACGCTACTAGCTTTTCAACCAAGTGAGATGACCAATTGTGCTAACTAATGGTTCCTCTCATACTAGGTAGAATTGCTCTTGCAATGCTACCATTAATAAGGTAAAACTAATTGTCTCACAACTATCTAAACCCATCTCACATTTTCTATTGGTGAGTGAAAAATCCAACACTTGATGAATTATGCTTCACAATGATAGGAAGAGCTAACATCAAAGGATCAAAAAGCAACGTCGCTAGGAACGCTTGGCTACCGCAAGCCAGTTATCCTTATAGTAACTTTTCTTACACCTCTAGCTTCAAATTTCAAAGGTCTAAAGAATCGATAGGCCATGCTTTCATGATTCATATTTGTACTTGAAATTAGAATCAAATGAGCTTTTACCCTTTTGTTCCACATCAGTTTTCTATTCTCGTTAAGCTCATCTTAGGACACATATGTTTTCTTTTAACAAATATGCCATCCCAGCCAAACTCCCTATGTAATAGTATCATCTACTAAGATCAACCGACCAAGGTCGGCCTTGGGTCCAAAAAAAAGGGTCATGGCCTACCTTCTATTCATGAAATAAGTAAAATAATGTTAAAAGTTGTGGTATTTCAATTTTGCCTAAAGGCTTTCACTTATCCTACACCTCTCTAGTCATTTCATAAAGTCAAATTAATGCCAAGCTCAACAAGGTCTTCTTTCCTTATTACTTCTACCAAGCCTGTTCCCTTGGCATGATTTTGCTAGATAGTAGACAAGGATAGTGGGAATCTCATTAATCCATTCATGTACGTCACTAATTAGATAATGAATCATTTCGCTACCTTAAGAGAGTCATAGTTACATTTGCCACTTACTCGTACTTGGTTAAATTTCTTCACTTTGACATTTATAGCATTATGCAAAAATCACATTTCATAAACATCCATAGGGGCCATTAGAAATGCTTTGTTTTAATTAAATAATTGGATTCCCCTTATCTATACTAGTTCTAAGTTGACTATTCACCGTCTGAGAAAGGCCCTCTAATGAGCCATTCCTAGTCCATCCCCGGCCAGCATACAATGACCCATTTTTACTGTGGGAGAAGCTCGAGCAGTGCATCGATAGTTGACGGGTTTGAGATTAGGACCTTTGTGCCTAGCCCTTAAAGCCAATCCTTTTTCCTGAGGTTACAAATCCATTTTGCTAACTTCCTTTACCAACATTGTTCTATTAACCATACGCTATTCACCTTGGAACTTACTGTAGTTATGAGTACGACCAGGCATAGATGGCATCGGTCCTCTAAATTTTCAAAGGCTACCAATGGTGCACTAGATACCATGTGATGTGCAGTGCTCTTCTGGCCACTAGACCTTACCTCTAGCTGAGCCATTTTCAAGGTGGGTAGGCCATTAAATAGAAAAGATAACTCTTTTTGATGCCCCTATCGATGTCTCTAGACTCTTTAACGTTGCTATTAGCCTTTATATTTTGGTTCAAAAATTTTAATTCAATTTTCTTTCAAAGTTCATGCTAGACACACTATCAGATGAGCTTTTCCCATCTTTTAGAATCGACTAACCTTTTGCAACTATCGTTCACATGGAACCTTTCCCCTCTTTAGCCTTTCAAGTTCTCATTCGAATATTTGTTACCATGAAAAAGATCTACACTGACAGACACTCCACCCTAGCTCACTCCTCCGGTTTTAAGGGATCATTGCACCCTCTTACTCATTAAGGCCTAGCCCTTGCCCCGAAGATTGGGTATAGGTCACATGCTTAAGCGCTATGCATTTTTGGGGCTAATGATTCAATAGGTGAGTTATTACATAGTTCTTAGCATATTTTGACTTCCATGACCATTATCCTGTTGTCTTAGTCGACCAATACCCTTTATAGGTTCTAGGTTATCATGTAGTTGGGCACAGTAACCAAGTCAATTGATGGATAAGTTTTTACCATTCCATACCTGATTGGGGCATATCGTCAGCCATTATCCATTTCCTTCTCAACAATTTCAAGCACTCTTTCACTATCTTTTCAAAGTCTTTTTCATCTTTCCCTTATGGTATTTGTTTATTATCGACTCTCACTCGTATTCGACCTTGGACAAAATTTACTACCCAATTGGGGTTGTATTCCCAAACAACCTAACTCCCAAACAACATCTTATGGTGCAACAAGGTTTAGGCACAATGGTGATCTCATCTCTAGTGCCCCTTTTTAGGGGACTTGGGCCTGGTCTGCCACTGAGGACTCTTTTCTAGACCACAATTCAGATGTTGGAGTGCCTGATTCTCAAGTTAGGCTATTCTTGTTTCACTCGCTACTACTAGAAGAATCCTGGTAAATTTCTTTTCTTCTATTTGTTGATATGCTTAAACTCAGTAGGTAATCCCACTTGACCCAGGGCCACGATGTGAGCATCGACTGAGTGATATGGGGTATTCGATGGGGTTTGGATAGACAATAAGTGTGTGACACTGAAGAAAAGGCATGCCAAGAGCTTTACCACCAATGATCACAGTGCTATCATTGCCAAGGACTCAATTTTGGGCCAACCATGATCGATGAGATCATAGGTGGCCATGTTCTATCCCCTTACCCAAAACCTGATGAGAGGGGGTTGGAGGGGGTAATAGTGTATGACACCTAGGTAGGCATGCCCTTAGCCTAATGGCTTGGGGTGCAACTTGCATTCAAAGACTCGATGGTTCACGAGTTCTAGAATTCCCATCAAATATCATATTTTGCTATGTTCTTCATCAATGCAAGAGCCAAGATATCTGTTGTCAATAGTCATTTTGGTTTTTCATGATAAAAGGAGTAATGATGCTACCCACGCATGCACTGCAAATGGGATGGTGATGGCAAACGTGTTGAGGGTTTGTTATTCAATCATGGGTGACAATATCGATCATTTTACCCACCTAAGAGGTAGAGTGAAGTGACCATCACCCTACTTAGGGTCAAAAAGGCTCAGGGCATGAAGGCACACTTGCCTCTTTGGTGTTTTGTTAACGCTTCCATAGGTTGTTTGTTGAACAAGTTTCAACAATGACCTTTCTATAAGTTCACCTACAGAAATCTTATTATGACTTTTTTTTCATCTAAATGATAAGGTTCAGTGGACTTCTCATGACATCACAGGTAGCAAACTATCCACATTGCTACGATCTGAACACTTCACTAGACCATTCAATCGATAGAGTGACAGGTGATGTGTACAAAGGGTAAGGATGTAGTCAACATAAGTTTATAACTCACGCTCATTAGGAATTCCTCATTAAAGACCATCAATTACAACAATCAATCCCTATCATAATGAAATTTCAAAGATTACCTGGGCCTGTCGGCCAAGGCTATAGACTCGTTGAATATATTAGTGTAGCATACGCATGGCCTATAACATCTAATGGCATCATAGACCTATTATTGCCTCAAATTTCCTTGGCCTAGGCAGCCACAGTCCTTCTAAAAAGCTAGCCATGAAGGATCACCTCTGCATAGCTAGTTAGCAGGCTGAGGTTTCATTTGTTAACATAATTAACTAGATAAATCAGTCTACCAACTAAGAATAGCCATGCACCACCACCTATTGAATTAAGAAAGCACACTCAGTCTGTCAATCCTTACTATGTCTAAACTAAGTAAGTTTCCCTATGTTGAGTCAAATTAAGTCATAGGCTTCACTTCTGGTAGTGCCCTTTTGTCAATTATTTTAAGTTTTAGCCTTGCGACCATACTCCACCCAAAATCTAAAGACTTTGATTTCTCATAAGGTGCCAACGGAGTCCTAAAAGTAACACCTATCAAGGCATCATTTATGGTTGAGACTAGAATGGTATCTGATCATCTTCAAGCCCTTAACTTTTATTCTTGATTAATGAAAACATCATTGGCAAATGCTTTTACAATTGTTTTTCTTTCATAAATCCAAGAGTTTCACCTCTGACTATGAAATACGAATGCCCTTGACTATCCCTATTAATCATTACTCTAATCAAGAAGGCCAACACCATAGGACTAAAATCTTATGATGTTATCTCATGCTAATGTACACAAGTGTAGGCCTACTTTGAGCACTCTAATTTCTTTAAAGTAAAAGTGTTAGAGGAATGCCAATTAAGGCTAGAAGCAGATTACGAATAGTAGGCATGAGTAGACTCGTTCTCATTATGAGGTGACAGTTCAATGCATTAAGTATGGAGCCTGCCAACATGCATAATCATAACACCATTCATATGCCCATTGTGTACAACTAGCAACATCCATGCACATCGATCCATAACCCACCCAATTGATTGCTCGATGAGTGAGTAGAGTAAATGACATATGAGGGCACATAACAATTGCTTGGCATGGGAAAAACACAAGCAAGGGCCACTAGACAGCCCTTGTCATCCAATAGGCAATAAATGTATGACACCACCAATGTTTGGTTTGGTTGGGACTGCACATATAAACTCTATTGTGGGACATTTCCCAATTCAAAAACTTGTTCCTAAGGTCTTGGGTAACATTGGCTGCATGCATGGGCTTGGCCAAGCTAAGGTATTTTTATGGTAGATAAGAAGAGACCACGAGATAGCCAAGTACTTGAAAAACTTAGGCGAGCCAAACCTGTAACTGTAGCTTTTGCATGTGTCACCTCAATGAGCTATTGCCTGATTCAAGGACTTGGTTTGGGGCTTGAGGCATCATCAGTCATAGGGATGGGCTTGAGCTCAGTACAACCAAGTACCTTTTCTACATGCATGCCAACTAGTCGAGGCCATGGGTTTTTAGAGTTGCCAAACAACACGACCAGAAGGCATGCAAGGTGTCATAGGCCATAAATACCTTATACCAAAACCACACATCTATATGGCACAAAGACTATTATTAGTCGAGGTCAACCTTTTTTAGGTCCATCTCTCTATGGATAAAACATTTTTTATCCTTCAAGCCGCATACTTGTGACCCCTTCTTAGCTTGAACCCCATAAGGTTGCATGTAACATTCTCTAACTCGATAGGGAGGAACCTAACTCCTATCATCTCATCAGCCCATAATTCTCAGGGTGGCCTTGAGCACCCATCTCTATCGATAAGCATCAAGGTCTCAAGTACCTACTCGTCTTTGCTTATAAGGGTGCACAGCACCAATTCTTATGATATTATCTCATTCTAGCATGGTGAGAATTCAACATCGAACACATGCCTGCTTGTATGATACTTAAGCTCTCATACCTAGATCTCGAAGGCATAAAATGGCTAGCAGCAAGCCTAGAGCCACACGACGCTCATCTTATCCCACAATACTCATATCTCTGGACCTTAGCCCTTAGCCTCATTCCAGGCCACTCGTATGCATGACAGACACTCGACATGATGTCTGTGCCATCTCAAGAAACTCGGGTGTGCTACCGTAGCTATAGCACACCTCTATCGATTGGCCATAAAGGTCTAGCAACGTGCCTACCTATTGGCCTGCTTATCCCTCAAGCACGATGGTGCCCCTTTTATGTAAACACCATCTCATGATCCTTGGTTACTTATCAATTTGACTCAAGAAGGGGAAAACCAAGGGGTAAACTGAATGCTACCGTCTAACCCTATGTTTCAATACAACGGCACGATATGAGGCCCACCAACCCTAACCTTCCCTAGGTTTACCATAACCTAAAGAGACACTGTGCCATACTTGTGACTTGATGATACTTGCTCACTTAGACACCACGTGTACCTAGGAGTAGCTTACTTCAAACTAACTAGGCCCTCACCTACCTGCTAACCAAGGGGGTGGTGAAAGTTGACACCAGTTGTCCCTCTATAAAGAGCATAAGAGCTTTCATAGCCATCTTTCCAAGAACCATAAGACTATTTGAAATGGGGACACTTTTTCCCTAACCATCTTAGGGCTTTTCTTTAGCCAACTTGGGGACGAGTGACATTTCTCTTAGTTACCATGATTCTCAGATTTTGTTCATTGCTTTACCAACCCACTCGAGAGTGCCCACAAATGGCTTTGACCAATAGCATCCAATTAGCTACTAGCTCTAGGGCACCTGCCTACTTGCTCGTACTTGCTTGCACACCTTGGGGAACTAAGGTACACACAGCCTGTACACTCCATCAGTATCATGTTTTAGAGCTTACATTATCTAACACTACTTTAAGACCATTATCCTAACCATAAGGCCTCGACCATTACTCAACTCAAGGCTAATCATGGTAGGACTGAGTGACACCAGGGCTTGATCATGATACTCTAAATGTTGCCATGGATGTATGTAGTGACAAGCCCATCACACACACCTAGTCACCTTATGGAAGGTAGAGAGGGCCCGAACAACCACCTTTTAAAAAGTATGAGAGTTTTATAATGAGGACATTTTTTTTAAAATAAGCATATCTCATACCAAGGGTTCACTGGTGGCAATGGTAATCAAGCCATGTGCTTACACCAAGGCCCTAGCATGCCTCGGTCCTATCATGACTAACCCTAAGCTAAGAGCAAACAAGGCCTTATAGTTGTGACAATGGTCTTGAAGTTGTGCACAAGTAGTTTAAGCCTTAAAACATGTTGCTAATAGTGCGTGCTTGGGGTTTGAATCCTAGGCCCTAAGATGCATGGGCAAGTGTGAGCCAGTGGATTGGTACCTTAGAGTTGGGTAACCAATTGGTTGCTATAGGTTGAAGCCATATGCGAGCACCTCGAGTGGATTGGTGGAGCAACAAGTGGAATGTCAAAATTATGGTAACCAAGTGATAGGTTATTAGGCCCTAAGTTGGTTAAAAAAAGGCCTTAAAGTGGTTGGGGAGAAAAGTGTTCCCATTTTAGATAGTCTTACGATTCCTGGTATGATGGTTAGGAAATCTCCTACATTCTTTATAAGGGAACAATTAGTGTTAACTCTTCATCACCCTTTGGCTAGTAGCAAATAAGGGCCTAACTAGTGTAAAGTAAGCTACTTCTAGACACATATGGTGTCTAGGTAGGTGAACATCATTAGGTCACAAGTGTGGCATTATGTCTTCTTGGGTCATGGTAAACCCAGAGATAGTTAGGGTCAATGTGCCTTGTATTGTAGCTTTGCATTAAACCATAAAGTTAGACAATAGCATTCGCTATGCCCCTTGGTTTCATCTCCTTGGGCCAGTTCCATTAGTAGTGATGGATCATGAGATGGTGTTGTGAAGGAAGGGCACCATCAAGCCTGAGGGATAAGTAAGCTAGCAGGCAAGCATGCTACTAGACCCTTATGGCCAATCGATAGCGTACCTAAGTTCCACGAGGTAGGCTGAGCATGATATTGGGTGTCCATCATGTATACGGGTAGCCTAGAATGAGGTTAAGGGCTGAGGCCTTAAGATATGAGTTTTATGGGATGAAATGAGCCTAGTGTGGCTCTAGACTAGTTGCTGACTAGTATCTATGCCATGCCTTTAGGTTTGAGGCATGAGAGCTTGCGTAAGATATAGGCGGGCATGGTTTTGTGTTCTTCCCATGCTAGAATGAGATAATATTATAAGAACCAGGGCTTACACCCTTAAGAGTAAGGTGGGTTAGTGCTTAGGACCTTGATGCTTACAAGTAGAGATGGCTACTCGAGGCCTCCCTAAGAATTATGGCCTAATGAGATGATAGGAGTTGGGTTCCTCCTTTTTGAGTTTAGGAATGTTGCATGCAACCCTACATGGTTTGAGCTAGAAAATGCTCATGAGCATGTGGCTTGAAGGATCGATATCGAGCTATTCATAGAGAAATGGACTCGAGAAAGACTAACCTCAACTATAAGTAGTCTCGGTGCTGCATGGATGTGTGGTTTTGGTTTAAGGAATGCTCATCCCATGACACATGGTATCAGAGCCTAGTTCGACTCAGTAATAGGACTAAAGTGGCCTAAGTGTGGGCATGAGATTGAGAAATCAAGGCACTACTAAGCTCAAAAAGAACTATCAAAATGCAATTATGATAATATGGCTATGTGGGCTCAAGAATAAGCCATTGAGGTGATACGTAGGAAAAAATGGCCTAGGTGAAAAGCCTTTGAGTAGGCACTTGCATGCCAAGTGAAATGGCATAGGAGTCTAGCCTGACCTAATGAAAGGTGATGGCACATGCGGACATGTGATACCTTTATAATAGGAAAAACGATGTTGAGAGCAAGATGCAAAGGAGGCTACACCATGAAAGGGTATTGTATGAAGCTATGTGGGCTGAAAAAGTTTAATCCTTATGGACTTGAGTTGAGTTATTGATATTAGCTACTAACATATGTGCACTTGTTGTGTGGTGCAAGTGCCCTAGCAGGGGTACGAGCTGAGTATTTTGGGTCCAAGCATGGAACTATTCTACATAGGTAAACAAGTTTAAATTGGCTGAAGATTGAAGCCATGAGTTTGTAATGGTCAGTAGACCATGAGTTTTTATGGTTAGAGGATCATGAGATTATGCTAATCAGTAGACCATGCTTATGTTCGATGAAAGTGAAGGCCTTATGAGATCTGGTGGTCAATAGATCATGCCAATGTGTAGTTCAGTAAAATAAGCAAATTCAGAGTTGGCCAGTTGACAAGGCCTCATAAGTTGTATAGGTCAAAGGACTGATCGAGTTTAGCAAAACTAATGGTATTTGCATTTGAGTTTACTTTTGGTCAACAAATTGGACAAGTTTGAGCATGTTAGAATTGAGCTTATTGGGATTGAACAAGATGCTAGCCAATGGGATGGCCATGAGTTTAAGTAGTTAGCAAACCTTGAGTATAGATTGGGTTCCTAAACCTTGAGATAGAGCCAGTTATGAGACCCTAGGTTTAAAGTGGATCAATGAATCCTTGAGCTATATATGGGCTTTGTGTTGCCCTTTTGAGATATGCCAGGCTCAAGGTAGACAAGTTATGGAACCATCATAGTGACATGGTTGCGTGCAAAGATGAGCTCAGTTTAAGCAAAAGTGGGGGAGACTTGTGATTCCTTGTGTAACTAAGCCAAGGTAGTGGAGCTTATGAGATTTTTTAGCATGAGAATGAGTTTGAGATGGCATGCGTTAAGGTGTCACATCAAGGGTCAGCTAGTGGGCCACACTAGCAAAGTGACCTTGGAGGGGCCAAAAAGACCTAAGTTGTGAGATGACTGAAGTGTTTGAATGCCACCATGCTAGGGTCGATTGTGGGAGGTGCTATATGAGTGTGGTTGACCTAAGCATCACATTTAGAGGACCACATCAAAAAGTCAGTGCTATAGGCATGCTATTGGTGTGATAGGTCACATCCAACAGGGCATACCAATGTGTGGCAAAGAAAGTGGTCATTCATTCTACTGAGGGTCATGATCAACAAGAGTGCCTTGAGGTCACAACATTATGAGATCATGGTGGAAGCCATGTAGTGGCACATATAAGTAATTGAGATAAATTTTGGTAGTGAGACTTAGAGATAGGACAGAGGTGCAGTGGAGCTAAGATGATCCCTCTACATCAGCAAAGAATGAGTATTATGGGCAATGCCTCATTTGATAGGATGATGACTCAATGCTTAAAGGCATAAGTGAGGGACATATGAGAAAATGTCAACTATGTGGAACAAAAAGAGTTGGGTATGGTCTTAGCATCAATAAGGGCATTAACATAGTAAGTGGGAGAGAATGTCATGGTCAGGCCCTAGTGTGCCTCAGTCTTGCCATGACTAACCCTAAGTTGAGTAGCAAATGAGGCCTTATGGTCTTGACAGTGGTCTTAAAGCTATGTGTGAGCAGTGTAAGCCCTATATTATGTTGTTGATAGTGTGTGCGGGCAATGTGAGTGCTAGGCCCCAAGATGCATAGGCAAGTGTGAGCCAATGGGTGGGTGCTCTGGAGTCGGGTAGCCAATCGAGTGCTATTGGTCAAAGCCATGCATGGGCACCCTTGAATGGGTTGGTGGTGCAATGAGTGGAATGCCAAATTATGGTGGCCAAAAGACAGGTCACTAGGCCCTAAGTTGGTAGAACAAAGGCCTTAAGGTGGCTAGGAAGAAAAGTGTACCCATTTCAAATAGTCTTATGGTTCCTAGTAAGATGGCTAGGAAATCTCCTATGCTCTTTATAGGTGGATGACTGGTGTCAGGTCTCCACCACCCCTTTGGCTAGTATGCAAGTAGAGGTTGACTAGTCTAAAGTGAGCTACTTCTAGGCATATGTGGTTTCTAGGTGGGTAGGCATCATCAGGTCACGAGTGCAGCAAAGTGTCTCCTTTGGTCATCGTATACCCAAGGACAATTGGGACTGGTAGGCCTCGTATCATGCCTTTGTATTGAACCATGGGGTTAGATGATAGCATTCACTATACACCTCAATTTCCCCTCCTTGAGTTAATTCAAACAGTGACCAAGGATCATGAGATGGTGTTATGTAGGAGGGGAAGCATCGAGCCTGAAGGATTAGTGGGCTAGCAGGTAGGCACACCACTAAACCCTTGTGGCCATTCGGTAAAAGTGCATAACGGGTGGATAGCACACTCGAATTCCATGAGCTAGGCTGAGCATGATGTTGGGTGTCCATCATGCTTACAGGCAGCCTAGAATGAGGCTAAGGGCTATGGCCTTAAGATATGAGTTTTATAGGACGAGATGAGCCTAGTGTGGCTCTAGGCTGGCTTTTGACTAGCATCTATGCTGTGCCTTTGAGTTTGAGGCATGAAAGCTTGCGTTAGATACAAATAGCATGGCATTGGGTTCTCACCATGCCAGAATGAGATAATATTATGAGAACTGGGGCTATGCAACCTTATGAGCAAGATAGGTTTAAGCTAGGAAGAGCTCACTAGTATATGGCTTGAAGGATCGATATCAAGCTATCCATGGAGAAATGGACTTAAGAAGGGTAGACCCCAACTATGAGTAGTCTTGGAGTAGCACGGACGCATGGTTTTGGTCTAATGAACATGCATCCTAGGACACCCTGCATGTGTTGATGGTGTCCGAGGTAACTGCCCATAACAAAAGGCAACATATGCTTATAGTTTTGAGGCAACTACCTACACCAAAGACCATTTTCTACCTTTGCTGATTGAAACATGTGCTTTCACCTAGTCTAAATTGTGCCAATGCTAATCAAGGTATGTACCCTCACTAAGAGCCAGCATGTTCTGATGCTGGTTGAGGTAAGTGCTTGTACAAAAGGCCAGCTTGTACAAAAGGCCAGCTTGTGCCGATAGTGGTCGAGGTAAGTGCTCGTACCAAAAGCCAACTTGTGTCGATTATGGTTGAGGCGTGTGCTCGCACCATGCACTAGCTTGTGTCGATAATGGTCAAGGCCTTGGTTAAAGTTTGATTTTGAGCCCCAGTGTGCATCATAGTTGAGGCATGTACTGATGCCTCATTTTTTTGTCGAAGGTACCATCATCGGAGCATTACTAGAGAACCTGACTGGTGACAATGGGGGTTTAGGATTAGGGGAGGGGGCTAAGGGGTGTGCGCACATCATGTGTGATGGGTGCTAGTCCTTATACCTTATATTGGCCACTTATCCCCCGAGGAACCTCGACAACTCACACCCCCTTAAAGAGCATAAGAGCTTTTACAGGTTTATAGCCAGTAGCCATTCAAATGTCTAAAATAGAGATGTATTTTCCAAAATGCCACAAAATCTTCTACACTTTGATTTTTTAGCTGAATGTTTTTATGGATGCCAACAAAAATACAAGGATCAAGTATACCAAATTTAGAGCCAAAACTCCTTCTAAAAAAATTTAAAAAAATCCTTAACCACAAAAAATTCCAAAAATATGAAAAATAGAAATCAAGTCATCTTGCCATTAAACTTCACATGAAGGCTTAGGACGTTCCTTGTACCAAAACCACATGTTTGTGTTGCACCAAGACTACTCTTAGTGAAGGTCAACCTTTCTTAAGTCCATTTTCCTTGGATAGATCGTTATTGATCTTTCAAGCTGCATACTCATGAGCTCTTCCATGTTTTGACCTCATAGGGTCGTATGCAACATTTCTAAACTCAATATGGAGGAAACCAACTCCCATCATCTCATTAGCTTATGATTCTTAGGGTGGTCCCACACACCCATCTCTACTTGTAAACATCAAGGTCCTGACCACTGACCCACTTTACTCATAAGGGTGTGCTGCCTTGGTTCTTATGTTATTATCTTGTTCTAGCATGGTGAAAATCTGACACCATGCCCACCTACATCATATACAAGCTCTTATGCCTAGAACTTAAAGGCACAACTCCAATGCTGGTCAACAGCCAGCCCAGAGCCACACTAGGCTCATCTTATCCCACAAATCTCATATCTTAGGGCCTCAACCCTTAGCCTCATTCTAGGCTACCCTTACATATGATGGACACTCAACATCTTACCTATGTTGCCTCATGAAACTTGGGTGTGCCACCTTACTATAGCACACTTTTACCGATTAGCCATAAAAGTCTAACAGTGTGCCTACCTGCTAGCTCACTCATCTTTTAGGCTTAATGGTGCCCCTCCTACACAAACACCATCTCATGATCCTTGGTTATTGATCAAATTAGCTTAAAGAAGGAAAACCAAAGGGCCTAGCAAATGTTATCATCTAACCCTATGGTTCAACATAAAGGCATAATGCAAGGCCTACTAGTCCCAACAGTCGCCAAGCTTACTATGACCCAAGAAGACATTGTGCCATACTCATGACCTAATGATGTCCACCCACCTAGACACCACATGTGCCTAAGAGTAGCTCACTGCAGACTAGCCAAGCCTCTGCTCACTCATTAACCAAGGGAGTGATAGAGAGCTAACATCACTCATCCCCCTATAAAGAGTGTAAGAGATTTCTCAGCCATCCTACTAGGAATCATAAGACTGTTTAAAATGGGGATACTTTTCTCCCCAGCCATCTAAGGGCCTTTCTTCATCCAATTCAGGGTCAAATGACCTTACTCTTGGTCATCATAATTCTTAGATTCAGCTCATTGCTCCACCAACCCAATCGAGGTTGCCTGTGTATAGCTTCGATTGATAGCATCTGACTGGCTACCTAACTTTAAGGCACCTGCCCACTGGCTCGCACCTGCCTGTGCACCTTTGGGAATTAGGGCACACACTGCCCACACACTTTATCAAATCATGTTTCAAGGCTTACATTGCTCATGCACTATTCTAAGACCATTGTTTCAACCATAAGGCCTTAATCGCTGCTTAGCTCAAGGTTAGTCATTGTAGGACCAAAGCACACTAGGGCCTGACCATCACATATGGGCAGTGATTAAAACTTGAAAAGCTTAAGCATAATGTTCAAGTTTAGTGAAATTGAGCCAGGCCAAGGTGCAGGCATTGGTAAGCAATAAGATGAATTGATAAGCCAAAAAATGGCATTAGAATGGCAGAAATATGAAGATGTGCCTGAACCCACCTATTACACAGCCTCGACTCAAGATACCGATGTAAGGTGTGCAACCTAGTGTGTGTCAATGATGTTTGAAGGAATTGCTCACACAAAGGACCACTATGTGCCAATGATGGTCAAAGCATATGTTGAGACAAAAGGCCAACATGTCTCGATGGTGGTCAAGGCATGTGCATCTATCATGGTCCGTAAACTGGTCTAAGCCTAAAGATTTTCTTTGAGTCAAAGAGCAATTCCAATTCTGATGGTGTAGAGTTCGACTGCTAAGGGGACCAGGCCTTGAGGCCTACTAAAAGCCCAGGTCTTGAAGCTTACTAAAGGCCCTGGTCATAGGGAACTAGCCCAGAATAGTGGTTCAAGCAGAGATAAAGACTCTAAAGGCTTAGGCACGAGGTTCAAGTTTGGCAAAGTTAAGCTAGTCCTAGATGCAAGTGCTGGTGAGTGTTTATAAGAATTCACAAGCCATAAAAATGGCATTGGCATGGCAAAAATATAAAGATGTATCTAAACCCACCTACTGTTGGTCATGGTGCACATTGTGCATAGCCTAGGCCCATGATACTTATGCATGGTGTGTGATCCAACATGTGTTGATGGTGTTCAAAGGAACTACCTACACAAAAGACCAACATGTGCCACTAGTGGTTGAAGTATGTACCAAGACTAAGGGCCAACATGTCCTGATGGTGGTTGAGGTATCTACATGTTTCATGATCTGTAATTTGGTACAAGCCTAGGGGTTCACTTTGATCAAAAAGTAGTTCTAGTTCTAGTTCTAGTGAGCTAAGATCTGACAACAGGTGGACCAAGCCTACTAGAGGCTAAGGACTAGCCCAAAATAGTGGTATGGGTAGTGATCAAGACTTTAAAACTCAGCCAAGGTGTTCAAGTTTGGTAGAATTAAGCTAAGCCTAGGTGCGAACACTGGTGAAAGATGCAAAGGCACACAATCAGACCTAGGTGTAGACAGTAATGATTAAGGTGTGGGTGTATGATCAAACTCAAGTGTAGGAATACCTAAACTCAGTCTTGGGAGGGTCAAATTTGTGGGCTTCTAGAAGGCCTAATACTACAGCATAATGTTTGACAAGCTAGAATTATGCTGAGCACTTAAGTTTTGTAGGCTCACTTAGGTAGATGGACCCAATTCCTGGTCCAATGTTACATGGAGTTTGGCTTTAGATCAGAGCCTATCACACATGCACCAAGCGTCATTTGGTGTCGATGATGAGCAAAGGGCAAACAAATGCCTTAGGTGAGAGGTTCACGGTAAACATACCACACCAAGTGCCAGCATCTACCAAAGAGGTGTCTGAGGCAATAACCCACTCCAAGTGCTAGCATCTATCAAAGAGGTGTCCAAGGCAACAATTTGTACCAAGGGCCCACTTGTGCCAACAATGGCCAAGACAAGTGCCTACACTAAGTGCTAGCATCTGGTGATGGTGTTTGAGGCAACATCCTGAACCAAAGTGCCAAATGGTCTTCGAGGCAACAATAGGTCAACATCTACCAATGGTGTTGGATGCAATTGCCTATAGGAACCAAGGTCTAGGTGTTGTCGATGGCATGCAGGTAGAATCGATCCAAGGGCCTATTTGTGCAAATGGAGTTTAAGGCAAATACCTAAACCAAGGGCAAGCCCATCCCTATAACAAATGCCAAGGGTATTTAGTTGTCATTTACTTAGATGCTCGAGAGTGGGATGTCATCCCTAGACTAAATCAGTTGCAATGGAGAACACCATTCATCCCCAACCCTAGAGGGGTGTAGTGTAAAAAATTAAAGTGAGGAATTCAATGGGTGTGGGAAGAGGGATGAATCAAAGTGACAAAGGGCTGATCTTAGTGGATCATGACAGCAAGGCCACTTTGCCACTTAAAATACCCCATTGCATATTTAAGTCATCTACAAAAGATTCTACCCACCAATTGATGGGAATTAAGCTCGAATGAGGCTTACACTACTTTTTTTTCTTGGGGATTGTACCTATGACATGTGCCCTTATGGGCCATGGACCCTTACTGTGGGTCAGCAATTGGGAAATAGGCATGTGCATCACTTCTAGCCTAGATTTTGACTTAGAGGTATTCAATCATGATCCAATGTATGGCAGCTTTGTGCCATGGCTTTTCAATTAAGCACAATGACCAATTGTGCAAATCAATGGTTCCTCTCATATTAGGTTGATTACTATTGTGACCTAACATCAATAGGGTAAAACTAACCTATTTCATGATAGTCTAAACCTAGCTCACATTCCCTATTAGTGGGTGAACAATCCAACACTTGGTGAATTTTGCTTGACAATGATAGGAAGAACTAACATCGAAGGATGAAAAAGTAACGTCGCTAGGAATGCTTGGTTGCTACAAGCTAGTTATCCCTGCAATAACTTTTTTGACACCTTTAGCTTCAAATTCTGAAGGTTTAAAGGATTGATAGGCCATGCTTTCATGGTTTATATTTGTATTGGAAATTAAAAACAAATGAGCTTTTACCCATTTGCTCCACCTGAGATTTCTATTCTCGTTAAGCTCATCTTAGGGCACATGTATTATCTTTTAATAGATGTGCCACCCTAGCCAAACTCCCCACCTAACAATGTCTTCCACTTGGATCAACTAGCTAAGGCTAGCCTTGGGTCCAAAAGAAAGGATCACGCCTTGCCTCTTATTCATGGAATAAGTAAAACAATGTTAAAAGTAGTGATATTTCAATTTTGCCCAAGGGCTCGCACTTATCCTATAGCTCTCAAGTCATTTAAGAAAGTTAGACTAAAGTCAAGCTTAATAGGGTTTTCTTTCCCTATTGATTCTGCCAAGCTTGTTCCCTTGGTTGTGGTTTCACTAGATAGTAGACAATTATAATGGGAATCTCATTAATCCATTCATACGCGTCACTAATTAGATGACAAGGCATTTGGCTACCTTAAAAGAGTCATAGTTACTCTCGCTATTTACCTGTGCTTTGTTGAATTTCTTCACTTTGACATTTAGATCACTGCACAAAAATCACATTGCATGGGCATTTGTAAGAACCATCACAATGCATTGTCTTAATTAAATAGTCAATTCCCCCTATCCATACTAGTTATGAGTTAACTATTCATTATCTGAGGAAAGCCCCCTAAGAAACCTATGGAGACCCACATCTACCCTACAAGCCTTTAAAGCTTGATGTCCCTATCAAGCAAAGTCTAATCATAGGACCAAGATCACACCAGACATTGAACTTCTAGAGGTGGCTCCCTATCATGTAGCACTTAGCAACACCTATGATGTAGCACTTAATTATCACTGACTGATGACCTCTCTAATACCATTTATAGAGACCTACACCTAACTTATAAGGTATTGTCTACTTTGACCTGAAAGACTCACTGTTCTATCCCATAAAAGGTGCCTCACAAGTTTGGGTTTAGATCTTTACATATATATCATATCATATCCATATATTCTTCCAATGTGGGATTAGGGCATTATAAAGTTGTTCCCAGTTCATCCCCCAGCTAGAAAATGATGACCCATTCTCACCACTAGAGCAGCTTGAGTAGTGCACTAGCAGTTGATGGGTTTGGGACTAGAACCCTCATGCCTAGCCCTAAGATCTAATCCTTTTCCCAAGGTTACATATTCCATCAACTAGAGGCAATTCACCTTGTAAACCTATTACAACTATAAGTATGACCAAGCATGGATGGCACTTGATCCTCCAGATTTTCAAAGGCCACTAGGAATGAATCGAACACTATGTGACAAGTGTTGCTTTTCCAGTCGCTAGACCTTTCCTTTGGTTAAGCCGTTTCTAGGGTAGGCATGATGTTAAACAAAAAGGATAACTCTTCCTGAGGCCTCTGCCTATGTCTTTGGACTCCCTAACATTGCCATCAACCATCGTGTCCTAGTTCAAGAATTTTAAGCTAATTCCCTTTTTAAGCTCACATTAGATGCATTATCGGATCAACTTCCCCCATCTTTTAAGATTGATTAACCCTTGTGCAAGTGTCGTTCACATAAAACCTTTCCCCTTTCGACCTTCAAAGTTCTCATTTAAATATTTGCTACTACCACCAAGATGTGCACTGACAGTCACTCCGCCCAAGCTCATGCCTCAATTTTGCTACGATCATCGTGCCCCTACACATCGGGGCCTAACCTTGCCATGATGGCTGGAAATAGGTCATGAGCTTAAGCACCATCCATTTTGGGGCTAGTTGTTTGGTAGATGAATTGTTACATAGTTCTTAGAAGATTTTGACTTCCATGACCATCATCCTGCTATTTTAATCAACCAACACTCTTTATGGGTTTTAGGTTAACGTGCAGTTAGGCACCATAAATAAGTTTTTGGTTCATCCTGCATTGCCAATTTTGCATACTAAAAATGGCCCACTTGAAGCTTTTGATTTTGTGGCATGGCTCAATAATTTAATTGTACCATCCTACCTATTTAAAGTTTAAGAATAGGTCAAGCGCATTATGCCCTTGATGTCTCTAATCATTGGCTTTACCCGATAAAACTTGCTAAGTGGTCCAGTTATCCTGAGGGAAACTTTGGAAGAAACAAACTACTAGATAGTTCGATTAGTCTTTTGCCCTTATACCCTAGTCAAATGAATAATTTGCATATCTCTAAGGTCCTCCATAAGAGTTTCCTCTGGCTTTGCCTTGCTTAGGCATTATTCACCATCTTTCGGGTCCCAATAAGCATGCTCACACTTGAACCTTTCTTAGAATATCAAGGTCAATCGGTGGTGCACCCTCTAGGGATCCCACCAATTAACTTCTTTGCACCTTATGGGTGTTTTCTAGCCCGTTGACTCACACACATGTCAGACTCCTTGGTCTGTGTTTCAAGATGGACTAGATAAGGAGCCTATTGGTAGAAATTGGGAACATGCAAGTGTCGAGGCATGCCGAGATGGCACATGATGCATTCCATAATCACAAAGACGACATCTCCATCAGCATATTGAAAGCTCAGGCTTGGGCCACTATCATGACCCACATCGGTCCATGCCTCAAACCGATTGACGGACTAGCTCTTACCATTCCACATCCAATTGGCATGCATCACTGGCCCTCATTCGCTTCCTTCCTAACAATTTCAAGCACTCTTTGACTTTCTTTCCAAAGTCCTTTTCATCTTTCCCTCACGATACTTGTTCGCATTAGTCTCTCACCCATATTCAGCCTCAAATGGAATTTACCACTGATTGGGGCTACATTCCTAAACAACCCGAGTCACAAACAACGCTTTATGGTGTGATAAGGTCTAGGCACTTTGGGGCTTTCACCTTTTCCACCACCCCATTCCAAGGGACTTGTGTCCAGTCCGTTACTAAGGATGTTTCTCCAAACTATAATTTGGATGCTAGGGTGCTTAATTCTCAAGCTATGTTATTCCTAGTTCGATCACTGGTACTAGGGGAATCCTGGTAAGTTTCATTTTTTTTATTTATTGGTATGCTTAAACTTAGAGGATAATCTTGCTTTACTTGGGGTGGGATACGAGCATCGATCGAGCCATGTGAAGGGTCTAATGGGGTTTAGATAGACAATGAGCATGTATCATCAGAGATGAGGCACGCTAGGAGGTTTACCACTGACAGTCATGGCGCTATCATTGCTGGGGACTCACTTTCAGGCCAACCACAATTGACAAGATCATGACAGGCCATCTTCTACCCCTTTACCCAGAGTCTGTGAGGGGTTGGAGGGGTTGATGTTGCATGACACCCAAGCAGGTCTACCCTCAACCTAATGGCTTGGGGTGTAACTTTTTTTCACAAACTCGATGGTTCATAGGATGCTATGATTCACACCAAGTATCACATTTCGTAACGTTTCCATTATCGATGGTCATTTTGGTTTTTCATGACAAAATGAGTCATGATGCTATCGACGCATGCATAGTAAATAGGATGGCAATGGCGCATGTGCTCTTTTTCATTCCAATTCTTAGCATGATTCACACCAATGGATAGGTCATTTGACTATGGGTGGTGATACCAATCATATTGCCTACCTAGGAGGTGGAATGAAGTGATCATCATGCCTACCTGGGGTCAGAAGTGACCAATAATTGGAATGATCTATCCCTATCATGATGAAATTTGTAAGATTACCTAGGCCTATTGGCCAAGGCTATGGACTCATTGAATACATCAATGTAGTGCACATGCGGCCCATAACATATAAGGGCATCACTGACTTGTTATTACCTCAAACTTCCTTAGCATAAGTGGCTAATGTCCCTCTAAGAATCTAGCCATGAAGGATCAACTTTACATAGCTAGTTAGCAGGCTAACATCTTGTTCATTAATAGAATTAGCTAGACATATTACTCCACCAACTAAGAATGGCCATGTACCACCACCCGTAGAATCAAGAAAGAGCACTCATTCTGTTAATCCTTACTATGTCTAGACCTAGTAAGTTTCCCTATGTTAAGTCAAATTAAATTATAAGATCCACTCTTGGTGGTGCCTTTACATCAATTCCTTTAAGTTTCAACCTTACGACCATACTCCCCCTAAAACTAGCTTTAGGATGGCACTAGCCTATGGATCTTTCTTCATATTATCTTCATTTAGCTTGTAAATATCTATCATGATTTTACTAGCCACCATCAGGGTGATTCTCCTAAGGGCAGCCAACTCTGTCTATCTATTCGATGCATTTGCCATTTGATTGGTCCTTCCAGCTGTGTGCTCAAAACAAAATTCAAATTAGGTTGAAAGTCCAGCCATCTAGCTTACTTAGTTGTGAGCCTCAGCTAGGTGAGAAATGACTAACTACCACATTATTAATCTTAATTACAAATTGTGAACCGAACAAATAATGTTGCCATGTTTTCAAACAATTGATTATAGCCAAGAGTTCTTTCTCTTGAACCGTATATCTCTTTTTGGCTTCACTTAACTTTCAACTTTCAAATGCTATCAGGTGTCATTCTTGCAAAAGCACTCATTTAATAGCGAAATTAGATGCATCTATTTGAACTTCAAATGGCTTCCCAATGTCAGGGAGAGCCAAGACAAGGTCCTTCATCATGCTTCCTTTAAGCCTTTAAAAGCCTCTTGACATTCACTTGTCCAATACCACTTATGCTCTTTTTTAAATACCTCTATGAAGGCCTTGACTCTATGAGAATACCCTTCCACAAATCTCCTATAATACTTGGCCAATCTAAAAATGAGTAGAGTTCACTGATATTCTTCAGTGTTGCCCACTCCTTGATAGCCCTAACTTTTTTCATGTCCATTTGAATGTGGCCTTGTTTAATAATGTGGCCTAGGAAGTGAATCCATGTTTGAGCAAATGCACATTTCTCTTTTTTAACGTACAACTAATGGACTTATAGTATTTGAAACACAAGACACAAATGTTTTTATTGCTCTTCTAAGGTAGAACTATAGACCACTATGTCCTCTAAATAGATGACCACAAACTTGTCAAGAAAGTCATGGAACACTTGATTCATCAAGCGAAAAAATGTGGTAGGAGCATTAGTTAATCCAAAAGGCATAACAAGAAATTCAAATACACCATACCATGTTACACAAGTGGTTTTTAGCTCATCTCTTTTAGTAATTCTGACCTGATGTTAGCCATATCTCAAGTCCAATTTGGAGAAGTACTTAGCCTAGTTTAGTTGATCAAACAAATCCACAATAAGAGGGATAGGATATTTGTTTCTCACAGTGACTTTGTTCAAGGCCCTATAGTCTATACACAATTGTAAACTCCTATCACGCTTTCCTGAAATAGCACGAGTGCCCCAAATGGTGCTTTCGATGCTCTAATGAATCTAGCTTGTAAGAGCTCATCTTTTTCTCAATTTAGCCAACTCTGGTGGACCGTGTAATATGGGCCTTTAGTTGGTGTCTTAACTCTCAAAAAAAGCTCAATCTTATGGTCAATTGATCTTTAAAAAGGTAAGATCTTGGGCAATTGCTCTAGCATCACATTTTCAAACTCTTCCAATACTTTCTGTGCCCCATCGGGTATCGATTCCAACTTAATTCCATCTTTATAAATTGACATGGCCACATAGAAAAGCTTCCCTCTCTTTACCTCTTTCTTGAATTGTAATGCTGAAGTCATTTTCTTCTTATGCTTAGGGAGGATCATGGTTGACACAAAACATGGGTGTTCCCCCAAGAACAATAGACAACTAGTAGTGAGGATTAGGATCACCTGAGCCAATATCATGAAGGTCAATCCTAGAACAACTTCAAAGTCATCCATAGGGATTACTATGAAGTTTACGTTTCCTTCCCATGGCACTAACTCAGTCATTAAACTTTTAGAGCTTTCACTAATCACAAAGGTTGGTGAGTTAACCGCTTTCATTTATGCACCATCCTTATTAACCTTGAGACTACATATTTTTGCTTCCTCTAGTGCATTCAAGGTATTGATTACACTTGTATCTACTAAGGCCTTTGTGGTTTTACCATTGAATACTAAGTCCACATACATTAAACCTCTCCTAGGTTCTTTCTTTATCATGTTTAGTTAGGTACAAAGGGCACTAAAAACCATATTGAGCCCATCCTTATTGGCTCCCCCTCAACTTCTTTGACAGTTTTGTGCACTTTGGAAAACTATTGAAAAGAGGCTATCAGAGCATTAAGGGCACCTCTATATAGGCATTCAGCCACTTGATGCAACCCATGGCATAGGAAGCAAGTTAACAGTTGCTTTGGCTTTAAATTTAATGCATTGTTTACCTTGGGTTGGGTATTGTCTTGACCAAAAGGCCTCCTATCTAATCCCTCACTGAAAGGTCAATCCACTTTGGCCATCTTTCCCCCATTCCCAAAGTTGTAGTTACTGTCACCTGATGGAGGGTTATTTCATTTTGAAGAGCTATCATTATAGTCATTAAGACATTTGGTGACAAGGATGGTAGTGGCCACTTCTTTCACCTTTTATCTTTGTAATTCTAGCTTGGCCCAAGGTTTAAGGCCCTTAAGGAAATAAAACATCTTATCATTTTCAGACATGTCTCTAATGTCTAACATGAAGGTAGAAAAGCTCCTTACAAACTCCCACATCATTCCCATTTGCACCAATTCTCAAAGCTTCCTTTAGGCCATATACTCCACATTCTCAAAGAAGAACTAGTTTCTCAATTCCTGCTTAAGATATGCCCAACTTTTAATAGGGCATTCATCATTTACAAATTTTAAATGCCATTATAGCTTGGCATCTTTGGTAGGGTACATTGAGGCCATTACAACCTTATCCTCCTTTGATTCTAAGTGATAGCTTGAAAGTATTATTTTATGTCAAATAAGAAGTTTTCAAGCTGTTTGTTATCTCTTGCCTCATCATAACATGAGGCTCTGACACCTTGGCCTTTTTCCCTTTCCTTATCAAGCTAGAACTCAACCTGGCCACAGCTATTTGTAATGCACCCACTTAGCCCTAAGTTCTCCAAACTCTCTATAGAATACACTCAAGGCATCTTTAGTCTCCTCACCCGCTCATCACCTAGTTGCCAACCCACAATAAGGGCCCATAGGCCCCAAAAGCATGTGTTATAGGTGTAGCCACTAGGCATACAAGTTGCACGGGCCTTCTTAGAGCTCAATTCCCATCGAGTAAGGGGTAGAATCCTTTACAGATGACTTAAATATGTGATAGGGTATTACAAGTGGTAGAATGGCCTTGCTACCATGATCGACTGAGATTCAACCCTTTGTCACTTTAATTCGTCCCTTCCCCCCACACCTACCAAAGTCCTCTCACTTTATTTTTTTACATTACCCTTCTAAGGTTGGGATGAATGGTGTTCTCCATTGCAGTCAATTTAGCAAGGGGTAGACAACCTTCTTTTAAGTGTTCAGATAAATGAAAACCAAATATCCTTGGTGTTTATTAGAGGGACAAGCTCACCCTTACGGCGGACACTTGCCTTGAACTCCATCGACACACTAGCCCTTACATCAGTTTTGCCTACATGCCATCAATAGCACTTGGCCTTGGTTCATACAGGCAATTGTATCCAACACCATTGGTAGATGTTGGCCCATTGTTGCCTTAAAGACCATCAGTAAATGCTGGCCCCTTATTTCAAGATGTTGCCTCATACACCATCACCAGATGTTGGCACTTACAGTGACCATTATTAGAAAAAATAAGCCCTTGGTGTGGGTTGTTGGCTTAGATACCTCTTTGGCAGATACCAGCACTTGAGGGGTTATTGTCTTAGACATCCCTTTGGTAAATGCTGGAACTTGTTGAGGCATGTGTACCATGACTCTCCCACTCAAGGCACTTGTCCACCCCTCAATTGCCATCGACACCAAATGGCACTCGATGTATGTGTGATGGGCTTTAGTCTTAAGCCAAACTCTATGTGGCCTTGGATAGGGAATTGACTCCATCTATCTAAGTTTGCCTATGAAACTCAAGAGCTCAACATAATTCCAACTTGTCAAATATTGTGCTATAGTATAGGCCTTCTAAAAGCTCATAAATCTGATCCTTTTAAGACTATGTTTAGGCACACCTATACTTGGGTTTAACTATACACCCGTGCCTCGATTATTGATGCCCGTATCTAGGTCTGACTGTGTGCCCTTGTATCGTTCACTAGTACCCACACTTGGGCCTACCCTAATTCTGCCAAACTTGAACACCTTGCCTAAGTCTCGGAGCCATGATCACTGTTTCTACCACTATTCTAGGCTAGTTCCCTTTGACCTAGGCCTCTAGTAGGCCTCTAGTAGGCTTCAAGGCTTGGTCCTCCAAGCAATCAAATCCTATCCCACTAGAACTAGAACTACTCCTCAACTCTAAGAGAACCCCTATCATTAGACCAGCTTGCAAACTGTGACATATGCATAAGCCTCAATCACCATCAAGACATGTAGGCCCTTTAGTCTTTACACATGTTTCGACCACCATCTGTACATGCTGGCCATTTGTGTGGGTAGTTTCCTTAAACACCATCGACACATGTTAGCCATGCACCACATGTAGGATCTTAGGCCTAGGTCGTACACCATGCATACTATGATCTAGCAGTAGGTGGGTTCAGGCATATCTTCATATTTCCATCATGCCAATGCCATTTTTATAGGTTGTAAGTTCATATAGGTGCTCACCAACACCCGTAAATGGGCCTGGCTCAATTCTACCAAATTGAAATGAAATGTCTAAGCCTCTAGAGTCTTAATCATTGCCTGTACCACTATTTTAGGCAAGTTCTCCTCAACCTGGACCTTTAATAGGCCTCAAGGCTTGGTCTTTCTAGCAGTTGGACCTTATCCTGTTAGAACTAGAACTGTTCCTAAACTTGAAGAGAACCCCTAAGCCTAGACTAGCTTACAGACTGTAACACATACGTATGCCTCGACCACCATTCTTAGCAAATTAAAGTGCTCAAAGTACTCCTACGTTTGTATACATTAACATGGGATAACATCATAGGATTTTAGTCCTATTGTGTTGGCCTGCGGGATAAAAGTAATGATTAATAAGGACAGTCAGCGGCATTCAAATTTCATAGTCAGAGGTGAATTTTTTAGATTTATGAAAAAGAAACAACTACAAAAGCATTTGCCAATGATTTTTTCAATAATCAAGAATGAAAGTTGGGGGCTCAAAGACTATCAAATACCATCATAGTCTCAACCATAAACAATGTTAACCAACAATTAATGGATGTTACTTTTAGGACTCCACCAACACCTTATGAGAAATCAAAGTCTTTAGGTTCCATAGGGGGTCACAAGACTGAAACTTAAAAGAATTTATGAAAGGGCAACACTAGGAGTGGAGTCTGTGGCTTAATTTGACTTAACACGAGAAAACTTACCAAGTCTAGACATAGTAAGGTTTGATAGACTGAGAGCTCTTTCTTGATTCTATAGGTGGTGGTGCATGGCCATTCTTAGTTGGTGGAATGATTTGTCTAGTTAATTCCATTAACGAAAGAGACCTCTATCTAATAACTAGCTACGCGGAGGTGATCCTTTATGGCTAGCTTCTTAGATGGACTATGGTTGCTTAGGTTGAGAAAGTTTGAGGCAATCACAGGGTTGTGATGCCTTTAGATGTTCTAGGCCACATGCATGCCACACTAATGTATTCAATAAGTCCATGGCCTTGGCCGATAGGCATGGGTAATTTTTAAACTTTAATCATGATGGAGATAGATCATTGCAATTATTGGTCTTCAAAAAGGAATTCCTAGTAATTTAAGTCATCAGCTCACATTGACTATGTCTTTGCTCTTTGTACACATTGCCCATTACTCCAAGCAATTGAATGGTCCGATAAAGTGTTTGGATCACGGTGACATGGATGGTTCTCTACTCATGAAACTTATCATTTAGAGGGTGGAGAAGTTGTAACAAGGTTTTCATAGGTGAACCTACTAAAACATCATTATTGAAACCCACTCATCAAATGACCTGCGAGTGCATTAACGAAACACTAAGGGGACGAGGGTACTTTCATGCCCTGAGCCCCTTCTGGACCTTAACAGGCATGAAGGTCACTTGCTCTACCTTTTAGACAACCGAAACGATCAGTATCACCACCCGCGATCGAATAACAAACCACTAGTGTGAATCAGGTCAAGGAACCAAAATGAAAAAAAGCACATGTGCCATCACCATCCTATTTGCGGTGCATGAGAGGGTGGCATTATGACTCCTTTTGTCACGAAAAACCAAAATGACTCTCGGTAACAAATATCCTAGCTCTCACATCGATGAAAAACATAGTAAAATATGATACTTTGTGTGAATTGTAAAATCCCATGAACCATCGAATTTTTGAACGCAAGTTATACACTAAGCCATTAGGCTGAGGGCACACATACCTAGTTTCATGCATCATTGCCCCCTCAAACCCCCCACCTGTTAAGCATTAGGTGTTAAATTGTGAGAAGTGTTCAAGTGTGAGCATGTCTATTATGACCTAAAAGATGGTGAAATATGCCTAAAAAGGGGGAAGCTAGAGTAAACTTTGGTGGAGGCCCACAATGATACTAACTTGCAGATCATTCATATAACTTGGGTATAGGGGCAAAAGACTTATCAAACCATCTAATAGCTAGTTCCCTCCAAAGTTTCCTTTAAGATAGCTAAAGCCCTTAGCAAGTTCTATAGGGTAAATCCAATGATTAGATGTATCACAAACTTAATGCCCTTGACCTATTCTCAAACTTTAAATAGGTAGGACGATGTAGCTACTTCATTAAGCCACACCATGAAATCAAGAGCTATAAGTGGGCCATTTTTGGTAAGCAAAACTGCTGATGCAAGATGAATTGGAAGTCAAGTTATGGTAACCAATAGTGCACTAACCTAGAACTCATTAAGGGTGTTGGTCAATTAAGACAGCAAGACGATGGTCATGAAAGTTAAAATCCATGAAGAAGTGTGTAACAACTCACCTGTCGAATCAACTAGCCCCAAAAATGGATGGTGCTTAAGCGTACAACCTATACCTAACCATCAAGGGAAGGGCTAGGCCCCATTGAGTAGGAGATCATGGTGGTCATCACAAAACTTGAGGCACGAGCCTGGGTAGAGCAACTATCGATGTAGATCTTGGTGGTAGTAGCAAATATTCAAATGAGAACTTTGAAGGCTGAAGAGGGGAAAGGTTCCATATGAACAACACTTACACATGGGATAATTGATCCTAAAAGATAGGGGAAGCCCATTCGACAGCATGTTCAACATGAGCTTCGAAAGGGAATCAGGTTAAAATTCTTGAACTGAGATGTGATGATTGATAGCAACGTTAAGAAGTCCAAAGATGCTAGTAAGAACCTCAAGAAAAGTTACATTTTCTATTTAACAACTTTCCCACCCTAGAAACAACTAAGCTAGAGATAGGGTCCAACAGTTGGAAGAGTACCACATCTCAAATGGTATCCGATGCACCACCAGGCCCTTGCAAATCTAGAAGACCAAATGCCATCAGTGCCTAGTCATACTCATAATCGCATCAGGTCTCCAAGGTGAATAGCCTTTGGTTGATGGAACAATGTAGGCAGAGAAGTCGACAAAATGGATTTGTAACCTCAGGAAAAGGATTGGCTTTGAGGGTTGGGAATGAGGGTCCTAGTCTCAAACCCCTCGATTACTGGTGCACTACTCTAGCTATTTTCACAGCAAGGATAGGTCACTGCAATCCAGTCAGGGGAGGATTAGGAATGGCTCATTCGGGGACCTTTCTTACGTGATGAACAGTCAACTCAAAATTGGAACAAACAAGGGGAATCTAACTATTTAATTAAAACAAATCATTGTGATGGTCTCTATGGATGCTCACACAATGTGATTTCTACCCAATGCTCTGAATGTCAAAGTGAAGAATTCAACTAAGTGTAGGTAAATGGTATGAGTAATTATGATTTTCTTAAGGTAGCTAAATGCCTCGTCATCTAGTTAGTGACACACATGAATGGATTAACGAGATTCCCACTATTCCTATTTACTACCTAGTGAAACCATAGCCAAAAGAACAGGCTTGGTAGAATCAATGAAAAAAGAAGACCTTATTAAGCTTGACTCTAGTCCAACTTTGTGCAATGACTTGAGAGGTGTAGGATAAGTGGGAGCCCTTAGGCAAAATTAAAATACCAATACTTTTAATGTTATTTTACTTATTTTGTGAATCAAAAGAGGGGCACAACCTCTTTTTATACACCAAAGGTTGACCTTGGTTGGTCGATCCAGATGGAAGACATTGTCAGGTAGGGAGTTTGGCTAGGGTGGCACAATTTTTAAAAGATAATGTAGGTGTCCTAAGATGAGCTCAATGAGAATACAAATCGTATGTGGAACAAAAGGGTAAAAGTTCATTTGATTTTGATTGCCAGTATAAATATAAACCATAAAAGCATGGCCTATCGATTTTTTAAACCTTTGAATTTGATGCAAGAGGTGTTAGAAAAGTTACCATAGGGATAACTAGCTTATGGTAGCCAAGTGTTCATAGCGATGTTGCTTTTTGTTCTTTTGATGTCAACTCTTCCTATCATTGTGAAGTAGAATTCACCAAGTGTTGGATTGTTCACCCACCAATAGGAAATATGAGCTGGGTTTAGACTATCATAAGGTAGGTTAGTTTTTCCCAACTGATGATAGCATCACAATAGTAATTCAACCTAGTATGAGAGGAACTATTGACTCACATAATTGGTCATCATGCTTGGTTAAAAAGCCATTGGTACGAAGCTACCATGCACTAGATTATGACTAATTGCCTCTAAGTTAGAATCTAAGCTAAAAATGATGCATATGCCTATCGCCCAATTGTCGACCCACAGTAGGGGCCATGGCCCCCAAGGGCATATGTTGTAGGTGCAGCCCCCAAGGAAGATGAGCCGTACAGGCTTTCTTAGAGCTTAATTCCCATTAAGTGGTTGGTAGAATCCTTTGGAGATGACTTAAATATGTAATGGAGTATTGTAAGTGGCAAAGTGGCCTTATGGCCATGATCCATTGAGATTCAACCCTTCATTGCTTTGATTTGTCCCTTCTCTACACACCCATTGAAGTCTTCTCACTTCATTTCTTTTATAGTACACCCTTTTAAGGTTGGGGATGGATAGTGTTCTTCTCCATTACAATAGATTCGGCTGAGGGATGACATTTCCCCTTCGAGTGTCCAAGTAAATGACAACCAAATGCCTTTGGTACTTGTTTCATGGATGGACAGGCCCTTGCATCATACTCAATTGGCACACACTGGCCCCTGCATTGGTTCTACCCGTATGCTATTAATCACACTTAGCCCTTACTTCATGTGGGCAATCACATCCAACACCATCGACAAATGCTGGCCCATTGTTGCCTTGAACACCATCAATAGAAGCTAGCCTATTGTTGCCTTCAACTCTATCAAAGATGTTGGCTTTTTGGTAGAGGATGTTGCCTTAGACACCATCAGCAGATGCTGGCACTTGGTGCAGGTGTCACGAACTTTGACCTTAGACTCAGAATCCGTATGGCCTTAGGCTTGGAATCTCCTCTTTTATGCCTAAGTTAGCCTAAAACATAAGCGTGCGGGCACTAGAACAATGGGAAGGGTTGATTACACAAGTTAAAGAGAAACAGGTTAACAAGGCAGAATGCTAGAATATGCTGTGTGTTCACTGAAAAAGAAGTGTTTGATGGTGTACTAATGAGGGTGGAGCAGCCCTCTATTTATAGTTGAGGCTCTAGCTACACTTAATGGCAATATCCCTAGAATAAAGGCTAAAATCATGAGATTACACAGATTACAATCAATCAGGATTCTAACTCTTGATTTCTAGGGTCAATCAAATTTACCAAGAGGCTCTTGCTGATCCTGCAAGCTTTCAGAATGTTCACTTGCATATCTAGCACCTTGGGCCCTTTTGGATATGGTACGGGCAACCTACTGGCTAGGCCTTGACCTCACGGGTTGGCCTGCAAGCTGGGCAGGCATTTTGGTCTCGTCTCCTAGGCCTTGCAAGCAAATACCCACCAGTGCACCTGGTTTGTGGGCCTCAACCTCTGGCTCGCGTGCTGGTGTGCCTGATGTACCCGGTGTGCCCATCCAGGACATGACATTCTCCCCCACCTGATTACACAATGCCCTCATTGCGTCTTTTTCATGGTACTACCTGATCTAGTCCCCAAACTGCCATAAGTCCTTTGTTGGTTCCTAGCTCACCTCACTATTTGAAAGTCCCTTCCAGCACACCAAGTACTCTTGTCTTGGTTGATAGTTCTTTTATCTCACCTTCCGGTCAGCTATGATGCTGTGGACCTCCTTCTCATATGAGGCCCTTGCTCCCAATAGAGCATGCTTTGACTCTGTCCGTCCTGGATCTCCCTCATCCTTATGGAATGGCTTGAGCATGCTCACATGGAACATCGGGTGTACCCTCGACTTAGGTGGCATATCCAGCTTGTAGGCAACCTTGCCTACCCTCTTAACTACTCGAAAAGGTCCATCATACCTTCAGACTAGGCCTTTGTGCAGCCCCCTGTGGCGTACAATGGGATGCAGCTTCACCAACACCAAGTCCCTAACCTAGAACTGCACATCCTGCCTATTTTGGTCTGCCCATTTCTTTGACCTCTTGGCCACCTTGTGTAGACAGACTCTGGCCAAGTCAGTTTGCTCCTGCCATGCCTTGGTAAACTTGTATGCTACTGGATTCAACCCTGTATAACTTGTAGGAATCGAATCGGGTGTTAGTGGTTGCTGACCTATCACAACCTCGAATGGGCTCTGGTTCATTGCCTCGCTCCTTTGTAAGCTGTAGGAAAACTATGCAACATCTAGTAGCTTTGGCCAGTCCCTTTGTATGGCACTCACATAGTGCCTGAGGTAGACCTCCAATAGTCTATTCACACATTCTGTCTACCCATCAATCTGCAGATGCATGCTAGTGGAAAAGTTTAAGTCTGACCCCAATAGCTTGAACAACTTAGTCTAGAACCTGCCTATGAAATGCCCGTCCCGATCATTAACAATGGTCCTCAGCACTCCCCAGTACTTAACCATGTTTTTCAAGAACAATCGAGCTGCCTCCTAGGTTGGGCAGTCCTTGGTTGCTGGAATGAAGATTCCATACTTGGAAAACCTGTCCACCACTACCATAACGCTTCCAAACCCTTTTACTTTAGGTAGACTGACTATAAAGTCTAGAGAAACACTTTTCCATGGTTGTTCTGGCACTGGCAATGGCTCCAAGAGACCGCTTGGTTTCTTGAGCTCTATTTTGTCTTGTTGGCACACAAGACAAGTCTTCACATAGGCCTTCACATCATCCCTCATATGCGGCCAGTAGTGTCGATCCTTGATCAGCGCCAAGGTACGGCTCACTCCTAGGTGTCCAGCCCACCTTAAATCATAGCATTCTTGCAAAACTTCCTTGTGAAGCTTTCTGTGCTACGACACAAATAGTCTATTACCCCTGGTGTACAACAAACCATCCTGCACCCAAAATCGCCTAGTCTTACCTTGCTAGGCATACTCCATAAAAGCCTTGGCTGTAGGATCATGCGCAAGTCCCTCCTTGATGCATGGCACCAGTGACCTCTCTGGTTGGCTAATGGCAGCAAGGTTAGCCTTCCTGCTCAGGGTGTCTGCCACTAGGTTCGCTTGTCCGGGCTTGTACTCCATTTGGAAATTAAATTCTGTAAGAAAATCTTGCCATCTCACCTGTTTGGGGGACAGCTTCTTCTGTGTCTAAAAGTAGCTGGTCACCACATTGTCCGTCCTAACCACGAACCTTGACCATAACAGGTAATGACTCCAAGTGCACCACTGCTGTCATCTCCTTCTCTTAGACCGTGTACTTACACTCAGTCTCGTTCAACTTTCTGCTCTCAAACGTGACTGGATGTCCTTCCTGCATCAACATGCCCTCTATGGCAAAGTCTGATGCATCTGCATGCACCTCTTACGACTTGGCATGGTCTGGCAAGGCCAAGACTGGCTCCTCGATCACAGTCTACTTCAACCTGTCAAAGGCTTCCTGGAACCCTGCGTTCCACTCCCATGCTCTCTTTTTCTTGAGCAAGTCAGTCAATGGCATGGCTATTGCTGAGTAACCTTCGATGAAGCACCTATAGTAGTTAACCAACCCAAGGAATGATCTCAACTCAGTGACCTTGGTCGGCGGTTGCCATTCCAGGATGGCATGCACCTTGCCTTCATCCATGTATATCCTGCCACCTCTCACTATGTGGCCTAGGAACAGGATCTCCTGCTGGGCAAATGAGCACTTCTCCCTCTTGACATATAGCTTGTGCTCCCATAACACCTTGAACACCTGTCTCAAGTGGTCTACATGCTTTCCCAAAGTCTGGCTATAGATCACAATGCCATCCAAATAAACCATAACAAATCGATCAAGGAACGACTAAAGTATCTTGTTCATAAGGGTGCAGAATGTTACTGGGGCATTCATGAGTCTGAAAGGCATCACCAAGAACTCATACGAACCATACCGAATGACACATGCTGTCTTTGGCTCATTTCCCTCCACGATCCTGACTTGGTAGTAGCCCGACCTCAAATCCAGCTTGGTGAACCACCTTGCACTCCCAAGTTGGTCGAACAAGTCCGCAATGAGTGGGATAGGATACTTGTTCTTGATGGTCAGCTTATTCAAAGCCCGATAGTCTATGCACAGCCACAATGACCCATCATGCTTGCACTGGAATAGAACCAGTGCACCATATGGTGCCTTCGATGGCCTGATGAAGCCAGCATCAACTAACTCTTTGAGCTGCTTCCTTAACTCTTCCAACTCTGGTGGGGACATTCGTTAAAGGGCTCTAGCTGACGGCTTGGCCTCGAACACCAGCTCGATCTTGTGGTCCACCTCTCTCTTAGGTAGTAGCTGGCTAAGCAGCTTTGCAGGCATCACATCGTTAAAGGTCTTCAGCACCTTTAGCACCTCCAAGGGTGACTCGATCTCCTTCTCCCTTTGCTCATCATATTTTAGGGCTACCAAGAAGGTGTCTTCTTCTCTACTTACCGTCTTGGCAAATTGGATGGCTGACACCACCCATGACCCAACTCTAGACCCTCTCCTCAATGGCACTAAGCATTGGCACCATGCATCCAAGATGCAAACACAATCGACAAAAGGCACAAAGAAGGCATTAATCTGAACAAGAAAATCTAATCCAATCACAAACTCATAGTCATCAAGGGGTATTACCTCTATGGTCTCCTTGCCTTTTCAATCTCCAACCTGTAACTCCACTCCCTGTGATACTCCAATGGCTAGAACCTCTTTGGAGTTCACCATTTTAATGGTACTAGTCCTTTTCTGCACCTTTAGTCTGAGCTTTCGGGCTCCATCACCTAACATAAAAAGATGTGAAGCACCTGTGTCCACCAGTGTGCTTCTGACTTGTAACCATCAGATCCATAAACATCAAGCCCTTTAGCTTATGGCTTCCCTTACTCTGTATAGCATTGAGCACTAACGACCCAAGCTTTGCTACCCCTGACTCTGGCTCCTCGTAAAACTCCTTGTCTATAGCAGCAAGCTTGCCCTTTTGTGGGCAATTGCATGCTATGTGGCTCCTTTCACATAGGTAGCATGCTAGTGGCTCTCGGTCCCCTTTTGCTTTCAACTTGCCTGTTGGTGGCTTTCTCTCGCCATCCTTGTTTGAACAATCTCGATCCCCATCCTTGGACTTCTGATCACGATCTTTCCCCTTGGACTGCTTCTTTCGGTCCCTATCATCCCTGCCCTTACCCTTAGGCTTGGAAGACTCAAACTTGTTCAGAGGCTTAAACTCTATCAAGGTTTCAGCAGTAGTCATGGCTTTAGCCAAGTCATGAACTTCCCTCTATTATAGCTCATGCTTCACCCATGGCTTCAGCCCATCCATGAAAGCAAATAAGGCATCCTTCTCGCCTAGATCCAAGATTTGTAGCATCAATTCAGAGAATTTTTAGATAAACTCCCTTATGTCCCCTTACTGGCTAAGCCTGCGTAACTTTGCCCACGCCTCATCATCGGCATACTCCGGGTAAAATTACTCTCTGAACTCTTTTTAGAACTCTACCTAGGTTCCAATCTTGGTGCTCTCACGCCTAACATCATCACACATGTACCTCCACCACAATAAGGCTACATCAATGAGATACATAGTAACGGTGCTTACCTTTATTGCCTCGTTCTGCATGCCCATGGCCTGAAAGTACTGCTCCATACCCCATAGGTAGTTGTCTACTTCCTTGGTCACCCTAGTCCCCTTGAACTCCTTAGGCTTGGAGACATCCAATCTGGACTTGGACACTCTAGCAAACATGCCATTTCCAATGGTAGCCTTACAAGCAACGAGCTCACTGGCAAGCTCTTCCATCCGCTAGCGCATGGCCTCTATGCCATCACGCAAGGTCAGCACTTCAGCCTCCAAGGCCTCATTCTTTTGGGTGATCACATCCATGCCTTTGTTGAGAGTACCTTGCAGCTTACCTTGGATCCCTTCTCCTATGAAGTCTAGTGATGCAATGTGAGTCTCCATTTTCTCAAGCTTCTCCCTCATGTCGCCCATGGTCACCTCCACCTTGGCCAGCCTACCATCCATGGTAGACCATATATCTCTTGAACTAGCTTTTCTACCTCTTTCATGCCCCTACTCTTAGGCCTTTGGTTGTTGGTTAGTAACGTCCCTTTGGGATGCCATCTCCTCAATCACAATCTAACATGCATAACATAAACACGCAGAATCGAACTTGCTCTGATACCAACTGTCACGGGCTCTAACCTTAAACTCAGAATTTGTGTGGCCTTAGGCTTGGAATCTCCTCCTTTATGCCTAAATTAGCCTAAAACACAAGCATGTGGGCACTAAAACAATGGGAAGGGCTGATTATGCAAGTTAAAGAGAAACAGGATAACAAGGCAGAATGCTGGAATATGCTGTGTATTCACTGAAACAGAAGTGTTTGATGGTGTACAAATGAGGGTGGAGCAGCCTCTATTTATAGTTGAGGCTCCAGCTACACTTAATGGCAATATCCCTAGAATAAAGGCTAAAATCATGGGATTACACAGATTACAATCAATCAAAATTCTAACTTTTGATTTCTAGGGTCAACCAAATCTGCCATGAGGCTTCTGCTGATCCTGTAAGCTTCTGCTGATCCTATAAGCTTCCAGAATGTTCACTTGCGTATCTAGCACCTTAGGCTCTTCTGGATGTGGTACGGGCAGCTTACTAGCCAGGCCTTGGCGTCATGGGCTGGCCTGCAAGCTGGGCAGGCATTTAGGCCTCGTCTCCTAGGCCTTGCACGTAAATACCCGCCAGTGCACCTGGTCTACAGGTCTCAACCTCTGGCTCGTGTGCTGGTGCACCTGATGTGCCTGGCGCACCCACCCAGGGCATGACACAGGCACTTACCTCGATCACTATTAGCACAAATAGGGCCTTGGTGTTCCTTCAGTGCTATTATGTTGAAGAAATTAGACTCCTTAAAGTAGGCCTATGCTTGTATATATTATTTATAGGATAACATCATAGGATTTATGTCCTATTGTGTTGGCTTTCAAGACTAGAGCAATAATTAAAACGGTTAGTTAAGGGCATTCCTATTTCCTAGTCAAAAGTGAAATTCTTAGATTTATGAAAGATGAACAACTAGAAAGTATTTGTCAAGGATGTTTTAATTAATCAAGAACTAAAGTTAGAGGCTCAAAGATGATCAGATAGCATTCTAGTCTTAACCATAAATGATGCCAAGCAGGGAGCGATGGATGTTACTTTTAGGACTCTACTGGTACCTTATGGATAGTGACTTGAAGTGAACCCATGGACCTAGATCAGCTTGTAGACCATGACACATGCATATTCCTTGACCAGCATTAGGACATGTTGGCCTTTGGTCTTGGAAAATGCTTTAACCACTATCGGCACATGCTGGCCCTTTGTGCTGGTAGTTTTCTTGAACACTATCGACACATGCTATGCCATGCAGCACCATGAGTATCCTAGGCCTAGGCCACGTACCATGCACACTACGATCAGGTAGTAGGTGAGTTAGGCACATCTTCTTATTTCTGCCATGCCAATGCCATTTTTATGGCTTTTAAATTTATATAAGTGCTCACCAGTGCCCGCACCTTAGCCTAGCTCAATTTTACCAAACCTAAACACCATGCCTAAGTCTCTAAAGTCTTGGTCATTGCCTGTAGCACTATTTTTGGCTAGTTCCCCATGATATAGGCCTCTAGTTGGCATTAAGGTTTGGTCTTTCTAGCAGTTGGACCCTATACTGTTAGAACTAAAACTACTCTTCAACTAAAAAAAAACCCTTGGGCCTAGACTAGCTTATAGACCATAACATATGCACATGCCTTAACCACCATCAGGAAATGTTGGACCTTGGTCTCATCACATGCTTCGACCATCACCGACACATGTCATCCCTTTCTATAGGCAGTTCACTCAAACACCTTCAGCATAAGCTAGGCCATGCACCATGTGTGAGTATCATGGGCCCGAGCTGCGCACCATGTGCACCACGACTAGATAATAGGTGGGCTTAGGCACATCTTCATATTTCTACCATGCCAATGCCATTTTTATGGCTTGTCAATTCATCTAAGTGCTCACCAATGCCCACACCTTGGCTTGGCTAAATTCTGCCTAACCTAAATGTTGTGCCTGAGCCTCTAGAGTTTTGATCACTACTCGTACCATTGTTTCGGGCTAGTTCCCCTTGACATGGGCCTTTAGTAGGCTTGAAGGCTTGGTTTTCCTTACAATCTGACCCTTTCCCACTGGAACTGGAACTACTCCTTAACTCAGAGAGAACCTATGGGCCTGGACCAACTTGTGAACTGTGACACATGCACATGCCTCAAGCATCATCGAGACATGTTGTTCTTTAGTCTTCGCACATGCTTTGAACTCTATCAGCACATGCAAGCCCTCTGTGCAAGCAATTCCCTTGAACACCATTGACTTATGCCAAGCTATGCACCAAGCACAGGTATCTTAGGCCAAAGTGATGCACCATGTGTACTATAATTGGCAATAGGTGGATTCAAGCACATATTCATATTTCTACCATGCCAGTGCCATTTTTATGGCTTGTAAATTCATATAACACTTGCTAGTGCCCACACCTGGGCCTGGTTTAATTTTGTTAAACCTGAACACTATGCCTAAGCCACTAGAGTTTTAATAACTACCTGTACCACTATTTGGGCTAGTTCTCCATGACCAAGACCTCCAATATGCCTCAAGGCCTAGTCCCCTTAGCTTTCAAGCTCTATGCTATTAGAACTAGAATTGTTCTTCGACTTGGGAAGAACCCTTCAACTTAGACCAGCTTACAGACTATGGCATATGCACATTTCTTGACCGTTGTCGAGACATGTTGGCCCTTGGTCTTAGCTTAAGCTTTGACCACCATCAACACATGTTGGCCCTTTTTGTAGGTAGTTCCCTTAAATAGCATCGGCACATGCGAGGCCATAACCAAGCATGTGTATCCTGAGCTTAGATCATGCACCATGTGCACCACGATCGAGTAGTAGGTGGGTTTACTCACATCTTCATCTTTTTGCCATGCCAATGCCATTTTTATGACTTGTAAATTCATATAATGGTCGCCAGCATGCTCACTTGGGCCTGGCCTAATTCTTTCAAACTTGAACACTGGACCTAACCCTCTAGAGTGTTGATCACCGTCTATACTACAATTTTAGGCTAGTTCCCTATGACTTGGACCTTCAGTACACCTTAAGGCCTACTTTCTCTGGCTATCAGACCCTATCATACTGGAACTAGTATTGCACCTTAACTCAAAGAAAATCTCTAGGCCTAGACTAGCTTGCGAACCCTGGCACATGCACATGCCTTAACAGCCATCAGGACATATTGGTCCTCGATCTTTGCACATGTTTTGACCCCCATTAACACATGCTAGCCCTTAGTATGGGTAGTTCCCTTGAACATCATCAGCACATGTTGGGTCGCACACCCCGTGCAGCTATCTTGGGCCCAAACTATGCGTTATGCACACCATGATCGAACAGTAGATGCGTTCAAGCAAATTTTCTTATTTCTGTAATGCCAATGCCATTTTTTTTAGCTTTTAAATTCATATAATGATCCCCTAAGCCTTCATGTGAAGTTTCATGGCAAGATGACTCATTTTCTATTTTTCATGATTTTTAAATTTTTTTTATAGTTCAAGATTTTTGAAATTTTTTTAGAAGGAGTTTTGGTTCCAAATTTAGTATAAGGGATCCTTATATTTTTGTTGGCATCCACCAAAAAAAAAATTCAACTAAAAAATTGAAGTGTAAAAGATTTTTGGCCATTTGAAAAAAGCATCCCCATTTTAGACACTTGAATGGCTACTGGCTATGAACCTACAAAAGCTTTTATACTCTTTAAGGGAGTGTGAATTATCGAGGTTCCTTGGAGGATAGGGGGCCAATATAAGGGCCAAAGACCAATAACCATCACTTAGGCCAAGAAAGTTTAATGCAATAACAGGCCTATGATGCCTTTAGATGTTTTGGGCTGCACGCGTTCTACATTAATGTATTCAACAAGTCTATAGCCTTGGCCGATAGGCCCGGGTAATCTTTGAAATTTCATTGTAATGGGGATAGATCATTGCAATTGTTAGTCTTCATCGAGGGATTCCTAGTAAGCATAAGTCATTAGCTCACATTGTCTATGTCCCTACCTTTTGTACATACCACCCATTACTCCTACCGATTGAATGGTCTAGTGAAGTGTACGAATCATGGCAACATGGATGATTAGCTACCCACAACATTATAAGAAATCCATTGAACCTCATCATTTAGAGGAAGGAGAAGTCATAACAAGGTTTCCAAATGTGAACCTGTGGAAGGATCATTGTTAAAACCTACTCAACAAATGACTTGTGGATGTGTTATCCAAACATCGAGGGGGGTGAGGGTGCCTCCATGCCCTGAGCCACTTTTGACACTAAGCAGGCACAATGGTTACTTTATTCTGCCTCCTAGGTAAGCGAAACGATCAGTATCGCAACCCATGACTAAATAACGAATCCTTGACATGAATCACCAAGGAATCAAAATGAAAAAGAGCACATGTGCCATCACCATCCTATTTATGATGCATGCAATGTTGGCATTGTGGCTCTTTTTGTCATGAAAAACCAAAATGACTCTCAGTAATTGATATCTTAGGTCTCGCATCAATGAAGATCATAGTGAAATGCAATACTTAGTGTAAATTGTAAAATCTCATGAAATATCTATTCTTTGAATGCAGGTTGTGCCCTAGGCCCTTAGGTCATGGGCACACCTGCCTAGGTGTCATGCACCATCGCCCCCTCTAACTCTCTACCCATCAGGCTCCTGGTGATGGAGGTAAAAGATGGCCTCCCATGATCTCATTGATCATGGTTGGCTTAAAAATGATTCTTCGACAATGATAGTGCCATGAACACCTGTGGTAAAGCTCTCAATGTACCTTGTCTTTGGTGATGCACATTCATTGTCCATCCACACCCCATCAAACCCCTCATACACTTGGTTAATGCTTGCATCATGACCCTAGATCATGAAAGATTAGTCGTTAAGTTTAAGCATATCAATAAGCAAAGGAAAAAAAACTTGCCAAGATTCCCTAATAATGGTGAACAAACCAGGAATAGCCTAGCTTGAGAATAGAGCACCCCCAGAGTCTAAATTGTAGTCTGGAGAAGCATCCTCAGTGATGGATGAAATCCCAAGTCCCCTAGAAAGGTGCATCGAAGAAAGTGGAAGCCCTATTATGCATGGATCCTATCGTACCACAAGGCATTACCTACGAGTTGGGTTGTTTGGGAATGCAGCCCCCAATTGGGTGATAAATTCTATCCAACGCTAAATATAAGTGAGAGACCGATAATTAACAAATACTGCAAGGGAAACTTAAAAAGGACTTTGAAAAAAAAGTCAAAAAGTGCTTGAAATTGTTAAGAGGGAAATGGATGAGGGCTAGTAATATGCCCCAGTCAGATGTGGAAAGGCAACAGCTAGTCTATCGATTAGCTTAGGGCATGGATCAACATAGGTCATGATGGTAGCCTAAGCTTAGGCTTTCAATATGCCCAACTACATGCTAATGTAGAACCCATAAAGGGTGTTGGTCAATTAAGATAGAAGGACATTAGTTATGGAAGTTGAAATCCACTAAGAAGTGTGTAACAACTCGCTAAATGAACTAGCCCTAAAAATGGATGGTGCTTAAGTGCACAACCTATACCTGGCCATTAGGAAAAGAGTTAGGCCTCGATGAATAGGAGCAACCATCAAAATAGATCTTGTTAGTAATAAAAAATATTCAAAGAGAACTTTGAAGGCTGAAGAGGGGAAAGGTTCCATGTGAATGGCACTTGCACATGGATTAGTTGACCCAAAGAGATGGGGAAGCCCAACAAATAGTGCATCCAGTGCAAGCTTCAAAAGGGAATCAAATTAAAATTCCTATACCAAGACACGATGGCTGTTGGCAATGTTAAGGAGTTCAGAGACATTGTTGAAAGCCTCAATAAGAGTTGTCATTTCCATTTAATGAACTACCCACCCTAGAAATGGCTCAACCAAAGGTAGGGTCCCATGGCTAGAATAGGATCGCATGTGTGTGGTTCTGGTGCACCCAGTGGCCCTTGAAAATTCAAAGGACTAAGTGCCATCCACACTTAATTATACTCTTAACCGCATTAGGTCTCCAAGGTGAATAGCCTCTGGTCAATGGAACAATGTAGCAAGCAAATTCAAAAAAATGGATCTGTAACCTCAGGAAAAGGGTTAGTTTTGAGGGCTAGGCTCGAAGGCCTAGTCCCCCCTCAGCTATCGATGACAACTCAAGCTACTCCCATGGTGATAATGGGTTGCCACGTGCCAATTAGGGGATGGACTAGGAACGTCTCCTTTGGGGGCTTTCCCTGGGCGATAAATAGTTGACTCAAAATTAGTACAAATAAGGGGAATTTGATTGTTTAATTAAAACAAAGCATTATGATGGTCCCTACAATTGCTCACACATTGTGATTTCTGCCTAGTGCTTTGAATGTCAAAGTGAAAAAATCCAACTAAGCGCTATAAATGGTAAGAGTAACTGTAAATCTCTTAAGGTAGCCAAATGCCTCATCATCTAATTAGTGACATACATGAATGGATTAATGAGATTCCCACTATCCCTATATACTATCTAGTGAAACCAAAACCAAGGGAATGGGCTTGGTAGAATTAATAAGGAAAAAGACCCTATTAAGCTTGACTCTAGTTTAACTTTGTGAAAAGACTTTAGAGGTGTAGGATAAGTGGGAGCCCTCGGGCGAAATTGAAATACCATTACTTTTAACATTATTTTACTTATTCTGTGAATCAAAAGCAGGGCACAACCCCTTCTTTTAGACCCAAGGTTGGCCTCAATTAGTCGATCTAAGAGGAAGACATTGTTAGGTAGGGAGTTTGGCTAGGGTGACACATCTATTAAAAGATAATGTAGGTGTCCTAAGATAAGCTCAACAAGAATAGAAATCTCATGTGGAATAAAAGAGTAAAAGCTCATTTGATTATGATTTCTAGTACGAATACAAATTGTGAAAGCATGGCCCATTGATCCTTTAGATTTTTTGAATTTAAAGTTAAAGGTGTCAAAAAAGTTATCATAGTGATAATTGGTTTGTGGCAGGCAAGCATTCATAGCAACGTTGCTTTTTGATCTTTCGATGTCAGCTTTTCCTATCATTGTGAAGTAAAATTCACCAAGAGTTGGATTATTCACCCACCAATAGGGAATTTGAGCTGGGTTTAGACTATCATGAGATAGGTTAGTTTTACCCTACCGGTGGTAGCATCATAACACTAATTCAACCTAGTAAGAGAGGAATCGTTGATTCGCACAATTGCTCATTGCACTTGGTTGGAAAGCTAGTGGCACGAAGCTATTGTGCACTAGATTATGATTGAATGCCTCTAAGTCAAAATCCAGGCTAGAAGCGATGCACTCACCTATCTCTCGATTGTCAATCCATAGTAAGGGTCCATCACCCTTAAGGGCATGTGTCATCGGTGCAACCCCTAAGGCAAACAAGCCACACAGGCCTCCTTAAAGCTTAATTGCCATTAAGTGGTAGGTAGAATCCTTTGCAAATGACTTAAATACATGATGGGGTATTGAAGTGGCAAAGTGGCCTTGTTGCCACAATCCACTAAGATTCAACCCTTTTTTGTTTCAATTTATCCTTCCCCCTGGATCCACTGAAGTCCTCTCACTTCATTTTTTTATACCACACCCTTTAGGGGTTAGGGATGAATGGTGTTCTCCATTGCAACTAATTTGGTTAGGGGATGACATCCTTCCCTCAAGCATCCAAGTAAACAACAATCAAATGCCCTTGGTATATGTTATAGGCCATGATCACCCTTGGTGTGGGAACTTGCCTCGAACTCTATTGGTATAAGGTGGCCCTTATATTGGTTCTACCTGCATGCCATCGATAGCACCTGGCCCTTGGTTCTTGTAGGCAATCACATCCAACACCACCAATAGATGCTGGCCCATTGTTACCTCATACACCATCAATAGATGCTGGCCCCTTGGTTCTAGATGTTACCTTGGACACCATCGCTAGATGCTAGCACTTGGTGCAAGCACTTGTCTCTACCACCATTAACACAAGTAGGCTCTTAGTTTGGGTTTTGCTTCAGACACCTTTTTAGCAATTGCTAACACTTAGGGTGGGTTATTACTTCGACACCTCTTTAGAAAATGCTAACACTTAGTGTGGCATGTTTACCATAACCCTTCCACCCAAGGCACTTGTTTGCCCCTTTATCACCATTGACACCAAATGGCGTTTGGTGCATGTGTCACAGGCTTTGGTCTAAAGCCAAACTCTGTGTGGCCTTAGACAATGAATTGACTTCGTCTACCTAGATCAACCTGTGAATCTCAAGCATTCAGCATGATTCTAGCTTGTCAAAGATTGTGCTGTAGTACTGGGCCTTCTAAAAGCCCATAAGTTTATCCTCTCAAGACTATGTTCAAGCATGCCTACACCTCGGTCTGATTGTGTGCCTACACATCACTCACCTTCGCCTGCACCTGAGTTTCATTTAATTTTGTTGAACCTAAATACCTTGCCTGAATCTCTGAAGTCTTGATCATTACCTATACCATTATTTCTCATGACCTGAGCCTCTAGTAGGCCTCAAGACATAGTCTCTTAGCTATTAAACCCTATCTCACTAGAATTAGAACTATTCCTCAACTCGAAGAGAACCTCTAGGCCTAAACCAGCTTGTAAACCATGACATATGCATATGCCTTGACAACCACTGGGACATGTTGGCCTTTGGTATCGACACATGCTTTGACCACCATCAGCACATGTTGGCACTTTGTGTGGGTAGATCTTTCAAACACCATTAGCCATGCTGGGCTATGCATCACTCATAGGTATCTTGGGCTTAGGTTGCGCACCATGCGCACTATGATTAGGTAATAGGTGGGTTCAGGCACATGTTCATATTCCGACCATGCCAATGCCATTTTTGTAGCTTGTAAATTCATAGAAGTGTTCACCAGCACTTAACCTAGGCCTAGCTCAATTCTACCAAACCCAAACACTGTGCCTAAGCCACTGGAGTCTTGATAACTATCCGTACCACTATTTTGGGCTAGTTCCCTTAGTCGAGGCCTCCAGTAGGCCTTGAGGCCTAGTCCCTATGATAGTCAAACGATATCCTACTAGAACTAGAATTGCTTCTCGACTCGAAGAGAACTCATAGGCCTCGACCACCATCAGGACATTATGGCCCTTGGTCTCAGCACATGCTTTAACTACCATCAATATATGCTAGCCCTTTATGTGGGCAGTTCCCTCAAACACCATTGGCACCTATTAGGCCACACACCATGCACACCATAACTGGGCAGTATGTGGGTTTAGGCACATGTTCATATTTTTGTTCTGACAATGTCATTTTTATGTCTTGTCAATTCATTTAAGCACTCACCAACAGTCACACTTGGGCCTAGATCAATTTTGTCAAACCTGAACACTATGCCTAAGCCTCTAAAGTCTTGATTACTACTTGTACCACTATTTTGAGCTAGTGCCCTATGACTTGGGCCTCTAATAGGCCTCAAGGATTGGTCCTTTGGTACCCTTTTCGCTAGAACTAAAACTACTCTTTGACTCAGAGAGAACCTTTAGACCTAAACTAGCTTGTAGACTATGACACAAGCACATGCCTTGACCACCATCAGGACATGTTGGTCTTTTGATTTGGCGCATGCTTCGACTACCATCGACACATGCTGGCCCTTTATGCAGGTTGTTCTCTCAAACACCATTAACACATGTTGGGCCACACACTATAAGTGGGTATCCTATGGTCGAGCTGTATACAATGCACACCATGAATGGGTAGTAGGTAGGTTCAAGCGCATCTTTCATATTTATACCATGCTGATACCATTTTTATGCTTGTAAATAAACATAAGTGCTTACTAGGGCTCGCGCCTAGGCCTGGCTTAATTCTGCCAAACCTGAACACCATGCGTAAGCTTCTAGAGTCTCGATCACTGCTCGTACCACTATTTTAGGCTAGTTCTCCATGACTTGGGCCTTTAGTAGGCCTCAAGGCCTAGTCTCTTTGGCATTCGAACCCTTTCTCGCTGGAACTTGAACTACTCTTTGACTCAGAGAGAACCTATAAGCTTAGACCAGCATACAGACCATGACACATGCAAATGCCCCAACCATTATTGGGACATGCTGGTCTTTGGTCTTCGCACATGCTTCGACCATCGTCAGTATATGCTAGCCTTTTGTACAAGCAGTTTGCTCAAAAATCAATGGTATATGCTAGGCCATGCATCAAGCACAGGTATTTTAGGCTCGAGCCACACATAACACGTACCACGACTAAGTAGTAGGTGGATTTAGGTACATCTTCTTATTTTTGCCATGCCAATGACATTTTTCTAGCTTGTAAATTCATATAATGTTCACCAGAGCCCACACCTAAGCTTGGCTCAATTTTGCCAAACCTGAATACTAGGCCTAAGCTTTTGAAGTTTTGATCATTACTTGTACTTTTATTTTGGGTAAGTTCCCTATAACCTGGACCTCTAGTATGCCTTAAGGCCTAGTCCATCTAGTTGTCAAACCCTATCCCATTAAATTTGAAATTGCTTATTGACTCAAAAAAGAACCCTAAGATTGAATCAGCTTGCATACCATGACACATGCACATGCCTCAACAACCATTAAGACATATTGGCCTTTGGTCTTGGCACATGCTGGCACTTGGTGTAGGTAATTCTTTCAAAGACTATCGACACATGCTTGGTCGTGTACCACACATGGGTATCTAGATTTTAAGTAGGCACATCTTCATATTTTTGTCATGCCAATGCTATTTTTATGGCTTGTAAATTCATATAACGATCCCCTAAGCCTTCATGTGAAGTTTCATGGCAAGATGACTCATTTTTTATTTTTTTTTATTTTTAAAAATTTTCACGATTTGAGATTTTTTGAAATTTTTTTAGTCAGATTTTTGGTCCCAAATTTGGTATATATGATCCTTATACTTTTTTTGGCATCCACAAAAATTCAGCCAAAAAATTGAAGTGTAAAAGTTTTTGTGGCCATTTGAAAAAAGCATCTCATTTCAGACACTTAAATGGCTACTGGCTGTAAACTTGTAAAAGCACTTATGCTCTTTACAGGGATGTGAGTTGTTGAGATTTCTTAGGAGATAAGGGGGCTAATATAAGGGCTAAGGACTAGCACCCATCACACATTATGCATACACACCCCTTGGCCTCCTTCCCCTAATCATTAAAACCTCTAATGTCATCGATCAAGTTCTCGATGATGCTTTGGCTATGATGTGCTAGGCAAAAAAATGTGACACTAGCACATGCACCAAACTAGCATATGCACCAAACTAGCACATGCACCATGGCCTAGCATCAAACTTCTGCAAAAGCCTTGACTATTATCGACATATATTGATGCATGGTGTGGTTTATGCTAGTGCATGGTGTGGGCACATGCCTCAACCATCATCGACATAAGCTAGGCTTTGGTACGGGCACCTGCCTTAACCACCATTGACACATGCTAGCCCTTGGTGAGGGCATATGCCTTGATTAGCATTGATAGAAGTTGGCCCTTGACGCAGGCAGTTACCTCGAACACCATTGGCATATCCTAGCCCTTGTTGTAGGTACTTACCTTGAACACCATTAGCATAGACTGGGCCTAAGTGCATGCACATGCCTCGACCACCATTGGCACATGCTAACCTTTGGTGTAGGATATGCTTATTTGAAAAAGGTGTCACCATTATTGATACTTTAATGTCTACTACTAGCATATCTATAAAATCTTTCATGCTCTTTAGGGATAGTTGTTTGGGCCTTCCTTCTCCCCCTATAGGGAGAATAGGTATGCATGATGGGCTTGTCATTACGTAAATCCACAGTAACATCCTTGGAGCAAAATCCAGGCCATGCATGAATTTTGGCCATGTTGTCTAGTAATCGGTTACTTCAGTGACCTACAAGAGCCTATAGCCTTGATCAATTGGCATGCATGTAAAAAAAAGGCTCGACCATGTCGAGCTTAAGTTTGTGCTTATAGCTGATGCTACCCTAGGCCCCGACCAAGTCCCTAAATCAGGCAATGGCTCTTTGGGGTTGTGTAAGTAGAAGTTATGGTAACGAGCTTGCTTTGGCAATGTCTCTTAAGTATTTGGTAATCTCATGGTCCCTTCTCGTCAACCATAAAAATGCCTTAGCTTGGCCAAGCCATGCATCCAATTAATGTTGCCCAAGACCCTAGGAACAAGTCCCTAAATCGAGCAACATCCCCCCTAGGGTGGTGATAATAAAGTTTACGAGTGCGATCTTAGCTAGACCAAGCATTGGTGGGGTTGTAATGTTGTTACCTATTAGATGGTAGGTATAGTCTCGTGGCCTTTGCTTGTGTTTTTCCCATGCCAAGCAGTTGTAGCATGGCCTCATATTTCATTTCCTTCACTCACTCATCAAGTAATCGATTGGGTGGGTTTTAGATTGGTGTGCATGAATACTGCCACTTGTATGTAATAGGCATATGAGTGGTGTTATGGTTATACATGTTGGCAAGCTCCATGCTCGGTGCATTAAACTATCAACCTATCATCCTTTTTAATCTCCCCTCATGTGGTCATTATACCTTGACGATGCAATCGGGATCTTGTACTACATACCTAAATCAATGGAAACTGGATGTCTTGCCATCCCTCATCTATCTTGTGTCATTAGATACTATAAGTCAAACCTTAATTGTGCCCTATGTCCTAAGCATGCCACCCAAACCTCCATAGCTGTATTGGTGATTAGTGTTCAATTGTGCTCTCGAATGCAAAACATTTTGTGGGCATGGGCTCTTAGCCTTTGTTCATCTGATGCTGTGCATTTTACGTGCTTAACACATATGATGCTTATGCTCTGTGTTGGCTCTCTCTATCACTCAGTCAGTGCATTATGGCCCATAAGATGCCAATGTCCTTAAGAAATGCTACTTGTCTCAAAGATTAAGCCATGCATGTGTAAGTATGAACTAATTCAGACTATGAAATTGTGAATGGCTTATTAAGTCAGTTATAGTTTGTTTGATGGTATCTATTACTCGAATAATCATAGTAATTCTAGAGCTAATATGTACAACAAATCTCGACTTCTAGAAGGGATGTATTTATTAGATAAAAGGCCAATGTGGGTGTCATAACATATAAGTCCAGAGACTCGATTACTAGATGTAAAAATTTAAAACCGTGTAAAACATAAAGAGTCAACACCAATCTTTTTTTAGGGTATGATTAACCACCCCAAAATTTATCTTTTTAATAAACGTGTTTAAAGCTTTATTAAAAAGAAGGGTTTGGTCCATGAAAACAAAATTGGGTTCAAGAGTTGGTTACATGAGGGGAAAGATTAGAACCCTCACAATGCCCATAAAATTGGTACCGATAATTATGTGCTATCTATAGTTTTGGATAAAAATAGTTTTTTATGTGAAATTTAATTATAATTCCCTTTGTTTTAAAGAAACAAAATTAATTTAAAGAAATCTTTATTTAGGAATATTATGAAAATTTTAGATTAAAGAAATACCTTCAAATTCTCTGGCATAAGGTGGAATTCAAAGATAGCCTTTTCACCTAAAATTTATCACAACATTCCTTCTAAAAATAAAATATAACATTCTTTGTAAATGAAAATTAATTATTGGCAACTCTCTAACATCTAGGCAAAATACCAACAATTATATTTCATGGAATGCTATTTTAAATTTATTTGTTTAAATTTATTTTTTTAAAAACTTTTTTATGTAGTAAAAATGAAAAATAATATAATTAATATTGAACATCAACAAACATATATACGAATTATGAATGTATGCATTATTCTAAAAATGAAATATATGGAGATGATGATCAAATGTGAATTTACAAATTAGGTTTTCAAATGTAAATAGACCACCTGGACTCTCCAATATCTAGGCAAAGTTTGGAGTGCAACTTTTATATTTAAAATCTTGTCCTATTATTTTTATTATTTTATACTTTTATACTTGTTATTTTAACAAAATGATTTTATTTTGAGTTTCAAAAATATGAAAACTCTTAATGAAATAAAATTTTCTAAATACGCCATCATCTAGGCAGCATTCAAGAATAGATTATTTCATAAAATGTTTTCATACAAATCCTTAAAAAGCTTAGAATTTTGTGGTTTTGGAACTTTAGGGTTTAGGTTCTCATTTAGGGTTGGAACTAAAGTTTTGGGATTTTGCTTAGGGTTTAGGAATTCACCTAAAGTTTAGGGTTTCAGCTAAGTTTTTTACTTAAGGGTTTCAATTTAGGGTTTCATCCTTAGGGATTTCAACTTAGGGTTTTAATTTAAGGTTTCAATTTAAGGTTTCGATTTAGAGTTTCAATTCAGGGTTTTAATTTTAAAGTTTTATTTTACAAATTTATGAGTTTTTCTAAAAATCTCCAACATCTAGGCAGAATTTTGAAGTAAGCTTATTTTTTATAATTTTTTTAAAAAATAAATTTTTAGGTTTTAAAAATTTTATTATTATTATTTATCTTTTATTATTAAATATTTAATAATTCCCTAATATCTAGGTATAATTATTAATTTTTAAAACATGATTTTTAATTCCCTCCAACATCTAGGCAAGTATTTTAATTATTTTTTTATTTTTATTGTTATTATTATTATTTTTAAGAGATTTTAAAATTGTAAAAAACAATTAGGATCATGAATATAATCAAAAGCAATATAAACATGTTAATTAATAACTTAATACCTATGTAAAGACATAAAACAACAAAAATCCAACATAAGCTAAAAATATTATATGTTAGTAAAAATAATAACCCAAATTGATGCAAAATCTATCTATTCAAATGATTTAAGTTTTTATTATTTATATATATTATTTAAATTTCACACATAAAAACAACAATAAAGAAAGAAGAAAAAAAAACTCTAAACCCTAAGTGGAAGCCATTATTATTTCCTTTTTAAATTTCAATTTTATACTGCAATGGAGATCAAAGTCAAAGTTTTCAATCTTCAAGTAAATAAGTTAAAGGAAAATACTACTCATTCCATTCAAAACAAGTCTAAACTTTTTTCCTTTTACAAGCAAAAACCTTCATGCCTTTCCGTTCTAAAACATCTCCTTTTTTTTTTCACTAAACAACTAAAATAAAAGGAATAAAACGTTATAAACAAAGAATTAAACTGAACCATATTCCCTTCTTAACAAGGTATGAAGCTTAAAACAAACCTTGCATAACTAAGAAGAAACCAAGCGTAAAACAAAAATATTAGACTGCCAAATAAATAGAATATATAAAAAAACTATATTCATTCAATTTTGGAGCTTTAAAGTTCCATAAACACAAGTTTATGCAATTAAAAAGAAATGGAAAAAAAAAGTACCTCTTATCTCCTATTAACATTTTTCATTGTCTGCTTTTCGGTTTCCCTTTGCTGCATTCTTTTCATTTATGTTTCAAAAATTTTTGTTTCTATTTTTTTTTGTCTTCTGCTGAGTTCCCCATTTGGTTCTACTGCTTTTTATTTTTATATCTTTTTCTTTCCATTCTTTAGATCTATTTCGATTTTGTATTTTTTTATTCCTTTTTGTTTGGGTTGCTATTCACGACTTTATTGCCCATGCCTTTCCTTCCTCATTTTCATTTATCCTCACTGTTTCAATTTCAATTTCTTTTGTTTTAGCTTTTCTTTGTCCTATTTTGCCTTTTTTTGGTACTACTACCTACAGTTTTTCCTTTGCCATTTTGAAGCTCCATGTTGCTATTGTCTTTTTCTCTTAGTGCATGCCCAATTTTGATATTCTTTTTTTTTTATGGTTTCTGCATATCTCTTGTTTGTTTTGCTTTCTTCAACTTTTTACTCAGGTTTTTCCCTTTTTCGTTTTACCTTTTTTTGCTACTTCCTACTTTCAAGTTTCATTTTTCTGTTTGTTTTTTTATTTATTTCTACTTCTGGTTCGACTCTTTCTTTCTCAAGCCTTTTCCATGCCTTCAACACATGAAAGCTTTTTCATTTCAATTTTTTAGTTCCCTATTCCTTTCTCCATTTTTGGCTGCGTGCATCTTTTCTACCAAATGCTTCACGTTCTAGCTTTTTTTTTCTTTTTACTAAACCATGCAACCAATCTAGTATTTTTCTTTTAATGCCTTTTCTTTTTCACCTGTCCTATTTTTTTCTATTTTGGTCATCTCTTGCCACTTGCTTCCTTCTAGTTTTTCTTTTTACTTTTCTTTCTTGCCAATGCTTCTTACCCCTTTTTCAGCATAGTTTTTTTTTTTTTTACCTTTTTCTTGGTTTCTCTTTTTTGTTTCATACATCTCTTCCTTTTTTTCACTACAAAAATTTTTTCATATACTGACACTTAATTATACTAACGGTCAAACTGTGTTAGTAAAAAAACCTTTTACTAATAGATTTTTAATATCGTCAGAATATACCATACTTATACCAATACTTTATTTAACTATAGGTATAAATAAACTTTTTCTGACAATATGACTATCCATCAATATAAATATGTTATATACTAATGATTATTCGTGTAAATGTTAGTATAAGCTCAAAACAAAAAAAAACTATTGTCTTTTATTTGGGAAAAAAATATTAGGGTTATGAAATTAAATCATTTCTTTAGCTCCACCTCCCACGTACTTTACATACTTAATCTCCACCTCCTACCAACTCTCTACACCCATCGATACCCATAGCCTAATCTTTACCTCCCACCAACTCTCTCCACCTCTCATTAACTCTACAAACTTAAACCTATTAGCACCCAAGATTGAAACTTCTCCACCATGGCTGGTGCTAAAGATTTTGTTAAGGGAAATATTTCTCCAAATGACATCACAATCATCACTCTCGATAGTCCCAAAGCCCTCAACACCATGAATTTAGGTCCCTTTCATTATTTCTCCTTCATTTACATTTAAATTAAATTTGTTTTGTATGAGTTTGATTAAAACAAAAGTGAATTCAAATTGAATAATCGGTTCTAGCACATTTTTTAAATTATGAGCTCTACCCTTGATAACGTAATGCTAAAATTTTATGAAGGGATAAAGTTGTCAAAAATAATGAGAGTACAAGATGAAAAGTAAGACATTGTTCAAGAAGTTGCTAGTAATAAAATTGAAGGATTACAAGAAGTTTGTAATGGTGTTACAAGATATCCTAGTAAAAGAAGAATCTTTGTCATATCCACAAAATTTAACACTTGTTAAGAATTCATTGACAAATGTACTACTATAATTTTGTTGTCTTATGGCATTTTCATTAATTCCATATGAATCAATAGTTTGCATATGTGTTTTCTGGATAAGAGGTATGTATATTTTGATAAATGTAGATATGGATATCAAGTGCAAGCAAATTCTTGAATAATGGGAATTGGATCCAAATGTCAAATGTGTTTTGATCAAAGGCAGCCCACCAAATGCATTTTGTGCAGTACTTGGACAAGAATTAAGGCTTCTTCTTTGACAGGGAAATGATACTTCTAATAGTATTTCTAGATGTTGTTTGTAATAAAAAAGTGTATTGATATCCTTGTAGGCTATTTTTCACGTTGCTAGTATTATGGGAGTTTTTGGGGCAAACCACTAATGGATAATGCAAGAATGGATATTAAAGGTGTTGTTGCTGAAATCCAAAAGGACAAAAACACACCTCTTATGCCAAAGGTTTCCTTTTCCTTCTATCTGTAAATGCATGCCTTGTGCTTCTAATGTTTCCTACAAGCATACTATACTTAATAATTTTTTTCATTCTTGGCAAATCCATTTTTCAAGCTTTAAGTTGTTTGCCTTATTCTTCTTTTTTTTTTTGTTTGGGTTGGGGGAATGTGGATAACATTTTACTTATATTTTTCCTTATTCTTTTATTTTTGGGTTCCATGTTGTGTTTTTTTTTTTCTTAAATCAAAGCACTCAATGTTTCTCTTATTGATAACTTAGATTTAGCATACATGCAGGTTGTGATGTGAAGTAGATTGCAAACAAAAACACACTATCAGATATGATTGAGGTTAAATTACATACAATTATAATCATGAACATTTGTAATTTGCTAAATCAAGTTAACATAAGATGTCTATCGTGTTTGTCCAAACTTGGAATACAACTCTCACCATGGCTATTATATAATTAACCTTCCAAAAACCATTTATGATTGCTTATATCAATCTCAGTAAAGTGCTATCCTTTTACCTTTTTTCTGTAAAAAGAAAATGACACCATTTCTACTTCATGCGTCTCAATTTAAAATCCCACCACCCAATTTTTACGTTCATATCTCTTACAACTAATTGTATGCAATTCTGAAATGTCAACCATCCATAATTATGGGGTTTATGTGGCTCCATATGAATCCCATGTGGGCACAAATAATGGGGAGGGTTGGGTTTAAATAATTATAGGTGAAATGAATCTTTTTTCTTTTTGAGAAATAGAGGAATGGAAATCTTTGATTATAAATGTAGTACAACTTGCACAATGTATATCATAATTTTGCCTCTATTGTTTTTCATATGAAATTAGCTTTTGCTTATATTAGTATGAGCATAATTTAAATTTTAACTATTCTATACCTGTGCTTTGCAAATTTAACTTTTAAGATATGTTTAAAGTGTTTTATCTTGTAATTGTGTTAAAATTGTAAATGATCTATTATACATGTCCAAGATGCAGCCATTGGCATGATAGGATGCAAGCATGGTACCAATGCATGCTGATTGTTTTGCACTAGCAATGACTAGCATATAGTTTGGGTGATTTCTTCATATGTGCAAGATGTGTTTGTTGGATATTATATCCTTTCTTATTAGGGAAACATTTGTTTATGCTATGTTGTTTCTCTTTACTGTTACATCACTTAGTGCCTTACATATTCCCTTGTCATCTGAAGTTCTAGCCTTATTATGCTGAAATTTTTGCTAGGTCTTCACTGTAGAGTATTCTCTAATATGAAAAATTTCAGAGCACAAGAAGCTTTTATATCATTGATGGATGGCATAACAATGGGCTTTGGAATTCACCTATTTGGGCATGGTCGCTATAGAGTGGTAATTGAGGTACAAATTGATCTCTTTACTATCGAAAAAATATATGGTCTTGCATTTTAAGTAATAATAGCTTTACAAGTGTCTCTCTAATATTTTCCTCTTGCATAAATCTGGGTTAAAGGACTATTCTTACTATGCCAGAAAATGGAATTGGTTTGTTTCTTGATGTTGGATTTTCATAAATATGACTATTGAACATGCAGCTAGGGAAGAGCTTTTCTTCATAATCTAGTAAGTAGCTTATCCTTAGGCCTCTTGGATAAAAACATCACAAAAAAAATCCTTTTTTCTAAAATTTTAATGCCTGTTTTACTTTTATAGGATCTTTCCAACTCTAATTGTTCAATGCTATCAAAGGTAAGCAGTTATTTCCATTGGCTTTAGAAAGAAGGATGCATATACAAGTTCAACAATTACAATGTTACTTTTATTATAGCTTTTTCACCATTAAAGATTAAAATGGGTGGTACTCTACAAGATAAAGTCATTTATGAGACAATAGGTGATAAAAATCCTTATGCACCATTTACTAAAAATAACTCAAAGATGTTTGGCTCCTCAAAAGGTTGCTTACCCATGTCTAGATGGGATGAACTTAACATTTTCTTTAAAAAATTTAGGTAAGTAAACTTTATTACCATCTTCATGAACTTTGTAATTTGTCTATTTCCTAACATTTAAATAGCTAGATGAAGTTTCCTTTTACCTAGATCTAATGCCTTTTACTTCTAACATAAGGCTATGGTTGTTTTCAGCTTAAATGCACTAAATGGGAGGACTATAGGTCCAGACAGTTCTGCCATAGGAGCTTGGAATTCTAATAAGGTTGAATCACTCACTAGATACACTATCAACCAAGGCTATACCATTCATGGCTGTGAACTTGGTAAAATCTCTCCTTCAATATGTAGTTTAATGTGTAGGAAAAAAATGATAATATTGCTTTTATTTTTTCATTAGCAAATTTTTTTACTACATTTTTCATTATCAGAAACAATGGAATTTCTTAAATAATAATCTAGTTGATTAGGAAATAAATTGTCTAGCTCCAGCATTAGAACAAGAGTTGCAGTAGATCCATATGCATCTGATGTGAACAATCTTCAAAACATTGTTCAAAATATATATAAAAGATTAGAGGTTCAACCATTAGTAAAAGCACCAGGAGGATTCTTTGATGCAAATTAGTTCACACAATTTGTACAAAAAACCCCCAAATCTCTACAAGTAGTGACTCAACACATTTACAACATTGGTGCAGGTACAATAAAATAGTAAATTGCATTGTTTAAAAAATATTTCCTAGAATTTAGTTATTAAATTACATATTTTCCCTGTATGTAGATAATGATAATCAGCTTATGAACAAAATCTTAGATCTATCTTATCTAGATGGTGGGTAGTATACCTTTAGAGACCTTTAAACAATTCTGAAGAATTCAACAACTTCATTTGTTGCTTGGGTTTTGAAGCAAGGGGAGCCTATAGCAGTGGACAAAATCTTGTCAGCAATTCATTTTGTTTATAGTTTTGGTATGCTTGACTTGACCTTGGGAACATTTCCTATGTTAATTGACTGGTAAAAGCTTAATTTGAAATGAAATTCTTTATTAGGTTTTAGTAATTAAATAGGTATTTGGACCAGCTTAGGATGGCATCATCTTACTTTGGGGAGTTGTTTATTTACTTCAAGCACCATATTTGTGGACATTCAATCATAGATATTAATGTTCTTTTTTTTTTTGGATTTGGTGCAATGATGTTAGTTTTTGACTTATTTTAAATTTGTGGATTATAAAACAATTTGGTTGTTGTTTTATTTCAAATGTTATTAAATATTTTTACCTTTTTATGTATTTTTACTTTATATGAATCCATATCATATTATGATTATAAAAAAATTAATATTAATAATTGAAAATATAATTCAAAAAAAAGTTTTTATCAACGTCTCAAAATTTATACTAATGCATTTTACTATTAGAATATTTCAGGCTATACTAATAGTCATCATGGACCATTGGTAAAAGTTAAAACACATAAGGCTATATTGACAGGCATTGACCATTGGTAAAAGATATGCTAGCGGAGACATCATCGGTATAAGTTGAAAAAGTTAAAACATATGAGTCTAGACTAATGGGAATAACTATTGGTAAAAGGTATGATGCAGAACACACAATAGTTGCTATATCAATTGTTTTACATATAGTGATAGAGTAAAACCATCAGTATATCTTTGTTACATATTTTGACAGTTTAAAAACTGTTAGTTTAGGTCTACACTGACAAGGGATATATTGACGACTTAAATTCATTAGAATAGATATTTTGACCATTAGTATAAGGTTTATTGTGCTATATCAACAAATTTTTAAGTTTTACTGATAGTTTTTTTAGTGTCAGTATAGAACAGTTGTCTTATAGTGTTTGTTTTTTAGTTTTTCCTCTTCCCACCTTACCCCACACCATCCACATGCATGCTTGTTTTCTCTACCGCACATTGCATGCTTGTTTTTCACAAAAAATGCAAGTTAAATTCCATGCATATAAAAGTCACACACACGTTTGTTTTATCTTAGCTTGTCTTTGCTTATTCATTGGCATACATGCCTTTGCCATTAATTTGGGCTACATGGTCCCAATTCCATACAGATTATTAAGTTAATTAATAACTATAATTTAATATATAAATAATTACAAACATAATTAAATAATTTAATATTATAATTAAATAATATGAATTGTATATAAATTATAATAATTATATAAACATAAATTATATTAATAACTTAATATTATATTATATTTTAAACTTAAAAATACATAATATGTTAAATAATATTGTTAATATTAATATTGAGTTGAAAATAATTAGTATATTAATTCTACAAAAGAAGGAATTAATATTAAATATTAAATATTGTATATAATATAAAATTATTAATTAAATAATTAAGTATATCTATTATAATTTACTGAAAATAAATTATAGAATAAATCTCCAACTTCTTTAATTTTTGAAATATTAATAAATATAGTTATTCTCTTACTAATTATATTTTATAATATTAACTAAGGAAGAGATTTAAAAAAAAATTTATTAATTTTAAAACAAAAGAATAATTATTTTTTTAATTTATACTAATTATTAAACTATTATTAATATAATTATAAATTATAATAGTTAATTAATAATTACTATAGTTATGAATATTTGAACTTATTTGGTAAACATATTTATTTTAAAATCTTTTATTAATTTTTAAAATATTAATAAATTAATATTATTTTAATCCAAATAGGCTTTTATGAAGAAAAACAATTGTGTCATGAGAAAACAAAAGGTCATAACAATTTGAAATAAATAATTGTTCAAATAGTCATAATTATTTAAATTATTCGATAAATAGATTTATTTTTTAAATCTTTTTTATTAGTTGTCTGAATATTAATAAATTTGTATAATTTTATTTGAAATAAGCTTGTATGAATAGAAAATTTTGTTTTTGGACAAAACAAAAGGTTATAGCAATTAGAAATAGATAATTATTCAAATAATCATAATTCTTTGTACTTGCTCGATAAACAGATTCATTTTTTAAATCTCTTATTAATTTTTAGAATATTAATAAAATAGAATTATATTATTTCAAATAAGCTAGTCCAGACAGAAACAATTGTTTTGTGATAAAACAAAAGGTAATAATGATTTGAAACAGATAATTATTCAAATAGTCATAACTATTTACACTGGTCAGGCCAATTGATTCATTTTTTAAATCTATTACTTATTAATTTCAAAATATTGATAAATTAATATTACTTTATTTCGAATAAGACTGTATGAACAAAAATAATTATTTTATGACAATACAAATGGTCATAATGATTTGAAATAAATAATTGTTTGAATAGTTATAACTAATTAAACTAGTTTAGTAAACAATTTTACTTTTTAACTTTCTGACTTCTTAAATTTCAAAATATTAATAAATAATTATATAACTTATAAATAATTTATAAGAATTCTCTATATACTTATAATTTATTAACATATATAATAATTATAAATACATAATAACAATTTACTAAATCTAATATAATTTATATTAATAATAAAATATTATAGTATTATAGTTAATTTGTAATAAATTTATATTTAATAATTACTATTAATATTATTAAAGAATATGTATAGTTATTTTATAGTTATAAAATATAATATAATAAATTTTAATATATTTAACTTATTATATTATACTAATATTTTAATTATATTATGATCTTTTAATCGATTATAATTTATAATACGTTATTAATATTGGAATAACAATAAACTTAATAATAAATTTATCTGATAACAATTAAATTTAATAAATTAGTAAATTATTTATTTAAATTTATCCAAGCAATTAATAATAATATCAAATTATTATCAAATTATCATTAATATTGAATTATTTTGACTAATTACTATAACTAATTTTTAATAATATTATAAATGGTTATAATATTCATATTATTTATTTAAATAATAATAATATTTAAATGTTATAATAACAAAATAATTAAATAATAAGACAATTTTCATATTAATATAGAATTTAAATATACTTATTTGATTTATAATAATAATTAATAACAAAAAATATTAGTTATGATGGTTAAATTATCGTTATATTTAACTAATATATATTCATTATTAGTAATATATATAATTATTAATAATAATAATTGAGATATTATTATACCATCTGCTTCAACAACAATTATTTATTATGATACTATATTCAATTATAATATGGATTACCCTTAACAAAGCTCTATCAATTCAATATTTACAATTATTAATAGGTATGAATAAATAATTAGATTTATTTGCATTAATTATCCAAAATAAAAATATTTAATTATCATAATTTAAATTATTATAATGTATTAGTTTTGATAATATTATTAATATGATAATAATAAATATTTATTATAATTATTATATATATTAAAACAGATTTTAAAAAAATAATTATTTTATATTTTACATATTAATAATGTTATAATAGTTTAATAGATATTATAATGATAAACTATATTATTATCTTAATTATTATTAATTATCTTAATAATAACAATTAAAGTTATTGATTATTTTAATAATTTATAATACTAATAATATTATAATTATCCTAATAATTACTAATAATGATTATCTTTAATTAATTAAAATATTCATAACTATTTGAACTGGTTTAGTAAATAGATTTAGTTTTTAAATGTCTTATTAATTTTCAAAATATTAATAAATCAAAATTATTTTATTTTGAATAATTTTGTATGAACAGAAACAATTATTTTATCATAAAACAAAATGTCATAACAATTTGAAATAGATAATTGTTCTAATGGACATGATTATTTGAACTTGTTCGGTAAACAAATTTATTTTTTAAATCTCTTACCTATTAATTTGCAAAATATTAATAAAAGTAGTATTATTTTATTTTGAATAAGCTTGTATGAATAGAAACAATTGTTTTTATGACAAAACAAAAGGTCATAACAATTTGAAATAGATGATTGTTTAAATAGTCATCACTATTTAAACTTGTTCGATAAATAGATTCATTTTTTTAAATCTCCTACTCGTTAATTTTTAGAATATTAATAAATTAGTAATATTTTATTTCGAATAAGCCTATATGAATTGATAGAATTATTTTATGATAAAACAATAGGTCATGATGATTTGAAATAGATAATTGTTCAAATAGTTATGAATATTTGAATTATAAGATTTCAAATTCAATTGTTTTTAAATCTTTATTAACAAAATAAATCTATTTTTAGAATAAGTTATATCTAATTATAAGATTAAGTAATAAGTTTACAATTATTGATTTGAATAAACATATTTAATTAATATTAAATTTATGAATATTGATTTTAATTTAAATATTTTAATTATTGAATTCTCATTTTAATTAATTAATAATTTTAATTATGGACTAAAAGTCAATAATTATTAATAACAATAATTATTTAACAATTTTTTCTGAATTGTATATTAATTAATTATAATATTTAATTATAATTAATTAAATTAATTAATATCCATCCCCGTACAATTTAATATGTACCTTATAATTATAATTGAAATTATTAGTATAAATTATTATATATATTTTATTGAATATGAATATTTAGCAAATATAATTGTAATAACTATACATATTATAATTTTAGCTTTTAGATAATATATATGATTCTCAAACTAGGCTCTTCCTGGTTCACTCATCGTTACTAAGGGAATCTTTGTAAGTTTATTTTCCTCCACTTATTATTTAATAATTTTATTCTTAAATAATATTTAAATAATAAAATATTTAATCTAATTTATAATATAAATTAATTACTATTAATTTTCATATTAATAATTAAAACTAAATATAATAATTATTATTATAATATCCAAAAATATAATCTATAATTATTAAACTTATAGAAAGCAATTTAATTATGTTAGAATAGTTTACATTCTAAGAATGTTTTGTCATACTAATTTATTAACATTCAAAAAATTAATAAGCAAGAGATTTGAGAAAATAAATTTGTTTACCAATCAAGTTCAAACATATATGAATATTTGAACAATTATCTATTTAAAATCTAATAAAATTTAAATCTCTTATTCTAATTTTTGGAATATTAATAAATTAGTATTATTTTATTTCAAATAATTGTTTAATATAATTATTAATATAAACTATAACTTGATTGCTAATAAAATTTATTAATTATAACTATTATAATAATTATAATATATGCTCTAAACAATTTTTAATTTTAATAATTATATAAAATTGTTAATATTAATATAACATTTAACTATTTAAATATTTATAATTATTAAATTAATTAATTAATTTAAATAATATTTAATATTTCAAGTAATTATTGCTTGTCATTTAAATGTTCATTATACAAGTTTTATAATTAAAGTATAATATTAATTTTATTTTTATTAATTATTTAATTATTTAATTATTAATGATTTTAATAATAACATTTAATTATTTACTGATTAATTTTTATTATTATGATTATTTATTATTAATAGTTTAATAATCAATTGTAATTAGTATTATTATATTATTATACTACTACTAATTAATATTGTCATTATTTAATTTATTATATTAATATTTTTATAATATTAGTAATTTTGTTATCCAAAATTAGTTATGACTATTTAGTAGATTACTATTATTAATATAGTTATTAATTAAAATAAATTAACAAATATTAAAAAAATGAATATTTTTATTAATCAAGTTTAAATAATTATTACTATTTGAAATCATTATAACCTTTTGCTTTTTTGTAAAATAATTTTTTCTATTTATAAAAGCTTTTTTTGAATAAAATAATACAAATTTATTACAAAATTGATCAAATCTACCCTCCGTGACAATTTATAATTTTAATTAGTTAAATAATTGTATATTAATAAAGTAATAAATTATTTTATTATTTATAAATTTAAATTTAATAAAATTTATTAATAATTATTGTACATTTATTAATTATAATAATAATTAAAAATTATTAACTATAATAAATATGTATTATGTTTTTACTTAATATAAATAAAATTTATTATTTAAACGTGATTAAGGTTAATTTATCATAAACTAAAAATTATAATATTATAATATTATAAATATAATATTTATATTAAAATTATATGTTATACAATATTAATAATTATTTGTATTAATTATATTAACATAATTAATAACTTAATTATTAATATTTATTATAATTATATATAATTATATTACTTAATAATTATTTTTAAATTTATATGAACTATATCCAAATAAAATAGTTATATTAATACTAATTTAAATTAATATTTGAACTTTAATATATTAAATATTTAAAGTTTAATATTTGAATTGTTCCTACAATTTAAGTTATAAGTTAACATATAACTTAATTATCAATAATTAAATTATAATAAGTTCTAGTTATATGTTAATAATAAATATTTATTATAAATTATTTATAACTATTTATTATTATAAAATTATTTGTCAATAAATTTGTTACTTTATTATAATAATTTTAATTTGAAATATAATATTATATTTATAGTCTTAATATAATTAAACCATTTCAAACATACCTATGACCTTTTGTTTCTAATTATGATATATAAGAGTTTAGTCAAAATTAATTTAATTAATTAAAGCTTTATACCAATTTTATGATTATTCATTATTATAAATATATATAGTAGGAACATTAATTTTAAAAAAAATTATAATAAAATTATTAATAAGTAATTTATTATTAATAAATAATAAATTATATTTATAATTTAATTGTAAGTATGGATAATCTTTTATGATTATTATAATAAGTACTGTTTAATAATTATTGCTTATAATTTTATATTATTGAAAATAATAATTATATAATAATTATTATATTATTTATTATTAATAATAATTAATTTATATATACTTATAAATATACATATAAGTAATATATTATATTAATTATAGTTATAAATATAATAAACAAAAGTAGAATATATAATAAGATATCCACTAATAATTATAACTAGGTAGTTTATAATAAATCTTATGAATCTAAATTTACTTATATTTATTAAAAATTATTCAGTTATTTTATTACATTAAGATTACTAAATAATTGTTACGAACAGTTATTAACTAATACTAATTTATAATAGTATTAATTATACTATTAATAAATTTATATGTTAATAAATTTAATAATTATTAACATTTTATAAATTAGTTACTATATCTAAAAGTTAATATCAATAATTATTTATAATAATATATAAAATTTATTAATTAATTATTGTAAGTTAATAATAATTTATATTAAATTATTAATTTTATATTATAATTTATAATTATATTATAAATTAACATAATATTAAATAAGTATTATATTATAATTAAATTAAATAATTCAATTTAAGTTTAATATAAGTTTATTAGTTAAATTATAATATTAATTATTTATGTAATTATAAATAAATAAATTTTTATAATATATTAATTATATTAATTATTAAATTTAATTTATTATTATAATATATTAATAAGTAATATTATAATAAATTATATATATTTTCGATAATTATATTATTTTTTAATAATTATAACAAATATATTATAATTAGTTATATTTAATATTATATTTTTATTAAATAGAAAATTAAATATATAATTTATAATCTATATAATATTATAATTAAATATATTTCAAAATTAATTATATATAAATTAATAGTAAATTGAATTATAATTTAATATTAATATGATAATTATAACTAAATTATAAGGATTATAGTTAACTATTTAATTTAACAATTATACAAATTTATTATATTCTATAATATAAGTTTTTATATTATAAAAAATTATAATTATTATAATTATATACTTAATTAAATATATTATTGATATATAATAATTATATATTATAAACAAATATAATTAAATTACTAAGTTACAAAAGGTCATAACTATTTGAAATAGATAATTGTTCAAATAGTCAGATCTATTTGAACATGTTCAAAAAGCAAATTTATTTTTAAAATTTTTACTTATTAAATTTTGGAATATTAATAAATTTAATTATTACTAATTATCTAACAGTTAAATCAATTAGATTTAACATAATTATTTGAACTTATTCGGTAAACAGATTTTGAATAATAAATTAGAATTATGTTATTCTGAATAAGCTTGTATGAATAAAAGCAATTGTTTTGTGAGAAAACAAAAGGTCATAACGATTTGAAATTGATAATTATTCAAATAGTCATAATTGTTTGCACTGGTCAAGCTAAAAGATACATTTTCTAAATCCATTACTTATTAATTTTCAAAATATTAATAAACGAGCATTACTTTATTTTGAATAAGATTATATGAACATAAACAATTATTTTATGATAAAACAAATGGTCATAACAATTTGAAATAAATATTTGGTCAAATTGTTATAACTAACTAAACTGGTATGGCAAACAGATTTTATTTTTTAAATCTCTTACGTATTAATTTTTGAAATATTAATAAAGTAATATTATTTTATTCCAAACAAACTTATATAAACAAAAACAATTTTTTATGACAAAATTGATATTATTAAAATAACTAATAATAATTATAAATATTATTAGTTATATTTGATAAATGAATATAATAATTAAATTTCAAAATTATTTATAATTATATTTATAAATTAACCTTAATATTTATAATTAAGTCATATGTTTTTATATTATTATAAAACTACAATTGTTTTAAATTTAATTTTAAAATATAATATCAAATATTATTATAATATTATTAATATTTATAATAAATTATATCTTATATATAAGAAATATTAAACTTTAAATATCTAACATAACATTGATATATCTATTTATTACTAATAAATATAACAAGTATAGTATATAATATAATAATTAATAATATTATTATAAAATAATAATAAATTATTATCTATTTATTTAATTATGTATTATCTATAATAATTAATATAAATTATTAATAATTTGGTATATAACTAAACTATTTTGTATATAGTTTTTTTTATTCATTACTATATTATTAATTATAGATAATACCAATAATTATCTTAATATTATACTTTTTTGTTAATACTTAATATTCAATTATTTATTTAAACTATTATATAATTTATAATTTATAATTTGTTATAGATTAACAAAACAAATATTATTAAATCTATTTAAATTAAATAACTAATTAATATTTAAATATTATCAAATAATAGAAATTATGTTTTATAATTATTGATTAGCTTCCTCGTACTAATATGTATATATTAGAATTAATATATATAATTCAATTAATTATGAATAATAACAATAATACTTATTTAAATACTTATTAATAAGTAATAATTAATCCAAACATTTTAATATAACGCTTATAAGTAATAATATATTAAATATTTTTAATATTTTTAATATTACATAGTCACCAAGGATCAAGTGTGTGGCTCTTATATACATTCTATAGGTTCCAAAGCCCCTAGACACATATAAGGTCAATTAGGGACTTTTTAGAAAGAAGTTGATTCTAGACACTTTGTGGTGCACCTGGTCTAGAAGGTTGCAGACTCTCTCACAAAGTGTTCGAGAAATTATTAATTTAAAATTAATATTATTATTTATAATATTTATAATGTAACATATTTAATATTATTTTATAATATAATTATAATAGATTTAAATTTATTATAATATAATAGTTTATGTAACTATTATTAAATTTATATCATATATATTAATATATATTAAAATATATAATTTATTTCATAAAATAAATAATTATAATTATTTATTTATAATTTAATAATAAAATTATAAGTATTATTAGTAATATTAATAATTGTATAATTACAAGTAATGAATAAATATATAGGTTTGGTTTATATTTATATTAAAGTTACCAACATAATATAAAATTTTAATTTAAGAATTTAGTATCTTAATTAATAATCTAATTATATTTCAATTAATAATTACTATATTAAATAAAAATTATAACTTATAATTAGTTAAATATAATTTATTACTTATAAATTAGTATAAATATATATTGAAATTATGTTTATTTATATAATATTTATTAAATAACAAATTATTTATTTAATTTATATTAATTAAATATATTATTTAATATCAATTTTATATTAAATAACTAAATATATATTAATTTAGCTAAAATATAATAATATTATAAAATTTAATAAATATATAAAAATTAATAATTAATAAGATATTATATTTATTAATTAATAAATTAATTATATTATAATTATAATATTTGTTATAAAACAATTATAATTTATTATAATTATAATATTATTTGTTATAATATTATTTTAATTGTTCAAATAGTCATAACTATTTATATAATCAATAATTACCTAATAATTATTTATAACTAATCAAATAGTAAAATAATATTATATTATTCAATTATTTATTTAATAATTATAATAGAATTATTTTTTAAATCTCTTAGTTATAAAATTTTGAAATATTAATAAATTAATATTATTTTATTTCGAATAAACTTGTATGAGCTAAAATAATTGTTTTATGACAAAACAAAAAGTCATAACGATTTGAAATAAATAATTGTTCATATAGTCTTAACTATTTGAATTGGTTTGAAAAACGTATTTATTTTTTAAATCTCAGAGTTATGAATTTTTTGAATATTATTAAATTAGTATTATTTTATTCCAAATAAACTTGTATGAATAGAAATAATTGCTTTATGATAGAATAAAAGGTTATAACAATTTATAACTATTTGAACTAGTTCAATTAATAAATTTATTTTTTAAATCTCTTATTAATTCTAGAAATATTAATAAATTAGTATTATTTTATTTCAAACAAGTTTGTATGTTGAAAAACAATTGTTTTATGACAAAATGAAAGGTAATAACGATTTTATTTCAAATAAGCTTGTATGTTGAAAAACAATTGTTTTATAACAAATATTATAATTATAATATAATTAATTAATTAATTAATTAAATATAATATCTTATTCATTATTTAGTTTTATATATTTGTTAAATCTTATAATATTATTATATTATAGCTAAATTGTAATTTTATTCTTTGAACAATTCTATACTAATTAATATATTGAAACAATTAAATTAATTTAATCATTTTTTCAAGTAATTATAAATAATATAAATATAAATATAATTACTAAGATTAATTAAGTATATTGATAATTTATTTATAGGATAATAAATTTATATATTATAATAGTAATATACTTATAACTATTTGAATAACTATTTGGTTAATTATTGTAGTATTATAAGTATCAATTTAAACAAATCTATTTATTTAATTAAAATAAATAATCAATTTATTAAAAATAATAGTATTTATTAATAGTTATTATAATAAGTTATAATAATTACAAAACAAAAAGTGCTAACAATTTTATTTCAAATAAGCTTGTATGTTGAAAACAATTGTTTTATGACAAAATGAAAGGTATTTACAAGTTATTATTAATATATAATTATATCTATTAAATAAGTTTATGATATAGTATGAATTATTAAGATTATTTATTAATATATTATATATATTGTAATACATATTATAACTTAATAATAATGATTAATTAATATATAACAATATCTACTTCAAGTTTTATATAAATTACCTTATATTATAGTTATATTATAAATATACTATAATTATATTATCGATAATCTATAAATAAATAATTATTAATAAATGTATATAATATAAATAAGTATATAACTATTAACTAATTTATCAATAACTAATTTGATAAAATATTTAATAAATAATTGTTTATTATATTTGATTATTTTATAACCAACTCATAAAATATAAATTAATAAACCAACTAATAATTATATTAATTTATTACTAATATATAATAATTAAAGAAATTGTTCAAATATATTAAACTATCAATTTAAATAATAATATCATTATTAATTATCAATTAATTAATTTATTAATAATTAATTAGATCTATTTATATATAGAAATATTAATAATACAATTATAAATTATTAAGCTATAATAAATTTTGATATTCTAATTATAATTTATAACTTATTCTTATATTAAATTTGATTATATCAGATAATTATTAACTATAAAATAATTATTAAATATTAAGTTATAATTATATAATATAAATATAAATAGTTATATAATATTATTTATAATTATATTAGTTATTAATTTAATTATATAATATACTTAATTATTAAAATATTAAGTAGGATACTTAAAATATATTAAATGATTAGATTTAATATAAATTATTATTTTATTTTGATTATAATTAATAAATATAGAATTTTAATTTATAATTAAATTTAATATTATAATATAATAATAATATAATTAATAATATATTAGTTATAAATTAATTATTCATATAGCCTTAACTATTTGAACTAGTTCAATAAATAAAGTTATTTTTCAAATCTCTTAATTATTAATTTTTATAATATTATTAGATTAGTATTATTTTCTTTCGAATATGCTTGTATGAACATAAATAATTGTTTTATGACAAAACAAAAGGTTATAATGACTTGAAATATATAATTGTTTGAATAGTCATAATTATTTGAACTAATTCAGTAAACAAATAATCTCTTACTTATTAATTTTTGAAATATTAATAAACTAGTATTATTAATAATTTAAAAATTAATAATATATTAATAATTATAATAATTAATTATAACTATTTTAATAATGAATTGTTCATTATTTATATAAATTACATATAAAATGAACTAAGGATAATTGCAATAATTATTATTATAATAATTTCTAATATATTATTTATAACATGTTCAAATAGTTATGACTATTTTATTAAATAGTAAATCTAATTTACTATTTTAATATTAATTAATATAATATAACTATATATTAAATTATTAATATAATTAATTAATATAATTGAATATTAAGCTATTAATTAATAATATTGTTTTAATATTATAACAAACTTATTTCAAATCATACCAAATAAGTTCAAATAGTTATGACTATTTGAACAATTATTTATTTCAAATCATTTAAATAATAATAAATAACTAAAATAAATATAATAATTATAAATAACTAAATATATAATAGTTTATTTCAAATCATTAAAATAATAATAAATATTATAATAATTATAATAATTTAAATAACTTAAATATATAATAGTTATTAATATAATAAATAATAAATATATTATATAATTATATAGTATAATATATTAATATAATTTATAAATATGATATAATTAGATTATTTTATCAAATAGTTAAATAATTATTTGTAATCATGAATTAAGATTAGTATTTTAACTATATTAAAATTAATTATAGTATTATATTTAAATTATATAATTAATATTATTATTTAATATATTACTAATATAGAAATAATATAACATAATTATTAATTTCGAATAAGCATGTATGAGTTGAAGCAATTATATTAAATTTAAATTATAATAATTACTAATTTATTATAATTATTATAATATTATTTTATTAATATTTTAAAAAATTTTAACTAATAGTTATATTAAATTGTAATACATTATAATAATCAAATAATTGAAATAAATTTTGTTTATAATATTATAATTATTGAAAATTTTGATTATAAACTTTAATCAAAAGGAATTTATTAATTATTTATTGTTATATTAATTTAATAATAATAATTATTTGTTATTTGATAATAGATTAAATATTTATACTTGTTTATTTTTATATAAAAATAGACTCATTCATTATAATATAAAACAATAAATATTTAATATTATTTTACAAATAATATATAATATATATTTATATATTGGAATAATATAATATTATTTTACTGTTTGATTAATTAATAATTGTTGAAATATTACTGCTATTATTAAAATTGAATAATAATTAATATAATAGGTCACTTGTTAATTTATCATTAATTTTATAATATTAATTAATTAGAAAATATTATAATACTTATAATATTATAATTAATATTATTAAATTATTAAATTATTTATAAATTTAAAGTAATAGATAATTTAATAAATTACTTCAATAATTTATTTTACTAATTTAACAATTAGGATTTGAAAAGTCTTAACTAGGCTTCAAATATAACAATAATTATAATTACTAAATATTAATAAATTGGTTAATTAATCTATTAATTGTTAAATTATAAAGTGATTTAAAAAATAAATCTATTTATCAAACTTGTTCAAATAGTTATGACTATTTGAGCAATTATTTATTTCAAATCTTAACATATTAATATTACAGAATTTATCCAATATTAGTAATAATTAATTGTATATTAATAAATATAATATATTAATTTAACATATTATAAGTAAATAATATAATTTCAATTGGTTATATTATTAATAACAATTATTAAATAATTATAAATAATTATATTTATTAAATATATAAATAATTTATATAATAATTTATATTGTTATTTATCACCACTAACCAAACAGAATTACAGGACTAAGTAGAAGGCATAACCAAACAAGTTTATCATATGGGAGGTTCACTAAAATCGAAAATATTCTAAGCACATATGAAAAAACAATAGGCATTACAAACTATTAAAATGAACAATTTATATTTAATGTAATACTAATTTATTATTTTAAATTAATAATTTAAATAAAAATTATATTATAATTTATATATAATAATAACTAGTAAATATATAAGATATATTAATTATTTTATCTATTTTAATAATATCTATATAATAATAATACCAATTTAATAATATAATTTAATATTATAATAAATATATATTTAATAATATTTATAATTATTATCTTTAATTAAAATATAATAAAATTTAATTTATAACTTTTTAATAATTATTAAAATATTAATAATTATTAAAATATTAATAATTAAAATCATTATGACTTTTTAATCATTATTAAAATATTAATAATTATTAATAAATTATTAAATAATAATTTATAATTATTATAATTATTATAATATATTATTAATTAAATATATAATTAAATTATTATATCAATATTAATTTATAATCAAATTATAATTATCATAATGTTATTATTATACTTATTTATTTATAAATAAATATATAAATTATTTTAATAAATACAATTTTAATAATTAGTTATTATAGATATAACATATCTATTGTTATGCATATTATAATATTAATTATATTAATTATTGATTAGATTTATGAATATAATAGTTTACATTAATATACATTATATTGTAACATATAATATGAAACAAAATAACAAAAATTTTAACGATTTGAGATTTATAATTGTTCAAATTGTCGTAATTATTGAATTGGTTTGGTAAATAGATTTATTGTTTAAATTTGTTACCTATTATTTTTGAAATATTAATCAATTAGTATTATTTTATTTCGAATAAGCTTTTATGATAAAAAAAAATTGTATTACATAATGATTTGAAATAGATAATTATTCAAATGGCCATAATTATTTTAACTGATTTAGTAAATAGATTTATTTTTTAAATTTCTTATTAATTTAGGAAATATTAATAAATTAGTATTATTTTATTCCATCTAAGCTTGTATTAACTGAAACAATTGTTTTATGACAAATTAAAAGGTTATAACATTTTAAATAGACAATTGTTCAAATAATAATAACTATTTGAACTTGTTCGGCAAACAAATTTATTTTTTAAATCTCTTTCTTATTAATTTTTCAAATGTTAATAAATTAGTGTTAATTTATTCTGAATAAGCTTGTATGAATTGAAACAATTGTTTTATGACTAAAAAATGGTCAAAACGATTTGAAGTATATAATTATTTTAATAGTCTTAACCATTTGAAATAAGTAATAATAAGTTTAAATAACAATTTATTATTTATAAATAATATTGTAAATAACATAAAATAAACCAACTATAAATTAATAATAAGTTTTTACTTATATAATTGATTAATTAAATATAATAATTTAGAATTATTATATAGATATTATAGTATAAATATTAATTTATTAATAAGTAAAATTAAATATTATTAATAAAAATATTTGTAATAATAATATAAAAATTATTAATAGTTAACATTGAAAAATATTGAAATTATTTATATTAATATCATAATAAACTCTTTACATTTGTAACTGGATATAGTATTATTTTATTATTATTTATTCTAAATAATTATTATATTACATAATTATTTAACTAATTCAATAAACATATTTATCTTTTAAATTTCTTCTTAATTAGGGTAATATTAATATTTAGTATTATTTTTTCATCTAAGCTTGTATTAACTAAAAAATTGTTTATATAAAGTCAAAAGGTTATAAAGATTTAAATAGGACATGTGTTAAAATAGTAATAGCTATTTGAACTTGTTTGGTAAGGCAGATTTATTTTTTTAAAATCTCTTTTTATTAATTTTTCAAATATTATTAATTAGTATTTATTTATTTTGAGTAAACTGTATGAACTGAAACAATTATTTTATGACTAAACAAAAGGCTAAGATCATTATAATAATTGACTATTTCAATTAATAAATATTTATTAATAAATAATTATCTATTTTAAAATCATTATTAATATTATATTTTAATCATATGTTATAATTTATGATACTATTTGTTAATAACTTAATAAAAAAGTAATTATTAATTTTATAAATTAGTTTAAAGAGATAACTAGGTTATTATTTTAAATCATAATAACTGAAATAAATATTATATTAATAACATAATTAACTTATATTATTAGTATATTATAACTAATATAGTATTAATAATCAAGTATAAATAATTAATAATAATATAATTATTATAATTCATTTAATTTTAAAAATAATTTTAATAATATAATAAATTATATAAATACAATATATATAATTATAATAAATTTATTATAAATTATTTATCTAATTATTAATTTATTATCTATCAATAAACCCAATTTAATAAGTACTAATCAATAAGTACTACTTTATAAAATAATTTTTATTAATTTATTAATAATATTTATTAATATAATTATATTTTATTGTACTAATATATTTATGATTATATAGTAATTAATTGTATATCGGACAACTAAATCTAGGTAATATAATTTAATAACAATTATTTACTAACATTTTATATAATATTTAAAATAATATTTAATAATACAAATATACAATTATTATAAAATAAAATAATTTTTTATTATTATCTAATAATATTATCTATAATAATTGTATTTATTAATAACTAATAATTATTATAAATATCTTATAAATTTTTAGTAAATATTTATAATAATTTATAATATTTGATTTATAGTATAATATAAATTATAAGTAACAATTTATAGTATGACTAGAATAATATAATATATTATGATAATAATTAATTATTATTAATTAATATTTTATAATTAATTTATAATTTATATTATAAATTATTAAATATAATATAATATATTATGATTTATTAATAATATAATTAAAGTATTTAATTAGTAATTAGTTATAATTATAATTAGTTTTATGAATAACTTATTAGTTACTATTACTAGTTATACTAAAATATACATTATTTGAATAGTTCATAAATTATTAGATTAGTTATAACCGATAATTATGACAATAAATTTGAAATAATTATCTTTAATTATTATTTATAAATTATAATAATAATTATTTTATGTTATTAAAACAAATTGGTTTATATTATGTAAATAATTAATCATTTATAAAATAAGTTATAATTATATTAACATATTTATTTCACTATCATTAATAGATTATTATATATAAGTTATAAATTTAATTATAATTAAATTATATATTAGTTTTTATTAATTTATTATTATTGTATTAACTATACAATTGTTAATTATTATATTATTATATAATAAATTAATTAATCATTATACAATTTATTTTAAATAGTTTATAAACAATATCAAATATTAATTATAATTAATTTTATAAAACAATTGTTAATTATTAATATCATTATATTTATTAAGTTATATATAATAATAAATTTATATAATCTCATATTATAGTAATAATATTATTATATTATTATATTTATCATTATATTTGAATAATTTCTAATATTAATAAAGTGATATTATTTATAATTTATAATATACTATTTGAACAATAGTATAATTAATAATAATATATAATTCAATATATTATCAAGACTTAATATTAATTAGTAATTTTAATAGTATATTAATTCAAATATAATTTAAATAATAATTAATCATATATATAATTTAATATTATTAATATTTTAAAATAATTTTTTAAAAATTAAAGAGTAACAGAATTAAAAAAATGAATTTTCTTAATGGTCAAGTTGAAATAGTTATGACTATCTATTTATAATACCAACTATCAAAAATAATAATCATATTTTGCTTAATGCAACTAATATGAAAGTGGCTAGTGTTTTAAGATGCTTCATTGAATTAATGAAGCTGTTCCTTTTTGTTATGTTAGTAATAAAACATGAAAATATTATAATATTCATTGTTATAATACAATTAACATGTCAATTATAGGAAATAGTTGATATTTTTATATCATTCAAAAGAGTAATGAATTTCATAATATAGATTAAATTCTATGCATGAAAATACAAATAATGTTATGCACCTTACTTTGAAGTAGAAGCAAAAAATTCTTGAGAACTATATATCATATTATTTCATAATATTTATTATTTAATTTATAAGTATAATAAATTAGTATAATTTATAGATATTGTTACTATGTTAATTTAAATTTTTTTTAAATTAATATTTATTAAATAAATCTAATATTATATATTTATAATATATAGTCAAATATATAAATACTTTACTAAATTTAATAATAACTTATAAATTATATTAATAATCTATACACATTATTATAAGATTAAATTAATAATATATTTTATTAATAATATTAGTTATTATTAATTTTAACATATAATAACATTTAAATATTATTAACTTATATAATATATAATATTTTATATAATTTATAAATTATAAAATAATACAATTATATTTAAACTAATTAATAATATAATTAATTTATATTAATTTAAACTATAAATAATAAATAATATTATTGTTCAATATATTATATATTAATAATTAATAATTATATTATTTTATTTGAAATAAGCTATTATAATCAACTATTATAATATTATATAATTATAATATAATTATAAATTATTCAAATATTAATTATTATTATGGTCATTTTTTATATTATAACTATTAATATTAGTTAATATTATAAGTATAAACTTATAAATTTAATATTATACCTTAACTATAATACCTTAATATAATTATAATTTATAATTATTTAATAATTATAATAAATATATAAATTAGTATAATACTATAATAAGTCTTACTTATTATAGTATTATAAAAATAATTAATAGTTATTTATAGTTTATGAAATAATTATTAACTATAGTATTCTAATTTTTATTATAATATTTAATAATATATGCATTATTAATAATATATGTATAAACTAGTAATATTAACTAATAAGTTATTCATAAAACTAATTATAATATAACTAATTATTAATTAATATTTTAATTATATTATTAATAATCATAATATATATATTATATTTAATTAATTTATAATATAAATTATAAATTAATTATAAAATATTCATTTAATAATAATTAATTATTATCATAATATATTATATTATTCTAGTCATACAATAAATTGTTACTTATAATTTATATTAAACTATAAATTATATAATATTATATTATACTATAAATCAAATATTATAAATTATTAAAGATATTTACTAAAAAATATTACTTTTTAATAAATACAACTATTATAGTTAATATTATCGAATAATAATATTATAATAGTTATAATATTATGAAGTTATTATACTATTATATATAAAATAATTTATATAGTTATTTTCTAATTATAATAAATTATAATTTTTTATTATTAAAAATATAATATAATAATATAATATTATCAATTAAGATAATTAATTAATAGCATAATAATAATAATAAGAAAATTTTATTATTAAATATTTAATAGAATATTTAATTAAATTAAATTAATTATATTTAATAATTAAATAATACTTTAAGTAAATTAATTATAATTAAAGGTTATTAATAATTAAATATAAGATATTTAATTGATTATTTAAAATTATTATATTAAAAAATATAATATTAATTATATGAGTATTAAATATACTAAATTGTTAACTAACTATTAATTTTTTATTAATTATTAATATTAATATATTATTATATCTATTAATATAAATATTTCACATGATTAGGTTAACTAGTTCTGTAATTTCGATAACAATAAACTATTTAAGAAGTACTAATCGATAGTACTATTTATAAAATAATAATTTATTAATTTATTAATAATATTTATTAATATTAATTATATTTTATTTGTTACCAATATATTTCAATTATATAGTGATTTAATTGTATAATCCGATAATAAATCTAGTAATATAAATAAATTATATTATTAATTTAAATATTAATAATTAATATTATTATTTGATAATATTAACTATATTAATTTAATAATATATATCAAATATTAATAGAAACTGTATTTAAATTATTTGAAATAATAATTAAATAAATATTAACAATAATTATTAACAAAACTATATTAATTTTATTATAATATTATATATAAATTAATCTAATTTATTATTTGTATATTATAATGAATTAAATAAGTATTAGAATAAATATCTTACTTATTAATTAATTTATTATATATTGAAATAATATACTTAGTATTTATTAATTATATTATATAATTATAATAATATTAATAAGTAATTGATAATTAAATAAATATTATATTAGAAATACAAATTTATTTAAATTACAAGATGAATCTGGCAAGAAAGAGAAAGTTTTTTGTTACCTGAGCAAGAAATTCACAGAGTATGAGTCTAAGTATTATAAATAACTTCTGAATAACTAATAGTAATAAAATAATACTATTTTATTACTATTTTGAAAATTAATAAGAGATTTAAAAACTAAATCTCTTTACCAAACCAATTCAAATAGTTATGACTATTTGAATAATTATCTATCGCCAATTGTTATGATTTTTGCTTCATCCTAAAACATTTAATTTTTGTTCAACAAGCTTAGTCAGAGTAAAATATTGCTAAATTAGTAATATTCTAAACATTAATAAGTAAGGATTTAAAAAATAAATGTGCTTGCTGAATCAATTTAAATAGCTAAGACTATTAGAACAATTATCTATTTCAAATCATTTTGACCTTTTGTTTAGTCATAAAATAATTGCTTCAACTCATACATGCTTATTCGAAATAAAATAATACTAATTTATTAACATTCAGAAAATTATTAAGTAAGAAATTAAAAAAAAATCTATTTACCGAACAAGTTCAAATATTTTGGACTATTTGAACAATTATCTATTTAAAATCGTTGTGACCTTATATTTTATTATTAAACAATTATTTTAGTTCATGAAAGCTTATCTGAAATAAAATAATATTACTTTATTAATATTATAAAAATTGATAAGTTAGAGATTTAAAACATAAATCAATTTATCGAATCAGTTCAAATAATTATAATAATTATATCCATAGTGGTTATATTATATATTTATAATAAAATAATTAAAATTGGACTTATAATAGTATTCAAATTACATTTAATAATTATAATATTAAATTTAATTATAACAAATATAATATTATTTGAATTAATTAAAATATAAATATTTAATTAAATTATTATTATAAATACTTATAATTTATTATTAATTATCTAAATATTGATTTTAATTTAAATATTTTAATTATTGATTTTTATTAATTAATAAATATCTTAAAAGATTTTATTTTTTAGATCTATTATTAATTTTTAAAATATTAATAAAGTAGTATTTATTTATTCTGAACAAATTTATATGGACAAAAACATTTGTTTTATGATAAAACAAAAGGTCATAATTATTTGAAATAAATAATTGTTCAAATAATCATAATTATTTGAACTAGTTAGGTAAGCAAAATTATTTGTTAAATCTCTTATTAATTTTTGAAATATTAATAAATTCATTTTATTTTATTCTGAATAAGCTAGTATGAATTGGAAAAATTGTTTTATGATAAAGCAAAAGGTCATAATGATTTAAAATAGATAATTGTTCATATAATCTTAACTATTTAAGCTGGTTCAACAGACAAATTTATTTCTTAAATCTCTTAGTTATTAATTTTTAGGGTATTATTAGATTAGTATTATTTTATTTCGAATAAGCTTGTATGAACATGAATAATTGTTTTATGACAGAACAAAAAAGGTTTATTTTTTAAATAACTGATTTAAACTATACATTTGTTCAAATAGTCATAAATATTTAAACGGGTTCAATAAATAAATTTATTTTTTAAATTTCATACTTATTAACTTTTGAAAGATTAATAAATTAGTATTATTTTATTCTAAAGCTTGTATGATAAAAAAAAATTGTTATATGACCAAACAAAAGGTAATATTGATTTCAAATAGATAATTGTTGAAATAGCCATAATTATTTGAACTAATTCGGTAAACAGAATCATTTTTTAAATCACTTATTAATTTTTGGAATATTAATAAATTACTATTATTTTATTTCGAATAAGCTTGTATGAATTGAAACAATTACTTTTATGACAAAACAAAAAGGTCATAATGATTTTAAATAGATAATTGTTCAAATAGTCATAACTATTTGAATTTGTTCAATAAAACAAATTAATTTTTTAAAACTTTTGCTTATTAATTTTTGAAATATTAAGAAATCAGTATTATTTTATTTTGGATAAGCTTTTATGAATCAAAACAATTGTTTTTTGTCAAAACAAAAGGTCATAACGATTTTAAATAAATAATTGTTCAAATAGTCATAACTATTTGAACTTAATCTGTAAACAGATTTATTTTTTCATATCTTTTGCTTATTGATTTTTTGAATGTTAATGATTAAAAATTTTAAATTTTAAATATTTAAATTAAAATATTTAATTTTTATTATTTAATTATCATTATTTATTAATAAATAAGCTATGAAATAATAATATAATTCATGAATTTTGTTAAATAATTATTAAAAATAATCATAAATGTTTTAAAATGTATATTTGATCTTTTATGATAAATTATCAATAATTAAAATAGATAATTATTATTATTAATATAATTAATTATTAGCTATATATATTGTTAAATATAATGTAGAAGATATTATTCAAATAATATTATTATAAAATAGTATTACTTATAATTAATAAAATTAATAATTATAATTATTATATATAATAATTAAATATATTATTTGAATATATAATATATTTTTATATTATATAATAAATTAATAATATTTATTTTTTCATAAATTTATTTAATAAATTATTAATAATTCTTTTATTTTGTCATATTAATAATAAATATGTTTATATAATGAATATATCTTTAATATATTCAAAACTTAATTATAATTAATACTAAATAAGTAAGAGATTTATAAACTTATATAATAAATTATTAGCTATTATTAATTTATTTATAATATAGTTAATATTATTTTATTAGATTAATTAAGTATATATAAGATAATAATTCCATTTAAACAATTATCTATTTCAAATCATTATGAACTTTTGTTTTGTCAGAAAACAATTGTTTTTCATCATACAAGCCATTTCATAATAAAATAATACTAATTTATTAATATTTGAAAAATTAATAAGTAAGAGATTTAAAAAATAAATCTATTTATCGAATCAGTTCAAATAGTTATATTTGAACAATTATATATTTTCAATTGTTATAACATTTTGTTTTGTCATAAAACAATTATTTATCTTCATACCAGCTTATTCAAAATAAAATAATACTAATCTAGTAATTTTATGAAATTTAATAACTAATAGATTTAAAAAATAAATTTGTTTACCGAACCAACTCAAATAGTTAAGGCTATATGAATAATTATCTATTTCGAATTGTTATGACCTTTTGTTTTGTCGTAAAACAAATGTTTTTGTTCATATAAGTTTGTTCAAAATAAAATAATATTAATCTATTAGTATTTCAAAAATTAATAAGAGATTTAATAAATAGATCTATTTACCATACTAGTTCAATTAGTTATAATAATTTGAACATTTATTTATTTCAAATTGTACTAAATTAATAATTTGTTAATAAATTTGAATCGTACCTTTTGTAATTTAAACTTATTAAATGTTTTTTAATTGAGTTGTCATAAAACAACAACTAAATAATTAGAAAAATATTACCTTTTAAATCTCTTAGTTATTAATTTTCTATATTTGAAATCTTATAATTCAAATATTCATAACTATTTGAATATTCTAATTTATGTTTAAATTAGTTTAATTTAAAAATTAAAAATTTGATTTCAAATCTATTTTAAAGTAAAAATATTTAAAGATTTGTTTTGTCATAAAACAATTGTTTTTGTTAATATAAGTTTGTTTGAAATAAAATAATATTGTTTTATTAATATTTAGAAAATAAATCTGTAAGAGTTTTAAAAAGAAAATATGCTTACCAAACCATTTCAAATAGTTTTGACTATTTCAATAATTATTTATTTCAAATCGTTATAACCTTTTATTTAATCATCAAACAATTGGTTCTGTTCATATTATTTTATTTATAATAAAATAATACTAGTTTAATAATTTATATATCATATTATAAATTTATTATAAGTATGGTAAAAATATGAAATATAGTTAATTATTATAAATATATATTAAATTAATTATATATATGATTAATATTAATAATTGAATAATTATTTTACTATTTAAGGATTATAAAGCTTATTAATCTATATACTAATAATATAGTAAATTATATTAATTTCAATTATTTTTAAATCTTTTACTTATTAATTGTTGGAATATTATTAAATTAGTATTATTTTATTTTAAATAAGCTTATATAGATAGAAACAATTGGTTCATCACAAAACAAAAAGGTCATAACTATTTGAAATAGATAATTATTCAAATAGTCATATCTATTTGATCATGTTCAAAAAACAATTTTTTTTTAATTTTTACTGATTAAATTTTGGAATATTAATAAATTTAATTATTTTATTCAAAATAAGCTTATATGGATAGAAACAATTGGTTAACTATTTGAAATAAATAATTATTCAAATAGTCAGAACTATTCAAACATGTTCAAAAAACAAATTTATTTTTTAAATTTTTACTTATTACATTTTGGAATATTAATTAATTTAATTAATTTATTCGAAATAAGCTTGTATGAATAGAAACAATTGTTTTAATATATACTAATGATATATTATAGTCATTAATTATTATAATATAATATTCCTAAAACATTTAATTTATGTTCAACAAGGTTATTTAGAGTAAAATATTGCTAAATTAATAATATTCTAAACATTAATAAGTAAGGATTTAAAAAATAAATGTGTTTGCTAAATCAATTCAAATAGTTAAGACTATTAAAATAATTATCTATTTCAAATTGTTTTGACCTTTTGTTTAGTCATAAAATAATTGCTTCAACTCATACATGCTTATTCGAAATAAAATAATACTAATTTATTAAAATTCAAAAAATTATTAAGTAAGAAATTAGAAAAAAAAATCCATTTATCGAACAAGTTCAAATATTTTTGACTATTTGAACAATTATCTATTTAAAATCATTATGACCTTATATTTTATCATAAAATAATTGTTTCAATTCATAAAAGCTTATCTGAAATAAAATAATATTACTTTATTAATATTATAAAAATTGATAAGTTAGAGATTTAAAACATAAATCAATTTATTGCATCAGTTCAAATAATCATGGCCATTTAAACAATTATCTATTTTAAATCATTATGAACTTTTGTTTTTCATCATGCAAGCTTATTCAGAATAAAATAATACTAATTTATTAATATTTAAAAACTAAATTTGTTTATTGAATTAGTTCAAATAGTTTTGACTATTTGAACAATTATATATTTCCAATCGACCTTTTGTTTTGTCATAAAACAATTATTTATCTTCATACAAGCTTATTCAAAATAAAATAATACTAATCTGGTAATATTATGAAATTTAATAACTGATAGATTTAAAAAATAAATTTGTTTACCGAACCAACTCAAATAGTTAAGGCTATATGAATAATTATCTATTTCAAATTGTTATGACCTTTTGTTTTGTCGTAAAACAAATGTTTTTGTTCATATAAGTTTGTTCAAAATAAAATAATATTAATTTATTAATATTTCAAAAATTAATAAGAGATTTAATAAATAAATCTATTTACCATGCTAGTTCAATTAGTTATAACAATTTGAACATTTATTTATTTCAAATCATACTAAATTAATAATTTGTTAATAAATTTGAATTTTGTTTAATAATATACTATTATTTTATATGATTAGATTTACTAGGGGAAGAAAATAAGGAAAGAAAAGTTGATGGTTAATTAATTATTATTAATTACAATTATTAGTATAATTAATAAAAATCAGCACATTCGGTAATTACATAATTTGTAATAATAACAAACTATTATTAATTAAGGTATTTAATTAATACCTATTTGTAATTGTTCAAATATTAATTAGTTATTATTAATTGAATTATATATATTCATTAATAATAATTAATTTTATTACATTCAAATTTACAAAATAAATTCTTATAACAAATAGTATTACAAAACATTATCTTTAATTATAATAATTAAATTATAAAATTTAATTAATATATTAAACATAATAATAAACAATATAGGTATTGTAAATATCGATTAATATTAATAATATTATTTGAATAATATCTTATATATTATATTTAATAATATAAATAGTTAATAATTAATTATATTAATAATAATAATAATAATTTTCTATTTAATTATCAATAATTTATCATAAAAGATCAAATATATATTTTAAAATATTTATAATTATTTTTAATAATTATTTAACAAAATTCATAAATTATATTATTATTTCATAGCTTATTTATTAATAAATATAGATAATTAAATAATAAAAATTAAATATTTTAATTTAAATATTTAAAATTTAAAATTTTTAATTATTAATATTCAAAAAATTAATAAGCAAAAGATATGAAAAATAAATTTGTTTACCGATCAAGTTCAAATAGTTATGACTTTTTGAATAATTATTTATTTAAAATTGTTATGACCTTTTTATTATGACAAAAAAAAATTGTTTCAGTTCATAAAAGCTTATCCAAAATAAAATAATACTAATTTCTTAATATTTCACAAATTAATAAGCAAGAGTTTAAAAAATTAATTTGTTTATTGAACAAATTCAAATAGTTATGACTATTTGAACAATTATCTATTTAAAATCATTATGACCTTTTTTTTTGTCATAAAAAAATTGTTTCAATTCATACAATCTTATTCGAAATAAAATAATAGTAATTTATTAATATTCCAAATAAGTGATTTAAAAAATGATTCTGTTTACCGAATTAGTTCAAATAATTATGACGATTTCAACAATTATCTATTTGAAATCAATATTACTTTTTGTTTGGTCATATAACAATTGTTTTTTTTTATCATACAAGCTTCAAAATAAAATAATACTAATTTATTAATCTTTCAAAAGTTAATAAGTAAGAAATTTAAAAAATAAATTTATTTGTCAAACCTGTTTAAATAGTTATGACTATTTGAACAAATGTATAGTTTAAATTAGTTATTTAAAAAATAAACCTTTTTTGTTCTGTAATAAAATAATTATTCATGTTCATACAAGCTTATTCGAAATAAAACAATACTAATCTAATAATACTCTGAAAATTAATAACTAAGAGATTTAAAAAATAAATTTGTTTGTTAAACCAGTTTAAATAGTTAAGACTATATAAACAATTATCTATTTTAAATTGTTATGACTTTTTGTTTTGTCATAAAACAATTTTTTCAATTCATACTAGCTTATTCAAAATACAATAAAATTATTAATATTTCAAAAATTAATAAGAGATTTAACAAATAATTCTGCTTACCTAACCAATTCAAATAATTATGACCTTTTGTTTTGTCATAAAACAAATGTTTTTGTCCATATAAGTTTGTTCGGAATAAATTAATACTACTCTATTAATATTTTAAAAATTAATAATAAATCTTAAAAATAAATCTGTTTAGATATCTATTAATTAATAAAAATCAATAATTAAAATATTTAAATTAAAATCAATATTCAGATAATTAATAATAAATTATAAGCATTTATAATAATAAATTAATTAAATATTTATATTTTAATTAATTCAAATAATTGTTAATAGATTAAATTTCATGATTAATCCTTAAATATTAATCTAATTCATTTTAAATTTAATAGAAATAGCTTTTTAAATTAATAACAATTATTTTATATATTAACAATTATTTATATTTAATTAAAATAAGGAACTATATTGTCAATATTTATTTTAATATTAATAATTAATTAATATTAATATTAAATAAAGACTAAATTAATTAATCTTGTCAATATGATTTTTGTTTTGTCCTAAAATATTTAATTTCTGTTCAACAAGCTTATTCAAAGTAAAATATTGCTAAATTAATAATATTCTAAACATTAATAAGTAAGGATTTAAAAAATAAATGTGTTTGCTGAATCAATTTAAATAGTTAAGACTATGAGAAAAATTATCTATTTTAAATCATTTTGACCTTTTGTTTAGTCATAAAATAATTGCTTCAACTCATACATGCTTATTCGAAATAAAATAATACTAATTTGTTAACATTCAAAAAATTATTAAGTAAGAAATTAGAAAAAAAAAATCTATTTACCAAACAAGTTCAAATATTTTTGACTATTTGAACAATTATCTATTTAAAATCGTTATGACTTTATATTTTATCATAAAACAATTGTTTCAGTTCATAAAAGCTTATCTGAAATAAAATAATATTACTTTATTAATATTATAAAAATTGATAAGTTAGAGATTTAAAACATAAATCAGTTTATTGAATCAGTTCAAATAATTATGGCCATTTGAATGATTATCGATTTCGAATCGTTATGAGTTTTTGTTTTGTCATAAAACTATTATTTTTTACCATACAAGTTTATTTGAAATAAAATAATACTAATTTATTAATTCAAATATTAACAGCAAATATATTTTTATAACTTAATAATTATTGATAATAATTAAACTAAATTATTATTAAATAATAATATTATTTGAACATTTAAATATCAGTTATTTAATAATTAAACTTTAATTAAATATAAATTAAATAATAGTTCATTAGATATTAGTTTAATAAGTTAATTAATTATATAATTGTTATATAATAGTTTAATAACAAAACTATTTAATAGATAATAATTATAATATTAATTTATAATTATTAACTATTAATAATGTTAAACATTTCCATTCAATTATTATATTAACGATAATTTGGACTAATAATTTATAAACAATTATTATTGTATTAATTTAATAATATTATAGCATTATTTGAATATAACTAAAAGTCAAATTATTTAATATAATTTGTATACTATTGTTTAAAACTATTAAAATTAATTAATAATTTTATCAATTAGTTAATAATAAATTACTAATAAATTAATATTTATACTACAATATCTATAAATGTTATTAGTAATAATATAATAATATTATTATTAATTTATTAAAATAATAATTAATAAATTGATTATTAAAATATTCCTTAAAATAATTATTAATATTTATAATTTAAATATTAATTATAAATATTTACCTTATTAAACTAATACAATTAATCCAAATTGTATTAAGTAAATAAATTATTATTTATTATAATTAATGAATATAATATTTTTATTAATATAAATATACATTATTAATAATTAATAATGATTAATTTTATGGATTATTGATAAAATAATTCTATTTGAATAATTAATAAACTATTTATTTAGTTTATATTAATTTAATCATTTAATTAAATTATATAATATTATAAGTGATAAATAATTACTTTATTCCTAATATTATTATAAATAATAAGAATCAAATATTATTATTATTATTTATAATAATAATAATAATATTATTATTAAAAGACTATTTGAACAATTATGTATTCATAATTATATCAAATTTATCTTATTTAATATTAACGATTATTAATATATTGGAAATATTATTATTAATATTGTATGTTAATATTATCAAAAGTCATTTAACAATTATCAAATGATATTTTATCACATTACAAATTAATTTATAAATTAATAAACTATATTAATTATATATTATGAATTTATTATAAAACAAGCTATGTTTTAAAGTTTATTTTTGTATTTATATTTTTGTTAATTCAATTTAATATTAATTAATAATATTTAATTAATAAACAATAATATTAATTGTCATATTATTTATTAAAATAGTATTATTAAAAAACCTTATTTTAATTATAAGCATTATTATTTTAAATAATATAAAATATTATTTAATTAATAATAATTAATTTTTATATGTTAAAATTTATTATTAATAAAGGTTATTATAATTATATAATTTTTAAATAATTATTATATCTATTTATTTTGATATACAATAATTAATATAAAATAAGTTAATAATATTACTTAATATAATAGTAATTAATATAATAATTCCAATAGTAAAAAGAAATAGTTAATATTCCAAATAGATTATAATAATTATTTAATTATTTTATTAATATTAATATAATAATATATAATCATTAATAATTTCATAAAATATAAACATGTAATAATTATAAATTATTAAACTAATTTGAATCTTTAATTAATTATTAATTGATTATTAAGTAATTATTATATTGAACTAAACATTAATATAGTATAATTTATATTATTAACTAATATTTTTGAATATTTAATTATTAATTTAAAGTATATTAAATTTTTAATATTTTTATTTTAATAATATTTAATTTTTACTTAGTTATAATTATTAATATAAAGAATATATTTAAACTAATAATAAATAAAGGACCTAAATATGATCATATTTAAAATATGAATTGGTTAATTATTTGAAATAATTAAATTAATTAATATTCCAAAATTTAATAAGTAAGAATTTAAAAAATAAATTTATTTTTTAAACATGTTCGAATAGTTCTTACTATTTGAACAATTATTTATTTCAAATAGTTATGACTTTTTGTTTTGTGATAAACTAATTGTTTCTATCCATATAAGCTTATTTAGAATAAAATAATTAAATTTATTAATATTCTAAAATTTAATAAGTAAAAATTTTAAAAATAAATTTGTTCCTTGATTGCGAATTGATTTTGCATAGGATTGCATTCCACTAGAAATTCATCATTAGAGTCGGTTTGAATATCTACTAATGCAAAAATATATGACAAAAAGAGAAAGCCATGAGCTCTTGTTAATGTGGATGCAAACGACGATGATGGATAATTGCTGTTGGTTTGTAGTTGCTGTAGAGAAAAAGTAAAAGCAGTGGATTTTGAGAAAATTTTAACGAAAGCTATGGCAGATTAAAATGATTATATTATAACTAAGAATTATAATATAATATAAATTTTTATTAATTATTAAATAAATAATTGTATATTAATTTATTATAAGCTAATTACAATAATATATCCGTACTAATTAAATTAATAATAATATAATTAAATCACAATTGTTATAATGTTATAAATATTAGTAATTTATATTTAATTATATGAATTAAACATAATTAATGATAAAATCTATTTTATTGATTAATATTGAAAATCATGACAATTTGTAATTAATATTTATTATAAATTTAAAATTAGCTATTCATAATAATTATATTAAACTTAATTAATAATTAACAATCTTAATTATTAAATATAATTAATAAGTAATATAAATAAAATGTTAATAAATTAACAAATATTAAAAAATTTTAATAATTAATAATTTAATTATCTATTTAATATTGTTATTATTTTTATATTAATTATAAATATATTTATTTATTTATAATATTAATTAATAATATTAATTATTTTATAACAAATAGTATAATATTATATTTAAGATTAAAAATATTATTTATTACTAATTTTAATCAATAAAAAATTTAAAAAATAAATATATGTATCAAACTAGATCAAATAGTCTGACTATTTAAATAATTAATAATTATTGGTATAGTAAATAGATAAATAATAATAATAAATTATCATTTCAATATTTTAATTATTTGTTAATATAATTATACTATTCAATTAAATAATTGATTAGTATTAATTTGTATTATAATTAAATATATAATTACTTAGTTTTAATCTTTATATTATTTATGTAACATAATATTATTATAATTTTATAAAATTAAATTAATAATATTTATTTAGTATTATTACTATAATAAATATTATCAAAAATTTATAATAAGTGCTTATAAATTTTATATTTATATAATATAATAATTACTAGTATCATAATAATTTATTAATAAATATAATTTAAATTTATAATATATATTAATAAATATATATAATTAATAATATTATAGTATTATTTGAAATAGATATTTTTTTTGAACAAATTTGTATGAACAAAAATAATTGTTTTGTGATAGAACAAAAGGTTATAATAATTTACCATAATAACATGTTAATTAATTAAATTTAAGTTATATAATTTATAATTATAGTATTATTAATACAATTTAAAATTAATAAATTATAATGTATTAATTAATATTAACAATTATATAACAATTAAATGATTTATGTTATAATTAATTATAACTAATATAAATTAATAATTAATAATTGTTTATTCATTAGTATGTAAAATAATATATTGTAGCTATTTAATTTGTTTAATATCAATATAGTGTTATGACTATTTGAACAGGTATATCTATATTTAGTATAATATAATGATTAAATTTATTAATTAATCATTATTTAAACACAATTTAACACTAATACTTTATTTATATTCTATTATAAGGTTAATTTTATAATAATTATTTGATATTAGTTAATTGAAATAATATATTTCTAATCAAATATATTATTAGTTCTATTAATGATTTAAAAAAGTTATAACGATTTGAAATAAATAATTTGTTAAATAGTCATAACTATTTAACTGATTTGATAAATAGATTTATTTTTTAAATCTCTTATTAGTTTTCAAAATATTAATAGATTAGTATTACTTTTATTTCGAGCATGCTTATATGAATAAAAACATTTGTTTTATGATAAAACAAAAGGTCATAATGATTTAATTGCTAAATCATATATTAATAAACAATTGATTATTGTTTAATATTATTATAATTAATTAAAACTGGTCATTTTTTATTTTTAAAATAATTATTATAATTAAATATTATTATTAATTATTATTTATATAATTATATTAATAAGAAAATAATAAAATAATATTAATTATATTAATATTAATTATTAATATATAACTTTATTATCGAATCATTTATTAAATTAAAATAAGTTACAAATAAAATTATAATATTTATAAACTATATTATAAATTTTATATTTAATAAATATTATTAATATTATTAATAATATTAAAATAATACTTATAATTATATCACTAGAGAAATTATATATAATTTTACTTAATAATTTTATAATCTTAAAATATTATAATTAAGTGTAAAATCTAGTTATCATAAATATTAATATATTTTAAAATATATTAACATATATAATAAATTATTATATTTTAATTGAATATATAATTGGATATATTAATATTAATATAAAATTAAACTATAATTTAAAAATTATAAATTTGTTATAACTTAATAATTATTAGTATCAATTAGAAATAGTATTATATAATAAATTAATTAGTATTAATTATAATAATTAAAATTATAATATTGACTTGTTAATATAATAATATTCATTATATTAATAAGTATTTTTATAATAGATATTTAATAACTTGTAAATTTAATTATAATTAAAACAATTATAGTAATAATAGATATATTATTTTAATTAAATTTATAATAACTATTAATATAATAATTAATTATAAGTTAATAAAATATACTTATTTAAGTAAGTATATTTTAATAATAAGTACATTAATTTTATAAGAATAAATATTAATAAGTTCCATAATATTAATTAATTAATATTATAAATAGTTGTATATTTATTTACTATTTAAATTATCAATTTAATAATAATTATCAATAATTTTAATTTATGAAAATATTATACATAATTTTAATAAATTATATCAATATTATCTATTTAATAAATCTATTTTATAGTTTTATTAAAATTATTTATTAATTGAAAAAATAAATAGAATTGATATTAATAGTTATTACTTTATTAATACATATTTTATAATTAATATTAATTATTATTATAGTCATTTGGTAATTATTAATAGATTATAATTAATTATAAAAATAATTAATAGTTATTTATTTTTTAATTATTAAATAAATTCTAAATAGTAATATGCTTAATAATAAATTAATAAATAATATTTATAATAATGATTTATAATCTAACATATAACTATAGTTAGAATATTATCTATATTTAGTTAATTTAAGTATATATTTATAACATTTATTATAATATTTCAATTTATAAATACATATTTTCTATTTAAATATATAAATAGATTATAACAATTATTAATATATAATTAGTAAATTCTTATAAGATTAACTATAATATTATAGTTAATAATTTTTAATAATTTATATAGATATTAATTATCACATATGAAATTTAATATATAAATTTATTAATATTTATGAATAATTATCTATTTTGTTATACAAAATTAATAGAAGATATTTAAAAAATAAATGTTTTTGCCGAACCAATTTAAATAGTTCAAACTATTAACCTTTTATTTAGTCATAAAGTATTCGTTAGTAATCATGTAACAAATAAATATTTAAGTTATTTATATAATTACTTATATTATTGAATAATCTGATAAGAATTAATTATATTAATCAATAGTTTATTATCTTTTCAAAAAAAAATTGATATATAAATTGCTTTTGCAATAGCAATTTGAAATAATTAATTGTTCAAATGTCATAATTATTTGAACTGGTTCAACAAGCAGAATTATTTTTTAAATCTCTTATTAATTTTTGAAATATTAATAAATTTGTTTTATTTTATTCTAAATAAGTTAGTAGGAGCAAAAAATTTGTTTTATAACAAAATAAAAGGTCCTAACGATTTGAAATTGCCTCAACTATTTGAAGCGGTTTGGCAAACAAATTTATTTTTTTAAATCTCTTAGAATTAATTGTCAGAATCTTATTAGATTAGCACTATTTTATTACAAATAAGCTTCTATGAATAAAAATTTGTTTAATTAAACTAATGATATTAAAATTATTTGTTAAACATTAATTAAATATAAATTATATAAATTTATTGTTATTAAATTAAATTAATCTTATTAATTTTAATAATAACAATAAATACATATTGATAATTTATTAATTAATTATATTACTATTAATATTATTATAAACTTTTAATTATAACAATTTGAAACAATTAATAATTTAATATATATTATTGTATGTTATAAATTACTGTTTGAGATTAACTATTAGTACTAATAATATTTAATTACTAATTAATATTAACTACTCAAATTCATTATAAAATTTTAATGAATCATATATTATATTATTAAAGATTGTAGTATGAATAATTAACTTAATATAATTAATCTAATTAGTATAAATAATTATACTAATTATTTAAAATTAAATAATTAATATATCCATTTTTAAAATAATTTAAATATTTTCAAATAGTTAATATAATAATTAACTATATTGATTAATTTATAAATTATACAATTGTTAAATTATTTTATAATTTATTAATATAAATATTAAATATTAAATATATTAATATAATTTGGTTGATTTCCTTCTTTTCTTCTTACTTAGGTTAGCTAGACCTTAGATTAGATTTCAACAATAGGCATTTGAAAGCCAATAAAAGGCCGAAAAGTTATAATTTTAATAAATATAATAATTTATAATTTATATAATTATATAATTAATTTATATAATAATATTTCTTAAAATTATTATTTATATAATAATAAACATAGTTTAAAAATAAGTAATTATAAATTAGTATTTATTATAATAAATAGTATTGTTTAGTATAATAGAAATTTATAATAAACTTATTTGATTCTAATAGTCTAATTATTATTACTTACTAAAATTTTAATTAATTGTTGAATTTAAAATTATCATTAGTTTATTTATTACTAATCAAATTGTGATTACAAATAATTATTTAATTTTATAATGATACTAATAATTATGTATTATAATTAATAGTAATATTAAAAATTAAGAATTATTATAATAATTTATTAATTAATAAATTTAAATATTAATTAATTGAATATTATACTAATATAATTATTTTATTAGTATAAATATTAATAATAGTCATATTTTGAATTAACTTTCAATTTAATAATCATTAATTATTCAAATTTATTTTTATTATTTAATATATATATATTGTTAATTAAATATTACTAAATCTTATAAAATTATGAATAATAATTATCTACATTATTAAAACTAATAAATATTTAACTATTTTATAATATATAATTAAATATATTGTAATAATTATAATATATAATTTGTTTAATTAATTGATTAATTTAATGAACAATTATCCAATAATTGGGTTTAATGAATAATTATTAAAACTATAATTAAATTTTAACTTGGCATAATTTTAAATATATTAATATTTATATAATTTTAATTATATACAAATAATTAATATATACAGTTAATCTATAGATTATTAATAGATTTTTTAATATTATAATAATTAGATATTATTATAAATTATTATAACTTATTATTTAGAATAAATATTACTATTTATATTATTATATTAATTTAGTTAAATTATTTAATATATAAAATTATTACTAATAATATATTAATTTTTAATTAACAATTCAATTATTTATTGAATAATTATTTGACTATTTATTAGTTATGACTATTTAATATCTAAAATAGTTATTCATATTATAATATTAATTATATAAATATAATTACTAAATTTATAAAATTATTAATTAAATGTCAATAAATTCATTATAATCCTTATTAATATTAATCTTATTTAAATTATATTAACTTATATTCTATATAAGTTATATATTTGTTCTTACTATAAATAATATAAATTTTATTTGATAAAATAATTAATAGTTTTATATAATATAAATATAAAACTATTTATAATATTGACTATTAGTTATTATATGAAATTTGGATTAGATCTATTTATAATTATTATTTACAATAATATCTAATAATTTATTAGAATAAATAAATAATTGTTATTTATAAATATTATGATATATTAATTTAATATTAACTTGATTATAATTTATTATAATAATTAATATTAAATTATTAAATTATAATTAATATACTAATTTAAATAACTAATCTATTTACTTTGATAAAAATCAATTAAAATAATTTTATTATATTAACTAATAAAATTAGTATTATTTTATTATAAAATAATTCAATAATATTATTAAATTAGTATTATTTTATTATATTTATTATTAAAAAGAGAAACAATTAATTATATTATAATTAAATAAATATAACTATTTACTAATCTTATTAATATTAAAACCAATATCAGAATCCTTTTCAAGCCATAATTAATAATTATTTTAGAATAACTTTAATTATTTATTAGTAATAAGATTTTATTAGTAAACTAATAAATTTATTTTAATATTTATTAGTAAAAATTTTAAAAATAATTTATTTAAACCAAATTAAGGTAATTCTCTTGCGTTTTCCAATTCAACATCTCCACAACTCTACCATGCTTGTAATAAGATTATCAACTGGTTCAAATTTTTTCTGTTACTAAATCTAAATGCAAATTGTTTTATGCAGGGCCATAATATGACAGTTGTTGAAGCTGATGGACATTATGTTGAGCCATTTGTTGTACAGAACTTGTTCATATATTCAGGGAGACATACTCAGTCTTAGTAAAAGCCGATCAAGACCCTATTAATTAATAATTAATAATTATATGATTATACTTATAAAAATTATATTGTAATTTGTTATTACTATTAATATTGTAATTTGTTATTACTATTAATAATTAATAATTATATGATTATACTTATAAAAATTAAGTATAATTTTTAATAATAAATAGTATAGATAATTTATAAAATAAATTAAAATTTGACAAACTAATTTATTTTTTAAATCTCCAACTTCTTAATTTTTGAAATATTAATAACGTAAAATTATTTTATTTTGGATAATATGAACTAAAACAAATAAACTATTTTAATTATAAATATTGTAAATGATATTAAAAAGGAATTATTAGATTAATTAGATTTAATAATTAAATTATTATTAATATTATATGAAATAATCTAATAATAATCTCGGATTAATAATAATCATTAAAATTTAATAACCAAAAAAATTAAAAAATAAATCTAATTGCCAAACCAATTCAAATAGTTAAGACTCAATGAACGATTATTTATTTCAAATTGTTATGACCTTTTTATTTAATGTAAAACAATTGCTTTGTTTGTACAAGCTTATTCAGATTTATAATTAAATAAAATTTTAATTAATTAATAGCATAATAATAATAAGAAAATTTAATGTTATAATATATAAAATAATTTTATATTAAATAAATTTATTTATATATTTTTAATTAATTATTATAAATATATTATAATAATATAATTATTTTATATATAAATAATTTATATAATAATTTATAATGTTATTTAAGAATAACTAGTTATATAAATAGAAAGGGAATTTTAAAAATATATAATTTAATTATAATTGTTTATTTTTATACATAAACAATTATATTCAAACTTAGTAATTTATAGTATAATATCAAGTATAAATAATAATAATAGTAATTAATAATTTATTGATAATTTATATATATTTTAAATTTAAATTTATATAATTATAAATAATATATAATTTATTAGTTTTTATTTAATTAATAAATATTTGTTTATTTAATTTAGTAATTATTTATTTTAAAATAAATACTAATATTGATATTTTAATTAATAATTTATTAGTATTTACTAAAAATATATATTATAAACTATTTATAATGTTGTTAAGTAATTATTTATATAATCTCTTATTAACTTGTGTTATTTAATAGTAATTATTTTCAATTTAATATTATATACTACAATAATTAAGTTATTAATATATTAAAATAATATATTATAAATTATTGATACTAAAATTATTCATTTATAATATTATATTAACTATATTATATCAACAATAATTGAAAATAGTTTATTATTTACCTTAATATAATATATTATATTATAAAATTATAATATAAATATACAACTATTTATAATAATGACTATTAGTTATTATATGAAATTTGGATTAGATCTATTTATAATTATTATTTACAATAATATCTAATGATTTATTAGAATAAATAAATAATTTTTATCTATAGATATTGTGATATATTAATTTAATATTAACTTGATTATAATTTATTATAATAATTAATACTAAATTATTAAATTTTAATTAATATACTAATTTAAATAAATAATTTATTTACTTCAATAAAAATAAATTAATATTATTTTATTATAAAATAATTCAATAATATTATTAAAAAAGCAACAATTAATTAATTATATTATAATTAAATAAATATAATTATTTATTAATCTTATTAATATTAAAACCAATATTAGAATCCTTTTCAAGCCATAATTAATAATTATTTTAGAATAAGTTTATTTATTAGTAAACTAATAAATTTATTTTAATATTTATTAGTAAAAATTTTAAAAATAATTTATTTAAACCAAATTAAGGTAATTCTCTTGCGTTTTCCAATTCAACATCTCCACAACTCTACCATGATTGTAACAAGATTATCAACTGGTTCAAATTTTTTCTCGTTACTAAATCTTAAACTGCCAAATTGTTTTATAGTGCAGGGCCATAAATATGACAGTTGCTTGAGCTGATGGACATTATGTTGAGCATTGTTGTACAGAACTTGTTCATATATTCAGGGAGGACATTACTTCAGTCTTAGTAAAAGCCGATCAAGACCTACAAGAAATTATTGTGATCACGTCAAATATTCGTATATTGCATGGTAAATTATAACTAGGCTATGTCATAACGATTATTGACAACTAATTGTATTAAAACTACATCTTAATTATTCATCGGATATTGATCAAGTTATAAAATAATTTTATTATACATTTATAATTTAATTTACAAATAATAGAATTGATATATAATATGAATGTTATTACTATTATATATAAAATATGAGGTAATATTTAGATATTTAAAAAATATTTAATAATAACATATATATAAATATAATATTAATTTATAATAATAATTACTAATAAATAATATTTATACTATAAATTAATAACAATAATTAAAATGTTTAAAACATTTATTAAACATTAATAAAAATTAACTTATTAAAGAATATTATATAATAAGTTATTCATTATAATAATTATTAATAATTAATTAACAATCAACTTTTCTTCACCTATTTTCTTGAGTAAATAGTAGGATTAAATGATAGAGAAGAACTTATAAATATGCAGTATTTCAATTTCATTTTTCATGATGCTATTTTTGTTGGCTAGAATAAACTTCAAAAACTGGAGCTGCTAAATTAAAGGAAAAGCATAACGGTAGGTTGATATCCCATGACTATTTTTCCTTGATTGCGAATTGATTTTGCATATGATTGCATTCCACCAGAAATTCATCATTAGAGTCAGTTTGAATATCTACTAATGCAAAAATATATGACAAAAAGAGAAAGCCATGAGCTCTTGTTAATGTGGATGCAAATGACGATGGTGGATAACTATTCTTGGTTTACAACTATTGTAGAGAAAAAGTAAAAGCAGTGTGTTTTAAGAAAAATTTAATGAAAGCTATGGTAGATTAAAATGATTATATTATAACTAAGAATTATAATATAATATAAATTTATATTAATTATTAAATAAATAATTGTATATTAATTTATTATAAGCTAATTACAATGATATATCCATACTAGTTAAATTAACAATAATATAATTAAATCACAATTGTTATAATGTTATTAAAAATAACATTATTTATAATGTTATAAATATTAGTAATTTATATTTAATTATGTGAATTAAATATAATTAATGATAAAATCTATTTTATTAATTAATATTAAAAATTATGACAATTTATAATTAATATTTATTATAAATTTAAAATTAGTTATTTATAATAATTATATTAAACTTAATTAAAAATTAACAATCTTAATTATGAAATATAATTAATAAGTAATATAAATAAAATGTTAATAAATTAACGAATATTAAAAAATATTTAATAATTAATAACTTAATTATCTATTTAATATTGTTATTAAATTTAATAACTATTTGAACATAATTATAAAATTAATATATTAATAATATTATAAATTTTATTAATTATACATTAGTTATTATTAAATATAAATTGTTAAAATATAAACTAAATAAATATTTTATTAATTATTTTAATATAAGTTAAAGTATTAAATAACTTAAATAAATAATTAAATAATAATAATATTTAAAATATTTAAAATAATTATAATCTCTTAATACTTATAATAAGATTATAAATTATTACTTTTTTATATTTTAAATTATTAATTATAAATTAGTACAATTTAATTATTATTAAATAATTATAAGCTAATTATAATATAATATAGTTTATATAATATGATTTATATTATATTATAACTTCAAAAAATTAATAATTATTTGAACTTGTTTGGTAAATAGATTCATTTTTTAAATCTCTTACTCATTAATTTTTTAATAGTAATAAGTTAGTTATAATTAAATATGAAATCTTAATATTATTTATTATTAATTTATAAATTGGATATTAATACTTAATTATTAATATTTATATAAATATTATAATTAATATTATTATATATATTGAATATTAAATATTTAATATTTAATAATATTTATAATAATAATTATAGTTAATATTATTCAAAATAATTAATATTAAATAATTATTATAAATATTTTATTAGTTTAATTAATATTATATTATTATTTTACTAATTACTAAATCTATACAATTATTAATTAATATTATATTTATTATATATTATAATTATATATAATAAATATATAATTATATTAATTATAATATTTATAATAAGTAAAACTTTAGTATTATATTATTTATTTATAAAACATTATATAATTATTATTTATTATAATTTAATAAAAACTAATATTTATAACTTAATTTATAATATAATAAATTATTATATATAATTTAAGAATATATATTGATTATTATTTTAATACTATAATGAAACTATTTTTATATATAAATTAATTATATTTCAAATCAATATTTAATTATTATTTAAATATTAAATAATTTAATAACTAAATTAATATTATTAATTATAAAGTAATTAAATAAATTTAGATAACTATATTGTTATAATTAATATAATTTATAACTATTAAGTCTATATATTATTATAAATTAAATAAAAGAATTATAATAAAATATAAATAACTGTTAGATATAATTTATAATAATATAAACAATTTTGACTATATAAGTTATTCATGATATTATATTTAATTAATATTATATTTAAATAATTGTATAGATTTAATAATTAGTAAAATAATAATATAATATTAATTAAACTAATAAAATATTTATAATAATTATTTAATATTAATTATTAATAAATTTATTGTATCTTAACAATAAATTAATTTTAATATTTAAATATAATCAGTAAGAGATTTAAGAAGTAAATCTACTTACCAAACCATTTCAAATAGTTTTGACTATTTGAATAATTATCTATTTCAAATCATTATAACCTTTTATTTTGTCATCAAATAATTTGTTCTATTTATACTATTTTATTCGATATAAAATAATGCAAATTTAATAATATTTCAAAACTTAATAACCAAAAAAATTAAAAAAATAAATCTAATTATCAAACTAATTCAAATAGTTAAAACTATATAAAATGATTATCTATTTCAAATTGTTATTACCTTTCTTTTGTCATAAAACAATTGTTTTGTTTGTACAAGCTTATTCATATTAAAATAATACTAATTTCATAATATTTAAAAAATTAGTAAGTAAGAGATTTAAAAAATAAATTTATCTATCAAATCATTTCAAATGGTTGAGACTATTAGAATAATTATATACTTCAAATCGTTTTGACCATTTTTTAGTCATAAAACAATTTTTTCAATTCATACAAGCTTATTCTGAATAAATTAATACTAATTTTATTAACATTTGGAAAATTAATAAGAAAGAGATTTAAAAAATAAATCTATTTGCCGAACAAGTTCAAATAGTTATTATTATTTGAATAATTATCTATTTAAAAATTTTATAACTTTTTAATTTGTCATAAAACAATTGTTTCAGTTAATACAAGCTTAGATGGAATAAAATAATACTAATTTATTAATATTTCCTAAATTAATAAAAAAATTAAAAAATAAATATGTTTACCAAATTAGTTAAAATAATTATGGCCATTTGAATAATTATCTATTTCAAATCATTATGACCTTTTATTTTGTCATAATACAATTGTTTTTTATCATACAAGCTTATTCAAAATAAAATAATACTAATTGATTAATATTTCAAAAATAATAGGTAATAGATTTAAATAATAAATTTGTTTACCAAACTAGTTCAAATAATTATGACTATTTGATCAATTATCAATCTCAAATCGTTAAAATTTTTGTTTTGTCATAAAACAATTGTTTCTAATCATAGAAGCCTATTCAGTTAAAAATAATACTAATTTAATAATATTTCAAAAATTAATAAGAGATTTAAAAATTAAATATGTTTGCTAAACTAGTTCAAATAGTAAAAA